>OY743134.1:580234-3022684 GCA_963555685.1 Acrobasis consociella | reverse complement strand
TCCCAAGGCCCACATGGCCTTCTCAGGGGGTCCGATGAACACCACGCCTGCGCGGTGTAACAGTTCGGGCAGCTTGGGGTTCTCAGATGCGTGCCCCCAACCGGCCCATACCGCCTGCAACAACAATGTAAGGGTTAGTTCAGTCCATGATACTGAACAACTTTTACCAAGAGGCATTATTTATTTTTATTTATTTATTTTATTGGTTCATGTACACTTGAAAAACTACAAATAAAACCTTATAAAAGTAAACATAGTAATATAGGTGCTACTTACATATTTCTTAAGAAATTTCTTATAGCAGACCCGAGAGAGGAAATGGGAAGAAAGAGGTAATTGATAGATAGATAGATAAAACGTTTATTTGTGAAAACGTGGCGCAAATTGGCGTGTACAATACAAAAATAAATACCTATACAAAAAACATAAATATTCATCATGAGTTTTTTGAAAAAAAAATACATTTTTGTACAAGCTTATATTGTGAGGCCAAAGTACCTGTTAAGAAAAATGAAATAAGCTTAACCTCGACGGAGTTGCGCCGTTTTATTACGGAGTTTCATCGACCGCCTTCCGTCTCCGTGATCACACCTTAGGCATCGTCTACCATGCTTAGGGTCTGATTACGGATATGGAAGTTAGACGATGGAACTCAGTAATAAAACGACGAAACTCCATCGAGTTTGGGCTTAGTTCATGTGTCTCAGTAGGGACTTTGGTCTCACAATAAAAGTTTGTACAAAAAATGTTTTTTTTTTTTCAAAAAACTTACTTATGTATTTGTGTACTGACCTGTACTTGAGTCCTTATGGCGATGTCGACAATCAGCTCCACGTTGGCATAGTTGTTGTTGTTCGACCCTCCGGGGACAGGCACGTAGTGGTCAGCCATTTTGATGTACTCCGCGTTGGCTTTTAGATCTTCTGGCGTTACCTGAGGAAAGGGAACAGTTTATTAAGTATGTAAGTATACTCACGATTTATTTCTAACCGACATTCTAAAAGGAGGTTATCAATTCGTTACGATTTTTTTTATGTATGTTAAACGATTTGAAAAATTATTTTTGTTTGAAATGGTATACTTGTTTAGTCCTATAGAAATTTTATCAAAATCGGTTGGGTAGTAGAAAAAATCTGAAAAAAAAATGTTGACTAAAACACGAAAGTAAATCGTGAGATCTAGTGGTAATGCCGCCGGTTGCATCTTCAGCTGCGCTGCTCAGAGCTCGCAGTGTACTTTCCCGCTTCTTCTCCAAATATAATATGCATATCAATGGTCACCCAAAGATGCCGAAGAATAACGAAATCGAGAAGAAATAACAGTTGGCTATAGTTTTGTGACAACCTGCCTGACGTCAACCTTCTTTTAGGCCTCCGCTAAGTTACGCGGGCACACGCGGCGGGTTCAGTCTATCTCTGTCACAAACGCTACGTGCGACAGAGACAGATGACCCGCGACGGATTCTGCTATCTCTTTCGCATTTAGAGTTTGTGACAGAGATAAACCGAAACCCGCCGCGTGCGCCCGCGTAACTTAGCGAAGGCCCTTAAGACTCCCCTTACCCTAGACCAAAATACAACTTTCCATACAAACGTAGTCTACCTACGTTTTATTTCAAAACGACATGTCCGATTGCGGCAAAATTTTGTAATTTCAAAGATATTGCAATTATCTAGGGTTATAATTGGTTTCCTACAGTATATATGAACTTGAAATGGAATATAGTGTTTTATATCATTTTTGACCATCAGTATGGGAAACTTCTAAATCGTTATATTTTCTTTCCAGTTCATAATTTTACTGTGGGAAACCAGTTATAAACCTAGATAATTGCAATTTCTTTACAATTACCAATTTTTTGCGGAATCTGACATGTGGTTTCAAAATTAAGCGTAGACTAAGTTTGTATGAAGAAGTCTAGGGTAAGGGGACTCTTAAGTTGCATTTGTGCGAAATGTTTTACAGTCGCCGACGCCGGTTGTAAAAACACTCACCATGACGACGAAGCGTACGGCCCGCTCGTTCTTGAACATCTCGTAGGACCATCTTCTGATTGAACGCATGCATTTTACTGCGCCGATACCGTTGTTTGCGATCAACACCTGAAAATTATGAAATGTTTTAAATACAATAATACAATACAAAAAACTTTATTGCACCAAAAGAAATTAACAATTTTGGAACACGTATTAAATAGCAACATGTGATGGGGTGTAATATTTAATAAATATACAGAGTAGAAACTATTTTAAGGGTGAATTCAGTCTATGATACTGAACAACTTACCCCAAGGAACATATATCGAAATATGGAAAATATTTTTTGGCCTCCCATACAAGTTTACCCAGTATGGAAATCAATATCATTTTTTTTATATTTTAATACATGTTCCTAGGGGAAGGTTGCTCAGTAGCATGAACTGAATTCACCCTTAACGTAGTTTCAGAAATTTTGACAGACTTATGTATAGGGACAAATCACACAGATTGAGTTATAAAGATAAACATCCAAGACCCAAGTCTATCTTAAGAAGATCATTTCCTATCTTGACCAGACCGGGAATCGAACCCGAGTCCTCCGGAGTAACAGCGTGGTATGATAACCACTGGGCTAAAGAGGTTGTCATGTTGTTATTAAAAAGGAGTGCATGAGCAAATCTTAATGTAAAATCATTGTCAATCTATATTTTATTTTAATAAACTATAGGAATATTTTTGACATACATACATACATCACGTATATATCACTGAGGCAAACACAGCATTTGTGGTTCTGCAACTCGCAGACAGAGCACAGAGCCGCAAGAACCAATGGCTATTTTTGTAGTGTTAAGTAAGTGTTTGGTTGTATGTACCAAATATGTATTTATTTTAGTAATTAGTGTACAGTAGTTTATGTTATGTTGTAATTATTAATATTTATCTGAATTATATCCAACCACTTTCTACAACCCTTTTACTCATCCCTTTATTATACACCCACCTAAACTTCTCCAACAACCCAAATTTGGCTGTTAGATAATGCTTTTAGCATTAAGTCTGCCTATTGTGCCATAAAAATTGTATTTTGTACAATAAAAGTTAATTTAAAAAAAAATTGGGCACAGACCGGATATATCTATTTGCCTAAAAAAGTTTACTATTGTTAAGGATTCTACACCAACCTTATTAATAGGCTTGGTGCCCTGAAACCTCCGGACAAACTCTTCGGGGGTGGCAACTGTAAAGTCCTTCTCTTGGAAACGCTGGCTGTGGATCACTGTGCCCTGGGACATAGACGGCCTGAAACAGAAAAAAGAAATTAAACACTGATTTTATATTGCTTTGTCTCTATTTGTCTCTATTGTCTCTTTTTGAAACTGTAGTGCTGACCTTTGCTGCGCGCAGAAGTCAAAAAGTAATACTGTATCCGTGCGCAGTATCCCTCAGCGCTAAACTTACGTGCCGCTACTTATTCACATCAGTCTTCTCCCATAATCCACTATTTTCCAACAACTCAAATTAAATACTTTTTTTTAAATGTCAAAACAAGCATTTTCTATGGGTTTTGTATGAAATACAGGCAGATGACGTCATAGTTTCTAAAGAGTCAAATAGCGTAATATAATTTTTTGGACTGCAATTTAGGTGATGAGAAGCTTGGTTAAATCACATATGCAATCAAGCCAGACTTATATTCATAAGATTTTGCAACCACTGAGACCGTCAGGTATAAAGTGCATTAAAAGATATTGTGAATCACAAACACAAATATTTAGAATAAATAATAAATATATATGGACAAATCACTATTTTCATTCCTTTTCCATGTTAACGCCCACCATCACGCTAAGCGTGGCCTTTGGGTCTTACGGCCCTGGACTCTGTCTGCCTTGTCAGGGATATAGACGTGAAAATGTATCTGTATATATGAACAAATAACACAGATTGAGCTAGCCTCGAAGTAGGTTCTAGATTTGTGTTGTGGCATGCTAACTCAACCATACCATATTTTATAACAAGTACATAGAAATAAATATCCAAGACGTGGGTCAATCTGAAAAAAGATCATTTTCCATCTTGACCTGACCAGGCATCGAACCCAGGACCTGCAGTTGACACCCTGGTATGATGATCATTACGCCACTGAGGTCATCATAGTACAATATACTTAATATGTATAATAAAGAAAAAAGTACTGCTTATAATCAAACAAACTAAGTAACCACTGGGCAACCTCTGAAGCCTACTAGGTGTCATCATGTCCATGGATATCCATGGTCAGGTCAAGATGGAAAATAATCTATTTCAGATTGTCCTGGGTCTTGGATGTTTATCTATATAGGTATGTATTTGTTACAAAATATAGGATCGCTGAGTTAGTATCCCATAACACAAGTCTCGAACTTACTTTGGGGCTAGCTCAATCTGTATGATTTGTCCGTGTATATTTATTTATTTACTTTTGTTGCATTTGGAAAATTAAAACTGAAAAAAGATCATCTTGCAAGTTATTCAAAAGGGTTTTTTAAACAGAAAACTTCATGAAAATACCTGCAACATCTCGTCAGCAAATACATCTCTTAAACACGACTTAAAACACAAAATTCCTGTACCAAAACTTACATCCAACACACACAAGCTAATAATAAACATAATAGTAAAAAAAACAGAAATATTTGACAGAGAATTTTTGCTATTACAACATTTTTTAGCGCAGTAAAAGCATACACGCAAAAATACGAGTGCACTATTGCAAGACTTGCAAGCAACGCAATAAAAAAAAATAAACAGAATTAATTAGAAATTTTATCAAGTGAAACTTAGTGAAACTACTTAGTGGCATACTTTGAGTTCAGACCATTTTTATATTCGAAAAAACAAAATGTTAACACGTATCATCAATTATTTATCACTTTTTGTGTATTTATACCAGGTAAATTGGTGTATTGAAGTAAATTCCAAAAATTGAGCGAAATATTTGCGTAAGAAAACATCTAACCTGTAAGGACCTTCTAAGTATAATCCATTCATAGCTGGATACATATTATTCGACGAAATGTTAACTCTTTCATACAATTTATAATACTGTACTAATTTCAAGCTTTATATTTGTGTAAAAACTAGAATAAAACAACATTTCGTCGCCGAATTAAATTGTTTTCATTCTTTTGACGTTGAATTGAAGTTGAAGCCAATCAAACTCGGATGACGGATCATACGATGTAGCTATCTCGTTCTAACGCACCAATCTAGAAATGCGCAAAAGAGATGGATTGTTAATTGGTCAAACGTCAAATGTAGGGTCAGAGTTGCCCTATAAAAAACTTATTTCTTCAAAATATTAGGGATGGGATTATGGGATGGAATGGAGTGTTTTTGTCTTAAAATCAATTTTAAAAAAATTAATAGATTGATATCATTATTAAACAATAGATTATACAGCCCAATAAAAATATAGATATTGTTTATGGATTTGACAAGATTTTTATCAGTATTAATGTTAAAAATCTTGTTTTACTATAATGAATGATTGACATTTCAGCATTTTCGAAATAACTTTTATACTTATTGAAATAATTCCCCGTTCTATATAACAGTCTTTCTTTATCATATTTGAATAGAATGTTTGTATAACCAAGCTGGATTGGTGGACTCTAAAAATATCGGCGAACTATGTCTCTGCAAAAAATAATCATTGCTTCTCTCTAGGGGCTTCGGCCGTTGGCCGTTATACAGACCAGACCCCTAATCGTAATTTGCAAATTGTATTAAAAACAAAATTAAAAAAAAATGGTTGCCTGTAAAGTCGGTTTTACGGGCGAAGATTTTACGTGACAACGTAGATAACATAGTTGAGTGGGAGAGAGACGCAAGGCATTCGGCGGGCCTCTCTCTCGTTCGGTGACTCATCGTAACGTTACCGAGCGTTACACTTTTTCATAAGTGACTCCCAGCCCAACCTAATTTAAGACGTTGTCACGTCAAAACCAAAGTGTTGTGTGTAGGCACAGAACAATAAAATATGTGTGTACAGAAAAGTAAATTTAAAACGTTAATGTATAACTATTTTTATATTATAAGTAAATAAGTAAAGTACCTAGTATTTCTTCGAAATTTTTACGCTAACGTATTTGGTGTGTTATAGGTATTATTTATTCTTAAAAAATAGGTGTACACGTGCCGGCATGCGGCACTCCGGCAGCATTCAAAACATGTTATGTAAATATAATTTACACACACATAAAATCACGTGCAAATAATTTTAAAGCCACATTGACTTGTTAACAATACGCATTCAACTTTATTGATTGGGGAGCTCAATGGCTCAGTGAGTATGTTAATCAGCCGCCTCTAAATAAGCGTAGTTCACATTATTGTTGTTGTGTTACTATATTATTAGTCACAAGTTTCAAGAGACATGCATGTGATGTTATGTTGTTGATCGCACGCATCTGTCATCTATTGATGGCTGTCGTCAATCTATTTGAACTGCCTTTTGGCAGCTTGAGAAATGTATCAAAACTTTTAGATCATTTTAAGGTCTATGTAATGCCTGACGAATACTGACGATAAACTAAATGGTAATCATTAAGAACCATATTTTATCTTAGTATTAAGTCCTCCATTTGCTAAAAGTATTTATTTTTACTTGAAATCAATATCATCATATATAAATATAAAGAACTAGGTTCTTATCGGTGGAGCACTTTTTATGTCTCCCTATTTTCCGCTAAATGTTAGACCTCCCTATACGACACGATTTTTGCCTTCATCCATAAACGACCTTCTTAGTCTTTCTTTTCCTCTCTTGGGTTAAAATTTTCATAACGTAACAATAATAATTGTGCTAAAATATTTATCTACACTATCTACACTAATATTATAAAGAGGAAAGATTTGTTTGTTTGATTGTATTGAATAGGCTCCGAAACTACTGGATCGATTTTAAAAATTCTTTCACTGTTGGATAGGTATGTTATCCCTGAGTGACATAGGCTATGTATGTACCACGGGCGAAGCCGGGATGGACTGCTAGTGAATAATAAATTGTTTTAAATACTTTATATTTGCAACTACTTTTTTTTTCAATTAAAGTAGAAATAACGTGCTTCATCACTAAACTCTTGAAGTTGTATGTAGGTATGTTTATGACGTCTGTCGTTAATATATGCAAGGTCACACTTTATTTTCACATACGTTTTATTTTTATTGTAAGCAAATCAGCGCCTTTAAACTTTGTTACTAACGGAGTCTGGTAAGATTTTTAATGTGAGATTAAGATACTAAATATTTACGACATTTTACTTTATTTGTACATTTTAATAGGTTCAAAGTGCTAAGCTACGATAATTATAGTCAGTAACTATACATAATGTTTAAGAAAACTACTTAGGTATATGTAGATTTTATGATATATGCTCATACTGAATAACTTAAACCATATTATCCTTTGGTCAATGTACTGCGAGTACTGTAACAATGCAAAACATTTAGAAAAATGTAGATTTTATTCATATTCCTAATAGATACATAACATGTGTGTATGGAGGTCCTACGACTATGAACTTCCACTTGCTACGATCCCATTCATTTTCACTTTTAATAGGTGCCTGCCTACGTAAAGGACCGTTATACCGCATTACAATTGGTCTTAATTTTTTCCGTCTAGCCTCCCTTTCGCAACATGCGATAAGGAACTTCGTTCCAAAAATAGAGCTAACAGCAACCAGGAACGTACTATAACGAAAAGAGACAATTCCAGCTTATTACGGAAATAAACACAATTATTTGCTACGACTGATTAAGAGAATTGGTGCAATAATGCAAAATAATTACATACATGTAGAATTCTAAGAAGGAACAAACATATTATTGTCTAATTATAGCGTTTATCTGTATGGGTCAGATCCAAAGTAACAGCTATAGCATGCATATTGATAACATGTTTATAATATTGGTAGCCCGAGAATCTAGGTTTTGTTTTAGCACTTACTTTAATGTTTCTATCTGGAGTGTTTAGCTTGGCAGCTAAACACTCTTCTGTAAGCTTTGTGTATGATAATAATTTGTTTCTTGGGGAATACAATCATTTCAATTATTACAGGCATAAATTACGTTTCGTACAAATGCTCTGCCAGGAAATAATTTTTCATATCATACCCTATTTATATGTAAGCAGGAAAATGTTATCAGTATTATATAAAATATATAATTAACTTGGGATAGTTGGACTAAAACAGTTTAACTGTTGCATACTCTTATAATAGCATAAAAAGTAAAATCTATAAAAATATAGATAAGAAAATTTAGGAAAAGTGATAGAAGAATTTTAAAAAAATCTTCTGCTTAAAGATTTTCATAGCTTATATAGGTAAGCGTACGTTAAAATGTCAAATAATACAAATATTTAAAAAAGTCTACCACAGATATTTACCAACTAAAACGAAACCACTCAAACTTACTACTTCAAAATCAATAAATTACCATTAAGTACGACAGAGATAAAAAACATGCATTATCTAGATATATAGTCTATGATACCACTCCTCAATTGCATTTCTTTCCTGTTCAGACCTGTAGAAGAGATTTATATTTTAAATATAAGTAAAAATAGTTATTATATAATTAGTTTCGTTTCTTGCTACCGACTTTCGCTTCCGCACCAATTTAGTAATTTTCACAACCCTAACCACTTTATCCCAAATAAAACAAAAGAGGAATTAATACTTAAAACTAGATAAGTACATAAACATAAATGCATAAAGTCTAAGGCGTATGGTAAACTCTGGAGCTATTGACTTTCATCAGCCTAATATGTGATGAAATGAGGGTTCAAATTTTATATAAAACTTGGTCAATGTTTTGAAAAATTATATAAGAGCTAGCAGCACGATTAAATACAAAAGATTACTATATCATTATTTTTATAAAAATCATTCTCTAAGGGGGTGAAATAGGGGGTAAATGTTTCTATGAAACTCAGCTAAATAGCAAGAAAATGTGAGGATTGTCAAAACATTGACCACGCAGAAAGGTCGTGAGCTTCAGCTAGTAAGTATAAACTGCGGCTGCCTACTTTTATATAAATTGAGTATAACAGTCAAGGATACTGGCAATGGCAAGTCAAATACTCGTTTATTTACTAAGTAGGTACTTAGCTGACGATGGCGGTCATTAAAAGCATGTTTGCACGAAGTCATGTATAAAACTTTATCATAGTCTTTGACCATAGCGATAGTGATAGTGTCTTAATTAAACTTAAGAGTAGAATTAAGAGAATCGTAAGTTTAACGTTTATCTATAACTAGAGAGGATATTGCGAAAAAAAAAGCTTATAGGACCACTTGTATATGCGTTGAATATCTTTCGATGTTCTGCTTAGTGGTATATAAAATTCAATTACAAAAAATAAAATTATTTAAATGATATTGAAACATTTAATAAGCACAGTTTTTGTTGGGGTGCCGTGCCTGGCTGCAGTATTTAGAAAATTCATAAGATATTTCTTTTCAGCTGTACCGCATTTACTACAATTTTCCAGTGTCGTTAGATACTCATTCAAGTCTCGAAATCGAAATTTACAATAATCTTTCTTTATTTTCTTCAAAATCGTAATCGATAAATAATTAAAAAATGTGTCACGTCACTATTTTCTTATTTGTCGATTTTGTAATCGATATGTAAGTATTTTTTTTATAATAACTGGCAACACAAATAACATACTTTAAAATTTAAATACGTATAAATATGTACTATCAGGTATGTTAGGTATGTACTATTATAGTACCATAGATTTAGAATATACAAGTAGTGGTATATACCTAGGTTGCCTCTATGTTTTAAATTCTTTGATAGAGGTCATGAAGAGTACCAGCTTAGCTTGATGGATTTTTAGATGAAAGCAAATTTCCTTGCCGTGGTTCTCAGCTACGTTTGATGAAAATGGGTTCAGCTGTATAAAAGTTATTGGGGGCCAACGCTCGAAAGTTAGGCTTTCTGTAGAAAATAATGAATGGCGCTAATGTCAAGTCGTATCGGTATTTCGGTTACTTTATCACTACAGTCAGGGTTTTTTTTTTATTTGCCTAGTATAGTACTTAGTCCAGTAACTTTGTCGCCTGAAAATATGGGTTAGTATGCGTCAAATCCGGTCGGGGTTTTTAGGGTTCCGTACCCAAAGGGTAAAAACGGGACCCTATTACTAAGACTTCGCTGTCTGTCCGTCTGTCTGTCACCAGGCTGTATCTCAAGAACCGCGATAGCTAGACAGTTGAAATTTTCACAAATTATGTATTTCTGTTGCCGTTGCCGCTATAACAACAAATTTTAAAAACAAAATAAAATAAATATTTAGGGGAGGCTCCCATACAACAAAAGCGATATTTTTAAAGATAATGGTACGGAACCCCGTTATTTTTAATTTGCCTGCCAAATAAACTTGTTTTAATTCACACCGCCACCAAATATCACTACATCACCGACTTACTTCAACGTCTCAGGCCCAGGGGGCCTCAAAAGCCTTCCAGTACTTTCCACAGCAGCCCGCGCTTCCGGCTGAGATTCTTCTGCGTCCGCTTGCAAAGTCATCTGGAATTTCTGGAGCAAACTCGTCGGGAGAACTTCCGTGGCATCGTCATTTTCGAAGTTAGGGGGCGCTTCGTCCGTGTCCCCTAGAACGAATCTCTTCGAGGTCCTTCTCTTCATCATCTTGAATAGGTTCCAAAAGTTCCAATACTCCGAAATCTTGACTAATACGTTGAATAAGACATTAAATATCATAAAATCACTTCACTTCACTTTTTGGATGGTTGGGATTCTTTTTTGATTTAAAAAAAAAAACTATAAAACAAACGTTAGATTTCTTCAGGGTCACGTTTGTACAGAAGCAGTAAAAGTGATCTTTAACCCTGTTTCCTTGTTTAGCGTAGTAAACAAACTTATATTTATAAAGTAGTTAATCAATGATTGGATTATACGCAAACTTCAATATATAAGTAGATGATAGAAGTAATCACCAATCTCTCAAACACCACTGTGCCTTTGCAAGCACGTATACGCAACTAATACAGGTGTTAACAATAATGCAGATTATTACAACTGTCACTTAGTTAATTTACTGGTAACATAAGCTATGCAATTATGTAATAACTAATGGCCTTTTAATTTGAACTCTTTATGTGCTGTTACTGGTAGATTATTCTCGAAGCATAAGTACTTATTAATTTAATTGATGTACTTTGTTAATGTTTTCTAGCGAGTCGTGCCATAATTCACCTGTGGTTGTGGGTTGTGATCTAAAAATGTGTTTCTGCGCCCTAAATTACCACGGAAGGGCTTTAAATCGATTATTTAAATTCTTGATCAAAAAACTTGTAATCTTAATTTAATTATTAGTAGCCCGCCCCGGCTTTGTATGTGTTGTATTCAGTACATTAAATCTTCCCGAGAAACTGCTCTACATGTTAGTCAATATCGCATCAAAATCTGCCTAGAAGCGTCCTTAGCGATTGAAACCGTCACATGAAAAGGAAGATGTATAGTAAATTAACAAAAATATAATTTTTATTGAATAAATTAACACGTCTTTATCCCTAATGGGGCAGACAGAGCCCAGGGCCGCCAGACTCAAATGATGTCTTTTGAGTTTCCATTGCAGAAGCACGACCCTCTCTGTACTACTAGAGCCGTACTTGGCCAGTGCAGCCAAAGGATTTGGCCTACACTCTCCACGCTGGTCAGACGAGTTGGAGGGTTCTCATTGATGTTTATAAGCTTTGTTTAGCTTGTATTTCCTAAGTCGCCTTCTACGACATCCACGGGAGGACTTGGAGTGGTGCTATTCTACTGCCGGAAACCACACGGCGATCAAGGGATGTTATAAGGTTACTTTTACTTTTAGCGTCAAACTGTGCGAGAAGGTGGAAGAGGATCTAAATGGCTTGCTAACCGTATTAGCATTTTCACCCAATCCTTAGGTTAAATATTTTCCATCTGCGTTGGAATAGAATCAGCTGGTAATTGCTATTATTTCTTTTCTCCCAGATCAGCAGGGAACTGCTTCCCTGGTGTAGTGGTTAGAGCGTTCGGCTCATATCCGGAGGTCGCGGGTTCGATTCCCAACGGCAACAACTTTGTGTTGTTATCCTAGTTTGGTTAGGACATTGTAGGCTGATCACCTGATTGTCCGATAAGTAAGACGATCCGTGCTTCGGAGGGCACGTTAAGCCGTCGGTCCCGGTCACTGTCTTTGACATTGGTCGTTACCTAAAACCATGTCAGAGGCCTTTAAGGCGGTTTAAAAACTCTGACACTAGTGTTAGTCACGCGTCACAATAAGAAGAAGCAGAGAAGAACATTTGATCTGTTATATTTTTAACCCCCGACTAAAAAAGAGGGATGTTGTAAATCTGACTTATCTGTGTGTCTCTCTGTATTTAATAATATTGCCTGAAAACCACATGACAATAATCATTAAGTCAACATAGGCAAGGTGATTAATAGGGAGGGCCAATTATAATAAACTAGTTGTGCCAGTGGGCTTCACTCCCCGTAGGAATTTCGATATATAAACTACCCTATGTCCTTCCCTGGGTATCAAACTATATCCATATCAAATTTCATCTAAATAAGTTCAGTGGTTGAAGCGTGAAGTGGTAACAAACAAACAAATATAAAAATTCACTTTCGAATTTATAATATTAGTAAGGTTAACCATGGATAAGGATAACTTAGCCTAAAGTAGCTTGTCATTATTAATAATGCCCGGGCATTATGGAAAATGACCAAATTTATAACTTGTTCCATTATTCCATAGCACAGATATGTCTGGTATTGACAAGATGTTCCAAGGTCCACAATCAGCATAAGTAACGTTTAAGGAAACTGGCGAAGGCGAGCAGCTAAGTGTAAATTGTGTAAACAAGGACTCTTAAAAGGAATGTTGTATCAACCTGTTGCTGAATATGGCAGGAAAAAAGATAGTCTCTGCGTTTCAAAAATAGCACTTCGGGTCTCGAAGAGCTCAATGGCTTAGTGGGAACCATAGACACAACCATAAACTTAGAAGGGTGGGAACGAAGCTACCAATTTAATATTTGGAAGATGATTCACGCACGCTGTTCGTCACTTTGATCAAAATCATTAAAATGACATTACTAATATTGTGTTGTTGGTCTTATTTATTGATACGTCCTGGATTCCAAATATATAATAGATTGTTAATATATCTCTGTAAGGATGCTCACGTTTTTAGGGTTCCGTAGTAAACAAGGAACCCTTATAGTTTCGCCATGTCTGTCTGTCTGTCTGTCTGTCTGTCCGCGGTCCTACTCAGAAACTATAAGTACTAGAAGGCTGTAATTTGGCATGAATATGTATTTTAATCATGGCAAAAAAGTCGTGAAATAAAATCTGGAAAAATATTTTTTTTTAGGTTAGCTGCCATACAAGTAAATAGGTAGTCAATATTTTTTTTCTTGACAAATACATTGTGTGGGGTGTCGTTGAATAGGTCTTTCAAAATCATTGCGAGCTTCTTTACACCATTTTTCGATTTAGGGATCCTTTTCTGAAATATTTGGATTTAAAGTGCAAATTTTTGTTGGAGGCAAGTGTCCCCCCCTCTATCTGCTAAACGGTTATATATGGCCACGTGAAAAAAATTCACAGTTATAGTATATATAATGTAATTTAAAGGAAAACTATCAGAGCTAAATAGGATGTACAAATTAAAAAGTTATAGGCGATCAACTTATAAAATGTACTCGGAAAAAGTAATTCCATACAAATTCAAAAATTTAATAGATAATTCGTTTTAAAACGTTAAAAGTGGCATAAACTCAAAGTTGGCATTCGGAACTACGGAACCCTACACTGCGCGTGGCCCGACACGCACTAGGCCAATTATTATATTTATTACAGTAAAAAAGAAGGTTGTCAATTCGAATGTATAATATGTTTTCATGATTGTTCCCCGATTACTCAAAGAAGCCTGGCTGGACCGATTTGGAAAATAATATTTTGTTTGAAACATATTGTAAATTTTTACTTTTATGGTAAACTGAAAAATCTGGTCCAGTATTTTTGCATAAACTAAAATACTTTTGTGACCCTGTCGTCGTCGCTTCTGATATTTTTAGACCCAGTTTATGTAAGGTAATTTAGAATAAAGGAGAGGTAATAAAAAAGCGGCCAAGTGCGAGTCGGACTCGCCCATGAAGGGTTCCGTAGTAGCAAATAACATAATATAAAAGTCTTGTAGTATGTTTTTATTAATTTTTATATTTGAGTTGATTGAATGAATGAAGGTAAATTGCCGTTTATGATGACGACGTATTAAAAAAAAAACTACTTACTAGATCTCGTTCAAACCAATTTTCGCTGATAGTTTTCATGGTAATGAACATCATATATTTTTTTTAGTTTAATCATTCTCTTATTTTAGAAGTTACGGGGGGGGGGGGGACACACTTTTTTCCACTTTGGAAGTGTCTCTCGCGCAAAGTATTCGGTTTAGAAAAAAATGCTATTAGAAACCTCAATATCATTTTTGAAGACCTATCCATAGATACCCCACACGTATGGGTTTGATGAAAAATAAATTTTTGAGTTTTAGTTCTTAGTATGGGGAACACCCAAAATTTACTGTTTTTTTGCTATTTTTGTGTCAAAACCTTAATGCGGTTTACACTATACACCTACTTACCAAGTTTCAACAGTATAGGTCTTATAGTTTTTGAAAAAAGTGGCTGTGACATACGGACGGACAGACAGACAGACAGACAGACATGACGAATCTATGTATAAGGGTTCCGTTTTTGCCATTTGGCTACGGAACCCTAAAAAGTACCCGTAACCGAAGGGCACGTATAAAGAGATTGATGAGTTTAGATGAAGCAAAAGAGGTTTGTCAGGATCGTAGCAAGTGGAGGTCCATAGTCTCTGCCTACCGTGGGAAACAGGCGTAATATTACGTTATTACGTATGTGTGTATCTTATACCTTTAAACGAACAATTCTTGTATATTTATATATTTAAATTACCCCCGAAAACCCCCATATACAAATTTTCAGCGAAATCGTTAGAGCCGTTTTCGAGATCACAGAAATTTATAAATAAATATATATACATATATATATATACATACAAGAATTGCTCGTTTAAAGGTATAAGATTCAATCAACCCAAGTATAAAAATTAAAAAAAATATATACTACAAGAATTTTATATTATGTTATTTGCTACTACGGAACCCTTCATGGGCGAGTCCGACTCGCACTTGGCCGCTTTTTGTTTTTAGAAAAGTTTAAAAAAATGTAGTTAATGTTTGAGATGTCGCCCAGGTACTGTAATTTTAAATGAAAAACAACGTATAGGTAGGTATAGGTAGACTATGTCTACCTATACCTACCTATACAACCTTGAGCATACTAGCTAAACTAAGATTTGCAAACTATCTTGCACTTTACATATTACTGATATTGACCTTCCATGATTTCAGCTAGCTATACTATCACGTCTTTATCCCTAATGGGGCAGACAGAGCACTTCAAGTCTTGCGGCTCTAAGAAGACAGAGCCCAGGGCCGCAAGACTCAAAGGCCACTTTTACCTGATGGTGGGCGAAGTGGAAAAAGGAATCAAAATAGTGATGGGTTGCTAGCCGCATCGCTTATTAAAATGATAAGCACTATACATATAACGGGCAGACAGAGCACTTTGGGTCTTGCAGCTCTAAGCATACAGAGCCCAGGGCCGCAAGACTCGAAGGCCACTTTTAGCGTGAAAGTGGGCGAGAAGGTCGAAAAATAAATTAAAATAGTGATGGGTTGCTAGCCGCATCGCTTATTCAAATGATTAGCATTTTCGCCCAGTCCCTCCATCAGCTTCGATCTGCGCAGAAAGAGAAGCAGCTGGTACATTCTAAGTTTTTGTTTTTTCCCAGACCAGCATGGAAGAAATATACATGAGCGAGCTATCACACAATGCGCAGATTATCACACAATATATTTATAAATATACTATACATACATATGGTACACCTTTATGTTATTGTGATGAACATATGTATAAGCTATATTATTGTAAACTTTCATTCAAATCCATTCAGTAGTTTTTACGTGAAAGAGTAACAAACATCCATCCATACTTACGAACTTTCGCGTTTATAATATTAGTAGGATAACCGAAGCCCTGACTATATAGGCTGGATTCACACTGAGGCGGTCGGTGGGGACTCCATAATAAGGAAGTTTCCAACAACACAAATCAGATACTTTTTTCTAAATTTCAAAACAAATATTTTCAATGAGATTTCTGTGAAATAAAGACTAAAGACGTCATAGTTTCTTGGAGTCAAATAGCGCTTTTAATATCAGTTTTTCCTTAATGATAAATCTAAAATCACTTTAAAAATGGATATACGATCAATGAGAAGTGATACTTTGTGACGTTTTATTCTATTAACAGTACCAAACAATTTATTTTTGACACAGGACTCTTAATTGTGTAACGCATTAGCGGTCAAACAGAAGCCATGAATCGAGAGCCATGTTTAATAGCCAATTGAAAATGTTTGTCTTCATAATGGATCCCTCTCAATTCCATAGACAATAAAAAACGAAACCGGTAATTTGACAATGTATACAGTTGATATAGATTTATAGGTCAAAAAAATTGCTATCATATTTATGACTATATTTACATATTTTTTATTTATTTAGTTTATTGCACTTAAAATCTTGAGATTATAGTACAAAAGGTACAACTTAATGCTAACCATTATCTACCAGTTCACCTTAGGGACGTAACTGAAAAGATGGTAGATGGGGGAATATATCGAAAGAAATAAAATAAATACACCCTATTTAATTACATAAATTATACTGGATCTACAACTTAGCTCGCTGTTTTCAAAGTACGATAGACAGAAAATGAAGTACGTTTTTACGGCTTTGGAAGAAAAACGCTTAGGTTTACGTAAAAAAATCTTGTTTGTGGTTTTTATCGAAAAATCCGGCTCATTAAATCAATACTGACGTCAGATCATATTCCGCCTAACCCTGAAGACCGGTTTCCACTAATTACGTAAAAGCCGATGTAAACGCTACCTCTTTAACTTAAGGGGTCAATGGTTACGTTTGGTGACGTTCTTTACATACATATATACATAATATCACGCCTGTTTCCCACAGGGGTAGGCAGACTTTAGACCTCCACTTGCTACGATCCTGACAAACCTCTTTCGCTTCATCTAAACTCATAAATCTCTTCATAAATGCCCTTCAGTTACGGGTACTTTTTTTTCTTTTTACTTTTTACTTTCGTTACATAAATAAATAAATATAGGGACAAATTACACAGATTGAGCGAGCCGCAAAGTAAGTTCGAGACTTGTGGTTCGAGTGTTATGGGATACTAACTCAACGATACTATATTTTATAGCAAATACATACATACATAGACAATTCGAAAAAGGCCATTTTCCAACTTGATCTTACCGATCAAAACCTCCGTTGTGAGAGCGTCGCATGATGACCACTAGGCCACAAAGGTCGTACCTTAAGTAAATTACTTTGACACCTCGAAGTTGACAGGTAAAACATCCAACCCCACTTACGAGTATGTTGCCCCTGGGCTACAGATCTACGATATTTGATATGATGTACACCTGCCTGTGCACTACCAAGACTCTGTCTACGCTGTCAACGATAAAGATGTGACGTGACAAATGCGTAACATTAACACCACTTAACTATCAACGCGTTGTTTGTTTAGGGTTTTAGGGTTCCGTACCCAAAGGGTAAAAACCTGGCCCTATTACCAAAAATAGTAACAGATATCCAACACCATAAGTAGGCAAAACTGGTACTTAGTTGCGGGTAGGCAAACAGAGATGGCAGCAGACACGACTAGCGAAAATTGACAATGAAAGTGTTGTACATTCTTTAAAAATATTTATTGCATTTCATTTAAGTCATATTTAATTAATTACAGTACTACTTTATTTAAATAATAGTAATAAAAGATTTTAACGTTTTAATTATTACCTGTAGCGCCATCTAGTGACAAGGAAGAGAAATAATTATGATTGTAATGCAATGGGTAGGCTTGCTATTACAAAGACTCCGCCTTCCGTCCGTCTGTCACCACGCTATATCTCATGAACCGTAATACCTAGACAATTTAAATTTTCACAGATGATGTATTTCTGTCAAACGGATCTCTTGTTAAAATGGGAGTACCTCAAGGTTCTATCCTGGGACCGTTCCTCTTCTTAGAGTATGTCAATGATTTGCTTTACGCGGTTGAGAAACAAGCTGGCATTGTGTTGTTCGCCGATGTCTCTTATTTTTGAAATAGACCTTCATAGCGAAGATGCTACTTCGGTGAGTAACACCTTGACAGCCATTTCTAACTGGTTTTCAGCCAATAACCTTATGTTGAATGCAAACAAGACCCAATGCATTAGATTTAGTCTTCCTAACGTGAGGCAAGCCAATGTTGATGTGCTACTGAACGGTCAAAAATTAGATCTCGTTGAAAATACTACTTTCTTGGGAATCACAATAGATTCAAAACTTCAATGGGGTGCCCATATCTCTAAACTCGCTAATAGGCTTAACTCAGCGGCTTACGCTATTAGAGAATCAGACAATTGACAGATGTGGCAACTGCTAGACTAGTTTACTTTAGTTACTTTCATAGCCTGATGTCTTATGGGATTCTTCTATGGGGGAGTGCAGCTGATATACAGACTATTTTTATTTTGCAAAAAAGGGCAATTCGTTTTATTTACGGTTTAGGATCAAGAGACTCCCTAAGAGATTTTTTTAAGAAAATTGATGTACTTACTGTACCATCCCAGTACATATTTGAAAATATAATGTATGTAAGGAAAAATATTGGCTTGTTTAATAAAGTAAGGTGATTTTACGGATAGAAACTTACGTAATATAAATGATTTATTTACTCCGTCCTATAGGCTGAAAACAGTTAGTAAGTCGTTTATGGGAAACTGTATAAAGTTTTATAATAAATTGCCAGAATTGGTTCTTAGTATGCCAGATAGAAAATTTAAAGTTTATGTTAAGAAAGTACTCTATGATAAAGCTTATTACGGAACCGATGATTACCTTAGAGACAAAAATGTCTGGCTTGAGCTTGGCGCGGGTCCCTCTTAAAGGTTTGTATTTGTACATTCACAAATGTCATAATTTAAGAACATTCTGTACATGTTTTAGTACAAAATTTACAAATTGACATTAATTTTAAACTTGACATCATGCTTAATTAATAATTATGACATAACAATGTATTCTCAGTCCACATATCTAATTTTAATACCAGTATAATTGTAAGTTGACGTTATTGGAGAAAATGCTGCAGTACAGTTTGTTACCGTTTCTTCTGTACTTGCGCTTTGGAAGCGGCAGTAAACTTAGCTATAAGTAAATGATCTGACGTCAACATTTACCTTATAAGGAATCGAAAGGAAAAAAAGTGACAATTATCAAGTGATACAAATATCCAAAGATAAATAAATGAATTTGACTTTGACTTTGACTTCTGTTGCCGCTATAACAACAAATATTAAAAACAGAATAAAATAAATATTTACAGGCTCCCATACAGGAAACGCGTTTTTTTCAAGTAATAGTAGGGAACCCTTCGTGCGAGTCCGACTCGCACCTGGCCGGTTTTTGGTATATTTTTAAGTTCAAAAGAATTATTTTTAAAAATTTAAATACAATAACATGTTCACAACGCACGTAGGTAAGTATATACTTACACTTACAACTGTAAAAATAAGTGTGTGTCTAAGGTTGTGAACTTTGTTACTACCATCAGCAAACGATAATACCTGTGGATGATAGTATTGATGACTTCCAACAGTATCACAAAGAAACTTTAAAAAATTATCATCTTTTTTTTATATATATTTTTTTGAACACGCTTTTATTGTGAGGCCAAAGTACTTATTAAGGCAAATGAAATGAGTCTAAACTCGATGTCGCTGCGTAGTTTTGTTACTGAGATCCATCGACTATCTTCCGTCTCCGTGATCAGGCCCTATAGGCATCGTCTAACATAAAATGCTCCTCGTCAAGCCAAATCAAACGAGTCCTACTCAATGAGGTTTATGAGGAATATATCCCGGCTCCATCATCAGAACAGCGCATTGACTTAATAATACTGTATTGTCATCCGACTTACACTAGTATACAAAATTTCAGGATAACTGATTTAAATGTAGATAAAAACTTGTACAAAAAAGTTTTTTTTTCCAAAATTTTTATTTATATCATATTAATTATTATGTTGGTACGCTTTTTAGCCACGGGTCCATGGGGACCCGGTCCTTTGAGGCGTTCATGGGGCCAAAGCCAACATGAAGAGGCCTTTTAGTACCTTTTTATCTAAAATGTGAGGTGGCTGCATCTACGGAGGTCTATCCCTTAATTATTATTAATATTAAAATTTTATTATATAAAACATAACGCAGCCAACATTTACTTACCTACTTGCGCACAATGAATTTAAGAAACGAATAATGAATTTCAGTAAAATTCACTATCTTGCTTGCCAACAGCATAAATTTAAAACAGTAAATATTTTTGCATAATTAAGTCAAAATACACGTAAGCTTATTCAAAATTAATTTTAAAAACACATGGAGTATTGCAATTTGATCCACCATTGCATTGATTCTTGTGTATTCGTATAAGTACATATTGATAGGGACAATCCTTTAGTATAATTATTAAGAAAGTATCCAAACAACTAAAAGCCGATACTTTTTTTAAACGTCACATTTTGTATAGGATTTGTGACGAACAAAGACAAATGACGTCATAGTTTCTTAGAGTCAAATAGCGCTCTTAGTATCAGTTTTCCCGCAATAATAAACCTAGAATCACGTTAAAAATATGATTAATTTCGACAAGTGACATTATTTTGTGACGTTTTATTCTATTATGATGAGTAGGTACATACAAAATAATTTATTTTTGATCCAGGAAACTTCCTTATTGACTGAATTTTAAAAAGAACCTTGTAGACGTACCTACTATATTTAGCTAATTAATTTAAGAGAACAAATATCAATCAAACATTGCATTGATTCTTGTGTATTCGGGTAAGTACATATTTATAGGGATAGCCCTTTAGCATATACGGAACAACTCAAATCCGATACTTTTTTCTAAACGTCACATTTTGTATGGGATTTGTAACGAATTAAGACCAATGACGTCATAGTTCCTTGGAGTCTAATAGCGTTATAATTAATCTAAAATCACGACGAATAAGGTCATTAAGATCCTATTTTAACAGGTGACATTATTTTGTGACGTATTATACTATTACCAGTAGGTACCAAATAATTTATTTTTGATCCAGGAAACTTCCTTATTGACTGAATTAAAAAAAAACGACGGGTTGCACTCTGGGAGTGCCGGCAGAAGTGAAAACTTGAATATTAACGTTGTGCATTTTTGATATTTTGGAATGGTTAGGGAATAAATTTGCACGAATTGCTTTAATTATCAGTATAAAATATTTCAAATCTTTTCTGAACCACAGTCTGTCACAAATGTCACAAGCATGACACATTACACACACGAACGTAACGTAACATAAACACACACGAACATTCGCGCAAGCGCCCTGCGCCGTCTTACGAATTTTCGATCAGGACACGTGGTCCTGACGCGAGTTTAAGATTTTTTACCCATTCCAAAAAAAGTGCACAGCGCCGCTAATGAAGTTTTCACTTCAAAAAAAACCTTGTAGACGTACTACTCATATTTAGCTATTGATTATTAAACTGAGTTAAGAGAACAAATATAAATATAAGCGGCCAAGTGCGAGTCGGACTCGCCCATTAAGGGTTCCGTAGTAGCAAATAACATAATATAAAAGGCTTGTAGTATGTTTTTTAAATTTTTTATATTTGAATTGATTGAATGAAAGGTAAATTGCCGTTTATGATTTATGACGTATTAAAAAAAAACTACTTACTAGATATCGTTCAAACCAATTTTCGCTGGTAGTTTTTATGATAATGAACATCATGTATTTTTTTTAGTTTTACTATTCCCTTATTTTAGAAGTTACGGGGGGGGGACACACTTTTTTTCATTTTGGAAGTGTCTCCCGCGCAAAGTCTTCGGTTTAGAAAAAAATGATATTAGAAACCTCAATATCATTTTTGAAGACCTATCCATAGATACCCCACACGTATGGGTTTGATGAAAAATAAATTTTTGAGTTTCATTTCTAAGTATGGGGAACCCAAAATTTTATTGTTTTTTTTCTATTTTTGTGTCAGAACCTTAATGCGGTTCACATAATACATCTACTTACCAAGTTTCAACAGTATAGGTCTTATAGTTTCTGAAAAAAGTGGCTGTGACATACGGACGGACAGACAGACAGACATGACGAATCTATAAGGGTTCCGTTTTTGCCATTTGGCTACGGAACCCTAAAAACGATCAAAATGCTTCCTCGTACCCGACGATGCTGCTAAGCCAAAGTAGGCTTTATCCTATAAATGCGAAAGTAAGTTTGTATATTTTTTGTTTGTGTGTTATCTTTTTTACGTTTAAGCTTCAACCACTGATCCTATTTAGATGAAATTTGATATGGATATAGTTCGATACCCAGGGAAGGACATAGGATAGTTTTTATCCCGAAATTCCCACGGGAAGCGAAGCCTCGGGCACAGCTAGTTTATTTATAATTTAAGCCGATTTCAACAAAGGAAGTCATAAATTTAAGTGTACCTATATCTGTTTTTATATATGTCCCCCGATTACTCGAAGCCTCGATTAATTTGGAAAATTCTTTTTTTGTTTAGAAGGACATAATTGTCAGGTGGTCCCAAATAATTTATATTAAAGTCAGTTTGGTGTAGAAGTCTATTTATGTTTTCAAATATATTTGTTTTGTGTTGTGGCAGTCGGTTGATCTTATACTATACTATATGTATAATAAAATATATCAGTATAATTTGACCACGCAATATATATTTCACGTGTTTTTAAATAAATATACCTGAAGCTTTTTTTTTTAAATAAGTATAAGCACTTTTTATCCGAGAAAGTTACCTTGGCGTAAACAAAAAAAGAAAACAATAGAAATTTATTAAACAGTTTTATTTTGCTTATTATATAGGTACCAAAAAGAGATTACCATTGATCATAATAAAAATTCAAAGTATAAAAGTAATAGAAATAATTATAAAAAAGTGTTGTGCCTAAAAAGGCACAAGATGAAAAATTCTATGTCTATGGTTAAATCAATCCTTCCTACTAATATTATAAATGCGAAAGTAAGTTTGTATATTTGCTTGTTTGTTTGTTTGTTTGTTTGTTTGTTTGTTACCACTTTACGCTTCGGCCACTGAACCTATTTAGATGAAATTTGATATGGATATAGTTTGATACCCAGGGAAGGACATAGGATAGTTTTTATCCCGAAATTCCCACGGGGAGCGAAGCCCACGGGCACAGCTAGTAAAAAGAACAAAATTAATAAAAATAATTATAAAAAAAAGTGTTGTGCCGTAAACACACGTAAAAAAATTCTATGTCTGTGGTTAAATCAATTCATTCATAACATATATTGTACATTGTTCTTGGCCAGCGGTATTTGTTTGTAACTATAAGTAAGTAGGTACTTAATAAACTTGGTAAATGATGTAATGTTTGCTTAGGTTTTATAACTTCTGATCAACGGCAGGTTAGCTTGACAATATGTGTGTTTGTGTTTGCATAAACATATTTTTATCCAAATTAAAATATGTGTAAAGAAAATTTGCTACGAAAATTTTCGTATCATGTTTTAGTGTGTATATAGTAGTCAGAGCATTGTTATGCTGTTAATAAATAATAACTTATTTTTAGTTTTATTTATTTCAAAAAAACAATGCTGAATTATTGAACTAAAATCTAAATTTACTTACTTACTTACTCTTTTGGCAAAACTGAGATTTTAATTTGGTTATTTGAACTCATTTTATTGATTGCTTATTTATATTCTGTTTGGTCTAATTTTTCTTATACTCGTGCAATAAAAATTATCCATACTAATTATAAAAAGAAATCCATCGGTGCGTATATTGTCTGTTTCTATATTTGAATGTGATAAATTCTTAAATGACTGAGTCGATTTCTACGCAATTTCCACAAACATGTAGAGGATTTTCCCAGGAAGGTTTACAAGTCGAATAGGTACACATACATGTGCAAAGTTTGTAGCCTCCGTGGTCCAGTGGCCAAAACGATCGCGTTGTGGAGGTCATGGATTCGAATCCCACTTAGAAGCATGAATAGTGCAGGTTTGAATCACCTGATTATCCGAAAATAAAGATGTTTCCGTGTTTCGGAAGGCACTTTATAAACCGTGGGTCCGAACGTCATCTAGCGATTGAACCTCAAACTAACTAAGGATTAGTTCTGGTTTATGTACCTTTTAGGTTGCGGAGGTCAGACGGCAGCCGCTCTGTGTAAAAACCAGTAACCTCGTCAAATCTCCTTGGTTAGGAAGCAACCCAGGGCTCTAAAGCATTACTACTGAGGATGCAACCGGGAAAATACGCTCGGATGATGATGATGATATGTGCAAAGTCTGGGCCGGTATAATCTCGCTAGTCAAAAAAACAAAAAAACAAAATCAAACTGATGCCAATTTTTTTGTAAATTTTTGAAGTGAAAACTTCTTTAGCGGCGCTGTGCACTTTTTTTGGAATGGGTAAAAAATCTAAAACTCGCGTCAGGACACGTGACCTTGATCGAAAATTCGTAAGACGGCGCAGGGCGCTTGCGCGAATGTTCGTGTGTGTTTATGTTACAGCGTGCTAATAAAATGTCATGTATGTGTACGATAGCCCAATAAATAAATATTGTATTCTACCACATAAATGAGAGTACTTTTATACTGATAATTAAAGCAATTCGTGCAAAATTATTCCCTAACCATTCCAAAATATCAAAAATGCACAGCGTTAATATTCAAGTTTTCACTTCTGCCGGCACTCCCAGAGTACAACCCGTCGTTTTTTTTTTATTTGTTTTCTTTACGGCTTACTTCACGTTCACGTGCAATCGAGTGTTATGGTTGTTTTGATAACATCACTCGTTGTCTGATAAAGAGATATGAGTGATAATGATAAGCTTAATTCGCTTTAAACAAAAAATATCTACAATTAATCACTTAAGCTTGCCGTGTGGTTACCGGCAGAATAGAATAGGGCCACTCCAAGTCCTTTCGTGGATGTCGTAGAAGGAGACTCAGAAAATACAAGCTAAACAAAGCTTATATACATCAATGACCTCTCCAACTGGCCAGCGAGGAGAGTGTAGGCCAAGTCCTCTGGGTACTCTGGCCAAGTATGGCTCTGGTAGTACAGAGAGGGTCGTGCTCTTGCAGTGGAGACAAAAAGACCTGGTGATGATGATGAATCACTTAAGTAAGCCTGAGGTCATAATCAGCCCCATAAAGAACAGTAACTTAGAGCTGCAAGTAACCATTTGACGTCAAACAATTGTGCAACAAAACAAAGTGACGTTTATTAGGAGATATAATAAATATCCTATGATAATAAACATTTATTTTTAAAAAATTATGTAGTTTAATTTAGATTTAAATTTAATTTTTAATTAAAGGTAAATCTTATATTACGACGAAAAATAATTATATGTATATACATACACATTAAATTTTCTTAAATACTAAAATAAAGATTAAATAAAAGCGGCCAAGTGCGAGTCGGACTCGCCCATGAAGGGTTCCGTAGTAGTATTTTTTAGGGTTCCGTAGCCAAATGGCAAAAACGGAACCCTTATAGATTCGTCATGTCTGTCTGTCTGTCCGTCCGTATGTCACAGACACTTTTTTCCGAAACTATAAGACCTATACTGTTGAAACTTGGTAAGTAGATGTATTATGTGAACCGCATTAAGGTGTTGACACATAAATAGAAAAAAACAATAAATTTTGGGGGCTCCCCATACTTAGAACTATAACTCAAAAATTTATTTTTCATCAAACCCATACGTGTGGGGTATCTATGGAAAGGTCTTCAAAAATGATATTCAGGTTTCTAATATCATTTTTTTCTAAACTGAATACTTTGCGCGAGAGACAATTCCAAAGTAGAAAAAAGTGTGTCCCCCCCCCCCCGTAACTTCTAAAATAAGAGAATGATAAAACTAAAAAAAATATATGATGTTCATTACCATGAAAACTACCAGCGAAAATTGGTTTGAACGAGATCTAGTAAGTAGTTATTTTTTAATACGTTATAAATCATAAACGGCAATTTACCTTTCATTTAATCAACTCAAATATAAAAATTTTAAAAAACATACTACAATACTTTTATATTATGGTATTTGCTACTACGGAACCCTACATGGGCGAGTCCGACTCGCACTTGGCCGTTTATTATTTTATTTTTATATTTGAGTTGATTTAATGAAAGGTAATTGCAGTTTATGACATATTAAAAAAAAACTTCTTACTAGATCTTGTTCAAACCAATTTTCGCTGGTAGTTTTCATGGTAATGAACATCATATATTTTTTTTAGTTTTATCATTCTCTTATTTTAGAAGTTACGGGGGGGGGGGACACACTTTTTTCCACTTTGGAAGTGTCTCTCGCGCAAAGTATTCAGTTTAGAATAAAATGATATTAGAAACCTCAATATAATTTCTGAAGACCTATCCATAGATACCCCACACGTATGGGTTTGATGAAAAATATTTTTTTTTGTTTCAGTTCTAAGTATGGGGAACCCCCAAAAGTTATGGTTTTTTTTCTATTTTTGTGTCAAAACCTTAATGCGGTTCACAAAATACATTTACTTACCAAGTTTCAACAGTATAGGTCTTATAGTTTCGGAAAAAAGTGGCTGTGACATACGGACGGACAGACAGACAGACATGACGAATCTATAAGGGTTCCGTTTTTGCCATTTGGCTACGGAACCCTAAAAACTACAATACACTACATATTAATATTTACAAATAAAAAAGGCCCGGTAATTGTTTACCCTGCGGTAACGTGCCCAGAATGCTGGCTGCATAATAAAGATATATTTGAATAAATACCTATAACCATTTCCTACTATTTAATACTTTATTTACTATCGCCTTCCAAAAAAGGAGAAGGTTATCAATTCGCCGCGATCTTTCGCCTGGATCGATTTTGAAAATTCTTTTTTTTGTTTGACAGGTAAATGTGGTCTCATAGAAATTTTATCAAAATCGGTAGTGTAGTTTGGGGTTGAAGTCGGTTTTTAGTTTTGAAAAATTATTCCGAAACGACCGATCGAAAACACAACTCTACTTTACACTGCACAAATGAACTAAGCAAGATAAAGAAGTATTCCTCTCGGGTTCAGGTCATATTTAGATTGAAGTTAGTAATATACTTACGGTGTTAGGTAAAATAAAACTTAATGCATACATAAGTAGGTATGTAACGCTAAGAATAGATAAATCGACAATCCGTGTTTACTTATAATATTCACATGAGCTGGCCAAAAAAAGAAAAACACATCACTAACACGAAGTCAAGGTGACTTCAGCCGAAAAAAAAAGAAATCCCAACCAAACTTTACAAAAAGAGAACACACACCGTAAAATTCACTACACAGCACTACGCGAATTTACACGATTTAAAAATCGATTTTAAATTCGGAATAACGTCCGTAGGGATGTACTTCGACGGCGGAGGCTTGTCACCTACTGATTTTGCCGCCAATAGTGACGTCTCAGCGCCATATAGGGTTGTCAATGCCAAGTTTTATGGATTATATTTTAACGTGCTTATGCGAATAAACATTGAAAATTTATTAACATTTAATTGCTAATTAAAATGCCTGTTATTAGTATTTCAGGATTTATCGTGATTAATATTTGTTTTTTGCCAGATTTAAGATGTCTAAAATCATATAATAATTAAAAATGCTTCTCATTTTGCGAACTTTGTAATTGATCCTACGTTTTTAACGAAATATTTCTAGAGATCTTTAAACTGATGAACCTTTTTGAAATAATTGAATTATTGATTATACCTACTTAGGTAGGTACCATAACTTCTTTATCCAAATGGGGCAGTCAGAGCATATTGGGTCTTGCGGCTCTACCACGCCGTAAGTCCACTTTTAGCGAGATGATCGGCGAGAAGATGAAAATAACAAATAATAATTATGGTTGTTACCACCATCATGGCATCACCAATTAAGACGATTCGCAGTTTCGTTTATTAGCGCTTTTTAGATTTGCGCGTGAAGAGAAGCTGGTACATTCTAAGTTTTTCTTTACTCCCCAGCATGGAAAAGATAACTTACATTTACGAAATTCTGTATCCAAGAATTTTATGGGTCGCAGAATCCAAACCTTTTTTTTTAAATCCAAGATAGAGTCTTGGTTTCAGAATTTTATCTCAATTCGTTCATAACGTCCACCTTAACTTTCCGCGGGTCTAAAATTTTGCATGCTGGGGTAAACTACCCCGCAAAACCCGAAAGTGCAATCAGATTTTGGATACAAAATTCCTTTTTTTAGTTATTGGAACGAAGTTCCTTATCGCGCGTTGCGAAAGGGGGCTAGACGGAAAAAAATAAGACCAAAAGTTGTAACGACACTTTTTGCTATAGTTGTAAGCCGTGCGGCGTGCGCGTGTTTCTTTGTCTGTCTCTCTCTCTCCTAATTAATCGAAAGGAACTTCGTTCCATCCGGGTGTCCCTTGACATCTCTCAAGTTTTTTTTGTTTTATCATAGTACGGTTTATTTGTATTACTTAAGTTATCTTTATAAATAAAAAGTTACGTTCTAAAAAAGTTCCTTTTCAGACGGTTCGGACTTGGCGAAAAAAAGTGTAAAATTTTTCCGTCCCTTTTTCCCATCACGAACTTTTTTTAGGAGCGGGATTGTTTTTTTTTTTTTTTGGGTCTTCAATTTTAGTAACTTTATTCCAATCGAGTGTTCCACAAAAATCAGTTGTTTATGTTTCTTTTACCTACGCCCGAAAAGCTAGTTATAACTTAAAAGCTGGCAACCCTATAATCTTCGTAAGACACGACACTGTGACCGAGTGACGAGCAAGTTTCATGACCAAACCACGTGTTCTTACTTACATAATGACTACTTAATATTTATTGCAGTGCTTCAAACTACAGAGAAGTTTGAAGGGGGTCAAGATATTTGCGCCGCTTGTGGCCTTTCTCTAGCGGGATAAGTAGGCTGGAGTCTAGGGCGGCAGAATTTGGGGGTATTTACATTCCTAATTATCGCTGGAAGACGCTGGATGCAAGCCGCACTAGATCGGTAATTTTGGAAATCCTTGAGAGAGGCCCACGTCCAGCAGTGGACGTTATGCGGCTGAAATGATGATGATGATCCCAAAGTAACGACAAAGAGCATTTTGGTTCTTGTAGCTCTGACCAAAGCGACTCCAGGACCGTAAGACCTAAAGGCCATTTTTAGCTTAATAGAAAAACAAAATAATTTTTCAAATGTAAAAACCGACTTCAATACCAAATTACACAATACACAACCGATTTTAATAAAAAAATTACGGGTCCACCTGACATTTTCTAAATAATAAATAAGTATTTTCCAAATTTGCCCAAGCATCATCGAGTAATCAATGGACATAAATAAAAACCTCCACCTATTTCCTTTATGTTTTTAAACTTTATTTTCACAAAGAAGTGTACAAACGGCAAACTTTTAACGCTTAACTTACGTACCTACACATATTATGACGCCTGTTTACCACTGCGGTAGGCAGAGACTACGGACCTCCACGTGCTACGACCCTGACAGACTTCTCTCGCTTCATCTACACTCATCACTCTCTCCATGCATGCCCGCCGGATACGTGTACTTCTGACCTCTCATTTTTTAGGAACGTCTGCAATCTGGTCGCGGTACGTTCGTCGAGGACAACCTTGACCCACTCTTCCATTCACATTCGCTTTAAATCTCCTTTCCCATCCTTTCTACATGCCCGAACCATCTTAACATTCCTAAACGCTTAAAAACTTAACTATTTTGAAATCGTTTAACTAAATATTACTTAAAGTTGGCAACCCTATAATCCTGTTCGTACGAGACACTGTGACCGAGTGACGGACAAGTTCCATGACCATACTATGTTCTTGCATAATTAAATGATTGCTTGTTACGTCGTGGCACATAATACAGGCTGGCTTGAGACAGACTGGACTCGGGTTCGAATCTCACTCGCCCAAAAGCTCTATGAAAATTTCTAGAGGTCCTTGCTTCGGAAGGCCGTAGGTCCCGGCTGTCATCATTGTATGACAGTCGTCAAGCTATGTCAGATGCCTTTAGAAACCTTGAAAAAAAATGGTTGCCTGTAAAGTCGGTTTTACGGGCGAATATTTTACGTGACAACGTAGATAACATAGTTGAGTGGGAGAGAGACGCAAGGCATTCGGCGGGCCTCTCTCTCGTTCGGTGACTCATCGTAACGTTACCGAGCGTTACACTTTTTCATAAGTGACTCCCAGCCGCAACCTAATTTAAGACGTTGTCACGTCAAAATCTGACACTAGTATTGGCCACTTACACACCGGCCAAGTGCGAATTGGACACGCGCACGAAGGGTTCCGTACTTTTATCTTTAAAAGATCACGTTTGTTGTAAATAGGCAACAGAAATACATTATCTGTAATAAATTTAACCCTGTAATAAAATGACGCAACCCTATCGAGTTTGGGCTTGTTGCATTTGTCAGATTTTGCCGCGTAGTTTTCGGTAGTAGAACAAGGCCACTTCAAGTCTTCCCGTAGATTTCATAGAAGACGACTTAGGAAATACAAGCTGAACAAAGCTTATAAACATCAATGAGACCTCTCCAACCCGTCTGGCCAGCGAGGAGCGAGGTAAGCTACTCTGGCCAAGTATGGCTCTGGACTCTATTGTACAGAGAGGGTCGTGCTCCTGCAGTGTAGACTAAAAGGCCTAATGATGATGAAGTACAAATAGACCCCATAATAAAAGCTTGTACAAAAATAATAATTAAAAAAAACTTATTTATTTGAGTCCTAGTAAAACATATTGGTCATAGTTTCTTTATAGTCAGCAAATTTTATCACTGACCTACAAAGTTATAGTGACGTCGATCACGTGTTTAAATAAATACTAAGCGTGAGACACGTGCTTGGCAGTATGGCTGCCCCGTCGTCTGTCTGCTTATATTACAGAAGATATTGAATTAGTAGCAATTAATAAGTTTGTATAATTTTTTTTTTGTACAAAGCTTATTATTTGCTTTTATTGTGAGGCCACTGTACTTACTAACTGCCTCCGTGGTGTAGTGGTTAGTGTTCGGCTCATACCCGGAGGTCGCGGGTTCGATTCCCGGCGGGGGCAACGACTTGTGTGTTGTTGTTCTAGTTTGATAAGAAGAAGAAGACTGACGACCTAAACAAGGTCGCTGCAAGGCGCGGGATGCAAGCCGCTCTAGATCGGTCATTTTGGAAATCTTTGGGAGATGTCTAACAGTGGACGTTATGCGGCTGAAATGATGATGATGATCCTCAACCGGCTATTGATGGAGCGGGAATATATTCGACGGAACTCAGTTATAAAACAACATAACTTCATTGAGGACTTGCTTCATTTGCCTCGACAAGTACTTCATGGTAGACGATGCCTAGGGCCTGATCATGGAGACGGAAGGTGGTCGATGGAACTTAGTATAAAACGACGCAACTCCATCGAGTTTGGACTTATTTCATCTGTCTTAATAAGTACTTTGGCCTCACAATAAAAGCTTGTACAATTTGTTTTTGAAGTGAAAACTTCTTTAGCGGCGTTGTGCACTTTTTTTTGGAATGGGTAAAAAATCTTAAACTCGCGTCAGGACCACGTGTCCTGATCGAAAATTCGTAAGACGGCGCAGGGCGCTTGCGCGAATGTTCGTGTGTGTTTATGTTACGATACGTTCGTGTGTGTAATGTGTCATGCTTGTGACATTTGTGACAGACTGTGGTTCAGAAAAGATTTGAAATATTTTATACTGATAATTAAAGCAATTCGTGCAAAATTATTCCCTAACCATTCCAAAATATCAAAAATGCACAACGTTAATATTCAAGTTTTCACTTCTGCCGGCACTCCCAGAGTGCAACCCGTCGTTTTTTTTTTAACTTATTCTTAAATTCACATAAAAATCTTTAAATGAGGTTTTAACCAGACCAGTACCTAGTAAGTAAGTACTTTTTGAAATCGCTTACCCGAAAATTCTCCACCGCTCACTTTGGGCTTCACCATCTAAATTGTTCGAAAATTCCATTGCATTTAGTTTTTTATTATAATGATTCTCTTCACTGCACAATACTTACGGTACAACTGTAATAATATACTGAATAAAAGTACTGATAAAGTCTATTGTTTATATCAAATTATATCAAACTGTTATTCTTATCAGATTAAATCAGAAAAATGATTGTGATTTTTAGGGTTGCGTACCTCAAAAGATAAAAAACCCTCACTCGCTTGTGTCTTTCTGTCGGTCTGTCCCAGCGATACTACTGGAAACTGGACCAATAGGCAATTATCCTACGATGAAAATATAAATCAAAATGTTGTTAGCTTATCAGAAAACATTTTTTTAAACTAATTTAACCAACTTCTTATTTAAAAATATGTATGATTTTTATAATAAATCATAAATAAAATAATTATATTTTCACGTTTGACCACGTGACTGAAAACGCACGGGATTGGCTGAAGCAAACGTGACGTCACCTGCTTGTAAACAGTAATGTCAGTCGAAGATTTGTACGGAGTTTTAGCGTTTTTATTCGTTTCTTACAGTGTTCCTACCTATTAGAGACTAAAATAAAGAAATCACCTTATATAATATAAGACGGAGACCAACTTCGTCAAAGCTGATAGTGGAAACCTTCCTAGAATAGACGCGATCATGGTCGGATTATTTTTTTAAAACAATCCTGATTTTTACGCTGCCGAATTAAAAAACGTTAGAACAGCAAATTATGTATTACACTAAATGTTACAAAATATCCTTTTCAAGTAATTAAATGGTTAAGAATATGTATAAGAAGGTTGTTCTGTATTGTAAACAGTTTAGGTTATGTTGACAAATTGACCATTCGATTCTGTAAGTTATTAGTTTTAGTTACAATCTAAAGCTATAACAAAAATGAAAAAAAGGGAGATGTCTTGGTCGATCTAGTTGGGACTGTGTAAGGAGAAAGGGAAATTTCTCTTGTAGTTGTTTTTGTATGTATTGCTTTACTTCTATAAAACACATTGAAAGTAGCTTGGACTTGTTTTTTAACACTAACAATAGGTTCGGTTGACATTCCTTTCTCAGAGTATGTTTGTAATGGTTCTGAAAAGACAAAATATTTATTACTTTTTACACAATCAACCAACTTACACAAATCAGATACTTTATGATTTGTTTTGCAAAAATGGTACTTTTTAAGTATATAAGTACATTATGTGTGTGTAAATTAATCCCTAATCTACTTTACATACCTATGATATCCACAGCGGTTTCAGACATAACATTTTTATCTTTTAATGTGCTGGTTCTGGGCATTTCTGCTCCAGCTTGACTTTCTTGAGCAATTTTTAAACGTTTTATATAGGCTGTTCGGGACAAGATAGTGTTTGAAGGCCTGTTTCTTCGATCTTCCTGGCAAAAAAACTTAGATAGTAAAGCTCCTTTTACCATGAGTATAGTCTGGCTCATCCCATTTTATATTGTATTTAGTTTGCCATGTCTTGTTCCATCTCCAAAAACATATTTGTCTTATCAAAATATAGTACCTGGGCGACCGAGCTTTGCTCGGTTACATCTTTAAACTTGTCTTAAAAACAACACAAAATAAAAAATTATATATTAACTTTAACATAAAAAAACAAAAGTAAGTCACCGAGTGGAATTTAAACCCGTAACACACTTTCTAGCGGTCCGCATCCTAAACTGCTGAGCCAAAACGGATAGCGGCCGGCGCGACAAAATTAGCGACCATATTCTGCGTGGAAAGAAAAACGCCTGAAAACTCGAAAACACGCGTTTTCGCAAACAGAAGACTAATCTAGATCGATTGTTTACCCCCAAAAACCCCTATATACCAATTTTCAGCGAAATCGTTAAAGCCGTTTTCAAGATCTCAAAAATTTATAAATATATAAATATACAAGAATTGGTCGTTTAAAGGTACCTAACTCACATGGATTAAAACATTACAGATTTATTCTCTTAACTTTTCTTTTATTATAACAAAGTACTTTTAAAAATTACAAAGACAATACATACAATCAATTTATTTCATATAAAATCAACCTGTATGTAAGTTGTAAGTACCTACCATTGGACATTATCTAACCTCAAAATGTAATGCAAGGGAAGATTATTACGAAAATACGAAATTGTAAATTGTGTAAGAAATATATGTAGGGTAGGTAGGATAATATAATTTTATACTTACGTTAAAGTGATCTTAAAACATGAAAACATTAGTACTTGCTGCTATGCGCGAGTATTAACGAGTGTTAACCACTTTTTCTGCATCTTAGCGTCCTTTGGAATGCTCACAAACATTTTCTCCGGTGTTTTGATAGATGTATTAAAACATTGTGGCACTATGCACCATATAAAAGCCATTTTGAAATAGTAAAATCTCAAAAGTTAATAACGAAGCGTAGCAACTACAACGTTTTTACAGGCAGGTGACGTCATGACAACAAGTGAACGTTTTTACAGGCAGGTGACGTCATGACAACAAGTGACCTTCATTTATGGAGTCTATGGCGTTTTGGCGGCTGTATTATTTTTTTAAACTTTTAAGCTGATTTGCAAAGAAAGGAAAGAAAATCAAAAAGAAATATTCGGATTGCATATGTATTATGTTATTATGAACAATTTGACATATTTTTCAAAAACTTGGAAAATTGCCTATTGAGCTGTTTGGTGCACAAAAGAACCTAACGACCCAAAAACTATGTTGGGGGCTTAAATACGGAGACATCATCTAAAATTGTGTCTTGACAAGACCTAGGTAAGATAACCCTTCAAATTATTTAATGAATTACTGATTATAGTTTAAAGTGAGAACCTTAAGCTTTTTTCGCACATTTCATACAAATAAGCGGCCAAGTGCGAGTCGGACGCGCCCATGAAGGGTTCCGTAGTAGCAAATAACATAATATAAAAGTCTTGTAGTATGTTTTTTTTAATTTTTATATTTGAGTTGATTGAATGAAAGGTAAATTGCCGTTTATGATTTATGACGTATTAGAAATAAACTACTAACTAAATCTCGTTCACTTTTTTCCACTTTGGAAGTGTCTCTCGCGCAAAGTATTCGGTTTAGAAAAAAAATATATTAAAAACCTCGATATCCTTTTTGAAGACCTATCCATAGATACCCCACACGTATGGGTTTGATGAAAAATAAATTTTTGAGTTTCAGTTCTAAGTATGGGGAACCTCCAAAATTTATTGTTTTTTTTTTCTATTTTTGTGTCAAAACCTTAATGCGGTTCACATAATACATCTACTTACCAAGTTTCAACAGTATAGGTCTTATAGTTTCGGAAAAAAGTGGCTGTGACATACGGACGGACAGACAGCACACAGACAGACATGACGAATCCAAAGGGTTTCGTTCTTGCCATTTGGCTACGGAACCCTAAAAATTAAAATAACGGTACCCTTTCAGGATCACTCGTGCATCTGTCTGTCCGTCTGTCACAGCCAATTTGCTCTGAATGTACTGGACCAAATCAGGTGAAGTTTAGTAGGATGATGTAATTCCATGACCCAATAAAATTTTACATCTGTAAAATTGTAGATTACTAAAGAACGTTAATTTTAAAAAAATATACAAATTGTAGATTACAGGATTTACAGGAAAACCTATAAGAATTATATAAATTTAAAAAGCGGCCAAGTGCGAGTCGGACTCGCCCATGAAGGGTTCCGGAGTAGCAAGTAACATAATATAAGTCTTGCAGTATGTTTTTTTTTTAATTTTTATATTTGAGTTGATTGAATGAAAGGTAAATTACCGTTTATGATTTATGACGTATTAAAAAAAAACAACTCACTAGATATCGTTCAAACCAATTTTCGCTGGTAGTTTTTATGGTAATGAACATCATATATTTTTTTTAGTTTTATAATTCCCTTATTTTAGAAGTTACGGGGGGGGGGGGACACACTTTTTTCCACTTTGGAAGTGTCTCCCGCGCAAAGTATTCGGTTTAGAAAAAAATGATATTAGAAACCTGAATATCATTTTTGAAGACCTATCCATAGATACCCCACACGTATGGGTTTGATGAAAAATAAATTTTTGAGTTTCAGTTCTAAGTATGGGGAACCCCCAAAATTTTTGTTTTTTTTCTATTTTTGTGTCAAAACCTTAATGCGGTTCACATAATACATCTACTTACCAAGTTTCAACAGTATAGGTCTTATAGTTTCTGAAAAAAGTGGCTGTGACATACGGACGGACAGACAGACAGACATGACGAATCTATAAGGGTTCCGTTTTTGCCATTTGGCTACGGAACCCTAAAAAGGAAACTGATAAACTCAATATAATACGTTTACTTACGGAAAATAGTTCACTTAAACACCACAAGATAGCGCTAGTAGTAGTTAACTCTCGTATTACTGTAACTATTTCAAAGTGATTGACTTCGGCATGTACGGAACCCTCTTTGAGAGTTCAACTCGCACTTGGCCGGTTATTCACGGCATATATCACAGCACCCTCAGATGGCAATGGCACCGTAGAATAACCTCAATAAAGTTCATATCGCTAGACAGTTCCATCGTTATTTCGTAGAGTGAAATAGTAACAGATCAAGGTCAAAGTCAAAATAATTTATTTAACTTGGGATATTAGTATCACTTGATAATTGTCACTTTTTTCTTCTTTTTCTTTCGATTTCTTATAAGGTAAATGTTGACGTTAGATCATATACTTACAGCTAAGTTTACTGCCGCTTCCTAAACGCAAGGACAGAAAAAGCGGTAACAAACTATACTGCAGCTTTTTCTCCAAAAACTTACAATGAAGCTATAGTGCCATGCTAAGGGGCTGGTCTCGAGTATCGACCCTCGTGAGCTGGACCTTCTATAGCCTAGCCCTAGGCTCAAGGAACAAAAGTTTGCTGCGATGCCAGACAAAAAATTCAAAACGTAAAGAAAGTACTTTGTGAAAAGTCTTATTATAGGACCGATGACTACCTTAAAGACAAAAAAGTCTGGCTTGAGCTTGGCGTTCCTCTTAACGGTTTGTAATATACTGGCAATGTCATAATTTGGTACATTTTACAAGCTCTTATTTAACTATTTGTATTTTTGTGCGCGTTACTGGTCTCTTCTAGTGATGAGTCTTGACAATTTCGAGAAATGTCTGAAATGGTCTGGAAAATTTCCGAGAAATAAAAATTCTTTAGGAATTTTTCGACGAAAATTATCGAAAAATGTTTTAAGATTTCCGGATATTTTCACGGAAAAAATAAAATATCGAATTTCTCTGCAGCACATCAATAGTCTCTACGCCTGTGCTCCACTGCATAGTTTGTGAGTTCAGGGTTAGAGATTGTTGGTGGCTCTACCAATCAGCAACAACGTTCTTATCTAGAAACCGACAACTAATATAATGTTTACCGTACATTTACCATTCTCAAGAGGAGTTTGGTGGCCTGGTGGGAGTTCGCATCACTTGCGCTTCCGCAAGTAAAGCGACGCTGGACCTAGTCCGCACTTAAATGGGTGACCACAAGTGGCATATAAATTTCTCGAGCTCCTCCGTGCTTCGGAGACACGTATAAGCCGTTGGTCCCGGCTGTCATTATTATATGGCAGTCGTTTAGCTATGTCAGATGCCTTTAGGCAGCCTGAAAAATCTGACACCAGTGTTGGCCACTCACACTCACGAAAAACAAAACCATTCTCAAAAGAAGAACATACCTGAGTTTGCTCCTCTTCTCAGCCAAAGCTAGTTGCTGGGCGGGCGTCAGCACCCTCCTCAAGTTAGGGGGGGGCGCGTTGGGGAACTGATCCCGGCCCTCGTGAGCCGGCCCATCGTCGGGCTCCGGGGAGTCTCCGCTCTCGTCTCCGACTACGAAGTCTACTTCAGCCTGCAATAAATAAATAATAAATAAATAAATATATAGTGACAAATTACACTGATTGAGCAAGCCCCAAAGTAAGTTCGAGCCTTGTGTTGTGGGATACTAACTTAACGATACTATATTTTATAACAAATACTTATATAGATAAACATCCAAGACCCAGGACAATTTGAAAAAGGCCAATTTCCAACTTGCCCTGACCGGGGATCGAACCGACAGACCTGAATGTAATGAAGAAAGCAAACAATGTCTCACCTCGTCTCCATTCTTGACGTCGTCAGATTCGATCTTTTCGAAGTTGTCGCTTTCACTGGACGAACAGCGCGCTTGCTCCGGCTGCTCCGACATGGTGGGCTCTGAAAATAATAAAAATACTTAGATTATATATTTTTTACATAAAAAAAAACAAATATATTTATAGAAAAAATTTTTTTTTCATATATTTTTTACAAAAAAGGCCTATTTTTTTACAAAAAACAAATAGGTATATTTTTTTTTTTACAAAAAGCAAAACAACTTTTAGCTACTCGTAGTTATGCTATAGGACGTTGCAAAATGTCTACCTTATTTCCTATTAGTTTAACTCTTTGAGATACGCCAATACTCAGACACAATAGTAAAACAGACAGCGTAGGGGTTAATCTACCTCTACCAAATTAATATGGGACCAACAACGAGCGAAACGAGCGACGTTCTCCGAGTCTACTAGAACTATCTCGCGTATTATGTATGTACCTATATATGTATAGGTATTTATGGTTCAAACTTCCACAATAACTTCAAAATGTCGTAAAACTTTTTTGTCTTAACAACTTTTTGAACCAATGAACTTTGACTCGCGAGTTCTACAGCTCACAAAGCCACTATAGTTTGTTTGTTCAACGATAATTCTAGTTTTGATGGAATCTTTATGAAAGGTAGGCAGGCAAGTCGATGTAGCCAATAGAACTTTTAAGTACGAAAATGAGCCACATCTGGACATAGGGGGTGTTGCCAGAATATTAGGGTTCGTGAGTTCACATTTTGGGGCAAACTACTAGTTGTTTGTATAAAAGTAAACTGAAAATATCTTACCACAAAACTTTACCATTTCACAAAAACACCTACAGATCCTCTCAACCACACTCAAAACCACTACATGAAAGAATGGCAACATTCATGGTTAAAAGCCCATTCCACTATAGTTTATCTTCTAGCAAGTTCACCTCGATGTAATAAAATTCCGGACATGAAGTGAAATTTGAACTCCTGATAACTTGATAGCCTTCAAAATAAACTACAATCGAAACAATTTTTTCAAAATCAAAAATCTTTTATGAAGTTGTAAACGCCTGATAGAAATAAATAGCAATGTTTTAGTTCGTCTTTTTTGCGTTAAATTTTCTTGTAGGTGGCTACAGAAGTAGATCACGAGGACGACCTTGAAAGAGGTGAGGAGGGGGGGGGGGTGGGGGAATAGACATGAAGAAGAGAGACCATAGTGCAAAATATGATATTTATAGAAAAAGATGGAGAGAGTTGACGTGCAGAGCAGTTCCCAAATAGAGCGAAGGCGAGAAAGATGAGATTTTTATCTCATTTCGTTTACCCGCAACGCAAATACTAAAAGTCTTCAGTGAGTCACTGTGTATCTATTCTTCATAGCCAAGCGGATAAACCGATTCTGATCAAACTTTTCTATTTTTCTAGTTAAAAAGTGATTAAGAAGACTTGATCCAGATTGTTATAATTCGCGACGACTTGACCTTTTTTGGAAGTCGGTTAAAAAAATAATTCTCAGAAACTATGACGTCATCATCAGCCTTTATTTCATAAAAATCCTATAGAAAATGTAATAATCAAAGTACATATCTGATTTGAGTTGGTGGAAAGAAGCGTCTTCAGTGTGTGTGTGTGTGTGTGTGTGTCTGATCAAACTTTTCTTATTTGACCCAGCTTGTTAAAATTACGATTTAAGACTTTTTTGGGACGTAAATAGCTTCATCATTTTTTTTTGTATTTATTGATAAATATACAGAAAAGTATCTCATAATATCATGTACGATCGTCTTTGCCTGCATGAAAGAATGTCGGGTATAATCCAGCCTAACGCGAAGGTATTTCTCTCCGCGACGGTGGCATGGCATCCGTTAATGAAAATTTTATTGAATTCCATCCCAGACCTCAATGGAAATCAATTTGTTAGGGGAAATAGGAAATTATATCAACCGTTTATAATATGGATATGATACACGCTTAAACGCTCTAAATAATTATATCTTCATCCCTTTTTTGACACTTTTTCTGCACTAATGATCAATGTAAAGTGACAATATTTTGTGAAGTTTTATTTTAGTAACTGTACCGGGTAATACGCTATTTTCCAACAAGTCAAATCAGCAACTTTTTTCTAAATGTCAAAACAAACAGTTTCTATGGGATTTGTATGAAATACAGGCAGATGACGTCATAGATTTTTGGAGTCAAATAGCGCTCTTATTATTAGTTTTTCTACAATAATAAATTTAAAATAACGTTAAAATGGATATGTTCAAAGACAAGTGACATTATTTCGCGACGCTTTATTTTTTTATTAGTACAAAATAATTTATTTTTGACTTAGGAAAGTACCCAATTATTTTTGACCCAGTCGACATCCCTATGCCCAAAGAGCAAAAAAAATATTTTACTTCCTATATCTTAGACCACGCCAATGGTAAAATTTCAAGTTTTAATCAAAGTATGGTCAGAATCAGAAAACTTAAACTGGTATACATCGTCTTGTACTTTAATTATACAATAATTTTATTTACCTATTTTGAAAATAGACCACAATATATATATATATATCTTGAAGGTCATGGCCAAGGAGGATGACAACCTAGTGCTGCGAAAACGCATCGTTAATCAGCGATAAAGTAACAGTTATTAACTTATCAAATAAACGGTTATCAAAAGTTGAAATGTCAAGCTCAGTTTGCGCATGCGTGAAGGTGAAATAGGACAAATGACATGTACTTAGGAAGTGAAGCAGAGGACATGTGCCGCTTGCATGTCACTTGTTTAACTGTATACGCAATATAAACATTTATAATTAGCTTTTTATCAAATATACTAAGTATATTGCCTCAGGAATATTTTGCGACATCTTTGCTTAATGGGTCCTTTTTACCCGACTACGACGAATCCAAAATAAGGATCTTGTGTTTCACCGCTATGTATTTACAAAGTTTGATTTGACTAAATATGTAACAAGCTTTTCCGGCAACTTTATGTAGAGGAGTGTAAGTTAATTTTACATCTAACTGGGCAATATTTACTGAATTCGGGAACGTTTTATGTTAAAGAAAGTCCAGGTACCTAGTTTAATAAGCACAATGTACAGACTCTCCTTTTAGGTATTCTGGTACATATATTTAAAGAACAAATGAAACTATTTTACATTTGTAGCGGTATCGGTTCATGTAAATAGCACATACAACTATGTAAATATATCTTTTCCATGTATTAGTATGTTTTAAACACAGCTACACAAACTGTTGTTTGTACAGCTTTAAAAAAATAAATGGAAATATTTATTTTTATGCACCTACAACCTACAACTTACAATGATAATGGCTCACTTGATAATATGAAAATATTGTCGTTTCAATAGAGTCAGGAAATGCTGTAGAATATATATTTTGCATAGGGGTAGAGAAGTTTGAAAATATCATCACTCATCATCATTCCAGCCGCATAACATCCACTGCTGGACATAGGTCTCTCCCAAGGATTTACAAAATGACCTATCGGCTTGCATCCAGCGCTTTCCAGCGACCTTAATCAGGCCGTCAGACCTCCTTGTGGGTGGGTGTCCTACGCTTCGCTTGCCAGTACGTGGTCGCCATTCGAGAACCTTTTTACCCGATCGGCCATCGGCTCGTCGCGCTATGTGTCCCACCCACTGCCATTTCAACGAAATAATCGCTGGACTGTGTCAGTGACTTTAGTTCCTTTACGAATTTCCTCATTTCAGATAGGCTCACGTAGAGAAACACTGAGCATAGCCCTTTCCATAGCGCGTTGCATGACCTTGAGCCTTCTTATGAGACCCATGTAAGGGACAATATTTCAGACTATAAGTCGTTTTCTATAAATATCATTTTATTATATTATAGTGATCTAGTATAGCTCGTGGTTCGATTTATTAAGGGTATGTCCCTTCCGTGTTGTATAATAAATATCACACTAATATAATTAGGTGAATGTTTGTGAGTGTGTGTATGTATGTTTGTTACGTTTTTTTTACGTATGTAAGTACTTGTCATCACGCATAAACGGCTGGACCAATTTTGATAAAATTTGGTATGTAGGAAGCTGATACCCTGGACCCTTTTTCTGCGGGTAACAACGCGGTGCGCAGCTAATCTATCTATAATAATTAGAAATCTCCAATTTCCATACTTATGATTTGGTCTTGGGAGCTACTACATCTTAGACATAAATGCCATAGATTCAGACAGACAGATATAAACATATCTACTAACTTTCTCTTTATTGACATTTTGCCATAGGTTTATGTTCATAATATAAAGAGACACAGTGGTCTTTCTATTTTAAATCATCTTCAAATAAGCGGCCAAGTGCGAGTCGGACTCGCCCATGAAGGGTTCCGTAGTAGCAAATAACATAATATAAAAGTCTTGTAGTATGTTTTTTTTAATTTTTATATTTGAGTTGATTGAATGAAAGGTAAATTGCCGTTTATGATAATGACGTATTTAAAAAAACTACTTACTAGATCTCGTTCAAACCAATTTTCGCTGGTAGATTTCACGGTAATGAACATCATATATTTTTTTTAGTTTTATCATTCTCTTACTTTAGAAGTTACGGGGGGGGGACACACTTTTTTCCACTTTGGTTAGAAATTTTACCACACAGTTTAGAAAAAAATGCTACTAGAAACCTCAATATCATTTTTGAAGACCTATCCATAGATATCCCACACGTATGGGTTTGATGAAAAATACATTTTTGAGTTTTAGTTCTAAGTATGGGGAACCCCCAAATTTTACTGTTATTTTTCTATTTTTGTGTCAAAACCTTAATGCGGTTCACACAATACATTTACTTACCAAGTTTCAACAGTATAGGTCTTATAGTTTCGGAAAAAAGTGGCTGTGACATACGGACGGACAGACAGACAGACAGACAGACATGACGAATCTATAAGGGTTCCGTTTTTGCCATTTGGCTACGGAACCCTAAAAAGGAGGAGGTTATAATATCAAATCGTCTTAATCTTTAATGTTTTTTTTATGTATGTTTACCGATTACTCAAAGACGCCTGGACCATTTTGGAAAATTCTTTATTTTGTTAGAAAGGGCATTTTTGTCAGGGGGTGGTAATTGTTTTCATCAAAATCTGCCTTGAAGTTAGGTGTTAAAATCGGTTTTTAGGTTCGAATAATTTTCTTCTAAACTCTGAAACTACCACGCACATGAAATACAAACTCACTGCGCCTGAACTGGGTTCATAATGAACTCATTAGCATTGAATTGTGAATTAATATTCGTTTTCGTGGTTGTTAATTTATTTAATTATGTATGTGTACTGTTAAAGAATTAACATTACGTTTATTTACTACGTAACACTTTTAAATAGTTAAAATACTTATTTTATATGGAACAATCAACTAGGTATATCTTTTTGAATCACTTGACCCGTCACAGTACCTGTGCCTTAGAACTAGTTTAAATTTTAGACCCGTTATCTTGAGAAAAAATAAGATGACACTAATAATTATTTACTGCCTCCGTGGTGTAGTGGTTAGAGCGTTCGGCTCATAACCGGAAGTCGCGGGTTCGATTCCCGGCGGGGCCAACGACTTTGTGTTGTTGTCCTAGTTTGGTTAGGACATTGTAGGCTGATCACCTGATTGTCCGATAAGATGATCCGTGCTTCGGAGGGCACGTTAAGCCGTCGGTCCCGGTCACTGTCATTGACATTGTTCGTTACCTAAAACCATGTCAGAGGCCTTTAAGGTGGTTTAAAAACTCTGACACTAGTGTTAGTCACTAACACACACGATAAGAAGAAGAATAATAATGAAAACACAGTTCGTCCCAACTTCCAACCTCATTCCATAACTTATAAGTCTCATAACCTTTCTTTTTTCTATCAATATTTCTGCTGCCGAAACTTATTCAAGGGAAGGTAACACCTTTTATTGATATAATTAAGAATATTCTTGAATTTAGAAATGGCAATCTTGCGAAAAGTCTTAAGTCAAATGATCTGAGATAAGTATTCCGAAAAGAAAATAATGATAATATCAATGTTTACATTATTGATATACTTACTGCCATTTTTTCTATATAAAAGAAAAAATAAACAAACTATTTTCTCATTAAAACTAGTAATTATTTGAACTATTTGGTTAAACGCAAATTAGTGTTAATTGACGCATTGCATCGCTCTTGCACGCACGCACGTGGATCGACGTTATAAGGTCGTAATTAGTCGTATATATCTCCAATTTTCTCCTTGAAGCGCAATACTAACGTAAACAAACAAAAACATAATCAAGTTTTAATTATAAGCCTATGAAATCGCATTCGTACCGTACCTACTCTACTGAACTCTACTCGTGGTACCTTTTATCACATATTTTAAATTTAGCCTTTAAATTCTCAAGATTGTTTTAACACACTAATCTTAATCATAAAAAAGAAAAAGTAACAAATAAAATTACTTACTAGTACAAACCTCTTCTTGATTCTGTACTTTAAATAACTTGAAAATATAACAAATAACGATAGCTCCAACAAAAAACGCAATGATTAACATTAATCTATAAACACATCACAACACTATCACAGCCATAGTCTAATTTAAAAAAAAGAAAACCCAAAAAAAAACAAAAACCAATTCGCGTCTTCCCGCCAAGGTTTGACAGACGACTGTCATTCCCGATCGATTGAAATAAATTTAAAATTAGAATACATTGAAAACAGCGCTGTAATCACACCGCTTGCACTACTAAAACCAATGTGACACAAAATAACCTTTTGTCGGTTCAATTGCTTATCATTTTACTCACTCTGATAGTAAATTTAAGGAAATACTGGCACACTTGGCGACATGTATATTACACGGGGCGATACTGCCAAAATATTTTTATTGATCCAGCGGAAACATGGCTGATTAACGGACGTGCAAAACTGTACTGCGAAAATAAGCCGCTACGTGAAGCGCTTTTTCTGCTGGATTGTGTGGCCGATATCGGGTGATCCCTGAACTTCTGTGATAATAATCTTGACTTGTATACATCACGCGTTGCTCCATAATATGTTCACAATAACAGATCTCTACAATAGAGCTGGCACCTACATGGTTCATGAAAGATAAGTGGGACAGTGGTTCTCAAAATTTGAAATAATATAGACTAGAAAAGGAGATATATTTTATTTTAACTAAATTTGACATAAGCACATGCAATACTATCTGTATAGAAATATATGTTTTGAGGTTATAAGATAACAGAGATAGTGGTTTTTAGGGTTCCGTACCCAAAGGGTAAAAACGGGACCCTATTACTAAGACTTCGCTGTCCGTCCGTCTGTCTGTCACCAGGCTTATCTCAAGAACCGTGATAGCTAGAAAGTTGTTCACAAATTATGTATTTCTGTTGCCGCTATAACAACAAATAAGTACTAAAAATAAAATAAATATTTAAAGGGGGCTCCCATACAACAAACGCGATTTTTTATAGATAATGGTACGGAACTCATAGTGCGCGAATCTAATTCGCACTTGGCCGGTTATTGTAGTTTGTCTGGCAAATGGCGCTTTAGATATTAGTTCCGCCGCTTATCACTAGGTGGCGTTTACATTATTAAACTATTGAAAGTCGGTCTGGTAAATAAACATGTGATTACTTACAAAACCAGTAGAGGCAAGCAGAAATAAATAGCAAAATATCGAACTCTTATTTATTTACGTATCTAAAAACATAAATATATTAACTTTTATGGAAGTTGACAACTAAGAATTTAAAAAAATACCTAACACAAATGTTTAGTCAGGAAGAAGTTCTGCCCATCGGTCCTCTGCCACTTCAAAATTTTAATTATATATTTAAGGCAAACCGCAAAAGATAATATAACAACTAACGTAACAGATACTCAACGCTATAAAACTATTGCAGTGGGCCGGTCTGGAGTTACATAGGCACACATACTGTTTCAAAAGAAGCTTTCCTCTCTTTTTATTTATTAGTTATGTCTAGTATATGTCGCAGTTGGATTGTATAATCCGCTGTTCGACGATTACAGCTCGGTTTTGTAAAACAACTGAAAATCATTCAGCTAGATCGTCCAATGTATTACGTTTAACATAATAGCTAGGTAACGTAACATTGTAGATTTTATATAGTTCCGAATTATGCAACTTGTGGCTTGTTTTTGTTTTTGTCAGTATCATAACAACAAATATGGCCTCCGAAAAGGTAAATTCTTCACTGCGTTCCGAGAGTAAGCTGTTTTCATCGAGAGGCATCGGGGACATTGTTTGTGATTACGGACTGCAAAAGGTTGAGAATAATAAATCAGACCTTCACCTTGGTTCCCATATTCTTATACGACGCCCGCCTTCCGGCAAGATGGAAAGTTCACTTGGATCAAATGAAGACCGTAAGAAACCGCTACGCTATTGAGTTGACGGGTTTACAAAATTTCGATATCCAATTCACAACATTTCAATTTTCAAATGAAATGTTGTGAATTGCATCGAGCTGGTTATCATTCTTCATTGGTGTTTTATGATGTTGGAGACTGGATTACAAAGTAAAGAGTTGAATTTTTCAGACTACATATCTATACATATAATAAAACAGTAAAAAAAGTGTGTCTGTACATTAAATATATTTCCAAAAAAAATATTGGGGGCGATGGAGACGTAGTAATAGAGTAAGAATTTGAAAAAAAATGTCTGTCTGTTTGTCTGTTTGTCTGTTTGTCTGTTTGTCTGTATGTCTGTTTGTCTGTTTGTACACGCTAATCTCCGGAAATACTGGACGGATTCGAATGAAACTTTTTTTGTTATATAGCTATTAAGCCTGGGCAACATATAGGGTATAAATGATTTTGGAAAATGGAACGCCTGATGCAGAACCATAATGGTCCAGCTAAACTATAAGAGATATAAAAATGCCGCCTTAGTAAAAGTTGTTCAGCCTGATGAGCATTTTTCAGAGACATAAAGTCCACGCGAACGAAGTCGCGGGCTTCGGCTAGTTATAAATAAATAAATACATCGGGACAAATAACACAGATTGAGCTAGCCCCAAAGTAAGTTCGAGACTTGTGTTATGGGATACTAACTTAGCGATACCATATTTTATAATAAACACATATACACGGTGATTTTCATTGGTTTTGGAGCTGAAGGCCACTTAGTATCATAGGCATAGGCATCGTTAGTAAGACCTAATTAGCTAGTTAAAATAAAAATTTAGAACCAAAAAATGATGACTAAAACTCGATAGTTAAATAAATTGTTAGATTAATTAGTAGTATCGCCGCCATACACCGCCCGCGGACCGGCCGGGGTCATCGATATCACGCAGCTGTTTTGGCCGACGTAAGTACGTGGTCTCGATCGAAAATCATTTACGCAAATTTTTCTTTATCTTATGACATACAGAAATTTGGATTACGTATATGGATAGAGGAATTTATTTACTATACGACATTTTTTTTCCAAAAACCAATGAAAAGTCAGCGTGTATAGATAAATATCCAAGACCTAGGACAATTTGAAAAAGGCCATTTTCCAACTTGCCCTGACCGGAGATCGAACTTCTGGGTGGCGCACTAGCATGGTGCCACCACCACGACACCACGGAGGTTTTATTTTCATGCCATGTGTAATAAAAAAATAATAAAGAACAACTATTGCCCCTTCATATACAATGTCCTTTTTAATTAAGTACAAATATTTTAAGAGGTGATTCAGTCCATCATATCGAACAACTTTTCCCAATGAATGTATATCGAAATACGAAATATATTTTTTCGGTTTTCATACAAATCGAAGTAGTCACGTGATATCATTACTATGGAAAATGAAAATTATTTTTTCGTATTTCGATAAAAATTTATTGGGAAAAGTTGTTCAAAATGATGGACTGAATCACCCCTTAAAATATTTGTACTTAATAAAAAAGGACAATGTATAGTTTTATTTAATAATGGTAACCCTACATGTGATCTATCTAAACGTCAGCTGTTTTGTTATAAGTAATTTCACGTAAATCATTGACAAAGTCAAAGTCAAAGTCAAATTCATTTATTTATCTTTGGATATTTGTATCACTTGATAATTGTCACTTTTTTTCCTTTCGATTTCTTATAAGGTAAATGTTGACGTCAGATCATTTACTTATAGCTAAGTTTACTGCCGCTTCCAAAGCGCAAGTACAGAAGAAACGGTAACAAACTGTACTGCAGCATTTTCTCCAATAACGTCAACTTACAATTATACTGGTATTAAAATTAGATATGTGGACTGAGAATACATTGTTATGTCATAATTATAAATTAAGCATGATGTCAAGTTTAAAATTAATGTCAATTTGTAAATTTTGTACTAAAACATGTACAGAATGTTCTTAAATTATGACATTTGTGAATGTACAAATACTAACCTTTAAGAGGGACCCGCGCCAAGCTCAAGCCAGACATTTTTGTCTCTAAGGTAATCATCGGTTCCGTAATAAGCTTTATCACAGAGTACTTTCTTAACATAAACTTTAAATTTTCTATCTGGCATACTAAGAACCGATTCTGGCAATTTATTATAAAACTTTATACAGTTTCCCATAAACGACTTACTAACTGTTTTCAGCCTATAGGACGGAGTAAATAAATCATTTATATTACGTAAGTTTCTATCCGTAAAATCACCCACTTTATTAAACAAGGCAATATTTTTCCTTACATACATTATATTTTCAAATATGTACTGGGATGGTACAGTAAGTATATCAATTTTCTTAAAAAAATCTCTTAGGGAGTCTCTTGATCCTAAACCGTAAATAAAACGAATTGCCCTTTTTTGCAAAATAAAAATAGTCTGTATATCAGCTGCACTCCCCCATAGAAGAATCCCATAAGACATCAGACTATGAAAGTAACTAAAGTAAACTAGTCTAGCAGTTGCCACATCTGTCAATTGTCTGATTCTCCTAATAGCGTAAGCCGCTGAGCTAAGCCTATTAGCGAGTTTAGAGATATGTGCACCCCATTGAAGTTTTGAATCTATTGTGATTCCCAAGAAAGTAGTATTTTCAACGAGATCTAATTTTTGACCGTTCAGTAGCACATCAACATTGGCTTGCCTCACGTTAGGAAGACTAAATCGAATGCATTGGGTCTTGTTTGCATTCAACATAAGGTTATTGGCTGAAAACCAGTTAGAAATGGCCGTCAAGGTGTTATTCACCGAAGTAGCATCTTCGCTATGACGGTCTATTTCGAAAATAAGAGACGTGTCATCGGCGAACAACACAATGCCAGCTTGTTTCTCAACCGCGTAAGGCAAATCATTGACGTACACTAAGAAGAGGAACGGTCCCAGGATAGAACCTTGAGGTACTCCCATTTTAACGAGAGATCCGTTTGACTTTATGCCATTTATGTCAACAGTCTGAAGCCTATCCGTTAAATATGATTGAATGAGGTTTATTGATTTATCGTCAAAACCAACAATCAGAAATCAACAAAAGACAATCCATCTGAACGATTTTCAGCTGTTTTACAAAACCGAGTTGTAATGCCAAACAGCTAGAGCTTTTGTCAAACAACGGATTATACAATCCATCTGCGACAAATATTTGACGTGTACGTTTGAAAAGTAAAATTTTTAATCTTGGATTGAACACTTTTTCTACAATATTTTCCCATTTTCCCGGTAAAGTTGTTCAAAACTTAAAGTTGTCCAATATGACCAATTCAAAGATAATAATATAATTACCGAAACCAAGATAAATGCATAAAAACAGTACAGTCTCAAGTTTGGTCTTTTGGTGTTGCCATTTGTTAAAATAATATATTTAATGGTAGAATATCGGCAGGAGAAAAGAAACGCTATTTTTGAAACGCGGAGTCTCCTAAACGAATGGTTTTTCCATACAAAAAACGCACCAATTTGAAAATTCGCACCAATGGAGACGCATTTGTGAAGTCACTTGTCACATTACGAATGGTTTGTGCGAAAGTTTCAAAACGGGCGCAGTTTTGCAACGAGTGGTCTTCTTGACCACTCGTAATTTTGACATTTGTAGCGTAGGATTATCAAAGAAATCTTTCATGGAGAATCCTGTTTTGAATGTTTATAAAACAAAAGACAAATTTTCGATATATTCTCCGTAAAAAAAAAATTGTTATTCGATGACACGATGGTTTTAAAAATACGGCCAAATAGTATTTTACGCGAACGGTAAGTTGGAAAACTACACGTTTTTGTTTCGATGAGTCCCTCGATGAAAAATAGCACTCATGATGTGTTGACATAAGATTCCCTCTGATCTCTGAATCCCTGTCTTTTATCAATGAATAAGTGATAATTGTGTTATACAATAACTATATAAAGTTGAAAACATTTTTGCACCAACTTTTTTGTTATGTAAAAATATATTTTCAAAAATGAATAGGACTAAAGCGCTATCCACCCATTAGCGGGCTCCCGTCCGGGCCGGGCCCCGGCCCGGGCGGGATAAATCAGTTACAAACCTTTTGTATGAACTCGTTGACACAGTTCAGGGACGGGCCGTCAGTTTCCCGGAGGCCACCCGGACGGCGTGCACCCCTGACGGTGCCATCCGATTTTTACCTACCGGGACGATATTTTGTTTATGTGTACACACACATATGAGCAACATGAACGCAGAAAAGTTAATAGATTTAGTACGCGAGAATAGAATAATCTGCGATCTTTTTAGTTCTGATTATTTGGATTCTAAGAAGAAAAAATGGCCAAGTGCGTGTCGGGCCCGCGCATTGTAGGGTTCCGTAGTTGCAAAGGCTGACTTTGAGTTCACGCCACTAAAAATATCTAAAAACTAATTTTCTATTGAATTGAATTTGTATGTGAGTACATTTTATAAGCCTGCCGCCTGTTTTTTTTAAATTTGTAAACCCGGCTGTACTTAGGTCTGATAGTTTTCCTTTAAACTTTGTTATAAAATACCAATGCTGTGAATTGTTTTATGTGTTTATATATATAACCGTTTAGCAGATAGACGGGGACACTTGTCTCTAACAAAAAATTGTAAAAATAAAACCAAATATTTCAAAATTGGATCCCTTAATTGATAAAAATACCTGTTAAACGAGACCCCACATGATGGGTTAGAGTAGAAAAAAATTTACTCCCACTTTACTTGTATGAGAGCTAATATAAAAAATATTAAGGTTTTACTTTACGACTTTTTTGCCATGATATATATTTTACGAATCCATACTAAATTAGACAGACAGACATGGCGGAACTATAAGGGTTCCTTGTTTACTACGGAACCCTAAAAATGACATATGGGATAAAATAGGAATTTCTTGCATAATGTATAAAATTCTCCTGCAGTTTTTCTATCTTCCCAGTGCTCAGATACCTACCCAAATAAGTTTCACTGCCTGCTGATCCCAATATTCTTCTTGGTTATGAGCTTCTTTTTCTTCATCGAGCGCTATTGCAATCATGGCCAATTCCTTAGTTTTAAATAAGGCCATCGTTGTGTGCGTATCAGTTACCGACACAGAATCCCCTGAGATGTGTGAACACAGAACCCAGCCGGCACGAGCCTGACGGAAAAACGGACGGAAGGCCCGTCTCGTCCGGGCCGGGAACCTGGAAATGAGTGAAAGCGCTTAATAGTCGATGACGACAGAAGACAAACATTGTTTTTTTTCTAGTAGTAGGATTTAGAAGAAAAACATGGCAACACAATAGCGCAAGCTGACAAGTTGACACGACGAATTTGCAAGCCAAAAAAAATTATTGAAGAGAAGAATACGTGCGTGATAACCGTATTTATTTTCAAGCTATTTTAATTGCTTGCTGTATTTTTACAGATATCAAAGTTTTAAGCGTGTTGTTAATGGAAAATCGTTTATAGCAAGAAAATTATTGCAGGCGAAATGATCATAGAAAATCCAGACGCTTTCAAATCTTGGTTGACGTCCATATTGGAACCTCTGTGAGTACTACCGCAGCCATTTTCTTTTCTATTTTATTTACATTTCAAACGCGATATTCTTGATTTTTCCATAAAATCACGAACATTTTCCTGTGATTTCGATTATTTTCGGTATTGTTTTTGTTCCTTATCCACATTTTCAAAAACAGGTGTCACGTTTCTCTTTAAAAAAAATTCAAACGCTATTATCTAGTAAAAGTTCACATGTTGCTGTAAACTAACTTTTTGATGGTTTTTCCGTAAATTTCCACCTAATTCTTTTTACAATGATAATTTCCTGTTAAAACTTTGATGAAAGTTCTTTTAGAACATTCTGGCTGGTTAGCTAATCATAGATAACTTGAAACCAAAATAGATTGTACTGATGTGATGCTATTTTTGATTTAATCTGTCATGGTATGTAGTGGTAATTAAATTGGTTGGTACATGGTCGGTACCTATTGTACTGTCAAGATAATTGTAATTACTAGTCACTAGTTAGATGTTTATTTCCCTAACAGCAGGTATAGTGATAAAGTACAGAACCAAGAATTTTACACACTTTCCTCCCAAAAATAATACCATACTCACTAAACGTGTACTTGGGAACCCAGGAATCGTTTTTGGATTGGTTCACCTTAGGATCAAACTGCTAAATCACCGTTTTGGATCGTTGTTTTGACTGTATGATGACTTCTGAAGACTCCTGGTTTAATTCAAGGACTAATATTTGGATGTTTGTGCGATGTACTACTTACAAGCTTCATACCTACATCTGAACAAGCAGGCTGAATTTCTAGAGCTTAATTGGACAATGTTGCATTTGTGTATGGGCTTCAATAGAAACCGGGGTCAATAATTTTTCAAAACTAAAACTTGACTTGGATTTCTCCAGACCTGATGATAATTGAGGCCTTTTACAATTTAGACAATGTTAGTAAATAGCCAAAATAAATACAAATTAGACAATTAAGTCCAGTAAGAGGTTAAAGTCAAGTTAAGTTGGGCTACACCTGACATCATGCAGTAGCACTTTCACATACTGCTATCCTTTTTGTTGCTCAGAACAAAATTCATTCGAGAGAGAGAGAGAGAGAGAGCGTGCAATGGAATGCTATATGTGTAGCACAGCGGTGCTTCTCTCTCGCCCGAGAGAGAGCAAGGGCACGCTATAGCACCAGCCATGCTATAGCGTTCTCTAAAGAATAGCAGCATGCGAAAGTGCTGTTCCATGCTGACAGGTGTAGTCCAACCCTAAGATGGTAGTTCCATTTTGTATCTTATACCTTAAACGAGCAATTCTTGTATATATTTATTTATAAATTTCTGTGATCTCGAAAACGGCTCTAACGATTTCGCTGAAAATTTGTATATGGGGGTTTTCGGGGGTAAACAATCGATCTAGATTAGTTTTATGTTTGGGAAAACGCGTGTTTTCGAGTTTTCATGCGTTTTTCTTTCCACGCAGAATATGTTGGCTAATTTCGTCGCGCCGCGACCGCCTTGATTTAGCTCAGTGGTTAAGGATAGCGACCGCTAGAAAGAGTGTTACGGGTTCGAATCCCACTCGGTGACTTACTTTTGTTTTTTTTTTTATGTTTAAGTTTATATATTTTTTTTTTATTTTGCATTGTTTGTAGACAAGTTTAAAAAAAATAGTTAATGTTTGAAATGTAACCGAGCAAAGCTCGGTCGCCCAGGTACTGGTATTGTATTGTATAACCCAAGTATATAACCCAAGAGTTCAGCATAGGGGATAAGAAGCACCAATATAACCCAAGAGTTCAGCATAGGGGATAAGAAGCACCAATATAACCCAAGAGTTCAGGATAAACTCTTGGGGTATATTGGTTGGCTGTCACTGGGAGGAATTCCTCCCGACTTCAAATGTTTTACAATTGTGTCTGGGTATTGGCGCATCTCAAAGAGTTATAGGACATCACTGAGTTCAGTGTGCCTCTTGGCAAAGGCCTCCTCCAACCACTTCCATTGCTCTGTATCTCTGGCGATCCTTCTCCAGTTAGGACCTGCAGTAAGTTTTAGCATCTTATATGTTGTCTTCCCCTGTTTCTCTTTCCGTCTCTTGGATACCAGTGAGTAAGAGTTTTGCTCCACTTTTCCCAGTTACTACGCAACATGTGGCCAGCCCATCTCCACTTTAGAGAGTAACTACATTGGAGATGGGTTGGTATTTCATTATTTTGTGTTCAACATGACTGATCATTTTCATAATCTTTGATTTAAATATAGAAAATCTGTGAGGCCTGTCTTGCCCATAATAATACAAATCTCAGAAGAGGTAAATCCAAGTTTAAACAGGGAAATGAAACACTGTGTGGGTCATCTGTCTAAAAATACATATCATGCACATGTAGTAAAGTAGGTATCTTATTAGTTATTCCTGATAACACAGGGCAAGTTGAAAAATAGCTTTCTTCAAATTGTTTCTGGGTCTTGGATGTTTATCTTTAAATATGTATTTGTTATAAAATATAGTATCCCATAACACAAGTTCCTAATACATCAAGTCCTCTAACTTACCACAGTTATTTAGTTTTTTTTTTTACTAAACACTATTGAGCCAAAAGCTACAATAGTTGGACTTAAAGCTATAGCAGTTTCTCCCTGTCAACTGTCTTTTTGTCTCCACTGTAGGAGCACGACCCTCTGTACTACCAGAGCCATACTTGGCCAGAGCAGCGAGAGGACTTGGCCTGTACTCTCCTCGCTGGCCAGACGGGTTGGATAGGTCTCATTGGTGTTTATAAGCTTTGTTCAGCATCTATTTCCTAAGTCGCCTTCTACGACATCCACAGGAGGACTTGGAGTGGCCCTATTTTACCCTGCCGGAAACCACACGGCCAAAAAGCCACTGTAAAGCCAGTCAATTCAGACAGTTTTTAAAACTACTCAAACTAATTGCTAAACATGATATGATAAAACTAATTGCCAAAAGCTTATCAGATTGCTTCAATAGGAAACCATGGTTATGTAATGTTATCTATTACAGTTCAAGTAATATTTACAACACTATCTTATCATTATGATACAAGAACTGCCTTGACTGATAGGGAAATGTTTTTTATTCAATTTGTTTAAGTTAACGGTATAGACAGAGCTTTGGCCAGACCAATTTTAGTGTAATTAAAAGAATATATTTTTTTTTATGGTGAGTGTAGGTAGAAAATGATAGTTAATTTGCATTTAAGTAGGGCTCCCATACGACAAACGTGATGTTTTGTAGATAACGGTACGGAGCCCGTCATGCGCGAGTCCGACTCGCACTTGATCATCATCAGGTCTGTTTGTCTCCAATGCAGGAGCACGACCCTCTCTGTACTACCAGAGCCATACTTGGCCAGAGCACTTGGCCTACACTCTCCTCGTTGGCCAGACGGGTTGGAGAGTATTTCCTTAGTCGCCGGCTACGACATCCACGGGAGGACTTGGAGTGGCCCTATTCTACTCTGCCGGATAACACACGGCGACTCGCACTTGACCAGTTTACTAACTGTCCGTTTGTCCTCAGATGCGACGCCGACCCCGCGGCCCTTGCCAAGTATGTGTACGCTCTGGTGAAGAAGGACAAACCGCTAGACGAGCTGCGAGATGGCATGGTCGACCAACTCGACGTCTTCCTGCAACAGGGTAAGTAAATGAGCAAATTTTAGGATTTTCATAAAACTTACAATATTGATCAATAATGAGAATTTTTTAATTTTGTTTTTTATTTTTACCTTTTTTTTTTTAATTCGGAATTGTATCGAAGTATCAAAATAATGTTGTATAGACCTTTAAGAAGTAATAATAGAAAGTGTCTATTAATCACTAAAATTTTTAAAACCTGTACCAAAATCTAGTCCTAGTCATGCTAGTCCATCACCCAGAGATTCCGTGTTCGACCCCGGTCAGTGCAAGTTGAAAAAAAAAGTAATTTGTCTATATAGTTTTATTTTTTTATATTTATTTCAAAATGTAAAATTTTGTATCTATAGCCAATTCAACCGAAGGAAGGGTTAAACTGTACTTGCTTTGTTACAGAAACCAAACCATTCGTGGACATGCTGTTCAAGTCTTTGGAGAGCAACGAGTACCTCAAGACGGTTGAGAAGCCGCCGTCCCCCGCCGCTGAGGCGGAACCGGAAAAAGCTGACACTGAGAACCATCGTAAGTGTTTTTCTTCTTCTCGAGAGGCTTACGGTCTGGAATAGGACTACTTCATCTCTTCATATCATTATCATCATCAGGTCTTTCTGTCTTCACTGCAGGAGCACGAACCTTTCTGTACTACCAGAGCCGTACTTGGCCTGAGCAGCCAGAGGTCTTGCCAGTGCGTGGTCGCCATTCGAGAACCTTTTTGCCCCATCGGCCATCGTTGCGTCGCGCTTTGTGTCCCGCCCAATGCCATTTTAACGAGCTAATCAGCGGGGCTATGTCAGTGACTTAATTTCTCCTACGAATTCCCTCATTTTTGATTCGATCACGTAGCGAAACACCGAGCATAGCCCTTTCCATAGCGCGTTAACCTTGAGCCTTCATATGAGACCCATAGTAAGGGACTACCTTCCAGAGCCATTAGTCATCAGGTTATCACACAAATTACTTATGTGTCAACACACATCGTAACACAAATTGGTTGTAAACAGTCTTAAGACACTGAGGTATTTTTGACGAGAAGACACTACGTTGAGTTGAAGAGTTGGAGTGGTCCTGTTCTACTCTGCCGGAAACAACACGGCAATCATTTGCATTGCTTGTCTCTAATTTGTTAGTAAACCATAATGTTATTTTTAGCGCCCGCCAACGGGGCCGCGGAAGAGCCCCGGCTGCCGTCCGGCGGCGCTCCCCGGCCGCGCTCCCCCGCGCCTGGGGGTGCGCCCCGCCACCGCGTGGTTGTGTCCCGCGGGGGTGAGCTGGCGCGGGCCACGAGGGCGCCTCCACTAGAACAGACACTTGTCAAGGTAACGTACAAACATACACACATACATCCATCATACCTGTTTCCCTCAGGGGTAGACCTCCACTTGCTTCGATCCTGACAAATCTCTTTCGCTTTAAGGCCATACCCAAATTTTTCGGGGTCCAGTGGCGCCGCCATTTAAAATAAATCATTTGAAAGGAAACGGAGATATCGTTTAAAATTGTGTCTTGATCAAGCCCTAGATAACCCTTAAAACTATTTTATAAACTACTGTTTATAGTTTAAAGTGAGAACGTGAAGCTTTTCTACGCACATTAGCCAAAAGTGGCCGTTTTTCGCAAATGTGCGTAGAAAAGCTGCACGTTCTCACTTTAAACTACAAAAAGTAGTTTAAAAAATACTTTGAATAGGTATCTAGAACTTGATCAAAACACAATTTTAAATGATATCTCCGTTTTCTTGTAAATGATTTATTTTAAATGGCGGCGCCACTGGACCCCGGAAAATTTGGGTATGGCCTTAAGTATAAAAGGTAATTTTCACTGGTTTTGGGAGCCGAAGGCCACTTGATAAGGATCGTTAGTAAGACCTAATTAGCTAGTCAAAATAAAAATTCTGAAACAAAAAATGTTGGCTAAAACTCGAAATCAAAATCGTGAGATCAATAGTACCGTGTCCAGGCGCCGCCGGCTAGCCGGCCAGAGTTCATCGAGGTCACGTGGCACAAGTTTTGGACGGGCGTAACTACATGGTCTCGATCGAAAATCATTATCGCAACATTTTATCTTATGTCATTACACAAATTTGGTATATGAATATGCAAAGAGGATTTTTTTACAAAAACTATTTAAACTCGAAAGGTCAGTGTGTATAGTGTAAAATTTCCAAATACTTTTCTTCATCAGGTACTGCCACTAACAGAGCTGCTAGAAGAGCCAGTAGACCAACCGCTAAGAAGAAGAGATAGAAGGACCGATTCGGTGAGTGCCATTCCTACTTATATTTAAATGCTTTTGGATATGTTTCTTATAAATTACTTTCAGCCATGTTTTTTTCGCAATTCGGTGAGATCCACTAATTGTCAACCTTTTTAGGGATCTGTACCCAAAAGAGTAAAAACGGGACCTTTTTACTAAGACTCTTGCTATCCGGCCATCTGTCACCAGGCTGTATCTCATGAACTGTGATAGCTAGGCAGTTAATTTTACAGATGATGTATTTTGTACTTCTGTAGCGCTATAACCACAAAACTAAAAACAGATTGAAATAAATATTTAAGGATGACCCCATACAAAAATTTATAGATAATGGTTCGAAACCGCTCGTGTCTGTAAGTGTGGTTATTGTAATAAAACGACACAACTCCATCAAGTTTGGGCTTATTCGTCTTAATACGTACTTTGGCCTCAATAAAAGTGAAAAAGTTAAAATTTTTCAAAAAGCTTATTTATTTACGTCCTTAGCTGCGCGACAAGGACGACCGCCGCCGGCGCCGCTCGCGCTCGTGGGAGCGGCGCGCGCGCACGCGGCGGCACCCGCGCGACCACGACGAACGCCGCCACGACAACAGGTACCTATACAATTAGAAATACAAAAAAAAAACAACAAATAAGATATAATTGGGTATGTATACAAAAAAAAATACCAAAAAAAACTAACTATTTTTTTACAGAATTGGGTAATTTTTCTATCATACTACTATCACGTCTTTATCCCTAATAGGGCAGACAGAGCATTTTGGGTCTTGCGGCCTTATACAGAGCCTAGGGCCGCACGACTCAAAAGCCACTTTTAGCGTCATGGTGGGCGAAGCAATCAATACAGTGACGGGTTGCTAGCCGCATCGAATGTTAAAATGATTCGCATTTTTGCCAATTCCCTCGATCGGCTTTTACGATCTACGCGGGAAGAGAAGCAGCTGATACATTCTAAGTTTCTTGTTTCTCCCAGACCAGCATGGGAGTAATTTTTCTAGGTCAAAAATAAATTAGTTCGTACTGTTCAGAAAATAAAACGTCACAAAATTTTGTCGCTTGTCATGATCATATCCATTTTCAATGTGATTTTTTAATTGCAGAAAAGTTATTTATATTCATGAGATTGTAAAGTGTCTGTCTGTGTAGCCGTCGCCCGCCGTCCCGCTCGCCCTCCCCCCGCGGCCGCTACCGCAACAGGAGCCCGCCCGCGCTGGACAGGCCCGCTAGCAGGTCTAGGTGAGGACACAGCTATATTCATCATTATCATTATCATCATGCCGCATTTGCACATTTGCGCGAATGACCGAGGCGAATAACGAACACGCATATCTAAACAGTGAGTTCGCTATTCGCGAACTCACACCTCGTCATTCGCCTCGCGATTCGCGCGAATCTGTAAATGCGGTAAGTCAGCCCGGAACAGCTATTTATGCTGCTATCCTTTTCCGTCGCTCAGAATCGTCATTCGCTAGAGCGAGAGAGAGCGACGGAATGCTTCAGCTTTGGCAATTAAGCGGCGTTTCGTCGCTCTCTGTACCCAGAGCAGCCAGAGGACTTTGCTCACACTCTCCACGCTGGCCAGACGGGTTGGAGAGGTCTCATTGATGTTTATAAGCTTTGTTTAGCTTGTATTTCCTAAGTCGCCTTCTACGACATCCACGGGAGGACTTTGAGTGGTCCTATTCTATTATACAATATCCTTTTTTATTAAGTACAAATATTTTAAGGGGTGATTCAGTCCATCATTTTGAACAACTTTTCCCAATAAATGTATATCGAAATACGAAAAATATTTTTTCAGTTTTCATACAAAACGAAGTAGTCACGTGATATCATTACTATGGAAAATGAAAATTTTCTTTTCGTATTTCGATATACATTTATTGGGAAAAGTTGTTCCATATGATGGTCTGAATCACCCCTTAAAATATTTGTACTTAATAAAAAAGGACAATGTATATAACAGCACACCTTTAGCGAAACTGTAAAATATATTTTTGTTCCAGATCGAGGTCACCAGTGCCTGTGCGAGACAGAGACCACGACCGCGACAGAGACAGACTGAGGATAACGCGGGAGATAGAGAGAGACAGAATGTCGCGCGATAGAGAGCATAGAGAGCGCGTGTCCAACTCCAGAGACAGGGATCGGTGAGTGTTTTTAGTTGTCTTGTTAAAGGTATCGAGGTCATCAGTGTTAGTGTGTGTGTGTGTGAGAGAGAGAGATAGAATGTGGCGAGATAGAAAGCATAGAGAGCGCGTGTCCAAATCCAGAAACCGGGGTCGGTGAGTGTTTTTTTTTCTTTGTTTGTTGATGTTATCAATCATGGTCACCAGTATAAGTGTGAGTGTGTGAGAGAGAGAGAATGTCGCGCGTTAGAAAGCAGTACCTGGGTGACCGAGCTTTGCTCGGTCGGTTACATCTCAAACATTAACTTTTTTTTTTTAAACTTGTCTAAAAACAGTACAAAATAAAAAATTATATATAAACTTGAACATAAAAAAAACAAAGGTAAGTCATCGAGTGGGATTCGAACCCGTAACATTTTCTAGCGGTCAGCATCCTTAACCACTGAGCTAAGCGGATGGCGGCCGGCGCGCCGAAATTAGCGACCATATTCTGCGTGGAAAGAAAAACGCATGAAAACTCAAAAACACGCGTTTTCCCAAACATAAAACTAATCTAGATCGATAGTTTACCCCCGAAAACCCCCATATACAAATTTTCAGCGAAATCGTTAGAGCCGTTTTCGAGATCACAGAAATTTATAAATAAATATATATACATATATATATACATACAAGAATTGCTCGTTTAAAGGTATAAGATAGAGAACACGTGTCCAAAAGACAGGAATCGGTGAGTGTATGGTTTCTTCGTTTGTTGATGGTATCGTGGTCACTAGTGCAAGTGTGTGTATAAGAGAGAGAGAGAATGTGGCGAGATAGAAAGCATAGAGAGCGCGTGTCCAAAGCCAGAAACCGGGATCGGTGAGTGCTTTATAATGGTTGTCTAGTTGATGGTATCCAGGTCACCAGTGTAAGTGTGTATGAGAGAGAGAGAGAGAGAGAGAGAGAGAATGTCGCGTGATAGAGAACACGTGTCCAACTCTAGAGACAGGGATCGGTGAGTGTTTTGTAATGGTTGTCTTTTTGATGGTATCGAGGTAACCAGTGCCAATAGTGAGAGAGAGGGAGAGAGATAGAGAGAGAGACAGAATGTCGCGTGATAGAGAGCATAGAGAGCGTGTGTTCAGTGTTAGTGAGAGAGAGATTATTTACAACCAACAATAACCTATCGAGTTGGGTATGGCTTATTTCATTTGTAGTAATAAGTACAGTGGCCTCACAACAAAAGCTTGTACAAAACATGTATTTTTTTCAAAAAACTTATTAAACAATGACTTTTCTTTTTGAAGGTCACGCGACAGGTCCCGGTCCCTTTCACCGATGCCGGACAATAGACTCGACCACGAGGCGGCTTTCAAGAGACGTTGTAGAGACTTTGATGGTAAGTAGGGGTAAGAAGGGGGCGAAGGGGGGTGGGGGGCACCTTTGGAATGATCCAAAGTTGGAAACGTATTTGTGTGCAAAAAGTTTTACAAGCGGCCGCTGCTCGATGTCAGTCTAGCTCTAGGCCGGAGAATACATTGGAGCGGGAGCGGGGTGATATGCTCGACCGCCAAAAAGGGAAGATCTTCCCGCCAGGCGTGGGGTTGCGGGGAACCGCGGCTCCGACGGTGTATCGTCGGAGGTTGATATCATCATCATTTCAGACGCATAACGTCCACTGCTGGACATAGGCCTCTCCCAAAGATTTCCAAAATTACCGATCTAGAGCGGCCTGCATCCAGCGCTTTGCAGCTTGATATAGTCAGTTGCAACCAGAACTCTGAGATCGAGATGTAGATTCTGCAGGCGCCATCTCGTATGATTCTTGTGAACTAAAGTTCATTGCTGTAAATTGTTTATTGTACATTTTTTTTATTTTTTTTTAAATTTATTTATTTGTATTGTTTACAGAAAAGGGCTACTGCATGCGAGGCGACTTGTGTCAGTGGGACCACGGTACCGACCCCGTGGTGTTGGAAGACGCTGCTCTGACCAGAGTGCTGACGGTGCCTCCAGCTGTACCAGGTAAAAGAATAACATTTACTATCCCTTTATTTATGCCGTGTGGTTTCCGGCAGAGTAGAATAGGGCCACTCCAAGTCCTCCCGTGGATGTCGTAGAAGGCGACTTAGGAAATACAAGCCAAACAAAGCTTATATAAATCAATGAGACCTCTCCAACCCGTCTGATCAGCGTGGAGAGTGTAGGCCAAGCTGGCCAAGTTCTCTGGCGGCTCTGGCCAAGTACGGCTCTGTTAGTACAGAGAGGGTCTTGCTCCTGCAGTGGCATTGTATTGTATTGTAAATTCTTTATTGTACATAAATTGACACAATTTAAACATAAATGAAACACAACAGTACAAAGGCGGACTTATCCCTGTGTTATATTGTTATATTAGTGGCAACCAAAAGACATGATAATGATGCTGATCCCCTAATTTAGGCTGCCCACCCACATTCGATAAATAGGTAACCGATTTCTTGTAAGAGAAAAAATTAGAACGTACTGATTGCAATAGTGCAACGCACACGTTCCTACAAAAAGTAGTTTAGAAATTCATACAAAAAAATCTTGCCGACTATCGGTCCTACAAAAAGAACGTGGACGTGATGCGTGACTATCTCTGTCACAAACGCTACGTGCGTCAGAGACAGGTGACCCGCGACGGATTCTGCTATCTCTTTCGCACTTAGAGTTTGTGACAGAGAAAGACTGAAAACCATCGCGTGCGCCCGTGTCACTTAGTGAAGGCCCTTAGAGGAGTAACTAAATATTTCAACACTGTTTTACTCACGTAGTTTTACTTAGTTCCGCCCGCTTTCATTTCCGCTCCCGCTCCCGTTCCCGTTCCCGTATTTTTTTAACGTTTTTTCGTTCCATAAGAACCTTAGTCAGACTTCATTAATCTAAAAAAAAGAGATTACCCAAATCGGTTCAGCCGTTATCGAGTTTTGCGCTCAGCAACATTCATTTTTGTTTCAAAAAAGAAGTCAAAAGTCATGTATTTATCTTTGGATATTTATGTCACTTGATAAGTTTTTTTGTTTATATAGATAACATGTTTATGATTTGTATTTATTATTATTATTATGTATGTATATTTTATGGTTTATTTTGTTATTATATATACCCTATTATAATACACCCTAATTTATTTCTTTAGATATACCTACTTGTCTAGTTAAATTTGCACCCCATCTATCATCTTTCTATTACGTCCCAAAGGTGAACTGGTAGACAATGTTTAGCATTAAGTTGTACCTTTTGTACTAAAATCTTAAGATTTTAAGTGCAATAAAATAAATAAATAACAATAGTACTTTGTTTCCAGAGTACAACCCGCTGACGCCCGACATCTGGGGCGGCGCGGCGTTCCCGTTTGTACCCCCGCTGCAGCCGCACATGCCGCATACACCGAGGGAGCTAATACCCATACCCAGGTATGAATAGCACTGACCAGTCTGACCTATTAACACTCGTCTATTGTCTCACTCGCTTATTGTCATAAAAAACGTATTCCTAAATCTGTCACTTCATGGATATACACGCTGACTTTTCATTGGTTTTGAAAAAAAAAAGGTTGTATAGTAAATAAATTCCTCTATCTCATACGTAACCTAAATTTGTGTATGTCTTAATATAGAAAAGTAGTGAAAATGATTATCGATCGAGGCCACGTAGTCAAAACTGACGCGTGACCCCGATGAACACCAGCCGGCCGGCAAAGCCTGGCGGCGGCACTACTTATTAATCTCACGATTTTACTTCAGAGTTTCAGTCAACATTTTTTTTTCAGAATTTTGAAGTGAAAACTTCTTTAGCGGCGTTGTGCACTTTTTTTGGAATGGGAAAAAATGTTAAACTCGCGTCAGGACACGTGACCTGATCGAAAATTCGTAAGACAGATGGAGAGTAGACAGCTGGCGCGGCGTAGGAGAGGGAGTATACCCCTCTCTTTCTACGGCGCGGGGAAAATGTATGCCTGCGCCTGCTGTTTTGTATATCAAAAATGCACAACGTTAATATTCAAGTTTTCATTCTTCTGCCGGCACTCCCAGAGTGCAACCCGTCGTTTTTTTTATTTTAACTAGTTAAGGTGAATGCAAAGGGCTCTTCATTAAACTTTTTTCGCTAGATGGCGTTGATTTCAATATTTTCAGGTTTTTTTAAAATTCTTGTGTAATGGATTACTGGTAGGCAAACATTTTTGATCGGCGAGCCTGTAACATACTCTTTTATTTATTTAATGGCATACTATTGTTCTTCAGTCAATGTATTCAGAAAAATGCTCCAAAATAAAATCTGTCATTTTGCCTCGTATCTCTACACTCACTCACACTACGACAGGAGCTTAAAAAAGCATGAAGATGGCGTAAAGCATTGTTATAGACTATGGTTATAGATTTGAGTATCGCCACTAGATGGCACTATAAAAAAAAAAAATGGATAGCGCATATTTTCAGTTATTATTTCAAACAGCCGAAAATCATTTTAAACACAAAAAAATGATCTCAGATTGCATATTTGTCAACCACAGCTTTGACTCTGATAGCTAATCAAGCCTTGTGTCTAGTGATGTGCCGCTACCAAATTACCGTTACCAGTATTTTACTATTTGGAAATATTCCCAGTAAGATTCCATTGTTACCGGTAATATTCCCAAATGCTGGTAATATTGGTCATTAAGAATAGTTTTGTTGATTTCTCTATGTAATATTGTTTAAAACGTGCATCTGCGCTCTTCGAAGCTGCTTCTCTTCCCGCGCTGGTCGTAAAAGCCGATCGAGGGAATAAGTGAAAATGCGAACCATGTTAATAGGTGATGCGGCTAGCATAGGAACCCATCATTGTTTTGATTCCTTGTTGGGGTTCCGTAGTAAACAAGAAACCCTTATTTCGCCATTTCTGTCTGTCTGTTTGTGCGCGGTTTTACTCAGAGATTATTAGTACTAAAAAGCTGTAATTAGGCATGCCGTATATTAATTAAAGTGGTAAAATAGCATTTTCTAGATTAGCTTGTTTATACATTACATGTAAAGTGGCATTTTTTCAAATATCAGTCAAATATCCTGTCGTCCCTCCCCCTTTATCAGGTAAGCGGTTATATAAGTGGTGGTTGCAAACGTAAAAAAAATTACGGCAATATGTCTAGATGTTAATTCTGTGATAGTATGAATAACGAAGTTAAAAAGAAAACTCAGAGAATTATAGACAAGCGATTGGACATTAGATTTTTAGATAATTTTAGATTAAACCAAAATTTGGTATTAGCAACCACGGAACCATGCATTGCGCGTGTTACACCCGACACGCACTTGCAGGCTATTTTTCTATCTTTCCGCCCACCATTATACTAAAGGTGGCTTGTAAATCTTGCGGCCACGGGCTCAGTCTGCTTAGAGTCGCAGGACCCAAAATGCTCCGTCTGCCTTATTAGCGATAGAGACGTGATAGTGAATCGTATCTTGCAGCTGCGCACAGCGCACACTTTGCGTTTTGTGTGACTTTTTTTAATGGTCATTCTTCTGGCGAGTAGGCGACCAATACTATATAAATGATTTTTTATCAGCGTTTCATCTCAGCAGTGGCTGTTACAAAGCGCTTTTTTTGAATAAACATTGATCCTTAAATTTTGAAAAGCAGCATTTCTTTAAAATGCTATAGCTTTCTCTGTCGTGGCACTCGTGGCGCCAAATTTAATAAATTTCATTTTATAAAATGTTTTTTTACTTGTAAACTTACTTTTTACATTCCCAGACAGAAGCTTTTCAAGAAATTTACTAAGTAACTTTATAGTAACAATGATAAAATACCCAGAAAGTTACTGTATGGGAAGTTACTCAGTAAGTTACCGAATAACTTAATAGTAGCAATGAGAAAATTCCCAGAAAGTTACTGTATGGGAATATTACTCAGTAAGTTTCTGGAAACTTACTTGGTAAGTTACTAGGAATATTGGGAAAATACTATTAAACATTAAATTTTTGGTTGCATTTAAATAAGAAGTAGTAGAAGTCTTATCGGAGATGTGATATTCACAAATAAAATTTAAGAAAAAAAAAGATTTTTTCTATGTTACCCTAAATTACCGATTTTTAGAAAGTTACTGGTAACGTTACTGGGAAAATACTCGTCTGGAGTAAGTTACCGGTAACGGCACATCACTACTTGTGTCGGGGCACTCGTTTAGAGTTTAGACCATTTGGTGGAAGGAAAAACCACCGCGCAACAAACGTCGTCATTGTACATGCATTGTATTTTTTAATAAAACCAAATCGTACACATTGTTGAATTTTCTTTTTATTGAAGTTTAATATTTATTACTGAAAAAAAAAACAATTCATACAGATAGAATGATACAAAATGATAGTGATTTCTGCCGACATAAATTGTTAAATGTTGTAGTCATTATTCTGTGACTAAAAACAACTTTATAGTTTATTGCATGTTTGAACTTGAAATGATGGATGATGGAGACGGCAAACCTCTGTTAGAGTTTATGTAATAGAAGTGAAACAAAAAAAGAAACACTTCTGCATTTTCCTGACACGTATATTCCCATGGACCTGAAATAAATTTTAAATATAAATCTATACAAAAATATATACGGACAAATCACACAGATTTTTAAATCAATCAAACCCAAAACAAGTTCGAGACTTGTGTTTCAAACGTGGCGGCAAGTTGCAACTAAGGAAAACATTTTGAAACAGATTCTAATAACCTCTCATCTGGCAACAGAGCAGAATGTGTCTGACATGCATTGTTTTACTATTGTTTCTGCGCAAAGCCGAAGCCCGTGACTTCGTTCGCGTGGACTTTATGTCTCTGGAAAATGCTCATCAGGCTGAACAACTTTTACTAAGGCGGCATTTTTATATCTCTATAGTTTAGCTGGACCATTATGGTTCTGCATCAGGCGTTCCATTTCCCAAAATCATTTATACCCTATATGTTGCCCAGGCTTAATACCTATATAACAAAAAAAGTTTCGTTCGAATCCGTCCAGTATTTCCGGAGATTAGCGTGTACAAACGGACAAACAGTCATACAGACATACAGACAAACAGACAAACAGACAGACATTTTTTTTAAAATTCTTACTCTATTACAACGTCTCCATCGCCCCCAATATTTTTTTTGGAAATATATTTAATGTACAGACACACTTTTTTTTACTGTTTTATTATATGTATGTAGATATGTATAGATATCCAATGAATATTTGATATTTAATATAAATATGGGAGACCTTTGCCCAGCAGTGGGACAGTACAGGTTAAGTAAAAAAAAAAAAATATATAAATATCCCATAAAATAATTTAAACAACGAATTTATGAACTATGTCCAGGTCCAGGTTTTGCTAATTTGATTGTTCATGTAGTAGATTCAGAGATATGGGACTAAAGCAAGTAGATTAGATAAGTCACGTTCAGAAGTTCGTAGGTTTATTGTGAAATTCTAAATAAAAAGTAAAGAATAATTTTTCGGTATTTTATTATTATTTTCAAAACATAAATTATAAATACTTATTTTTTGTTTATTAATAGGTACATACCTACTAAGTATATACCTATAATTATTTTTTTTAATTAATATATGTTTTGTAAAAAATATTTGTTTCAGTTTCAGAACGAACTCATATCGTAGAAATTAGAAATATTGTGGAGACTTGGAGAGAAATGCATTCGGTTTCAAAAGCAAACAACGTTGCCGTCTCGTGCCGCTATGTACCTACTACATTTTGCGCGTTGCCCGCTGCTAGCGGGACGGCAACGTTCATTCTGTTTGAGCTAAGTCTTCTGACTTATTACTAGGTACATTTAGATATTTTTATTACAGCGCCATCTAGATGATGTCCAAGTATGTCGTTGCAAGCATGAGCTGTCAAATTAGACAAATGCAGTAGTTTGTAATAAATCTGCTAGATGTCACCGCAAAATGAATTCTATTTATTACGCACACATTGTTAGAAATGTTAATTTTTGTCTTGTTTTAAATATCGTTTTTCTTGTAAAGTACTGTAAATTATTATGACAGATTTTAAAGGCGAGCACTACAACTTCATGAAAATTGGAAAATCGATTGTAATATGAGAAACACTATCCACATTAAGAGAATTGCTGTAAAACAAAATGTATGGACGGCCAAGGTTCGCAATCACCTTAATTAAGTTTTACTAACGATTCTTATAAAGTGGCCTTCGGCTCCAAAACCAGTCGCAAATCACCGTGTATAAACACAACAAAAATATACTGAAAATATTTTAAAGGTGAATTCAGTCTATGAAACTGAACAACTTTCCCCAAGGAACACGTATCGAAACATGAAAAGTAATATTTAGCCTCCTAGACAAGTTGACCGATCAGCTGATGTTATTAACAGCAACAGGTAGACGCTTGAAATATTCACAGGATATTTTATTGTATATTTACTTAAAAATAATTAAATTAAAATAAAATTAAAGTTCCCCTACGTGCGCGAGTCCGACTCGCACTTGTCTAATTTTATTTACATACTTTTTAGTTACGTGATGAATAAGAGTTTTATTTTTATTTTGATGCGTAGTTAATAATGAATAAGGATTACGCCATGTTTTAATATTATGTTGTTGTCCCCCGTGCGTCTAGCAGGGTGCGGCACGAGGCGCCCCCCGCGCACGCGCCGCGACACCCGCCGCCCAAGAAGAACTTCGACTACAACAGGCTGGGTGAGCATCATCATCATTTCCACTGCTGCATATAAATAGATAAGACTTTTATTTGTAGCTATAGTCACACAGCACACATACATACTATCACGTCTTTATCCCTAATGGGGCAGACAGAGCATTTTGGGTCTTGCGGCCCTGGGCTCTGCATAGAGCAAAAAAGCCACTTTTAGCGTCATGGTGGGCGAGAAGATGGAAAAGCAATCAATACAGTGATGGGTTGCTAGCTGCATCGCCTGTTAACATGATTAGCATTTTTGCCCATTCCTTCGATCGGCTTTTACGATCTGCGCAGGAAGAGAAGCAGCTGGTACATTCTAAGTTTTTTCATTTCTCCCAGACCAGCATGGGAGAAACACACACACAGCACACATACAGAAGAAAAATACAAAAATTACAGAACATAACATGTAAAAAGAACGTATTGAGAACATATATCAATAACTTTGTATCTGTGTGCTACAGCAATCCAAAAAGGTCATAGCTCAGTGCTTCGTGCTGCTCAAAGAGTAGCTCACTGATTTTCAGATATAGCCTGTCAAGTGCGAGTGCGCATCTACAGAGTTTTATCACAAGAAGGCAAGAGAGCTTTAAATTAAATGTTAAATGAATAGGTGATTATCTGGCCTAGCTATAGCTAGCCATATGAGCCTATGTCTGCTCATAAGCATTTAAAAAATGAACGATCTAGAGCGCCCTGCATCCAGCGCCTTCCAGCGACCTTGGTCAGGTCGTGTGACCACCTTGTGGGTGAGTGTCCTACGCTTCGCTTGCCATGTAACATGTAACTTTTGTGCAACTACGCTACGCCTCAAAGGCCCAAAGAGCATACTTGTGTGGTTCTATAGAAATTTTATTAAAATCGATTGTGTAGTTTTGAAGTCTGTTTTTAGGGTTCCCATACCCAAAGGGTAAAATAGAGACTCTGTTATTAAAACTCCGGTGTCCATCCGTCCGTCTGTTTGTCTTTCACCAGGTGTATCTCATGAATCGTGATAGCTAAACAGTGAAATTTTCAGATGTATTGCATTTGCCGCTATAAAAACAAATGCTAAAAACAGAATAAAACAAATATTGAAGTGGGGCTCCCATACAACCAACGTGATTTTTTATAGATAATGGTACACGCGAGTCCGACACGCATTTGGCCGGATATTACTTTTGAAAAAATATTACCAATCCAATAATTTATTTATCTTTCTTTTAGGAGCAGCGCGACCGCCCCTCCCGCAGTGCGCTGCGAACTGTTCGTTGGAAGTGAAGAAAGTGCCGCGAGGAATGAACGACATCACACACTTGAACAACCATTTCTGCAAGTTCGGCAAGATTGTCAACATTCAGGTATGAACGTGAGAGCGAAGCGAGCGGAGTGCACTAGAACAAGTGTGTTTGTTAGACGATTACTGGAGTAGTTTTGATCTCATGTAATTTAGTGGGCGTGTAGTATATGACGTCTACTGTAATAAGCTTTTGTATGTGTGTATATTTGTTCGACGATAACTGGAGTAGTTTTGATCGGAGTTTCATGTAATTAGATATAGATAGGGCGTGTAGATATAGCCAAAATAATTTTTAAGTTCGATTATGAGCCAAGTCGGTCTAGAGATTGTCGATAAACTGACTGACGCAAAAGAGGCATCGTGCCTAAACGAATGGAATGATTGTTACGCGGTTTTTGTTTTGTTTGACAGTTGGTACTTGATCGAGGTGGTTATTTGCTATGTTTAATCAAATTTTTGCGTTTTATGAGTTATGAGGGATGAACGCTTGAAATTTTTAAAGGACCTTGCGACATTTTGGTCCAACCCCTCAACAACGTTGAAAGTTATACCAAATGAAAGGTTTTGGAATACACTTTATTTTATATTATGACGGCTAAGTCGATATCTAGCGCGAACATGGAGTTTCGATGCATTTTTGATTCCAAGAAAGCATACATTCCTAAAATCATAAACCGTAAACAAAAGCAATTTTCTATTCTTTGTGTACCTTCGCGTACGCTACCTTTTTTGCCGCACCCCGCCGCTATGCACATTCCTTTTCTCTCCCCTCTCCTATACCCCGCCCGCCATTGGGTAACTATGTAATGACGGCTTTTATTAAAAGATATATCCTTTTGCTCCACTGGAATCCTAAAAATAATGTAATATATAGATAGTCTCAAGAATATCATCGCTAGGTGAAACTCCGATCAAAAATACTTGACATTTTTAATAAGTAAGTACATTTTTATAGGTAATAAATGAAACAAGGCATGTAAAAAAACACCATGTTGGCGCTCGATTTCGGCTTGGTGCTAATAGAATGAAATGATCTACACTTCAAATGCTTTCATTTGGCATAGTTTTTATCACTGTTGAGCAAAGTTATTGGTATTTGGACCAGGGTCCATACATTTTTGCGCATGGTCCTTTGCCTGCTAGATTAAGAGGGGGTAAGCAACCCTACCTCATCGAGTAGCAAAATGTGACATATATAGGGTGTTGCATATTAAAAAGATTGTCTCTGACTGTACAAAATGCTCCAGGTTATGCCCAGGCAACCCTGTACATATCTTTTTAATATGCAATACCGTACATACGTCACATTTTGCTACTCGATGAGGTAGGGTTGCATACGGCCCCCTCTTAGTCTATGCGTAAACTGTTGTTTGTAATTCTTCTTGTAACTTCTGTAAATTTGCACCTTCTCTCTCTTCTCTTCTCTAATAAACTTGTTAACTATTCTCTTGTTTTCTCTCATTGCAGGTGTGCTACGAGGGTGACCCCGAGGCGGCCCTCATCACGTTCTCGAACCCGACGGAAGCCAACATCGCGTACAAGAGCACCGAAGCGGTGCTCAATAACAGATTTATCAAAGTTTTCTGGCACAACCCGGAGGTGAGGGTAATTATGTAACATGCTTTTATTTAACTTGCATCTATCTTGTATGCAAAATTTTAGCTCAATCGGTTGAACATTGAGTTGCAGGATATGACCTAAACAAACATACAAGACATATTGCAAATTAAAGTTTGTAAAAATTGTACGCATACACGCTGAATTTTGATTGGTTTCGGAAAAAAAATGTCGTATAGTCAACAAATTCCACTATAGTAAGCAAATAAATAGATATAACATAAGATTAAAAAGTAGCAAATATGATTTTCCACGTAGTTACGCCCGTCCAAAACTACCGCGTGACCCCGAATGAACCCCGACCAGCCGGCGCCGCCTGGCAGCAGTACTTACTAATTGATCTCACGATTTTAGTTTCGAGTTTTAGTGAACATTTTTTATTTCAAAATTTTTATTTTGACTAGCTTATTAGGTCTTACTAACGATCCTTATGAAGTGTCTTAAAATAGATAAAAAATTCACCGTGTATAGTTCATTAGCTACTGCAAATTAAAATTTTCCGTCTTTGTCTTAAACTCTGCGAACGCATGTGTTGTTTTGAAATTTTACCCCAAAATATATTCTTTTTTATTGTCCACAGAACAAGCAAGACATGTCAAACCAAAACAAGCCGCAAAACGATAGGAATGGACAACATCCGATGTCTTTCAACAAAGTACTCATTAACAGGAACCAGGAGCAAAATACCAAAGTGGGGGAGAAACCACAGGACAAGGTAAGGTTTTAGTTAGTTCGGAGGCTCTGTCTAGCCCGTAGGACGTATGTGCTAAGTGGTTTAGTCGCCTCTTACGACGTTCACAGGATCATATAGAATGGTCCTATTAATTTAAGCCGAAAACTATTTTTGGTCTCTTTCCTTTCTATTCGGCACATGTTACAATACAATTTTATTTTAAAATACTTAAAACTTGTTTACTATTTAAAGATACAAAATTTTGTTTTATCTACAAAGCCGCAGCAGGCTCTCACTGAAACTATCTTTCTGAGTAATGACTCAAAAAGACAAGTTCTATGTTTCTTCTAAAGTGAGCGTCACGTTTCGTCGCTTGGTCTGAACTGATCCTTAGGCTCGGCGCAAACGGGCCACCACAAATCGCGGCCACCAACCACTTTCATTCTAATGTAGTGGCCGCCACCAGCGTCACCGCGTGCGGCGAGTCCATATGAAATGTTTGAAGACTACAGGAAATTGGTCGGCGGCCGAGGGTGGCCCGTTTGCGCCGAGCCTTATATCCATTTGACATTTATATTTTAAGGACAAAGAATTGATAACATTAAAATCTTGCCCACAGCACCAGCTACAAACCAAAGACACCCCCAACGGCCAGGAGCCCAAGAAAGAAGCGCCCAAACCCATGGAAAAGTTCAAGATGATCACAGAAATGTACAAGAGAGCGAGGGCGTTACTGGACACACAGTTGCAGCAGCAGAAACTGCTCATAGACAAGTTAGAAGCAGGTAAGACTAAACCGTCTGCAAGTACTTATTTTTTCTTCCTCCCTGGAAAAGTTTAAGATGTTCACCAAAATGTACAAGTGAGCGAGAGCGTTACTAGACACAGCTGAAGCAGCAGAAACTGCCCATAGACAAGTTAGAAGCAGGTAAGACTAAACCATGAGGAAATATTAATTTTTCTTCCTCTTTTAAAAGTTCAAGATGTTCATCAAAATGAACAAGAAAGCGAGAGCGTTCTAAACACAGCTGAAGCAGCAGAAACTGCTCATAGACAAGTTAGAAGCAGGTAAGACTAGAGCATCTGCAAATAACATTTTATTTCCCTATTTTTGAATTTGAAATAAATATAAACCTACAATTCCACTCACTCACTTTGAAATAAATATAAACCTACAATACCACTCACTCACTGACTGATTGACATAGTTGTTTGCCCTGTTGCGGGGTTGGTGGGGTTTCAGTTGATGTGTGGTCGTATAGAGGGTGCTCCAGTGAGTACCAGAAAAATCTGACATTTGAGGATCTGCGGAAACCTGATGTGGAAGGGTACGGCTTGCAAAGACCGTTGGGGTTGGGGGCGTGATTTTTTTTTCCAAAATATAGGGGATTGTAAGCAACTTGACGAGCGACATTTGTTTTTTAGTTTTTTCAAAATCCAAGATGGCCGCCATACATGGACAATTTCCCTCCATACATTTCATACAAAACCAAGTAAGTTGGCGTAGTCTGAGGCCGGAGGCCAAAGGCGAAGCGCCCCTCCCCCCAAGTCACTTTCACTAGGCCGTAGGCCGATTGGGGCGAGCCCAAAGGGCGAGCTGCGGGCGAGGGCGAAGCCTGAGCAATACCCACAAGCGCCGCTTTTTTTTAATTTTTGGAAATCCAAGATGGCCGCCGAAAGTCAACCGCTTGCGATTTGGCCGAAAATCGATATCTATATGTATTTTGAGCCGAAAAATCCATATAAGACATTTTTTTTGGAATCCAAGATGGCGTCTAGATTTTGGAAAATTAAACTTATTGCGTTCATTACGTCTCACTGGGACTGCGTAGGGGTCTGGAATTTTGTACATGGGGGTAAAGCACCCCGCGGAACTTGGAACTGGAATCAGATTTTGGATCCAAGATGGCCGCCCACACATTTTTTCATGTATGTTTCCTCAACTGACTGCAATTCTTACCCATTTTCTCAACTGGACATGTTATTTAGCCCACCTCAGCCACACGAAAAACCGCGGGCTGCATGCAGCCCGCGCAGCGCCCGAAAAGCTAGTTTGAAATTTAAAACCACTAAATCGATTTCCATCAAACATAGATGAAAAAACACGCATCAATGGTTTAGGCGCTACGATGTCACAGTAACGTCAAACTAATTAAAAGACCCCTCATTTTCGCGGGGTTTTAAAAACATAATTATTTATCTTCCTGGTCTCTGTGAGTCTATGGCGTTGAATATCTTTTACGTTAGTAATTATATTATCTTTGATCGTACTTTTTCTTGTCCCCAGGCAACGTGACGCCCCAACAGAAGTCTGCTCTGCTAGAAGCGATCAACTCTTCGCAAGAGGGCATAGAGAAACTCAACAAAGAGGTCAAGGCGTACAGCAGGACACTGTCACAGCTCCAGGTAAGGCTTGCCAGAAATTTACACGTTGACTGGTTGTTCAAATGACGTTCAGTTGTTCAGTTCATCAAAATGAACAACTGTGATAACAGGACCCAACTGGCATATATTTATCCGGTGCGCAGTCTTTGAGGACATGTTTAGTGGGTCAGTTCATTAAAATGAACAACTTTGACAACGGGATCAATTATAATAAATTTATATCCAGTGCGCAGTCTCGTGTAATGCTTTGAGGATATGTTGTTCAGTACATAAAAATGAACAACTTTCACTATTTAGTTTAAGCTTTCATTGCTTAATAAATAGTTGTTTTTTTTTTCTATTGCCTAATGTTCCGGTGATATTCTTAGATATTTTGTTTGGATTTTTTTTGCAGTTTAATTCATTCCATAGTTGTTCATTTTGATCTAACTGATCATAGTTCAGTTCATGATAAAAATACTTTATTGTTTCGTTAAGGATAGTTATCCTTAACGAAACAAAGTATTTTTAAGCTTGTAGTTCTTATTTTATTTTATAAAAGGCCTTTGGCCTCCCCCGACTATTTAATCACACTGTACTGGATAAAGACGTGATTCTGTCTGACAGGGCGAGTCGGTGGCGCGTAATATGTCGCGCTTACAACTGAACCAGGTACAGCGTTCGTATGCGCATGTGTGCATTGCATTCATTGTGACGTTTGATACATAAGACATGAGGGGGCGATACCATAACATTAGGGGGTGATAATAGACATGAAAGGGTGATAATATAGACATGAGGGGGCGATACCGTAGTCATGACGGGGCGATGCCATAGGCATTAGAGGGTGGTAACATAGACATGAAAGGGCGATACGAAGCTATGAAGGGGTGATACCGTAGTAATGACGGGGCGATGCCATAGGCATTAGTTAGGGGGTGGTAACATAGACATGAAAGGGCGATACGAAGTTATGAAGGGGTGATACCGTAGTCATGACGGGGCGATGCCATAGGCATTAGGGGGTGGTAACATAGACATGAAAGGGCGATACGTAGTTATGAGGGGGTGATACCATAGACATGAGGGGGCGATGCCGAAGTCATGAGAGGGCGATACCGTAGACATAGGCAGCGGATACCATAGACATGAGGGGGTGATACCATAGACATGAGAGGGCGATACCATAGGCATGAGGGGGTAATACCATAGACATGAGAGGGCGATATCATAGACATGAGAGGGCGATACCATAGACATGAAGTGGCGATACCAGACTTGAGGGGGCGATACCATAGACTTGAGGGGGCGATATTTAGTCATGTGGGGGCGATACCATAGGCATAAAGGAGTGATACCATAGACTTGAGGGGCCGATACGTAGTCATGAGCGGGCGATACCGTACTCATGAGGGTTGATGACGTAGACATAAGGAGGCGATACCAGAGACATAAGAGGGCGATACCATAGGCATTAGGGGTTGATACCATAGATTTGAGAGGGTGATACCATTGACATGAGGGGGCGATGCCGTAGACATAAGGGGCGATACCGTAGTCATGAGGGGCGACACCATAAACACTAAGGGGCAAACCAAAGACACGAAGGAGCATACCATAAATACATGTTATTATTTGTGCAACGATAGTAAATTTATAATACAAAAAAAAAAATACAAAAAGCTCTATTCCAATTTATCAATTTCGTTAAGAGCTATATCGTCTATTTTTTTTATCTGTCGCGAACATTTGCTTATTTTGTCTGATTTACCAATGGCGAATAGGGCAAAAGGGCAGATTTTTTTCTATATAGAGTAGTCTAGACGAAAATTTCGTTTCTTTTTGTAGTTTTTGCATAACTATAATTTTGTTTTGCGCATGTAAATGATTTGATTTTTATTATTAATTTCTTGTTTTAGTTGTTTATTTGTTTTTGCCTGTTCCTTAATTTGCATTGCATTATTGTAATAATTTCGTCTCGTTCCGTCGTCGCCGTAATTTTTTTCAAAGTATAATTTTTGTCAGGAAAATTCTCGACATTCTCTCTTACTTTTTCTTTTTTTTCTTACACGAGATCTCTCTCAGGGAAAATTCTCTCACTGGAACATCTCTCACTACTATTGTAGTGAGAGATGTTCCAGTGAGAGAATGTGAATATCTACAATTGATGCCTAGCTATGAGCTTCGAAAAATTTTAAAAAATCGAAAAATTTTCGAACGTCTTGGCTAGGTAAAAATTGGAGATAGATAAAAACTGTGAAAGCCAAAGTTGTAGACAATTTTATCAGCTTTCATTATGTAGTAAACAAAATTTCGTACAACGCACCATTTTCGAGATGTAAGCAAAAAACAAAAAACGGGACCTTTTTTTGTGCCCTCCCCCCCGCGAGCTCACCTCGGAGGGGTAAGGACTTTTAATATGTTTATGTCCTAACTAGTCCTAACAAAGTTGCCGAGTAAAAATTTCTGCTTTCGCCTTTTCCATCCACATGCCCCTTTTGAGCACTCATTGACCGGACTACAATAACAATGAACTATAAAGTATTATTTAGCAAGAAGTTTTGTCCCCCAACTCCCATTCCCCATATTTTGGTATAAATTTTTTTGTCTGACACTTTTCTAGTGAAAGAAGGAATGAAAAACTTTTTATTGCACCAATACAAAAAAGTTTTACATCTGAAAAAATAAAGAATTTTTAATGAAAACTAAAATAAATAATGATTCTTTTATTTTTAAAAGAATGTTCCAGCGTGATAAGATAAAATTTCTTTATTGCACCAATTAGACATTAAATATATCATCAAAAGTAGATGTAAAATTTTCTCTAAGAATTTTCCCTGAGAGAGTTGTAGTGAGAGAACTTGGGTGGAAGCGTAAATGTACAAGATCCGCCATATCATGCGTTGCATCAGTTCGCGCATGCGCATACGACCGCACGTTTCTTTTCACGTACAAGTCACCGCCATTTGTATATGTTGTATATTAACTTCACGTGTCATATATCATGTGCATATACATATAGTTTTATGTATGATAATAATATAGATTGTCTAGATATTAAATTAGCTGTAATTGTAATATTTTTAACATTAATATAGTAAATAGTAGTAGAACTATACATTATAGATATAATTTTTATAGGCAGAAAACAAATATAGACAGGAAAAAACTTACACAATTTAAAACTGTATAAAACAGAAAACAAACACAGACATCTAAACGACTCACTCGAAGAACATTCCAGAACGGAATGACAGTCTATGGCCTCCGCGTCCGCTTACCCGTTCAGGCCGCGGTTGACAACAACTGCATGCCTCGTACCACGCAAACGGCGATAGCGGGAGACAAGCAATTCAATTCGAATATATTTTTAATAAGATATTAAGGTGGGCTACTGCCAAACCCTGCTAAGCCTGGTACCTCAGCCCAGGTTAAAAAAATGGGAAGGTTGATGTCTGGTTGGCGGCCGATTGTAAAAACCGATGCCAAATCTTTTATGTATGTCAACGATAGAAGAATGCGTTCATGCTAGGGCGTCCCCTGTAGGCGACGCGCAAGTGCAGCACCCGGCACTTGTGGGAAATGGGTCAGGGTTGTCGCACTTATCTGGACGGGGGCGACGTAAGAAGAGAGTTCAGGAGAGAAGATTGAGAGTGGGAAGCTGGAACGTTCGAACAATGACATGGAAGGGAACTGAATTAGCGGATACTTTAAAGAGAAGAAGGTTAAATATAGTGTGTGTACAAGAAACCAGATGGAAGGGGGCAAAAGCAAGAGAGCTGGGAGAAGGATACAAACTGTTTTATTTTGGTAAAGATGGAAAAAATAATGGGGTAGGAATTATATTAGATTCAGAATTAAAAACTTATGTCGTAGATATAAAGAGAGTCAATGATAGAATTATTGCATTAAAATTAGTCATGGGAAAATTTATACTTAACATCATAAGTGCTTATACTCCACAACAAGGCTGTGAAGCTGAAGTAAAGGAACGGTTTTGGGAAGAACTTGGTTCGCTCCTATCGTGTATACCACCGGAAGAAGAAATCATATTGGGGGGAGATCTAAATGGACATGTTGGTAGTAGTAATATTGGTTTCGAACGCGTTCATGGTGGAAATGGTGTTGGTAGTAGAAATCCCGAAGGAGAAAGTATTTTAGAAACTGCTACTGCATTCGACCTAGCTTTAGTAAATACTTACTTCACCAAAAAACAAGAACATTTGATCACTTATAAAAGCGGGCAGCATGCCACGCAAATAGATTTTATATTAGTCAGAAGGGATAGAATTAAAAATGTTAAAGATTCAAAAATTATACCAGGTGAAGCATTAACTAGTCAGCATAGATTATTAGTTGTAGAATTAAAAATTGATGTCAATAAAATTAAGCAAAAACAAAGAACTATACCAAAGATTAAGTGGTTCCTATTACGTAAAGAAAAGTGTGCAATAGAATTTAGGGATAAGTGTCTTAAGGAAATAGGTAGTCTAAATAATTTTAATTTTACATCAGTAGAAGAAAGCTGGAACAAAATCGCAAACATCATTAGAAGTACGGCAATAGAAGTGTTAGGCCAAACTAAAAATACTAAAAAGATAGAAAAAGAAACATGGTGGTGCAACAATGAAGTACAAACAACATTACAAAGTAAAAAGGCAGAATTCAAAGATTGGCAAAAAACTACAGACAGTAATTTAAGAAACAATAAAAAAGAAATTTATAATAAAGCTAGGAAAGATGCAAAAAAAGCTGTAGCAATAGCTAGGGGAAAAGTACAAGATGAGTTATATAAAAAACTAGATAGTCAATTGGGCCAAAAAGAACTCTACAGAATAGCTAAAGTAAGACACAATAATAGTAGAGATGTGACACATATTAGATGCATTAAAGATAGCGGGGGAAGAGTGTTAGTAAACGATGAAGATATTTAAAAAAGGTGGAAAGAATACTTTGAAAATCTAATGAATGTAGAAAATGACAGAAAAGACTTAGCTTGGGATGCAGATGAAAACATAGGACTGGTTCACGAAATAGATACAGAGGAGGTAAAAAAAGCACTCAGTAGAATGAAAAATGGTAAAGCGGTAGGTCCGGATAATATCCCGATAGAGGTTTGGAAAATATTGGGAAATGAGGGGATAATTTTCATAACTAAAATATTAAATATGATTTTGCATGGAGAAAGAATTCCTAACGAATGGAGAGATAGTTACTTAATTCCAGTTTATAAAGATAAAGGGGATATACAAGATTGTAATAATTATAGGGGGATCAAACTTATGTCACATACTTTAAAATTGTGGGAGAAGCTTATAGAAGGCAGAATTAGAGCCGAAACAGAAGTAACCCAGAACCAGCTCGGTTTTATGCCCGGGAAAGGAACAACAGATGCAATCTTCGCTGCCCGACAATTAATGGAGAAGTACAGAGCCGTCCATAGGAACCTTCATATGATATTTATTGACCTAGAGAAGGCCTATGATAGAATACCTAGAGAAGTGTTATGGAAATGCCTCCAACAAAAACTGATTCCACTTGAGTACATCCGGTTGATCCAAGATATGTACCAGGGAGTAAGTACACGAGTTCGATCCACAGCAGGTATAACGGACAGGTTTGAGGTAAGAGTTGGATTACACCAGGGTTCTGCGCTAAGTCCATACCTGTTTGTGTTGGTGATTGACGCCCTAACATCTGGTATACAGGATGCTGCTCCCTGGTGCATGTTATTCGCTGACGACGTTGTGCTGGTGGAAGAGGAAGGGGAAAGGATCCAAATCAAACTTGATGAATGGCAAAAGGCGCTGGAAGATGCCGGATTGAAAATCAGCCGATCAAAGACGGAATATATGTTCTGCGATTTTGGGGGAACTTCCAGCGCTACCAATGATAGGATCTGTGACACATCGCTGCCAGTTTGTACGGATTTTAAGTACCTAGGATCAGTCCTACAGAGCGACGGAGACGTGGATCGAGATGTCACCAAGAGAATTAATACCGGATGGCTTAAGTGGAAACAAGTTACTGCAACAACATGCGATAAGCGGCTCCCAATGAAATTAAAGGGAAAGATATATAAGACGGTAATAAGACCTGCTTTGTTGTATGGAGGCGAATGTTGGGCTACGAAGAAGAGAGAAGAACATAGGTTACATGTAGCAGAGATGCGAATGCTTAGGTGGATGTGTGGGGTGACGAAGATGGATAAGATCAGGAATGAATATATAAGAGGGAGTTTGAAGGTAGCACCGATTGTAGAAAAGTTAAAAAGCCACCGTTTAACATGGTACGGTCATGTCAAGAGGCGAGATGCCGAACATCTGGCAAATAAAATGGTTAGCTTAAAGGTAGATGGCCACAAAGATAGAGGACGACCTAAAAAGACGTGGGGGGAATGTGTAAGGCGGGACATGGAGGAGAGGGGGGTTAGTACAAATATGGCTAATGATAGAAAACTGTGGAGAGAGTTGACATACAGAGCCGACCCCAAATAGGGATAAGGCGAGGAAGATGATGAAGATATTTATAATATCTCTTAATAATCGTCATTATTTTGTTGCACAATTGTTGACGTCAAATGGTTACTTACAGCTAAGTTTACTACCGCTTCCTAAGCGCTAGTGCAGAAGAAGCGGTAACAAACTGCACTGCAGCATTTTCTCCAAGGACGTCAACTCACAATTAAATTAATTTAAAGTTAATGTGGACAGAGAATACATTGTTTGTTATGCCATATCATTATTTAAATTTAATTTTTAGAATGACAAAAGTTCAAAATATTGTCAAGTTGTAGATTCAGTTTGTACAAAAAGTACCAAATTATGAAATTTTCGAGTACATATATTACAAACTTTTAGAGGGACCCGCGACAAGCGCAAGCCAGACTTTTTTGTCTTTAAGGTAGTCATCGGTCCTATAATAAGTCTTCTCACACGACTGCCGCCGTACAGATTGCGATAATAGCGACAGTCGCTAGTCTGAGACGAATTATATTTATCAAACCTCCGCTAATACTTTAGTATAAGCTCGTGGTTCGATTTATTATGCATAATTGGGTATTTTCCTAAGATAAAAATAAATTATTTTGTACTGAAAACAAAATAAAACATCGCAAAATAATGACACTTGCCTTTGAACATATCTATTTTAACGTGATTTTAAATTTATTATTGCAGAAAAACTGATAATAAGAGCGCTATTTCACACCAAAAATCTATGACGTCATCTGCCTGTATTTCATACAAAATCCCATAGAAACTGTTTGTTTTGACGTTTAGAAAAAAGTATCTGATTTGACTTGTTGGAAAATAGCGTATGATGTTGTTGTGTATAGTATTCTTCATTTGGATATGGGTACGGATGTGGATTTGTGTTTTCTTCTGTATGTGTTAATCTAACAACTATGTTATAACATGTCGGTCGGGATATAAAATTATTATTGCTATGCTTTATAGAACACATATCATGATAAAGGCGAAAGTTTGTGAGTGTGTGTGTGTGTTTGTTACTTCATCACGCATAAATGGTTGGACCAACTTTAATAAAATTTGGTATGCAGGAAGCTGATATCCTGGATTAACACGGTTATTTTTCCTCGGGGCGCAGCTATACTCCATTTGGTTAGGTATTGATATAAATGCAAACAATCTTGACATGTCTTTTTATTGAAATATACACTTTATAAATCAATACCTTTGCAAATTACAAAGTAATTGTGTTATTTATAATTTATAACATAATTACTTTTTAATTAACAAAATTATTGATTTATAAAGTGTATATTTCAATAAAAAGACATGTTAACCTTTTATTTAAATACCTAACCAAATGGAGTATAGTTTAAGAGTCCGGCGACCCTAGACTTCTCCATACAAACGTAGTACACGTTTAATTTTGAAACCACATGTCAGATTCCGGTAAAAATTGGTAATTGTAAAGAAATTGCAATTATCTAGGGTTATATTGGGTTTCCAATAGTAAAATTATGAACTGGAAAGAAAATATAACGATTTAGAAGTTTCCCATACTAATGGTCAAAAATGATATAAAACACTATATTCTATTTCAAGTTCATATTTTTACTGTCGGAAACTAAATATAAACCTAGATAATTGCAATATCTTTGAAATTACAAAATTTTGCCCAAATCGGACATGTCGTTTTGAAATAAAACGGAGACTACGTTTGTATGGAAAGTTGTATTTTGGTCTAGGGTCGGGGGACCCTTAATATGAACGCTTTTCGAGCGTTGCGTGGGCGCGATTTTTCGTGCAGCTTACTACAACTATTGTATACAACGCGGATGGGACATACCCGTGATAAATCAAACCTCAAGCAATACTAGATCACTATAGTATAATCAAATATAAAACAAGCCAAAAACAAAAAAAAGTTAGGCACTTCCATACAAAAGTGAGCAATTGGTAGGGGAATGTCGTTTTTTTTTACTGTTAATTAAATTTAATTATACTAGTAGTTCGCCGCGAACTTAGACCTCGCGATTATTTTTCGCAATTCAGTTTTCTAAATAACCCCTAGATGGCGGTATCCGAAGTTAGAACGCGCTATGGTTTCGTTTGCTACATAATCGCGAACATTTTTATTAATATTTCAAAAACTACTGAACCGATTTTGATGCCCAACGAACTTGAAAATTCTATTGATGTTTCCTACATGCCTACCAAGTTTAATTAAAATCAAACCATCGGTTCGGCTGCTATCGCGGTACAAACATACATACATACATACATACAATGTGTTTTCGCCCCCAACTCGATTTAGAGACCTCACTCGCTTCGCTCGCTCGGTCAACTACTGATCTAGTTTAGTCCGTGGTTCGATTTATTACGGGTATGTCCCTTCCACGTTGTAAGTTTCCTTGTTCTGGTCGTCAACTATCGATGACTTCACAGAAAGAGATAGCGTTCAAGTCAAGTTTATACCGCCAAGCTTACACTAAGCTTTGTCACAGAATAAGTAACAGTACTCTCGTACAGAAGTCTTACTCAGCAAAGGAATTCAAAGAAATACCTACTCATTGTCGTTAGCGATAAGGCTTAATTTAGCTCGCGTCAGAACTCGTCACCTCTTCGTTTAGATACCTAGAAGTGCAAGCCAATTTCATTCTTATTACTCTAGACATATGATTCACGTAGCTGAATTTGCCACTCCGGAGAGGTCGCCGCGCGCATATTAATAATGTAGATACACGCTGAATTTTTATTGGTTTGGAAAAAAAATGTCGTATAGTAAATAAATTCCTCAATTTGTGTATGACATAAGATAAAAAAATTGCGAAAATAATTTTCGATCGAGACAACGTAGTTATGTCCGTCTAAAACTGTAGCGTAAACTCCCATGACCCCATAAACTCCGGGCGGCCGGGCGGCGGCGGTACTACTAATTGATCTCAAAATGTTACTTTCGAGTTTAAGTCAACATTTTTTGGCTCTGAATTTTTATTTTGACTAGCTAATTAGGTCTTACTAACGCTCCTTCCTTCCTTGAAGTGGCCTTCGACTCCAATACCAATTAAAAATCACAGTGTATATTTTCGATACCTAAACGGGGAGTGACACAGGCCTGACTAAGCTTTGTACATAGCTATTAGCTACAAGTTGTATGTTTGTCTGCAGGCCAAGAAGCCCAAAACGAGGGTGGAGGCTGAGAAGGAGATACTTGACGCAGAGCTGGACCTGTTCACCAAACAGCAGGTTTGTATTGTTTTTTCTTTTATAAATATCGATTCACTTTAGTCGATTATACTAAGTATACAACGTGGTAGGAGACATACCCGTAATATATCAGACCGTGCTTTACTAGATATACTAGATCACTTTAGCATAATAACATTTAAATAACTGTTCCTGGCATTTCCATACTAAAGAGTGCCATCCGGGCAATTTATATGGGAATGTCGTTTTCGTACCCAAAGGGTAAAAACGGGGCCCTATTACTAAGACTTCGCTATCTGTCCGTCCGCCTGTCACCAGGCTGTTTCTCAAGAACCGCGATAGCTAGACAGTTGAAATTTTCGCAAATTATGTATTTCTGTTGCCATTATAACAACAAATACTAAAAACAAAATAAAATAAATATTTAAGGGGGGCTCCCATACAACAAACGCGATTTTTTATAGATAATGGTACGGAACCCTTAGTTCGCGAATCCGATTCGCACTTGGCCGGTTATTTAAAGTTATTGTTCAATCTAAATATTATTTTTAAAAATTTACTATTTCAAAGATTTTTCCTGAATGAAAACGTAATTTATTTCGTATAAATTGACAGGAGGGCCAAGACGTGACTGAGCTTCTGAAGAAAGTCGCTGAGCTGCGAAGGCAGATGTCTATAAACTTCCCGTCGATGCCGGCCAGCAGAAAGCCTTACTCCAGGTTAGTATCGACGAGCGAGCGAAGCAGTATATTTGAAAACTTAACAATTTTGTATTTCATATTAAATACGTTACAATATGTATGAAAAACCCTGTCCGATTCGCGAAAGTCATGTTGGGTAGCTTGTAAAGATTTTGTTTATCGGTTTCTTGAGAGAATAAGGTACAAAAAATTACCCCACAAAAAATTAAAAATTTACCCTTATATTCATAAAAATTATGTATGAAAAACCCTGTCCGATTCGTGAAAGTCGTGTTGGTTAGATTTTGTTTATCGGAAAGAAAAAGGTACAAAAAAGTTACCCTGAAAAATAAAAAATTTCTCATGATATAAAAAAAAAAAATTACAAACACTTGCTAAACCTATTTTAGTTACAATATGTTTTGTCTCGTTCTTTCAATGTCACATATTCAAAAGAGGGACAGGGACAAAACATGTTTAGCGAAAACTGCATCACATACATATGAAGTAGGTATAAGAACAGAACAATACATAAATAATAAGGACTTAAAGATAAACATGCAACAATTATAATAAACAACAGTGATGCCAAACAATACAAGTATGTGCTGCAATAGCGCAAAGTAGTCCAAAACTCAGTGTGGTTGGCCTAAAAGGTGGCACACTGGATTTAACTTAAATAGGTTTAGAAAACGGTTGTTAATTATGAATATGAGGGTAAAACTGTAATTCACATGGCAACTCAGGGGGAGGACGGTGAGGTCCGGCGGGAAGTGACTGACGGCTAGTGTTGCCACTTTTAAATTTGCAACATTTCAGGGAAATTAATTTAAATATGTGATGTGATAATACAGAAATCAATATATTTTTTTTTGTTTTTAATTACTATTTACGATTTTTTTCACTTATCATTTATGTGTTTAGATGACCCTTTCCGATCGGACAGGGTTTTTTTTAACATATTGTATAGACTACTGGTTTATTTCCCTTGGGTGCAGCAGAAAGCCTTACTCCAGGTTAGTATTAGTATACTTATTTTAGATAGGAGTTCACTATTGATTTTTAACCACCAGGCAATTTTTTTTTTAGTTCATGATTCCATAAAAACAATTAAAGATAAACCCACTTATGTCGAAGAGATCCCTGACAGGGATAAGTCCGCCTTTGTACTATTGTTTGATATGTATTTCAATTGTGGCTTTTTATATACAATAAAGAATTTACAATACAATATAAGAACGAGAAAAAAAATACTATTCCTTACACAGCGCCCAACCAAACTAAATTTGTATGGGAGAACGAATTTATTTTAATTAATTAATAAAAGTTAATTATTTAAAAACTTAAACAATTTCAAATTCAGAGAGAAATTCAGAGCGCATTTCAGAACGAAATGGTAGGTAATATATGGCCACCGTTGCGTATATTTTGAGAAGACTCAGCTAGGTTATGTTTTACTCGTGACTATAAAAATCCCTTTTTTATTGAAACGAAGTTCCTTATCGCGCGTTGCAAAAGGAGGCTAGTCGGAAAAAAATAAGATCAAAAGTTGTAACGACACTTTTTGCTATAGTTGTAAGCCATGCGGCGTGCGCGTGTTTCTCTGTCTCTCTTTCTTTCTCTCGAACTTCGTTCCATCCGGGTGTCCCTTGACAACTCTCAAGTTTTATTTTTATTTTCAAAAACTTTATATCTATTTCATGACCGTATACATTTTCTTGCAAGCTATCGTATTGTGAAGAGGAAACTTAGGTAAGAATATTTAAAATATCTCTGAAGTTTACCTTACACTGTTTGATATTGTGTGGGCGGGAGGTATAGCGAAGAAGCTCGGTGGCCTGGCGTGAATGCGCATTTGCGCTTTCCCAAGCAAAGTAAAGGGCAAATGCGCACCGGTACCGGTAGCGCATCAAAGAAGTTGCGTTAGTCTATCTAGTTTTAAAACGAGTTTTCGCCAAAAGCAGCCACATTCAAAGGTTATTCATAAAATAATTTAAAGATCTTTCTACAGATTGTTAGAAGTAAAATTTTTAATTATCACCATATTAACTTTTTAACAATTTATTTCAAAGGGCGCCACTTCCGCTACCATTTCGCCTTAAAGGGCTACTCACGTATAGGTCAGTTACTGGCCGACATGTTTCGACCTCATCCGGACACTGATGTTAGTTAGTCTATGTCTCAAGTTAGTTTAAATCAAAGGAGAGAAGAATAACAAGAAGAAGAAGATGATGATGATTTGTTTTGTTTTTCGTGTGTCACACTGGTGTCAGATTTTTCAGGCTGCCTAAAGACTGCCATACCATGATGACAGCCGGGACCAAAGGCTTATACGTGCCTTTCGAAGCACGGAGGGGCTTAAATTTTTTTATGCATCTTGTGGTCACCCATCCCAGGCGGACTACGCCCGCCGTCACTGAGCTCCTGATTGAGATGATAATGATCAACATGTCTTCCACAGAGGCGGCCGCTTCAACACCAGCTCGTACATCCGACCTCCCGCCCCGAAGCAGTTCCCGCACAGCATGAACCAGTCGGTGGACCGCCGGCCCCGCGCGCTGCTGGTATCTGGGTTCGAAGCCGACGAGCTGGAAGCACTTACTGCTCACTTCTCGGTAAGTCTGAAAAAAGACCTTTGTTTCTTGATCTTCTGAGGCGTTTTATTAGCACCCACAGTCTCCTATCTCCCAATTCCCATCGCCCATCTCCCGACTCCCAATTCCTACCTCCTACCTACTATCTACCCATCACTGTATTGATTGCTTTTCCATCTTCTCGCCCACCATGACGCTAAAAGTGGCTTTTCGGTCTTGCGGCCCTGGGCTCTGCATAGAACCGCAAGACCCAAAATGCTCTGTCTGCCCCATTAGGGATAAAGACGTGATAGTATGTATGTATGTACCTACTATCTCCTATCTCCCCTTAAAATTATTATCTACTCACTTCTCGGTAGGTAGGTAACTAAACTATTATAAAAAGACCTTTGTTTTTCTATAACTTGTATCTAGATTTTCTGAGATGTTTTATTAGCACCCAAAGTGTCTCCAATCTCCCATTTCCTATTATCCATCTCAACTACCATCTCCCAACTCCCACCTCCTACCTAATATCTTCTATCTCCCTTCTAAATGTTATCTTCTCATTTCTCGGTAGGCACCATGATAAACAAAAAAAAAATAGTTACCTTCCTGACTATTTGAAAAAGATCTTTGTTTCTTCTATAACTTGTGTCTAGATTTTCTGATACGTTTTATTAGTACCCATAGTCTCCTATTCCCGTCACCCATCTCCCATCTCTCGTCGTAAGGAAACCTGCACACCAGAACGACGTTGAGCTATAACATCTGTTGCAGCAATTCGGAGCGATCACCCACAAGGACGTGAACCTGGCCGTGCCCGAGCTGATGGTGATGTACGCGACGCGCGCCAACGCCGAGCACGCCGTGCAGGCCGGCAAGCACTACAACGACAGGACGCTGTCGGTGAGTTGGTTTTTACAAGCTTTTTACATAAACTCATTTAATTTGTTTTGACGAGCACTTTATGGTAGACGATTTCATTTGTCTTAGTAAGTACTTTGGCCTTACAATAAAAAAAAATTGTGTTTAAAAAATTATTTATTTTCTAAAAGCTTATTAGGGTTCCTGTTACTAAGGCGATTAACACAATGTACCGCCATACAAAAACGACGCGCGTAGACGCGGTGTCAGTCTGTTGTACTATACGTGTTTTCTATACAAATGGAGTTACTTGCACCACGCAGCGGCGTTGCATTGTGTTAATCGCCTAAGATTCCGGTGTCCGTCCGTCTGTCTGCCACCAGGCTGCATCTCATGCCGTGATAGCTGGACAGTTGAAAATGATCTTTTTCTAATTAACCTGGGTCTTGGATGTTTATCTATGTTATATGTATTTGTTATAAAATATAGAGTATCAGTGAAACTTACTTTGGGGCTAGCTCAATCTGTGTGATTTGTCCGCATGTATTCTTCTTAGAGAGTCGGAATGGCGATTTTATATAGTTGTGGACCAGTTTGTGGCGACACTTACTGCCCTGTCATTAGCAGTGTTTAAGTCCGGCACGAAAGTAGGTGGGCCATGGTTTGAACATTTTACAGTCACAGCGGTCGTTATTTGAGAAATCCCACCTGACTCGGTTTTCGTGGCACCTTCTACCACCAGCCCGGAGTCTACTTAAGGACTTTCAGACTGTCCAGGGGAGATCACCACCCGGTGGGAGTTTCTCAGCAGCTGGGAGATTTGATGGTAGCGGGGGATATTTACTATTCCACCATGCCAACCTAGTATCTGGGGCTTCACAAATTAGGATATGTACAACGTGGAAGGAACATACCCGTAATAAATCGAACCACGACCGCTATAGTATAATGAAATATAAATAAGAAAAAATTCGGCATTTCCATCCAAAAGTGTGCAACCCGGGAAAAGTTTTTGACTGTTATTGCATTTCATTTTATAGTGTTCTTGTATAGTCTGTGGTTCGATTTATTACGGGTGTGTCCCTTCCACATTGTATATTCACAATGAGATCTCCAGTCAACCGTTTGATCATCAATGAACAACTTTTTTGTTCAGATAACGTGGGTGGTGAATCCGAAGTTGCCCGCGAGCCTGCCTTCGAGCTCCGAGCGCCCGCAGAACACCAACGGTGACACTGCGCCGCAGGAACCCAAAGAGGCAGAGGTGAGACATTCGCAGAATTAACAAAAAAAGGAAAATGTAGTTGGTTTTTTTTATTTTTATTTATTAACAAAATAGCTGGCTGTAGTTTTTTTTTCTATTTTAACCGACTTAAAAAAAGAGTTTTTTATGTAGGTATGTTTCCCGATTATTCGAAGACGCCTGGACCAATTTGGAGAATTTTCTTTTACATACATACTATCATGTCTTTATCCCTAATGGGGCAGACAGAGCATTTTGGGTCTTGCGGTTCTACGCAGAACCCAGGGCCGCAAGACCCAAAAGCCACTTTTAGCGTCATGGTGGGCGAGAAGATGGAAAAGCAATCAATACAGTGATGGGTTGCTAGCCGCCTGTTAACATGATTTGCATTTTTGCCCATTCGCTCGATCGGCTTTTACGATCTGCGTGGGAAGAGAAGCAGCTGGTACATTCTAAGTTTATTTTTATTTCTCCCAGACCGGCATGGGATTCCCAGACCAGCATTTTCTTTTAGTTTGGCATATCTGCGAAGTGGTCTCATAGGAATTTTATTAAAATCGGTGGTGTAGACCGGCGTTGATGTCGGTTTTAGTTTTAAAAAAAATAATATGCTGTTTGTGTTAAATCGATCATTGCACCTATTTTTTTTCAATAAATTTAGAATTCTGCTTCATGATTGACTGTCGCGAGAAAGTTGAATTTACATTTACTATAAAAAATTAAATTGGCTCCTATTTTTTAAACTCAAAAGATATAACGAACTAATAAATTTGAAAAATAAATAAATAACAATTAATAAATTAAATTATTTAAAAATAAAGTCGTGCAGAAAACGGCACTTGATTAAAAGTCTATTTAAAAGTGTTATATCAGTATGACTTTTTTTTGTGTGTAATAAATCGTCACAATTGTAATTTCTCCAGCAGCAACCTCAAGAGACATCGGAGGACTCGCTTCTCCGCTTCGACGAGGAAGAAGATGAAGACGCCGAGGACCGCTCCTGGCGACGTTGACGCCGCGCCGGCCGGTAGGCGGCGCCGCTCCACTCCGCACCGCTCCGCACCGCATCGCATCGCACAGCAACGGGACGCGACGGAATTATGATTATAGAGACTGTTGTACGATCGAGTTGGTTTATACACGGAAGAGAAAAACTGGTGGAAGTGCTGATGGCAAAGTTAGTATCGAAACCATTCACGCCAAACTCGCAAATGAACATCACATACAATTGGTTTGATTGGTCGTTTTTATTTATTTCAATAATGGCAATTTAGGATTTATTTGCTACGGTTAAAAAAATACTTGTTTTGCAATCTGTAGTATAACTTTACGAAAAAGTTCTAGCAGTTTACTATAGATGGCGTTATTTTCAAAAGAAGCAATTATAAACTTAAGAACGATATACATAAGGTCTTAATTTGCGTCGAACATTATTTTCGGGATTGAGTACAATTCTGCTTAATTATGACGCGCATCACGCCCTCTTGGCACTTCTGAGTTTTTTCTCTTCCGTGGGTTTATACTTAGAACGTCTTACAAAATATACTGAAACTATTCTAAGGGTAGGTTCAGTCCATGATACTGAACAACTTTCCCCAAAGAACATATAGCGAAATATAAGAATATTTTTTTCGACTTCCCATACAAACTCGGATCAGCTGGTCAATTTGTATGACAGTACAATTTAATTTTTCCATATTTCGATATATGTCCCTTGGGGAAAGTTGATCAGTATCATACACTGAATTCACACATGAAATTGCGTCAGTATAAGGGTTATTCAGTCCATGATATTGAACAACTTTACACCAATGCGCAATGGACGAGGCAATTTTTGCTTCTTGCAAGCCTTGTGATGGGCCTCTAGTCTTTAAATACGTACAACTGTAGGTAATCAGTTAAATATGGTATCATTCAGTAGCGTGCATTTCATTTAAACACCTACCGTCCTGCTATAAAACGCAGACTAACTTTGTTACTAGGCTTACACCATTATCCGACCAAATCAAGTTGACATCTAGTAATATATCGCGGTCTCATTTGAAAATGTTAACTTCATTTGGTCGGATAATGGTTTAAACCTAGAAACAAAGTAGCCGTTTTATAATAAGACGGATAGAATCCGCTAGATGACAACTAGTCAAATCTGACACTTTAGAACGTCAAAACATTTTCTATGGCATTTGTATGAAATACGTAAGCGTGACGTCATGCTTTTTTAAAGTCTCGTAATATCACTTTCTGCATTATTAATTTCTAAAATCATGTTGAAAATGGATATTATCAAAAAGTGACACTATTTTCTTCGCTCCCCTTAGGAATTTTGGGATAAAAACCATCCTATATGCTTCCCTGGGTATCAAACTATATCCATATCAAATTTCATCTAAATAGGGTCAGTGGTTGAAGCGTAAAGTAAACAAACAAATATACAAACTCACTTTCGCATTTATAATATTAGTAGGATTATTTGTTAATAATATATGCACGTCACTGGTATAATTTTAACTTGATTACCTATGCTCTTACGTATGTATCTAAAGTTCCTAGACCATAGATTCTTATGAAACTACTTAATATTTTTAAATATAATAATAAATACATAGTTGTATACTCGCCATATTTATAAAATTATATTCAAGATAGCCTTTTTAAATTAATTTTTCGTAGCGATGATAGTGAGTTTAAGCTCTACGCACATTTGCAAATACAAATAAATAAATAAGTACGATCACGTCAGCTTTCAGACAAAAGAAACCGCATCGCAATCGGTCTTTTCGTTTGGGAGCTACCGATGACACAAACATACCCGTCTAATTTATAACATCCCTCTTTTTGCGTAGAAGGTTAGAAATCTGGAAAGTATAAAATACCAGAAACTGGTAGGTTGACAGAAACTGATTTGTGAATTTAAAACTACCAGACTCACTGACCGCAAATGTCCGTGCTTAGCAAGGCACGTTAAGATCTCGGTCTTGGCTGTCATTGCATGAATGTTTCAAGCTGTCAGATGTCTTGGCGCCAAATATCCGTGCTTAGTAGGGCACGTTAAGATTTTGGCTTCGGCTGTCAAAGATGACTGTTCAAGATAGATGTCTATTGGCAGCTGGAAAATTTAAACGTTGGTCATCAGAGGTATTACGGTTCCAGAGATACACCCCTGTGACAGACGAACAGTCTGACAGCTAAGTCTCAGTAACAGGGTACAGTTGACACCTTTTGGGTACGGAACCCTGAAAACAAGTTTGCAAGTGTGCGTTTAGTTTCGACATCACCATTCGAAAGAAAATAGCGTTTTGTTCGTTAAATGTTTAGAAGGTAGTATATACACTCTACAATATATATGCGTAGTATAATATAACATATAACACCAATATCATCAGGAATATAATCGAGAGAGAGAGAGAGATCAGAGTTTTCAAAAATATGTGAATGTAGATGACATCACAGTGACGTCAGGTCCAACCGACCGCTGTCATTGGACCATCAGTTGACAGGTTCTTTTGCTCCGTCAAATGTGTCCAATCACAGCAGCTTGTTGGAGCTGACGTCACTGTGCTGCCATCTAGTGTTACATTTTTGAAAACTAGAAGCGTGATGCAAATTTTTATAAAAAAAACATCGCATCCTATGAAACTATACAACTTTTAACAAAATATACTAGAAACTAATTTATGGGTAGATTCAATCCATGATACTGAACAACTTTTCTTGAACTTAGAACTTGTATCGAAATATGAAAGAAAATTGCTTTCCATACAAACTCAGATCGGCTGAGCGGTCAATTTGTATGGGAGGCCAAAAATGATATTTTCGTATTTCGACATATGTTCCTTAGAGAAAGTTGTTCAGTACCGCGGACTGAATTCGGCCTTAAATTTTGTTAGACGTTATAAAATAGCGATACAATTCCTGGTGTTTTTATAACAACCTCATATAGAAAGCAATAATAATAGTAATAATTCTCTATGGTCTATCGTAGTTTAGGTAGGGGTTTAAAAATAATCAGGGAGCGACATTTATTACAAAAAAAAAATAAGTTATCAAAAACAACTTTTCTGACAAAGTCAAATTTTTCAACATTGCCAAAATGTGAATTTAACACTGTTACAGACGTACGTAAAGCATTTGCTTTTGTGTCTCGAATGTGTTTAAAAGTTTAAAAATTAAAGCATTTACCAAGCATATTACAATACCGAGAAAAGATTTTACTTCGCCAATGAAATCTTCACAGATTTTGTAATAGACGTAATAGACGCGGCAATGTAATCTTTTTTTTTTCATAAATACAAAAATCTGATCTTTGCCTTCGGAAATCGCGTTAAGAACCAAATGTACCAACATCACAAGTTAACAAAGTCGTTACAGTTTTAATTTAGTTGAGGCGGTCGTGATGTGTCGTCGTCGTCGTCGCTTGCGTGTCGTGTAGTCGTGTCGCGTTTGTAAATGTGTAAATAAAATAGGATCGAAATTCTTTTGATTGTCATGCAATAAGTATGTTATTTGGTTGAAGACGTTGATGTTGATTAAGGGATAAAAATAATGCTGAGCGATTGAAAATTGTTTTTCAAAATACTGATGCCTATCATGGATCGTTTAATTGATTATTTAACGATCTTTGTAGCGTGATGACACGCTGGGCTTGGTGCCAAGGCAAGTTAAAATATAATTTTGGTCCTAACAGTGTTGGCCACTGACACGAAAAACAAAACTCAAGTAGGACTTACGAATGAATTGGGTTGATACAGTACAATTTTATACTTTTCGCATGAAGTCGTAGAATTTCGGTCTGTTATACATTGCCATTTTGGATTTGTGTCTATGGTATTTTTTACATCAATGTACCTAGTAGGGTATAAAATAAAAACTTTAGTTATCTATCGACCTCAAAGTACATTCTTTTCTACCGTTATGTATGTCAGAGATTTTCTAGTTTTACTAGAATTTTACTATGAATCAGACGTTAAAACCTCAGTCACAAATTCCAAGATGGTGTCGTTATTGTTGTTTTGAGCGTGTACATAGGCTAAATAGCTTCCGTTTTAGTCAAAGATTTAGCTTAGATGTATAGAGTTAAGACGAGCATGGGTTTAGTTCGGTCGATTTGTTAGAATTTATAGTTCACGCCAGTTGAAAGAGTTTGCCTTGTAAAGCAACACATGTTCATTCTGTGAATGCGAACAACTTATAACGTTGGGATCAACACTGAAATCACGAAAACAACAGTTGTTCTAAACAAAACAAAAAAACCAGCGCGATACAGAAATTCCATTTGATTATCGACCGGACGTTAGAACATGGGCTTCTATTATAGGCTATTTATAGTTTCAACCGTTATTTTTGTTATAAATATTTTAATTTATATTTATACTAATGGCTATATTTTCGCGCTTTATCAATGTTTATCGGGAAGGGTTCGTTCAAATATCTGATCAAAAGAATTTCAGAAATCGGAACTTATTTTATTTTGTGCAACAAAAAAACGTACTCACTCCGGCTCTATCCCTATTTAGCTCTGTAAGAGTGAAGAGAATAAATTCGTGTTTAAAAGTAGGATTTGGAACCGAATCTTCATTAAATGATGTTATATTATGTTTTTCTTCATGTTATATCATGATTATAAATAAAGTTTTACATTTACTAAGTAATATACAACACTAAACGCCCATTTACTCAGTATATAAGTTTCTAGCCGGTTCTATACACTTAAATTGAAGCAATAGATGACTTTCCTTGTATAAGGGCCTTCGCTAAAGTTACGCGGGCGCACGCGGTGGGTTCGGTCTATCTCTGTCACAAACTCTAAATGCGAAAGAGACAGCAGAACTCGTCGCGGGTCACCTGTCTCTGTCGCACGTAGCGTTTGTGACAGAGATAGACTAAACCCGCCGCGTGCACCCGCGTAACTTAGCGGAGGACCTTATACCTATTTTATGCTTTACCGTTCTGTTCTCTTACCTTATACGGTATGAAAACTTGACAACAACAAAAACAAGATACCTATTATCCATCTAAAATAAAGTAGTAACGTCAAATGATGCTATCTCATTTGCCAATGTCAACTATTTTTGGGCGGATCTACCAATAATATTAGTCCGTTTTAATAAAACTTAAGTTTTTTGTGTGCTCCATTTTTAAAATAGATATAAAAACGAATAAATGTAATTAAATAGACTGCTGCATACAGACTATATAGAAACATAGTTAATATATTTATTGAGTACAATAAGTTATAAATTAATGAAAAAGGCTAAAGCTCACGGTCTCAATTATCGACTCGGTTTCGATCGATTTAGACGATAATCTTTAGGGCGAGTGGTAGGAGCGACGACCTGAGCTCCGCTTCGCGCGTACCCGTGCTCTATTTAATTAATAATGAATTTATCTTACGTGACTTTTAATAAAATAATTACATAAAGTTAGCAATAGTTTATAATATTACTGAGTTCACTAGAAATCGACTATACTTGTCGCAGATCATTTGAAACCAACTCTATATACTTATAAATTCAATTTGAAACTGATTGTGGCATTTTTTGCCAAATTTTAACGAATTTTCGATGGGGCGACCTTTATGCCACTATGAGGAACTAAAGCCACATTCAATGAAGCTACATCGGCAACATAGTTCACAAAAAACATACGAGATGGCGCCAGCAGTATCCTACATCTCGATCTCAGAGTTCTGGTTGCAACTGACTACATACAATATCCAACGGTGCGACGAGCATAGATTTATATGCTGAAACCATTTAAAACGAGCAATGTATGATTGATAAGGTGGTAGGAAATGCTAAAAATTGACAACAATTATCCATATCGATTTTAAACTACATTTCGTTATTTTTTATCGATTAACTACATTTTTACATACCTATTATTTAAAATTTAATTGCAAGTCAAAAATAAAGCTGTTTTTTTTTTGTAAATTTCTTAAATATTTTAAACAAAAATTTTTTTTTGGCGTTTTAATTATTTGGGAGATTTACAGAAAAAATATGGCTATTTAAAGACTTGCCTTTAGCTTATAAAAAAAAAAATAAGCTTGGATCGGTGCCCTATGGTGTGTAGAATACCTATGGTATAGTCAAAGAAAAACTAGTGTTTTAATTTTAGTTATCTATGTATTAACAGTTGTACGTCTGTTTTGTATATAGCTTCAGAATTATAGATTTATTTGGAATTATGTGATCTCGATTATTTTGGATAAAAATGCAAAAAAAAAAACTTTTCTTTATTTTTCAATCCAAAATAATAGAGATATTTCATTTTGTTTTATTATTGCTAAGATATTTGTACATTACTATTAATTAGTCTTAATTTTAGTATAATGTGTAACTGACTTGTATAAATCTTGTAAAAAAGATGAATAAATAAAAAGAATACGCGCGTCGCAATAAAAAAAAGATCGATTACAAGATGACGCGACAAAAGATATTTTTTAGTCAGTGCATATTTTTGGGCGGTTGCTTAGCACTAAAGAGTTTGTAACACAAGAAAAAAACGGCTTGTGGCTTTCAGTTGTTTTGTTTTGTAAAAAAAGATGCTGTAAAAAAAATTGCAACCGCCAAAATAAAATGATCTGTGTTTCTTTGGCAGTCGTCAACCGTGAAAGGGCTTGGGATTCATTCTCACCCTAAAATCGGTTTACAAGCATTGGTTAGTCTCACTCTCTTGTTGAAAGAGAGACAGAGACGTACGCTATTGTTTGTTTATCGAAAGAAGATATAAAAGAAAAGAGAAGAGTCTAATTGACTTTACATTCGTATGACAAGCATTGCTTAGTCTCACTCTCTTGTTGAAAGAGAGAGGGCGTAAGCTATTGTTTGTTTGTCGAAAGAAGATAGAAAAGAAGAGAGAAGAGTCTCCAATCGACTTAACATTCGTATGAGTAGCATTGCTTAGTTTCACTCTCTTGTTTAAAGAGAGACAGACGTACGCTATTGTTTGTTCATAGAAAGAAGATAAAAAAGAAGAGAGAAGAGTCTCCAATCATCCTAAACATTCGTATAACAAGCAATAGTTAGTCCCACTTTCTTGTTTTAAGAAAGGTCAGGGACGTAGGCTAGTGTTTGTTTATCGAAAGAGAAGAAGAGGAAAGTAAGACCTGCACGCAAGGTAATAAAAAAGTTATATTAATTTTTATCCTGAAAATTCGGGTAACCAGCATTGGTAAATGCCGCTCTCTTGTTTAAAAAGGGACAGGTATGTAATTCGTTGTTTGTTTATCGAGAGAAGAGAGATAAAAATTGAAAACAAAAGAAGGTACAAGAAACGTTTTAAAAATTGTAAACAAAAGAAGATACAAGAAACGTTTTCTGGCGAGGATATAAAGGTTTTATTGGTTTCTCACTACCATATTCATAAAATCTGTTTAAATTCTGTGTCTGTCCTTTTAAATCAGCCATATAGTATGAGTATCATCATTTCAGCCGCATAACGTCCACTGCTGGACATAAGCCTCTCCCAAAGATTTGCAAAATGACCGATCTAGAGCGGCCTGCATCCAGCACTTTTCAGCGACCCTAGTCAGGTCATCTGACAGTATATGAGTATGAAATACAGAATCTTTCATCAGTGTGAGTATGCTACCGATTTAACCAACTTTCAAAAAGGAGGAGATTATAAATTCGTCGTGATTTTTTATTTTTATGTACATATGTTCACAGATTATTCGTAGACGCCTGGATTGATCTGGAAAATTCCTTTTTTGTTTGAAAGGGTATACTTACTTGCGAGGTCCCATAGAATTTTATCAAAATCGGTTGTGTGTTTTGGGTGTGAAGTCGGTTTTTAGTTTTGTAAAGTTATTGGTTTTGTTTTGTGTCATTCGCTTCTGTAGTCAGGTCAGGGACCACTTCTAATGTCCATTTCAGGATTCGTCTAATTCTAAGTTTGAGTACTTTTAGTTTACGACTATTTCGTAATGCAATCAGCATTCGACCACTTGTTCCGAGGAGGTCGGCCTAGTCAAGACCTTTCGCAAGTAAAGCGACACCGAGGGCGGTCAGTGATTCAATTCAGGTCTCAATTTCTTGATTGTTTGTTTATAGAAAGAAGACTGAAGAATTGTTGAAGAAGAATCTTCTCGCAAGTACTATGACCATTGCAAGGTAAGCAATGTGCATGTTTGAAATAAAAACTAAAGAAAAGACCTACTTCTCTTAATTCCCCTGCTCCCCCCGGGTGTGGTCCGCCCTTTGATGGGTGACCAGTGGCATAAACATTTCACGAACTCCTCTCTGCTTCAGAGTTGGTCCCGGCAGGCGTCAAGCCATGTTAGATGACTTTTGGCACTTTAAAAATTTGACACTAGTGTATCTGCCACTAAGACCAACAATTAGTATACACGGTGATTTTTTCTTGGTTTTGGAGCCGAAGGCCACTTCATAAGGATCGTTAGTAAGACCTAATTAACTAGTCAAAATAAAAATTTAGTAACAAAATCTTTTTTATCTTATATCATTATCAAAGGAGAATGGGCGCTTGCGTCCCCAGTGGTGTATCAAGTTGTCATATAAGTCATTGTGAAGGTTATAATTATAGCTTCATTTTATTATATGACACCAATAGTGAGACTTGTGCAGGGGAAAAACTATGAATTTTTTAATTTTTACAAAATATTTTTTTTTTTTTCCAGCGTGTGTAACATATTACCTGTATTATTTAGCATATTATGCAGTGCATCTAGCCGTCTGTATAGCTATAAGACAATACCCGCCTGCCCCCACACGTAATCTTCTTAGATTCACACATACAAGACACGAAAATCCTGTACCGGGACTGACCGAGCAGGTAGGGGTGTGGGGTGGTACCTGGCCGTGCCGGTAACCGAGTACATGGTTACCGGCACGGCCAGGTACCACCCCAGTACACATGCGCATGAGATGATAAACAGGTTCAGATTTTAAGGGAATGAAAGAGCGAGAAAGCAATATTGCGGGGCCAAGACAGAAAGAGAAAAAAGCGGGTCTTTTGTTTAGTTTAATACATTTTGCCTATTGTTTGTTTTACTTGTGTGTATTCTATTGTAAATGACCACAAAATACTTTCTGGAGTCAGTTTGATATTTTCTTACTACAATACGCACGTCTCACGCATTTCTTTGCATTTCGAATTGGAACTATTTTGTATTTTTGACCTCGGCACGTTAAGCGGACTTGATGTTTCTTACTTCTGACTGTGGCTTGTTTATATGGACCTGATTGCAAGTGGATTGGATACTTTTTTAAAGATGGAACGAGTAAACCATTGTGTTACATGTGACCGTTCTCTAGCGCGTCAGCGAGAACGACACCGGTTATTTAACTGACATCTAATAAATAATATATTTTTGTTTCGGTCTGTTTGTTTTTTATCCATACCAATCTCATTCCATAACCCACAGAACTTTCTTTTTTTCTTAGAATAGATCTTTCTCCTGCTGAAACCTATTCAAGGTACCTTCCATAGGTAAGTATATCCATGAATGGGTTTTGACGGGAGCTCACCAACTTTTCCAAAGGGCCTCTACGTGTTGGATCTGTATCCCCACGCAAGCCTCAAAGGACTGGGGTGAATGGTTCCGTGATTCTCAAAGGAGATACAAATAATAATTACCGCTTTGTAAACGTTAATAATGGAGCTATTAAACTAAAAGTAAGATTTATTTGAATATCATGCTTCAAAAATAGCTAAGAACAAAAAATAATTAAATAATTCACAGTTCTTTTCCTGCACATGTCTCAGTGTTGGTGCCATACAATAAAATAAAGCTATATGTATGACCTTTAAAATGACACAAGCCCAACCTGATACAGCCTGGGGACGGGGCCCATACTAAAGTGCCCATTCTCCTTTGGATTACGTATATGGATAGAGGAATGAATTTACTATATAACATTTTTTTTTACAAAACCAATGAAAATTCAGCGTGTATAAGGTCTAACAAAATATACTGAACAACTTTCCCTAAGGAACCGTATTGAAATCTGAAAAGTAATTTCTGGCCTCCCATACAAGTTGATCGATCAGCTGATCCGAGTTTGTATGAAATGACTAAAAATATTTTTCGTATTTTGACAATGTTTCTCGGGGAAAATTGTTCACTACCACGGACTGAATTCACCCTTAAAATAGTTTCAGTATATTTTGTTAGACCTTATATACAAATCTTTGGTCTAGTAGCCAACACTGGTGTCAGATTTTTCAAGTGCCAAAACTCATCTGACATAGCTTGACGCCTGCCAGGACCAACTCTAAAGCTAGTATTATATCGAGAAATATTATGCCACTTGTGGTCACCCATCGGACCACACCCGGAGGGAGGGGAAAGTTGCAGAGGTAAGTACTGATAAGTAGTTTTGCCACTGAGCGACCGGGTACGAGACCGGAAAGAGAAAGCCATAATGATATACGTATATATTTTTTCATGGTCGGGTTATAGGCACACTTCAAGTATATACATTTAAAGTGTGCCTATAACCCGACCATGATCAAACGCTCGGTGTCGTTGATAAGGACAAAACACGGCACTCTTTTCTTTTCCTTCTTTTAGCAATCACAATAAGACTATCTCGCTCTATCTAATCACGTCAGGCCCTTACTAAGACACAAGACTTAAAAATAATAGCTGTACTCAGTAATGATAATAATCTTTATTGACTGTATAAAAATATTCTTTATTAACACATTTATACACGATATCATTTTTAACAATATGACATATGAGTATGACTATTATGCAATAGCGACATACATTGCTTTGCATATTATAAAAATATTTTTAATAACATCAACAAATAACGAAATACATAATTCCTACTTTCGTAGATCATAAGACAGATAAATGAGTCCTGAAGATTTGTCGAAAGCGTTGGATCTAGTAGACCACCGTGAGCTACCCCAACAACATGAAAAGAAAATAAGCAACTAGTTTAATTAGTAATAGTTTAACTATTTTATTGTTTCTGTGAAAAGTATTAGTGGCTTATAAAGTTGCCTGTTGTAAAAAAACGTATGACACACTGAGTTCCGCAAGGTAGTATCTTCGGGCCTCTTTTATTTTGAACCAATCTAACGCTAGTGCGTGTTTTATTTTTATTACAAACTGAGTTCCACAAGGTAGTGTCTTATGTTCTAGGATTTCTTAATTCCCTGAAACCACACGACAAATGTTCGTATTTGCGTGGGTCGCAGCGTGACCAGGTACTCTTCTGTCTCTTGCTCGGATGTTTCGGCTCTGGGTTCCACGTCGTCGCTTGGTATTGCTCTGTGAAGGAAGAAACTTATTTTGGGTCAAATCTCTAGCTACGCTGGGCAAGTATGGATCTAGACAGAGTCGTACTCCTGCAGAGACTAAAAAGACCTGATGATTGTAAAATAGGTGCCCAAGAGAGAGAGAGGGAAATTTGGTATCTTGATTTATTTGGTAACTGATAATAGCTTAAGCGCGTTAAAACAGGACGGAAATTCTCAAAATTCGTTAAAGTAGTGTGCGTACAAATGTGCCATCTGGTGGCGGCCAATTAAATCACTTATTGAAAGGGACGACCGGGTTAATTTTAGGCGTGCAGGCGGGCGGGTGTAAAACTAAAGCCAAATCAGATTCGGCTATTTCTTAGGAAGGTCTAAATACCTTCCGAAGAGAAAAAGAAATAGCCTTTAATAAAGAAACGTCTTGTGACCATTGAAATGCACATTGTTTGACGACCTCCGTGGTGTAGTGGTCACTATACTAGTCCGCCACCCAGAGGTCCCGGGTTCGATCCCCGGTCAGGGTAAGTTAGAAAATGGCCTTTTTCAAATTGTTATGGGTATTTGATATTGATCTATATACAAGTATGTACCTATTTGTTATAAAATATAGTATCGTTGAGTGGGACCCTTTTTTTTTTTGCATAATTTTTTTGTCCTAATATGCTTTGGCATACTGGGTTTGGCATAAAATATTTTGTCATAATAGTTTTTAGGCATAATTTGTTTTTGGCATACTGGTAAGTTGGGCATAATTATATTTTAGGCTAATTTGTTACGGCATAATGTTAATTCGCTTGATCTCTTTAGGCGTAATAACTATAAGACTAATAGTATTTAGGCATAATATTTTTAAAAATAACAGAAACAAAATTAAGTTATTTAAGTGTTTATTTTTAATTATCATGCAAAAAAAAAAAATATGACCACCCAGAACAAATGTGAGGGAAAAAGGGAAGTTAGGTTTAAGTTTTTTTTTTTTATGATCACCTCGAACAACTGTGAGACCAGAAAGGAAGTTAGATTTAACTTATTAGCAATTAATAAACAATTTATATACAATGAATAAAAATGTTATGCTTAATCATTTTTATGCTTAAAGTAATGTTATGTCTTGATGACATTATGCTTACATCCTTTTATGCTTTAAAATGTTAGGGCTAAATAATGACTATGCTTAGGTACATCATGCTTAAAATTATCATGCATACTCCATTATGCGAAAGGACGTTATGCTTAAACACGATTGTGCATTAAACCAGTATGCTATGTGATATTATAGCTTAAATTTGTATGCATATAAATAGTGATCCTCGTTGAGTTAGTATCCCATAACACAAGTCTCAAACTTACTTTAGGGCTAGCTCAATCTGTGTGATTTGTCCCTAATTCATTTATTTATTAAATTTGGAGAAATAAAAAGCTGGAAATAACATCCTGGGTTTCGAGGCAGCACAGCTAAGGACGCAACTTCTTAGGGCGTTCCCACTTGCATCCACACTGTGAAGTGTGTGAAGATTTACCTCTTTTTCCGTTCCTCCTGTCCGTTGTCATTCTCCATCTGCTCACGCTCGATACTCTCTGGAGGTAGGTCGTAATCGTGGGAGTCGTAGGATTCCTGGCGACGTTTCAAACGCGCCTTCGTTGGTTTTGAGGAACCTGTGGATACAATTTCATTTATCATCAATTACCTTCTTCCCATTTCCTCTCGCGGGTCACATCATCATCTTGTCTTTTCTAGCACGATCCTCGTGGATATCTTAGAAGGCGACTTAGGAAATACAAGCTAAACCAAGCTTATAAACATCAATGAGACCTCTGCAACCCGTCTGGCCAGCAAGGAGAATGTATGCCAAGTCCTCTGACAGGCCAAGTACCAAGTAGGCCAAGTCCTGTACAGTTAGTAAAGGTCGTGCACCTCGCGGGTCTGCTGAAAGAATTTCTTTAGAAATAGTAGCATCCACTATGCTTACTTTAAAGTAGACCTTTAAAGGAATTGCAAAGACAATAAGGCACTTAGGTTCCTTCAAAGCGACCAGTAAGGGGACGCTGTCCCAGGGGGAAGTTATAGGTCATGACTCCCTGTCCTAAATCAAAAATAAAGTCCTTTTCCGTCTTATTATAAAACGCAGACTAGGTTTAAACCATTATCCGATCAAAACCAGTTTTCAGATGAGACAATAGGTAGCATATCTTGTTTTATAATAAGACGGTTTTTAGGGTTCCGTAGCCAAATGGCAAAAACGGAACCCTTATAGATTCGTCATGTCTGTCTGTCTGTCTGTCTGTCCGTCCGTATGTCACAGCCACTTTTTTCCGAAACTATAAGACTTATACTGTTGAAACTTGGTAAAATGATGTATTATGTGAACCGCATTAAGGTTTTGACACAAAAATAGAATAAAAACAAAAAATTTTGGGGGTTCCCATACTAGAACTGAAACTCAAAAATGTATTTTTCGTCAAACCCATACGTGTGGGGTATCTATGGATAGGTCTTCAAAAATGATATTTAGGTTTCTAATATCATTTTTTTCTAAACCGAATACTTTGCGCGGGAGACACTTCCAAAGTGGAAAAAAGTGTGTCCCCCCCGTAACTTCTAAAATAAGGAAATTATAAAACTAAAAAAAATATATGATGTTCATTACCATAAAAACTACCAGTGAAAATTGGTTTAAACGATATCTAGTAAGCAGTTTTTTTTTAATACGTTATAAATCATAAACGGTAACCTTTCATTCAATCAACTCAAATATAAAAATAAAATAAAAAACATACTACAAGACTTTTATATTATGTTATTTGCTACTACGGAACCCTTCATGGGCGTGTCCGACTCGCACTTGGCCGCTTATTGTTTTTAACAAAACCACTTATGCCTCAATTCCTAATGGGCAACAGGCGTGATGATATGGTTTAGGAACGATTGTTTTTTGAACGGTACGGATTTAGCGGTTGGGAGCTAGGCGAAAAAAAGTATAAGATTTTTCCATCACGAACTTTCTTACGGGCTGGAATTTTTTGGCTTCTATTCTTCTTATACCAAGTGTTCCAGGACAGTATTTTTTACCTCGACGTCGCCTAGCCTCGCCGTTCCTCCTTGGATGCTCGTCAGCCCTATCCTCCATGCTTAATTCCTTCCGTCTGCCGTCAGTGAAGAAGGGAAGGTCCTCCGTTTCAGTCTTGGTCTTCTTTCTTGACCTGAGCAAAAGGGACGAATCGGAAAAGGAAAGGTGAAGACTGTGCTCAGTGTTATTACATTACTAACATAGTTTTAAGAAAAATTGGACCATGTAGTTTGATTATATAAATAAATTAAAAATTATTCTACGTGTTCGAATCAGAAATAAGGGGATTTGTAGAACTAAAGCCCATTGAAGTGGCAGAAATGTTCACGAATTAGGAAGTTTCCTTGCTCAAAAATATTTGGTAAATTACTTGGTTCTGTTAATAGAACAAAGTCACAAAATAATGTGACATTGATCACACTTATTTTTAACGTGATTTTAGATTTATTTTTTATTAATATTGTGGAAAAACTAATATTAAGTGCGCTATTTGACTTTAGGAAACTATGACGTCATTAGTCTATATTTCATACAGATCCCATAGAAAATGTTTATTTTGACGTTTAGAAAAAAGTACCTAAATTGAGTTATTGGAAACTTCATTTTATGGCCACGTACGCCGCATGTGCAGCGAAGAAATCAACTAAGCAGTCAGATCTAATTACTAATATGATTATATTACTAACGTAACAGATACCCGACGCCATAGAAACTATTAGAGGGCCTGTAAGCAGGCAAAATTAGTACCAGCTGCTCTCACAGAGATGGCAGCACATACGGCTGGCAAAAAAGTGACAAAGAAAGTGTTGTACTACTTTATTTAAATGATAGCAACAAAAATGTTTAATGTTTTAATTAATACCTATAGCGCCATCTAGTGACGAGGGAGAGAAATAATTATGTTTATTAGGCGATGGGTAGATATGGTTTAACATAAATATAAAACATACCTTTTCCTTTTCGGCCTTCTAGAAGTCAGCTCATAAGAATCATAGTCTTCCTGCTTTCTATACCTCGTAGTTTCCTTCCTAAGCCTCGGCGTGCTGTCCTCTTCAGAACCCCTTACCATTGGCTTAAAACTGTGAATCCTTGGCTTTATTTTGTAGTACATGTCGTAAATGGATCGGGTTACCCCGTCGTCTAAGTCGTCGTTGGTTTCTGGTGCAACTGAAATAACGTCTTTATTAAGTAGGGGTAGGCAGAGCATTTGGTGGCTTGTGGCGCTTTCTTTAGTTTAGTTTTACATATTATCACACCTGTTTTTCACAGCGGTAGGCAGGGAATATAGAACTTCCCTTGTTACCATCCTGACAGATCTCTCTCGCTTCATCTACACTTATCACTCTCTTCATGCATGCCCGACGGTTACGGATACTTCTGACATCTCCTTTTTAAAGAACGTCAGCAATGTATATAGTCGCGGTACGTTATGATATCAATAAACGTATTAACTATCTTCCGTGTGAGGCCGATTGAGGGAATAGGCGATAAAGCGGATCATGTTAATAGGCGATGCAACTATCAACCCATCACTATCTTTGTTTTTCACTTCACATAACGCTAATAGTTGTATTTGGGTCTTGCGGCGCTGTCTGCTTAGTGCCGCAAGACTCAAAATAATCTGTCTGCCCCTCATTAGGGATGAAGACGCGATTATGTATATTTATAAACATATTATCTACCATTAAACATAGCCCATCTTATTATAAAACGCAGACTAATTTTGTTACTAGATTTACACCATTATCCGACCAAATCAAGTTGATATTCAGTAATATGTCATTGTATCATCTGAAAATATGAATTTTGATTTGGTCGGATAGTGGTTTAAACCTAGTAAAAAGTTAGTCTGCGTTTTTTAATAAGAAAAGCCGGAGCATGTCTGACTATTTGTAATAGAGTGCTAATACCGACGCTGGCGTATGGAAGTGAAAGTTGGGTATTGCACATAATGCACAAATGCAGTTGAAATAAGAGCTCTGAGGAGTATGTGTTGTGTTACTTTGAAAGATCGAACTAGAAATTATGTCATAAGGGAGCGGTGTGAACTGAAAGATGTAGTGACAAAAATGGAGAAAGGAATGTTAAAAAGGGTTGGGCACGTAGAAAGGATGGATGAAAGTAGATTTACTAAAAGGGTCTACAAAGCGAATGTGAGTGAAAGAGTGGGTCAGGGTCATCCTCGACGAACATACAGCGACCAGATTGCAGAAGTTCTTAAATACGGAGAGGTCAGAAGTACCCGTAATCGGCGGGCATGCATGAAGAGAGTGATGAGTGTAGATGAAGAGAAAGAGGTCTGTCAGGATCGTAGCAAGTGGTAGTCCATAGTCTCTGCCTACCGCTGTGGGAAACAGGCGTGATAATGTGTATGTTTCATACTTGCGTGTCTATAAGTTTTCAAACTCCCCCGTTCCATCTTCCTCCTCAAATTTCTTGCAGCAACAGTATCCTCTTCCGACGAATCGTACTCTGGTTTTCTACGATAATGTTTCCTTAGCTTCTCCTCTCGTTTAGTCACCACATCTGCTTTAGCTCTTTTATTTGTCAAATTTTCTTCAGATCTATTAGATTCTTTAACTTCTTTCACTATATTTGTATTATTTTCTCCTAATACCTCAATATTAATAGGTTTTTCTTGTTTATCAGTGCTCGTGTAAGCAGTGGTGTCGTTTAGACCGTCAGTGTAGTTTGCCGATCGTTTCTTTCGTTCGTAATCGTAGTGAACCAGTTTCTTTTTATTTGTTTCTTTGCGTTTCTTTCTTTTGGGATATTCTGCTTCTTCGTCGGATGTGGGGTCTGCAAGTAATTTCAATTATTACATGCGTGCTTCGGAAGGCACGTTAAGAAGTTGGTCTGAGTTGTTATTGTTGAATTACAAATGCCAATTTCTAGTCAATGGATAAGTAAATTCCAATTATTTTACACCACCAAGACTTCTCTAACAATCCAAAGGTTTGCTGCTATATAATGCTTTTAGCATTAAGTCCGCCTATTGTGCTATACGAATTGTATTTTGAACAACTAAAAAGTCAAACTTATAATTTGTTAACTTTTGAATATTTTAAAGAAGTGCTTACTAGTTTCCTGCAGTTTCATGGATTTGTCTTCGCCGTAATCGATATCTTCTGGCAGGATACCATCGTCTCCTCCATTGTATACGTATCTGAAACAAAAAAATGTTTTACCCTCTGCATCTTTAAGAGCGACGCTCATGTAAAAAAAAAACTAGGTCTATGCACGATGCACATGTCGGTGGAGTGCTTCTTTCTTCTTCTGTCTTCTTTTTTTTATAAAGACTTACTCTCTTAACTTACTCCACTGCAACAGTACGACCCTCTCTGTACTACCAGAGCCATACTTGGCCAGAGTATAAAGAGGGTTTGGACCTACACTCTCCACGCTGGCCAGACGAGTTGGAGAGGTCTCAATCATGTTTTCTAAGTTTCTTCATGTGATCTAAATGTTAGTGTGATATATATTGAGGGTATACTGTAGAACTGTCACTTGTCATTAGCAACCATCAGTCTGCAAATAAACGTATAGCGGCTAACCCGTGTTTCACTGCTCGTCTGTACCTACCTAATACCACAGATTACTAATAAGTTACTACGTAACTAATACTTGACAGTGGCGACGACGGTTAACAAGAACTTTAAACGCGTGCTTAGTAAAACGTAGTGATTGTGCATAATGACTATCGGAAAAATCGCCGAATTCAACGTACATAAAGACGATTGGAAATTGTATATTGAACGATTAGAACAATATTTTGTGGTAAACGAAGTAAAGGCGGAATTGCAAGTGGCCACGTTAATCACTGTGATGGGGTCGGAGGCGTATGAGTTGTTAGTTAATTTATGTACCCCAGTGAAACCAAAATCTAAAACTTTTAACGATATCGTAACAATTATGGAACGGCATTTACAACCAAAACCCAGTGAATTAGCGGAAAGATATAAATTTAGACAAAGGAAGCAGAGCAGTGGTGAAACAATAGCGGAGTACGTAGCCATTTTGAAAAAGATGTCTATGACTTGTGAGTTTGGCAACGGGTTGGAGGAAAGTTTACGTGACCAGCTAGTATGTGGCCTCAACAGTGAGACAATTCGTCAAAGATTGTTTGCAGAAACTGGTCTAAACTTCGCAAAAGCATATACGTTGGCAGTAAATTTGGAATCGGCAGAAAAGGACGCGGCAATCGTGGTGGAGGGTCAAAGGTCAACAACCACGTCGACAGCTGAGTGTCAATCGATTCAAACGTATCGGAAGCAGACGGATGCGAGCGGAACGACTGCGGGGGCGGCAGGGTCGTATGGCAACGGCGCGCGCGGCTTTCAACGTCGCGCTCGCGCACCGGCGACGCCGGCGCACAGTGGGAACTTTGACTCATTTTCATATCAAAAATCTATAACTTATTTGTTAATAAAGATATTCAAGTGATTTTTTTCCCTGATAATCTTGATTGTATGTGCTTTAAAATAATGTATATTTCGTATGTAAAAATTTATTTATAATAGTAAAAAAAAAACAAGAAAGCAAAAAGAAGACAATTTAATTCTTACATCTATGTTCTTCGAAGTCAAAAAGGCATAATAAACATCTACTATGTTAAATACAAATAAATAAACTCTAATATGACTTAAACGTCACTCAAGAGCTCCTTTGCTTCATCAATAAGCTCCAAATATTTTTTGTTGTATGGTTTTCTTATGCTTGAAATGTATGGATCAGAGGTATACAAAAGTGAATGTAAAACGTCTTCATTGGTTGCTGCCCTCGAACATTTTCTTGCATGATGAAGCCTGAACTGTTTATAGTCTTTATTTCGTGACTCTTGAGCATCTTCGGAGAGTTGCCCAATAGGCAAGACAGAAAAATGACGAATAACACTCTCACCATGAATCAATACCTTGTGTACAGAAGATGGCATATAATACCATTTATATTTATTAACATATAATTGTGCTGTATTGAAAGCATACTGACCAAATTTTGTGGCATCAATACCTCTACCGCTTGACATGACCTGAAGTATAACGTAAAACTGTTTTATTAATTCCTCATCTATACCTGTGATTTCTGATGAACACTGGTAATTTTGGAAAAATCGTCTGGCTGTATTTCCGTCATTTGTGTTGCCACTAACTTGCTTTGGTTTATCAATATTCAATCCAAGCTCTTCTCTAAACCTTCGCTGTACGTAAGTCTTCTTTTGTTTTTTTAAGGCTTTAGTTTCTTTTGTTGTGGCAGACCATTTTTTAAAACCAAGATTGTAAGATAAATGTAAAACAAGTTCCATAAATCTGATCCAACAATGCAAAGTCGAAAGGCCATATTGATAGGCAGTTTCATCGACAGGTTTATCCTGCACTTTTTCTAAATTGTTCATCTCTGATGGTTTAGCACCGCAAATGGTACATACAGCACCTGATGAAGTTTCTGTCAATACTTGAGCTACTTTTCCGTCAATCATAGTTAAAAATAATGTATGTTTTATTTCAATACCTTCGCCATTATGATTGATTAGGGAAGGATTAAGGGATAAAATTTGAGCATTTATTTCATCGACTACTTTTCTTGTCTTCTCAGGCGTTTCTTTTGAAAATTCTATTAAAATTGGTCTGCAATATCTCACTGATGATGGAGCAGGATTATTCCACAATACTTCATTCGTATTCGTATTAACAAGTCGCAGGGGCACTAATGAAGAAATAAATAAATTGGAGTCTGAAATGATGTCATTCTCTTCAGGTTTACTCTCTTCAGAAAGGACTTGCTTATATTCGCTCTGTCCGCTTGACCCATCACATCCCCATTTGGAATATAACATTAAGTGGGTTGAACCAGTTTTAAAAACAGCATTAATTTTTAAGAGTCTGGCTGAGGTGTGATCTAAAAGATCTTGCAGTTTGATTTTTGCTCTAATGTTAGTAATTTCAATGCTTGATTCTGGTGGATAGCAATTTTGTTTAGCTTCACGAATTAATTTGTATGACGGAAACAATAAACAATTCTTTTCTATTAGACAATTCCTCATATTATCATACTGTGCTCTAGTTAGATCCAGTTCTAAAAAAATGCTAAGAGCTTCGTCTTTTGAATAGGCTGTTTCCGGTTCATTGAGAAGATTTTTACGTATTTCACTCTTTTTTTCTGCCGGCAATGCTCGCAAAACTTCGACGATCAATGCTTCTTCTATTTCGCCACGAGACCTTAAACCCTGTACGTATGAATTCAGAATGAAATCAATTCCACACGTATCAAGCAATTCTTTATTTTTCCGCTTCTTTGTACTTTCTGCACTGTCTTCATATGGTTTAGAAGGTCTTCCTCTTTTACCTGTCGATGTAGAAGGTTCGGATTCGCATGTAGGTTCTTCTAGCTTAACGGTGAATATGCCATCCAACCAATTGTTATTTTGACTTAAAAAAAAATCCTTCTTTCGCCCAGATTTAGTATATCGCTGACGAAACTGAGTTATAAAGGACTTTTGAATACTTGCTATAATTTTTGAAATATCTGCATCTGAATATTTTGGGAAATTATTGCGTATATAGAATGAGATAGAAGAAACAGTAGCACTTGGATCACTTTCAATTAATAACAGACTTAAGTCACGTCTGGTACACGAAAATTCACTCATTGTGTAGAGATAATTAAAAAAAACTTTTAACTATGACAAAAACGAATGAAGAACTGTACTATTGCTTACGCAAAATAACCATTTTATACTAAATATTCATGGGAAACGTGTAAAAATTTATTTGATAAATACTATTTATCGTTAAGTGGTTATGTGGTTTTGCGTGAGAATGGGAATTAATAATATTTATAACTTGTGTGGAAACTCAACAAAAATATATCAAAAGATAACGTATAATGTAACAATTGAGCCAAAACCTTTTTTTTTTTGTCTAAGCTTAAAATATAAAATATAGAAAATGCTTGGTAACGTACTCAAAAAATAGACATTGTTCCCGCCTGCATATAATATTATATTTCAATACGTTGCGCAGCAAACCCGCAAAATTTTTTTTTTTGCCCTCAAATAATATTATATTTCCTACAATATAAACCATAAAACAGAACTTCGGCAAGCTTCGGCAACTGTCGTATCTCCAATTGAAAGTTCGAGAAAAGAAAATAGGACAAATATTTATAATATGTGTGTTTACTTCAGTATAATCTACTAAACTACATAAACTTTTATTTTAAAGTAAAGTACACATTATAAGCTTTTTAAAACGGTGTCACACTTACATATTTTTTATTGTTATCATATCATAAAATCATACCAAACATTGTTAAAGTTACGTCATTATTTCTGCACTTTATCATTCCTTGACTTAAGATGCACTTTGCCATAAAATATGTACAGGCACCAATTTGATTCATACGTACAATGATAGATTGACTCTTAAACTACAATTTAAGGTACAATACATGCATCTGTGCAGAATTTCAAAAAAAGTATTTATGAGATGGCTTTCTTCGGCGGGTTCCCACTGTGCGGCGCCGGCCAGGCTGGGTGAGCGGGCTGGGGCTCGGCGGCAGCAACAATGTCGCGCATGCGGCGGCGCACATGATTCGTCAAATTGCAAATTTGGACGATACGTGTGCCGCGTATGCAACAAAGAGGGGCACTTGCGGCGGATGTGTCCTAATGTAACACCTCAGCATTGCGTGGAGGCGGCGGGCGGCAGCGGCGGCGCCGTGGGAAACGAATGTGACAGTGAGGACAGTGACGAGGTAACTCTCATTGAATTAAATCAATTGACAGTAGGGCAGTGCCAACCAATTTTAATATTCCTAAAAGTGAATAACAAAACTGTAGCAATGGAATGCGATACGGGCAGCGCCGTATCCTGCATAAGTTACGATACCTATAAACAACAATTTAGTGATTTACCAATTAAAGACTGTACGTTGATATTAAGATATTATACAGGAGAAATTGTACGCCCATTAGGAGTGATCAAACCCCTAGTAAATTATAAGGGTAGAAGTAAAGAACTCGATTTGTATGTAATTGAAAATGGGAAAACGCTTTTACTCGGCAGGCAATGGATAGCGGAGCTAAATATACAATTGCCCTCTGTACATCAGTTTTGTTCAGAAAATGTATTTAGTAACCAGGAATTTGATTTGAGAACTTTCAGTTCCAGATATTGTAAAGTATTCGCGGACGGGCTGGGCCGTTTCACCGGTCCGCCGGTGCGCATCCACGTGCGCCCGGGGGCGCGGCCCGTGTTCATGCGCGCGCGGCCGCTGGCGTACGCCCTGCGCGGGCCGGTGGAGCGCGCGCTGCAGCAGCACGTGCGGGACGGCATCCTCACGCCCGTCGAGCGCTCCGACTGGGCCACACCCATAGTGCCCGTCGTCAAAAAGGATGGTGATATCAGAATCTGTGCCGACTATAAAATAACGCTTAACAAGGTAATCGACATTGACCGTTATCCACTACCACGAGTAGAAGACCTTTTAGTTCGGTTGCATGGGGGCAAACGTTTTAGTAAAATAGATTTGTCGCAAGCATACGCACAATTCGTCTTAGACGATACAAAAAAGTATACAGTTATAAATACCCATAAGGGTTTATTTATGTATAACCGTCTGGTGTTCGGACTGTCGTCCAGTCCAGGGATTTTTCAGCGACGTTTAGAGGAGCTGTTTGCTGATTTACCGCTAGTAGGGGTATTTCTTGATGACGTCATCATCACAGGTAGGTCGACGGAGGAACATTTATCAAATTTACATAAGGTTTTTGAGCGATTAGAAAAATATGGATTAAGGGTAAAGAAATCTAAATGTGAGTTCTTTGCAGAAACAATTAATTATTTAGGTCATGTCATAAGTGAAAAAGGGGTGCACACTTGTCATAAAAAAGTACAAGCCATCATGGAAACACCCGCACCTACCAATGTTTCAGAACTAAGATCATTTATAGGAATGATCATGTACTATTCCAAGTTCATTAAAGATGTCAGTACTATACTAGCTCCAATGTATGAATTATTAAAAGCTAGGTCAAAGTTTGTTTGGAGTCAGGAGTGTCAAAGAGCGTTTGAAAAAGTAAAAACGAAGATGTCGAGTAGTGAAGTCCTAGTCCATTACAGCGCGGAGCTGCCGTTGGTGCTGACGGCGGACGCCAGTAGCGTGGGCGTCGGCGCCGTGCTGGCGCACGTCACGCCGGCCGGCGAGCGCCCGGTCGCGTACGCCTCGCGGTCGCTTACTGCTGCGGAGCGACACTACTCACAGATAGACAGGGAGGCTCTCGCAATAGTATACGGTATCCGTAAGTACCATCAGTACCTATACGGTAGGAAATTTATACTGAGGACAGACCATAAGCCATTAACTTACATTTTGGGCGATAAAGTAGGGATTCCGATTATGGCAGCATCGCGGTTACAGCGCTGGGCAGTATTATTGTCAGGTTATAATTATAGTATAGAGTATGTAGCTTCTAAAAAAAAATTGCGCCGATGCCTTGTCACGATTACCGGCGGCAACAAAAGCAGACAAAACTTTAAACTCAATGGAGGTAACATATTTAAATTTTGTCGAAAATTTTTTGCCGTTAACTAATTTAGAAGTAAGAAAAACACTAGCGAAGGATGTGTTACTCAGTAGGGTTAAGTTGTACATTGAAACAGGATGGCCGGCCAGCTGTTCCGACGACACAGAGATTAAACCGTACTTTATGAGACGTAACGAATTATATGTCGAGGGCGGGTGCATTATGTGGGGTTATAGGATGGTTATACCTACAGTTTCGAGACAACTGGTTTTAAAACAATTACACAGTACCCACATGGGTATTGTCAAAACTAAATCCTGGGCAAGGAGTTATGTGTGGTGGCCACAAATCGACTACGACGTGGAGGCGCTGTGCCGCGCGTGCGACACGTGTGCTTTAGAGGCCGGGGCGCCCCCGCGCGCCGCCCCGCAGCCGTGGCCATATCACCCGCAGCCTTGGTATCGCCTCCATGCAGACTTCTTAGGGCCTTACCGAGGTAAGACATTCTTGATACTAGTGGATTCAACTAGCAAATGGCTAGAAGCCTTTGAAATGAATCAGACGAATGCAGGGACTGTTATTAGGGTACTTCGCGCAACCTTCGCTAGGTTTGGATTACCTGTAGAGTTTGTGTCCGATCAAGGCCCGCCATTTACTAGTTCCGATTTTACGCTGTTTTTAAAAAACAACGGGGTGAAGCAAATTTTTTCGCCTATTTACCACCCGTCTTCCAATGGTGCAGGTGAAAACGCAGTAAAATTGTGCAAGCGTGCAATCAAGAAAGCATTTAGGGATAACGTAGATATAGACGCTGCCTTACAAACGTTTTTATTAACATATAGGAACACGGTTCATAGCACAACAGGTGAAACACCAGCGATGTTGTTACAAAAACGTAATCTACGCACTCGACTAGATTTATTACGTAGAGAAAAGTCGATACATGACAAAGTAAGTAAGGCACAGGAAAAACAAATTAAATTTTCGGGAGGTAAACAGCGGGAATTAAGTCAGGACGAAACAGTATGGGCTAGAGGATTTGGCAAACAAGACAAATGGTTAAAGGCCAAGGTAGTAGAGAAAGATGGTTCAAGACAGTATATAGTGGACAGTGGTAACGGTCAGTTGATAAAAAGGCATGTTGATCAAATACGTCGTCGGTCACGGTTATCTGATGTACCATGCCCTACAGACGAGAGCGCGCCTACGGAGCCTGACGGGAGTGGGGCGGCCGTCACGCACGGCGGTGAGGTGGTGGATGAGAGTAGCGATACATCGCGGCAGGAGTCTGATCTGACGCAGCCAGCGTCTGCGTCAGATTTGACACCTGTGAGTCCGTTGATTCAGAAGCCAGTGAGTCCAGTCAATAGTCCAGCACCTATTACTGCTCAGGCACCACCTTTGCCGCCGCTGAATGTGCAGAACCGTCCTAACAGGGAACGCAAACCGGTAGTCCGGTTTGGTCTTGAAATTGATTAATGTTAAGTTTCAATTAGGTATAACTGTTTTAGTTGTAAGGTTAAAGTTTAATGAAACAATTGTTAGATATAAGTTTTTAATTAGTGTTAATTAGTGAGGGAGGTGTGATATATATTGAGGGTATACTGTAGAACTGTCACTTGTCATTAGCAACCATCAGTCTGCAAATAAACGTATAGCGGCTAACCCGTGTTTCACTGCTCGTCTGTACCTACCTAATACCACAGATTACTAATAAGTTACTACGTAACTAATACTTGACAGTTAGCTGTTTTGTTAAACGTAATTACGTAAGTCATTGACAATTCAGCTGAACGATTTTTAGCTGTTTTACAAAACCGAGGTGTAAAGCCTAACAGCTAGAGTTTTTAAATAACAACGGAATATAAAATTCAACTGCGACATTTATATTGAGGCACACCCCCGCAACCTGCGAGAAAGAACTTCGTCCCCAAATACCTGCTGCTCCAGTCCATCTGCCTAGCGTCGTCCAGCCACTGGTTGGCCGCCAGCGTGGTCTCCCTAATCATCTTGACCGGCAGCAGGAACACCTTCCGGAGGTCGACGGTCACGTGCGATGGTTTGGGGGCGTACTCCTCGGCACCCTCGCCTTTGTCGGTCCTGTGTTGGCCTGCGAAGAGATAGGCAGATAAACGACTTCTAAAGAAATTACATTACATGTACATAATTTCTTTGTTAGTTTCTTAATTATGTAAACGCGCATCTAGTGATGGGCGGAGGAACTAAATAGTAGAATCTATTTAGTATAGTGACGACCTCCGTGGCGTAGTGGTCATCATACTAGTCCGCATCATAGGTTCCGGGTTCGATACCCGGTCAGGGCAAGTTGGAAAATGGCCTTTTCCAAATTGTCCTGGATGTTTATCTATTTATGTATATGTTATAAAAGTATAGTATCGTTGAGTTAGTATCCCATTACACAAGTCACGAACTTACTTTGCGGCTAGCTCAATCAGTGTAATTTGTCCCTATATATTTATTTATTATTTATTTTATTTATAATATAGTTATCTACCTCTCATATGCCGTTGCGTAGATCTACGCGAGAGTATTGTGTATATCTATATCTGTGATTGTGTCTGATATTCCGGCATACAAGGGGTTAATCTGTATCTCTAACGTGATGTATTAAATAGTAGCGCCATCTTTTATTTGGCAGGCAAATCATAAAAAGATTATTTTATCTAGTTGTTCTGTTTAACGGACTGAATCATCATCATCATCAGGACTTTTTGTCTCCACTGCAGGAGCACGACCCTCTCTGTATTACCAGAGCCGTACTTGGCCAGAGCAGCCAGAGGATTTGGTCTACACTCTCCACGCTGGCCAGACGCGATGGAGAGGTCTCACTGATGATTTTTCAGCTTGTATTTCCTTTATTAAAGAATTAAGAAATTGAATTTACAAATGAAATTTGAAAACTAAACACAATGAAATGATGGAGAAAGGTGAATAAGAACAAGAAGTGCTTATTGCAACACCATTACAGTCCTTTAGTCGCCTCTAACGACATCTACAGGAAGCGATGGAGTGGTCTGACCATAGATTTAACGCAGGAAAGAAAGCTAGGTCTAGGGGTCTGACAACATTTTGTCTCACCTCTATCAACTTTCTCCATAGTGTTTTCCAGTCTTAGCAGCACGGATCCAGATTTCCACGGTTCCAACGTCAATATATGCACGTGGCGAGGCAGGGCGTGAAGACGCAGTGGGGAATACTGAAAACAAATATAAACTAGTGGCTTTGAGAGCTGTAAACCTCGCGAGTCACCGACCCGTTAAAGTCTATTAGATAAAAAGTTGTTTAGACAAACAAGTTGCGTCTTAATAAGATGACATAGCGCGACGAACCGATGGCCGATGGGGCAAAAAGGTACTTGAATGGCGACCGCGTACTGGCAAGCGAAGCGTAGGGCACCCACCTACAAGGTGGTCAGATGACCTGACCAGGGTCGCTGGAAAGCGCTGGATACAGGCCGCTCTTGATCGGTCATTTTGGAAATTTTTGGGAGATGCCTATGTCCAGCAGTGGACGTTATGCGGCTGAAATGATGATGATGAAGATGACATAACAGATTTACCTGCGACATTTTTGTAAAATATGATATTTCTAAGAGAGTGCCTCCGCTGCCGGCAACGGCTCCTAAAAATATCATTATTATAAACCGGCGGTTTACGACGGCAGCCGAGTTTAAAACTACGGCTGCCGGCGCCAGCACTCAAAATTTGGCGTGAAGTGTAGTGTAGTTAGATTCGTTAGGTTTCCTGTGACCAAAACACGAGCGAGCGAGCGATATAAGCTAAGGGCGAAAGTAAAACAGACACAGATCGTGTTGTACCAGCGCCGGCAGCCAATTCCGCTACCAGCGCCGGCAGCGGAGGCACTCCCAATTTATAAAGTTATCAATACCAATAGGCCAGACATTTGAAAAAATCGAAAAAAAAAATTCCGACCTAATATTTCACGAAAATTGGTTAAAAGATGCGATCTGTAAGCAAGAACAACCGGACAGACTGACAGACTGACAAAAGTATTTTTGCTCGCTCGGTCAGTATATGAATAGGGACAAATCATACTTTCATCTTGAAGAAGAGAGTTGTGTGTTGACGACAGAAAAGAGTAGAATACAATATAACAACTACTGGACTGTAATTGTAGTGTGTGACGGTAGTTTAAAATAAATAGGTAGAATGATATAATTTGGGTATGAGAATGATATAGGTAACCTATAACCTCGTAGTTAAAATGATAGTTTGAGGGCAAGAATGATATAGGTTAAGAGTGAGAATGAGATAGGTTGGAGTTACAAATATAGTCTGGGGTCCTTCTAAAAACTTGTTATTCTCGGCATCACCAGTGGGTTGTCTGGTAGATAAAGTCAATGGTCAAAGATAATATGATTACTAACGTAACAGATATCCAACGCCATAGAAACCATTGGAGGGCCCGTAAGTAGGCAATACTGGAGTTGCGGGGTAGACACACAGAGATGGCAGCACACATGACTAGCAAAACAGTGACAAAGGAAGTGTTGAATACCTATGCTTTAAAAATATTTATATTGCATTCCATCTAAGTCATATTTTATGAAATAGAGTACTATTTTATTTAAATAATAGGAATAAGAGACTTTAATGTTTTAATTATTACGATACAGCACCATCTAGTGACAGGAAGATAAATAATCATGTATAATTGGCGATGGATAGGCATGCTATGGCTATAATAAGTCTGCTTATTATTTGTGATAAAATTAAATAAATAAATAAAAATGCGAGAATAGCTTACTCGTACGACGCTTACCCGTTTACTCCTGACGTTCTGCCACTTCCTCCGGTTGACCTTGTCTCCGGCAGTGAGGAATACCCACGGCTCCATCATCCAGCGCCGGGCCGACTGCGACACTCGCTCGGCGAAGGTCATGTCATCAGCTATAAAAAGAATTAAATTTCAATTAACCGCCACAAGGGGAAGATTTTTAAGATCTTCCCGCCAGGCATGACGTTGCGCGGGGAACCGCGGCTCCGACGTTGTATCCTACTAATATCCTATATCCTACTAATCCTATCCTACTTCCTACTATCCTACTAATATTATAAATGCGAAAGTGAGTTTGTATATTTGTTTGTTTGTTACCTCTTCACTACTGAACCGATTTGGATAAAATTTGGTACGGATATAGTTTGAGACTCGGGGAAGGACATAGGATAGTTTTTATCGCGAAATTCCTACGGGGAGCGAAGTCCACGGGCACTGCTAAGTAATATAAGTCCGTCGGAGGTTGTATGAGTTAGTTGTGATCAGAACTCTAAAATCGAAATATAAATAAATAATAATAAATATATAGGGACAAATTACACTGATTGAGCTAGCCCCAAAGTAAGTTCGAGATTTGTGTTATAGGAAACTAACTCAACGATACTATATTTTATAACAAATACATATATAGATAAACATCCAAGACCCAGGAAAAATTTAAAAAGGCCATTTTCCACCTTGCCCTGGCTGGGGATCGAACCCAGGACCTCCGGGTTGGCGGTCTAGCGTGTTGACCATTACGCCATGGAGGTCGTCAACCTCCATGGCGTAATGATTCTTTTTATATCTTTTAAAATGTAGGAATACATAAAAGAAAATAAAGATCGTGACGAATTGATAACCTACTCTTTTTTGGAGTCGATTAAATATCGTAGGATTCTGTAGACATGTAAATATGGGAACTAAATGTTGAAACGAAAATCTATGGAAATGGGAATCTGAGTATTGGTCAACATAGATTAAAGTGCTTGATCACCACCGTTCCTCCGTGATGTGGTGGTTAGAGCGTTCGGCTCATCATACCCGGAGGTCGCGGGTTCGATTCCCGGCGGGGGCAACGACTTTGTGTTGTTGTACTAGTTTGATTAGGACATTGTAAACTGATCACCTGATTATCTGATAAGTAAGATGATCCGTGCTTCGGAGGGCACGTTAAGCCGACGGTCCTGGTCACTGTCTTTGACATTGGTCGTTACCTAAAACCATGTCAGATGCCTTTGTAGCCACACTACAGCATACATCGAGTAGCTACAAAACATCTCCATTTTTGGCCATACAACGCCAGCATTTGCACGCGCCGTCAGCCATAACCAAATATGGGAATAAATCGGGACACAGGAGCAGTCGCGCGCCGCGCCAGCCAATCACAACGCAGGAACGAGAACACAACCGTATTAGGCTATTTGTTTGTCGCTAACGCTTGTATATAAACCCGAACTTTGTAAATAAATTATTCATTCGACATTTTACTTTGGAGCATCGAACACGCCTTATCATTTATCTCCCGTAGGTATAAGCACCATATGTTAGCCGCCTAAGCTACAGTGGTGACCCATAACCTACACCTTTAAGGCGGTTTAAAAATTCTGACACTAGTGTTAGCCACTAACACACACGATAAGAAGAAGAAGAAGACCACCGTTCCACTACCTACGTTCTATGTAACACACTGTTTCTTACCCATCTGTCGGTGGTTCCCAAACATGATCCTATGCCTCCCTTTGACAACTAGCCCGACTCCAAACGCTTCTTCATTGAGCGACTCGTCCAGACCAAATCCGTCATCTGTCAACAACCTTCGGTGGACCTGGAATGATTTGTATAATGGTATTGTAACCCTTCCATACTGATCTGGGAGAAAAGAGAAAATAATAAATATGTAGCGGGAGCGAGGTGATATCTCTCACCGTCGCTCATAGGGAAGATCTTTCCTAAAGGTTGTCGGGAACCGCGGCTCCGACGGTGTATCGTCGGAGGTTGTATATATAGTCAGTTGCAACCAAAACTCTGAGATCGAGATGTAGGATACTGCTGGCGCCATCTCGTATGATTGTTGTGATATCGCTTCAGTAAGTGTTATCCGAGTTTATTTCCGAAAAAATAAATTCCGAGTGTCAGTGCACACTTGGAATTTATTTTTTCACACGAGAAACGGTCGTTTCGAAAAATGTTCAGAAGGTCTTGTAACTTTTTTGTTACTCTTATTGAGATGCAACTTATTGGTCTTAAGAGTCCCCCGACCCTAGACTTCTCCATACAAACGTAGTCTACGTTTAATTTTGAAACCACATGTCAGATTCCGGTAAAAATTGGTAATTGTAAAGAAATTGCAATTAGCTAGGGTTATAACTGGTTTTCTATAGTAAAATTATGAACTGGAAAGAAAATATAACGATTTAGAAGTTTCCCATACTAATGGTCAAAAATGATATAAAACACTATATTCTATTTCAAGTTCATATTTTTAGTTATAAACCTAGATAATTGCAATATCTTTGAAATTACAAAATTTTGCCCAAATCGGACATGTCGTTTTGAAATAAAACGTAGACTACGTTTGTATGGAAAGTTGTATTTTTGTCTAGGGTCGGGGGACCTTTAATAACTTTTTTATCCGATAAATTTCAACGGGTTGGGAGTGACTTGCGAAATCTACAGCTCGCAGAGCCTTTAGAGTTAGAAGATTATTTTCAAGCCAGTTAGCTACCTCGTACATGCCCTGTTCAGCATTTTTTCTTTTATGGTTAGAATGATATAGTCGATTTTTTAACTTTCGACGTTCAGTAGGACAGTCAGGTTTAGGGCAAGAATGATATAGGTTGAAAGTGAGAATGAGATAGGTTGGAGTTACAAATATAGTCTGGGGTCCTTCTAGAAACTTTTAAACCTCGGTATCACCAGTGGGTTGTCTGGTAGATAAAGCCGGATCACTATCTATATGCATACAAATTTAAGCTATAATATCACATAGCATACTGGTTTAATGCACAATCGTTTTTAAGCATAACGTCCTTTCGCATAATGGAGTATGCATAATGATTTTAATCATAATGTACCTAAGCATAATCATTATTTAGCCCTAACATTTTAAAGCATAAAAGGATGTAAGCATAATGTCATCAAACCATAATTTATCAAGACATAAGACATAACATTACTTTAAGCATAAAAATGATTAAGCATAACATTTTTATTCATTGTATATAAATTGTTTATTAATTGCTAATAAGTTGAATCTAACTTCCTTTCTGGTCTCACAGTTGTTACAGGTGATCATAAAAAAAAAAACTTAAACCTAACTTCCCTTTTGCCCTCACATTTGTTCTGGGTGGTCATATTTTTTTTTGCATGATAATTAAAAATAAACACTTAAATAACTTAATTTTGTTTCTGTTATTTTTAAAAATATTATTTATGCCTAAATACTATTAGTCTTATAGTTATTACGCCTAAAGAGATTATGCGAATTAACATTATGCCGTAACAAATAAGCCTAAAATATAATATGCCCAACTTACCAGTATGCCAAAAAACAACTTATGCCTAAAAACTATTATGACAAAATATTTTATGCCAAACGCAGTATGCCAAAGCATAATAGGACAAAAAAATATGCAAAAAAAGGGTCCCGATAAAGCCTATCCGTCTTATCATAAAAACAGGAATAACTTTTGGTTGGGAGTGACTCGCGAAATATACAGCTCACAGAGCCTTATATTAATTAGTCTAGTCCTAGTCCTTATATTAATTCTTTGATGAATGTGGACTGATAAAGGCTTAATAAAGAAGTACATCCTCACCATCAGCTCGACTTCCCCCTCCTGATACGACGTGCCGCCTTGTGTCCTGTCTGTCAGCACACACATCTCCACACTGGCGTTGGTGGAGCGGATGCAGATGCGGGATGTGACGGGGAAGTAGCACGATGGGAGCGCCTTCTTTTGATGCTGGCCTGAACATGAAAATAAAAATTTCTTTTCCATTAGTCCTACTAATATTATAAATGCGAAAGTTTGTATATTTGCTTGTTTGTTATCTCTTCACGCTTAAACTACTGAGCCGATTTGGATGAAATTTGGTATGGATATAGTTTGAGACTCGGGCAAGGACATATAGTACTCTTTATCCCGAAAGCGGGTACAGCTAGTAATAAATAAATATATTATAGGGACACATTGAGCTAGCCCCAAAGTAAGTTCGAGACTTGTGTTAAGGGATACTAACTCAACGATACTATATTTTATAACAAATACATATATATATAGATAAACATCCAAGACCCAGGACAATTTGATCAAATTTTTTATATGTAGCCAAATAAACAATTTTTCTTTCTTTCTTTCAAAAAGGTCATATTCCAACTTGCCCTGACCGGGAAACCCGGAACCTCTGAGTGGCGGACTAGTATGGTGATCACTACTCCACAGAGGCCGATTGAAACTTGGAAATGCTTAGGTCATCAGGTTGTAGGATTGTGTACCCAACACCGTAATCCGAAAACATACTAAAGAAGGAGATGTTGAAATAGCTCCAGCGGTCATGCACTCAGTGGAACTGGACATGGCTCCTGGCTCGACGGAGTGATGCTAAAGTTAAGTCAGGATTTTTCCTAGCAAATAATAGATGACGCTCCGGATATCAAGATGTATCTGTAGTTCCGCTACTCATGACTAGATGGCATTCTTGACAGTCGGGCCGATGGGGAAAATAGGTTCACGAATAGCGACTGCGTACTGGCAAGCGAAGCGTAGGACACCAACCTACTGGTGAGACGACCTGACCAGGGTCGCTGGAAAGCGCTGGATGCAGGCAGCTTTTAATCGGTCATTTTGGAAATCTTTGGGTGTGGCCTATGTCCAGCAGTGCACGTTATGCGGCTGAAATGATGGTGATGATGATTGCTTTCCCTTTACCCTTGATCTGACTTACTGGTGGTCTCGTTCCAGCAAGTCCTTTTCATCATCTGCCGGCCGTTGGAGTCAGTGAAGAATTCTCCATTGTTAGAGATGTTCGTGGAGAACACACTCACTACCTCCTTGCCTAGGTCTGTCCTGAAAGTAGGAGGCTAATGTTGTTGAAAATAGTAAGAAAAAAGTAATTTTTTTTGACGCATGGGATGACTATTATCTCACAGTTCCATTACAATTCCCATTTGTCCCCAGAGGTGACGAACGCGAATATTTAGTGTATTTTATTCCCATTTATATAATGTTGTCTCCAGTTATGTTAAAAAGAATAGCTGATAATTATTTTTTAAAAGTATTTTTTTAATTATTTATTGAAACTTTATTGCACAAAAAAGTGTATAAATGGCAGACATCACACTATCACGCTAATATTATAAGGGCGAAAGTTTGTGAGTGTGTATGTATGTTTGTTACGTGCTGGACCAATTTAAAAATAAAATTTTATATGCAGGAAACAGAGGCTACATTAGGCGCGGGTAACACCACGGGGCGCAGCTAGTAACGCCCTATGGCGTTCTTTGCCAGTCAACCATTGGACCAAGTAGAAAATAATTTGGGTGGTTTTAGTTACCCAATGGGCACCGGCCCTATGATCCACTCCATCTCCACAAATTCTTCCCCGCGGTACAGCCTGATAACCTGAAAATATATTGAAATAGAGTATAACATAATAGGCATGACTAATGGAAAAATATTTTTGGTCCATCGGTGAGATTATAAAAAAATATTGTACACGAATTTTTTCTTTTCTCTGAGAAACCAAAAATGACAAAGATCTCCGGAACTTTGACGCTCCGTACCTTTGTAAATTTTTACTTTTTTGGTAAACTGAAAAATACGGGTCCATTATTTTTGGATAATCTAAAAGACGGACTAATTACAATTATACTTTTCGGACCCTGAAGTTACCCCTATGGTCTTATGTATAGAGCCGCATTCAAGTTGGTATCGGCTACTATATTACCTAGAGATGTGGACTGGGTTGAAAAATGTACTATTTTTTTAGTCCCTCAAGTACATTATCCAAAAATAAAGGACCCATATTTTTTCGTTTAGAAAAGTATTCAAATTTCACGAAGATACAGCGCTTCGAAGTTTTGGAGTGGGGTGATTTACGTCACTGTTGGTTAAAAATCGTAGCTAATTATGACGTCACGAGAAATTTAAATGCGCTGTGTATCTTCGTCATTATTTGATAATGAGAGAAAAGAACAAATACGTATACCATGATTTAAATAAAGCGGAAGATAGCAAGCAGTGACTTCATCCGCGAGGGATGTAAGGAAAATGGTTATAGATAATAGATACCTGCGTCACCCAGTCACTGAACCGTTGTCGGATCTCCTTCACCAGTGACCCTCTGATCATTTGGAAAGTGGCTTTGTCTGATACCTGATGGACAAACAAACAGCATGAGTGAAACTGTTAGAGCTGTGGCAGAGTTGGTTTGGATCTTTACGCGTGTTGAAGGGGCTTTAAAATATAAATAAGTTTAAAAAAAATAAAAAAACGACGGGTTGCACTCTGGGAGTGCCGGCAGAAGTGAAAACTTGAATATTAACGTTGTGCTTTTTTGATATTTTGAAATTGTTAGGGAATAATTTTGCACGAATTGCTTTAATTATCAGTATAAAAGTACTCTAATTTATGTGGTAGAATACAATATTTATTTATTGGGCTATCGTACACAAACATGACATTTTATTAGCACGCTGTAACATAAACACACACGAACATTCGCGCAAGCGCCCTGCGCCGTCTTAAATATTGTATTCTAACACATAAATGAGAGTACTTTTATACTGACAATTAAAGCAATTCGTGCAAAATTATTCCCTAACCATTCCAAAACATCAAAAATGCACAACGTTTATATTCCAGTTTTCACTTTTGCCGGCACTCCTAGAGTGCAACCCGTCGTTTTTTTTTTTTACAAGCTTTTATTGTGCGGAAAAAGTTCTATCTGAAACAAATGAAATAAGCCCATACTCGATGGAGTTGCGTCGTTTGATTACTGAGTTCCATCGACCACCATCCGTCTCCGTGATCAGACCCTAGGCGTCGTCTACTATAAAATGCAGGTTATGGATTTCTTAGCTCTATAAATCTGTACTCTCAACTACATTCGAGAAAAGACAACAAAATGCTCACAGGAATCGCTTTGTCCTTGTCCGGCCTGAAGGTATAAGCCCCGGACTGCAACCCCTGCTGCTGCCCCTGAGGGTAGTACAGGAAGTTCTGCGACACCTGTATCTTGATGCCGTCCACGTGCTGGATGGATTCCAGCAGACCTGTGTCCTTGTTCACTGTTACTTTCATGTACTGGAAACGATAATACAATACAATACAAAAAATTTTATTGCACCAAAACACATTTACAAATGATTTGACGAAATAATCAAGACACCTGGATGTGAGCAGCCCAGGTCTATGATCAGCAGTTAGCAGAAGAAGGGCTATAGGGATAAGAAGAAGAAGAAGATGGATTCTTTGGGCAATATTCCCGTTAACATTTCCAGTAATATTCCTAGCAATAGAAATTAAGGGAAATATTTACGGAAATATTGGGAACATTCCCGTAAATTTACAGTGGGAATATTTCCGTATATTTGGAATATTTCCAGCAAAAATACTATAGTTATTATAGAAGCTATAGCTGTTTCCACGACTTTGTCCGCGTGGAATTTATAGTATTTTTGTATTATGTTCGTAGTGATTCTTTAAATTGATATAATTCGCTTTTTAAGCCCCGATAAAAAGAGGTTATACTTCGCTAACTTTTTTCCGTCTTTTTATAAAACGCAGACTACATTTGTTACTAGGTTTTAATTTTAACCATTATGCGACCAAATCAAATTGACATCTATAGTAAAATGCCACCATCTCATCTGAAAAAATTAACTTGATTTGGTCGGATAATGGTTTAAACCTAGTAACAAAGTTACTGCATGTATTATAATAAGAAGGTTTATGTTTAAAAAAGTTTATATGGCGATGGATAGGTATGGTAATGCAAATTTTGTTCATTTAAAACGCACCTCGTTTGATATAAACGGTGTCAGTTCTTGTTCCATGTCAGCATTTGCTTGAGTTTTCTTGGCAAACGAATTTTCTGCCTGAGAGTATAAGAAAATATTATTTATTTATGAGCACACTCAACAGATTACAAACAAAAAAAGAAATCAAATTAAGTTTACAAATAAAGGAACCGGTCTAGTCGCATTTCTGAAACAAGTATGTGTGTATAAACAAGTATATAGATACACAAAATGTCAAATCAGATGAAAGTGGGAGCGTGCTGGGGACATCACACTATCTCTTTCGTACGCTCGCGAATTAATAGCAGTGACGTCAAGAGTACTGTACGTGCGTCCTTTTTCTGTTACTTGACAGTTTCCCTTTCTATCAGATTTTATAAGATTTTACTTACTTTTGGGCAAATAAAAAGAAAACATTATTTTGATTTCAGATTATGTTGCTTATTGAAATGAATCAGAAAAATAATTAATTAATTAAAATAACGTATTGAGAAAAACAAATAAGTAGGCGCTATGGAGAGTCTATGCTCGGTGTTTCTCGACGTGATTGTATAAAGAGATACGTAGAAGAACTAAGGTTGCTGTAACAGCTGAGCTCATTGAAGTGGCTGTGGTCGAGGCGCATAGTTCGAAGAGCCGTTGGCCGATGGGGCAGAAGGATTCTCGAAAGCTGGCCACTTACCGGCAAGTGCAGTCTAGAAAACCCAACAATTGCCCTGAAGAATAGGGCCACTCCAAGTCCTGCCGTTGATTTCGTAGAAGGTGACTTGAAATTCAAGCTAAACAAAGCTTATAAACATCAATAAGACCTCTTCAACTCGTCTGGCCAGCGAGGAGAGTGTAGGCCAAGTCCTCTGGTTGCTCTGGTCAAGTATGGCTCTGGTAGTACAGAGAGGGTCGTGCTACTGCAGTGGAGACAAAAATACCTGATGAAGATGACTTACCAAAGGATCTCTTATAGCAACGACGTAATAAGCCGAGTAGCCCAACGGCGGTATGTTCTCCGCTTCAAACACCAGCTCTTGTATGGTGGTGGAAGTCCTTCCTGGAAGGTTGATGACGGCGGTTGGCAGCGGCACCAGTTGGTATTCAACTTCTTCATCTGTGTGTGTTAATAAAACATTCTTTTATTGTGAGTTCGTTCAACAAAAACGAATAATTGGCCAAGTGCGTGTATGGCCACGCGCAGTTTAGGGTTCCGTAGTCCATATATAACCGTTAAGGGATAAGGGAACTCTTGACTCTAACAAAAATTTGCAGAAACGGATACCTAAATCGAAAAATGTAGTTCAAAAGCTCACAATATTTTTAAAAAACCTATTCAACGACCCCACACAGTAGGTTAGTCAAGAAAAAATAAATGAATTTAGAATGTACCGTTAAAGTCCCTGATAGAGTAGTGCAGAGCTACAGCCGGCAGCCGGACGTGGTGGTAGGTCTTGACGCTGAGCGAGTTGTAGACCAGGAGGATCGCTGATTCTTGGGTTTCGAAGAACTGGAACAGAGGTATTATTGAAGAGTGGAATAATAACGTTTTGTATTTTTATTTGAAGTAGCCAATACTAGAGTATACGCTAAGCACAATGATTATAATATTGCTGTCCCGCTCGCACAGCGGCGATCAACGCCGCATGCGATAGAGATAGGAAAGGGCGTTGTCAATGTCTAATTTAACACATTGCCACATTTATTATTAAATATATTGTACACGTATTTTTTCTTTTCTCTGAGAAACAAAAAATGGCGAAGATATGCGATAAATTTCGCATGACGTCACGCCGGGACGATATTTACTTAGCGGTGACGTCGCAATCCCACTCTGGGACTTTACCACTCCGTAACTTTTGAAGTGAAAACTTCTTTAGCGGCGTTGTGCACTTTTTTGGGAATGGGTAAAAAATTTTAAACTCGCGTCAGGACACGTGACCTGATCGAAAATTCGTAAGACGGATGGAGAGTAGACAGCTGGCGCGGCGTAGGAGAGGGAGTATCCCCCTCTCTTTCTACGGCGAGGCGAAAATGTATGCCTGCGCCTGCTGTTTCGTATATCAAAAATGCACAACGTTAATATTCAAGTTTTCACTTCTGCCGGCACTCCCAGAGTGCAACCCGTCGTTTTTTTTCTCTCCGTTCTCCGGAATTTTTACTTTTTCGGTAAACAGAAAAATATGGGCCCATTATTTTTGGATCATTCAAAAGACGGACTAATTACAACCATACTTCTCTGACCCTGTCGCCTCTATTTCTTCTATTTACTCACCCTGCATTGGCTCATGTTTAGTTGATGACAGATTACGAACTGCTGGTGATTCTTCGAGCGTCTGCTGCCAACCCACGTCGGAGTGAGGTAGCTGGGAATTGAGAACTAGAGTTATACATCGAACATCGTAAGAGTCCCCCGACCCTAGACCAAAATACAACTTTCCATACAAACGTAGTCTACGTTTTATTTCAAAACGACATGTCCGATTTGGGCAAAATTTTGTAATTTCAAGGATATTGCAATTATCTAGGGTAATAACTGGTTTCCGACGGTAAAAATATGAACTTGAAATAGAATATAGTGTTTTTTATCATTTTTGACCATTAGTATGGAAAACTTCTAAATCGTTATATTTTCTTTCCAGTTCATTATTTTACTATAGGAAACCAGTTATTACCCTAGATAATTGCAATTTCTTTACAATTACCAATATTTTTACCGGAATCTGACATGTGGTTTCAAAATTAAACGTAGACTACGTTTATATGGAGAAGTCTAGGGTCGGGGGACTCTTAAGATCGCGCCCCAAGTAACTAAGTACTTGTGTACACAGTCCAATAAATTTATAAATTGGGATTAAAACTACTAAATACTTAATAAGTGTTATTAGATCTTATGTTTGTGAGACTGTCTGTACATATTATCCTACTTCCTACTAATATTATAAATGCAAAAGTGAGTTTGTATATTTATTTGTTTGTTTGTTCCCTCTTCACGTTTAAACTACTGAACAGATTTGGATGAAATTTGGTATGGATATAGTTTGAGATTTGGGGAAGGACATAGGATGGTTTAGGAGTAGTAGGAGTTTTTATACCAAAATTCCCACGGGGAGCGAAGCCCGCGGATACAGCTAGTTTAAATATAAATACAAAGGTCGCTTTAAATTAATAAAGAATAAAAAATCCATTTTAATATATTTAATCTATTTAGATATCTTTATTTCAGTGGGGACCACGGGTCACGACTCTAATTTACAATAACTCTTAACAATTTTGCAGTTGATTGTACGGATTTTAATAAAATACTAGCTTTTCGGGCGCTGCGCGGGCTGCAAGCAGCCCGCGGTCTTTCGTGCGGCTGTTGAGGTAGGCTAAGACATGTTTCCAGTTCAGAAAATGGGTAATTTTGTATGGAGGAAAATTGTCCTTGTATGGCGGCCATCTTGGATTTTGAAAAAAAATAAAAAACAAATGACGCTCGTCAAATTGCTTTCAACGCACTACATTTTGAAAAAAAAATCACACCCCTAACCCCAACCGTCTTTGCAGGCCGTACCCCTTCCACATCAGGTTTCCACAAATCCTCAAATGTCAGATTTTTCTGGTACTCACTGGAGCACCCTCTATACGACCGCACATCAACCTAAACCCCACCAACCCCGCAACAGGGCAAACAACTATGTCAATCAGTCAGTGAGTCAGTCAGTGGTAATGTAGGTTTATATATTATAACTAGCTTTTCGGGCGCTGCGCGGGCTGCAAGCAGCCCGCGGTCTTTCGTGCGGCTGTTGAGGTAGGCTAAAATATGTTTCCAGTTCAGAAAATGGGTAAAAACTGCAGTCAGTATGGGAAACATCAAAATATGTGTGGGGGCGGCCATTTTGGATCTAAAATTTAATTCCAATTCCGAGTACCGCGGGGTGCTTTACCCCCACATGCAAAATTTCAGACCCCTACGAAGTCCCAGTGAGACGTTATAAACGAAGTTAGTTTAATTTTCTGAAGTCCAGACGCCATCTTGGATTCCAAAAAAAAATTGAATTTGGGTTTTTGGGGTCAAACTACATATAGATATCGATTTTCAGCCAAATCGCAAGCAGTTGACTTTCGGCGGCCATCTTGGATTTCCAAAATTTTAAAAAAAAGCGGCGCTTGTGGGAGTAGCTCGGGCTTCGCCCTCGCCCGCAGCTCGCCCTACGGGCTCGCATCACTCGGCCTGCGGCCTCGTGAAAATTACTTGGAGGGGGGGGGTCAAGGGGGGGGGGGGGGGGGGGAGTGGCTCGGGCTTTGCCCTCGCCCGCAGCTCGGCCTGCGGCCTCGCGGTGGAGCATTTTGCTTTTGGTCTTTGGCCTCTGGCTGCGCCAAGTTACTTGGAGGGCCGTTTGTATGAATTTTGCATGGAGGGAAATTGTCCATGTATGGCGGCCATCTTGAATTTTGAAAAAAATCAAAAAACAAATGATGTTCGTCAAATTGCTTGCAACCCCCTACATTTTGGAAAAAAAATCACGCCCCCAATCCCAACCGTTTTTGCAGGCCGTACCCCTTCCACATCAGGTTTCCACAGATCCTCAAATGTCAGATTTTTCTGGTACTCACTGGAGCACCCTCTATACGACCGCACATCAACCTACACCCCACCAACCCCGCAACAGGGCAAACAACTATGTCAATCAGTGAGTCAGTCAGTGGTATTGTAGGTTTATATATTATAACTAGCTTTTCGGGCGCTGCGCGGGCTGCAAGCAGCCCGCGGTCTTTCGTGCGGCTGTTGAGGTAGGCTTAAATATGTTTCCAGTTCAAAAAATGGGTAAGTTTGTATTGAGGAAAATTGTCTTTGTATGGCGGCCATCTTGGATTTTGAAAAAATCAAAAAACAAATGACGGTCGTCAAATTGCTTATAATCTTCTACATTATGGAAAAAAAATCACGCCCCTATCCTTAATAGTTTTTGCAGGCCGTACCCCTTCCACATCAGGTTTCCGCAGATCTTCAAATGTCAGATTTTTCTGGTACTCACTGGAGCACCCACTATACGCCCGCACATCAACCCAAACCCCACCAACACCGCAACAGGGCAAACAACTATGTCAATCAGTCAGTGAGTGAGTGGTATTGTAGGTTTATATATTATAATATAACTAGCTTTTCGGGCGCTGCGCGGGCTGCAAGCAGCCCGCGGTTCATCGTGGGGCTGTTGAGGTAGGCTAAGGTATGTTTCCAGCTCAGAAAATGGGTAAGTTTGTATGGAGGAAAATTGTCCTTGTATGGCGGCCATCTTGGATTTTGAAAAAAATGAAAAAACAAATGACGCTCGTCAAATTGCTTATAATCTTCTACATTATGGAAAAAAAATCACACCCCTAACCCCAACCGTTTTCGCAGGCCGTACCCCTTCCACATCAAGTTTCCGCAAATCCTCAAATGTCAGATTTTTCTGGTACTCACTGGAGCACCCTCTATACGACCACACATCAACCTAAACCCCACCAACCCCGCAACAGGGCAAACAACTATGTCAATCAGTGAGTGAGTGAGTCAGTGGTAATGTAGGTTTATATATTATAACTAGCTTTTCGGGCGCTGCGCGGGCTGCAAGCAGCCCGCGGTCTTTCGTGCGGCTGTTGAGGTAGGCTAAAATATGTTTCCAGTTCAGAAAATGGGTAAAAACTGCAGTCAGTATGGGAAACATCAAAATATGTGTGGGGGCGGCCATCTTGGATCTAAAATTTGATTCCAATTCCGAGTACCGCGGGGTGCTTTACCCCCACATGCAAAATTTCAGACCCCTACGAAGTCCCAGTGAGACGTTATAAACGAAGTTAGTTATATTTTCTAAAGTCCAGACGCCATCTTGGATTGCAAAAAAAATATTGAATTTAGGTTTTTGGGGTCAAATTACATATAGATATCGATTTTCAGCCAAATCGCAAGCAGTTGTCTTTCGGCGGCCATCTTGGATTTCCAAAAAAAAAAAAAAGACCCTGCGCTTTGTGATAGTGGCTCGGGCTTCGCCCTCGCCCGCAGCTCGCCCTTCGGGCTCGCGTCACTCGGCCTGCGGCCTCGGGAAAACTACTTGAAGGGGGGGTCAAAAGGGGGGGGGGGGGAGGGAGAGCTCGGGCTTCGCCCTCGCTCCGCAGCTCGGCCTGCGGCCTCGCGAGGGCGCTTCGCCTTCGGCCTTCGGCCTCAGGCTGCGCCAAGTTACTTGGAATTTTTGTATGAAATTTGTATGGAGGGAAATTGTCCATGTATGACGGCCATCTTGAATTTCGAAAAAAAACTAAAAACAAATGACGGTCGTCAAATTGCTTATAATCTTCTACATTATGGAAAAAAAATCACGCCCCTAACCTTAACCGTTTTTGCAGGCCGTACCCCTTCCACATCAGGTTTCTGCAGATCCTCAAATGTCAGATTTTTCTGGTACTCACTGGGGCACCCTCTATACGACCACACATCAACCTAAACCCCACCAACCCCGCAACAGGGCAAACAACTATGTCAATGAGTCAGTCAGTGAGTGAGTGGTAATGTAGGTTTATATATTATAACTAGCTTTTCGGGCGCTGCGCGGGCTGCAAGCAGCCCGCGATTCATCGTGGGGCTGTTGAGGTAGGCTAAGATATGTTTCCAGTCCAGAAAATGGGTAAGTTTGTATGAAGGAAAATTGTCCTTGTATGGCGGCCATCTTGGATTTTGAAAAAAAAAAAAAACAAATGACGGTCGTCAAATTGCTTACAACCTCCTACATTTTGGAAAAAAAATCGCACCCCTAACCGCAACCGTTTTTGCAGGCCGTACCCTTTCCACATCAGGTTTCTGCAGATCCTCGAATGTCAGATTTTTCTGGTACTCACTGGAGCACCCTCTATACGACCACATATCAACCTAAACCCCACCTACCCCGCAACAGGGCAAACAACCATGTCAATCAGTGAGTCAGTCAGTGAGTGGTAATGTAGGTTTATATATTATAACTAGTGTTTCGGGTGCTGCGCGTGCTGCACGCAGCACGCGGTTTTTCGTGCAGCTGTTGAGGAAGGCTAAAGAACATGTCCAGTTGAGAAAATGGGTAAGAATCGCAGTCTGTTGAGGAAACATGAAAAAATGTGTGGGCGGCCATCTTGGATCCAAATTCTGATTGCAGTTTCGAGTTCCACGGGGTGCTTTACCCTAGTAAAGCAAATTTCAGACCCCTATGAAGTCCCAGTGAGACGATACTGACGAAATAATTTTAATTTTCTGAAATCCAGACGCCATCTTGGATTACAAAAAAAAAATTAAATTTTAATTTTTTGGCCCAAAATACATATAGATATTGATTTTCAGCCCAATCGCAAGCATTTGACTTTTGGCGGCCATCTTGGATTTAAAAAAAAAAAAAAAAACGCAATGCTTGGTGGGAGTGGCTCGGGCTTCGCCCTCGCCCGCAGCTCGCCCTTCGGGCTCGCATCACTCGGCCTACGGCCTCGTGAAAGTTACTTGGGGGGGGGGATGTCAAAAAGGGGGGGAGGGGAGCTCGGCCTTTGGCCTCGCCCGCAGCTCGGCCTGCGGCCTCGCAAGGGGACTCCGCCTTCGGCCTTCGGCCTCAGGCTGCGTCAAGTTACTTTGGGGGGGCCGTATGTATGAAATTTGTATGGAGAACTATTGTCCTTGTATGGCGGCCATCTTGAATTTTGAAAAAAATCAAAAAACAAATGACAGTCGTCAAATTGCTTACAACCCCCTACATTTTGGGAAAAAAATCACGCCCCTAACCCCAACCGTTTTCGCAGGCCGTACCCCTTCCACATCAGGATCTGGTGATCTTCAAGGTTTCGGATTTTTCTGGTTGGTTTCAAAACACCCTGTACACGATGGTATAACATTTGTGACACCTGTCAGTCGGGAACAGGTCAAACAATTATGTCAATCAGTGAGTCAGTGGTAAGTGTAGCTATATATAATATAATATAACTAGCTTTTCGGGCGCTGCGCGGGCTGCAAGCAGCCCGCGGTTCTTCGTGGGGCTGTTGAGGTAAGCTAAGATATGTTTCCAGTTTAGAAAATGGGTAAGTTTGTATGGAGGAAAATTGACCTTGTATGGCGGCCATCTTGGATTTTGAAAAAAAAATAAAAAACAAATGACGATCGTCAAATTGCTTACAACCTTCTACATTTTGGTAAAAAAATAACACCCCTAACCCTAACCGTTTTTGCAGGCCGTACCCCTTCCACATCAGGTTTCTGCAGATCTTCAAATGTCAGATTTTTCTGGTACTCACTGGAGCACCCTCTATACGACCACACATCAACCTAAACCCCACCAACCCCGCAACAGGGCAAACAACTATGTCAATCAGTCAGTCAGTCAGTCAGTGGTAATGTAGGTTTATATATTATAACTAGCTTTTCGGGCGCTGCGCGGGCTGCAAGCAGCCCGCGGTCTTTCGTGCGGCTGTTGAGGTAGGGTAAGACATGTTTCCAGTTCAGAAAATGGGTAAAAATTGCAGTCAGTAAAGGAAACATCATAATATGTGTGGGGGCGGCCATCTTGGATCCAAAATCGGAATGCAGTTTCGAGTTCCGCGGGGTGCTTTACCCCCACATGCAAAATTTCAGACCCCTACGAAGTCCCAGTGAGACGTTATAAACGAAATAAGTTTAATTTTCTAAAATCCAGACGCCATCTTGGATTTCAAAAAAACTGTCAAATTTGGATTTTTCGGCTCAAAATACTTAAAGATATCGATTTTCAGCCCAATCGCAAGCAGTTGACTTTCGGCGGCCATCTTGGATTTCCAAAATTAAAAACAAAAGCGGCGCTTGTGGGAGTGGCTCGGGCTTCGCCCTCGCCCGCAGCTCGCCCTACGGGCTCGCATCACTCGGCCTGCGGCCTCGTGACTAAAATATGTTTCCAGTTCAGAAAATAGGTAAGTTTGTATGGAGGAAAATTGTCCATGTATGGCGGCCATCTTGGATTTTGAAAAAAATTTAAAAACAAACGACTGTCGTCAAATTGCTCACAACCCCCCACATTTTGGAAAAAAAATCACGCCCCCAACCCCAACCGTCTTCGCAGGCCGTACCCCTTCCACATCAGGTTTCTGCAGATCTTCAAATGTCAGATTTTTCTGGTACTCACTGGAGCACCCTCTATACGACCATACATCAACCAAAACCCCACCAACCCGGCAACAGGGCAAACAACTCTGTCAGTGAGTGAGTGAGTGAGTGGTAATGTAGGTTTATATATTATAATATAACTAGCTTTTCGGGCGCTGCGCGGGCTGCAAGCAGCCCGCGGTTCATCGTGAGGCTGTTGAGGTAGGCTAAGATATGTTTCCAGTTCAGAAAATGGATAAGTTTGTATGGAGGAAAATTGTCCTTGTATGGCGGCCATCTTGGATTTTGAAAAAAATCAAAAAACAAATGACGTTCGTCAAATTGCTTATAATCTTCTACATTATGGAAAAAAAATCACGCCCCTAACCCCAACCGTTTTTGCAGGCCGTACCCCTTCCACAGCAGGTTCCCACATATCTTCAAATGTCAGATTTTTCTGGTACTCACTGGAGCACCCTCTATACGACCCTACATCAACCTAAACCCCACCAACCCCGCAACAGGGCAAACAACTATGTCAATCAGTGAGTCAGTCAGTGGTATTGTAGGTTTATATATTATAATATAACTAGCTTTTCGGGCGCTGCGCGGGCTGCAAGCAGCCCGCGGTTCATCGTGGGGCTGATGAGGTAGGCTAAGATATGTTTCCAGTTCAGAAAATGGAGGAATTTGTATGGAGGACAATTGTCGTTGTATGGCAGCCATCTTGAATTTTGAAAAAAATAAAAAAACAAATGACGTTCGTCAAATTGCTTACAACCCCCTACATTTTGGAGAAAAAATCACACCCCTAACCGTAACCGTTTTCGCAGGCCGTACCCCTTCCACATCAGGTTTCTGCAAATCCTCAAATGTCAGATTTTTCTGGTACTCACTGGAGCACCCTCTATACAACCACACATCAACCTAAACCCCACCAACCCCGCAACAGGGCAAACAACTATGTCAATCAGTGAGTCAGTCAGTGGTATTGTAGGTTTATATATTATAACTAGCTTTTCGGGCGCTGCGCGGGCTGCAAGCAGCCCGCGGTCTTTCGTGCGGCTGTTGAGGTGGGCTAAAGAACATGTCCAGTTGAGAAAATGGGTAAAAACTGCAGTCAGTAAAGGAAACATCAAAATATGTGTGGGGTGGCCATCTTGGATCGAAAATCTGATTCCAGTTCCGAGTTCCGCGGGGCGCTTTACCCCCACATGCAAAATTACAGACCCCTACGAAGTCCCAGTAAGACGTTATAAACAAAATAAGTTTAATTTTCTAAAATCCAGACGCCATCTTGGATTCCAAAAAAACTGTCAAATTTGGATTTTTCGGCTCAAAATACATATAGATATCGATTTTCAGCCCAATCGCAAGCAGTTGACTTTCGGAGGCCATCTTGGATTTCCAAAATTAAAAAAATAAGCGGCGCTTGTAGGAGTGGCTCGGGCTTCGCCCTCGCCCGCAGCTCGCCCTACGGGCTCGCATCACTCGGCCTGCGGCCTCGTGAAAATTACTTGGAGGGGGGTGGGGGGTCAAGGGGGGGGGGGGAGTGTCTCGGGCTTCGCCCTCGCCCGCAGCTCGGCCTGCGGCCTCGCGGTGGAGGGCTTTCCTTTTGGTCTTTGGCCTCTGGCTGCGCCAAGTTACTTAGGGGCCGTTTGTATGAATTTTGTATGGAGGGGAATTGTCCATGTATGGCGGCCATCTTGGATTTTGAAAAAAATCAAGAAACAAATGACGCTCGTCAAATTGCTTACAACCCCCTACATTTTGGAAAAAAAATCACGCCCCTAACCCCAACCGTCTTTGCAGGCCGTACCCCTTCCACATCAGGTTTCTGCAAATCCTCAAATGTCAGATTTTTCTGGTACTCACTGGAGCACCCTCTATACAACCACACATCAACCTAAACACCACCAACCCCGCAACAGGGCAAACAACTATGTCAGTGAGTCAGTGAGTGGTAATGTAGGTTTATATATTATAATATAACTAGCTTTTCGGGCGCTGCGCGGGCTGCAAGCAGCCCGCGGTTTTTCGTGCAGCTGTTGGGGTGGGCTAAATAACATGTCCAGTTGAGAAAATGGGTAAAAACTGCAGTCAGTAAAGGAATCATCATAATATGTGTGGGGGCGGCCATCTTGGATCCAAAATCTGATCCCAGTTCCGAGTTTAACGGGGTGCTTTACCCCCATGTCCAACATTTCAGACCCCTAAGAAGTCCCAGTGAGACGTCATGAACGAAATAAGTAAAATTTTCTTAAATCCAGACGCCATCTTGGATTCCAAAAAAAAAACGTTAAATTTGGATTTTTGGTATCAAAATACATATAGATATCGATTTTCAGCCAAATCGGAGGCAGTTGACTTTCGGCGGCCATCTTGGATTGGAAAAAAAAGAAACCGACGCGGCGTTTGGTGGAAGTGGCTCGGGCTTCGCCCTCGCCCGCAGCTCGCCCTTCGGGCTCGCGGGGGGGTTTCGCCTTCGGCCTCCGGCCTCAGGCTGCGCCAAGTTACTTGGAATATTTGTATGAAATTTGTATGGAGGGAAACTGACCATGTATGTCGGCCCTTGAATTTTGAAAAAAATAAAAAAACAAATGACGGTCGTCAAATTGCTTATAATCTTCTACATTATGGAAAAAAAATCACACCCCTAACCCTAACCGTTTTCGCAGGCCGTACCCCTTCCACATCAGGTTTCTGCAGATCTTCAAATGTCAGATTTTTCTGGTACTCACTGGAGCATCCTCTATACGACCACACATCAACCTAAACCCCACCAACCCCGCAACAGGGCAAACAACTATGTCAGTCAGTCAGTCAGTGGTAATGTAGGTTTATATATTATACTAGCTTTTCGGGCGCTGCGCGGGCTGCAAGCAGCCCGCGGTCTTTCGTGCGGCTGTTGAGGTAGGCTGAAATATGTTTCCAGTTCAGAAAATGGGTAAGTTTGTATGGAGGAAATTTGTCCTTGTATGGCCATCTTGGATTTTGAAAAAAATCAAAAAACAAATGACGGTCGTCAAATTGCTTATAATCTTCCAGGCCACCGATTTTTCGGCTCAAAATACACATAGATATCGATTTTCAGCCAAATCGCAAGCAGTTGACTTGTGGCGGCCATCTTGGATTTCAAAAAAAAAAACAACGCATCGCTTAATGGGAGTGGCTCGGGCTTCGCCCTCGCCCGCAGCTCGCCCTTCGGGCTCGCATCACTCGCCCTACTGCCTCGTGAAAATTACTTGGTGAGGGGTGTTGGTCAGAGGTGGGGGGGGGGAGAGCTCGGGCTTCACCCTCGCTCCGCAGCTCGGCCTGCGGCCTCGCGGGGGGGCTTCGCCTTCGGCCTCCGGCATCAGGCTGCGCCAAGTTACTTGGAATGTTTGTATGAAATTTGTATGGAGGGAAATTGTCCATGTATGGCGGCCATCTTGAATTTCGATAAAAAACAAAAAACAAATGACGGTCGTCAAATTGCTTATAATCTTCTACATTATGGAAAAAAAATCACGCCCCTAACCTTAACCGTTTTTGCAGGCCGTACCCCTTCCACATCAGGTTTCCGCAGATCCTCAAATGTCAGATTTTTCTGGTACTCACTGAGGCACCCTCTATACGACCACACATCAACCTAAACCCCACCAACCCCGCAACAGGGCAAACAACTATGTCAATCAGTGAGTCAGTCAGTGAGTGGTAATGTAGGTTTATATATTATAATATAACTAGCTTTTCGGGCGCTGCGCGGGCTGCAAGCAGCCCGCGGTTTTTCGTGGAGCTGTTGAGGTAGGCTTAAATATGTTTCCAGTTCAGAAAATGGGTAAGTTTGTATGGGGAGAAATTGTCCATGTATGGCGGCCATCTTGGATTTTGAAAAAAATCAAAAAACAAATGATGGTCGTCAAATTGCTTATAATCTTCTACATTATGGAAAAAAAATCACGCCCCCAACACTAACCGTTTTTACAGGCCGTACCCCTTCCACATCAGGTTTCAGCAGATCCTCAAATGTCAGATTTTTCTGGTACTCCATTTGGCACCCTCTATACAACCGCACATCAATCTAAACCCCACCAACCCCGCAACAGGGCAAACAACTATGTCAATGAGTCAGTCAGTGAGTGGTAATGTAGGTTTATATATTATAACTAGCTTTTCGGGCGCTGCGCGGGCTGCAAGCAGCCCGCGGTTTTTCGTGCGGCTGTTGAGGTAGGCTAAATAACCTGTCCAGTTGAGAAAATGGGTAAAAACTGCAGTCAGTAAGGAAAACATAAAAAAATGTGTGGGCGGCCATCTTGGATCTAAAATTCGATTGAAGTTTCGAGTTCCGCGGGATGCTTTACCCCTGTGTACAAAATTTCAGACCCCTGCGAAGTCCCAGTGAGACGTTATAAACGAAATAAGTTAAATTTTCTAAAGCCAGACGCCATCTTGGATTCCAAAAAAAAAGTTGAATTTGGATTTTTGGGGTTAAAACACATATAAATATCGATTTTCAGCCAAATTGGAGGCAGTTGACTTTCGTAGGCCATCTTGGATTTCCAAAAAAAAAAATTCGCGACGTCACGCTTGGTGATGGTTGCACGGGCTTCGCCCTCGCCCGCAGCTCGCCCTTCGGGCTCGCATCACTCGGCCTGCGGCCTCGTGGAAATTACTTAGGGGGGTGGGGGGTCAAGGGGGGGGGGGAGGGGGAGCTCGGCCTTCGGCCTCAGGCTTCGCCTAATTACTTGGGGGTGCGGTTTGTATGAAATTTGTATGGGGAGAAATTGTCCATGTATGGCGGCCATCTTGGATTTAGAAAAAAATAAAAAAACAATTGACGGTCGTCAAATTGCTTATAATCTTCTATATTATGGAAAAAAAATCACACCCCCAACCCCAACCGTTTTCGCAGGCCGTACCACTTCCACATCAGGTTTCTGCAGATCTTCAAATGTCAGATTTTTCTGGTACTCACTGGAGCACCCTCTATACGACCACACATCAACCTAAACCCCACCAACCCCGCAACAGGGCAAACAACTATGTCAATCAGTCAGTCAGTCAGTGGTAATGTAGGTTTATATATTTAAGAGACTAGCTTTTCGGGCGCTGCGCGGGCTGCAAGCAGCCCGCGGTCTTTCGTGCGGCTGTTGAGGTAGGGTAAGACATGTTTCCAGTTCAGAAAATGGGTAAAAACTGCAGTCAGTGAAGGAAACATCATAATATGTGTGGGGGCGGCCATCTTGGATCCAAAATCGGAATGCAGTTTCGAGTTCCGCGGGGTGCTTTACCCCCACATGCAAAATTTCAGACCCCTACGAAGTCCCAGTGAGACGTTATAAAAGAAATAAGTTTAATTTTCTAAAATCCAGACGCCATCTTGGATTCCAAAAAAAATATTGAATTTAGGTTTTTGGGGTCAAATTACATATAGATATCGATTTTCAGCCAAATCGCAAGCAGTTGACTTACGGCGGCCATCTTGGATTTCAAAAAAAAAAAAAAGAAGCTGCGCTTTGTGATAGTGGCTCGGGCTTCGCCCTCGCCCGCAGCTCGCCCTTCGGGCTCGCATCACTCGGCCTGCGGCCTCGTGGAAATACTTGTAGGGGGGGGGGGGGGGGGGGTCAAAGGGGGGGGGGGGGAGCTCGGGCTTCGCCCTCGCTCCACAGCTCGGCCTGCGGCCTCGCGGGGGCGCTTCGCCTTCGGCCTTCGGCCTCAGGCTGCGCCAAATTACTTGGGGGGCCGTTTGTATGAAATTTGTATGGAGGGGAATTGTCCATGTATGGCGGCCATCTTGAATTTTGAAAGAAATCAAAAAACAAATGAAGCTCGTCAAATTGCTTGCAACCCCCCACATTTTGGAAAAAAAATCACGCCCCCAACCCCAACCGTCTTTGCAGGCCGTACCCCTTCCACATCAGGATTCCGCAGTTCCTCAAATGTCAGATTTTTCTGGTACTCACTGGAGCACCCTCTATACGACCACACATCAACCTTAACCCCACCAACCCCGCAACAGGGCAAACAACTATGTCAATCAGTCAGTCAGTCAGTGGTAATGTAGGTTTATATATTATAACTAGCTTTTCGGGCGCTGCGCGGGCTGCAAGCAGCCCGCGGTTTTTCGTGCGCCTGTTAAGTTGGGCTGAAGAACATGTCCAGTTGAGAAAATGGGTAAAAACTGCAGTCAGTAAAGGAAACATCAAAATATGTGTGGGGGCGGCCATCTTGGATCCAAAATCCGATTGCAGTTTTGAGTTTCGCGGGGTGCTTTAACCCCACATGCAAAATTTCAGACCCCTACGAAGTCCCAGTGAGACGTTATAAACGAAATAAGTTTAATTTTCTAAAATCCAGACGCCATCTTGGATTCCAAAAAAAATATTCAATTTGGGATTTTGGAGTCAATTTACATATAGATATCGATTTTCAGCCAAATCGCCAGCAGTTAACTTTCGGCGGCCATCTTGGATTTCCAAAATTTTAAAAAAAAGCGGCGCTTGTGGGTGTGGCTCGGGCTTCGCCCTCGCCCGCAGCTCGCCCTTCGGGCTCGCATCACTCGGCCTGCGGCCTCGTGAAAATTACTTAGAGGGGGGGGGGTCAAGGGGGGGGGAGTGGCTCGGGCTTCGCCCTCGCCCGCAGCTCGGCCTACGGCCTCGCGGGTGTGGCCTTTGCTTTTGGCTTTTGGCCTCTGGCTGCGCCTAGTTAGTTGGGGTGGCCGTTTGTATGAAATTTGTATGGAGGAAAATTGTCCATGTATGGCGGCCATCTTGAATTTTGAAAAAAAACAAAAAACAAATGACGCTCGTCAAATTGCTCACAACCCCCTACATTTTGGAAAAAAAATCACGCCCCCAACCCCAACCGTCTTTGCAGGCCGTACCCCTTCCACATCAGGTTTCCGCAGATCCTCAAATGTCAGATTTTTCTGGTACTCACTGGAGCACCCTCTATACGACCGCACATCAACCTAAACCCCACCAACCCCGCAACAGGGCAAACAACTATGTCAATCAGTGAGTCAGTCAGTGGTATTGTAGGTTTATATATTATAACTAGCTTTTCGGGCGCTGCGCGGGCTGCAAGCAGCCCGCGGTCTTTCGTGCGGCTGTTGAGGTAGGAAAAGACATGTTTCCAGTTCAGAAAATGGGTAAAAATTGCAGTCAGTAAAGGAAACATCATAAGATGTGTGGGGGCGGCCATCTTGGATCCAAAATCGGAATGCAGTTTCGAGTTCCGCGGGGTGCTATACCCCCACATGCAAAATTTCAGACCCCTACGAAGTCCCAGTGAGACGTTATAAACGAAATAAGTTTAATTTTCTAAAATCTAGACGCCATCTTGGATTCCAAAAAAAATATTGAATTTAGGTTTTTGGGGTCAAATTACATATAGATATCGATTTTCAGCCAAATCGCAAGCAGTTGACTTTCAGCGGCCATCTTGGATTTCCTAAAAAAAAAAAAGACGCTGCGCTTTGTGATAGTGGCTCGGGCTTCGCCCTCGCCCGCAGCTCGCCCTTCGGGCTCGCATCACTCGGCCTGCGGCCTCGTGAAAATTGCTTGAGGGGGGGGGGGGGGAGCTCGGGCTTCGCCCTCGCTGCGCAGCTCGGCCTCCGGCCTCGCGTGTGGGCTTCGCCTTCGGCCTTCGGCCTCAGGCTGCGCCGAGTTGCCGTTTGTATGAAATTTGTATGGAGGGGAATTGTCCATGTATGGCGGCCATCTTGGATTTTGAAAAAAATCAAAAAACAAATGACGCTCGTCAAATTGCTTACAACCCCCTACATTTTGAAAAAAAAATCACGCCCCCAACCCCATCCATCTTCGCAGGCCGTACCCCTTCCACGTCACGTTTCTGCAGATCTTCAAATGTCAGATTTTTCTGGTACTCACTGGAGCACCCTCTATACGACCACACATCAACCTAAACCCTACCAACCCCGCAACAGGGCAAACAACTATGTCAATCAGTGAGTGAGTCAGTCAGTGGTAATGTAGGTTTATATATTATAATATAACTAGCTTTTCGGGCGCTGCGCGGGCTGCAAGCAGCCCGCGGTTTATCGTGCGGCTGTTGAGGTTGGCTAAGATATGTTTCCAGTTCAAAAAATGGGTAACAACTGCAGTCAGTAAAGGAAACATCAAAACATGTGTGAAGGCGGCCATCTTGGATCCAAAATCTGAATCTAGTTTCGAGTTTCGCGGTGTACTTTACCCCTACATGCGAAAATTCAGACCCCTACGAAGTTCCAGAGAGACGTTACGAACGAAATAAGTTTAATTTTCCAAAATCCAGACGCCATCTTGAATTCCAAAAAAAATTACAAATTTGGATTTTTCGGCTCAAAGTACATATAGAAATTGATTTTCAGCCAAATCGGAGGCAGTTGACTTTAGGGGGCCATCTTGGATTTCCAAAAATTAAAAAAAAAATGCGGCGCTTGTTTGGTGGCTCGGGCTTCGCCCTCGCCCGCAGCTCGCCCTTCGGGCTCGCATCCCTCGGCCTCCGGCCTCGTGAAGATTACTTAGGGGGGGATCCAAGGGGGAGGGAGGAGTGGCTCGGGCTTCGCCCTCGCCCGCAGCTCGGCCTGCGGCCTCGCGGGGGTGGCCTTTACTTTTGGCTTTTGGCCTCTGGCTGCGCCTAGTTAATTGGGGTGGCCGTTTGTATGAAATTTGTATGGAGAAAAATTGTCCTAGTATGGCGGCCATCTTGAATTTTGAAAAAAATAAAAAAAACAAATGACGCTCGTCAAATTGCTTATAATCTTCTACATTACGGAAAAAAATCACACCCCTAACCCCAACCGTCTTCGCAGGCCGTACCCCTTCCACATCAGGTTTCTGCAGATCCTCAAATGTCAGATTTTTCTGGTACTCACTGGAGCACCCTCTATACGACCGCACATCAATCTAAACCCCACCAATCCCGCAACAGGGCAAACAACTATGTCAATCAGTGAGTCAGTGGTATTGTAGGTTTATATATTATAACTAGCTTTTCGGGCGCTGCGCGGGCTGCAAGCAGCCCGCGGTCTTTCGTGCGGCTGTTGAGGTAGGCTAAGACATGTTTCCAGTTCAGAAAATGGGTATGAATTGCAGTCTGTTGAGGAAACATGATAAAATGTGTGGGCGGCCATCTTGGATCCAAAATCTAATTCGAGTTCCGAGTTCCGCGGGGTGCTTTACCTCCATGTACAAAATTTCAAACCCCTACGAAGTCCCAGTGAGACGTTATGAACGAAATAAGTTAAATTTTCTAAAATCTAGACGCCATCTTGGATTAAAAAAAAAATATTAAATTTAGATTTCTGGGCTCAAACTACATAAAGATATCGATTTTCAGCCAAATCGCAAGCAGTTGACTTTTGGCGGCCATCTTGGATTTTCAAAAATTAAAAAAATTGGACTGCGCTTGGGGAAGTCGCTCGGGCTTCGCCCTTACCCGCAGCTCGCCCTACGGGCTCGCATTACTCGGCCTCCGGCCTCGTGCAAATTACTTCCGGGGGGGGGGGGCAGGGGGGGGTAAAAGAGGGGGGCTGTGGGAGTGGCTCGGGCTTCGCCCTCGCCCGCAGCTCGCCCTTCGGGCTCGCATCACTCGGCCTCCGGCCTCGTGAAGATTACTTGGGGGGGATCCTAGAGGAAGGGGGGAGTGGCTCAGGCTTCGCCCTCGCCCGCACCTCGGCCTGCGGCCTCGCGGGGGTAGCCTTTGCTTTTGCCCTCTGGCTGCGCCTAGTTACTTGGAGTGGCCGTTTGTATGAAATTTGTATGGGGAAAATTGTGCATGTATGGCGGCCATCTTGGATTTTGAAAAAAATAAAAAAACAAATGACTCTCGTCAAATTGCTTACAACCCCCTACATTTTGGAAAAAAAATCACGCCCCCAACCCCATCCATCTTCGCAGGCTGTACCCCTTTCACATCAGGTTTCTGCAGATCCTCAAATGTCAGATTTTTCTGGTACTCCATTTAGCACCCTCTATACAACCGCACATCTACCTAAACCCCACCAACCCCGCAACAGGGCAAACAACTATGTCAATGAGTCAGTCAGTGAGTGGTAATGTAGGTTTATATATTATAATATAATATTATTATAATAATAAGGAGCGACGTATTGGAAACTATAGTGAGACGAAGAGCGACGTGGTGGGAATGAAGTGAGCACACAGAGCGGCGGCATGGGAAGCGTCGTAAAGGGAACAATTCGTGCACATGAACAATAAAGGAATGCTTACCCTAGAATTGTAGATAATTTCTTCGTACACAAGTCAATTGCTTCCGTCAGGACCTTCAGAAAGTCGTTGGTGACGTGTTGCTGGCTTGTTCCTGTAATTTGATGGTAAGTTTTTATGGGATCAACGGACAAGGATGCCCTTTCAAACCAAAAATAAAAAAACGACGGGTTGCACTCTGGGAGTGCCGGCAGAAGTGAAAACTTGAATTTTAACGTTGTGCATTTTTGATATACGAAACAGCAGGCGCAGGCATACATTTTCGCCGCGCCGTAGAAAGAGAGGGGGATACTCCCTCTCCTACGCCGCGCCAGCTGTCTTCTCTCCATCCGTCTTACAAATTTTCGATCAGGTCACGTGTCCTGACGCGAGTTTAACATTTTTTACCCATTACAAAAAAAGTGCACAACGCCGCTAAAGAAGTTTTCACTTCAAAAAGATCGCGACCAATAGAAGAAGATTACTTTCTCAGCATCACCAGTTGGTTGACTGTTAGAAAAGGCCCCTGGCCTTAAGTCCGCCATTTACATGTATATTGTAATGAAGTTAAATAAATAAATAGATAACCTCCTTTTTTTTTGAAAGTTTGTTAAAAAGGTCGTGCCTGGTCCTCGGCCTCCCAAGCGAGACAGCTAAAGATGCAATCAGGAACGAGTTCAGATAAGTGGGACAAAAATGGCCATTTTTAAAACGCGGAGTCACTAAATGAACGATTTTTTGTATGGAGACTCCGCGTTTCAAAAAGCATACCAGGTTTGTAGGGCGCGTTCAGACGACACGCGCACGCCAAACGCACTTTCAAATGTGTTGCATATAATTTGAGTCCACACCAGTTTCAGTTCCAGTCCAGTTGGGGCGAGCGGCGCAGGACGAGTGCGTGGCGCAGGCTAGGCGAGCGCGTGTGGACTTCAGTAAATGCAATTTGAGTTGTATTGATGTGTGATAGGACTCAAATAATATGCAACAAATTTAGAATAAATTTAGAAAAAATAAAATATAAAAGATACAGATACCTAACGCCATAGAAACTATTGGCACACAGATGGCAGCGCACACGACTAGCAAAAAAGTGACAAAGGAAGTGTTGAAAATGCTTTAAAATTATTTATAGCATTTCATATAAGTCATATTTAATTAATTAGAGTACTACTTTATTTCAATAATTTAAACAAATGGATTAAATAGTATTAAAATATTTGTCAGTCAAAAGGTCCGCCCCGAATCGTACCTGCTGTACCTGTAAAATATTTTTAATGGTTTAATTATTACCATAAAGCGCCATCTAGTGAGGAGAGAAATAATTATGTTTATTTGGCGATGGGTAGTAGTAGAGAGGTAGCGACCTAATCTACGAGCACTTTACCAGTGATAGCGTCGTGATGAAGCACCAGCCCCACAGCATGTCTAAGGACGTGTAGCTCGTAAGAGTCGATCGATCGAGACAGCACAGACAGCTGTTTTACTACCTGCGCGGAAACAACATATTTAGTTTTATTTACAATACAATACAATACTCTTTATACATACACACATACATACTATCACGTCTTTATCCCTAATGGGGCAGACAGAGCATTTTGGGTCTTGCGGTTCTATGCAGAGCCCAGGGCCGCAAGACCCAAAAGCAACTTTTAGCGTCATGGTGGTGATGGGTTGCTAGCCGCATCGCCTGTTAACATGATTTGCATTTTTGCCCATTCCCTCGATCGGCTTTTACGATCTGCGTGGGAAGAGAAGCAGCTGGTACATTCTAAGCTTTTTTATTTCTCCCAGACCAGCATGGGAGTATAGCACAAAATAAATAAATACAGCACAATTATTCATTACACACACACAAATATTAATTAGGGCACAGAATTGCTGAAAGAAATGGCGACTCTTGCTCTGGCTCGTTTTTGGTGCAAAGGATGGCCATTGCAATATAGCGTGGTAATGCAGCTAGCGTTTTGGGCAATTCAATTCAATTCAATATCTTTTAATAATCGTCATTATTTTGTTGCACAATTGTTGACGTCAAATGGTTACTTACAGCTAAGTTTACTGCCGCTTCCAAAGCGCTAGTGCAGAAGAAGCGGTAACAAACTGCACTGCAGCATTTTCTCCAAGGACGTCAACTCACAATTAAATTAATACTTAAAGTTAATGTGGACAGAGAATACATTGTTTGTTATGTCATATCATAATTTAAATGTAATTTTTAGAATGTCAAAATTTTAAAATAATGTCAAGTTGTAGATTCAGTTTGTACACAATGTACCAAATTATGACATTTTCGAGTACCTATATTACAAACTTTTAGAGGGACCCGCGTCAAGCTCAAGCCAGACTTTTTTGTCTTTAAGGTAGTCATCGGTCCTATAATAAGCCTTCTCACAAAGTACTTTCTTTACATAAGTTTTGAATTTTTTGTCTGGCATATCAAGGATTGATTTTGGCAATTTATTATAAAAAAGTATACAGTTCCCCATAAACGTCTTATTAATTGTTTTAAGTCTATATAACGGGGCAACTAACGGGGCTTTTCCACCAGAAACGATACAGGGCCGGGTTTTAATTGTAATTATTATAACTTGACATTATGTGTAGTGAACATTGTAAAATGAATTGTATATTAATTAAAATAAATGATTATAAAGACATAGAAAAAAAAAACTTGAGAGGTGTCACGGAACACCCGGATGGAACGAAGTTCCTTTCGATTAATTAGTGAAGGAGAGAGAGAGGGACAGACAGAGAAACAAGCGCACGCCGCACGGCTTACAACCAGGGACCGGATTAGCAGCTAATTTTTAAAACCCCTTTGAGTGGTCATCCTTACGATAGGCTTACCCTCACGTTTATGTTAGCCTGTAAAAAGCTTATCCAGCGAAAGGCTTACCGTATCCCCTATAGGGTAACCCTATCCAATAGGCTAAGCCTTTACCAAATCATTGGAAGGGGTATTTTTTCCGCTTTTTTGAAAGGGTTTTTCCCCCCACGTATCCCCCCCGCCCCGTGGCCGCCAGGGAAAGCGCTTCTTAAAGGGTTAGCCTATGAGATAGGGTTACCCTATGAGAAATGGTTATTGTAAGGGTAGCGTAACGTGCATATTTTACTCCGCGTTTAATAAAGGGAAACCCTTTTAAAGGCTTTCCATATGATATGGTATTCCAGCGATAGGGGTTTTTAATCCAATAAAAATATTCAAGCCTATCTATTAGCCGCTAAAAACCCACGTTAGGGAAAGCGCTTCCTGTCCCTGCTTACAACTATAGCAAAAACTGTCGTTACAACTTTTGGTCTAAATTTTTTCGTCTAGCCTCCTTTTGCAAAGCGCGATAAGGAACTACGTTCCAAAATTAAAAAAATACAGCACATAATTATTTTAAAAACTAGGAAATGCGCAAAAGGCGGCCTTATCGCTAAGCAATTTCTTCGTTAAATTAGGTTGGTACATTAAATTATTAAGTTGTCAGTAAGTTTCTTTGCTATTCATCATCATCATCATCATCATCATCATCAGGTATTTTTGTCTCCACGGCAGGAGCACGACCCTCTCTGTACTGCCAGAGCTATACTAGGCCAGAGCAGCCGGAGGACTTGGCCTACACTCCTCGCTGGCCATGCGGGTTGGAGAGGTCTCATTGATGTTTATAAGCTTTGTTTAGCTTGTCTATCTATTTAAACTATGGTGGCCATGACCTTTAGGTAATGAATCCGTGTCTGTGAGTCAAGAGTTAAATTCTTACTAAGCGCGACCTATTGTGAAGCAAAGGGCTCTTCTTTCTGCTTTCATATCTTGGGCACAGAAATGACGTAATCATCCGAAAAGAAAGATGAGAGAAGAGATGAGCGAGAAGAGTGTAGGCCAAATCCACTGGTTGCTCTGGTCAAGTATGGCTCTGTCTGGTAGTACAGAGAGGGTCGTGATCCTACAGTGGAGACCAAAAGACCTGATGGTGGTGGTGGATCATGATGAAATGAAGTTGTCGATTGGGTATCTTGCTACTACGGGTTATGTTGAAGTTATCTTATGTTGCTCACCTGTAAAAACACATGAGCTTTCTTTGCCAAGTATTTGAGAGCAGGTCGTGAGGTGTAGAAGCCGGTCCAGTAGGTGGTGGGGTCACTGCCGTATGGAAGGAGGTCCTCCTACACATAGACACATAACTTTATTACACACAGATACACATACACAAATAGAGACAAGAAACAATTTTAAGACAGGATACAGTTTTTTTTATTATCACTAACGTGAGACACATATATTAAACATGAGTGAACGGGTTACTCACGTATAGATTCAGCTACTGCCGACATGTTTCGACCTCATCCGGAGGTCTTCATCAGGGCGAATGTGACTACAGGCCCGTACACCGCACCGGCTCGCAACACACTCATTAGCTCTGATGAAGATGTCCGGATGAGTTAGAAACATCTCGGCTTACTAGCTGGCCTACGTGAGTAACCCGTTAACTCATTTTAATAATGTCTGTCTTACGTTCAAAAAAATTATATGTTATTTAAAATTATGACAAGTCCAGTAGCTGATTCTATACGTTAGTAAACTGTTAACTCATTTCTAATAAAATACTAATTATTGTCTTCGTCCAAATCCCAAAGTAACTTTCAGCGTGATGATGGTCGTAAGTGGAAAATTCTTAGACCACATATATATTTTTAATATCAGTTTAATTTTAAGTTGACGTTTTTGTACAAAATGCTACAGTGTAGCAAAATGGGGCAATAAACTTGGCAGTAAATGATCTGACGTCAACAACTACCCGTTATGAAATCGAAAGAAAGAATTGATATTATTATCAAGACATCTAAATATAAATAAATTATTCTTGACTAGGTATATCTTGAAAATCCTTTTAAAAAATTGACAAATAATAAAACTTACTCTTTCAGTATATATAGCTTTGTCTCTCCTCCCATACAAATAAATTGCTTTCAGGAAACAAGATGGAGTCGAATAGAAGATGTTGATGTCTGACATGTTTGCTGGATGTGTGTTCACGTGGCTGCAAGAAAATGAAGTGATATTAGGTGGATTTGGTAAGGCAGCAGTGCCGTGTGGTATCAGGCAAAGTAGAATAGGACCACTCCAAGTCCTCCCGTGGATGTCGTAGAAGGCGACTTAGGAAATACAAGCTAAACAAAGCTTATAAACATCAATGAGACCTCTACAACCCGTCTGGTTAGCGAGGAGAGTGTACGTCAAATCCTCTGGCTGCTCTTCATGGCCAAGTACGGCTCTGGTAGTACAGAGAGGGTCGTTCTCCTGCAGTGGAGACTAAAAAGATAGACTATGTGAATACTCTCTGGCTCACATACATCCCAATACAAACTCTGTGTGCTGCTCTCAGCTTGTCTCGCTCTCTCTCGTCTCGCCTCAGTCTATAACGGTTGTTTGTCAGTTTTTGCGCCAAAGTCAAAGGGTCCCGTTAGCTCTCGAGAGTGTCCGAGTGGCCTAAGGCCTTTTTGGTTAGAGATTCTCTCCTCCATCGAATGAATGGAGGGAAAGTTTAAATAAGAAACAAAGTTTAAAAAAGTATACGATTTATTTCGTTTTGCATTGCTCAGTCGAGCTATGAAATCTTCTTTTTCTTTTGCTCGCTGTACACACTCGCCGAGAGCCCCTTGAATCTCTACCGAGAAGGCTTTCGGCCACTCGGACACTCTCGAGAGCTAATTGACTTGGGCGCAAATACCGAAAAGCGAAATACCGACCGAGGCGAAGCAAGAGAGAGCGAGACGTCAAATGGATTTTGTTTTCGTGTGTGTAAGGGGCCAGCACTGATGACAGATTTTTCAGGTTGCCTAAAGGCATCTGACATAGCTTGACGACTGCCATACAATGATGACAGCCGGGACCAACGGCTTATACGTGTCTTCCGAAGCACGGAGGAGCTCGAGAAATTTTTATGCCACTTGTGGTCACCCATCCAAGTGCGGACCACGCCCAACATCGCTTTACTTGCGAAACGCTAGCAATGCGCACTTCCGCCAGACTATCGAGCTCCTCAAGTCAATTCAAGTCGAATGGATGGAGAGAAAGTTTAAATAAGAACGATCGCTCGTTCGATTCTTCTTCTTATCGTGTGTGGGTGACTATCAGGAGTGACATGGTTTTAAGTAACGACCAATGTCAAAGACAGTGACCGGGACCGACGGCCTAACGTGCCCTTCGAAGCACAGATCACCTTACTTATCAGACAATTAGGCAATCAGCCTACAATACCAAACTAGGACAACAACACAAAGTCGTTGCCCCCGCCGGGAATCGAACCTATGCTGTTTAACAAATGCTCGTTTGATTAACTAACTTGATAAGCTTGTCCATGTTGAGGAACCAGTTGGCGGCGCTCTGGTAGGTGAAGTCTCCGCCCATCGTCACGAGGATGTTGTCGTGGTCATAGTACTTAGCCTGGCGCTCAATTTGGGCTATGAAGTCGTTGACCTGGAATTAATTACCATTTACTTTTCCACTTTAACTACTAACACTAGAATTATTTACAATACATCAGCATCATCCATATTGTTTTGGTAAATCAAGTTTAAATAAAAAATAAAATAAAAAAATATCATCAGCTACAGGAAATTCACTGCTGGACATATACCTTCTCCAAGGTTTTTCAAAAAGACCGGTTCGAATTGGCCTGCTTTTCCGGCCAGCGTTTTCTTGCAACTTGTTCTTGTTTTTTTTTGTCACCATACGGGCACTCTATTTACGTGAACAGGTTAACTCGAAAGTAAAATTAAAATAGGTACGTGTGTAAGTAAGTGTATATTATGGTAAATTATACACTATCAAAATTTCAGTTGCAGAAATTGAACCCAGAATGCCTCCTTGAGGGACTCCTTTTAAAATTAGTGTGCCATAGTTTTATATGATAAAGTATTCTATCAAGTTCTGTATTCCAAATATTAATGTAGATAAATATGTTTTGAGGTAATATGAAACCGTAATAAGGTACGTTTATCAATACGATTTCGTGATTTAAGTAATCGAATGCATGAAAAAAATTATTAAAGAAAAATGAAATTAAAAGTTCTCTTAATACATATAATAATGAATAATATTAATATTATAAATGTGCGAAAATTTGTATGGATTTATGCATATGTATGTATGGTTGTAGGTCGATGGAAAGCGCTAGATGCAGGCCGCTCTAGATCGGTTATTTTGGAAATCTTTTGGAGAGGCCTATGTCCAGCAGTGGACGTTATGCGACTCAAATGGATGGATGGATAGCTTATTACGTGGATAAACATTATGATCCTGTTTATCTCGGAAAAATTTGAGGTCTCTTTGGGATTATCAGAACTTTGTTACTATGGATAGTGCCTCGAACATTTGCTAGTTCTTCTTTAAAGAAAGTTGTCTTTATTACCCTTTTGTCAGCGTTAAAGGCGACATTTTCCTGATCATCGACGATGGGCTCGTCGTTGCAGAGGAAGTCGAAGCAGAAGCCGTCAGGAGCGTTGTACAGGTTGAACAGCGTGTGCGTCATTATATCCGACATTTTGCCTGAAAATGTAGTTCTTTGTGTCAATTCAGGTAAAAAACCTGATATTATACCCTTCATTGGGTGTTTTTTTGATTAAAACTAACGTCTTCTTCTTCTTCTTGGCGTGTCGATGGTCAACCCGTTTTCTTTTATATTCTATCAACCCAATATTGAGCTACTCTGTATTGTCTGCGTCGTCAGTAGCCACATATAAGTCGTCTAGGGTGTAGGTAGTAGGGCACCCGGGGCAGGATAGCACACGTTTTGAGAGCTATCAGTTATCTTCCACCTGGACAAAAGCTTTCCACATCGACCTACTTGGGTACGCAGCCTATTGAGCGATTTCCAAGCAGGCCAGGGCAAATCATGTCCAGGTGGCAGTTCCTCTTTGTCTTGGTGTTGGAAGGTGTAGAGAAAACCGAGTTAGGTGGCGTCACGCTGATAACGACCTTTGCGATTGCGGCGCCATCCAATCAATGGAGAACCTTCTGTCGTGTCCGGGCTGCCCTACGACATGTACCATGGAGGACCTTAACGAGGCTAATGACAGAGGGATCACCGTGGCCACATACTGGTCAAATACAATTTGAAATTGAAGCTACACTGAAACCATTTCGACTCGATAAGAAGAAGTCCCTCTTTTGGTGAAATAAAATTGGGTACAGTGTGGCCTACCGTGACGTAACTAACGTGAGACATTATTAGAATAAGTAAACGGGTTACTCACGTGTAGAGTCAGCTACTGCAGACATGTGTTGACCTCATCCGAAGGTCTTCAGGGCGAATGAGTGTGTCGCGAGCCGGTGCGGTGTACGGGCCTGTAGTCACATTCACCCTGATGAAGACCTCCGGATGAGGTCGTAGCTGACCTATACGTCACTTGTGGTCACCTATCTAAGTCCGGACCACGACCGGTGTCGCTTTACTTGCGAGAACGCTAGTAATCCGCACTCCCGCCGGGCCATTGAGCTCCACTAGAACTATTGACAAATGGCACAAGAATGGCTGTCTTGATGATGATGATGATGATGAAGGAATGAACTACCAACTTACCCAAAACATCGCTGCCCCTCCACATAAACTCCATTCTGTCCTCATCCATCATGGCTTCTCTCTCTTTGTAATCCACGCGTCCTATAATAAAACAAGAAGTTTTTCCAAAAAAATTCGTTTTTTGTTCAAGCTTTTATTATGAGGCCAAAGTACTTATTAAGACAAATGAAATAAGCCCAAACTCGATGGAGTTGCGTCGTTTTATTACTGAGTTCCAACGGCCACCTCCTGTCTTCGTGATCAGACCCTAGATATCTTCTACCATAAAGTGCTTATCTAAAGAAAATTTTGCTAAATCAAAAGAAACCTACTCAATGAGGTTATGTTGTTTTATAACTGAGTTCCGTCGAATATCTCCCGGCTCTATCATCAGAACAGCTCATTGCTTCATAATATTGTATTGTCATCTGACTTATATAAGTATACAAAATTTCAGCTAAATTGGTTGAAGATAACCAAGTAGTTAAAAATTGAGTTGCAAGATTTGACTTAAACAAACATTCATACATACATACAAGATACATTGCAAGTCAAATAAAAGCATAAAATTATAAAAAACATGCAAATGTCAATCATGTTGAAAACTGTAACGCTTCAGAGCCCGGGGTCCGCTACCTAACCTAGGTGATGTGACGAGGTTACTGGTTTTTACACTGAGCGACTGCCGTATGACCTCCGCAACACAAAGACTAAAAGTAAACTACCGAGGTAAATATGCTTACGACCCAACTTATTGCAATAGGGATAATGACAAAGTCAGAAATATAATATTTTGTTCAGTCCAAAAATTATGAACACGAATTTTTTATTAAAACTAACGTGAGATGCAATCATTCTTATAAACGGGTTAGTCACTTACCCAAAACAAAACAGTACGGGCCTCTCGTCACATTCGCCCTGATGAAGGCAGTAGCTGACTCTATACGTGAGTAACCCGTTTACTGAATTTAAGAATGAACACATATTTTTCGGTGTATAAAAACTGCAAAAAATCACACAAATACTGATCTGAGTTCAGGAGAGACGGCTTGTAAAATCACCGCCCTGCAAAAATAGGGAAGATAACTGTGTAAAAAATTATTATTTTTCCGGTCCCGGTCCCGTTCCTGTTCCCGTTCCCGTTTCCGTTCCTGTTTCCGTTGCCGTTTCCGTTAATTTTCTTATTCCTCTTTATTAAAACCTTCCGTGGAACTTAAGGAACATTATACTCCACCTTCAAAGGGTAAGTACAGTGCATATCTTAATGTCACTCGGTAGTAATCGGAATAAACTTCAATGAGACCTTTTCAACCCGTCTGGCCAGCGAGCAGAGAGTAGGCCAAGTTCTCTCGCTACTCTGGCCAAGTATGGCTCTGTACAGAGAGGGTCGTGCTCCAGCAGTGGAGACCAAAAGACCTGATGATGATGACGATACAAACCTAAAAACAGTCCGTCATATCCCATCTGAGCCAGCAGCGACGCCTGCTCTCTGGTGTGACCGTATGTGTCGATCTGCCAGGCTGCTTTGGGCTTGCCGCAGGGGCCAAGAGTGTCGTTCAGTTTCCTGAAAGTAAATAAATATATACGGACAAATTACACAGATTGGGCTAGCCCCAAAGTAAGTTCGAAACTTGTGTTATGGATACTAACTCAACGATACTATATGAAAGTATACATAGCAAGGTACTTAGACAATTTTTTTCATATTTCACCATGGTTGATATACATATCCATGCCAAATTACAGCTTTCTAGTACCTATAGTATCTGAGTAGGACCGCGGACGGACAGACAGACATGGCGAAACTATAAGGGTTCCTTGTTTACTACGGAACCCTAAAAAGGGCATTTTCCAACCTGCCCTAACCGGGGATCGAACCCGGAACCTCTGGGTGGCGGACTAGCATGATGATCACGACGGCAATGAGGTCGTCAAAAAAAATTGCCCTTAACGTACACAGTTAGGCTCAACTTTTCAATTTCAATTTCAAATTTCAGCAAAGCATTCGATACTTTAAAATATAATATACTATTCAACAAACTAGAACAGGCGGGCATTCGTGGGCCTTTGTTAGAATTGTTTAAAAACTACCATACAAATAGGAAAACAGCTGTTAAAATCGACGGCAAATTGAGTGACATGATACCTACTGACGAAGGCACAGCACAAGGATCGATAGTTGGCCCTATCGAGTACCTATTATATGTAAATGATATGTGTAATATAATTAAAGAGGGTTCTATATACCAATTTGCCGACGATACCTGCCTAGTAGTTGCTCATAAACAAATACAGGCCGCGCAAGACCTGATGCAAACAAACTTTGATATCTTATGTCAATGGGCACATGATGCCGGCTTAATAATTAATGCTCAAAAAACTAAATTATTACATATTCATACACCATATTTAAAATCACCGATAGAACCGACAATAATTGCACACGAACACCAATGCCTCCACACTTCAACAAAAAAATGTAATTGTAAAAAAATAGAACTAGTAAATGAACATACCTACCTAGGACTTATCATTGATAGTAGTTTCAGTTGGAAACCTCATATAAATAGCATTTGTAATAAACTTAGAGCAGTTATGTCTAAATTGTCTATTTTAAAATATAAACTCCCATATCATACTTTGCGAATGTTGTATATGTCATTGGCTGATAGTATAATTAATTATGGTATAAGTAGTTATGGCAGAACATACAAGACACATATAGAAAATATTTACAAATTACAACTAAGCTTACTTAAGACTATTACCCCGAATAAAATAAAAAATAAATATAAGCTTAACGACGCAGACTTATTTAAACATTGTAAAGTTGTAAATGTATATGATAAAGTAAAAGTGGAAATTGTATGTGAAAACTTACACCAAATTAATTCTTTAACACTTCAAACTAGAAGCACTGGATTGCGTAATTTAACATACTTACCTAGATATATCCTACCTTCATTTAACAATGTTCACGGTAAAAGAATGTGGCAGTATTTCCTGCCATCTACTTTAATTGAATATCCTAACAATATTATTGAGAAAATAAGTAATTTAAAAAATAGTACCAAATGTAAATTAATGCTTAAAAACTTCATATTAACTGTATAAAATTGTAACGAGTAGTGACTCGCCGTACCACGTATAAACCCAAATAGGTTTTTGTCGGTATTGCTTTATGTAAACCATGTAAAAATATTGTAACTTAAAAACTTAAATAAATAATTAAAAAAAAAAAAAAACTCACATTGGCGCAGAGTCGAAGCGACGCGACGCGTTATGCTTTTTACCTATATAGCAAATTCATTTCTATTGGAACAAATTTGTATTATGGAAATATGAAAGCGCGCGACTTCGTGTGAAGACGCGCCTGGACGCACGCATTCGCGCGTCGTCGCGTGTCGGGAGTAGCATGCTTGTACCTTAATAATGGAAAAATAGAGATGAATTTGCTAGGTATAGGTAAAAAACATGACGCGTCGCGTCGCTTCGACTCTGCGCCAGTGTGAGATGAGCTTAAAATAGCGTATTGAGAGAGCAGCATATTGCGAAGAGATCTGTCGATGATAAGTACCTCAAGCCCCAAGTATACTGGTCAATAATCTGCAAGTAATTGACTGTGGCCTCGTCGTTCTGCACCCAGGCCCCGCCAGCCAGCTCCACCCGGCCCTCCTGAACTAGGGCCCGGAAGGTCACCCTCGTCGCAGGTCGCTGCTCCTTCCACCAGCGCCAGAAGTATGAGGATTCCGCAAACGTGAACCTGTGGGAGGTTGCATGGTTTACAAATCAACGCAACTTTAAAAAAAAATAAGTAGGTAGGTACTAGCTGCGCCCCGCGGTGTTACCGGCGCCACAGAATAAGAACCAGTGGCGTAGCTAGGTAACGAAGGGCCCTGGGGCAAATCAAACAATGGGGCCTCACTGCTGCCTAAACTGGTTAGGTTTTATCAAGTTAAAATAATAAATATACAAATACTTTAAAAATGCTAAGCTACTTTAATCATCAGTGCCTAGCAGGACATAAATACTTGGTATTGGGCTATGAAAAATGAAAAATGAAAATACATACATATTTTCACGCCTGTTTCCCATGGAGGAGGCAGAGACTATAGATTTCCACTTACTACCAGTCAACCATCTTTGCAAACCTCTTTTAGTAGCTTTCAGTTCAGCTTAGTCAACACTCATAACTCTTTCATGCAAATTTTTTAAAAGTTACGTTTGATCGGGGTTTTCTTGTTTTCTGAGAAGGATTCGAGGGCCCCCTGAACATGAGGGTCCCGGGGCACTGCCCCGCCTAGCCCCTAGGTAGCTACGCCACTGATAAGAATTACAGAAGTCTTACTCAGCAAAGGAATTTAAAGAAATATCTACTCAATATCGTTAGAGTCAGTACTCGATACCACTTCGTTTAGATACCAAAAAGTGCATTGCAAGCCAATTTCATTCTATTCTATTCCTCTAGACAATCTATTCACGTCACTGAATTTGCCACTTCGGAGTGGTCGCCACGCGCATAGTAATAATACATACATACATACATACTATCACGTCTTTATCCCTAATGGGGCAGACAGAGCATTTTAGGTTTTGCGGTTCTATGCAAAACCTAGGGCCGCAAGACCCAAAAGCCACTTTTAGCGTCATGGTGGGCGAGAAGATGGAAAAGCAATCAATACAGTGATGGGTTGCTAGCCGCATCGCATGTTAACATGATTTGCATTTTTGCCCATTCCCTCGATCGGCTTTTACGATCTGCGCGGGAAGAGAAGCAGCTGGTATATTCTAAGATTTTTTTAATTTCTCCCAGACCAGCATGGGAGATAGTAATAATGTAGGTATATTTTCAATACCTAAACGGGGAGTGACACAGGCCTGCTCGCGCCTAAAGAAGCCTATGTGTTTAATCCAGGGTGTCAGCTTCCTGCGTACCAAATTTTATCAACATTGGTCTAGCCGTTTGCGCGTGAAAGAGTAACAAACATCCATCCGTACTTACAAACTTTCGCGTTTATAATATTAGTAGGATTGTAAAACTGTGTTTTAGGTACATAATATGGTAATGTTTCAACAGTTTGCTCTTTCAGGCATGCAATAGTGACAGATATAATTATTATAAACAATATTTGCTTTTGTAGGTAAGTATAAAAAAATTACATGTTCTTAGTAGTACAGAGTTGGAAATGGGTTGAAAAAATTTATGACGGTCCGAACTAGTGATGTGCCTTTCCCGGGAACTTCGGAAACTTTGGGCAATATTCCCGTAAATATTTCTGGCTATACACGCTGACTTTTTATTGGTTTTGGAAAAAAAAATTGTATAGTAAATAAATTCCTCTATCCATATATGTAATCCAAATTTCTGTATGTCACAAGATAAAAAAGTTGCGTAATTGATTTTCGATAGTAGTTATACGCCGGCCGCCGGCTGCGTAATGTCGATGACCCCGGCCGGCGGGCGGGCGGTGTATGGCGGCGGTACTACTAATTGATCTCACAATTTTACTTTCGACTTTTAGACAACATTTTTCTTTCTGAATTTTTATTTTGACTAGCTAATTAGGTCTTACTAACGATGCCTATGAAGTGGCCCTCGGCTTCAAAACCAATGAAAAATCACCGTGTATTTATAAAAATGGAAATTCACGTCTGTTTCACGTTTTCTGCAGTAGCTGCAGCTGTCCTGGCTTTAGGCCCTGTGACTGAGAGGTGATCTAGTTGACACTATAAATAATAATTCATTTTTTTACCCAGTCTACATCCCTAATTAAGAGAGACTTTACCACAGAATACATACTAGACTTTACTTACTTCCTTCGTTTGTCGTGCAGCAACTCCGACAGGACGGAGTGGTATATCAGTTGGACGTTGGCAGAGCTGACTGTAGACTTGGCTAGAAACGAAAAATACAATACAATACCCTTTATTGCACAAAATAAATAAATACAGCACATAATTATCTTAAAAAACTCGGATCCTAGTTTTCCTAGCGCAGAAGGCGGCCTTATCGCTAAGCAATTTCTTCCAGGCAACCTATATAGAAAAAAATAAGCGACCAAGTGCGAGTCGGACTCGCCCATGAAGGGTTCCGTAGTAGCAAATAACATAAAATAAAAATCTTGTAGTATGATGGTATTAGAAACCTCAATATCATTTTTGAAGACCTATCCATAGATACCCCACACGTATGGGGTTGATGAAAAATAAATTTTTGAGTTTCACTTCTAAGTATGGGGAACCCCCAAATTTTTTTGTTTTATTCTATTTTTGTGTCAAAACCTTAATGCGGTTCACATAATACATCTTCTTACCAAGTTTCAACAGTATAGTTATTTTAGTTTCGGAAAAAAGTGGCTGTAACATACGGACGGACAGACAGACAGACAGACATGACGAATCTATAAGGGTTCCGTTTTTGCCATTTGGCTACGGAACCCTAAAAACGACGGGTTGCACTCTGGGAGTGCCGGCAGAAGTGAAAACTTGAATATTAACGTTGTGCATTTTTGATATTTTGGAATGGTTAGGGAATAATTTTGCACGAATTGCTTTAATTATCAGTATAAAATATTTCAAATCTTTTCTGAACCACAGTCTGTCACAAATGTCACAAGCATGACCAAATTCATTTTCAACAAAATCATTTTCAAATACACAGCAGTATGGCCACTACACAGACGGTCGAGCCATCAGCTGTCACCATCCATGGATGCGCGTAGCACGCTGTAACATAAACACACACGAACATTCGCGCAAGCGCCTTGCGCCGTCTTACGAATTTTCGATCAGGCCACGTGTCCTGACGCGAGTTTAACATTTTTTACCCATTCCAAAAAAAGTGCACAACGCCGCTAAAGAAGTTTTCACTTCAAAAAATAGTCTATGTAGAAAAAATCCGTACATTTGCGACTCTGTCCACTTGCAACGAAGCGAAAAAATCATTGTGTAGCGATAAAAAATTTTTGAATATATAACCAATAGTTTTTCAAAACTAAAAACTGACTTCACCCCTAAACTACACAACCGATTTTGATAAAATTTATAAAAATTCTATGGGAGCACCTCGGAAGTGCACATTGACAAAAATTTGGAAAATCAGTCCACTATTGACGGAGAAATCGGTGAACATACATAAAAAAAATTATACATTCGAACATAGAACCTCGTCCTTTTTATGAAGTCGGCTAAAAAGGAGGTTATCAATTCATCGTGATCTTTTTTATGTAGGTATCACAGATTATTCGAAGACGCCTATGAATCGGTTGTGTAGTTTCAGGGTGACGTCAGTTTTTAGTTTTAAAAAATTATGTTTTTTATTATTGGCAAAATTTTACAGAATCCAGACCACAATTTCATCATCATCAGGTCTTTTTGTCTCCACTGCAGGAGCACGACCCTCTTTGTACTACCAGAGCTATGCTTGGCCAGAGCAGCCAGAGGATTTTTAAGCCAGACCACAATTTGCTATTCAATTATTAATATTGTTGTTAATATATATAAGTTGCTATGATATACAATTTAGTAATTAGCAGAGATCGGAATGACGGGTGCTATTGCTATAAAAAGTATGGATATGACTAAATTTCCCAGGATTCCTCGAGAATCGTTACCTTAGTAACAGATGTGTATATGTCGCAGTTGAATTGTATAATCCGTTGTTATTCAAAAACTCTAGCTGTTTGATAATACAGCTCGGTTTTGTAAAACAGCTGAAAATAGTTCAGCTTGATTGTCAATGAGTTACGTAATTACGTTTAACAAAACAGCTAGCGTTGAGATGGCATAGGGTTACCATTATTGAATAAAACTGTGTTGCCAAACAAAATAATATATGAGGGGACAATAGTTTTTCTTCATTATTTTTATATTACTCGTGGGATGGAAATAAAACCTCAATTCAACTCCTTACTAAATAATTCAGTCTCTAACATCATAAAACACCAATGAAGAATGATAATCAGCTCGATGCAATTGGATTAGAAATATAGAAATTTGTAAACCCGACAACTCAATGGCGTAGCGATTTCTTACGGCCAATTGATCCACGTTAATTTTCCATCTTGCCGGAAGGCGGGCGTCGAAATAACAATATGGGATCCAAGCTAAAGGTCTGCCTTATTCTTTTCAATATGTTGCACTCCAAAATCACAAACAATGCCCCCGATGTCTCTCGTTAAAAACAGCTTAGTCCCGGAACGCGGCGAAGAATTTGCTTTATGGGAGGCCATATTTGTTGTTATAACACTGACACTTCACAAGCCACAAGTGGCAGAATTCCGAACTAATCGTTCTACAATCTTACGTTAGCTAGTTTGTTAAACGTAACACATTGGACGATCTAGCTGAATGATTTTCAGCTATATTACAAAACCGAGCTGTAATGCGAAACAGCTAGAGTTTTTGAATAACAGCGGATTATACAATCTAACTGCGACATATACATTACTAAATTTTTGAATGAAGATTTTTCTACTGTTTATAGTATACACAATCTTTCTCTTTAAATGAATAATGTTATGGACTTTTAGTCATATCCATACTTTTAATAACAATAGCACCCATGATTTCGATCTCTAGTTATAAGCCTACTAAGTACTAGAAAGAGCTAGAAAACGTATGCAGAAAGACAAGAACAAGTTTTAATAACTTACTGCCAAAATAGTACTGGTCAAAAGTCTTCACCCAACCGGCGTCCATGTGAGAGTGAGGGATCAGGTGGACATTTAGGGCTCCGTCTCGAGTCATGGGGCATTGCTGGAAACATACACTGTCTTTATCTTTGGGGCAGACAGAGCCTTTTGAGTCTTGCGGCTCTGAGCAGACGCAGGGTCGCAAGACTCAAAGGCCACTTTTGACGTTTTAGAAATAGGGGGAAGGGGAAGATCACAGAGGTGGATGGAGTGCGTAAGGCAAGATATGGGGGTGAAAGGAGTAGATGTTAGTATGACGGTGTAGCGGGAGCGAGGTGATATGCTTGACCGCCACAAAGGGAAGATCTTCCCGGGAGGCATAGTGTTGCGCCTGGGGAACCGCGGCTCCGACAATGCGTCGTCGAAGGTTGTATATATAGTCAGTTGCAACCAGAACTCTGAGATCGAGATGTAGATTCTGCTGGCGCCATCTCGTATGTTTCTTGTGAACTTGGTATTGCTTCGTTCATTGTTGTTTGTGGAGTTTAGTTTCTCGTAGTGGCGTAGAGGTCGCCACAACGGGAAACAGAGGACTGTGGAAGGAGAAGACATACTGGGCCGACCCCGGTCATGGGATAAGGTGAGGCAGATGATGAATTTTATATGCCTAAAATTAATGTCTACTAGGCAAATTTCCTAAGCTGTTGTCATGAATACAAAATAAAATACTGTTACTAGAGTAGAGAAGGTGGAAAAGGAATTATAATAGTGATTTTCTTTGAGCATCGCCTAGTGCTGGAGGTTTACTCCAAATAGTGACGTTCGATAGTGACGACCTATTTCTATGTCAAACCAAATTAGACTTAATCTTTATAAGTTAGTGCTCATTGTTGCTTGACACTGAAACGCAGATACGCAGAACGTCCGTCTTGTGTAACGAATAGTCTTCTTCTTATCATGTGTGTTAGTGACTAACACTAGTGTCAGAGTTTTTTAACCGCCTAAAAGGCCTCTGACATGGTTTTAGGTAACGACCAATGTCAAAGACAGTGACCGGGACCGACGGCTTAACGTGTCCTCCGAAGCACGGATCATCTTACTTATCAGACAGTCAGGTGATCAGCCTACAATGTCCTAACCAAACTAGGACAACAACGCATAGTCGTTGCCCCTGCCGGGTATCGAACCCGTGACCTCCGGGTATGAGCCAAACGCTCTACCACGGAGGCAGTTACTACCCAGGGTAGTAAGTACCTACCTTATAGCCACATTCGATCTTCTTCATCCCCACACAACCACTCAACATCAAAATAAATAAAGTCAATACTTTTTTCAGATCTGTCCTCAACATTTTCACTCGCGAAAATTTTATCACATCAAATAAAACACAAAAATTTTGAAAACATATGAAATTATGTCGTATTAATTAAGTAATAAACATAGAGAAATATGTTTTATTCATTTTTATCTAATTTAGAGATATTAAAAACCTATTTTAAGTTATTTTTTAGTTCAAAAAGTAAATTTCACAGCATTTTTTACGTATAATTTGATTGTTTTGCAAAAAAATGTTTGTCTTTTCGTCACAACGTCTCATTAAGTCGGAAAATGGACTGAATATGGACTACAATGCCCCTTTCAGCTGTGATGTAAGTGGAGAGTGTTTACGGTAAAGGAGCATTCATATATCAGACCACGACGTATTGCTTAACGTGTTTATTGGGCTAGACGGAAAAAATTAAGACCAAAAGTTGTAACGACACTTTTTGCTATAGTTGTAAGCCGTGCGGCGTGCGCTTGTTTCTCTGTCTGTCTCTCTCTCTCTCTCTCTCTCTCTCTCTCTCTCTCTCTCTCTCTCTCTCTCATAGAAAACAAGCCAGTTATTTCCGTTTCGTCTTTCTATTTCGCATTGAACAGTGTGGTGTCGCGACGATTATTTTTGTTGAGTGTATACAGTTTTTTTGTACATAATAAATTATAAAATATTATTATAACTTAAAAAAGTTTTTTTTTTACAATTCCTTCACTAATTAATCGAAAGGAACTTCGTTTCATCCGGGTGTCCCTTGACACCTCTCAAGTTTTTTTTATTTATAATCATTATTTTTACACGCACGTTTTATGTCAGTCACATGTGAACGTATCTTTATATACAAGGTCTAGAAAGCCTGCATTACATCGAACCAGCCGTTAAAGTAACATAAGATCGAGTTCCGATAACATTCAACAGAAATTGTTGAAAAATCAGTTTTCAGAAGTCACAGATATTATCACATTTTTCTTTCGAACAGGGTAAGTAAGTAAGTAAAAACACTTTATTGCACTAAACCACATGAAAATAACATTTAAATAATAATTTATTTATGGATAGACAGTAATAATGATCGAATTCTCTAAATTAGATAGTTTTTTCTAAATTGTTAAATCATACTTACCTCATTATGTATCATCTTTATGAACACAGTTGTGCGATAAATCATTTTTGATTTTGATTTTCAAATGTCAAAACTTTTGAAACGGATTTGTATGAAATATAGGCTAATGACGTCATAGTTTCTTGGAGTCAAACGTTATAATAAATAAATAAATATAGGGACAAATTACACTGATTGAGCTAGCCCCAAAGTAAGTTCGGGACTTGTGTCATGGGATAATAACTCAGCGATCCTATATTTTGTAACAAATACCTACCTATATAGATAAACATCCAAGACTCAGAACAATTTAAAAAACCGGCCAAGTCCGAGTCGGACTCGCGCACTAAGGGTTCCGTACCATTATCTATAAAAATCAATTTTTTTATATGGGAGCCCCCTTAAATATTTATTTTATTATATTTTATTTATTTATTATTAAAATAAAAATACAACTGAGTATTTTGTGAATATTACAAGTGCCTACCTGTTGCCATTATTGATATCGAGTAAAAAAGAGCAAATAAATCGCGTTTGTTGTATGGGAGCCCCCCTTAAATATTTATTTTACTTTGTTTGTAGTATTTGTTGTTATAGCGGCAACAGAAATACATAATGTGTGAAATTTTCAACTGTCTAGCTATCGCGGTTCTTGTGATACAGCCTGGTGACAGACAGACGGACAGACAGACAGACGGCCAGACGGACAGACGGACAGCGAAGTCTTAGTAATAGGGTCCCGTTTTTACCCTTTGGGTACGGAACCCTAAAAAGGCCATTTTCTTACTTGCTCTGACCGGGGATCGAACCCGGGACCTCTGGGTGGTGGACTAGCATGGTGACCACTACGCCACGGAGACCGTGACGCTATTAATATTATTTGTGAAAATTTCAGCTGTCTGGCCATTACGGTTTATGAGATAAAGCCTGGTGACAGACAGACGGACAGACGGACAGCTGAATCTTAGTAATAGGATCCTGTTTTTTCCTCAGTCGTATCGGTAGTTCAGCTACTGATCACTAGATGGCCTTCTTGATACTCGGGGTTTTTTAATTTGCCTAGCAAATAAACTGGTTTAAAATAATCACTTGTTGGATTTATTTATTCACAATGTGTCATTACATTACCATTTCCTAGATATTATGTACTATGTGATCTAAATTGTGTGAACGCTATTAATTTATGTACATTTCCTGCAATACTTAATACAGAGCAAGGACTTGGTTTCAGGGTTTATGTGTCATGTGATTTTAATGCAATACTGCCTCCGTGGTGTAGTGGTTAGAGCGTTCGGCTCACACCCGGAGGTCGCGGGTTCGATTCCCGGCGGGGGCAACGACTTTGTGTTGTTGTCCTAGTTTGGTTAGGACATTGTAGGCTGATCACCTGATTGTCCGATAACTAAGATGATCCGTGCTTCGGAGGGCACGTTAAGCCGTCGGTCCCGGACACTGTCTTTGACATTGGTCGTTACTTAAAACCATGTCAGAGTCTCTATCTGCTAAACGGTTATTTATGGCCACGTGAAAAAAATCACAATTATAGAATATATAATGTAGTTTGAAGGAAATCTATCAGAGCCATGTAGGGTATACAAATTAAAAAGTTATAGGCGATCAACTTATAAAATGTACTTGAAAAAAGACATTTTCATACAAATTCAATAGATATTAGTTTTTAGACGTTTTTAGTGGCAAGAACTCAAAGTTGGCATTCGCAACTACGGAACCCTAAACTGCGCGTGGCGATGCGGCTAGCAACCCATCACTGTATTGATTGCTTCTCCATCTTCTCGCCCACCATGACGCTAAAAGTGGCATTTGGGTCTTGCGGCCCTCGGCTCTGCATAGAACCGCAAGACCCAAAATGCTCTGTCTGCCCCATTAGGGATAAAGACGTGATAGTATGTATGTATGCATGCACAAACTTTTGTCAATGATAATGCCACTGTAGGTCGCTTGCAAAAAATGGCACTGGGAATTTTCCCATACCTTGTTAATTCGTATTCATAGTCACTACCGGATATTGTATACAGATAAAATATAGGCACGTCAAAATACAGTATGTCGCTAAATCTTAGTTGATATTGATCGAGCATGCCAGGGTTTGTATATTTGGTGTTCATACTAAGTACTTAATAGATCTATACGGGTGATTTAATAATCGGCCAAGTGCGAATCGGATTCGCGCAGTAAGGGTTCCGTACCATTTTCTATGAAAAATCGCGTGTGTTGTATGGGAGCCCCCCTTGAATATTTATTTTATTTTGTTTTTAGTATTTGTTGATATAGCGGCAACAGAAATATATAATTTGTGAAAATTTCAACTGTCTAGCTATCGCGGTTCTTGAGATACAGCCTGGTGACAGACAGACGGACAGACAGCGAAGTCTTAGTAATAGCATCCCGTTTTTACCCTTTGGGTACTGAACCCTAAAAAGGGCGAAATTATTTTCATTATTCGTATCAAAAATAATAAAAGTAAATTTAATTAAATTTAAATTGTAATAAGTTTGTATAGTTTGAATTTAAGTTTTTTTTCCAATAAACCTATCAATACTTAAAAGTTGAAATAATATCTTAAGGGTATGCTCAGTTCGTGATATGTCACATAGATATTTTTCAAAACTAAAAACCTATGTCACTTCACCCCCAAACTACTACACCATTTTAATATTTCCTTGAGACAACCTGACAACAAAAAATAAATTTTTCCAAATCGGTCCAGACATCTTCGAAAAATCAGTGAACAATATACATAAAAGAAAGATTGCGACGAATTGATTTCAACACAACATAACCTAAGTTCTGTAATTACTAAAGACAAAAATTTTTCTTTTTCGAAGTAAAGAACATTTAAACATTTTTACCTACATTCATCCGATGATATATATTCCAAACTAGCCGAAGCCCGCGACTTCGTTCGCGTGGACTTTATGTCTCTGGAAAATGCTCATCAGGCTGAACAACTTTTACTAAGGCGGCATTTTTATATCTCTTATAGTTTAGCTGGACCATTATGGTTCTGCATCAGGCGTTCCATTTTCCAAAATCATTTATACCCTATATGTTGCCCAGGCTTAATAGCTATATAACAAAAAAAGTTTCATTCGAATCCGTCCAGTATTTCCGGAGATTAGCGTGTACAAACAGACAAACAGACAAACAGACAGACATTTTTTTTTAAATTCTTACTCTATTACTACGTCTCCATCGCCCCCAATATTTTTTTTGTAAATATATTTAATGTACAGACACACTTTTTTTACTGTTTTATTATATGTATAGATAGATATAGATTATATGTATAGATTTATAAAAATACGATATCTGTGCCTATTATTTATTGTATTAAAACTAAACAATTTTGTTTTTGGCTGTTTTTACATAGATTCCACTCGTGTTCCGTTTTCAAATCGCGTTTTATTCCCGTAAGATTTTCGTTTTCACTAATCCCGCGAGAGTCAGCAGTAACTTTAGCTCCAAATGTTTTGGGATGAACACACCGTTTTTCGAGTAGATGAGATCGAAAAATATTATTTTGAATACTTTCTGAAACAGCCTGTATATCTAGAGAAATAGCCACGTCAAAATACGGTTTGTCGCTAAATCTCAGTTGATTTAGATCGAGCGTGGCAACGTTTACGCCTACAGCGTTGGTCAAGTACATGAGAGTGGTTAAGGAGACGTACTATCCGTTTACTTCGAGAGCTGTTACCCGCCCGCGCTCCCTCGCACCGCGTTCTAGTGTAGTACCATGCCTACCCATCGTCATATAAACATTATTATTTCTTTTCCTTGTAAACCTATAACTATTTATAGGTTTACAAGGAAAAGAATCTATTTCCTATAAACATAAAATCTTTTGTAACTATTATTTAAATAAAGTAGTACTCTTATTATTTAAATAAGACTCATATGAAATGCAATATATTTTTTAAAAGTACATTCAACACTTTCTTCGTCACCTTTTTGGCTAGTCGTGTGTGCTGCCATCTCTGAGAGGCCGCCCCGCAACTCCAGTTTTGCGTGCTTACGGCCTCTCCAATCGTTTCTATGGCGTTGGGTATCTGTTACGTTAGTAATTATATTATCTTTGGTAGTACTGACTACTGACAGCATATTATTTTAAAATTTGCATTTAAAACAATGTTAGATTTGTTCTGTGTTGCTATGAAAGTAGGTACGTTTCATCATCATATTCAATAAAAAGATTTAAACGTTACTAGTAAATTGAGTTTGTGACGTCATTTTGACAGCAGCTATCTAAAAAGATTATGTAGGCTAATGAGTATTAAAAAAGAGGGCACCATGGTTAATCGCATCGACTTGTAATGACAGATGTATGAAGACCAGAACATTAGTGGTCATTAACATAGTATTTAAAAAAGTAATTGGCCAAGTGCGTGTCAGGCCACGCGCATTGTAGGGTTTCATAGTTGCAAATGCCAACTTTGAGTTCATGCCACAAAAAACGTCTAAAAACATTTTTTTCAGATAGACAGACCTCTCGAAACTCTAAGGGTTCCTTGTTTACTACGAACCCTAAAAAGAGCATAAACGGTTTTACATTTTTTTTATAAAATAATAAGAGTAAACTCTGAAGACCTTCGCCTTAACTTAAACGTCTACTAATTTTAATCTGATTGAGATAATTGAGGTGTGTGACTTGAAATTAATAGTGGCATGTTTGCACTTAACTGGTACTGTATTTACTTATCACTCTTAACCGGCTTCAAAAAAGGAGGAGGTTATATAAGGTCTAACAAAATATACTGAAAATATTTTCAGGGTGAATTCAGTCCATGATACTGAACAACTTTCCCCAAGAAACACATGTCGAATTAGAAAAATATTTTTTGGCTTTCCATACAAACTCGGATTAACTGATCGGTCAACTTGTATGGGAGACAAAAAATTACTTTTCATATTTCGATACTTGTTCCTTGGAAAAATTGTTCAGTAGCATGGACTAAATAAATAAATAAATATATGGGGACAAATTACACTGATTGAGCTAGCTCCAAAGTAAGTTCGAGACTTATATATTTTTTTTTTATTATTTATTTAAGTTACAATATTTTTACATGGTTTACATAAAGCAATACCGACAAAAACCTATTTGGGTTTATACGTGGTACGGCGAGTCACTACTCGTTACAATTTTATACAGTTAATATGAAGTTTTTAAGCATTAATTCACATTTGGTACTATTTTCTAAATTACTTATTTTCTCAATAATATTGTTAGGATATTCATTTAAAGTAGATGGCAGGAAATACTGCCACATTCTTTTACCGTGAACATTGTTAAATGAAGGTAGGATATATCTAGGTAAGTATGTTAAATTACGCAATCCAGTGCTTCTAGTTTGAAGTGTTAAAGAATTAATTTGGTGTAAGTTTTCACATACAATTTCCACTTTTACTTTATCATATACATTTACAACTTTACAATGTTTAAATAAGTCTGCGTCGTTAAGCTTATATTTATTTTTTATTTTATTCGGGGTAATAGTCTTAAGTAAGCTTAATTGTAATTTGTAAATATTTTCTATATGTGTCTTGTATGTTCTGCCATAACTACTTATACCATAAATAATTATACTATCAGCCAATGACATATACAACATTCGCAAAGTATGATATGGGAGTTTATATTTTAAAATAGACAATTTAGACATAACTGCTCTAAGTTTATTACAAATGCTATTTATATGAGGTTTCCAACTGAAACTACTATCAATGATAAGTCCTAGGTAGGTATGTTCATTTACTAGTTCTATTTTTTTACAATTACATTTTTTTGTTGAAGTGTGGAGGCATTGGTGTTCGTGTGCAATTATTGTCGGTTCTATCGGTGATTTTAAATATGGTGTATGAATATGTAATAATTTAGTTTTTTGAGCATTAATTATTAAGCCGGCATCATGTGCCCATTGACATAAGATATCAAAGTTTTTTTGCATCAGGTCTTTATGTCTATATGTATATATATAATATTTCATTTAAATGAAGTATGTTTATATACATATTATGGGATACTAACTTAAGGATACTATATTTTCAAATACATATATAGATAAACCAGGACCCAGGACAAAAGGCTATTTTCCAACTTGTCCTGACCGGGGGTCGAACCTGGAACCTCTGGGTGGCGGACTAGCATGGAGACCACTACGCCACGAACGTCGTCAAAAATGACTAACACTCTTAAATAGTTTCAGTATATTTTGTTAGACCTTTTCTATAGGAATGTTTTTTTTTTAAATGTATGTACCCCAACCGAGGTACTCGAAGACCCATAAGTAAATTTGAAAAATTCTTTTTTTTTTGTTTTAAAGGTTGTTTTTCAATAAAAAAAAAGCAATAAAAAAATCTTACTCGATTAAAAATTAAAAAAAATACGACCTTATTATGACATAGCCGTCATAAAAATTTATTGTTATTTCTTAATTAAACAAGCAGATATAATGGAATCGGAAATCTTGGCCTACTTTTGGTTTTTGAAGTACTTATACCAAACTCAAAAACCGGATGGTACTGTTACACAGTTTAATATGAAATCAATAAATAAAGATGGTTAAATTAATTGGGTACCTACTTTCCTAGGTCAGAAAATTAATTATTAAGAAAATAAAACTTGTCATTGATCATCATCATCATCATTTCAGCCGCACAACGTCCACTGCTGGACATAGCCCTCTCCCAAAGATTTCCAAAATGACCGATCAAGAGCGGCCTGCATCCAGCGCTTTCCAGCGACCCTTATCAGGTCATCTGACCACCTTGTAGGTGGGTGCCCTACGCTTCGCTTGCCAGTACGCGGTCGCCATTCAAGAACCTTTTTGCCCCATCGGCCATCGGTTCGTCGCGCTATGTGTCCCGCCCACTGCCACTTCAACGAGCTAATCCGCTGGGCTATGTCAGTGACTTTTGTTCTTCCATAGTGACGTCATAGTTTCTCGGAGTCAACTAGCGCTCTGAATATCAGTTTTTCTGCAATAGTAAATCTTAAATCACGTTGAAAATGGATAAAATCAAGACAATTGACGTTATTTTATTTTATTTCCTTAACAGTATAAATAATTTATTTTTGACCTAGGACCCAATTGGTCCATAGTCATTTTGTTTCGGTTCCCACGCTATCAATTTACTGGCGGAAAAACTCATGTATTTAACAAAAAAACAAAAACATTAAGTATGTAGGCATAAAAAATATTTTGTTAAAAATGTGACAGCGTTTTCGCTATCAAAAGACATCAACGCGTTATTTTTTTGCAAACCTCTAATAGTATTTTATACAACGTTGCATACAATACTTTTTCTACGACTATATTTACTAAATAAAATACAAAAATAAACAAAGAAAAATATGAAAATGTATGACATCATTTATGTTTGGTAGATAATAGGCATCTATGGTAAACTTTATTTTTTTTAAATTGACGTCTTCCTAGTGAATATATCACGAATATATTAATAAAACGTTTTTCTTATGTTGGCAGTATGATAGATTAAAAGAAAAAAAAAAGGTTCTAAGTCTATGGCTAGGAGTATCGTTTTGGCGAAATAACGATACAAGTGCTGTTATGGGGAATAGACTATAGACTTTCCTGAAGTCATAAATAATCAATGTTCTTATAATAGTGTTCGTGACTATGTAAAAGGCAGATAACAGTAGAGGAGTAGAAAAATAATATTTTTGTTATTTTTGTTCTTCCATGCTGATTTGGAAAAAAACAACATAGAGGGTAGCTGCTTCTCCTTCCAGGCAACATATGCTTTATAAACACTTTCGTTTATGGCCATCATCATCATCATCCTCCCGTATTCCCGGTTGCATCCTCAGCGGTACCGCTTCAGAGCCCGGGGTCCGCTACCTAACCTAGGTGATTTGACGAGGTTACCGGTTTTTACACAGAGCGACTGCCGTCTGACCTCCGCAGTCAAACGGTAGAGCAAAGCAAACGCTAGATGGCGTTCGGGACCCACAGTTCATACGTGCCTTCCGAAACACGGAATCATCTTTCTTTTCTGATAATCAGATGATTCAAGCCTTCAATATGCTAACCAGACTGAAAACAACTTTCCACAAAGTATGCTTCCCAGTGTTATTCGAACCCACGACCTTTATCGTGCGATGTATCAAATAAAAGAGCTTTTTATGAGAATTTGTGATATATATATTTATAATTTTTGAAATCGCTATTTAAATAAAAAATAGGCAAAAATTGACCATTCTTCCTTTCCTAATTTTAGAAACCACTGAGCCTAAACTTTTGACTAAATTACAGATTACTAATAGTTCTTTACTATCGTTAATACCTATAGATTACAGTGAAACCTCATCTGTCAAAGCACTATCATTATCATCATCTTCATCTCCACTGCAGAAGCACGACCCTCTCTGTACTACTAGAGCCATACTTGGCCAGAGTATATGTACAGGGGGTTTCGCCTACACTCTCCTCGCTGGCCAGACGGGTTGAAGAGGTCTCATTGATGTTTATAAGCTTTGTTCAGCTTGTATTCCCTAAGTCGCCTTCTACAACATCCACGGGAGGACTTGGAGTGGTCCTATTCTAATCTGCCAGAAGCCACGCGGGGCACTATATGAAAAACTTATACATGTTGTCAAATTCATGCTAAATATGTGATATTGTGCCGTGTGGTTTCCGGCAGAGTAGAATAGGGCCACTCCATGTCCTCCCGTGGATGTCGTTGAAGGCGACTTAGGGATACAAGCTAAACAAAGCTTATAAACATCAATGAGACCTCTCCAACCCGTCTGGCCAGCGTGGAGAGTGTAGGCCAAGTCCTCTGGCTGCTCTGGCCAAGTATGGCTCTGGTAGTACAGAGAGGGTCGTGCTCCTGCAGTGGAGACAAAAAGACATGATGATGATGATATGAAACTAGCTGTGTCCGTGGGCTTCGCTCCCCGTAGGAAGTTCGGGATGAAAACTATCCTATGTCCTTTCCTGGGTATCAAACTATATCCATATCAAATTTTATCTTAATAGGTTCAGTGGTTGAAGCGTGAAGTGGTTAACAAACAAACAAATATACAAACTTACTTTCGCATTTATAATATTACTAGCCGAAGCCCGCGACTTCGTTCGCGTGGACTTTATGTCTCTGGAAAGTGCTCATCAGGCTGAGCAACTTTTACTAAGGCGGCATTTTTATATCTCTTATAGTTTAGCTGGACCATTATGGTTCTGCATCAGGCGTTCTATTTTCCAAAATAATTTATACCCTATATGTTGCCCAGGCTTAATAGCTATATAACAAAAAAAGTTTCATTTGAATCCGTCTAGTATTTCCGAAGATTAGCGTGTACAAACAGACAAACAGACATACAGACAAACAGACAGACATTTTTTTTAAATTCTTGCTCTATTACTACGTCTCCATCGCCCCCAATATTTTTTTTGGAAATATATTTAATGTACAGACACACTTTTTTTACTGTTTTATTATATGTATAGATATACTCGTAGATTGATAATGATTGGCTTGTTAATGTCGGAACCCTCAATGGGCGAGCCCGACTCCCACTTGGCCATATCATTTTGCCAAAGAGCCTCTTACAATGTAGGTGACAGACATATAGCCTTCAATTACGAAAATTGTAAAAAATAATAAATTTATGTACATGTTTTATATCTTTTTTATCACCTCACTTCCGCCTCGATTCCGTCTTAGATATAAATATATGTGCATTTTTATTACATTTTTTACTTATCCTTTATGATGTCATATAAATTTATTCTTATTAATTAAATGTTATTTCAAAATGTGGATCATACGTTATATACTATTACAATATCCTAATAGTCGTATGTGACGTTAACTAGGATAGATATTTAATTAAAAAGCATTTTTTATTTATTTTCTTAGCTTAATGTGTCTCGCACATGAATGCCGATTCAAAGCCTTACTAACAATATATTTATTTATAAGAATTTATTTGTTTTTCTTTTGTTGTTGTTATATAGGTTAAAGTTTACTAACAATAATATGGATTTTGAAATGATCTGACATAAAAATATATTATTATTAGCAAATAAATATGAAATCGTCGCGTAGTGTCAGATGTCCAAATATCTTTCGTCTATTCTCTTTTATATCTAAAATGCATCCATTTTCTCCTACTCTTTCAGGAACTCATTTTTAATTCTTTCAACTCATTTTTTGTCAAAAGTACAATACAATACAATACTCTTTATTGCACAAAATAAATAAATTCAGGACATAATCATCTTAATTTTTTTAATGAATTCTCTGTATACATTTTCCGTGTACATAAATTTGATAAGTAAATACTAGGAAATATGCAAAAGGAGGCCTTATCGCTAAAGCAATTTCTTCCAAGCAACCTCGCTAAGTAGAAAAAGTGATACCTACTAAAAAAGTGTTATAAAGTAAGTAATCTATATCTAAACATCTATATCTATACATATAATAAAACAGTAAAAAAAGTGTGTCTGTACATTGAATATATTTCCAAAAAAAATATTGTGGGCGATGGAGACGTAGTAATAGAGTAAGAATTTAAAAAAATGTCTGTCTGTTTGTCTGTATGTCTGTTTGTCTGTTTGTACACGCTAATCTCCGGAAATACTGGACGGATTCGAATGAAACTTTTTTTGTTATATAGCTATTAAGCCCGGGCAACATATAGGGTATACATGATTTTGGAAAATGGAACGCTTGATGAACAACCATAATGGTGCTAAACTATAAGAGATATTGAAATGCCGCCTTAGTAAAAGTTGTTCAGCCTGATGAGCATTTTCCAGAGACATAAAGTCCACGCGAACGAAGTCGCGGGCTTCGGCTAGTAAGTAAATAAAAGAGAAGGGCCAGGTCCTAGTACTTAAACACTTTATTAATAACCTAAATGTGGCTACTTTCATCTCTATCCTTGAAATAAGGCCAAAGATACAGCCATTGTCTGAAATAAACCAGATATATAATTAATAAACTTGTCAAAATGAGAGCAAATTCATGTTTTTAGAGTTCCGTACCCAAAGGGTAAAAACGAGACCCTGTTACCAAGACTCCACTGTCCGTCTGTGCGTATGTCTGTCACCAGGCTGCACCTCATAAACCGTGATAGCTAGACAGTTGAAATTTTCACAGATAATGTATTTCTGTTGCCGCTATAAAAACAAATACTCTTATACATTTGATTTTTATAGATACGTACGGAATCCTCCGTGCGCGTGGTCGACTCGCACTTGGCCGATTATTTTACTTTGATTGGCTCGTATTTGGTGTCGGTCCATGTCAAGATAACTTCAGTAAGGCCGGGGATGGGACTAACAGGGCTCTTACAGACGAACTCTAACAAACTGCCTCCGTGGTGTAGTGGTTAGAGCGTTCGGCTCATACCCGAAGGTCGCGGGTTCGCTTCCCGGCGGGGGCAACGACTTTGTGTTGTTGGCCTAGTTTGGTTAGGACATTGCAGGCTGATCAACTGATTGTCTGATAAATAAGATGATCCGTGCTTCGGAGGGCGCGTTAAGCCGTCGGTCCCAGTCACTTTGACATTGGTCGTTACCTTAAACCATGTCAGAGGCCTTTAAGGCGGTTTAGAAACTCTAACACTAGTGTTAGTCACTAACACACACGATAAGAAGAAGACAGACGAACGCCAGTACGACACATACAACGGGAAGGGACATACCCGTAGTAACCACTGAAACTGGAGGAAGTCCACTGATGGACATAATACATAAAATATAAATAAATTAAAACAGAGTTCCTACTAATATTACAAACGCGAAAGTTTGTAAGTATGGATGGATATTTGTTACTCTTTCACGCAAAAACTACTAAATGGATTATATATAGGCTATACTTATTATTACATAGCTTATCAGAATAACACATAAGTTTTGTCAGGATCGTAGCAAGTGGAGGTCCACAGTCTCTGCCTACCCCTGCGGGAAACAGGCGTGATATTATGTATGTATGTATGTTACAATTTATAAAGATATTGTGTGATAATCCTGCGCAGACGAAGTCGCGGGCACCAGCAAGTATTATTATACACAAACAACTTTATATCCTAAACCTTATGACTGCACAATTCGTCAGCATTTTGACCTTGCCCCACTTATGAAACGGTATTATATAATGGTAATAATTCATAACAATGCAATTTGTGACGAATGGACTATTGTTAAAATGGATTTATAAAATTGCCTTTTATACTATAAGGAAATGAAGTGGAGAGGTCAAAGGTGCTTTTACGAGCGAGGGACAAGAAGCAGCTGGTACATTCTAAGTTTTTTTTGTGTAAGTCCTGTGAGTATGTTTTCAAATATCGCTTTTTGAAGTGAAAACTTCTTTAGGGGCGTTGTGCACTTTTTTTGGAATGGGTAAAAAATGTTAAACTCGCGTCAGGACACGTGGCCTGATCGAAAATTCGTAAGACGGCGCAGGGCGCTTGCGCGAATGTTCGTGTGTGTTTATGTTACAGCGTGCTACGCGCATCCATGGATGGTGACAGCTGATGGCTCGACCGTCTGTGTAGTGGCCATACTGCTGTGTATTTGAATGTTGATAATTAAAGCAATTCGTGCAAAATTATTCCCTAACCATTCCAAAATATCAAAAATGCACAACGTTAATATTCAAGTTTTCACCTCTGCCGGCACTCCCAGAGTGCAACCCGTCGTTTTTTTGTCCGATATTAAGACTATCCAAAAATAAAGAACCAATATTTTTTCGTTTAGCAAAGTAGTCTTGACTACATGACCTGGACCTGGGTGGTCTATATGACTCTGTATGAACACCTATTTAAATTATTTTGGCACAAAATTACAATAATTACCTAGTAATAATTACGTAATTACGTAAGTACTTAAGTATATATAAGGATTATTGTGAAGCAATTTAAAGGTCCCACACAATTTATCAATCTGTCCCTCAAACTCAACAAAAATCGCGATAAACCATAACCATAGATAAAATGTAGAGGATCGTGTAAAATTCTCACGATCCTGTCTATGGTCACGTAACTGGGGCATAGACAATCACGTATCCGTAATCTATCTAGTTTGTCGTGCATGAAATCCGTATATTGACCTTGACGACCTTGAGCGTAGTGGTCTAGTGGTTTAAGAGCGGAAACTATAAGTAAGGTCCCGGGTTCGATCCCCGTCCGGCTCGACTATAAATTCTGAGTTTGGAATATGACTGGGTCAAAAATAAATTATGTGAAATATGTTCCTTGGGTACAGTTGTTCAGTATCTTGGACTGAATTCCCCCTTAAAATAGTTTCAGTGTATTTTGTTAGACCTTTTATATTAGTAAGGATTTGCTTAACTCGCTTCATTTATTTATTTATAAATAATAAATAAATAAATTTATAGGGACAAATTACACAGATTGTGCTAGCCCCAAAGTAAGTTCGAGACTTGTGTTATGGGATACTCAACGATACTATATTTTATAACAAATACATATATAGATAAACATCCAAGACCCAGGACAATTTGAAAAAGGCCATTTCCCAACTTGCCCTGACCGGGAATCGAAACCTGAACCTCTGGCTGGCGGACTAGCATGGTGACCACTACGCCACGAAGGTCGTCAAAAATATTAAAATCTTTATCGACCACAATGGTACAAAAGGTGAAATTAATGCTAATGCATTCTCTACCAGTCAACCTGTAGGAAAACAGTTTTTTTTTTTTTCTAATTGCGATGGTGCTTAAAGATTTCTTCTGTGTGGTTTACCTGTATTAATCGGTTTATACTTAATGATTCTAATCGAGGTCACCAATAAGCGAATTATAAAATCAATTAACGAAATAAGATATTTTAAAACACCACTTTTTGTACTAATTATCGTAATTGGCGTAAAAACATTTCCTGAACACCAAATAGATATTTGTTTGGAAAAAACTTTGGGTGTTGTAGTGATGATTGTTGAGATTGGTCAAAAATATTATTACGCAATATTAATACGCTATTTTCCAACAAGTCAGATACTTTTTTTCTAAACGTCAAAACAAACAGTTTCTATTATTTTTATGAAATACAGGTAGATGAAGTTATTGTTTCTTGGAGTCAAATAGCGTCTTAATGTTAGTTTTTCTGCAATAATAAATTTTAAGAGCGCCCAACCCGTCTTACTTTTCAAACAAATGCTCTTACGTGATTATGGCTTTGTAACAGATCTTTCTTGGAAAGTTTTGAACTATCAGGAATCTTGTGCACAATTTCTAGGTTTCTATCGAAATTTAAAATTAAAATTTGGAGAAACAAATTTTGTATAAGCCTCCAAAAATCTGCTTTTTTGTACAAATTTTACCTGAAATTCGGACGTTCATGTAGTACTCATCAATTGTAAAAGTAAAGAAAATATTTACATATTAACCTTGCAAATGTAGTGAAGATTCTAAATGAAAATAATTTATTTCACACACTCGTAAGTTTTACTGATAAACACGTATTATCTGGAACAAGTTTTATGAAATTTCCGCACCCTATAATTAAATAATATTTGTTCAATGAATAGTTAATAATAATACTAATTTCGTTCAATAGAATGGAAACTGAGCGCTCAGGCACTATATCTCTTTTTTCGCTTTGCTTTTTTCGCGTTGACGGTAGATGGGCCGGGAAGGGCCCTCTTAAAGTACGTTGAAAATGGATATGATCATTACAAGTGACATTATTTTGTGATGTTTTATTTCCTTAACAGTACCAAAAAATTATTTTTACTGGCATGGTCACCACTACGCCACGGAGGTCGTCAATATACATCAATAGGTATTAGAAAAAAAAAACAAGTATGTTGGTTCATGTAATTAGTCAAATAGTTTGAGTGATAGTGACATAATATGCTGTTGTCGAAGTAATGAGTGCAACATTGATACCAATTAATCATAGTTATTAGTTTGTTTTTCGTGCGCATAAGTGGTATTGTATTTTTCAGGCTGCCAAGGCATCTGACATAGCTTGACGACTGCCTTACAATGATGACAGCCGGGACCATGGGCTTATGCGTGCCTTCCGAGGCACAGAGAAGCCCAAGAAAATTTTATGTCCTTTGTGGTTACCTATTCAAGTGCGGACTACGCTCGGTGTCGCTTTTCTTGCAAGATCGCTAGTAGGTAATGAGCACTTCCGCTGGGCCGCCGCGCTCCTAAATGTTAAGATTGAACGTCACAGCTAAATTAAAATGGGATTGGGCCGGTCACGTCAGCCGCATGCCCACCGAACTATGGGCCAAAACTGTAACTTTGTCATTCCCAACGAACGGACGTCGGCGTCCTGGAAAACCTAGGCGTAGATGGCGTGACGACTGGCGTGAAGCCTACTCAAAGGACTGGCAAGCAAAAACGCAAGACAGAGAGAAATGGAGAGCCGAGAGGGAGGTCTTTGCCCAACAGTGGGATCTACCGGGCTCTAAATAATAATAATAATGTTAAGATTGATTGAATTCATTTCCATATTAATCTAAACATTTGTCTTGTATCAAGGCCAAGTTCATGGTTCGAACACAGCTAAGCCACAATATTAACATAAGTGTCATAAGTTGGCCAAGCCTGACTTGTAATGCTTTTTATACTTACATCACATCATTGCGTTGCCTGTAAGAAATTGCTATTGCGATAAGGCCGCCATTGTACAACGCAAACCATGTTTGTTTCATTTTCTATGGTGTATTCTTGGTGCTAATTATCATTATGCCTCACGGAAGAGATAGAAACACGATCGCAAAACTCAAAGTTGCAAAACTCTAATGACGACCTCCTTGGCGTGGCACACTGCATTGTAATGCATTATTGTTTTTTGAAATTAATAAAATACATTTTGTGAAAATATGAATAATATGGTTTGGGCATGTAGAAAGGATGGATCAAAAAGAGATTTATATAAAAAATGTGAAAGGAACAGTAGGAACGGGTCGCCCTCGGCGAACATTCTGCGACCAAATTGCAGACGTCCAAAAAAGGAGAGGTAAAAAGTACCCGTAACTGAAGGGCATGAAGAGATTGATGAGTTTAGATGAAGCAAAAGAGGTTTGTCAGGATCATAGCAAGTGGAGCTCCATAGTCTCTGCCTACCGCTGTGGGAAACAGGCGTGATATAATGTACCTTGCGGCCCTGGGCTCTGCATAGAGCCGCAAGACCCAAAATGCTCTGCCCCATTAGGGATAAAGACGTGATAACATGCATGTATAATGTATGAATGTATGTATGAATCTGAATATTTACATATTTACCCATCGTTTCTGATTTTTGAAATTATAAAAAGATGTTTTGTTAAAAATGTGAATATTTGCGTATTTACCCAACATTGCTTAGTTAACTTCATAGCCAATCTTCTCCAACAGCACTACAACATCTTTTTTCCACCAGCCGCTGACAGTCGACCCAGAACATCACGCCGTTGCCTCCGTCCTATTTATCGGTTTGTCGGTTTTTGTGCTGAAATCTCCGAAACTTTAATTAGGTTAGGTCTTAATTATTATGTCTCAACCTTCATGCTTCGTACACATGGCTACACGTGTTTTTGTTTGCCATATCCAAATTTAAAACCGACTTTAATATTACACTACACCGATTTTGGTAAAATTTCTACGGGATCGTGGATCAAGAATCAAGAATTAAGATTAATATCATAACTTGGATTATTACATAAAATACCATATAAGTATTCTAATGTGAAGTTAAAATCTTAGTATTCTGTGTGTTAATATTAATTCTTTTTAGTTTAATCTTTTTTATGTATTGTTATATATTTATTTAATTTGAGTTAAATAAATAATCTATTACATCGAGAATTTCTTAAGTGGATGGCCGCAAATTGCTCGGGATAGAGATAGATGGAGAGGAGAAGGGGAGGCCTTTGCCCAGCAGTGGGACACGTCAGGCGATTTAATCTATTGGCGGGTTTTTATTATAACCATCTGCTAAACCTATTTTAGTACAAATATGTTTTATATCGTTCTTTCAATATCAAATGATCAACAAGATATCTTTCCAAAATTTAAAACCGATTTTAATACTAAACTACACAACCCATTTCGATAAAACCAGGGACCAGCTGGCTAGTGTGCTCTTTCAAACAAAAAAATTGAGTATTGCAGTCTGTTGGAATGAAGTTATATATAAAAATTGAAAGCCCTGAAAAACCCTCAAAAAAGGCCACTGCTGACATGTTTCGACCTCATCCGGAGGTCTTTATCAGGGCGAATGTGACTACAGGCCGTACACCGCACCGGCTCGCGACACACTCAAGAAGCCCGTTAAGTCATTTAAATAGGTACATACATACATACTATCACGTCTTTATCCCTAATGGTTTAGACAGATAATTTTGAGTCTTGCGGCTCTAAGCAGATAGAGCCCAGGGCTGCAAGACTCAAAGGCCATTTTAGCTTGATATGGGCAAGAAGGTGATATAAGGAATCAAAATAGTGATGGGTTGCTAGCCGCATCGCCTATTAACATGATCCTATATTTTGCCCTTTTTTTAATGGTTCTTTCGATCTGCGCGGGAAGAGAAGCAGCTGGTACATTCTACGTTTTTTATTTTCTTCCAGACCAGCATGGAAGTCATTTAAATAATACTAAGTTACTTCTATACTAAGTTATTTAAGCATATTTTACTGTATTAAACGGTTTATGACATTATGACCGTTTAAAAGCGTAAACTGAGAACTGTTTTACTTAGCAGTCATTGACTTTCACTAGATAAGGGCGATTGCAAACAGTTTTTCCAGTGACCAGCTGACGGCCATTTTTAACTGACTTCTACCTTTTTTTATTTATGTTCGCCGATTATTTGAAGACGCCTCAACCGATTAAGAAAATTCCCAAAATTAATTTCCAAAACGACTAATTGGAAGCGCATTCGACCTTCAAACGCAGATCTATGTGCAAAGTAAATAATATTTTGGTCATGTTACTCATGTTTAGGGGGGAAATTTAATTAGGAAATTAAAAAAAAATGTTTTGTTGACCTTCCTGTGTCCTATAATATATCAACTAAAAGAGCTTGTTATTTCAAACATACCTTTGTTATTATTGTAAAATAAATAGTTTTGATTTGATTCATGAAAGAAGATGAAATTTGACCATTCATTTATCTCCGAATAAATCATTTAAATATCTATTTATGTTGGTAATTTTCGAGTTTTTTCTTTTCTTCTAGACCAGCATGGAGGCAGTTTTGATTTCCTTTTCCGCTCCCCATTACCCGGGCTGCTCTGCATGGCCAAGTATGGCTCTGGTACAGAGAGGGTCATGCTCCTGCAGTGGAGACAAATAAAAATACCTGATGATGATGATGTCTTATCCCAAGTAATCCTACTAATATTATAAATGCGAAATTGAGTTTGTATATTTGTTGGTTTGATACATTTTCACGCTTCAACCACTGAACCAATTTAGATGAAATTTGGTATAGATATAGTTTAAGACTCAGGGAAGGACAAAGGATAGTTTTTATCCCGAAATTCCCACGAGGAGCGAAGCCCACGGACACAGCTAGTAACAGATAAAAATGCAAATCAAGACAAGGAAGTATAATATCGAACGGAAACCGATGATTGCTCCAATTTTTTTCGTTTAATTATTTTGACGTGTGTAACCGCCTTTTGCAATTCAGGAAAGGCAGGGCAGAACTCGAGGACAAACGATATTACGTCAATGTTATTAGTCTGTGACGTAATTTCCTATAACCCAAGTTCGTGTCTGCACTTTTACGAGTTTTTCGTTTTCCGTCTTTGGGCAAAAGGGTTCGAGGTTGAAATGCCGGTTGAGTTCTAATTTTAAATGTTGCATTTTTAATTTTGTTTTTTTTTTTTCCGTCTGTTTGTTATTTCATAAGGTCTACTGCTTACATAGGTCGCATCCAAAGATTTCCAAAATGACCGATCAAGAGCGGCCTGCATCCAGCGCTTTCCAGCGACCTAATGTAAAATAATGTAATTAGTATGGCTCCCATTATTTACAATAAATTGCCAGATAATTTTAAGACTTTAGATCATGGGACATTTAAAAATAAATTAAAATTACTATTGACTAAGAAATGTTTCTACAGTGTAAAAGACTATTTAAAAGACAACTTGATTTAATTTTTTTATTTTATTATTATTATTATTGATTTAAAATTTTATAATGTTATTTAATTACTCATTTCATTTGATTTATAATTATTTTTTTGCCTTTAAATTTGACCATATATTATATTTATTGTATGTCCATCAAGGGCAGGTCACAGTGGCACATGTATATATTTTAAGATCCTTTTGTAATCTGTGTTTCCACAATAAAGATGTTTTGATTTGATTTGACCCTGGTCAGATCATCTGACCACCTTGTAGGTGGGCGTGGGGTAGCTGTCCGCCCAAATCAAGTTGAAATTTTCAGATGAGGCTCACTAGATGTCAACTTGATTTGGTAGAATAATGGTTTAAACCAAGTCATAAAGTAAGTCCGGGTCAGGTCAAGATGAAAATGTTCTTTTTCAGATTGACCTGGGACTTGGATGTTTATGAATATACTTATGTATTTCTTATAAAATATAGTCATGTTGTGTTAATATCCCATAATACAAGTCTCGAATTTACTTTGGGGCTAGCTCAATCTGTGTCATTTTTCCGTATATACAAAGTGGAACGGACATACCCGTAATAAATCAAACCAAGGGCTATACTAGATTACTATAGTATAACCGAATTAATATAACAGTAAAAGAGCAAAAAATAATTGCCATTTCCATATTAAAGTGAGCAGCCGCCCGGGCAATTTATATGGGAACTAGAGGCAGCGCGCGGCTTCGCCCGCGTTAACCACGCGAGTGAAGTCGCGGGCGTGATGCAATATAGCCTATAGCCTTCCTTGATAAACTACCTATCTAATACCGAAAGAATTTTTCAAATCGGACTAGTGGTTTCTGAGATTAGCGCGTTCAAACAAACAAACAAACAAACTCTTCAGCTTTAAACTTTCAGCTATGGAACGTGGTTTGATTATGATGGGTATGTCCCTTCCACATTGCATTTTTTTTAACGTGGATTGTTTACAGATTTAGAGAACGTAGTTTTTGCAAAATGGCCGCTAGGATATCGATCGATTTCGTCGAGCGAACCTACTTGCGAAATTCCGAGCATTGCATTGCTTGCCACTCCTTAGCAAGAGCGGTTTACCTCGCAATGATTAATCTAGGCGGTAAAGGTACTGTCTTTTACGTCTTACGGGAGGGACTGAGCTTTGGTTTAATAGTTTTTAGAATCCAACTTAATCCAATTTCTTCTTATCGTGTGTGTAGTGACTTACACTACTGTCAGAGTTTTTAACCCGTAGTTCTGTCCTCTGACATAGTTTTAGGTAACGACCAATGTCAAAGACAGTGACCGGGACCGACGGCTCATCGTGCCCTCCGGAGCACGGATTATCTTACTTATCAGACAGTCAGGTGATCAGCCTATACAATGTCCTAACCAAATTAGGACAACAACATAAAGTCGTTGCCCCCGCCGGGAATCGAACCCATGACCTCCGGGTATGAGCCGAACGCTCTAACCACTACACCACGGAGTCAATTAACCAACTAATGTTTAGGTGAAATTTGATTTGGATATAGTTTGACACCCAAGGAAGGACATAGGATAGTTTTTATCCCGAAATTCCCATGGAGAGCGAAGCCCACGGGCACAGCGAGTCATACCTATTATAAGCAAAAATATTTTGTACATTTTTTTTTCAAATGCGCTCGTTCTAATACGTATATTGTTTTACTTAGTTTTAAACGTCAATTTTCCTCACCGCTCGTCCTTAACTGTAAAAGTGATTCATCATCATCAACAGGTCTTTTTGTCTCCACTGCAGGAGCACGACCCTCTCTGTACTACCAGAGCCATACTTGGCCAGGGCAGCCAGAGGATTTGGCCGACACTCTCCTCGCTGGCCAGACGAGTTGGAGAGGTCTCATTGATGTTTATAAGCTTTGTTTAGCTTGTATTTCATAAGTCGCCTTCTACTACATCCACGGAAATAATTGGATTGGTCCTTTTCTACTTTGCCGATAACCATAGGGACTAAATAAAATAATATATTTTTTATTCAGTCCACATCCCTATGATGTTCATTGAGCAAGAAGATTATACAATACAAAAACGAAGATTAAACAAGAAGATTATACAATAAAAGATCACAATACTAAATTAAAAAAATATTTCTGAAAAATTCTTCTGTCTCATATTGCACATAATAATAGACCAGGATGCACTACTAACAAAAACCAATAGACCTCCAAACCCAAAGGGTGTTTACATGCACAGAGGTCAACTTACCTCAGTTAAAACCTGCAGTAATTGTCCAATGATATAACTTTACCTGTTATTTAAAAAGCAAGGTTAATAATCTGCGCTCAGTTGTAGTAGACGCGGCCCGAGCCGCGTTTGCCTCTGTGTTCTATCAATTAAAAAAAAACAAGTAAATTTACGCGCGAAACGTATTAGTACTTGTGTAGTGTTATTTAGATTGGTTCGAAATTTAAAATTTGCGGTACCATTGAAATAATACTAGTGCTGTGTTGTGAAGTTCCGTTTTGTTTAGAAAAAGGAACGAAGGTATGTTGTTATTTTTCTTTTTGGTGCCCTCCAGCCAGTAGTTTTACTTTTTCGTAAATTTATACAACCAAATGTATTTTTTTCTTTAAAAGATAGGTGTAGGCTAAAAGTTAGATTTATAAAAAATCCAGCCAGTTACGTTTTTCTTCTAAAATAGTTCAGGTACATTTTCGTGCAATGCTAAATCCGGATAGCTGTTATTTTCCCTAAAATTTTTTGAAGTGAAAACTTCTTTAGCGGCGTTGTGCACTTTTTTTGGAATGGGTAAAAAATCTAAAACTCGCGTCAGGACACGTGACCCTGATCGAAAATTCGTAAGACGGCGCAGGGCGCTTGCGCGAATGTTCGTGTGTGTTTATGTTACAGCGTGCTAATAAAATGTCATGTTTGTGTACGATAGCCCAATAAATAAATATTGTATTCTACCACATAAATGAGAGTACTTTTATACTGATAATTAAAGCAATTCGTGCAAAATTATTTCCTAACCATTCCAAAATATCAAAAATGCACAACGTTAATATTCAAGTTTTCACTTCTGCCGGCACTCCCAGAGTGCAACCCGTCGTTTTTTTATTCTTGTTTGAAATTTAATCGAAATCCGGCCAGTTACATTTTATTTTCGTAAAATTAGGTTTTCGTGTCAGGATTTAAGCAAATATGTAAGGTAAAATAATGAGGTTATTCATCGTGTAAGCACTAATTATTTTGGCTAATTTATGAATGCAGACTTGCAAAATCAGATAAAGGAACGCATAATGAGCCATTTCCGATCTTGTTTAAAACGGATCTTTTGTAATAATGGTAACACCTGCGTAAAAATAAAATTAAATAATGGCTCGTGAGCTGTAGACCTCGCGAGAGTCGCGAGTCACCCCCAACCCGTAAGTATATGGTTATAATATCTTATTATAAAGGATTTATATCTTATACCTTTAAACGAGAAATTCTTGTATATATATTTATTTATTAATTTCTGTGATCTCGAAAACGGCTCTAATGATTTCGCTGAAAATTTGTATATGGGGGTTTTCGGGGTAAAAAATCGATCTAGATTAGTTTTATGTTTGGGAAAACGCATGTTTTCGAGTTTTCATGCGTTTTTCTTTCCACGCAGAATATGGTCGCTTATTTCTCCGCGCCGACCGCCATTTTTTTAGCTCAGCGGTTAAGGATACCGACCGCTATAAAGAGTGTTACGGGTTCGAATCCCACTCGGTGACTTACTTTTATTTTTTTTATGTTTAAGTTTATATATATTTTTTTATTTTGCATTGTTTTTAGAGAAGTTTAAAAAATAGTTAATGTTTGAGATGTAACCGAGCAAAGCTCGGTCGCCCAGGTACTATCTTATTATGCTTCCATGCTGGTCTGGGAAAAAAAAAGCTTAGAATGTACCAGCTGCTTCTCTTCCCGCGCAGATCGTAAAAGCCGATCGAGGGAATGAACGAGATTTGAATCATGGTAACAGGCGATGCGGCTAGCAACCCATCACTATTTTGATTCTTTAACCATCTTAACGCCCACCATCACGCTAAGCGTGGCCTTTGGGTCTTACGGCCCTAGGCTCTGTCTGCCACGTCTCCCTGACGTGGCAGATATAGACGTGAAAATGTATCTGTATCTGTTTGAAGTATTTGTATTTATCATATCGATAGAATAAGTACGTAGGCAGTTTGCTTTTTGCGCCAAACAATTTTTCTGTGTATCCATTTGTATGTTTTTACTTTGCAACAAAAAACAGAAATAAATAAAACAAAAATCCGTTGAAGTTTAAGGTAAAAAAGTTGATGAGACAAATTTTCGAAATGACTGAAATATGATTTTAAGTTTTCAAGACCCATATTTCGAGAAAAATTTTAAAAAAATTTTTTTACTCTGAACAAAGGTAGCAGCGACCCGCCAATTAAGTTTTTATAAACCTTTATTTGGGAACTTCCCAGTGGGAAGTCCCTCTCTTTTATGTCGCATTTACACATTCGCGCGAATCGCGAGGCGAATGGCGAGGCGAATAACGAACTCGCATATGTAAACAGTTAGTTCGCTATTCACCTCGTGGTTCGCCTCGCGATTCGCGTCTTCGAACCGCGTTTACACATTCGTGCGAATCGCGAGGCGAATGACGAGGCGAATAGCGAACACGAATGTGTAAATGCGGTATTATATTAATATCATAACAAAGTTCAATATTTTTTGTCTTGTGTGTTTTTATGAATGTTGCAGTTGTATATTGTGTATAAATAATCGTGATTATACATCATTAATATACACGCACGTGAGGAAAAAATAAAAATGGTTGTTAAAGTTTTTATAATAAATAAAGACTCTTGTATCATATTAAAAAAAATATTCTTATTATAATTTACTAGTAATTAATTCTTTTTTGGATTGAAGGAAACTATATGCATAAAAATAGAAATTGTTACAGAATTCTGTACAGAATATACATCACTTATATTTATTTTTCATAAACTTAAAAAAAAACGTAAACAAACTATACTTACTATAATTAAACTAAATATAACTAAACTAGATATAAATACTATCAATTTTTATCTAAAATTGAGCCTAAATTAGTGTGCTGAAAAGGATATTAAAATAAGTAAAAAAAAAAAAATTTTTGTACAAGCTTTTCTTGTGAGGCCAAAGTATTTATTAAGACAATAAGCCCAAACTCGATGGAGTTGCGTCGTGTTATTACTGAATTCCATCGACCACCTTCCGTCTCCGTGATCAGACCTTAGGCATCTACCGTAAAGCGCTTGTCTAGACAAATCCAACGAGTCCTACGCAATGAGATTATGTTGTTTTATAACTGAGTCTGAGTTCCGTCAAATATCTCCCGGCTCCATCATCAGAACAACTCATTGACTTCATGATATTGTATTGTCATCCGACTTACACAAGTATGCAACAGTTGAGGATAACTAGTTGAAAATTGAGTTGCAAGATTTGACCTAAACAAACATTCATACATACATACAAGATACATTGCAATTTATATAAAAGCTTGTCAAAACCAACCGGCGGGCATGCAAGAAGAGAGGATGAGTATAGATGAAGCGAGAGAAGTCTGTCAGGATCGTAGCAAGTGGAGGTCCGTAGACTCTGCCTCCGTGGTGTAGTGGTTAGAGCGTTTGGCTCATACCCGGAGGTCGCGGGTTCGATTCCCGGCGGGGGCAACGACTTTGTGTTGTTGTCCTAGTTTGGTTAGGACATTGTGGGCTGATCACCTAATTGTCTGATAAGTAAGATGATCCGTGCTTCGGAGGGCACGTTAAGCCGTCGGTCCCGGTCACTGTCTTTGGCATTGGTCGTTACCTAAAACCATGTCAGAGGCCTTTAAGGCGGTTTAAAAACTCTGACACTAGTGTTAGTCACTAACACACACGATAAGAAGAAGACCGCTGTAGGAAACAGGCGTGATATTATATTTGTATGTATGTAATTGTGATCACTTTGACTGCCTCCGTGGTTCAGTGGTCAAGGCGTTAGCGTTGTGATCCGGAGGTCATGGGTTCGAATCCCACTGGGAAGGCATACTTTGTGAAAAGTTGTTTCCAGTCTGGTTAAGATAGATGAGATAGATGTTAAGATGCAGGCTTGAATCACCTGATGCTCCGAAAATAAAGGTTATTCCGTGTTTCAGAAGGCACGTATAAACTGTGGGCCCCGAACGCCATTACGCATTTGATCATCAGATCCCCAAGGATTGGTTCTGGTTTGCCCTTTGAGTTGCGGAGGTCAGACGGCAGCCGCTCTGTGTAAAAACCGGTAACCTCGTCAGATCTCCTTGGTTAGGTAGCGGACCCCGAGCTCTGAAGCATTATTGCTGAGGATGCAACCGGGAAAATATGCTCGGATGATGATGTCTGTAAATGTGATCACAGTCATTATCATCTTCATTTCAGCCGCATAACGTCCACTGCTGGACAAAGGCCTCTCCCAAAGATTTCCAAAATGACCGATCTAGAGCGGCTTGCATTCAGCGTCTTCCAGCGACCTTGGTTAGGTCGTCTGACCACCTTGTGGGTGGATGTCCTACGCTTCGCTTCCCTATTACGTGGTAGCCATTCGAGAACCTTTTTGAGCCATCAATCTAATACATACGTTCTATCATCTTTATCCCCAATGGTACAGACAATCTAATGACCTTGCTTAACTATGCAAATTATTAACATATACATTAATGTACAATCTCAATAATGTTGCTTCCTTGTTCAGATAAGAATCCAATAAAAAAATAATTTAAATTTGCTAGTAGTTAGACTGTTAAACAAAACTAAAACGTTGCACGTCGCCTGTTTTCGTCAAACATCTCCAAGTACCTCGGTTGCCTGGAAGAGATTGCAGTTGCGATAAGGCCGCCTTTTGACATCTGTTTTATGTATCTATTACTCTTACTAATTTAATTTTCAAACTTGTACCAAAACAGAGAAACTGCTCCAGATGTTCACCTTACTTACGAGATGTTCTTGATATATTAAATCATCATCAGATCTTTTTGTCTCCACTGCAGGAGCACGACCCTCTCTGTACTACCAGAGCCATACTTGGCCAGAGCAGCGAGAGGACTTGGCCTACACTCTCCTCGCTGGCCAGACGGGTTGGAGAGGTATCATTGATGTTTATAAGCTTTGTTTAGCTTGTATTTCCTAAGTCCGTGTGGCCGTGTGGTTTCCGGCAGAGTAGCGGGCCACTCCAAGTCCTCCCGTGGATGTCGTAGAAGGCGACTTAGGAAAAATATATTAGATTCAGATGTCAGTTGTTACATACATACTATCACGTCTTTATCCCTAATGGGGCATACAGAGCATTTTGAGTCTTGCGGCTCTAAGCAGTAGAGCCCAGGGAGCAAGACTCAAAGGCCACTTTTAGCTTGATGTGGGCAAGAAGGTGGATGAAGGAATCAAAATAGTGATGGATTGCTAGCCGCATCGCCTATTAACCTGATTCGATTTTTTGCCCATTTGCCGATTTGCCCGGGTAGAGAAGCAGCTGGTACATTCTAAGTTATTTCTTTTCTTCCAGACCAGCATGGAAGTCAGATGTTAAATAAGAAAAAATACAAAATCAGCCTGTACAGAAGTTTTAACCTTCGTCCTGTCTAATTGACCATGATGACTCATAAGGTCTAATCAAACAGATGAAAGCAATCGCTATGATGTCTCGACCATGATCTTTTTATTTCGTATCTCATTATGTTTTAAATTATTAATTATAGTCATAAAACATTGTTTAAATTAGGTATTAAGAAACAATTACGACATCTATGGTTGGAGAATAGTTACTGCCTGTTCGAACAAAAGTTAGTCGGCCAATCAATATGAACAAGGTTTATTATACTTTTTCGCCATTTGTTATAACCTACCCAACTGCGTTAGAAGGACGTGAAGCTTTTCGTAGATGTGCGAAGAAAAGCTTCATCATCATCATCATTTCAGCCGCATAACGTCCACTGCTGGACATAGGCTCTCCCAAAGATTTACAAAATGACCGATCTAGAGCGGCCTGCATTTAGCGTCTTCCAGCGACCTTAGTCAGGTCGTCAGACCACCTTTTGGGGTCCTACGTTTCGTTTGTTGGTGTTGGTGTTTGTTTCGTTTGGTGGGTGTTGTACGTGATCGCCATTCGAGAACCTTTCTGTCTCATCGGCCATCGGTTCGTCACGTTCGCACTTAAACAGAAGTTCATAGAGTTTGAGAGACAACGTTTTAAATGATATCTCCGTTTCCTTTCATATAATTTATTTATTTGTTTGTTTGTTAAATCTTTATTGTAGTACATAAACACAAGACACAAAAATACAAGTTAGAAGTAGAAAACAGTACAAAGACGGACTTATCCCAGATAGGGATCTCTTCCAGTAACCTTGAATTAAGAGGGCAATTTACAACACAGGGTATTTATTTAATAATAGTAATTTATTTCATTGCTTGTGTTGTGACATTATGCAAGTTTCTTTCGAACAAACATACATACATACATACTATCACGTCTTTATCCCTAATGGAGCAGACACTTTTATCGTCATGGTGTGCGAGAAGCCGTGGATGTCGTAGAAGGCGACTTAGGGAATACAAGCTAAACAAAGCTTATAAACATCAATGAGATCTCTTCAACCCGTCTGGCCAGAGAGGCGTGTGTAGGCCAAGTCCTCTCTCTGCTCTGTGCAAGTATGGCTCTGGTAGTACAGAGAGGGTCGTGCTCCTGCAGTGGAGACTAAAAGACCTGATGATGATGGGTGAGAAGATGGAAAAGCAATCAATACAGTGAGTTTCTTTCGAATCGTGTTTTTGAAGTGAAAACTTCTTTAGCGCCGTTGTGCACTTTTTTTGGAATGGGTAAAAAATGTTAAACTTGCGTCAGGACACGTGACCTGATCCAAAATTCGTAAGACGGCGCAGGGCGCTTGCGCGAATGTTCGTGTGTGTTTATGTTACAGCGTGCTACGCGCATCCATGGATGGTGACAGCTGATGGCTCGACCGTCTGTGTAGTGGCCATACTGCTGTGTATTTCAAAATGATTTTGTTGAAAATGAATTTGGTCATGCCTGTGACATTTGTGACAGACTGTGGTTCAGAAAAGATTTGAAATATTTTATACTGATAATTAAAGCAATTCGTGCAAAATTATTCCCTAACCATTCCAAAATATCAAAAATGCACAACGTTAATATTCAAGTTTTCACTTCTGCCGGCACTCCCAGAGTGCAACCCGTCGTTTTTTTTTTAATGAAGTTCTTTATTGCGCGTTGCGAAAGGAGGCTAGACGGAAAAAATTATACCAAAAGTTGTAACGACACTTAATTTTTGCTATAGTTGTAAGCCGTGCGGCGTGCGCGTGTTTCTCTGTCTGTCTCTCTCTCTCGAACTTCGTTCCATCCGGGTGTCCCTTGACACCTCTCAAGTTTTTTTTACTTATTTGTTATGAAATCCTTACGACGAGTTTAAGTTCCTAGTTTAAAAGTTCTTTGTTAAAAAAGAAACTGGTTTGAAATTGGAATGTAGTTCAGTTGACATTTCATAATATATGTACAATTTTATCAGTTGTTTTCATTTTCATTGTCAACCTGCTAATTCGCATATATTTCCCGTTTTGAGTTAAATGATTAAATTTTAACAAAAAAAAACAACTTAATTTTCTACCCTATCTCCAAGTTATTTGACATGTCTTCACCAAATGAATAAGATATTAACTTGTTACCAACAGCTTTAAAATAAAAAAAGGTAATTGGGCAAGTGCATGTCGGGCCACGCGCAGTGTAGGGTTCCGTAGTTGCGAATGCCAACTTTGAGTTCTTGCCACTAAAAACGTCTAAAAACTAATATCTTGGATAGATATTTGTATGAAAATGTCTTTTTTCAAGTACATTTTATAAGTTGATCGCCTATAACTTTTTAATTTGTATACCCTACTTGGCTCTGATAGTTTTCCTTCAAACTACATTATATATGCTATAATTGTGATTTTTTTCACGTGGCCATATAACAGTTTAGCAGATAGAGGGGGGGAGGGAGACTTGACTCGAACAAAAATTTGAACTTTAAACCCAAATATTTCAGAAACGGATCCCTAAATCGAAAAATGGTGCTCACAAGCTAACAATATTTTTGAAAGATCTATTCAACGATACCCCACTCAATGTGTTTGTCGAGAAAAAAAATATTGACTACGTCTTTACATGTATGGCAGCTAAACTGAAAAAAAATTTTTTCCATATTTTATTTTACGACTTTTTTGCCATAATTAATATACATATCCATGCCAAATTACAGCTTTCTAGTACTTATAGTTTCTCTGTAGGACCGTGGACAGACAGACAGACAGACATGGCGAAACTATAAGGGTTCCTTGTTTACTACGGAACCCTAAAAAAAGGTCCCGGGTTCGATTCCCGGTCAGGGCAAGCTGGAAAATGGCCTTTTTCAAATTGTCCTGGATCTTGGATGTTTACCTATATATGTTTTTGTTATAAAATATAGTACGTTGAGTTAGTATCCCATAACACAAGTCTCGAACTTACTTTGAGGCTAGCTCAATCTGAGTAATTTGTCCCTATATATTTATTTATTTATTTTTATTTTATGTCCCTTCCACGTTGTATATATGTATGTTCCCGATTACTCGAAGATGTCTAGACAATTTTATAAACTTCCTTTTTTGTTCGTAATGGCATTGAGGTGGTCCCATATAAATCCTACTAATATTATAAACGCGAAAGTTTGTAAGTATGGATGGATGTTTGGTACTCTTTCACGCGCAGACGCCTGGACCAATATTGATAAAATTTGGTACGTAGGAAGCTGACACCCTGGATTAACACATAGGCTACTTAAGGCGCGGGGCGCAGTTAGTTATATCATAATCAATTGAGGCCCTTTTTTTTCATTTAGATTGTAATTTAGATATTAATTTAGATTTTTAAATTAGTTTTTATATTTCGTTCAGTAAATATTTATTAACATATAAATATTGAGGAAATGAAGTCAGTTTTTAGTGTTTTTTGAAAAAATATCTTGTTGAATCTCTTTTAACCGACTTCAAAACAGGAGGAGGTTATCAATTCGACTATGTTTTTTTTGTATGTATGTGACGCGATATCTTCGTCAACCGTGGACCGATTTTGATGATTGTTTTTTTATTTGAAAGCCCTTACTTCCAAGTTGGTCCCGTTTAATTTGGTGAAGACATGATGAAGAACTTCGGAGATACGGAAGAAACTCCTGAAATAAATTGAAGTCGGTTTTTTTTGTTAAAAATTTAATTATAACCTATTATGTTCAATTGTTGTAAATTAATTGAATAAGTAACTACCTAATCTAACCTACTTTGCAAAAAATCACGAAATGCTTTTAACCTAAAATCATTCGTGATAGTTGTTATAACTAAACCTGACAAGTGCGAGTCCATCTCACACTGTGAGGGTTCCAGACAATATTATATAAAAAATTACGTATCACGTTGTTTGTCCGCGATGGACTCCTAAACTACTGAACCGATTTTAAATTTGATTTGCACACCGTGTGCAATTTGATCCAACTTGAAAGATAGGATAGCTTTAAAGTCCATGCGAACGAAGTCGCGGGCATCAACTAGTATTGCATAAAACTCCCATGGTGGTCTGGGACAAATAAAAAAACTTTGAATGTACCAGCTGCTTCTCTTCCTACGCAGATCGTAAAAGCCGATCGAGGGAATGGGCAAAAATGCAAATCATGTTAACAAGCGATGCGGCTAGCAACCCATCACTGTATTGATTGCTTTTCCATCTTCTCGCCCACCATGACGCTAAAAGTGGCTTTTGGGTCTTGCGGCCCTGGGCTCTGCATAGAACCGCAAGACCCAAAATGCTCTGTCTGCCCCATTAGGGATAAAGACGTGATAGTATGTATGTTCTGTTGGAGCAGGCAGGACACACAGAATAAGTTTAAGTACCCTAGTATTCACGAAGTCTTATTTAGAAAATAATTTCAAAGAAATATCTACTCAATGTCGTTAGTGATATGGCTTAATTTAGCTCGCGTCAGAACTCGACACCTCTTCGTTTAGATACCTAGAAGTGCATTGCAAACCAATTTCATTCTTATTACTCTAGACATACGATTCGTGTCACTGAATTTACCTCTCCGGAGTGATCGCCGCGCGCATAGTAATAATGTAGGTATATTTACGATACCTAAACGGAGAGTGACATAGGCCGGATTAGTCGCTGTTCATGCGTCCATAGTTTTATGTAAACAACAGCGTTGGTTGCGGTTCGGGCGTTCTACAAAATGACAAAAAAAATGTGATCCTAAGATGGTAGCGGTTCGTGCGCTCAACAAAATTACATTATTGCAGTGGTTGCGTTTCGGGATCTCTTCGATAGACTATCCTCGCTAAGTTTATTCCCGCGATTATTAGCGACTAATCCCATAGGCCTGGCCATAGTCGCGTAGAGATCACCAAATACTACATGAAATCGAAACTCTTCTTCTAATCGTGTGTGTTAGTGACTAACACTAGTGTCAGAGTTTTTAAACCGCCGATAGGCCTCCGACATGGTTTTAGGTAACGACCCATGTCAAAGACAGTGACCGGGACCGACGGCTTAACGTGCCCTCCGAAGCAAGGATCATTTTACTTATCAGACAATCAGGTGATCAGCCTGCAATGTCTTAACCAAGCTAGGACAATAACACAAAGTCGATGCCGCGAAGTCCGCCGGGAATCGAACCCGAAATCTCCGGGTATGAGCCGAACGCTCTAACAACTACACCACGGAGGCAGTTTTAGTAGTAGCTGAACTACCGATACGACTTAATAGCCGTAGCGTCATCTATTATTTGCTAGAGAAAGCCCTAACTTTCAAGCGCTAATCACCATTAAGGATGAGGAAAAACAGGACCCTATTACCACAGACTACATAATAGAACAAGTACAGAAGATTCACTTCGAAAAATCAACCGAAGCCGAACACTCTAACCACTACAGCAGTTGAAAAATCAAACAAATCAAAACTTTATTGGAACCATTTCGACTCCAAAAGATGTAAGAGATGTTACCGTGCGATACGGAACCCTAAAATGTAATACTAAGTCAGATAATTACGATCCATTGAGTGTTAAACCTTGATTGCATTACGTGACATCAACTTGGTTGAATATTGATTGAAGATAATTAGATTTGATTTGACACGAACAGTGAATTGTCTTCATTGATAAACTCTGATTAAGGATCGTCCATTAATCACGAGTGTTGAAATGGGGGGAGGCCCCTCATATTTCGATATGTTTTTTAGGAAAGTTTGTGAATTATAGAGAGGTGGACTAAAATCTTTTTTGGCTCATTAGATAGATTAATAAAAAAGTATGGTATAGGTTTTTAGGGTTCCGTAGTAAACAAGGAACCCTTATAGTTTCGCCATGTCTGTCTGTCTGTCTGTCTGTCCGCGGTCTTACTCAGAAACTACAAGTACTAGAAAGCTGTAATTTGGCATGGATATGTATATTAATCATGGCGAAAAAGTCGTAAAATAAAATCTAGAAAAATATTTTTTTTTCGGTTAGCCCTGCCATGCAAGTAAAGAGGTATTCAATATTTTTTTTCTCGACAAATACATTGTGTGGGATGTCGTTGAATAGGTCTTTCAAAAACATTGTGAGCTTTTTAACACCATTTTTCGATTTAGGGATCCGTTTCAGAAATATTTGGGTTTAAAGTGCATATTTTTGTTGGAGGCAAGTGTCCCCCCCCCCTCTATCTGCTAAACGGTTATATATGGCCACGTGAAAAAATTCGCAGATATAGTATATATAATGTAGTTTAAAGGAAAACTATCAGAGCTAAGTAGGGTGTACAAATTAAAAACTTATAGGCGATCAACTTATAAAATGTACTCGGAAAAAGTAATTTCATACAAATTCAAAAATTCAATAGATAATTAGTTTTAAAACGTTTTCAGTGGCATAAACTCAAAGTTTGCATTGGTAACTACGGAACCCTACACTGCGCGTGGCCCGACACGCACTTGGCCAATTATTTTCTTTTCTCTCACAAGCAAATAATGTAGAAGATACAGCGCGTTTAAATTTCGGGTGACGTCACGATTGGCTACGATTTTTAACCAACGCGCGCAACGATGACGTAAATCACTCCACTCCGAAACTTCGAAGCGCTGTATCTTCGTGAATTTTGACTAAACGAAAAAATATGGATCCTTTTTTTGAATAATCTAGTCGACGCGACGGACTAAATAAATATTTTTGACCCATTCTATATCCCTATTATGGGTAAATACTCCTTTAAAATAGTTTTAGTATATTTTGTTAGACTTTATATGTAAAAAAGTATATAGTCTATGCAGTGTTGGCCACTAAAAACTTCAAAAGAAAGGAATCCCAAACATAACGGGCTTATTTGTAAAATTATAAATTGTTGGAATTTCATAATTATCACATAATTTGCTAAAAACATAACTTAATTTCCACCATTTTTAAGCAAACAATTTGAGACCTTAAGTTTTGGTGCGTACGTTTGATATCACAATAACTTGATTTCCCTTACTTACAATTTCCGAATTGTTCATCTTAAAACAGAAATATCTTTAAAACAATACAAAATCATGCACAAACGATTTTCAACCTTAAACATTCTAAAATAAAACTAAATATCAACACGTTGTTACATTGTGAAGATAACCAAATAAAAATTGCACGTCTAAAAATATCTTGAATGCTTTATCTTGATAGCAATAAGTCTGAAAATCGTGTGTATAGGGTAGTACCAAATAAAAATTGCACGTCTAAAAACATTTTGAATGCTTCATTTCTATAGCAATAAGTGTGAAAATCGTGTGTATAGGTTATGTTCATTGATGTTTTTAGTCCGTAGCAATGACCTCCTTGACTAATCATCAAATTGATGCAACGAAGGTTAGGATCTGCAGTGAATACGTTCCGGTAATGTTTGTACGTCTTTAGACGTTACTGTGTAGACAGAGTAATTATAGTAACATGCCTTTATTAAACTCTAAATAAAACTAAACAAATAATAATAATAAAAAAGAAAAACCTTACAAAGAGAAAACGTCTTGCAGATCATCGCCCTGTGGTGAGTGCCCAAAAGGCTGGCAGCATTACCACGTTGGGTAAAAATACTTATTCGTTAGGCGAAATAATTGCCAGACCTTTAGTCACCCGACACCTCGACTAAATTTTGGTTAAAATATTTTTAATATTTTTATTTTCACAATTTCCATTACTAGCTGTACCCACGGGCTTCGCTCCCTGTGGGAATTTCGAGATAAAGAGTACCCTATGTCCTTCCCCGAGTTTTAAACTATATCCATACTAAATTTCATCCAAACCGGTCTAGTAGTTTAAGCGTGAAGAGTAACAAACAAACAAACAAATATACAAACTCCTTTCGCATTTATAATATTATAGTAGTATTTGTTATAAACTTAAATAACGTACTTAAGGATATAAAAATATACACAATTTAAATTAATAAAAGCAATAAACAATAAAAAATAAAATTAAAATACTTAAATAAATTAAATATAAATTAAAATTAAAACTATACCTAAACTACAACAAAAACAATAATTATATCTAATTCTTATTTAGATTTTTTTAAACGACCTCCTTGGCGTAGTGGTCACCATGCTGGTCCGCCACTCAGAGGTCCCGGTTTGATCCCTGGTCAGGGCAAGTTGAAAAATGACCTTTCCCAAATTGTCCTGGGTCTTGGATGTTTAATTAATATATGTATTTGTTATAAAAGATACTATCGTTGAAAGTCTCGAACTTACTTTGGGGCTAGCTCAATCAGTGTAATTTGTCGTATATATTTATTTATTATTATTTTCATTTCCCGTGTACATTATATTAGAAATTTTATATAACCTACTTACTTTAGATTTTGTTTATAATCTTAGTAATATTTTTTTTTACAAAAACTTCGTCAACTTTATTTTTTTTTAAATTAAATGAAACCAAATTACCTAAAAATAATCGGCCAAGTGCGAGTAGGACTCGCGCACGAAGGGCATTGTCATTTTCTACCATTGTCTATAAAAAACACGTTTTTTGTATGTTACGCCCGAGACCATAATTTGGCGAAATATAAGTTTCGTATATAATACGCCTTTGTCAAAGAGACACAATCCAATATGAAACAACAATCTATACAGAAACTTCTTATTTTTGCCGAATATCATACGCATAGTACCTGGGCAACCGAGCTTTACTCGGTTGTATCATATTCTGCGTGGAAAGAAAAACGCATGAAAACTCGAAAACACGCGTCTTCCCAAACATAAGACTAATCTAGATCGATTGTTTACCCCCGAAAACCCCATATACCAAATTACAGCGAAATCGTTAGAGCCGTTTCCGAGATCACAGAAATAAATTTATATACAATGTCCTTTAAGTACAAATATTTTAAGGGGTGATTCAGTCCATAATTTTGAACAACTATTCCCAGTAAATTTTTATCGAAATAGGAAAAAAAATTTTTAGGTTTTCATAGAAATCGAAGTAGTCAGGTGATATCATTACCATGGAAAATGAAAATTATTTTTTCGTATTTCGATAAAAATTTACTGGGAATAGTTGTTCAAAATTATGGACTGATTCACCCCTTAAAATATTTGTACTTAATAAAAAAGGACATTGTATAAATATACAAGAATGCTCGTTTAAAAGTACAAGATATAAGGTCTAACAAAATATATTGAAACTTTCCCTAAAAAACATATGTCGAAATATGAAAAATAATTTTTAGCTTTCCATACAAACTCGGATCAGCTGATCGGTCAACTTGTATGGGAGGCCAAAAATTACTTTTCATATTTCGATACATGTTCCTTGGGGAAAGTTGTTCACTATCACTGACTGTATCACCCTTGAAATAGTTTCAGTATATTTTGTTAGACCTTATAAACAGAAGACTTCAAAAAACTAATTACTTACATACATACATACTATCACGTCTTTATCCCTAATGGGGCAGACAGAGCATTTTGGGTCTTGCGGCTCTATGCAGAGCCTAGGGCCGCAAGACTCAAAAGCCACTTTTAGCGTCATGGTGGGCGAGAAGATGGAAAAGCAATCAATACAGTGACGGGTTGCTAGCCGCATCGCCTGTTAAAATGATTCGCATTTTTGCCCATTCCCTCGATCGGCTTTTACGATCTTCGCGGGCAGAGAAGCAGCTGGTACATTCTAAGTTTTTTCGTTTTTCCCAGACCAGCATGAGAGTTACTAATTACTTAAGTCCTACTAATTACTAACGTAATTATTACAAGCAGTTCAAGTACAAAACTATTACAAATTTAATCATCATTTCACAGAAGGTCTGTGTGTCACTGTAACTTTGAATGAGGTTTGACATAATTCTAAAAAATAATAAATAAATATATAGCGACAATTTACACAGATTGAGCTAGCCCCAAAGTAAGTTCGAGACTTGTGTTATGAGATACTAACTCAACGATACTATATTTTATAACAAATACATATATAGATAAACATCCAAGACCCAGGTCAATTTGAAAAAGGCTATTTTCCAACTTGCCCTAACCGGGGATCGAACCCGGGGCCTCTGGGTGGCGGAGAAGCATGGTGACTACTACGCCACGGAGGTCGTCTATAATTAATTTTAACTAATAACGGACTTCACCCTAAAACTGCACAGTCGGTTTTGATAAGTATGCCCTTTCAAAGAAAAGAAGAATATTTCATTAATATTTGATTGTCTCCTTTACAAAGGCGAATTATAAGTTTAGTCAAATTATTGTCTTGGGCATAACATACAAATAACCGGCCAAGTGCGAATCGGATTCGCGCACTAAAGGTTCCGTACCATTATCTATAAAAAATCGCGTTTGTTGTATGGGAGCCCTTAAATATTTATTTTATTTTGTTTTTAGTATTTGTTGTTATAGCGGCAACGGAAATACATAATTTGTGAAAATTTCAACTGTCTAGCTATCGCGGTTCTTGAGATACAGCCTGGTGACAGACAGACAGACGGACAGACAGCGAAGTCTTAGTAATAGGGTCCCGTTTTTACCCTTTGGGTACGGAACCCTAAAACCAACTTATAGCACTCCCTTTTTTGTCGAGGGTAAATAAAGCAAATTGAGTAATCAAAAAACTTAAACCTCAAATTATAAAGTTATTTATAGAATCAAGCCGCTCTACAAGAATCTGTTGCAAAATGACACAATTACCTACTTAGTACATAATTTATGAGGTACGACATTTGTCGACCTCAGTGGCGCAGTGCTCAACGTGCCAGTCCGCCACGCCGTAGGTTCTGGGTTCGATATCCAGCTAGGGAAAGTTGGGAAATGTTCTTTTACAAATGGTCCTGGTACTTGGGTGTCTTTCTCTCTCTCTCTCGTCTGAGCATATCCCCAGTTTTTAGGGTTCCATAACCAAAGGGTAAAAACGGGACCCTATTACTAAGACTTCGGTGTCTGGCTGTCCGTCTGTCACCAGGCTGTATCTCAAGAACCGCGATAGCTAGACAGTTCGGATGCAGACAATGCGCACTTGGCCGGTTATTTACTACTTTACTAAACGACATGATATAGGTTTTTTATTTTCGGATAATCTAGTTGACGGACAAAATAAAATATTATTATTTTAACCCATCTACACCTATTCGTTGATACCCTTTTAAATATCGACTAACCCTTGATTGTCTCTAAATCGAGTTGGGGGCGAAAACACATTGTATGTATGTATGTTTGTACCGCGATAACTGCCTAACCGATGGTCTGATTTTAATGAAATTTGGTAAGCATGTAGGAAATATCAATAAAATTTTCAAGTTCGTTGTTCATCAAAGTCGGTTTAGTAGTTTTTGAAATATTAATAAAAGTGTCCGCGATTATGTAGCAAACGAAACTAAAGAGCGTTCTAACTTTGGATAACGCCATCTAGGTTTTAGGGTTACTTAGGGAATGATTTTATAAGTATAGAATAATAATCGCGAGGTCTAAGTTTGCGGTGAACAACTAGTATAAAGTAATTTAAGGGTCCTACCCGCGCTAACGACCTTGAAAATCCAAAAAAAATAATTTCTCTTTCTGTAAGTGAGATTATCAGAAATCCTCGTACAACTTTTTAGCTAGTAGGTATCCTTAAGTTACATTAGAACCTCGAAAGTAATTGAAATACTATCCGCTTTAGAAACCCTTACAAAAAAGAGTCAAAAGTGGCCGTTTTTAGTATTTTTTGCAAAGGAAACTACGGCGTATTGTATTTCAATGACTTTCGAGGTTCTAATGTAACATAAGGATACTAGCTAAAAAGTTGTACGAGGGTTTCTAATAATCTAACTTACAGAAAGAGAAATTATTATTTTTTATATTTTCAAGGTCGTTAGGTTTAATAATCCAAGTTACCTACTTACAAGTACATATAATAAATCTCATTCTCAACACAGTTTACGCATCGAACTAGGACATTTCGTAATGTGCCCTTGTATGGTCGACCAGTAATTACTATTCTAGGCTTGTCACTATATAACTTAGATCGATGGTCCTTACATTAAACAGAGTAACTGGGCGATAGATCTTTGCTCGATAATACATACATACATACATACTATCACGTCTTTATCCCTAATGGGGCAGACAGAGCATTTTGGGTCTTGCGGTTCTATGCAGAGCCCAGGGCTGCAAGACCCAAAAGCCACTTTTAGCGTCATGGTGGGCGAGAAGATGGAAAAGCAATCAATAAGATGGGTTGCTAGCCGCATCGCCTGTTAACATGATTTGCATTTTTGCCCATTCCCTCGATCGGCTTTTACGATCTGCGTGGGAAGAGAAGCAGCTGGTACATTCTTAGTTATTTTTATTTCTCCCAGACCAGCATGGGAGCATTTGCTCGATAAAACACCAAGAAAACGATTTTAACTCAAGTTTTCGGCTATGGAACCCCATATAATACAACATGAAAGGGAGATAACTACCCGTAATATAACCAACCACGGGCTATACTATATCACTGTAGTAGGTATAATGAAATTAGAATAACAGACAAAAAACAAAACAAATTGGCCAAGTGCGTGTCGGGTCACGCGCAGTGTAGGGTTCTGTGGTTGTAAATGCCAACTTTGAATTCATGCCACTAAAAACGTCTAAAGCGAGTATCTATTGAATTTGTATGAAATTTTCCTTTTCGAGTACATTTTATAAGTTGATCGCCTATAACTTTTTAATTTGTTAATTCTACTTAGCTCTGATAGTTTTCCTTTAAACTACATTATATATACTACAGCTGTGATTTTTTTCACGTGTCCTTATCTAACCGTTTAGCAGATAAATGGAGGGGACACGTGACATTAACAAAATAAATCACTTTAAACCTAAATATTTCAGACACGGATCCCTACATCGAAAAATTGTGTTTACAAGCTCACAATATTTCTGAAAGACCTATTCAACGATATCCCACACAATGTATTTGTAGAGAAAAAAAATATTGACTTCCTCTTTACTTGTATGGCAGATAGCCAAAAAAAATAAATTATTTCCATATTTTATTTTACGACTTTTTTGCCATGATTGATATACATATCCATGCCAAATTAAAGCTTTCTAGTACTTATAGTTTCTGAGTAGGACCGCGGACGGACAGACAGACAGACAGACAGACAGACAGACAGACAGACATGGCTAAACTATAAGGGTTCCTTGTTTACTACGGAACCCAAAAAATCGGCACTTCCATACAAAAGAGTGCAGCCGCCCAGGCAATTTACATGGGAATGTCAATTTTTTTGTTTGTTTTTTGATTGTTATTTTTATTTCATCACACTAGTGATCTAGTATAGCTTGTGGTTTGATTTATAACGGGTATGTCCATTCCACGTTGTTTAACTATTTTTGGTTTGAATTCAGTCCATGATAGTGAACAACTTTCTCCTAGAAAAATATGTCGAAATATGGAAAATAGTTTTTGGCTTTCCATACAAACTTGGATCAGCTGATCAGTCAACTTGTATCACGGATTAAAAATTCACCCTAAAAACCAAATTATGTAACTCCATCTTAATAGTACGGCAGCTACCCTAAAAAAATAATTCCCGATTTTATTTTACGACTTTTTTGAAATGATTAATATTATGTATATTAATCATTTCAAAAAAGTCGTTCATGCCAAATTACAACTTTCTAGTAGCTGAATAAGACCGCGGACGGACGGACAGACAGAATGGCGAAACTGTAAGCGTTCCTTGTTTACTACATGGTAGAATAAAATAAGGTATTCTCTCTCCGTGACAGCTGATGACGTAGGAAGAACTTGACTACGTCATCAGTGTAATATGTTGCCTCTGTGTGAAATTGAATTACCCGAGCGTAATGCATTTTTGAACTTTATATACCAATTTCAAATTAATAATCCATTTTATCAATTTGTAAAATTTTGAATTGATGAATGACGCGAGAATCGCGAGATTCTTAATAGCTAAGTTACTTAACATTTTATTTAATATTAATGAACTAATTGAGAAAGTCCTTAAATTTACTGAAAAGAACAATCAGTGGCAACACTTTCGTGACGTAGTCAAGTTCGTTCTCGGACAGAGAATACCTTATTTTATTCTACCATGGTTTACTACAGCCTACACATTCATCATAGTGATTCTTCAAATTCAATATAATTTATATAGTTTTTTTCATTTGTTTCAGATTAAACGATTCTAAAAAAGGAATGCACTAAGGATTCTAATTTCAAAATCGACAAGATGGCGCCTCAAGAGCGATCTCCTTGTTGCGAGCAGGAGGACGATTCCCGCCAAAACACAAGCATAGACAACAAACTATCAAACATAGACTTAGCAGGAGGTTTTGTCAACAAAGGTTATATTAACGACAGTGCAGATGTTGCCAGTCCAAAAATTACGGAAAGAAAAGAAGAAAATGAGAGAGAAAAGAAAAAAGCGACAGATTTTGATGATTTATTACCGTATGTTGGAGAATTTGGACTTTACCAGAAGATTTTGTTCCTTTTGATGATACCTTTCTCGTTTTTCGTGGCGTTTGTGTATTTTTCGCAAATTTTTATGACAATTGTGCCTGAGCAGCATTGGTGTTGGGTTCCAGAGCTAGCCAATTTGACGGTTGAAGAAAGGTGAGTTTCCAACAAATGAGATCAGATGTTTTCTTAATATTCTTTTTTTCTTTATTTATCGCTTGCATGCTCTCATACTGAAGATGGTAAGTATAGTAGGTAAGGAAAAGGTAAGGAAGTACATGAACCCTATAGTTTGTTACGACCTCATATTCATAAAAATTAAAAGGTTTAGCAAACACCTGTTTAAGTTAAAACCCCCTTTGTCGCTTTTTCCTCTATTCAATATTTGACATAGCAAGAACGAGACAAAACACATTTTATCTCAAAGAGCTTTTAAGCAAATGTTTGTTGACTTTTATGAATTTGGGGGCTAGTCTCTAACAGAGACAATGACCTCTTTCACTTTATAAGTTTCGGCGGCAAATACCAATGCACCTAAAAGTACGTAAATTACATGCTTATGTAATTCTTCAATTTCTGTTTTGTATAGATACAACCGATTTTGATAAAGTTTCTATGGGGTCCCATAGTGAATACTAAAGGCTAAAATATACTATCTCTGACGCTACAGAAAATGGCCGACACGACACCGTTTGTTCTTTTGCGACAGTTCGCGGGCAAATGGAATTTCCAGGGCCGCACTATACGCAGAGCAGGACTCTACGTTACATATATCATATGTGAAGTTTAAGGGAGAAGTCGGTTTTAAATTTTGAAAAAATATTTTTTACCAAGACCTTACTTTTAAATTTGGACTTTTGCTAAAGATGGCCTATAACCAGAAGCATTAATTAGCAATGCTGTGACATTTTGCTCTTTGGACTTGTACAAGGAAGTGTATAAGTATGTCACCTTGCTAGCTTAATCGATTTTTAAAATTGAATATTCCAAGATGGAGGTCATTGCAAAATCTAATTTTATAATCTAAATACTAACCAATTTTTTTGTCATCCATAATCCGTCTTATTATAAAACGCAGACTAACTTTGTTACTAGGTTTAAATCATTATCCGACCAAATTAAGTTGACATTTTCAAATAAGACAATGGCTTTACTAGATGTAAACTTGATTTGGCCAGATAATGGTTTAAACCTAGAAACAAAATTAGTCTGCTTTTATAATAAGACGGAATTAATTTAAATCGCTGTATCTTCGTCTTTATTTATACAAAAAATACGTACCAATACCATATTTTTTAAAAATCTATTTAATCTAATCAGCCAAAAACTAGACTAAATAGAAAACTTTTAATTCTACATCCGTATTTCATAATCCTTACCATATTCTATTGCCTTATAAACATGATTATTTATCTTCCTTGTCACCAGATGGCGCTATAGATAATAATTAAAACATTAAAATATTATATGACTATTATTAAAATAATGTAGTACTCTAATTAGCTGGACCATTATGGTTCTGCATCAGGCGTTCCATTTTCCAAAATCATGTATACCCTATATGTTGCCCAGGCTTAATAGCTATATAACAAAAAAAAGTTTCATTCGAATCCGTCCAGAATTTCCGGAGATTATCGTGTACAAACAGACAAACAGACATACAGACATACAGACAAACAGACAGACATTTTTTTTTAAATTCTTTCTCTATTACTACGTCTCCATCGCCCCCAATATTTTTTTTGGAAATATATTTAATGTACAGACACACTTTTTTTACTGTTTTATTATATGTATAGATTAAATCCAACTCGCCCTTGGCTGGTTATTTTTAATTAATATTTGTTGTTATAGCGGTGAAAGAAATACATCATCTTTGATAATTTATCTGTCTAGCTATCGCGGTTTATGACATATAGCCTGATGACAGACAGACAGACTGACAGCGGAGTTGGCTAAGTGGGTGAAGGTCGACCCCTCACGGATCCCGTACGCTACGTAGACAAAACATGAAGTTGCAAACGTTTGTCACTAGATGGCGTTGTGCAATTTTAAAACTTATAAAATTAAATATGGTTTGTTTTTTAAAATGGTTCAAATATCAACATGTTGATAGAAACCATAACATAAGACATAATTTAATTTACATAAGAAAATTTTGAAAAGTCCTAGGGTTGTATTATACGCTGGGATTCAGTAATACCAAGGCAAGGATGGATAATTATTAGAAGAAATATCTCTCCGGGCTTCTTTGGCCTCGTCACATGGAGTGGTCATTCTAATATTTACTATAATTTACTCTAGCGTTGCATAACTATCGATAGTTGACCTTGAAAAAGTCGTAATATCGATAGTATCCGATACTAGGACTATCGATACTAAGTCTTAGTATCGATAGTCCTATCGATATTGTTACTGTTTTCCAAGGTTACGATAGTATCGATAGTTTTTAGGGTTCCGTACCTCAAAAGGAAAAAACGGAACCCTTATAGGATCACTTTGTTGTCCGTCTGTCCGTCCGTCCGTCCGTCTGTCAAGACCCTTTTTCTCAGGAACGCGTGGAGGTATGAAGCTGAAATTTATATCAATTACTCAGGTCTACTGTCCCTTGAAGCTGTGAAAAAATCAAACTTCTAAGCCAACGCAATCAAAAGATACAGCCGTTTATGCCGCAAATTTTCGACACTTGCAAGGGAATCAAAACCTACAGGGTGCTTCCCGTGAACTCAGAATCTTGAAATTTGGTACGAAGCAACGTCTTATAGCATAGATAAAGGAAAAATTACGAAAACCAGAAATTTTTAGTTACATCACATAATATATTTCATTTCCTCATAAACGCGTAGAGGTATTAAATTGAAATTCATACCAAATTCTCGTTTGTACGGAACCCTCGGTGCGCGAGTCCGACTCGCACTTGGCCGGTTTTTTTAATTAATACTATCGGTAGTATCGATAGTAGTACTATTTGTAGCTAATATAATAAATTTAAGGATGTAGAAGTTTCTTATGATGGTCAGAAATCATATAGGGATCGGAATTGGGTGTGTGAAAATACCTAAAGTTTGCAGCGTTGACATAATATGGAGCTGTTATAATCACTTAAGTTAGTATGTATATATATATATTTATATAAATTTCTGTGATCTCGAAAACGGCTCTAACGATTTCGCTGAAAATTTGTATGTGGGGGTTTTCGGGGGTAAACAATCGATCTAGATTAGTTTTATGTTTGGAAAACGCGTGTTTTCGAGTTTTCATGCGTTTTTCTTTCCACGCAGAATATGGTCGCTAATTTCGTCGCGCCGACCGCCTTGATTTTAGCTCAGTTGTTAAGGATACCGACCGCTAGAAAAAGCGTAACGGGTTCGAATCCCACTCGGTGATTTACTTTTTTTTTATTTTATGTTTAAGTTTATATATAATTTTTTATTTTGCATCGTTTTTAGACAAGTTTAAAAAAAAATTGTTAATGTTTGAGATGTAACCGAGCAAAGCTCGGTCGCCCAGGTACTACAAAAAAAAATACAGTCGAATTGATAACCTTCACCTTTTTTGAAGTCGGTTAAAACATGATTTCTACTCTTTATGTATGGGAGATGTCCTGTAATTTTTAGGGTTCCGTACCTAAAGAGTTAAAACGGCACTCTAATACTGAGATTCCGCTGGCCATATATATCCGTCTGTCAACAGGCTGTATTTCGTGAACCGTAATATCTAGACAAAAAAAAGACCAATAAAAGAACAACATATAAAGAGGTTAAGAACTTAGCGGAGGGAAGAGAGACATGGAAAGCACTCCACCGACAAGAGCCCAGCTCTTAAATATAAGAAGAAGAAGAATATGTAGACAGTTTAAATTTTCACAGATAATGCATCATTTCTGTTGCCGCTATCATGTTGTTATCAACAATTACTAAAAACCAAATAAAATAAATATCCCATACAACAAACGTGACTTTTAGGCCCAACGCAGACGACAGACTAATCCGTGCCGCACTTTTTAGTCCGTGAAAATAGAATCATAAGCAGTAACGCAAACGACGCGCGCCTGATTTTTTGCGCTTCGTGTGCGTTACTGCGTATGATTCCATAGGTTCTATTTTCACTCGGACTCGCGCACGAAGGGTTCCGTACCATTATCTATAAGGCTCAACGCAGACGACAGACTATCCGTGACGAACTTTTTAGTCTGATAGTCGGTCGTCTGCGTTGGGCCTTATAGATAATGGTACGGAACCCTTCGTGCGCGAGTCCGACTCACACTTGGCCGGTTATTTTTATGGTCATTACGATAATAACACCTTCAGATCTTTAATACATGAGACTACCTGGAATCATTTAACATAGGTATTGTGGATAATCATCCAAGTTGTTAGAAAATTCTCAGCTAACCATTCTGAATTAAAAACACGATTAATCTTATACCTTTAAATGAGCAATTCTTGTATATTTATATATTTCTGTGATCTCGGAAACGGCTCTAACGATTTCGCTGAAATTTGGTATTGGAGAGGTAAACAATCAATCTAGATTAGTGTTATGTTTGGAAAAAACGCGTGTTTTCGAGTTTTCATGCGTTTTCTTTCCACGCAGAATATGGTCGCTAATTTCTTCGCGCCGGCCGCCATCCGTTTGGCTCAGCGGTTAAGGATGCGGACCGAAACGAATGGGTTTTCCATACAAAAAATCGTTCGTTTAGTAACTCCGCGTTTGAAAAATAGCACCTCTGATTTGGTCCAGTAGATTCGGAGCAAACTGGCTGTGACAGACGGACGGACAAACATACGCACGAGTGATCTTATAAAGGTTCCGTTTTTCATTTTTTGTACGGAACCCTAAAAAGTATACGTATCTTTTCTTTACTCTGATTAGCGAAAAATGACGAATATACAGCGCATTTAAATTTCGCGTGACGTCACAAACGTACATCACCCCCACTTGGAATGTTTCTGTCTTCACTTTGTGAATTTTTACTACTTTGCCAAACAACAAAATAGGGGTCCTTTATAGGTAGGTATATATTTATTACCCAGTCTTCTTCTTCTTCTTCTTATCGTGTGTGTTAGTGACTAACACTAGTGTCAGAGTTTTTAAACCACGTTAAAAGCCTCTGACATGGTTTTAGGTAACGACCAGTGTCAAAGACAGTGAACGGGACCGACGGCTTAACGTGCCCTCCGAAGCACGGATCATCTTACTTATCGGACAATCAGCTGATCAGCCTAGAATGTCGTAACCAAACTAGGACAACAACACGAAGTCGTTGCCCCCGCCGGGAATCGAACCCGCGACCTCCGGGTATGAGCCGAACGCTCAAACCACTATACCACGGAGGCAGTTCACCCAGTCCACATCCCTATTGCCAACGATTGTCGCTAGATGGCGTTATGTAATTTTAAAACTCGATATGGTTTGTTTTGTAAAATGATATAAGTGTTGTTAATAAGTTTGAACCCCGAAGAAAGAAAACAGAAGAAATGTTGTCACGTGTGTATATCACATTACTTACATTTTTGGAAGTCCCGGTGTTTTGTTTATGCTGGGATTTAGATTGTAAAGGTTTGTATACTTTGTATTCTTAAGAAAATGAATGATTTTGAATAGAAGTCTGATAAATCGATTCACGATAAAATCGAGGTCTAAAAAGTCGATTTTCGCAAAATTGATTTTTTTTTTCGATTTTCTATCTTGCTTATTGAATATTGAGATTGAGTCTATATTTGAATACAAATACAAATCCAACTATGGAAAACAAAAGAGTCGTCACCATAATAATAGATTTTTATCATCATTTCAGCCGCATAACGTCCACTGCTGGACATAGGCCTCTCCCAAAGATTTCCAAAATGACCGATCAAGAGCGGCCTGCATCCAGCGCTTTCCAGCGACCCCGGTCAGGTCATCTGACCACCTTGTAGGTGGGTGCCCTACGCTTCGCTTGCCAGTACGCGGTCGCCATTCAAGAACCTTTTTGCCCCATCGGCCATCGGTTCGTCGCGCTATGTGTCCCGCCCACTGCCACTTCAACGAGCTAATCCGCTGGGCTATGTCAGTGACTTTTGTTCTCCTACGGATTTACTCATTTCTGATTCGATCACGTAGGGAAACACCGAGCATAGCCCTCTCCATAGCGCGTTGAGCGACCTTGAGCTTTCTTATGAGACCCATAGTAAGGGACCACGTTTCAGAGCCATAAGTCATCACTGGTAACACACATTGGTTGTAGACCTTAGTCTTGAGGCACAGAGGTATTTTGGACGAGAAGACATTGCGTAGCCTCCCGAACGCTGCCCAGCCGAGTCGGATTCGTCGAAAGACCTCTTCCTCGAAGCTGGAACTTCCTGCCTGGATCAATTAACCCAGGTAGATATACTGGTCGACAACTTCGAGGGTGGAGCTCCCAACACAAACAGGTAGGGGCGCAACATGGACATTCGACATTACTTTCGTTTTGTCCATGTTCATTTTAAGGCCCACTTGTTGGGAAACTCGATTTAGGTCTCCGAGCATAGTCTATGCAGTGGAATTGCCCTCGTGCACTGCTCCTGTACTCGGACTGACATAGTGGCGTTACTGTATAAGCACTTCAACACTTCGATATACCGATAGTCAATACGGCATCGCTGGAGAGACTGAAGCACGGCCCATGTTTCGATCGAATCGAAGGCTTTTTCATAGTCCACGAATCCCAAGCATAACGGCCGGTTATACTCCCTCGTCTTCTCTATAACCTGCCGCAGCGTATGAATGTGGTCCATGGTGCTAAAGCCTTTACGGAAACCAGCTTGTTCGGGAGGCTGGAAGGCATCAAACCTGTTCGCGAGACGATTCGTGATGACCCTCGAAAACAACTTATATACATGACTCAGAAGCGTGATAGGCCTATAGTTCTTCAATAGGGTGTTATCTCCCTTTTTGAAGAACAAGACCACCACGCCCCTGTTCCACGCTTCTGGCGTTACGCCCTCGAGCAGAACGGAATTAAAGAGCCTCTGAAGGACTTTCAGTACCGGCGTTCCGCCCGCTTTCAGAAGCTCTGCTGTGATTCCATCCTCGCCCGGCGCCTTGTTGTTTTTAAGCTGTTTGAGGGCCATCCTAATCTCGTACAGGCTGATGTCCGGGATATCTTCGGTATAGTGTCGGGTTAGCTTGGCTCTTGGGTCTTTAGCCATTTGTTTACTGGGTTGTGAAACTGAGGTATACAGCTGTCCATAAAACCTCTCGATTTCCGCCAGAACCCCTTCCTTTGTCGACACCACGCCGCCGTCCTCCGTCTTCAGCTTCATCAATCGGCTTTGCCCAACCGACATAGCTCTTGCGAACACTTTGGGGCCTTTATTCTGCTCTATCGTCTTCTTAATACACTCAGTATTAAAGGAGCGGATGTCGTGTCGCAAGGACTTTTGTATACGTCTGTTGAGCTGCCGATATGATTCAGCATCTTCGGAGGTCTGCAGCGGCCTTGATCATCGCTCTGCCATTAAGTCTAGGGTCCGAGCAGAGATTTTTTGAGGCTTTCGTTTGGGGCTGGACCTGAATACTTTTGATCCCACCGCTTGGACAGCTTGTATAAACCCTTGGTTTATCTCGTCCACTGTAACGCAATCCTGAAGGCCTTCGAAGCGATTCGACAGTTCAAGCTGGAAGCCCTCGGAGTTCTCAATTTGGACTTGCGACGGTCGGAGCGTCGACTTCATCAGCCGTGACCTTTCGACTTTGAGATCAATATTCACGATGCCTCTTAATATTCGGTGATCACTCCCGGTTTTGACTCGAGTGATCACTGAGACATCGTTGAATATTCGTCTCTTTGTCGTTAGGATGAAGTCGATTTCGTTCTTAACAGGGGGCTGGTTCTTTTTTGCTGGACCCAACCAGGTCCACTTTCTTTGCGGCGGCTTCTTAAAGAAAGAGTTCATCGCAAAGAGTCCCTCTTGCTCCAAATAATCAGCCAGCCTACGTCCCCTGTTATTTCGCACTCCGTATCCGAAGTTTCCCAGCCTAAACTCTCCAACGCCTCGCTTACCCAGTTTTGATTTTTATCAGTTGAGATTTTTATCATTTTTAACAAATTAAAGTGGTTTTTACTAAATCAGAGTATCAGGTAATAAGGAAGATATTTATTTCGGTTACAATAAAAAGTTGAAAATTATATAATTTATACTACAAACTACTGTAAATATAAACTTTATAGTTCCCAGTGCTCAATGTCCAAGCTTTTCAGGAATAACAGTCTGTCTAGTCTTCTAGGATCCAAGCGGTTACGCTTATCACTAGCGATGTCGATTCGAGATATCTCGATTTTTAGGGTAAAGTATCGATTCAGTTATACAATGTCCTTTTTAATTAAGTACAAATATTTTAAGGGGTGGTTCAGTCCATCATTTTGAACAACTTTTCCCAATAAATGTATATTAAAATACGAAAAAAATTTTTTAGGTTTTCTTACAAATCGAAGCAGTCATGTGATATCATTGCTATCGGATTTTGCCCGTCACTGTGTTGTGCATCACACGTGGTTTCCTTAAAATCGCATATTTCTTACTTAATTCCAGTGTTTAGTAGACTTTGTGTGTGTTTTGTCCAGGTGGTGGTTTATTAAGGTAATTAATAAGTTATTTTTAAGTGCCCCTTGCCCATTAAACAATGGGCGAGGATCCCCCTGATGGGGGAGGAAATCCTCCTCCAGACATTCCTATGGACCAGAATCCTGACTCTGTCCAACTGAAGCCCATTCTTCGTCCGACTAAGCGACAAGCTGACTCAGATATTCCAGTGGAAAATAAAAAAAAGACACCTCCTTCATCGGAGTCAATTCAATCGGTATATACTAGACCGGGCTATGAAGAAGACTCAAACTTTGAGTACAATCAGTCGGATCCTGGTCCATTTGTGGTCCATGTAAGTCGTACAGAGCCTGACTATTCGACCGGCTTATCAATCCGTGTGCTAAAATTCGCCCAGCTCTTACATAAAAAACGAGTAAGTGGAATTATGGATGGCGGCATTCAAGCCGTGAGCCGCAGCAAAATCTCCGTAACATTCATTTCTGCCGCTGAGGCAAACGATTTCATAAAAAACCCGGTTCTCTCAGACAATAAATTTTGTGCTACGATCCCACGATTCTTAGTCTCACGCATGGGAGTCGTGCGCGGCATTCCAACGGAATGGACTCTAGAAGACCTAGTTTCCGATATTCGCACTCCCACAGGATATGGACTAGTAGTTAAAGCCCGAAGATTTAATTTAAAAAAAGTTACAGACTCTGGTATAATTTGGACTCCATCAACAACAGTCGTCTTAACTTTTTTGGGACAATCCCTCCCAGACAAGGTGTACTGTTACCATTCGTCTTTAGATGTAGATACCTACCAGCTCCCTACTATCCAGTGCCGTAACTGCTGCAGATTTGGTCATATTAAAACGCAATGCAGGTCAAAACCCCGTTGCTATAAATGCGGACAAGGCCATACAGGCGATGAATGTAACCAAGAAAAGCCAACTTGCTTTCTTTGTGATGGTAACCATCTTGCTACGGACAGTAGATGCCCTGAACACACAAGGCAACACTCAATTAAGTCTATTATGTCTGAGGAAAACATCAGTTACACTGATGCTGCTCGTAGATTCCCGGCTGTCAAAACATCTTATGCTGATGTAGCATCCACCAACAATCCATCCCAACCCCAAAGGACTCCTTCACGTTACCAAATCCCAAATTATGTATATCTCTACTCACCGGAAAAATCAACATCGACGTCATATAGGAAAACTATCGTCAAATCTCCCCGTCCTACCCCGACCCCTGGTAAAACTTATGACCACGAGGCTCATAACCTCATTACAAGCACTCCCAAATCCTCCCAACCAAATGGATGTGGCCTACTTAATAGCCCACCAACTTCCCCTACCCCAAAATTGACTCCTAATGATAATTTAATTGAACTCCTTGTCTGCTCCCTTATCAATATTGTCTCCAAATTTTCTGACTCCCTACCGTCCAATGTCAATCTTCTGCTTCAGCAATTGCTATACACCCTAACATCCCAGGATGGATCAAAGCCCAAAGGACCTCCTACAATGGAATTGTAAGAGTGTCCGCAGTAAAAAACATGAACTCATTTCCCTTTTCAACAAATTCCGACCCGTTGTCGCTGCCGTCTCGGAGACATGGTTAAGCCCGGGATCTCGTTTTCAGATCCCCAGGTATTCCTGTCTTCGGGACGACAGGGATGACGGATACGCAGGCTGTGCCGTGTTTATTTCTAACTCCTACACTTACTCCCAAATCCCCATCCCTCCCCATAGCAATGAACTTCACTTGGTGGCTGCTACCTGCATGGGTGTTTCTTTTGTATCAATTTATATTCCCTATCCAAATACCCAACTCATCTCTGATCTTAATTCTCTTCTCTCTAACATTCCCAGACCTATGATCATTCTCGGAGACTTTAATATCAAAAACACTCTATGGGGATCTCCCACTGACGAGCCTATTTCATGGCTCTTCCTCGATCTTCTCGATACACAAAATCTGTGTGTCTTGAATGATGGTTCTCCCACTCGTTTAACTTCACCATCCCAGAACAAAAGTGCTGTAGACTTAACTCTTGCCTCTCCTGACTTAGCTCCTCTGTTATCATGGTATGTTCTACCTAGCACATATGGTAGTGATCACATGCCCATCATCACCTCCCTATGCTCTTCCTCTAAACCCTGCCCTCCTACACAACCTTTTTTAAAATATCGCACTCAAAATGCGAATTGGGAAAAATATGCGGAAACCCTGGACATTGAAATAAATTCTCTCCCAAATTGTCATAACACAGACCCATCTACTCTGTATGAACAATTTATTTCATGTATAGAGAGAGCTGCAAGCAACTCGATTCCAGTAAAGAACCCTTCCCAAAAAGTCCCATCTCCTCCATGGTGGGATGCAGAGTGTTCCTCCTGTATAGATGAACGCAAAGAAGCAGAGGAACAATATCGAAAAGAGCTAAATATGTCCAGTTACCTTAACTATCAGAAGGTTTCTGCTCAATCAAAGAGATTCCTAGCTAAAAAAAAGAAAGCCGGTTGGAAAAAATTCTGTGAATCACTATCACCTAGAACATCTCCTTCTGTTGTATGGAAGAAAATCAAAGCATTCCGTAGAAGTCAATTACAAACCAACTCCCCCACTAATGATACTTCTCCATGGTTAGAGAGATTCATTGACAGATTGGCCCCCCCTTTTGTTCCAGGTTCTGATTGCCTTCCTTCTTTTCAAGCTACTACTTCCTCATCAGATAAAATGAATGAAGAATTTTCTTTCGCAGAGCTTTGTTGTGCCCTTGATCATCTTAAAGATTCTGCTCCTGGGATTGACGGAATTCCATATTCATTCATCTGTAAATCTTCTTACTCCTCTAAACTTTTCTTCCTCAACATTATTAATAAAATATTTACTACAGGTGAAATTCCCGAACCCTGGAAAACTCAAATTATCATCCCTATTTTAAAACCAGGAAAGGACCCCTCTAATCCCTCATCCTTCAGACCCATAGCTCTTAGCTCAGTTCTTCTAAAAATATTAGAACACTTAATTAAGAACCGCCTTGAATGGATTGTTGAAAATAGAAATCTACTACCTAAAAATCAATATGGTTTCCGTCGATCTAAGGGTACAGTGGACAGTTTGAGTATTCTTAGCTCCTCTATTCGCTTGGCATTTTCAAATAATGAAAGTGTCGTCGGTGCTTTTCTAGACATATCCTCTGCTTATGACAATGTACAGCTTCCTTTGCTCAGGCAGAAAATGCTACAGCTGAGCATCCCAGAGAGACTTGTTAACGTCATATGCAATATCCTTATGTCCCGGTTTATACGCGTCCGTGTCAATGGATCTCTCCTCCCCCCTCGACAAGTTTGGAAAGGCTTACCTCAAGGCTCAGTTCTTAGCCCTCTATTATTTAATATCTACACCTATGACCTAGACCGGACTGTGACCAGCTTCTGTGAAATCTTACAATACGCTGACGATATAGCAATATATGCTAGATCGGATAGCATTCCAGATGCTGTCGCTCGTTTAAACTCTGCTCTGTACTACCTCAATGATTGGCTGGAACGTCATGGACTATCACTTTCAGTGGATAAATGTAGTGCAGTCGTATTTACACGGAAAAGATCTATTCCCCCCATAAGTGTCCTAGTCAACTCTTGCCCCATGCCTATCCGCAACGAGATAAAGTTTCTTGGTGTTATCCTTGATTGGAAAATGACTGGCGTCCAACATCTGAATCATATTTGTCAAAAAGCAGAGAAGGGTATAAACGTTTTGCGTGCAGTTGCTGGTGTCGGTTGGGGTGCGCACCCTTATAGTCAACTACTCTTATACAAAGCGATCGTACGTAGTCACTTCGATTACGGCTGCTTCATTCTTGAACCATGTAGTAAACTTGCTCTTGGCAAACTTGACAGAGTCCAATCCAAATCTTTACGGTTGATCACTGGCGCCATGAAATCGTCCCCCACTTTGGCTCTCCAAATTGAATGCTCGGAACCCCCTCTCCAACTTCGCAGGCAATATTTAGCTGACCGTTTTTTCTTCAAAGTTTGTTTAAATGCCTCCCATCCCCTCCTTGAAGTCTTAGAATCACTGTCCCAATCTGCTGCTAATTCAACTTATTGGACCCATAAGGACCACCCCCCTCTTCTTAAGAGCTATCACGAATTTAAAAAAATAACCAGCCCAATACAACAATTTGACCAAAATCCTCTCTTTTCTACAGACTTTGATGCGCTGGTCTTCCAACCACATGTAATTCTAGACTTCGGACTCAACAAACATTCTCTCCATGCGAACCAACAATTTAACATCCTTGTAAATGAACATTGGCAAGATTGGCTTCTTTTATTTACGGATGCCTCTAAATTATCTGAAAATAGTAATGTCGGTGCGGCGGTCTGGATTCCTAAGTATAAGATTTTGTTAAATTACAAATGCCCGTCTCAGTCGTCTGTATTCTCCGGTGAAGCTATCGCCTTACTGGAAGCAGTTTCTTACATAGAGGCCCATCATATAGAAAAAGCCCTAGTTCTATCAGACTCTAAGAGCTGTTTGCAGGACCTTATAAAACATCCATTCCACGCTAAGGATAACTTCCACATTTCACTAAAAATAAGACAAATCCTTTACCAATGTTACCGAAATAACCTGCAGGTAGTCTTGGCTTGGATACCAGGACACTTAGGTATTAATGGTAACGAGACAGCAGATTTATTTGCGAAGGATGCTGTCCAAACGGGTAACGAAAAACATTATTGCTGCCTTCCCCGTGATCTCAGACTGTCAGCTCGTTCCCATTTGTACGATGAATGGAACAGGTTATGGAACTCCGTTGGTAGCTCAGGTGCGAAAATGTACTCTAGAATTCAAACCGATATCCCAACCAAACCGTGGTTCTCTAAATATCGAAAATTTGATAAACACCCTACATCAACCATAATTAGATTACGCTTAGGTCACGTGTGCTCCCCAGTTTTCCTAGCTAAAATTAGAGTCAAAGATAGCTCTTTGTGCGAATGCGGTCTGGACGAAGGCACTCTGGAACACATATTTTTTAACTGCCCTATGTCGCCATCTCTGTACGACTTGCTTCCCAAGAATATTCCTCGACCCGTTAACATTCCTTTCTTACTCACCTTAGTATTTACCCCTTTCGTAGCAGTTCTCGCCAACTTTATAAGAAACAACAATATATACCTTTGACATATTCTATTTATCTGTTATATCTCCCCACTAAATAAATTCACTTATCCTATTAACTCTTCCCCACTCCTCAGTTGTAGAAATATATCCATACAAGTATATAAATAATCTACTAACATCAATATCTACTAATCTTACGTGTTGTGTTGTTTTAGATTGAACACTGCTCTTCTTCAACCGGTCAAAAGCTATTAAATTTACTTCTACCTACATAATCGTGTCATCCTCAACCTTGACATTGGCAAAATCATCGTTTTGGCTAAACGATGGAGCCATAAACCTAAAAAAAAAAAAATTTCATTGCTATCGAAAATGAAATTTTTGTTTTCGTATTTCGATATACATTTATTAGGAATAGTTGTTCGAAATAATGGACTGAATCACCCCTTAAAGTACTTGTACTTAATTAAAAAGGACATTGTATATATCGATTTAAAATATAGATTTTAGCTAGAAGAATCGATTCTTTGATTAATCGATTTCAGATCGCCATCCCTAGTGTGTGTGTATGTTTGTGATGAATAAATTCAAAAACTACTGTGCCGATTTCAAAAATTCTGTGACCATTATAAAGCTACATATTCACAGGCATATATTAGTTGCTAGAAAAGATTAGGGATCCTTACTAAAACTTTAATATATGTGTAAAAAGTGCCACCATTATGTCCACCCGTGCGAAGTCGGGACGGGCCGCTAGTCCTATCCTATCCTATCCTACTATAATATTACTCTATCCTACTATCCGCTTTCCCTTTAGAATAATAATCGCGAGGTCTAAGTTCGTGGCGAACTACTAGTATTATAATATATATATATATATATATATACAATGTCCTTTTTTATTAAGTACAAATATTTTAAGGGGTGATTCAGTCCATCATTTCGAACAACTTTTCCCAATAAATATATATCGAAATACGAAAAAATAATTTTCATTTTTCATAGTAATGATATCACGTGACTACTTCGATTTCTATGAAAACCTCAAATTTTTTTTTCGTATTTCAAAATACATTTATTGGGAAAAGTTGTTCAAAATGATGGTCTAGATCACCCCTTAAAATATTTGTACTTAATAAAAAAGGACATTGTATATTTATTTATATATAATATTATAAATGCGAAAGTGAGTTTGTATATTTGTTTGTTTGTTACAACTTCACGCTTCAACCCCTGAACCTGTTTAGATGTTTGCTATGGATATAGTTTGTTACCCAGGGAAGGACATAGGATAGATTTATCCCTAAATTCCCACGGGGAGCGAAGCCCGCGGGCACAGCTAGTGGTATGTATCACAAGATATTCTCTTCCCGAGATGGAACAAGACTACGTCACGATAAGTGTTACAACTGATTGTTCTTTTCAGTAAAAATAACTTTCTCAATAAGTTTATTAATATTAAATAAAATATTTACTAACTTAGCTATTTGGTATCTCGTATGGTTCATCTACTTAATATTTTATAAATTGTTATAATTAATTTATTAATTCGTAATCCTACTAATATTATAAATGCGAAAGTAAGTTTGTATATTTGTTTGTTACCTCTTCACGCTTCAACTGAACCTATTTAGATGAAATTTGCTATGGATATAGTTTGAGACTCGGGAAAGGGCATAGGGTACTATTTATCCCGAAATTTCCACGGGGAGCGAAGCCCGCGGGCACAGCTAGTAGAATCATATAAGTAGGTATGTATTTATTACTTACTCCACATCCCTATTGCCAACGATTGTCGCTAGATGGTGTTATGCAATTTTAAAACTCGATATGGTTTGTTCTATAAAATGATTAAAGTTTTGTTGTTAAGTTAAAGTAAGGAACCACATAAATGTCATGTTACGTGTACCGTACATGTTTATCAACGTTAATTTTTGAGAGTCCCAGTGTCTTGTTTATGCTGGGATTCAGGGAATTTAGGCAGGCTGGTAATTTATCTATTATATATATTTTTGACAGGACTGTGTAAAACCTTCCAGGACATAGCTGTTTAAATGACAGAATGTCCAAATAGTTTAATATGTGTTATAATAAAGCCGCTTACACACGACACAATTTTTAATACAATCTGCAGTAACAATCTGGTGCTGTGCTGCAGATTGTGATGTGTGGAGACGTGTTGTGTTGTGTCCAAACAAATTGCGTGTCGGCTGTATCCGACCGCTGCTGTACAGTAAGTTGTATCCGTCATGGTATAATAAAATAAGGTATTCTCTTCCCGTGACAGCTGATGACGTAGGTGGAACTTGACTATGTCATCAGCTTGATATGTTGCCACTGTGTGAAATTGAATTACCCGAGCGTAATGTATTTTTAAACTTTATATACCAATTTCGAATTAATAATCCATTATATCAATTTATAAAATATTGAATTGATGAATCACGCGAGAATCGCGAGATACTCACAAGCTAAGTTACTTAATATTTTATTTAATATTCATGAACTAATTGAGAAAGTCCTTAAATTTACTGAAAAGAACAATCAGTGGCAACACTTTCGTGACGTAGTCAAGTTCCATCTCGGGAAGAGAATACCTTATTTTATTATACCATGGTATCCGTGTCGCAACGTGTGTAGCGCAATTGGTATGTTAGATGCAATTTGGCTCAGTCGTGCGCACACCGTTGAAACGGCAGCACGTTATGCTACGGTTCTTTAAGTACCTAGTGTTTGTTTTAAAATTTCATTGCGTACCTACGTGACCTACGTTACTTAAAATTAAATATGAACAGCAAGTAAAATGTGTGTGGCTAAATATTTTAGAACTTTATAAAGACAAACATACTCTTTAATAGGTTATTAAAATCTTCTAGTATTAAATAGAACATTATATTCACTGTGATTTTGTTGTAGCCTTCTTTCGTCCAATATCTTCTTTTATTTCTCATAATAGACATTGTAGCTAAATATAAGGTAATCGTGAGCCCCGCTTTTTGCAATTTCGAAAGCTAGGAGCCATTATTACAGGCGTGCGCACACTGTGACGATAGGACGCGCACTGAAGTTGTGATTGAAATTGTGGTCGCAATTGTTATGCGTGTAGAGCACAGTCGACAGCGACTTCAACATGCCGCAGCTGCAGGTTGGTAACCTATCACAAACTAGATTTGTTTTTCTTCGATTTTTATTTGTTCGAAAACGGTACAACGAAGTTTTAAATGCCAAATGGGTTCTTTACCATATTTTCTGCTTATATAAATTCAATAAATATATTTTTCGTCTTCTATAAAAACTATCGACCGAAAATCAAAATATGTAATTTTTATTTGAAAATTTATTTGGTAACAAGAATTTTATTTTCTAGAAGTATTAATGATAGAAATAACTTCTTCCAAATTATTTTTTACACAGATTTTCAATAACTTTTATTTTATTAACAGTAATTTTGTACATGCAGGATTAATATATTATAATAAATAACACTTATTTAAGTAACAATAATATAAACTATGTATTTAAACATTACGTTTTTGGATAATTCTATATCACATTTGAATCTTGTGACAGAGCGCTATAGGTAGGTTCAGGTTGCGGCGGGGTGGCCCTTGGGCCACCCCAAGCCGCACAACATGACAAACACACAAATAGAACATAACTACAAAGTATATACTCTGTATATATAAACATTTTGAATTTCAAAATTATGATTTAAATTATTTGGTATTTGTCATCTTGTATTTTAATAATAGGGAAAATAATTTTTAGGTTAAATAATTATTTTCTTTATGAAACATATAGAAATAGTATCATCGGTTTAACGTTAGGTTGCAATACAAAGCATATACCTTTCAAAAATATAACAATCGAAAATCGGAATTTCAACCAGATGGAATAAGAGATTTCGGTAAAAAGAAAATATTGAAAATAAAAAAATTACGAAACGTTTTTGGTATTTTCAAATTCGTAACTAAAGAATTCTAGTTTGTGATAGGTAACCCTGCAGGTTGCATGGCAAGTTGTGTCGTGTGTAAGCCGCTATAGCGTTGCATAACTATCGACAGTTGACCATGAAAAAAGTCATAATATCGATAGGACTATCGATATTATCTGTTCACGCCATATCGCTCTTTTTACATCATATCATCTTTCGTTCATCTCGGCCTTCATTTTATCATCCATAACCTATTACAGTCCATAACGCACCGCTGATCCAGTATCGATTGTCAATAGTTTGCAATACTATAGATTAAAATGTAAAACTACCATCGATACGGAAAATTACTATCGATATTAAATAATACTATCGATAGTTTTTATACAAATATTACCTTTACTTTCGATAGTATTAATTAAAAACTATCGATAGTCCTATCGATATTGTTACTGTTTTCTAAGGCCACGATAGTATCGATAGACAATATTATGAATGAGTTAGTTTAGCCAAAAAACATAAATATTTATTTGCGACAATTTCCGTCGCTCTCTCTCGCTCCGGCAAATGACAGTTCTGAGCACTAGAACAGGATAGCAGCGTGCAAAAGTACTGTTTCGTGACTATCCTCAAAAGCTAGTTTCTTTCTGCGGATCTTTCTCAGCCCCAACCCGAGTCTTCGAAGTAGTTTCTACTGCCGCATAACTATCGAAAATCCTCGAAACTATCGAAGAATCTTGAAAAACAGACACAATTTCTATAGGACTATCGATAGTATCGATACTATTGAATTTAGATACTATCCATAGTATCGATATCGTAACTACTATTTGTGTGAAAAACTATCGATAGCTTTTACTATCGATATTATAATGATATCGATATTGGGTAATACTATCGATATACAAATGAAATAAGCCCAAACTCGATGGAGTTGCGTCGTTTTATTACTGAGTTCCATCGACCACCTTCCGTCTCTGTGATCTGACCCTAGACAAATGCTCGTCAAGACAGATTAAACGAATCCTACTCAATGAGGTTATGTTGTTTTATAACTGAGTTCCATCGAATATCTTCTGGCTACATCATCAAAACAGCTCATACACTCCATATTATTGTATTGTCATCTAACTTACACAAGTATGTAAAGATTCAGCAAATTCGGTTGAGGATAACTGGTTGAAAATTGAGTTGCAAGATTTGATCTAAACAAACATACATACATACAAGATACATTGCAAGTTAAATAACGCTGTGTGAATTTTAAACCTTAGTGAAACTTTTGTAAATTTTTACTATTTTGCCAAACGACAAATTATTTGTCTTTTATTTTTGGGTAATCTAGATTACGGACTAAAAATAATACAGGTACCTACCTATACAATGTCCTTTTTAATAAAGTATAAATATTTTAAGGGGTGATTCAGTCCATCATTTCGAACAACTATTCCCAATAAATGTATATTATAATAAATAAAAATAGTAATGATATCACGTGACTACTTCGATTTGTATGAAAACCTAAATTTTTTTTACGTATTTCGATATACATTCACTGGGAAAAGTGGTTCAAAATGATGGACTGAACCACCCCTTAAAATATTTGTACTTAATTAAAAAGGACATTGTATTTATTACCCAGTCCACATCCCTATTACCAACAATTGTCACTAGATGGCGTTATGATTAAAGTTTTGTTGTCAAGTTAGTCGCCATACAATACATTTAATATACGTTTATAATAGACGTTATATTTTTGGAAGTCCCGGTATTTTGATTATGCTGGTATTTAGGGAATATAGGTTTAGATGTAGGCTTATATATTTTTCATCTCATCTATTTGAAAAACGGTGTTTTCATCCCAAAACATTTGGAGCTAAAGTTACTGCTGATTATCTGGGTATTGAAAAGTGAAAAAGAAAATCTTACGGGTATAAAACACAATTTGAAAACGGAACACGAGTGGCATCTATGAAAAATCAGCCAAAAACAAAAGAACTGATTACGTATTTTTTAAATTTGGAATACATTTCATCGTCAACAATTCAACCTGAATGAATGTAGGTAAAAATGTTTATGTTCTTTGCTTCGAAAAAGGAAAAAGGAATAATTAAAAAAGCGCAATTTTCGTCTTTGATTTAAAGTAATTACAGAAGTTTTAGATTACATTGTGTTGAAAGTAATTAAGCATTTGTGTAAATTTGATTACTTTTTCGTAAGTTTAAGCCGATAGTGAACATCAAGTTTTAGTTATTATAAAAAAAAAAATATGAATGACCACGCAAACAAAATTGTGAGCTTATGACTATGAGTGAACATTATTTTCGAAGTTGGTTCTGAAAAATTATAGAAAACGACACTAAATAAAGGTTATTACTCGTACTGTTTGGAGCTTTGATTAGGTATTGTAGGTGTTATATTTTCCTTCATATTCTTTTTTTATCTATTTCCTAGTTTTTCTTACAGATGGCGACAAAAAGTAGAGTGTGCTACTCGTGTACGGTAATATTTTTATCTCGGGCGTTTCGTGAATCCCTCGCTTCACACAGAATTCAAAGTAGCGCCCTCGACTTAAAAGTGTTACCTTTTCGCCTTGTAGCACAATCTACTATTTGTCAGGACTGTGTAAAATATGTTATGAATGTAGGATGTAAGAGTTTTGAATGGAAAGGAACGTATGATTTGTAAGAGAAGGACAGATGATACAAGTAAGAGGGTGTGAGAGAGAAAGTAAGAGACGCGCAAAAAATTTAAAGGAATGAAAAAAAATGATTGCTAAGATTTGATAAGACGCTAAGCTAAGAAAAGACGAGTAGTAAAATTAAAATCAGATTTATTCACCACGAATACAGACACAAATAAAGCCGTGATTTACCTCTAACAAAGTTTCTGTGGATTTTGCTCAGCCCCACATCCTACATGAATGAGTTAGTTTAGCCATGCCTACCCATCGCTATATAAATGTCGCAGTTGGATTGTATAATCCGCTGTTATTCAAAAACTCTAGCTGTTTGGCAATACAGTTCGGTTCTGTAAAACAGCTGAAAATCGTTCAGCTAGATCGTCCAATGAGTTACGTAATTACGTAACTCATTGGATCGATTACTCGTTGCAAATCCTTCGCATACGACCGATTCAAAAATGCGCCCGTTTGGAAACGCTCGCCCAAACCCTTCGTAATGTGACAAGTGATTTCAAAAATACGTCTCCACTGTCATCTGCTCAATTATTTATTGCACGCCTCATAAGCGAAGCGTTGAGGTAGGTAAATTACGAGGGCTGCAGACGGAGGGTGCAGAAGAAAAATGTAGACTTTAGTTTTAAGTTGATATATTTAGAAAAAATACATCGAGTGATAAAAATAATTTAAAATCTAAGTAGCGTGACGATTGATCGATGTAAGATTCAAAAGTGAGGTATCTTCGGGGAGTTCTGGCCGGTGCCAGGTGTGCGGCGGATTGCGACATCGACGCTCTTGGGTGGTCATTGATTCCGCGATCGAGTGATGTCTTACGATATTATAAAGGTACTGCTCCATTTAATTAGGTAAGGATTGTCGTCCATATGTAACACCTCCCCCCATAGATCAGCAACTATTCGCGAATGCTTTTGGGGATAGTTGCGGGAATGTTCCTGTGATCCACTCTAATCTCACTTGGATTTACTTCTTTGAGAGTTATGATAGCTTCGTTCTTATTTCTCTGGTGTTTTCTTAGTCGGTAGATAGTCACGGCGATAGCAAGTGAGATTGAAATAATTAACACCATGTATACAGGAATAGTCGTATGGTACAGCGATTGTTCAGCAAAATTCTTCAGATGTACTGGAGCTTGGATAGATATCTTGTTGTATGCAGAATGCAGGTTTCCTAGGTCTGAGGAATCTAGGACGACAGATGGATGATCCAGTTGCCTGTACTCGTCATACATAGGCATTTCCAGAATCTTGACGACGTGTCCTTTTACGTGCTCGTTCATATTGGCGATGGTAAAGTCAGGAGCTTTCAACTGGCAGTGAAGTGGTATTACTGCTAGGAAGCTTCCATGTAGAGTCTTGTATTGTTCTTGACCGCAGGAGATTTTAACTTTAGTTGGCGTCGGGAACGACATAGTGTAGTGCTTATCATCGAGTTGTTCGAGTGCTTCTCTCATCATGATAACTGAAGTCTGGTTACAAGTCTTTAGGAGTTCTTGCTTGGCAATGAGATGTTGTATGCAGTCCGGTTCATCTAGTAGTCTATTCTTCGGCTTCGCTTGGCAGAGATATGACGAGTTAACTTTCAGACATTCTGTCTCCATGTACACATAGTTCTTCCCAGAAATTGCTATATAAGGTAAGGTGGGTATCAGGACATTTTTAAATTTATTTGGGACTATGGATAATCTATACAGGATGTAGGAAGGAGGATAGGCAATCGGTATCTGTATAACTATAACTATTCGCCTATCTGTGTAAAAATATCCTAGCTTAATTATATCATAGAAATCTCTGTACTCGATGTCAAAGATTTCTTCCTTACTATATATAGCTTTAACTGTATTGATTATATTCTTAACATTATCTAAACTAACTACTGAATGGGGTGTGCTCGATGCACGAATAAAAGCTAAATTATTCTCTATTTTAAGTATTTCTTGAGACAAATCTTCGATATTGTCTCCAACTATTAGTAAGTACTGCGCTAAATGGGCATACTTAAATAAAACAGATTCACTTTGATTTTCATGTTCCAAAAACTCGTTAATGACTTGATTTATCTTAGCTTGATTTTGAACTAGACTATCTAAAATTTTTGTATTATAAGATATATATTCTTTATTTAATGTAATATGGTTATTTAACTCTGTTTCTAATTTTAACTTATTTTTCTGGATAACCTGAATGACTTTATCATATTTAATAGCATCGGTGTAATCTAAGTTTCCAGAGATACTTTTAATAATTGAACCTAATCCATTTACAAGGCCTCTCCTCACACGATGTGGCTCAAAGGTAAGTAGCTGATCTGAGACCGCGTTAATTTTAAGTTCCAAATGTTCAATATGAGGATCAAATAGGTGTAAAGTATTATTACTTAATTTAAGTTTTACTTCAGATAGTTGTAATTGAACTTTATTGATCTGAGTACGAATATTATCAAGATCAACGAAATTAAGGAAGGAATGGTAATGTGATATGACCTTTGCGGGTCCTAGTTTAAAGGGAAGTAGGCCTGGTCCGCTGTCCAAAGAGTCAATCGTTATTTCTTGTCCTTTCGTCAGCTGGAGAAGAGTCGTTAGCAGTATTATCCTGTAACAAAGTGGGGACTTTAGGGGTACGTTTAAGTCGGGATTTAGCGACAGGGCCGCGTTTCTTTTTGGTGTAAATGTGGATAGGGAGATCAGCAAGAACAGTATCCTGAGTATATCTTGGCGCTAGCTTTTGTCTACTCGCCATTGGATTACGTATAAAAATCTGCTGATCGGGAGTATAGTCTTTTTCAGGTTCACGGTTTCTGTTTCTGCTTTCAGTCAGTTGAGTCCTGTCCTGAAGGGAAGTCTGATTTATTAAGTCGTACACTTGAGTCATGCGATTTTTATGGGTTTGTGAATACTGTTGTAGAAGATGTTCAGTCAGATTTATATCTAATGGATCACGAGGATCGAAATGTCCTGTAATTAGGTCTAGAGGTCTACATTTAGTGAAGCTGTGAATTGAGCTATTATATGCTTATAAGGCATATGTCATAAGATTCACTACTGGTTCATCTGGTTTTTCGAGTTGTAATATTCGAAGATGTTCCAAAATAGTAGAATGAAAGCGTTCCACTATACCGTTTTCATTAGGAGTATGGGAATTAATTTTTTGGTGTTGAACTTTATGGAGTCTCGAAAATTCAGAGAATAGCTGGTTGGTGAATTCAGGACCTTGGTCAGTAATTATGGTTAGAGGTAGACCATGATGAGTCGAAAATTTTAGTAGAGCTTGGACTACACTTATTGCTGTTCCATCTCTAAGATGATATGCTTGAGCATATTTCGAGAAAGAGTCAACAAATGTAAGGTATTTTTCGTTTTTAGCTGTAAAAAGATCTAAATGTACAATTTCGAAGGGTTTTGTAGGTGGAGGGACTATATTAAATCTTTGTCTTATAGGATTCCTGTCATATTTCGCTTGACCACAAATACTGCACTCGTTGATGTATTTAGTGATATGGTCTCTCATCTTAGGCCAGAAATACTTAGAAGATAGGGCTAAATAGGTTTCATTTATACCACGATGGTTCGTCTTGCCCTCGTGATATTTTTTTATTATATCCTGCTGTTTTAAGTAATCGTTAATGTTTTCTAATTCTACTTTGGTAAGTACTAAGTTCATTGAAGAACTTCTAAAGTTATCCTGAATAATAGGAATTACTTGAAACATAGCTAGAGGTGGAAAGATCTTAAGACCTGTCTTGATTTTGGGATTCACAAACTCTTTAATGGCTTGTATGACTTCAGCTTCAAGATTGGATTCTGAAATACGAATAGTCGTTCTAGTATGCGTGTCAAAAGGTCTAGTCATTGTTGGTTTTTTCTTTAGGTCTCCTACAACAACTAAGCAAATTTGGTGAGTGAATTTATTGAGAGGTTCATCTGTTATAGGAATTTCTAATATAGGATTTTCAGCACTTGTATGAGCTGTTAAGGTGGATGAACCAGATTCAGAAGGTGGTTTCTCTGAGACATTAACTGCAATAGAACTAGTTTCTTCATTATTAATTTCTATACGGGACAAAGCATCGGCGTTGGTGTTATGTTTGCCTTGCTTATAGACCGTAGTAAAATTGTATTCACTTAGCTTTAGGCGCCATCGAGTTAGTCTAGAATTAGGTTCCTTGAGGTTCATTACCCATTGAAGGGGTTTATGATCCGTAACTACTTTAAATTTTCTCCCAAATAGATATGGCCTGAAATATTTGGTGGCCCAAACAATAGCCAATAGTTCCTTTTCTATTGTGCTGTAATTGATCTCACTAGAGTTAAGAGTTCTGGATGCGTAAGCTATAGGTTTATCACTACCAATAGTACCTTGTGAGAGGACAGCACCAATGGCATAATTGGATGCGTCTGTGGTAAGTACAAAGTCTTTGTTAAAGTCCGGATATTGCAAAATTGGGTCGTTAGTTAATAAGGTCTTACATGTCTCGAAACTTTTAGTATAATTAGAATCATTATAAGTAATTTTAGATCCTTTTTTTAAGCATTTAGTCATTGGTTTAGTTATACGCGCAAAATCTGGTATGAACTTTCTGTAATATCCAACGAGTCCTAAAAATCTTTTTATCTCTGTAGCAGTTTTAGGTAAGGGGAATTTTTGTATAGCTTTTATTTTGTCCGGATTTGGTTTTATACCATCTTTACTAATTATATGTCCTAAATAGGCTGTTTCTAATTTTAAGAATTCCGATTTATCCATTTGAATTTTAAAATTTGATTCTCTTAATCTTCTGAATACTTTTTCCAAATTTACTATGTGTTCTTGCAAAGAAACGCTAAAAACTATGATATCGTCTAGATAGACTAGGCAAACTGTATTCTGGAGATCCCTGAGGACATTATCCATCACACGTTGAAACGTGGATGGGGAATTTTTCAGACCCATGGGCATACGCAGAAATTCGAAGTGCCCATGTTCTACGTTAAATGCGGTCTTTTGAACGTCCTCAGGATTCATTTCCACTTGGTAGAAACCACTGGCTAAATCAAGGGTACTGAAATAGTGACAGTTGCCTAATTTATCCAAAACATCGGTTATATTGGGTATAGGATATTTATCGTCTATTGTTTTTTCATTCAATTTTCTAAAATCGACAACTATACGCCATTTAGCTTTACCAGATGCATCTGCCTTCTTTGGAACCACCCAGATGGGAGAGCTCCATGCTGATTGTGAAGGACGAATAATGCCTTGTGATAACATTTTTGAAATTTGATCTTGAACTTCATTTCTATGTATAAAGGGATATCTATAAGATTTAGTGTAGACTGGTAACTCATCAGTCGTTTTGATGCTGTGCTTGATTTTATTAGTGAATGTTAACGGTTCGCCATCGATATAAAATACGTCAGCATATTTGGCACAAATATTTTCTAGGTTGGCACGTTCTTCGGGATTTAGATGTTCAGTACGAAGACGAGAAAGTACTTGAGATACGCGATCAGGTAATTTTCCGGTAGGTGTCACTTGAGTGTTAAATAGTTCAGCACTAGCCGGTCTATCCATAGAAAAAACTATGTCATGTCTAGAAGGGTTAATTACTTCTACAATACCACGGTTATTCTTAACAGTCGTAATACAATCTTTAATTTGACAATTTGATATAATTTGTACAGGGATTAATGCTTCGCCGTCATGAAAGTTTACTGGAATTTTGATTAATTTAGATGAATTTGCAGGTATAATGCATTCATAGAGATTACAGTTGCGAGAGTCGTACATTAGCAAAGGAGTTGATGAGTGCCGTGTAACTAAAATTTTATTTTTTAAATCAATTGTAGATTCAAATTGTTCAAGTAAATCGAGACCAATTACTCCGTCAAAATAATTGTGAAATTTATAAATTAATAAAGTAATGTCTTCTTTTTCATTGAATTCTTTAAAACATGGTATAGTAATTGAATAATTACTACGAGTAGTCGCATGGATATTAGTAATCTCGAAAGGATCGTAGTTACATGATATATCCGAAAAGAAGGTTTGTACAGCTTGGGGACTTATAAAAGACTGGTTGGCTCCAGTATCAACTAGTAATTTAAGAGGCGGATCTAGGATCTGAATATAGGGCAATTGACGTTGAGTTTGCAGATTTATTTCTATTTTGGTTTTTCTGACGTCGAGACTGTCCGAAAATCCTCTTTATCAGAACGAGTCGCTTCTTCATTAGCTTCTTCTATAGTAGCAGGAACGTAATCTGAAGGTTGTTCAAATGATAAGTCATAAGCATAGTCAGGATATTCGTAGTAGTCATTGTGATAATCATGGTAGTAGTCACCCGAATAGTCATTATTATAGTCATAGTCAAAGTCATAGAATTCGTTTACGTTAAGTTCTCTTGTCTTAAAATAGTTAGTGGGTGGCGGATTCCCAGATTTAGTCCAGTCATGGGGTTGTCTAGGCGGGAAAAGTTTAGCTACATAGTGACTGACACCACTCATAGGTTGCGGAAAATTTGTGTTACTATTTGCGTTGTTACGATGATGATGATTAGGTATTTTAAAAACGTTGCTCTGGGGCCTATAATTTGGCGGAGGAGCCGCAAACATTTGTTGAGTACGAGTAGGGAACGGTGGTTGAGGTCTCCAAAGTGGCATAGGCCTCGGCGCGGCGAATGGCCTAGATGGGCCAGGCATATTAGGCATATTAAAATTATTAGGTTTTATTTGACCGGAAAAAATATTATTTAAAGGTTTAGGGATAAAATTATTTCTTGGAATATTTAACGCGTTTGGGTTGCTGAAAGAAAATGCTGAAAAGTTAGGCTGATTAAATGAAGACGAAGACTTTCGGTGAGGTAAGTGATCGTTACGCTGCTGTAAGTACAGAGTGTTCATCTCATGGTGAACAAATTCTAAAGCCTTCTCCATCGTCTCTGGTCTCATACACCTGATACGAGAACCAAGGGGGTCGCGAAGTCCACGAAGGTACGATTGAAGTGTTAATTTTTTATATAAATTACGTTTCGCCTCAATTGTGCTACCTATAGTTTCATGCAATGATGTCATTATGGTACTAAATAAATTTTGACATTCCTCATAAAATTGCTGAGGGGTACTTGAGCCTTGTGTTAATAGAGAAAGATCATTGTAAAGAGAGGTCTCATCACGTTGGTCGGCAAAAGTGTTAATAATTGTATTACGTATAGCCTGCCAGGTTTCCGGGATACCATTGGAATTAATAGTGCGTGCTGCGTGCCCAGTAATTTTATTCAAAATTCCATTAATAAGTGACAGATTAGCAAGTTCTCGTCCGGGCTCATTTGACATGTACTGTTCAACTAATTGATCGCACAAATGAACAAACCGAGTTAAAACGTTCGGATTCCCGTCAAATTCCGGAACAAGTCTAAGAGCCTTATAAATATGGTCTACCATAGACTGAGATGAGTTTAAAACTGGTGGTTGAGGCTGAGCCGGATTAAAAGCCATTTCGTTAAATTCTTCTTCTTCTTCTTCAATTATGTTTAAGCCTCTATTTGAGTCTATCGCTAAAGATCTATTACTAACACTACAGCTAGATAACCGAGATTGCCGTGGGTGGAAAATCTTGGAAGAAAATTAAAAGGAACACTAAAAGAAAAAGGAGAGCAACTCTAGTTAGATCTAGTGTACTCACATATACATATTTCCTCTGCTGTATCGATTTCTGGATACACCTCGTGACTGCAACTGCCTGCGTAGATTCTGGACCGTCTTCGCGCACTACACTGACTCTATGTCTATGATCTAGTCGTCCCGACGATCCTGCCGACTGCGCCAATTACGAGGGCTGCAGACGGAGGGTGCAGAAGAAAAATGTAGACTTTAGTTTTAAGTTGATATATTTAGAAAAAATACATCGAGTGATAAAAATAATTTAAAATCTAAGTAGCGTGACGATTGATCGATGTAAGATTCAAAAGTGAGGTATCTTCGGGGAGTTCTGGCCGGTGCCAGGTGTGCGGCAGATTGCGACATCGACGCTCTTGGGTGGTCATTGATTCCGCGATCGAGTGATGTCTTACGATATTATAAAGGTACTGCTCCATTTAATTAGGTAAGGATTGTCGTCTGTGTTAAATATGTTATGAATGTAGGATGTAAAAGTTTTGAATGGAAAGGAACGTATGATTTGTAAGAGAAGGACAGATGATACAAGTAAGAGGGTGTGAGAGAGAAATTAAGAGACGCGCGAAAAATTTTGAATTTAGAGGAATGAAAAAAAAGTGATTGCTAAGATTTAATAAGACGCTAAGCTAAGAAAAGACGAGTAGTAAAATTAAAATCAGATTTATTCACCACGAATACAGACACAAATAAAGCCGTGATTTACCTCTAACAAAGTTTCTGTGGATTTTGCTCAGCCCCACATCCTACATGAATTAGTTTAGCCATGCCTACCCATCGCTATATAAATGTCGCAGTTGGATTGTATAATCCGCTGTTATTCAAAAACTCTAGCTGTTTGGCAATACAGTTCGGTTCTGTAAAACAGCTGAAAATCGTTCAGCTAGATCGTCCAATGAGTTACGTAATTACGTAACTCATTGGATCGATTACTCGTTGCAAATCCTTCGCATACGACCGATTCAAAAATGCGCCCGTTTGGAAACGCTCGCCCAAACCCTTCGTAATGTGACAAGTGATTTCAAAAATACGTCTCCACTGTCATCTGCTCAATTATTTATTGCACGCCTCATAAGCGAAGCGTTGAGGTAGGTACTACTGTCACTTCGCGCAAAACATCTGATTTTTCAAACTTAAAATGTCTTTATGTATCATACATTGCACTTGTAAGATAATATATACACACACATATTAAGAAAAAAATACAATTTTTAACACTCATGATATTTTTGATGTCATTTTTGTTATTTAAACTAGTTAAAAAACAGTTTAAAAAAGTTCTGTCTTCGACGTCCGTGTGTCTGTATGTGCGGAGGCTTTTCTTGTTAAAACGATAACGACCGAAATACTTTACTAATCGAGTTTTTTTTTCTCTTACGCTTGAGTATGCTCAGGAATAGAACCCTTTCATTTTTCAGGGTCTGATTCGATGTGGTTTAATTGTTATTAAATAAACAAAAAAAAAATATCGACTGTTCTTCATAGTTTTAGTATATCTATACATTGTCCTTTTTTATTAAGTACAAATATTTTAAGGGGTGATTCAGTCCATCATATGGAACAACTTTTCCCAATAAATGTATATCGAAATACGAAAAGAAAATTTTCATTTTTCATAGTAATGATATCACGTGACTACTTCGATTTGTATGAAAACCGAAAAAATATTTTTCGTATTTCGATATACATTTATTGGGAAAAGTTGTTCAAAATGATGGACTGAGTCACCCCTTAAAATATTTGTACTTAATAAAAAAGGATATTGTATATATCTTTATTTTTCTATAGGCGTAAGAATTTAAAAAAAAATATGGACCCTTTGAGGCGTGCTCTTTTGGATTTTCCAAACTTATTTTTTATTTGCGATGAACCGCTCTAGCACCCGTGCTATAGCGTTCCGTCGCTCTCTCTCGCTCCGGCAAATGACAGTTCTGAGCAGCAGAACAGGATGGAAGCTAGCATAAATTGTTTAAAAATAAATAGGGCGATAATTTACTTTTAAACAATTTATTTCAAATGAGGGCGCCACTTCTGCTACTTCTTTGTTAGCCCTAATCCGAATCTTCGCGGTAGGTCATTCCGCCCCTTAAAACAAATTCACATACAGTTAAAACCTTAAAAAATTTAATTCTTATATCTCTATGAGCCTAAAAGTCCAAAATTTTCAGCCCCTAAATTGTAAATCAAAAATAATATAAAAATAAAAGTCCTAAATTTTACGTAAAAAACAGCAGTCCACATCCCTATTGCCAACGATTGTCGCTAGATGTCGTTATGCAATTTTAAAACTCGATATGGTTTGTTCAGTAAAATGAATCAAGTTTTGTTGTTAAGTTACAACTCCGAAGTTGCACGCTATATAGTTATCTCCACTTTAAATTTTTGAGAGTCCCGGTGTTTGTTTATGCTGGGATTCAGCCTGACTCCCAGCTTAAGAGTCCCCGACCCTAGACTTCTCCATACAAACGTAGTCTACGTTTAATTTTGAAACCATATGTCAGATTCCGATAAAAATTGGTAATTGTAAAAAAATTGCAATTATCTAGGGTTATAACTGGTTTCCTATAGCAAAATTATGAACTGGAAAGAAAATATAACGATTTAGAAGTTTCCCATACTAATGGTCAAAAATGATATAAAACACTATATTCTATTTCAAGTTCATATTTTTACTGTAGGAAACTAGTTATAAACCTAGATAATTGCAATATCTTTGAAATTACAAAATTTTGCCCAAATCGGACATGTCGTTTTGAAATAAAACGTAGACTACGTTTGTATGGAAAGTTGTATTTTGGTCTAGGGTCGGGGGACCCTTAAACATATTATTCCCCTAATCATTCAGGGAGGGAATAAAATAAAACACAATTTGAATACGGACCACGAGTGGAATCTATGAAAATTAAGCCAAAACAAAATATTTAGTTTTAATACAATTAATAAAATTGGCACAGATCACGTATTTTTTTTAAATTTGGAATACATTCATTATTATCAATTCAACAAATTCAACACGGATGACTGTAGGTAAAAATGTTTATGTTCTTTGCTTCGAAATTACTTACACTTACATTATATATACTATAGCTGTGATTTTTTTCACGTGGCCATATATTACCGTTTAGCAGATAGAGGGGGGGGGGGGGGGACGACACTCGACTCTGACAAAAATTGGCACTTTAAACTCAAATGTTTCAGAAAAACTCACAATATTTTTGAAAGACCTATTCAACAATACCTCACACAATGTGTTTGTCGAGTAAAATAATTGACTCCCCTCTATACTTGTATGGCAGCTAGCCCAAAAAAAAAGTTTTTTTAGGGTTCCGTAGCCAAATGGCAAAACCGAACCCTTATGGATTCGTCATGTCCGTCTGTCTGTCTGTCCGTCCGTATGTCACAGCACTTTTTCCGAAACTATAAGACCTATACTATTGAAACTTGGTAAGTAGATGTATTATGTGAACCGCATTAAGGTTTTGACACAAAAATAGAAAAAAATACAATAAATTTAAGGGGTTCCCCATACTTAGAACTAAACCTCAAAAATTTATTTTTCATCAAACCCATACGTGTGGGGTATCTATGGATAGGTCTTTAAAAATGATATTGAGGTTTCTAATATTGTTTATTGCGCCCCCCCCCCCCCTCCCTTAACTCCTAAAACAAGAGAATAATAAACTTAAAAAAAATATATGATGTTTATTACCATAAAAACTACGAGCGAAAAATGGTTTGAACGAGATCTAGTAAGTAGTTTTTTTTAATACGTCATAAATCATAAACGGCAATTTACCTTTCATTCAATCAACTCAAATATAAAAATTTAAAAAAACATACTACAAGACTTTTATATTATGTTATTTGCTACTACGGAACCCTTCATGGGCGAGTCCGACTCGCACTTGGCTAATTATTATAAAGAGGCGTTTCTTTAAAAAAAAAATAGTTCCTTCACGTGACATAGATGCCGCCAGCAATCACATAAATAGATCTGTCAATGTCTAATTCATGTAAAATTTTCATGGTGAGAGTTTGTCTTTGGAATATTTAACATTTTTATTTTTTTAAATTTATTTAAAAATAAATTATTGTTTGTAAATATGTAATTTATAAATAAAAGAATGGTAAAATACAAGATTGGTTAATAAATTACAAATTTATTAAAAGTATTGAACCAAACGGCCTCTTTCATTTTTGGCAGAACTATTTCAATCTTTTGAAAATGTTTTTAACCTCATTTTTTTTCACTGAAAAACGTCTCATTTGCCTGGCAAATAACTTGTTTGTTTTATTTAAATAAATAAATATATAGGGACAAATTACACTGATTGAGCTAGCCCCAAAGTAAGTTCGAGACTTGTATTATGGGATACAAACTCAGCGACACTATATTTTATAATAAATACATGTATAGATAAACATCCAATATTTAACACAAAGTTTCCATAATTAGTGAAAAAAAATTGATTGCTTTATCATGAACTATGCCACGGAGGTCATCAGTAATATATAGTCCGAGAGCTAGTAGACATATTTGGTAAGATATTTCTCATATTTCAAGCAAGCTGGAAACTTGTATGATAGAATCCCTAACTTGGAAATGCAGACCTGGCTGGAAACAGCTAAAAAAGGGGCTAAATAAACAAAAAAAAAGAATTTGAAAAATGTATTTGAGGCAAGTTAAAGTTTTACAGAATATTATCATTATTAATGACCGGCCAAGTGCTAGTTAGACTCGCGCACGAAGGGTTTCGTACGATTATCTAAAAAAAAACAGGTTTGTTATATGGGAGCTCCACTTAAATATTTATGTAATTCTGTTTTTAGTATTGTTGTTATAGCGGCAACAGAAATACATCGTCTGTGAAAATTTCAACTGTTTACCTATCACGGTTTATGAAACCTGGTGACAGACGGACGGACAGATGGACAGCAGAGATAGGGTCCCGTTTTTTCGCTTTGGGTATGGAACCCTAAAAATAAACATTCTAAAAAAGGCTGATCGTTTTGGTGGTACATTCTATCTATAACACCTCTCTTTTTGTCGAGGTCAAAGTCAAAATGATTTATTTATCTTTGGATATTTGTATCACTTGATAATTGTAATTTTTTTTCTTTCGATTTCTTATAAAGGTAAATGTTGACGTCAGATCATTTACTTATAGCTAAGTTTACTGCTGCTTCCTAAGCGCAAGTACAGAAGAAACGGTAACAAACTATACTAGAGCATTTTCTCCAAAGAGAGAAAAAAAACTTGAGAGGTGTCAAGAGACACCCGGATGGAACGAAGTTCCTTTCGATTAATTAGGAGAGAGAGAGACGGACAGAGAAACACGCGCACGCCGCACGGCTTACAACTATAGCAAAAAGTGTCGTTACAACTTTTGGTCTTAATTTTTTCCGTCTAGCCCCCTTTCGCAAAGCGCGATAAGGAATTTTTTTCCAAAAAATAGGATTAAAAATATCTACCAGCTCCAGGACTATAAGGTCCGCAAAATAGAGAAGAAAAAGCCGGACTCACGATTTGGCCGTTTTTACGCTGACCAACGTCAATCCGTCATGTTTTTACTCGCTTTGGTAGACCCATCGGTTTTCTTTGCTCCAAAAATCCCAAGATACAGCGCATTTAAATTTCGTATGACGTCACGGTTTAGTACGATTTTTACTTAGCGGTGACGTCACAAGCACCCATTATGGAACTCAGATGATCCGCATCTTTGTGGATTCCTACTTTTTTGATAAACTAAAAATGTGGGTCCATTATTATGTGTTTTATTACTGAGTTCCATAGACCACCTTCCGTCTCCGTGATCAGACCCTAGGCATCGTCTACCATAAAGTGCTCGTCAAGACAAATCTAACGAGTCCTACTAAATGAGGTTATGTTGTTTTTATCTGAGTTCCGTTGAATATCTCCCGGCTCCATCATCAGAACAGCTCACCGATTCCATAATGTTGTATTGTAATGCTCTTTACAAATATGCAAAAGCAATGGAGAGTGTAGGCCAAGTCCTCTGGCTGCTCTGGCCAAGTATGGCCCTGGTAGTACAGAGAGGGTCGCGTCGTGCAGTGAAGACAGAAAACGAAAATACCTATAATGATGATGAGAAAAACTCATTTCCCATCGCCGTGTGGCACAAACAAGACTTTCTTGTGAAATCGAAAGCACCCGAAATTACACGTCGCATTTTCCGCGACTTACAACGCAAATTACGCTCGTTTGGCTGGGACCTTATTTTGCGTGTGGTTAGGTCACGTACAATGTCAGTGTTCATTTTGCATACAATTAACGGATACTCATCGACGCGTAACGAAACATAGTTTTTGCAGATTGTTACGTTTTTTTTTATTAGAGTCACTATAAAACAAACAATAACAATAACAATCTTCTCTCCTTGCCATCCCTATACGGGGTCAGCCCCCCTAATACTTTTGCGCCATTCTTGGCGGTTTTGTGTCATTTCTGGGCTTATACCCAACGTCTTTAAATCGTTGGAGATGGTTCGACTCCAGGTAGTAGGAGGGCGTCCTCTTATTCTCTTCCCCTCCTGTATGTCCATTACTTTACGAGTCATGTGGTCTTCTTGCCCTGCGGTAGAGTGCCCAAAAGGCTGGCAGCATTGCCACAATGGATGGCAATGCTTATTCTTTGGGCGAAATAATTGTGAGCCCTTTGGTCACCCGACACCTCGACTAACTTTTGGTTATCAAGTTTCAAGAGTTGGTGGACCCCACGGACCTGAAGTCCTAACCCCAAACGGATGAAATATGAATTTGTTATTGCACCCTAAGCATTTATTATTTTTATTATTTATATCAATAAGTAACATAATTCGAAACCGAAAACAAAATGTTTTTTTTTTATCTGCCCGAAAAATAAGTTTTAAGCTTTTACAATCTGATTTGAAGAGGAACGTCGAGTAACTAGTAAATGTAATGTGTTTACCGATTATTCGAAGACGCCTAAACTGATTTGGAAAATTCTTTTTTTTTCCTTATAAATTGTGTAGCTTGGGAGTGAAGTCGGTTTTTAGTTTTGGAAATTAGAGTGCATTACTACTTATCACTATCCAACGAATCATTTATCGATACTATCGATAGTATAAATAGGCTATCGATGCTCTAACCCAAAATGCTCTGTTCCTTTTATATGTTTGTCTCTGTTTATATGTTTTATATGTTTGCCTTTAGCAATTAAAAGGCAAAAGTGATTGACTAATGTATCAACGCACAGGCCCAACCGCTGGGTCTAGAAAGTCCAAATTTGGCACAAAGGTTCCTTATAAGGTCTAGGGGTGCACTAAGAAAGGATTTTCCAAACTTATCCCCTAAGGGGCTAAAACGGGGGTCCAAAGTTTGTATGGAGAAACAAGATTGGTTAGACCATTTTATTTAAAACTTTGCAAGACTTTACGCGAACAAAGTCGCAGGTTAAGCTAGTTAGGGGTAAAGACAAAGATATAGTATATATTTATCTCGATATTTATTTAACTTCATTGCAATTATATAATAATCGGACAGATCTAAACGGAGTGTTCCGGCAACCTTCCGACGTCGGACGTCGGACGTCCGGCAGGCGAGGTCGCGGCGCGGCGTTAGTTATATCATCATCATTTTGACGACCTTTGACGACCTCCGTGGCGTAGTGGTCACCATGCTGGTTCGCCACCCAGAGGTCCCGGGTCAGGGCAAGTTGGAAAATGGCCTTTTTCAAATTGTCCTGAGTCTTTTATGTTTATTTATATATATATTTGTTATAAAATATAGTATCGTTGAGTTAGTATCCCATAACACAAGTCTCGAACTTACTTTGGGGTAACTCAATCAGTGTGATTTGTCCCTATATATATATTTATTTATTATTTATCGTAATCAGGGGGGTCACTGCCTCCGTGGTGTAGTGGTTAGAGCGTTCGGCTCATACCCGGAGGTCGCGGGTTCGATTCCCGGCGGGGGCAACGACTTTGTGTTGTTGCCCTAGTTTGGTTAGGACATTGTAGGCTGATCACCTGATTGTCTGATAAATAAGATGATCCGTGCTTCGGAGGGCACGTTAAGCCGTCGGTCCCGGTCACTGTCTTTGACATTGGTCGTTACATAAAACCATGTCAGAGGCCTTTAAAGCGGTTTTAAAACTCTGACACTAGTGTTAGTCACTAACACACACGATAAGAAGAAGAAACTCCATAAAATAATATGATAGCCGTACGAAAGTGACGTCCTGTATCTATGTCAAATCAAATTAGACATTATCATTGTACGTTAGTGCTCAATTTTGCTTGACATTAAAACGCGGATACGCAGTAACGTCCGTCTTGCGTATCGCTTTTGGAGTAAGGTCAGGAGTGCTATTTTTCATTTAAGGTCTCATCGAAACACAAAACGTGTAGTTTTCCAACTCACCGCTCGCGTAAAATACAAATTGATCGTATTTTTGAAACCGTCGTGTCAGCGAAAAACAATATTGTTTTACGCAGAAAACATCGATAATTTGTCTATGCTTTTCTAAAAATTTAAACATGAATAAAAAAGCAACGTGAAATGGAACGGATTTCCCATGATTGGTTTCGATGACATATCTACCCTACAAATGTCAAAATTACGAGTGGTCAAGACCACTCGTGCAAATCCTTCGCAAACTACCGATTCAAAAATGCGCCCGTTTGGAAACGCTCGCGCAAACCCTTCGTAATGTGACAAGTCATTTCAAAAATACGTCTCCAGCTCTTTTTTTCTCCACTGCAGGAGCAGACCTTCTCTGTACTACACTCACTTGCTGGTCAGACGGGTTGGAGAGGTCCCATTGATGTTTATAAGCTTTGTTTAGCTTGTATTTCCTAAGTCGCCTTCTACGACTACGGGAGGACTTGGAGTGGCCCTATTCTACTCTGCCAGCCTAGCGCGAGTTGAACTCGCGCGAAGAGGGTTCCGTACAATGCCAAAGTCTATCACATTTGAAATTCTTACAGTAAGATGCGATTTAACTGCTACTAGCGCTATCTAGCGGTGTTTTAGTGAACTATTTTTCGTAAATGAATGTATTATAATGAATTTACCATAACTTTATTTGCAATTGATAGAATTTGTATAGGTTTTCCTATAATCTTATAGGAAAACCTATACAAATTCTATCAATTGCAAATAAAGTTATGGTAAATTCAATATAATACGAAATATAGTTTCTGTGTCATAATACGAAATATAGTTCATTGCTTGTAGATACAAGCAATGAACTAAGTATATTTCGTATTATGACACAGAAACGTTAAAAAAAATGTATTTACATAGACATAGGTCGCATTGATAACCTCCTCCATTTTTTTAAGTCGGTTAGATACAAGTTTAGCATCAGGAAACATCGAATGGATTAAAAACCGACCAGTCATAATCGGTCACGACCACTTCTTTGTTTTTTTATTAGTACTACCAACCTAACAAATTGGCGAATCGATTTTCCGGAAAAAAAACCGGAAGAAGCTAATAGTAACGGTTTAATTTGCGAGTTTATTGTTTATTAATAGATAACGTCTTTTTTAACCGACTTCTAAAAGGAGGAGGTAATCAATTTGTCGCTTTTTTTACGAGCTTTAATTTTACTTGCTATGCTTCTTGTTTATTAACGTTTCAACCAGTTATCCTAAACCAATTTAGTAGAAATTTTGGACACTAGTGTAAGTCGGATGACAACACAACATTATGAAGTCAATGAGCCGTTCTGAAGATGGAGCCGGGAGATATTCGACGGAACTCAGTTATAAAACAACATAACCTCATTGAGTAGGACTCGTTTGATTTGTCTTGACAAGCACTTCATGGCAGACGATGCCTTAATCAGATCACGAAGACGGAAGGTGGTCGATGGAACTCAGTAATGAAACGACGCAACTCCGTCGAGTTTGGGCTTATTTCATTTGTCTTTTTTAACTTACAATAAAAGCTTGTACTTACCAAAAAAATAATTAATAAATAAAAAAACTCATATTAAGTTTCATGTATTTCCACCAATTATTCGAAGAATTTTTGTTTTAAAAGACATATTTGTCATGTGGTCCCTTAGAAATTTTATCAAAATTGGTTATGAAGTTTAGGAGTAAGGTCGGTTTTTAGTTTTGATAAATTATTTCTATTTGTATACTACGTAAACGAAGTTAGGGTAACAATTAGAAATAATTTTTCAAAATCGGTTCTAAAGATTGAGGCTAAAGTCGGTTTTCAGCTATATAAATTATTAGTTTTACTGTAATACAGGTTCTTCTGAAACCTAGCACAGGCACCAGCTCTCTATTCTTTATACACTTCCTATCTTTTAAAGCATGCCTTTTTACCTTTTATGTTTGTATTATTTCTTAGCTTAGTATTAATTTAAATTGTGGAGTAAATAAATAAACATTTATTATTATTTATTTTTTAGTTTTGAAAAATTATTATAGGTAGTTAATCTGTTCTTTGCGGCCACTGATCAAAGTCTTTGTTTGTTCGTTTGTAAGTCGTGGCCATCTAGTGTGCGAGGTGCCTTAACCATAGACTAATAACCTCTAGAGAGGTCACCACACAATAGCCAAATGTTATCAGACAGGGTCACAGTAAATCGAGCGAATAATAAACATAAAAAAACATAAAATGGTTCCGTAAGTTACTGTTCATTCATAATTGAATAGTATTTTTTCCGGTCGAGATTGCGTGCGCGTGAAATTGAATTGAAGCGACATATTTTTTTTAATATTTTTATTTTGAATACAATGTAAAGTAAGTATATTATTGTTCACTTTCTTTAGCAAAGTATTAAAGGACGTCAATTGCTAAGAGCTCAAAGAAAAAACTATGGGAGCAAAAAAACATAACTTACACGTTTTGTACATACAATTGTGAAACTTAAATCTAGTTTACAAAATGCATTTTTTAAATTTTTTATTTACCTTTATTGTCCCACTGCTGGGCAAAAGTCTCTCCCGTTTTTAGGGTTCCGTAGCCAAATGGCAAAAACGGAACCCTTATAGATTCGTCATGTCTGTCTGTCTGTCCGTCCGTATGTCACAGCCACTTTTTTCCGAAACTATAAGACCTATACTGTTGAAACTTGGTAAGTAGATGTATTTTAATCCAGAGCTGCATCTGTCCAAGTCGGCGACGCCGATCATTTTCGGGGATCCACGAAGTTATCCTGTGAGCCCATTTTTCAGGGAACATTCTGCTAACGTGACCCGCCCTACCCCACTTCAACTGAGCAGTTTTGTGGCCCCTCCATAATTACTAAACGGATATATACGGACACGTGAAAAACTACTTTAGTACGAGTATATATAACGAAGTTAAAAGAAAACTATCAGAACTAAGTAGGGTTTACAAATTAAAGAGTTAAAAGCGAGTAAGTACTCGAAAAAGTAAAATTTCATACAAATTCAAAAGAAAATTAGTTTTTTTTTTTTAATTTATTGTACATAGGATTAACAAACAGTGTAACTATACAAATTTCGTAATTAAGTACAAAATCTTAAATATTACTAATAGCTACACCAACGACGTTAACCGTGTAACAAAGTTGAATGCGGTGAACAACAACTAAATCTAGAAACAAAATGCTAAACAAGAAGCTGATATAATTAAGAAAGTAACTAAGTACATGCTTCAATAAAGTTATATTTATTTTAGCCTTTTACTCAGACTTAATAGTCCCTTGAACTCCAAGACGGCATTCGTAACTACGGAACCCTACACTGCGCGTGGCCCGACATGCACTTGGCCGCTTGTTTTTATATATTTTCTTACATATTAATATTAATTATAGCGATTTATTTCGAGACCAGCATAGAACAAAATCAGTCAAGCGAAGCCATCAAAAACTATTAGTCAAGCATGAACTCAATCTATCGAAGGTACTTCCTAGCATTTCCGATAATTTCCAATATGGCCGTTCAGGAAACGGAAATTAAGGTCTAACTAGTCACGAAATTCCTTTTAGGTTTTATTCCTTTTTAGGGTTACTTTTTTTCGGTTACCTTGAGACGGAAAGTTGTAAATATGGCCTTTGATGTTTGCAATGTCAGTCAACCACCTACTATTGTAAAATACCTACTTGATTGATTGACTTAGGTACTTGAATGCTCATTATTAACTCTATAGTACCTGGGTGACCGAGCTTTGCTCGGTCGGTTACATCTCAAACATTAACTAAATTTTTTTAAACTTGTCTAAAAACAGTACAAAATAAAAAATGATATATAAACTTGAACATAAAAAAAAACAAAAGTTAGTCACCGAGTGGGATTCGAACCCGTAACATTCTTTCTAGTAGTCAGCATCCTTAACCGCTGAGCTAAGCGGATGGCGGCCGGGGCGACGAAATTAGCGACCATATTCTGCGTGGAAAGAAAAACGAATGAAAACTCGAAAACGCGCGTTTTCCCAAACATAAGACTAATCTAGATCGATTGTTTACCCCCGAAAACCCCCATATACAAATTTCCAGCGAAATCGTTAGAGCCGTTTTCGAGATCAGATAAATTTATAAATAAATATATTAATACATACAAGAATTGCTCGTTTAAAGGTATAAGATAATGCTATCAAATTCCAATTTTCTTCTCATGTACTTTTATCTGTCATTTACATAGGTAGTTACAATCACTAATATAAGAACACAGATAATATGACTTCAGAAAAGTCTATATACTTCTCTCTGTTTGTTTGTTTGTTTTTCGTGTGTGTAACTGACCAACACTGGTGTCAGATTTGTCAGGCTGCCTAAAGGCATCTGACATAGCTTGACAACTGCCATACAATGATGACAGCCGGGACCAACGGCTTATACGTACCTTCTGAAGCACGGAGGAGCTCGAGAAATTTTTATGCCACTTGTGGTCACCCATCTAAGTGCGGACCACGCCCAGCGTCGCTTTACTTGCAAAAGCGCAAATGCGCACTCCCGCCGGGCCACCGAGCTCCTCAAACTTCTCTCTACTCTACTCTTTTTCTTTCTCTTTTCAGACGAGCCCTAGCCATCCCCCCCAAAACCGAAGGTCTCTACGCCCACGACAGATGTCAGATGTACTCCGCCGACTTTGCCGCCGCGCTCGCCCAGGGTCGGACCACCCCCGACGATGAATGGGAGATCATCCCTTGCACCCACGGGTGGGAGTATAACATGAGTGACGTGCCATATGAAACCATCGCTTCTCAGGTAAGACCAGAGGTGCTATTTTTCAAACGCGGACTGACTAAACGAAATTTTTTTTGTATGGAAAAACTATTTGTTTAGGTGACTCCGCGTTTCAAAAATAGCACTTCAGAGCCGCAAGACTCATCATCATCATCAGGTCTTTTTGTCTCCACTGCAGGAGCACGACCCTCTCTGTACTACCAGTTGGCCAGAGCAGCCAGAGGATTTGGCCTCCACTCTCCACGCTGGCCAGACGGATTGGAGAAGTGTCATTGATGTTTATAAGCTTTGTTTAGCTTGTATTTCCTAAGTCGCCTTCTACGACATCCACGGGAGGACTTGGAGTGCTCATATTCTACTCTGCGGGAAACCACACGGCATTTGGAGCCGTAAGACTACTTTGACTAATGACCTCTAGTGTGTGAAAGTCAGCTATTTTCCAACAAGTCAAATCAGACACTTTTTTTTCTTAACGTCAAAACCAATATTGTCTATAGGATTTGTATGAAAGACAGACAGATGACATCATAGTTTCTTGGAGTCAAATAATCAGTTTTTCTTAATTAACCTAAAATCACATTGAAATGGATATGATCATGACAAGTGACATTATTTTGTGTTATTTTCTTAAAAGTACCAAAGAATTTATTTATGACCCTGGAAAATACCCAGTTTCCCGGTTTCCGATTGAGCAGAAATTTTGGACGCATACGTATATCGCGTGACAATGCAATATTGTGATGACCTGGAGCTGATCTGATGATGGAGAAAGGTGGTCATGTCATCTGTGTTTTGTTTTTTTAGTCATTGTTATACACGTCAAAGTGTCGTACAGTAAATAAATTCTTATATCCATATAAGTACGTGATTCAAATTTGTGTATGACATAAGATAAAAAAGTTGCGAAAATAATTTTCGATCGAGACCACGTAGCCATCGGAAACTGCCTCGTTACCTCGACGAACTCCGGCCGGCCGGCTGGCGGCGTCTGGCGGCGGTACTACTAATTGATCTCGCGATTTTACTTTCGAGTTTTAGTCAGCATTTTTTTGACTAGCTAGTAATTAGGTCTAACTAACGTACGATCCTTATAAAGTGGTTATAAATGAAAAATCACCTTGTAGATAAGAACTTGATTTAAAAAATACTTTTTATTACTTGTTTGCAGTTGGACTGGGTGTGTGAAAGGGACAACTTGCCGGCGACAGCTCAGGCCATCTTCTTCTGTGGGGCCATCGTCGGTGGTCTTGTGTTTGGTTGGATAGCTGACAAGTACGGGAGAATACCTGCATTAGTTGGTAAGTAAAAAAAACAGTACATAACCAAACAAGGACAAGTCAAACAGACTTTTGTAGGGGTCTGTAAGGGTAAAAGTGAATGTTTACTTTTCTGATATGTATCTGTGTTCTTTCTTATGTACAACTAGAGGCAGCGCGCGGCTTCGCCCGCGTTAACCACTCGAGTGAAGTCGCGGGCGTGATGCAATATAGCCTATAGCATCCTCGATAAATCGGACCAGTGGTTCCTGAGATTAGCGCGTTCAAACAAACAAACAAACAAACTCTTCAGCCTTATATGTGCTTTATATTAGTATGGATAAGAAAGAACACAATTTCAATTCAATTTGTTTATTCAGTAACAATAATACATTGCATTCGAATATAATATGTACACCTTAATATCTAATTACTTATTTTAACAATCCAATTTAGAGTGGCAAATCCGTTTTTTAACTAATTAAATAATTACACACACATATATAGAAATAGAAGCAATTAGAACTCTTCAACATTATAGCAGCACTTCTCAAGCAGTAAAATGCGTAAGCGACTTTTAAATTTAGAAAGCTTTCGCTCCGTTTTCAGATCATATGGCAATTTATTAAATAGTACTACAGTCTGATTACGAGGGCAATGCTTCACGATTTCCAGTGCTGGAGCCATTTTATGTTTCAAATCTTTTCGTCTAGTGCCTTCACGTGCTACCATTTCCTCCTCTGTCTCATATAATGCTCTATTTTTAATGAAGTCTGTCAATATCATGAATATATATAAGGAAGGCACTGTTAAAATTTGCAGCGTTTTAAAGTGTTCTTCACAAGATTCCCTTGGCGATATTCGAACCATGGCACGTATAGCGCTTTTTTGTGCGACAAAAGCCTTATGCATATTGTATTTATAACTATTTCCCCAAAATTTTATACTATAGCGCAGTTTTGATTCCACCATGGAGTAATAGAGAGACTTAAGCTGATCAATTGTAAGTTCGTAACGTAAAGTTCTGAGAGCAAAGCAGGCGCTACTTATACTACTTTCCACATCATGTAATTCGCTTTTCCAATTTAAAAGATTGTCCACTTGAATACCCAAGAATTTCACAACTGGCACCGGATTTATATTTTCATTATTTACTTGAACTTTTAACTTGTCCCTATTGTTGGCAGTTGTTCGAAATAACATCACATTCGTTTTCGCAGTATTTAGTTTAAGATTGTTGGCTGTAAACCATTCGTGAAATAATGTCAAAGTTAAATTTAACTTCCTATTTAGAGCGTCAATATCCTTATCCCATACAACAGCATTCGTGTCGTCTGCAAAAATTACCAATTCAATGTCAGGTTGTGAGTATGTCATATAATTTACTAAATCATTAATAAAAATAATAAACAAAATTGGACCCAAAATTGACCCTTGTGGGACTCCTCTAGAAACTTTATTCATTTTTGAGTGTTTTATAGAATTAAGAACCTCTTCGTTAGCTTCCCTAATCTCAACAAATTGCTGCCGATTACTCAAATATGATTTTAACAAATTCAAGGTTTTACCATTAACACCACAAAATTCTAATTTCATTGTGAGAATGTTTTGATCAACAAGATCAAAAGCACTGCTGAGCTGCAACCTTTAATTTTTCATTTAATTTATTAGTCACATCATTTATGATAGTGTCCATTGCGTTGGCTGTTCCAATACCTTCTTGGTAACCAAATTGTCGTTGGTTTATAATCTTGTTGATTTTTAAGTGTCCGACTAATCTCGCTTTAATTATCTTTTCAAAAATTTTGGACAGTATTGGCAACAAAGCAATGGGTCTATAATTTAACGGATCCATTTTAGAGCCCTTTTTATGTACGGGAATAATTTTAGCTATTTTAAATTGATCCGGAAATATCTCTTGTTGATAACAGTTATTAAAAAAAATTGCTAATGGTTTTGCCAGGATATCAATATTCTCTTTTAATATACCTATCGGAATGTCATCACATCCAGTACTTTTTTTATTGTCCATTTTTCTTACTATGTCAACCACTTCGGATTCTGTCACAGGTGTATAGTCAATTTGAGATACTGATTTTTTATTATATTTTTTAAGAAATTCAGCCGATTTATTTACGCTTCCAAAAGATGGCTGCTTACTGTGATCAAACGAGTCAGAAAAAGTATCAGCTATATCTTGCGATTCTGTAATTAATTTATTGTCAATTTTTAAGCAATAAGTGTTTGTCTTTTTAGATTTATTTTTATTAAGACGTTGGTTTACTATTTCCCATAGACGCTTAGACGAGTTGATGTGTTTTTTTACTTCTGCTTGCACACTCCATCTTTTTGCATCTCTTATAACCCTTTTGTATATTCTAAAATAACGATTTCTATAGTCACAAATGCTTGAATGATTACTGGTTTTGTCAAGTGTACTTAAGACTCTTTTCATTTTACTAGATATTCGTATTCCCTTTGTGATCCAGTCCACAGTTATGTAATTAATTATATCACTACTCATAAAGGTTATAACAGCTTGTTTTGAAATGACGCGTCGCTTCCGATGCCATCCCATGCCAATCCAGTGTAGCGTGGCCCTAAAGCCCTAAAGAAAACACACAAACAAAAAACAACAAGTAGGCATGATTATGTGAAGCTGTACTTATTATGAAAAGAACCGTGTCATGCACTGTGAGTGTAAATTCCTTTTTTAACCGACTTCAAGAAAGGAGGAGTTATCAATTCGACTATGTTTTTTTGTATGTATGTTACGCGATATCTTCAACAGCCGTGGACCGATTTTGATGATTTTTTTTTTATTTGAAAGCCTTTACTACCAAGTTGGTCCCATATTCATTTGGTGAAGACATGATCAAGAACTTCGAAGATATGGAAGAAACTTCTGAAAGAAAATGAAGTCGGTTGTTTTTTTTTTAAATATATTTTTTTTAATTCCAGGTACAAACCTGATCGGCTTTGCTGCGGGCTTGGGTACAGCATTTTGCAACAGTTTCTGGTCGTTCGCCCTCTGCCGCTTCCTAGTCGGGCTCGCCTTTGACAACTGCTTCACGATGATGTACATCCTTGGTGAGTACCACCATAGTTTTTAAATAGTAAGGTTCTCAATAGTGAACTTTGTTTAATTTGCCACCATTATTTACAACCGACATATTAAGGCGAAACGGTATCAGAAGTGGCGCCTTTATCAATATATTTATAATAAATTGTTTAAAATTAATGTTTGGTAGAATAGTAGCTTTTATTACGACGAAAAATAATTATATATACACATTAAATTTTCTTAAATCTATATCTATACATCTATACATATAATAAAACAGTAAAAAAAGTGTGTCTGTACATTAAATATATTTCCAAAAAAAATATTGGGGGCGATGGAGACATAGTAATAGAGTAAGAATTTAAAAAAAAATGTCTGTCTGTTTGTCTGTTTGTCTGTTTGTCTGTTTGTACACGCTAATCTCCGGAAATACTGGACGGATTTGAATGCAACTTTTTTTGTTATATAGCTATTAAGCCTGGGCAACATATAGGGTATAAATGATTTTGGAAAATGAAACGCCTGATGCAGAACCATAATGGTCCAGCTAAACTATAACAGATATAAAAATGTCGCCTTAGTAAAAGTTGTTCAACCTGATGAGCATTTTCCAGAGACATAAAGTCCACGCGAACGAAGTCGCGGGCTTCAGCTAGTACTAAAATAAAGATTATAAAACTACTCACTACAATACACTACAAACTAATATTTACAAATAAAAAGGCCCGGTAATTGTTTACCCTGCGGTGACGTGCCCAGAAGGTTGGCTGCATTGCCACGTTGTATGGCAATGCTTATTTTCTGACCTAGATATAGGCCAGCCTTCTGGTCACGGGAAACTTCAATAAGTTTCCTTGAGATAGCGCCGTATAATTTGTGAGCTGATGACCCCCACGATCCTAAAGTTTCAACCCCAAACGGCTCAAATATGTAGTAATTTCCGATACTCTCATATTTGCGTCGTTTGAGGTTTTCAGCTGATGCCGCTGCAGAGCCCGCTTTAGCTTCTGTGGCTGAAAGATGAGACGGCGCCAGTGTGTCAACGCAAGTAGCGTCCCACACAAGCGGCCGACCTATCTTCCAGGGCACAGGGGTCATACCATCGGGTCTCTTGCCATCATCCCGCGCCAAACCGCTTGGTTCCAAGACAGCCGGCAAATTGATGCTGGCAAGAGCCCGATGTATTATATTATTAAGGGCTGCATGCCGCCCTAAACGGCCGGCACTTTTACGACAGGAGAGACCGTGGTGTCCTAGTCGGTCGACACTATCGCCGCAGGGGCAACGATGTGGGATGTTGCATATAGCACCGAGCCTTAAAGATGTCGCCATTAAAATTAATTGCTTTATGTCTTCGGGCTTCGACCTCTATTATACTCATTTCATGTGGGAACACACCTTTAATGAGCTAGGACAGGTAAGAGTTCCCACATGGTTGAATTGTAAATTATATAAGTGTCTAATGTGAATTGGTTTCAATAATCCGACTGGCGGACTAAATAGAATAATATTTTTCAGTTAAACTGTATTTTATTACAAGCTTATTAGACCTGTCCCGTTGTCTGTCGTTCTGACTGTAATCAAATACATACATACATACTATCACGTCTTTATCCCTAATGGGGCAGACAGAGCATTTTGGGTCTTGCGGTTCTATGCAGAGCCCAGGGCCGCAAGACCCAAAAGCCACTTTTAGCGTCATGGTGGGCGAGAAGATGGAAAAGCAATCAATATAGTGATGGGTTGATAGCCGCATCGCCTGTTAACATGATTTGCATTTTTGCCCATTCCCTCGATCGGCTTTTACGATCTGCGCGGGAAGAGAAGCAGCTGGTACATTCTAAGTTTTTTTATTTCTCCCAGACCAGCATGGGATTTTATGTAATCAAATCTTGCAAGTTAAATTTGACCCACTTCCCGGTTTCCGATTGAGCTGAAATTTTGCACGCATACGTATATCGCGTGACAATGCAATATTGTAATGACATGGAGCTGATCTGATGATGGAGCCGGAGGATGGTCGTAGGAACTCTGTAATGAATCGACGCAATTACATTAAGTTTGGGCTCGTTTGATTCATCTCGAGAAGAGTCTTCAGATAAAAGCTTGTTTAATTTTTGGAACATAGTTCCTTATCGCGCGTTGCGAAAGGAGGCTAGACGGAAAAAATTAAGATCAAAAATTGTAACGACACTTTTTGCTATAGTTGTAAGCCGTGCAGCCTGCGCGATGCGCGTGTTTCTCTGGTTCTCTCTCTCTCTCTCACTTTCTCTCTCTCTATCATATAAAGCAAGCCAGTTATTTTCGTGTCTTTCTATTTTGCATTGAACAGTGTGGTATCGCGACGATTATTTTTGTTAAGTGTATATAGGTTTTTTGTACATAATAAATAATAAAATATTATTACAACTTAACAAAAAAAAAATGTCAATTCCTTCACTACTTAATGGAAAGGAACTTCGTTCCATCCGGGTGTCTTTTGACACCTCTCAAGTTTTTTTAAAAATAATTTCTTGTTTTTCTTCCAGTCTTGGAGTACGTGGGTCCGAAATGGCGTACATTCGTGGCAAACATGTCCATCGCTTTATTCTTCACGCTGGCCGCGTCCCTCCTGCCCTGGATCGCGCTCTGGGCAGACGACTGGAGAAGATTCGCCATCGGAACCAGTCTGCCGTTCGTGCTGGCCGCTGCGACGCCCTGGTTGGTCCCTGAGAGTGCCAGGTAATTGTTTATTATCTTTATTTAATCTTTATTGAACTTAAGAATTCCTTCACCCTAGATTTCTCCATACAAACGTAGTCTATTTTGAAACCACATGTCAGATTTCGGTAAAAATTGGTAATTTTAAAGAAATTGCAATTATTTAACTGGTTTCCTACACTAAAATAATGAACTGGAAAGAAAATATAACGATTTAGAAGTTTCCCACACTGATGGTCAAGAATGATATAACACACTATATTCGAAAACCAGTTATTACCCTAGATATTTGCAATATCTATCAAATTACAAAATTTTGCCGAAATTGTGCATGTCGTTTCGAAATAAAACGTAGACTACGTTTGTATGGAAAATTGTATTTTGGTCTAGGGTAAGGGATCTCTTAACGCTAGAAGCGTTGTCTACCAGTCAACCTTTGGGTTATACAGTTATTCTTCTTGCAGAAAGTACCACAGTTGTGCGACAAATCGTTTCCCGGTAGACCTATGAGCGACATAACATTTGGTCGGTACTACTATTGGTCGGCTTCAGTTTTTTTCGACCAGTTTTTCTGACATAACATTTGATCGGCATATTGCTCGACATCAACACCTTAAATTACAGTCTTTAAAATCTTTAAAGTCCTTAAAATCCTGAACACAGGCGAGTACTCGACAATGGCTGCTTCTGGAAGAAGGGAGAGTAAACTAAGTGCTGCCTCGTCTCTGTTCAGGATTTGAAAAACTAAAGAACTCGAGGCTGTAATTATGATGATAATGAAGATGATTTGCATGACGTTGGTCTCACAGTCAAGAATATCAAAGTTGAGAAGCTAAATTTCTGTTATGAAATTTATGAGGTAACAACCAAAACGGCTTTGCGAAGCTTACCAGCCATCAATGTCCTACTGCTGCAAATTTCTTCTTTTTTAGGGTACCGCACAAAAAGGGTAAAAACGGGACCCTATTAGAATCCGCTGTCTTTCTGTCTGTCCGTCTGTCACCAGACTATATCTTATGAACCGTGATAGCTAAACAGCTGAAATTTTCACAGAATGATGTATTTCTGATGCCGCTATAACAACAAATATTAAATACAATACAAACAGAATAAAATAAATATTCAAGTGGGGCCCATACAATAAACGTGATTTTTTTATCGATAACGGTACGGAACCCTTCATGCGCCAGTCCGACTCGCACTTGGCTGGTTATTTCCATTTAGATCAGTCCTTTGATCTTTCAATTGTTTATTGAATGTGTCGAATTCATCTCTAAAATTGTGTTCTTGGCTTACCGGGTTTATTAACCGGGAGAAGCTCTATCATCATCATATCAGCCACAGAAAGTCCACTGCTGGACATAGGCCTCCCCCAATTATTCTAAAATGACCGATCGGAAGCGGCCTGCGTCCTTCGCCTTCCTGCAACCTTGCACAGGTCGTCTGACCATCTAGCAGGGTAGTCCTACGGTGAGAAACTTAGATGAGCTCTAAATAAGTAATAAATGACCTTTGATTTCAGGTGGCTGGTCTCCCAAGGGAAGATCGACAAAGCGTTGACCATCATGAAGAAGTTCGAGAGGATCAACAAGACCAAGATTCCTGATAAGGTCCTCAGTGAATTCACAGTAAGTAATTCTGTTTATCTGGTTCAGTTCATAGAAAATACAATTGATTATGCTGCATATATATTTCACATTTTGCTTGGCGTGTTTATAAAAAGGCGGCAAATATGCGACGACCTCCACGCTACAACGAGGAACTACAACCACAATAAAGCGACAACATAGTTAACGACAAGACTACGAGATGGCGTTAACAGTATCCTACATCTCGATATGAGAATTGAGTACTTTCCTAAGTCCAAAATAAATTATTTTGTACTAATAGAAAAATAAAGCGTCGAAAAATAATGTCACTTGTCTTTGAACATATCCATTTTAACGTTATTTTAAATTTATTATTGTAGAAAAACTAATAATAAGAGCGCTATTTGACTCCAAAAATCTATGACGTCACCTGCCTGTATTTCCTACAAAATCCCATAGAAACTGTTTTGACGTTTAGAAAAAAGTTGCTGATTTGACTTGTTGGAAAATAGCGTATTCTGGTTGCCTATAGCGGTCAATACACACTAGTTACCAAACAGCGAAAGAAAAATCTTCTCTTGTAACTGGTTACAAAAGTTTAGTTACCAAAATGGAAGAAGGAAGCAAATCACCTCGCTCCCGCTACATAAGGATACATGACAACTACCATTTCTTCCATCAAGAAGCTTTAGAAAACTAGGTCGAAAATAAATTACTTATTTGATACTGATTAGAAAAAAAAGTTACAAAATAATGTCACTTGTCGTGAAAAGAAAAACGCATGAAAACTCGAAAACACGTGTTTTCCCAAACAAAAGACTAATCTAGATCGATTGTTTACCCCCGAAAACCCCCATATACCAATTTTCAGCGAAATCGTTAGAACCGTTTTCGAGATCACAGAAAGGTATAAGATAATATACAACAATGTTGATAAATTATAGAGTTAACCCGTCTTATTATAAAACGCAGACTATCTTTGTTACTAGGTTTAAACCATTATCCTACCAAATCAAGTTGACATTTTCAGATGAGACAATGACGTATCTCTAGATGTCAACTTGATTTGGTCGGATAATGGTTTAAACCTAGTAACAAAGATAGTCTTATAATAAGACGGAACGTGTTTGTCATTTAAAAAATCCCTTATTCCAGGAATCTTCCCTAAAAACTATCAAGGATTGCGAAGCCGAAAGCCGTTCCTACTCCGTACTGGACCTCTTCAAAACGCCTAGACTCAGGAGGAACGCAATCTTGCTCATCGTCATCTGGATGGCCATATCTCTGGTGTTCGACGGGCATGTCAGGAACGTAGGCTCTCTGGGTCTGGACTTATTCCTGACCTTCACTATTGCTTCGGCAACGGAATTACCAGCGGATACCTTCTTGACTGCAGTTTTGGACAGGTAAAGATTCGATATTAAATTTAAAATAAATATATAGGGATAAATACGTAACACTGATTGAGCTAGCCCAAAGTAAGTTCGAGACTTGTGTTGATACTAACTCAACGATATTATATTTTATAACAAATTCTACTTCCGACTAACCTACTTCCTACTAATATTATTAATGCGAAAGTGAGTTTGTATATGTGTTTGTTTGTTTGTTAACTCTTCACGCTTAAAGTACTGAACCGATTTGAATGAAATTTGGTGTGGATATTGTTTGAGACTTGGGGAAGGTCCTTATTCCAAAATTCCCACGGGTAGCGAAGACCACGAGTACATCCAGCTAGTAAATAAATAAATAGGGACAAATAACACTGATTGAGCTAGCCCCAAAGTAAGTTCGAGACTTGTGATGGGATACTAACTCAACGATACTATACTTTTTATCAAATACATATATCGATACACATCCAAGACCCAGGACAGTTTGATAAAGGCCATTTTTCAACTTGCCCCGACCGGGGATCGAACCCGGAATCTCTGGGTGGCGGACTAGCATGGAAATTGGTGACCACTACGCCACGGAGGTCAGCAATAAAATGGTATGCAACAGGCAAGAAACTTGAACCGTCTAAATGGATCTTCTACAGTTCTTCTACACATTCTAAGTCTTACATACTTTTACTTTAACGTATGTTATCTTTTACAAAACGCCTGCACTATAAATAAACGCAATTTTAGTATTCTTCTCTTAGACAGCCATATTTCAAGTGTTTCCTGTGTCAAAATTTAACAATTGCTTGATTTTACTCAGATGGGGAAGGAGATGGCTGGCCTGTGGATCTATGGTCATCAGTGGCATCTTCAGTCTCCTCGCCACGGCTGTTCCTGTTGGTAAGTATTCTTTTTTAACCGACTGAAAATAAGGAGTAGATTATCAATTCAAATATATACTTATGTTATTTTGTATGTTCCCCGATTATTAGAAGACGCCTAGACCGATTTAAAAAAAAAGTTTTTTTTGTCTGTAAATATTTACGAGGTGATCCCATAAATTTAATTTAATTTATTAGTTATTCGGACTACATGGTCTAATTTATGTTAGTAACAATTTTCCTTAAAACTATGTTAGTAATGTTAAAAAAATATAGGAATCATTTGTGTAGTTTGAGAGTTCTTCTTATCGTGTGTTAGTGACTAACACTAGTTTCAGAGTTTTTAAACCGCCTTAAAGGCCTTAGACATGGTTTTAGGTAACGACCAATGTCAAAGACAGTGACCGGGACTGACGGCTTAACGTGCCCTCCGAAGCACGGATCATCTTACTTATCAGACAATCAGGTGATCAGCCTACAAATGTCCTAACCATACTAGTACAACAACACAAAGTCGTTGCCCTCGCCGGGAATCGAACCCGCGACCTTCGGGTATAAGCCGAACGTTCTAACCACTACACCATGGAGGCAGTTAAAAGTTTGAGAGTGAAGTCAGTTTTCAGTTTTAAAAAATTCATCATCATCATCATCATTTTAGCTGCAAAACGTCCACTGCTGGACATAGTCCTCTTCCATGGATTTCCAAAACGACCGATGTAGATAGCGACCTGTATCCAGCGCTTTCCAGCGACCCTGGTCAGGTCGTTAGACAATCTTGTGGGTGTCCTACGCTTCGCTAAAAATGTGATCTCTAAGCAATTTGACTATGACTGCCTCCATGGTCAATACCTTCGCCTTGCGATCTGGAGGTCATGAGTTCGAATCCCACTGGGAGTATGTTTGTTTGTTAATTTCTTGTATGTCTTACCTCGTGTCTTCCAAAAGGCTGACTGGATTTTGATAGAAATAAGACACATTTGGTGAATGGTAGGCAACTCAAACGATCAGTTGGTCAAACGTTCATTGGTCTGTAGTTCATTCGAGGAAAATTATAAAAGTGTAAATATTCTATGGGATCTATTAGTTGATAAAGTGGTTTTTAGAAAATGTACGGGACTCGATTACTAAGCTGTCCCTCTCCCCAGGCGGCCCCTCCGCGTCGCTGGCCATCCTGGGCCGCTTCGCCGTGAACATCTCGTACAACATCGGGCTGCAGTACGCGGCCGAGCTGCTGCCGACGGTGGTGCGCGCGCAGGGCGTCGCGCTCATACACATCATGGGCTATGTGGCCTCCATCCTCGCCCCCTTCGTTGTTTACTTGGTGAGTTCTTCCTAGAGACGACCTCCGTGGCGTAGTGGCAGGCCTGTGTCACAGGTATGGCACTTCATAGAAACGGAGTAACAAATATACCTAGTAAAGAAAGAAAGAAAGAAAGAACAAAACAATATGTCTGTGCACACGTCAAATGTGTGAGTTAAACCATTAGGGTCGCCACCACAGGATTTGTTGCTTTGCTTACCTGTTTTCATCACTCGGAAATCTATAAAATGTTCGTTCCTTATTGTTTTCCGTGGATAAACAATGATAATATGCGCAGCTTCTCACCATTATGATTTAATAATCCTAAGTGACTCGCGTAACGTCAACGTGCGACTAGCAACAACCCTGTTTTACAGGCGACAAGGCAGGCCAACAAGGCCCAAAAGCGGGGGAGGGGTTGCGGGGACACCAGGTTGCTGGGGACGGTACGAGTTTCCGTTCTGTGTGTTATAATATTATTAATTCTGTGCCTGTGTCACTCCCCGTCTAGGCATCAAAAATATACTTACATTATTACTAAGCGCGCGGCGACCACTGCGGAGAGGGAAATTCAGTGACATGAATCGTATGTCTAGAGAAATAGGAATGAAATTGGCTTGCAATGCAGTTCTATGTGTCTAAACGAAAAGGTGTCAAGTTCTGACGCGAGCTCGCGATATCCCTTTAATCCTTCCCCTGCGGAAGAGTGCCCAAACGGCTGGCAGTATTGCCACGTTGTATGGCAATGCTTATTCTTTTAGCGAAGTAATTACCAGCCCGTTATAAAAGCTTGTAGTAATAAAATAACTTTTTGTTCCTCAGGCTAACATCTCCCAAGACCTCCCTCTCCTCATCTTAGGAGCCCTGGGCATCGCCGGCGGCCTGATGTGCCTGTTCCTACCGGAAACAATGGACACAGAGATGCCTCAGACGCTACAAGACGGAGAAAACTTCGGAAAAGACCAGAAGTTCTGGGACATTCCGTGCTTCCCGAAGTAAGTTTACGTTTTGACAAAGGCATGACACTTCATAGAAACGGAGTAAAAATACCTAGTACTACAAACGAAACAATATGTCTGTGCACTCGTCAAATGTGTGCGTTATACAATCACCTTCATTACTTGCTTACCTGTTTTCATCACTCGGATTTTCGTTTTTTATTGTTTTCCGCGGATAAACAATGATAATACGCGCAGTTTCTCACCATTATGGTTCAATAATCCCAAGTGACTCTCGTAACGTCAACGTGCGACTAGCAACAGCCCTGTTTTACAGGCGCTTACAAAGCACAAAAGCGGGGGAGGGGTTGCGGGGACACCAGATTGCGGGGACGCCAGATTGCGGGGACGGTGCGAGTTTTCGTTCTGTATGTAATACTGTTATTAATTCTGTGGTTTTGACGAACTCCGTCACAAACCGTTTAGCAAATATCTCATTATAAAATACATTTGTTTAATCTTTTTTTTAAATTACTTAGTTTTTTTTACAACATTTTATACTTTCCACAGGAAAAAGCAACAAGATGAAGTCGAGAGCCCAGGTCGTTACGTCAAACGTGCTTCAATAGCAGAGCAAGAACACTTCCTAAGGGCTATGCCAAGTGCCATAGGCTCCCGAGCCTCTATCAGAGCCTCCGTCAGGGCTTCAGTAAGATCCAACAGACCCACGTCTAGAAAACTAGAATCCAGTGGCGAAAGAAGCGAAAATATGGTCTGAAGATGCCATTTTGAATAGGGGTGACGACCCGTATTTTTTAGTTTACCAAAAAAGTAAAAATTCACAAAGATACGGAGCGTCAAAGTTCCGGAGTGGGGGCTTACGACGTCACCGATAACTAAAAATCGTACCCAGCCGTGACGTCATGCGAAATTTAAATGCGCTGTATCTTTGTCATTTTTGGTTTCTCAAAGAAAAGAAAAAATACGTGTACAATATTTTTTAATAATCTAACTGATGGACCAAAAATATTTTTCCATTCGTCTTGCCTATTTGCGGATTGACAGTGACAATGTCAAATTAATTTGACATTTGTTATAATGTTCTAAAGACGCCATTTAAAATTTTTGGTTCGAGTGAGTCAATGTCAAATTATGATATTGACTTGCATGGTCTAAAAACGCCATTAAAATTTTTGGAATAAGAAAAGGAATATTATTTTATAAGGGTCTAAAAGCGCAATTTTTGAAGTATGACAATGTCACATTAATTTGACATTGGTCTCGTCCTATGGCATTTAAAAAAAACCTGAAACAAAGACAATTTTGGATTGAGTGTGTCAGTGATTTGATTTTGGATATGTATTAAGGGCTGTGCAATTTGAAAACAAAGTCGAAGGAAAGTTCTGTATAAGTACAATTAAATGTTGTTATTTAAAAGACAGTATTTTGAAAGATTACTGTGATAAATTACACAAATTAATAGATAATTGGATAGTTTTATGTAAAATGAGATTTTGAAGTCGAAATTCCTTGAACAATGAACAAGTACAAAAAGCATCTATTGGATAGTATGTTGTAATTTATTATTTCTGTTTACAACAATCAATGTTCTAAAAATATTGATAATTTGATTTCTGTCTATAAAACCTTCAAAACAAAAAATATTTAGGTATACCTACTACTTCAATCCATTGTTTTTATGAGCCTAAATATTATTTAAGTATTTTTGGCCTATAAAATTGTTTGTCTAGCAAAACATTCAAATGGTTGACATTATATCCTGCGTAATTTGACATATTTTAATTTTGACATCGTAATGCAATGTCAAACTATCTTGTGTTTTGTGTGTAAATATTAGTTGTGCTCAATGTTTTTTTTTTCTTTTGTTAAATTGCAACTTGGATAACTTTATCAATTTATATTATGTATAAATCAAAATTATTAAATGCATAATACATAAATAGTATATAAGTTAATTATTAATGTATCTAATATTTATATCTGTATTTTCTGTTAAATTATTTAATTGTTTTTTGCAAATTCAATCTTATATTTTTTTATTTAAATTAAATATCTAGGTTGCATTTAGCAAAATCAATGTACTTTTAAGTTAATTTATAGTAATAGTAAGTTACACTTAAGTTTTACTGTGAATTAATTGTAACATAATTTATGTAATTTAAAAATTGTGAAATTAAATGTAGCAGTATTTTGTATGTTGCCATCTTAGTATGAGCATATCAGATTTGTGATTTTAAAATGATTTCTGTGATAAAATATAAAAATAAAAATCATAATTAAAAAGTTAAGGATTTTTTATTAATATACAGGGATATTTATACATATATATTTAACGATGCCCCACACAATGGGTTATGTGTATTACTCCTTTAATTTGCTTGTAAAACTAAAAAAAAAAGATTTATTTTACCACTTTTTGGCTTTATTACTATACATACGAGTATCCGTACCAAATACAGCTTTCTTGTACTTATAGTCTCTGAGTAAAACCGCGGACAGACAGACAGACATGGCGAAACTATAAGGGTTCCTTATTTACTACGGAACCCTTAAAACAATGTGGCTACGCGGAGCGCAGTTAGATTAAAAGAAGGATTAACAATGAACGTACCTAATAAAAATAGTCACGCAAAGTCGATTGCATCTAAGAGCTCGGTCAAGGTTGCTGGAAATAAACTTCGTTCGAGTACTTATAGTATCATCATCATTTGACGGCCGTGGCGTAGTGGTCACCATGCTAGTTCGCTAACCAGAGGTTTCGGGTTCGATCAGTAAGGGCAAGTTGGAGAATGGCCTTTTTCAAATTGTCCTGGATCTTGGATGTTTATCTATATATGTATTTGTTATAAAATATAGTATCGTTGAGTTAGTATCCCATAACACAAGTCTCGAACTTACTTTGGGGCTAGCTCAATTAGTGTAATTGGTCCCTATATATTTATTTCAGCCACATAACATCCACTGTTGGACATAGGCCTCTCCCAGGGATTTCCAAAATGACTGATCTTAAGCTACTAGTCAGGTCATCAGACCATCTTGGTGTCCTACGCTTCGCTTACAGTATGTAGTCTCCATTCTAGAACGTTTTTGCACCATCGGCCATTGGTTTATATATCCGCTGGGCTATATCAACGACTTTTTTTCTCCTACGAATTTCCTCATTTCTGATTCGATCACGTAGTGAAACAACGAGCATAGCCTCTTCATAGCGCGTTACACGACCTTGAGCCTCCTTATGAGACCCATATACCTAGTAAGGGACCCACAGTAAAGGAGGGAGTACTTAGGTATAGTATACACAACGTCCCATTACAAATTCAGAGGCAAAATTCGAAAGGAAACACAAACAAAGCTTTTGTCAGCACCACCTGTAGGTTGACTGGTAGAAAAGGCCCTGGGCCTTAAGTCCGCCTGTTACATTTTTGTAATAAAGTTTGATAAATAAAATAAACAAAAGACTGATGATGATTTCTGACCGGTTTCGGTCATGACAACTGCTTCATATAAATGTGGAACTAGCTCATGTGCTCGCATGTGGCTTATGTAGCCAATGTTATGGGTGAAAGTCCTCGCGCATCGGGGGCATGTGCATGTGCAACTGCCTCCGTGGTGTAATGGTTAGAGCGTTTGGCTCATACCCGGAGGTCGCGGGTTCGATTCCCAGCGGGGGCAACGACTTTGTGTTGTTGTCCTAGTTTGGTTAGGACATTGCAGGCTGATCACCTGATTGTCTGATAAGTAAGATGATCCGTGCTTCGGAGGGCACGTTAAACCGTCGGTCCCGGTCACTGTCTTTGACATTGGTCGTTACCTAAAAACCATGTCAGAGGCCTTTAAGGCGGTTTAAAAACTCTGACACTAGTGTTAGTCACTAACACACACGATAAGAAGGGGGCATGTGAGCACACCATCAATATGTCAAGTGCACAGGAAATTTTTAGTGCATATCCGCATTCGCATCTCTCGTCCTTGTCCTCCGTGGTCCAGTGGAACAGGAACCGTTACGACTGGCGAAGAATTTGGATGCAGTCTCTGGCCGGCAGTCACTTATATGACCTCAACCTACCTAAGCCATCAACATTGCCTTACTAAATCGCCGTATCCGCCAGAACTCTGTACTTATCAGCGTGAGCTGCCTTCTACGCAAAGTTAGATTTCATGCACAAACAAAAGAATACACTTCCAATAGTTAATGTCAGTTTTCCGTGATTATGAATCAGTTATGAATGATGTCGTGCGTTTCGTTCTCTCTTATAAGACGACTAGCTGAAGCCCGCGACTTCGTTCGCGTGGACTTTATGTCTCTGGAAAATGCTCATCAGGCTGAACAACTTTTACTAAGGCGGCATTTTTATATCTCTTATAGTTTAGCTGGACCATTATGGTTCTGCATCAGGCGTTCCATTTTCCAAAATCATTTATACCCTATATGTTGCCCAGACTTAACAGCTATATAACAAAAAAAGTTTCATTCGAATCCGTCCAGTATTTCCGGAGATTAGCGTGTACAAACAGACAAACAGACAAACAGACAAACAGACAAACAGACAAACAGACAAACAGACAAACAGACATACAGACAAACAGACAAACAGACAAACAGACAAACAGACAGACATTTTTTTTTAAATTCTTACTCTATTACTACGTCTCCATCGCCCCCAATTATTTTTTTGGAAATATATTTAATGTACAGACACACTTTTTTTACTGTTTTATTATATGTATAGATATGGAGATAACCAAGATAACAGACTGTCAACGTCAATACACTATAGACATATAATAACCTATAGACATTCACGTGATTATACTACACTGAGACTACACATGGGCTACACTGTATATTTCACGATAAAATACGCTAGACATTCAGTTATATGCGTAATTTTTCTGATAAAATTTGAAGAAAGGGCCTTGTCATATTATTCTTTGCCTGCCAGTTTTCAAATACATATATTACAATGTTATCACACAGCATGCTTTATTTTATAACATAAAATGCTAGCGAATAAGCCAAGTGCGAATCGGATTTACGCAAGACAGACAGATGGACAGACGGACGGACAGACAGAGAAGTCTTAGTTTTTACCCTTTGGGCACGGAACCCTAAAAAGTACTTGTACAGCACGCACTCCGTCCGTAAAAAAATAGCAGATGAAGAAAACGTTCTTCCTCTCCTTACATTAATCTCCATAACTTGAAAGTAAACATAAAACAATATTAAACAAATAGCTATACATTTCAATCATTTGTATTTCAACCAACGCAGCATAGATATAAGCAGTTATTTATAGCCGATCGCCCTTTATGGAACACGTGCTATTCTCTTGCGAAGAGTTACTAAGGCACCCAAAACACCTGCGATTTTACAAGCTTTTATTTAACTTACAATGTATCTTGTATGTATGTATGTTTGTTTAAATATTTGTTTAGGTCAAATCTTGCAACTCAATTTTCACCCAGTTATCCTCAACTGATTTTGCGGAAATTTTGCATACTTGTGTAAGTCGGGTGAAAATGCAATATGTATTATGAAGTCTATGAGTTGTTTTGATGATGAAGCCGGGGTATTCGACGAAACTTAGTTATAAGACAACATAACCTCATTGAGCAGGACTCGTTTGATTTGTATTGACGAGCACTTAATGGTAGACGATGCCTAGGGTCTGGTCACGGAGACGGAAGGTGGTCGATGGAACTCAGTAATAAAACGACGCAACTCCACCGAGTTTGGGCTAATTTCATTTGTCTAGTCATAAGTACTTTAGTCTAACAAAAGAAGCTTGTACAAAAAAAATAAACTTATTGTATTAAAGTTCTTTTAGGCCGTGGTGTATGAACACTTCATTCTTCATCTGTGGATCTGAGCCGCTGCGATGAAAGGACGAACGGACGGAACAAAGAAGCAGAGAAAAGAGCGGGCTAGTTTAGCGTATGGAAAAACATAGCCCGCTACTCCACTTTGCAACTCCGCTCCGCTACTCCGTTCCGCAACTCCGCTCTGCATCTATGAACAGACCACAGACGTCTTCTTCTTATCGTGTGTGTTAGTGACTAACACTATGTGTCAGAGTTTTTAAACCGCCTTAAAGGCCTCTGACATGGTTTTAGGTAACGACCAATGTCAAAGACAGTGACCGGGACCGACGGCTTAACGTGCCCTCCGAAGCACGGATCATCTTATTTATCAGACAATCAGGTGATCAGCCTACAATGTCCTAACCAAACTAGGACAACAACACAAAGTCGTTGCCCCCGCCGGGAATCGAATCCGCGACCACCGGGTATGAGCCGAACGTTCTAACCACTACACCACAGACAAACAAAGGGAAGAAATATCTAGGTACCTAGGAAGAACGCGAGGCAATTTTTCACTCGTAGCTTATTTTTTTATTGCCTAGATATTATATTTATAAACAGTTATTGCAAGTGTTTTGTATACTAAATACTCTTTCACATTCATAAGTATAATACTTTACTATTTTTCTTCCAAATATTAACGACAAAACGTAAATTCATGCCACGCGGCCTAATTTTAAGTCTGCTTTCTTACACAGACATACTATAGACGGACGCAGTCCGCAACTCCACTCCGCCTATCTTTCTCACTCCGCTTCGTTACTAAACTCCGCCTCAGTGCACAGAAAGACTTCTTAAGCTCAACTCTCACTGGCGCAGAGTCGAAGCGTTGCGACGCGTCATGCTTTTCACCTATATAACAAATTCATTTCTATTTTTCCAATATTAAAGTACAAATTTGTATTATGAAAATATGAAAGCGCACGACGTTGCGGCAAGACGCGCGTGGACGCGTGCGTTCACGCGTCGTCGCGTGTCAGGACTCAGGAGTAAGTAACATAGCATGTATACCTTAATGGAATTATAGAGATGAATTTGCTTAAGGTAAATATGACGCGTCGAGACGCTTCGACTCTGCGCCAATGTGTGTTGAGCCTTACCATATCGGAATATTTCAAAAGAGCTTAGGCAATATGCGATTATCCCGCAACGTTACGCAACATCTAAAAATAAAGTCGCCAGTCTCCAACCACCCTAATTGAACCTATTGGCGATAATTAAGATGTATCAGTACGGTCAATAAGGAATCAAACTGTGGACATTTACGCTCGACACACTGGACCGTGTACACGCATTTCTATAATAAACAATTGTGAGGTTTTACAGTGTCTTTTGAAAAACGTGAGCAAACTATTTGGTAAGTTTTTTTATCTGACTTCCCAAAGGAGGTCATCAATTCGTTGCTATCTTTTATTAATTTGTTTTATTATGTTCCTCGATTACTCGAAGACGCCTGGAAACATGGAATTGTATGTAAACGATTTCGAAAATCCTATTTTTTCTTTGAAAGGGCATGGCATACTTGACAGATGGTCCCATAAAAAAAAAATCAAAATCGTTTGTTAATAGTCAGGAATTTTTACGTAATTTTTTTTGTCAGATATATCAATTCATAACCCTATTCTCTCTCTATAGTATAAATCTCTGAAAAAGGTACCTTCATATAACCACGTACACCCTCACAAAGGACTTTTAGTAATTCCAATACAAGTTCCAAAGCTACACGAATTATCTCCCCGGATTTTATTAACTTTCCTGGGTTATAATTATAAAGTTACTATAGTTCCGGAACAAATTGGCTATGACAAATGGCGAGACAGACACACGTGTCACCCTGTAAATTCCGGTTTTCTTTTGAGGTACGGAAAACTAAAATTCTAAAAACTACTCATATTCACACCAAAGTGCGAACTATTAAATGACAAAAACACTTATTTTATCTAAACATGTATTACACAATCTTTTTCAATATTTAATCAAACATTTTAAAAATAACATGACCATATTATCAGCAAGATTCCCAAATAAATTGTTTAAACAATTTGATATTTACATAAATTTAACATCAAATTTATAGGCGAGTTTCGCAAATAGGAGAAATCTTTTACAAATATTAATTTGCGTCATACCAGTTACTACTGGTTATCATATTAATAAATAACTTTATAGAAACAATATTTTTATATTTTTTTTACTATTTTTAGGGGTCCGTAGTAAACAAGGAACCCTTATAGTTTCGCCATGTCTGTATGTCCGTCTGGCCGTCCGCGGTCCTACTCAGTTACTATAAGTACTAGAAAGCTGTAATTTGGCATGGATATGTATATCAATCATGTCAAGACAGTCGTAAAACAAAATATGGAAAAAAAATTTTTTAGGGTAGCTGCCGTACACGTATAGAGGAAGTCAATATATTTTTTCCTCACAAAAACATCGTGTGGGGTTTCGTTGAATAGGTCTTTCAAAAATATTGTGAACTTGTAAACATAATTTTTCGATTTATGGATCGGTGTCTGAAATATTTGTTTAAAGTGAAAAAAATTGTTGAAGTCACGTGTCCCCCCAATCTATCTGCTAAACAGTTATACATGGACACGTAAAAAAAATTACAGCTATAGCATACATAATGTAGTTTAAAGCAAAACTATCAAAGCTATATTCAAATATAGCTATTTTATATATAACCAATTAAAAAGTTATAGGCGATCAACTTATAAAATGTACTCGGAAAGGAAAATTTCAAACAAATTCAATAGATACTTAGACGTTTCAGATGTTTTTAGTGGCATGAACTCAAAGTTGGCATTTACAACTACGGAACCCTACACAGCGCGTGGCCCGACACGCACTTGGTCAATTATTTAGAACACAGCGTTTGTATAGGCCTAACAAAACAAATAATCTAATACAATACAGCTATTAACTATAATATATTATATATTTAACAAACAAGTATACCCACATGTATAAATGCTTCGCTAAGCACGTCAAAACCTGACTGCTTTGTCCTTTTTATATCCCGTTGAAGTCGTAGACGTGATATTGTATTTATAGAAGACTAGTTGTACCCGCGGGCTTCGCTCCCCGTGGGAATTTCAGGATAAAGAGTACCCTATGTCCTTCCTCGAGTCTCAAACTATATCCATACCAAATTTAATCCAAATCGGTTCAGTAGTTTAAGCGTAAAGAGATAACAAACAAACAAACAAATATACAAACTCACTTTCGCATTTATGAAATTATATTTAATATATATATATAATATATTAGTAGGAAGTAGGATTTTCCTTAGCTCGTTGCGTGTCCGTAAGGAGAAGTGCGGAGATAAGTTTTATGACTTACAATTTATCTTTATGATATCTACTGACATGCAGACTATAAACTTGGTTATATCTTATGTGGTTCAGTACATACAACGTGGAAGGGAGGTATGTCCCTTCCATAATAAATTAAACCACGTACATAGATCACTAAGCATAAAAAAAGAATTTCGTAATTCCCATACTAATAGGCGTGACGAATGAAAAAATCTTTTCGGTCCATCGGTTAGATTATTATAAAATATTGTGCAAGTATTTTTTCTATACTCTGAGAAACCAAAAAAGACAAAGATAAGCGCATTGAAATTTCGCGTGACGTCACACTTAAGGCCATACCCAAATTTTCCGGGGTCCAGTGGCGCCGCCATTTAAAATAAATCATTTAAAAGGAAACGGAGATATCATTCAAAATTGTGTCTAGATAACCCCTAAAACTATTTTATGAACTACTGTTTATAATTTAAAGTGCGAACGTGAAGCTTTTCTACGCACATTAGCTAAAAGTGGCCGTTTTTCGCAAATGTGCGTAGAAAAGCTACACGTTCTCACTTTAAACTACAAAAAGTAGTTTAAAAAATACTTTGAATGGGTATCTAGAACTTGACCAAGACACAATTTTAAATGATATCTCCGTTTCCTTTTAAATGATTTATTTTAAATGGCGGCGCCACTGGACCCCGGAAAATTTGGGTATGGCCTTAAGGCCATACCCAAATTTTCCGGGGTCCAGTGGCGCCGCCATTTGAAATAAATCATTTGAAAAGAAACGGAGATATCATTTAAAATTGTGGCTTGATCAAGCCCTAGATAACCCTTAAAACTATTTTATGAACTACTGTTTATAGTTTAAAGTGAGAACGTGAAGCTTTTCTACGCACATTAGCCAAAAGTGGCGGTTTTTCGCAAATGTGCGTCGAAAAGCTTCACGTTCTCACTTTAAACTACAAAAAGTAGTTTAAAAAATACTTTGAATGGGTATCTAGAACTTGACCAAGACACAATTTTAAATGATATCTCCGTTTCCTTTTAAATGATTTATTTTAAATGGCGGCGCCACTGGACCCCGGAAAATTTGGGTATGGCCTTAAGCACGATTTTTACTTAAGTGTGACGTCGCAAGCCCCCACTTCGGAACTTTGACGCTCCGTATCTTTGTGAATTTTTACTTTTTTGGTAATCTGAAAAATACGGCTCCATTATTTTTGGATAATCTTAAAGACGGACTAATAATTACAATCATCCTTTGAAGTTTATTTTTTGTTTTTTATTGTTATTTTATTTCCACTACAGTATAGTGATCTAATTGTCACGTCTTTATTTATTTATGAAAACTTTATTACTGCATCGTTAAACTCATAACACCCCTCTTATTACGTCGGGGATTAATAACCGGTCAAGTGCGAGTCGGACTCGCGCACGAAGGGTTCCTTACTAATATCTTTAAAAAAACATGTTTGTTGTATGGGAGCCCTCGTTAAATATTTATTTAAATTAATTTTTTTAAGTGAATAAACAAATGAATATTCAGTAATATTTCAAGTGTCTACCTTTTGCGTAACCCTAAATCTCTAACTCAATGTTGACATTAAGATAATAATTAAACCTTGTCTACCGTCTTATATTATTTTATCACTGCATATAAAATTATATAAGGCAAACTTTGTACCGTTTAAACACATTTACATATTATATGTCATTGCAATAACACTATAAATAATATAAATTTATTTTTATAACGGGAGTTTAAAGTTAAAGTGTTGTTATATAAAAAATTGTGGCAGTTATGTAAGTCAATCAGTATTAAAATAATTTCAATATTTTAGCGTATTCCCCTTGATCGGCTTTTACCCTACTAATCTTGATGGGTGAAACGGGGTCCAAAGTTTGTATAGAGATATATAAAAGGCAAAAGTGATTGACTAATGTATCAACGCACAGGCCAAACCGCTGGGTCTAGAGACCCTTAATTTGCACATAGGTTCCTTATAAGGTCTAGGGTTGTTCTACGAAAGGATATTTCAAAACTCACCCCCTAAGTGGTTGAAACAGGGTCCAAACTTTGAATAGAGAATCAAGATTAGTTACACCATTTTATCTAAAACTTCGCAGGAGTACTCCTCCTCGCGGTTAATGAGTAGGTGCGTGTTCCAGCATTTTTCAAAATTCAAACCCTAGAGGGTTGAAAAGGGGTGGCTACTACCTAGGCCATACTGAACTTGAACGGGGACAGGCACGGAAACGGGAACGTGAAAGAGAACGGAAGCGGGAATGGAAACAATCCTTTCTTAGTGCACCCCTAGATGTAGATTCATACAAACTTGCAGCCCCTATTTTACCCCTATAGGGATGTAATTTTCATTATCTAATAAATGCATTATTATTTTCTACTAACTACTAAAATACAATAAAAATTTCATGTGTTTCACTTTAAATGTTACGAAGTTTTCATACAAACTGCCAACCACTATTTCATCCCCTTAAGGATGGAATTTTCAATAATCCTTTCTTAGCGGACGTCTCCTAGTCACAATCTATACCTTCATGCCAAATTTCATCTTCATTATCTAAGTAGTTTTCGAGATTTCGTGATAAGTGAGTGAATGATTTTCGCTTTTTTATATATGGACTAGCCGAAGCCCGCGACTTCGTTCGCGTGGACTTTATGTCTCTGGAAAATGCTCACCAGGCTGAACAACTTTTACTAAGGCGGCATTTTTATATCTCTTATAGTTTAGCTGGACCATTATGGTTCTGCATCAGGCGTTCCATTTTCCAAAATCATTTATACCCTATATGTTGCCCAGGCTTAATAGCTATATAACAAAAAAAGTTTCATTCGAATCCGTCCAGTATTTCCGGAGATTAGCGTGTACAAACAGACAAACAGACAAACAGACAAACAGACAGACATTTTTTTTTAAATTCTTACTCTATTACTACGTCTCCATCGCCCCCAATATTTTTTTTTGGAAATATATTTAATGTACAGACACACTTTTTTTACTGTTTTATTATATGTATAGATTATATGTATAGATATTACTCTCTTATATTAAATAATTATTTCTTATTTAAAGCAAACTTCAATTGAACCTGTCTTCAATTTCACTTCAATTGAGTCCACGCGAACGAAGTGGCGGGTTTCGGCTAGTGTAAATAACAATAAGTATTAGCATGATCTTTTCCTATTCCAGACGAGCTTCCCCTTTTGCCGTTCCGGAAAACGTAAACACGTCGGGAAAAGTGTCTTTTAAGGGAAAAACCCAGTTCGAGAATGGAATCACATGAAAAGGAGGCCAAGGTCGGTCCACTCCGTGACACGATGGCCAAGACCTTGGAAATGGGAAACGGAAATGCTGGTAAGTAAAATATCTCCTATATATTATCGATGACATATTGCTAAACTTGAAGTTTCAGGTTCATGAGATACAGCCGTGTGACAGACAGACATACAGGCAGACGGAGGGACTGACAGACAGACGGATAGCGTAGTCTTAGTAATAGGGTCCAGTTTTTACCCTTTGGGCACGGAACCCTAAAACTGATTTAAATAAATTGTGGATGTCCCAATGTCTTTTGTTTATTCTAAAACTTTGAGATGTGCTACTTTTACCATGTTTTTTAATAGCTTCATCACGTCATGGTCTCAGACCAAATAAACTGATCTGAGTTTGTATGGAAAGCCAAAAGTTTTTTGAAGTGAAAACTTCTTTAGCGGCGTTGTGCACTTTTTTGGAATGGGTAAAAAATGTTAAACTCGCGTCAGGACACGCTCGCGTCAGGACACGTCACCTGATCGAAAATTCGTAAGACGGATGGAGAGTAGACAGCTGGCGCGGCGTAGGAGAGGGAGTATCCCCCTCTCTTTCTACGGCGCGGCGAAAATGTATGCCTGCGCCTGCTGTTTCGTATATCAAAAATGCACAACGTTAATATTCAAGTTTTCACTTCTGCCGGCACTCCCAGAGTGCAACCCGTCGTTTTTTTATTTGATCTGAGGTCATGGTATGGTTTCAGTTGAAAATTAGTTTAAGTAATAAAATACATAATCAAAAGATTACCAACCTTTTGTAAACAACAAAAAAAAAGCGAAATCATTGAGGTCCGTCAAATTTTTCAAACTTTTTGAAGTGAAAACTTCTTTAGCGGCGTTGTGCACTTTTTTTGGAATGGGTAAAAAATGTTAAACTCGCGTCAGGACACGCTCGCGTCAGGACACGTGACCTGATCGAAAATTCGTAAGACGGATGGAGAATAGACAGCTGGCGCGGCGTAGGAGAGGGAGTATCCTCCTCTCTTTCTACGGCGCGGCGAAAATGTATGCCTGCGCCTGCTGTTTCGTATATCAAAAATGCACAACGTTAATATTCAAGTTTTCACTTCTGCCGGCACTCCCAGAGTGCAACCCGTCGTTTTTTTTTTGACGTCTCTGTGTACATGTCTATTTTTTGGTCGCGTATGTCACACGTTTGTTCTGTGTATTATCAGCATTGCTATTGCACGTAAGCAACATGACAATTATTTTTTTTGGATTTTTGGCGCGCATTTTTATATTTTCCAAACTTATTTTTCGTTTTTTGCCTGCTATTTTAATATCATTATAGTGATCTATTTTAATGTTAATTCTTATTAAATTTAATTTAAATTTTAATAAGTATAGTATGAATTTAAAATATTGTTTTTTTCAATATAGAACTACGAAATATTTATAGCCCATGTCACATGAATTACACATTGTACCTATAGCCGTAATGTTCAAGTTGATTCGAAGAACTGCGTTCGCTTCGCTCGCTCTAACTAAATACATTTTTTGGAACGAAGTTCCTTATCGCGCGTTGCGAAAGGGGGCTAGACGGAAAAAATTAAGACCAAAAGTTGTAACGACACTTTTTGCTATAGTTGTAAGCCGTGCGGCGTGCGCATGTTTCTCTGTCTGTCTCTCTCTCTCTCTCTCTCAATAATCGGAAGGAACTTCGTTCCATCCGGGTCTCCCTTGACACCTTTTAAGTTTTTTTTATATAAGTATATCACACTGATTGAGCTAGCCCCAAAGTAAGTTCGAGACTTGTCTTATGGGACACTAACTCAACGATACTATATTTTATAAGAAATAAATGTGTTATGGGACACTAACTCAACGATACTATATTTTATAAGAAATAAATATATAGATTAACATCCAAGACCCAGGACAATTTTGAAAAAGGCCATTTTCCAACTTGCCCTGACCGGGAATCGAACCCGGAACCTCTGGGTGGCGAACTAGCGTGGTGATCATGACCACTACATCCCGGAGGTCGACAAATACATACATATTTGTTTTCCAGAAAATGGCTTGGCAACGGAGAAGCCTAAAATCAAGGACCTGGATGACCTGCTCCCCTACGTAGGGGACTTCGGCTGGTACCAGCGACTCCTGTTCCTCATGATGATACCCTACGCCTTCTTCTTCGCGTTCGTGTACTTCGCTCAGATCTTCATGACTGTGGTGCCGAGCCAGCATTGGTGCTACGTCGAGGAACTTGGGAACCTGTCAGTTGAAGAAAGGTAGATACAATACAATACAAATTCACTTTATTGCTCCATGATAAACATAGAAAATTACAACAACAACAAGAAACAATATAGGCACAAAGGCGGACTTATCGCTATAAATGCAATCCCTTCCAGCCAACCTTTGGGTGGAGGAAAAATAATAATTTGATATTAGGTAGATTCTAAATTCTAAATATTAGATTTATTGACGTGTAAAAGTTTACACGTCAATAAAATGGCGCTGGATGCAAGCCGCTCTAGATCGGTCATTTTAGAAATCTTTGGGAGAGCTCTATTTTCAGCAGTGGACGTTATGCGGCTGAAATGATGATGATAATGACACGTCTATAAGTATAATTTCATTACGTGTGATGTATTTTTTAGGGTTCCGTAGCCAAATGGCAAAAAACGGAACCTTTATAGATTCGTCATGTCTGTCTGTCTGTCTGTCCGTCCTTATGTCACAGCCAGACCTATACTGTTGAAACTTGGTAAGTAGATGTATTATGTGAACCGCATTAAGGTTTTGACACAAAAATATAAAAAAAACAATAAATTTTGGGGGTTCCCCATACTTAGAACTTAAACTCAAAAATTTATTTTTCATCAAACCCATACGTGTGGGGTATCTATGGATAGGTCTTCAAAAATGATATAAAGGTTTCTAATATAATTTTTTTCTAAACCGAATACTTTGCGCGGGAGACACTTCCAAAGTGGAAAAAAGTGTGTATCCCCCCGTAACTTGATGTTCATTACCATAAAAAATACCAGCGAAAATTGGTTTGAACGATATCTAGTAAGTAGTTTTTTTAAATACGTCATAAATCATAAACGGCAATTTACCTTTCATTCAATCAACACAAATATAAAAATTTAAAAAAAACTTACTACAAGACTTTTATATTATGTTATTTGCTACTACGGAACCCTTCATGGGCGAGTCCGACTCGCACTTGGCCGCTTATTTAAAGCTACTTATTACTAGCGCTTTGCAACGACCACTGCTGCAAAGAAAATTTTCTTTCAGGAGTTTTTTCCATGTCTCCAAAGTTATATATCTTCACCAAATTAACATGGGACCAACTAGATAATACAGGCTTTCAAATATAAAAAAAAAACAATCATCAAAATCGGTGTACAAATCGCGTAACATACATACAAATAACCGGCTAAGTGCGATCGGACTTGCGCACTTATATTGTATGACAGCTCCACTTAGGTAAACATTTATTTTATTCTGTATTTGTTGTTATAGCGGCAACAGAAATACATCATTTGTAAAAATTTCAACGGTCTAGCTATCACGGTTCATGATATATACCTTGGTGACCTGGTCCCTTTTTTACCCTTTAGATACGGAACCCTAAAAACGCAGTCAAATTGAAAACCTCCTTTGTTGAAGTCTGTTACAAACACGTTTGTTCCAGGCGCCATCTCTCAATACCACAAACCGACACCACGTACGCTAAATGCCAAGTCTACGATGTAGACTGGAAGACAGTTCTGCAGCGAGGAGTCAGGGAACCCAACGCGACGTGGCCGACGATGAAATGTGAACGATGGGAGTTTAACTTCACTGATATTCCTTATGAGACTATCGCAACACAGGTACATACCAGAAGCGGGACCTCTTTAGAAGCTGATTCCCATCAAGTTATGTACCTTAGGGTTTCTAATAATAATTGGAGGGCCCGTAATTAGGAACTAGACTTGCCGGTAGACACACAGAAATGGCAATAAACACGACTAGCAAAAAGTAATAAAGGAAGTGTTTAATATACTTTAAAAATATTTATTGCATTTTAATTAATTAGAGTACTACTTTATTATAATACTTGTAAAAAAGATTTTAATGTTTTAATTATTACCTTTAGTGCCATCTAGTGACAAGGAAGAGAAATAATTATGTTTGAAAGGCGATGGGTTGGAATGCTGCAGGTCTTTCTGCACCTCTTCAGCCCATCTACACCTGGGACTACCAGCAGTTCGACGCCCAAGTAGGCTCTCTTCACAGCCCGAACCTCTCCCATTCTTTCTGTGTCCGAGCCTGTGAATGACGCCTAGCTGCTTTCGTATGTTGATAAATTACATTTATCTTTTTCCATCCCTCAGTTAGGTTGGGTGTGCGATAGAGACAACTATCCAGCCACAGCTCAGTCGGTCTTCTTCGGAGGTGCTATCGTCGGTGGGCTGATCTTCGGATGGATTGCTGATAAATATGGACGGGTGCCCGCTTTGCTCGGTAAGTTGACAAGCAACATTATCATGTCTTTTTGTCTCCACTGCACATAGAGCATGACCCTCTCGGTACTATTAGAGCATACTTGGCCAGAGAAACCAGAGGACGTGGCCTACACTCTCCACGCTTGCCAGACGGGTTGGAGAGGTCTCATTGATGTTTATAAGCTTTGTTCAGCTTGTATTTCCTAAGTCGCCTTCTACGACACCCACGAGAGTACTTGGAGTGGCCTAACTCTGCCGGAAACCACACGGCCGCAAGTTGAAAAGCATAATCGCTACCAAATGCATTAGGGTTAGCTTTGTACACTCGCTTATACTGGTACGGTATGTCTTGCGAAAACAGGCAACGTAAGAAACAAATGCATTGCCACCTACGCTAGGGCCCTGCAGGTGTAGTAGATTCAAGAAAACCTGGCTTGACGTCGTCAAGAAAGATATGCGTGCTAATACTCTTACCAAGAATGCTCAAGACCATGCAAAACATAGATTTAAGACTTACGCAGTAAAAAAAATTCTATGTCTATGGTGCGAAGTGGAGAAGAAAAAGCCGGAAAGTCTACCTCGGACTTCGCAGCATTGCAGATGGAGATGCAACTGGGAATACGCTGAGATAAGAGAGAGAAGAGGGCCCAATTTGGCCCTCTAACATAAAAGTTGGAATCGTATATCGAATTGTAAATATATTTAGTTGTAAAGATATTTTTTCTAAACTAAAAACCGACTCCTCCCTCAAACAACGATATATAAGGTATAAAGATAAAGAAAAAAATTCTTTATTGCACATTGCACCAACTAAGTACCTATGATAATAATCAAAAGTACATTTAAATTATAGTAGATACAAAGGCGGATTTATCACTAAAGTGATTTTTTCTAGCCAACCTTTGGGTAAAGAAGACTATAAAAGATGGTGTTTATGATAAAATTTCTACGAGACCACCTAAGCCCTTTCAAACAAAAAAAGAATTTGTCAAATCGGTCCAGGCGTCTTCGAATAATCTGGAGCCAGAGAATTTGGCCTACACTCTCTTCGCTGGTAAGACGGGTTAGATAGGTATAATGATGTTTATAAGCTTTGTTTAGCTTGTGTTTCCTTAGTCGCCTTCTACGACATCCACAGAAAAGTGTATCATTATGTTATGATAATTTTAACTAACTTCTGATATTTAAGGAACCAACATGATAGGTTTCGCCGCCGGCGTGGGCACCGCGTTCTCTAACAGCTTCTGGTCCTTCTGCCTGTGCCGGTTCCTGGTGGGCATCGCTTACGACAACTGCTTCATCATCATGTACATTATTGGTAAGATCATTGTTTTAGCCACAAAAAAAGGAAACTATCTATATATATATAAATAAAACAAAGTCGGGTTAGTTACACCATTGATTACTCAAGAACGGCTAAATCGATTTAAATGATTAAAATATCTCTATGCCTCAAGAAAACCAATGTGTGATAGCAGTGATGACTTATGGCTCTGAGACCCTTACTGTGGGTCTTGTAAGAAGGTTCAAGGTCGCTCAGAGCGTTATGGAAAGGGCTATGCTCGGTGTTTCTCTACTTGATCGAATCAGACATAAGAAAATTCGTAGGAGAACTAAAGTCACTAACAACCTTGCGGATTAGCTCGTTGAAGAAGCAGTGAGCGGGACACATAACGCGACGTTGCCCGATGGGTCAAAAAGGTTCTCGAATGGCGACCGCGTACTGGTAAGCAAAGCGTAAGACACTCACCCACAAGGTGGTCAGACGACCTGACCAAAGTCGCTGGAAAATTCGGTAATATTGGAAATCTTTGGGAGAGGGTAGAGGAAATCTATGTCCAGCACGTCATGTGGCTAAAATGATGATACACTCACAAAACACCTTATTTTCAGTGGTGGAATACGTAGGCCCAAAATGGCGTACCTTCGTAGCGAACATGTCCATTGCAGTCTACTTCACTTTTGCTGCTTGCCTTCTGCCCTGGATTGCGCTAGCCGTGGCGGACTGGAGGATATATACCTTGATCATCAGCGTGCCTTTAGGTTTGGCGATACTGACACCATGGGTCGTCCCTGAGAGCGCTAGGTAAGATTTCCTTAGATTTTTCGAAGGCCTTTGATTGACTTCATTCGATAGAATCATTAAATTTTGCGTTAAATCGAGCTGCTGACAGATATATTATTTATTTAGACTACATTATTTTGAGGAAGCAATAATTTTTGATAGTACAAAATATTTTTTTGCTTTATTTTTAGATCATTATAGCTGGTGTACCTCAAGGATTGGTTCTTTACCAAACATTGTTTATAGCTTTATTTGTAATTATTTACAATTAATTGTAAAAATGAGCTAGAAAGGCTGCATTATACGCCGTAATATCTAGATATGATGAGGCTTAAGAAAATTTTAAAGTGGATTCATTCCAGGTGGCTGATATCACAAAATCGAATAGAGGAAGCAATAAAAATAATGAAAAGAGTTGAAAGAATTAACAAGAAGCAGATACCAGACGCCGTTATTAAGGAGTTTAGGGTAAGTAAAACAAAAACACAAGCAAACCACTCCGACGAAATGAACATCATATAGATAGAGTAAATAATAGAGAATAGATAATTCTAAAAGACCTCAATTAATGTAGGTTCAAAATTACCTAAGATCTCAATAAAAAAATATGTTTTTTGTTTGTCTTACCAATTACTTAAGGACCCTTTTTTTCTCCAAAAATCAATAGAATTTTTAATAATGTTGTCTGGTAGTAGAGATAAAACATGTACGAATGAACTTATCAAAAACAAAACTAATCTTTATATATAAAAATTACATGTCACATTGTTTGTCTCTCCTAAACTCCTAAACTACCGAACCGATTTTAAATTTGATATGCACACCGTGCGCAATATGATTCAAATTGAAAGATAGGACAGCTTACCCAAGCGAACGAAGTCGCCGGAATCAGCTAGTAATAAATAAGTATGTTCTTTTTTCTTTCCAAGGAAACAGCCGCAGAGATAGCGAGAACTGAACAAGAGATAAAGAACTACTCTGCCGCCGATCTCTTCAAGACTCCCCGTCTCCGGCGCCACAGCATTTTGCTGATCTTCATCTGGATGTCCATAGCCATGGTGTTCGACGGACATGTCAGGAACGTGGGCTCTTTAGGGCTGGATATGTTCGTCACGTTCACTGTAGCTACGGCTACGGAGTTTCCTGCCGACATTTTGTTGATCTTAACTCTTGATTTGTAAGTTGGTAATTTTTAGTACATACATATATACATACTATCACGTCTTTATCCCTAATGGGGCAGACAGAGCATTATGGGTCTTGCGGTTCTATGCAGAGCCCAGGGCCGCAAGACCCAAAAGCCACTTTTAGCGTCATGGTGGGCGAGAAGATGGAAAAGCAATCAATACAGTGATGGGTTGCTAGCCGCATCGCCTGTTAACATGATTTGCATTTTTTCACGGCTTTTACGATCTGCATGGGAAGAGAAGCAGCTGGTACATTCTAAGTTTTATTTTTATTTCTCCCAGACAAGCATGGGAGGTTATTTTTAGTAAGAACCTATAATAGTATTTTATGCAACAGTTGTATAAGAGGGTTCAAAATATGCGAGTGGCGCAAGTTACGATGCGAGCTTTAGCGAGCATCGTAAGGAGGCGCCATCGAGCATTTTTTGACGTACTTATACAACGTTGCATACAATACTTTTTCTACGACTATATTTACTAAATAAAATACAAAACCAAACAAAGAAAATATGAAAATGTTTGACTTACATGTTTGGTAAATCAGATTTAGAATATACAAGTACTGATCTATATGGTATCTATGGTAAACTTTTTTTTAACTGACGTCTTTTTAGTGACTATGTTAAAAAAACATTTTTTTCTTATGTTGGCAGTATGGTAAATCTATAGAAAAAAATGTTCTTGGTCTATGGCTAGCAGTATCGTTTTAGTGAAATAACGACACATGTGCTATTATGAGGCATAGAGTATAGACTTTTTTCTGCAATCATATTATTAATGTTCTTATATTAGTGTTCAGAACCATTTAAAAGACAGATAACAGTACAGGAGTAGAAAAATAAATAAATATACTATAGGGACAAATTACACTGATTGAGCTAGCCCCAAAGTAAGTTCGAGACTTGTGTTATGGGATACTAACTCAACGATACTATATTTTATAACAAATACATAAAGGTGGTAAGGTGGTAAAAGGCTAGCGAACCAGAGCATAGCTCTGAAATATACTTAACTACATGATTCATTATTATCATCATCAGGTCTTTTGGTCTCCACTGCAGCAGCACGACCCTCTCTGTACTACTAGAGACATATTTAGTCAGAGCAGCCGAGGACTTGGCCTACACTCTCCTCGCTGGCCAGACGGGTTGGAGAGGTCTCATTGATGTTATAAACATCAATGAGACCTCTCCAACCCGTCCAAAGCTTTGTTCACAGGGCCGTGTCACAGACAGTGCACTTTATTGTACATAGGGCCGATTTATGCATACGGGGGGCTCAAACTCACTCCTCATAAAATATGGCTGATTTTAATTTATATTCTTTTTTTAGGATTGGTCGCCGCTGGACCTCCTTTGGGTCCATGGTGATCAGTGGTATCTTCAGTGTGCTGGCTGCTGCTGTCCCTATTGGTAAGTACACAATTTTTTAAAAAAAGGAGATAAAATCCTTTTAATTTATGTTATTGTAATTACTAACTATAATAACTGTAAACATGTATATTTTTTATGTAAGTACCTATTTTATTGTAATTACTGGACTAATTTGGAAAATTCTTTTTTCGTTTGAGGGTACACATACTTATCAGGTGTTGTACCAGTTGTGTACTTGTGTAGTTTTGTGCTGAAGTCGGTTTTTAGGGTTCCGTAGTAAACAAGGAACCCTTATAGTTTCGCCATGTCTGTCTGTCTGTCTGTCTGTCTGTCCGTCCACGGTCCTACTCAGAAACTATAAGTACTAGAAAGCTGTAATTTGGCATGGATATGTATATTAATCATGGCGAAAAAGTCGTAAAATAAAATCTGGAAAAATATTTTTTTATTAGTTTAGCTGCCATACAAGTAAAGAGGGAGTCAATATTTTTTTATCGACAAACACATTGTGTAGGGTGTCGTTGAATAGGTCTTTCAAAAATATTGTAAGCTTGTGAACAACATTTTTCGATTTAGGGATCCGTTTCTGAAATATTTGGGTTTATAGTGCAAATTTTTGTTGGAGGCACTTCTCCCTCCCCCCCTCTATCTGCTAAACGGTTATATATGGCCACGTGAAAAAATTCACAGCTATAGTAGATATAATGTAGTTTAAAGGAAAACTATCAGAGCTAAGTAGGGTATACAAATTAAAAAGTTATAGGCGATCAACTTATAAAATGTACTGGGAAAAAGAAAATTTCATACAAATTCAATAGATAATTAGTTTTTAAACGTTTTTTGTGGCATTAACTTAACGTTGGCATTCGCAACTACGGAACCCTGATGGATGATAACCACACCTCTCAAGCTTAAATCAATCAAGCGTTTAGGCTGCAGAGCGTAAAATTTACATATAAGCACCATCTATATGGCTTGCACTGCATTATGTACCTACTATCATACTTCATAATATAAGCATCCTTTTCAATAGTCCCTTTCCCATTGATTCGATAAGCGGCCACTAGATGGCATATTGCACGCACACTACTTAAACGAATTTTTGGAATTTCCGTTCTCAGTTTCAACGCGCTTTAGCTATGAGCTGTTACCTGGAATTAAATCTATAGATACCAATTGCCCTCTTTCTTTTGGGCACCTATTTGACACATACATACACTCGCAAAGCATAACCCACTTGTGGTAACTCCATAAAATATAGATAACTACGATAGTCGTCAGATAGTGACATCCTTCTATGACAAACCAAATATGACTTTATGATCAAAACTGAATACTCAATGTTGCTTGACACTGAAACGCGGATACGCAGTAACGTCCGTCTTGCGTACCGCGTTTGGAGTACCCCCCTGATGCAGTCAAGTATTTTTAAAGTGAAAACTTCTTCAGCGGCGTTGTGCACTTTTTTTGGAATGGGTAAAAAATGTTAAACTCGCGTCAGGACACGTGACCTGATCGAAAATTCGTAAGACGGCGCAGGGCGCTTGCGCGAATGTTCGTGTGTGTTTATGTTACAGCGTGCTACGCGCATTCCTGGATGGTGACAGCTGATGGCTCGACCGTCTGTGTAGTGGCCATACTGCTGTGTATTTGAAAATTATTTTGTTGAAAATGAATTTGGTCATGCTTGTGACATTTGTGACAGATTGTGGTTCAGAAAAGATTTGAAATATTTTATACTGATAATTAAAGCAATTCGTGCAAAATTATTCCCTAACCATTCCAAAATATCAAAAATGCACAACGTTAATATTCAAGTTTTCACTTCTGCCGGCACTCCCAGAGTGCAACCCGTCGTTTTTTTTTTTACAGGAATCCCCTCAGCCTCCCTCGCCATAGTCGGTCGCTTTGCCGTGAACATCTCCTTTAACATCGGCATGCAGTATGCCGCAGAGCTGCTACCCACCGTTGTGCGAGCCCAGGGCCTGGCTCTCATACACATCATGGGATACGTGGCTACCATACTCGTACCTTACATCGTTTACTTGGTAAGTAAGCTCACAGAATAAGGACTAGTTCTAGTAACTAGTAACTGCCTCCGTGGTGTAGTGGTTAGAGCGTTCGGCTCATACCCGGAGGTCGCGGGTTCGATTCCCGGCGGGGGCAACGACTTTGTGTTGTTGTCCTAGTTTGGTTAGGACATTGTAGGACGAAGCACGGATCATCTTACTTATTAGACAATCAGGTATCACCTGATTGTCTGATAAGTAAGATGATCCGTGCTTCGGAAGGCACGTTAAGCCGTCGGTCCCGGTCACTGTCTTTGACATTGATCGTTACCTTAAACCATGTTAGAGGCCTTTAAGGCGGTATAAAAACTCTGACACTAGTGTTAGTCACTAACACATACGATAAGAAGAAGAAGAAGTACTAGTTCTCACGTACAGAAGTCTTACTCAGCAAAGGAATTTTAAGAAATATCTACTCAATGTCGTTAGCGGTACGGTTTAATTAAGCTCGCGTCGGAACTCGACACCTCTTCGTTTATACACCTAGAAGTGCATTGCAAGCCAATTTCATTCTTATAACTCTAGACATACGATTTACGTCACTGGATTTGCCACTTCGGAGTGGTCGCCGCGCGCATAGGTAATACATAATCTAGGTATGTGATGACTGTACGTAACACTTGATTAAAATAAAATTTATTGAACCTGCCAAGTTCAAATTTATTATTATAATACATCTAAATCCTCATCTTATTCTCATTGTATCACTGGTTCATAAATATTTTTATTAAAAATTCGATATTCGATTTAGGCAAATCACGCTTGGCCGATTTCTTAAATTTCTTATGACATATTTTATACCCCCTCCCCCTCTCTTTTTCGTATTCTCATTGTATCACTGGTTCATAAATATTTTTATTCAAAATTCGATGTTAAATTGAGCCAAATAACGCTTGACCGATTTTTTTAAATTCTTAATTTTTTGTTGATCTACATATAACACACGACCTGTGTGCCAAATTTCATAACGCTAGGACAATTGGAAGTGGCCTTAAGGTCACAAAGGAGTCTATCATATATGTCTATCATATAGGAGGAGGTATCTTTTTGGCGAAATAACGATACATGTGCTGTTATGGGGTATAGACTATAGACTTTCCTGAAACTATAAATAATCTATGTTCTTCTATTAGTACATGTTCTTATATTCGTGTCTATTTAAAAGACACAACAGTAGAGGAGTAAAAAAAATATTAAGCGATTTGTGTTTTTTTCAGAGTACCATAAACACAATAATTCCTCTCCTAATCCTCGGTGCTTTGGGGGTCTTTGGCGGAGCTCTATGCCTGTTCCTACCAGAGTCCACTGGGAAGGACATGCCACAGACTATCCTAGAAGGAGAGGAGTATGGCAGAGATCAGAGCTTCTGGAATATGCCATGTATCAAGTAAGTTTGTATCGTATAAACATCATATCAAAGTAAAAAATATATATTCTATGTAGGATAAATTTAGTAGGATTAGAAAACCCAGAAGAAAATTTTTAGACCAAATAAAAGAAAAATTAAACGTGAAAACATAAAGAGGTTAAGAACTTAGCGGAAGGAAGAGAGACATGGAAAGCACTCCACCGACAAGAGCCCAGCTCTTAAATATAAGAAGAAGGATAAATTTATTTCTTATTAAAGGTTATTTTTTAATATTATATTAATGCAAAAGCTTAAAACTATACTAGCGTTTCAAAATGACCATTGCTAGGAAGATTACGCCGAAAGAAAATCCAGTTCAGTATTGGTCCCTACCCAGCCTGATGATCTATATTAAGACCTAATTAGCTAGTCAAAATAAAATTTCAGAAACAAAATCGGAAGTAAAATCGTGAGATCAATTAGTAATACGGCGGAGTTCATCGGGGTCACGCAGCTGTTTTCGGCGTTACTATGCGGTCTCGATCGAAAATAATTTTCGCAACTTTTTTATCTTAACAAATTTGGATTATATGGATAGAGGAATTTATTTGCTATATGTTTTTTTTTCTAAAACCAATGAAAAGTCAGCGTGTATATTTTTGAATTAAATAACTTAAGTACTAATTATTTCTATTTTATTTTACAGAAAGAGCAAAGAAGTAGACGCCTGAAGAAACAGACCACGTATTATCACCTATTATTATAAATGTTTTGTTTTAAATTATGATTATTAAGTACTTCTATACCCTTCTTGTTAGTAATTGTCCTACTTTCTTACTCGCCGGTTGATTGGAATAGATTCCATTATGGGATAAGTCCGCCGATGTCAATTTACTCTGTTGTTATTGTGTTTTTTCATAGTACAATAAAGTTATCACAAAAAAAAAACATACGTTATATCAATCAGTACATTAGAATTATTGTAACCAGAATATTTTATATTTTATGTTATATCTTATGAAGATGTTTTTGATTTTTTTTTCTTTTTTTTTTTCTTCACAAGTTATTTAAAGGAAATATCTTTATTCATGTTAATTAAAGTACCTTTAAATGTCTTTAAATTTTAATTCAAAATATATATAATGCAATAATATTGTATACAAATACTTGGAATAATTTTATTTTTTCCTTTACAACAAATTTGAAAAATATACATACATACTTAATTACTCAACAAGTTTATTTTCAAAGGTAATTTTTAAAAACCCCGACTTTCAAGAGTTCACCCCATTACTTTTGAACCGCTAAACCGATTTCCATCAAACATAGCTAAGAACCTCTGCAAGGAAATTATTGATAATGATGCTAAATCTTAAATGATATCTTCGTTTTCTTTCAAATAATTTATTTTAAATAATGCACTAGACCCCGGAAAATTCAAGTTCTCCCCTGGGAAATAAAGAAAACTTAGATTTTTTCCAGATGTTTCTTTCCCGGTGCTGATCGTAAAATCTGATTGAAGGAATGGGCGAAAATCGCGATGCGGCTAGCAACCCATCACGGTTACCTCCTGCACCCCACAATCACGCTATAAGTGACTTTTGGGTTCTAATCTGGGCTCTGTTTGCCCCGTTAGAGATATAGACGTGATAGTGTTTCTTTTGGAAATAACCTTATCAGGGCCAAAACGAGGTCAAAGTGCTTATCAGTAGAAAACCGTAAAAAGTTTGTTAAAAAATAAAGGAATGCGCCGCAATTGAAAACAATAACATTAGCACGTACAACGGGAAAGAACTAGTGGTGGGATTTTATCGATGAATTTGTAGCAAAAGTATCGATATCGTCTAAGTAATTAAAGAAATGATTTATTTTTGCAATTGTACAGTCAGTCAAAGAGATCTAACCAAGCCTCGACCAGTATCTTGAATTTTCTCGTAAACTAAAAATAATATTACCATGAAATTGTATATCGAGAAAGACTTCATTAAAATCTCTCTAAATATACATTTTCAAGTTTATATTATCTTCAGTTTAAGAGAAAATTCAAGACATAGGTAGAGGGCCTGGTCAGGTATGTTTTTGACATTTGAGAAAAGTGAAATAATCCTGTGATATTGAAGAGGTCATACAGAAAAATAATTCTGAAATATATCTTTTTATAAAAGCTCGATGGAACGTTTACTCAATCAATAGCTCAGTTTTCGAGTTCGAAATTTCTATGAAACGGTTACCTATCTTAAAGACAAAATTTTGCTATACAAATCTTAATTGTTCGAAAACGTTTTTACATTTTTTTAATTTCTATATTTTCATTTAACCAAAATTTCATTCGGAAACTTATTGAGAAACCGATTTTCAATTATATTTTTTTCTCAATATCTATATGTTTTGAAATCCTACTTGATTTTTGCCCGAAGTTACTAAGGGAAGATGATTCAGATGTCATAAACATATTTGCTAAATTATAAAAAGATTTTCTTTAATTGACATCTTATTAAAATCTATCATCTCTTTTCAACACGCAAAACGGCTAACATAAAATTATAATTATATTTTTTGATACTATTGGTTAGTTACTGTAGTTAATAAAGGCCTTCTTCTTTGCGTGGGGTGGTCGCAGTTCTAACATAACCTAACCTATAGTTTTGCCATAGGTAACCATGTTTTGGTGTCTTGTTTATTTTCGCCCTAAGTTTAAATATAAAAATACGTTGGTTGACGCCTAACATATAAAATATATATAGTTACTAAAGGCTCTCTACCCTGGGTGGTCGCAGCTCTAACATTAAGTATAAATATACGTTGGTTGTTTTTCTTTTTTTAATTTATACTTAGCTTGATTCTTGTAAACGGTTTTTTTTATTATAAAATTTGTGGAACACTTTTGCTTAAAATACGAAACAGTAGCTAAGTAATAATAGTAAATAAGTTACTTCGACCTTTAGTACTAGTGAACAAGACATGTCGAATGAAAAAAAAATACTTTTAATATTCGGCTATGTGTTATTCTGGGAAATGAAACATAGGTAAAATAAGTTTAGGTATTGATAAGCAAAATTATGGAAAATAATCGGTTTGGTTAGTTAAAACTTCGATATACGTTTTCGATCATCTGAAATTCAAACAGTAAAGTTTCGTTACAATGATAGGTTACCATTTACGTACATATAGCCATAATAAAAATGTCATCATATCAGCCAAAAGAAGTCCGCTGGGCATAGGCCTCCCCCAAGGATTTTCGAAATAACAGGTTATTTTTGAAGTGAAAACTTCTTTAGCGGCGTTGTGCACTTTTTTTGGAATGGGTAAAAAATGTTAAACTCGCGTCAGGACACGCTCGCTTCAGGACACGTGACCTGATCGAAAATTCGTAAGACGGATGGAGAGTAGACAGCTGGCGCGGCGTAGGAGAGGGAGTATCCCCCTCTCTTTCTACGGCGCGGCGAAAATGTATGCCTGCGCCTGCTGTTTCGTATATCAAAAATGCACAACGTTAATATTCAAGTTTTCACTTCTGCCGGCACTCCCAGAGTGCAACCCGTCGTTTTTTTAATGCTCACGCTGTTTTCCTCCTTCCAGCTTGGAAAAAAAATGTCACTGACAATTTAAAAGATCGGGCACATTTTTTATGGATGAAAACACCTATTTGTATCGAAAACGACTAGTGATACATGATAATGTGAAAGAAGTTTGAGGAATAAAGCGAATGGAGATAAAAATAATTTCGGGGAATCCTCCTGTAGTCTTATTTATTTTATATAATAGTCTTATTTATTTTGAGGCAAAAATCGTCAGAGATTTAAGAGATTTAAAATATAAAATAATTATTTATCCAAATAAATCCATCTCCTGTTTAAATACAATGTAAAAAATAATAATAAATGTAGATATCTAAATATCTTCTCAAATCAGTTGCGAAGAGAAAGATTCCTTTTTTAATTACTTATTTTATGGTTAATGTACACGAAAAAATTACAAATAAATCCTTATAAAAGTAATGCATAGTACATAGGTGCTACTTATTTCTAAAGAAATCTTAATAAGAATTTCACTATCGATAAAATCAATCTTCGATTACCGCATCACTATGACTCTGATTAATATTTACAAATAAAGAATCCGAGCTCTGATTACAATTGAAATACATCCCAAATTCCATTCATAACCCACTCACTCATTCTCAAACATTCAATGATATATATCAGCTCTAGTGATGTCTGCGTCATGGTTCAAATCCGGTGTTTTTATATCAATAATTTTCTCAGTCAAATCGGATTACATGAGGCATCGAGACAGTACTTTAAATAAAGGGACTTGGGTCAAGAATGACCACGAAAACCTTTTTGATAAGTCGGGATTTGGTGATTTTATTTTTAAGCCAAACTCTTTGAATGTAGATGATATGTTCCAGGATGATTTCTACGGGTTTGTAGGGAATCGTGTGCAAGACGCGCCGTATCTTTCGAAGTATATTGAGCGAACGAAGAGGTCTCCCAACTGTAAGTACCTATATTTTTACACAAAGATGCAAATCCTCTCAAAAACAATACCGATAGTGGTGACGACAGTGTCAGAAAAGTGTGATTGTAATTAGTCCGTCTTTTAGATTACCCAAAAATAATGGACCCGTATTTTTCAGTTTACCAAAAAAGTGAAAATTCACAAAGATACGGGGCATCAAAGTTCCGGAGTAGGGGCTGGCACCGTTAAGTAAAAATGCACCTAGCCGTGACGTCATGCGAAATTTCAATGCTCTCTATCTTTACCATTTTTTGTTTCTCAGAAAAAAGAAAAAATACGTGTAAAATATTTTTTAATAATCTAACCGATAAGCCAAATATATTATTCCATTTGTATAGCTTATTGCGCCAAAATGACATTGTTAAGGAATGCCAGGTTGGCAAAATCTCAACATAATGTTTTAAAGTTGGCTTTCGAGATACACAATAGCACAGGCAATATAAATTTATTATGTAGCTGTGGATAATTGACTAATTTTTAAATGAACATTTACAGATAAGTTTTTCTGTACGTAGTGCCTGTCTATTAATGTATTTTAGGTACTGTCATTTGTTCCTCTGGTCGACTGGAAGAGATCCCTTCTGGGATAAGTCCACCATTTGTAACACTATGTTTGAAATTATGTGTAATTAATTTTTGTTATTAAGAACATAAAGTTTTTTTAATAAAATAAATAATTAGGAAATTAAATATTAGCAAAACAAAGGAAAAACCAGTAATTATAGCCCATCTTTAACCACAATTTCATTTTGATTTGGTAAATTAATTAAGAATACGTGCTCTGGGAGGCACGTATAAGCGTTGGTCTCGGCTGTAATAATAATAATAATATTTAAAAACCAATTATTTTTGTCAGAAATAAATTATTTTTAATTGTTTATTTTCTTACAGTACTCGAAACGGGATTTCGCAAGAGTATGATTAATTGTAAAGGCAAAGATTGCAACACGAAAAATAATAAACCTATAATAAAATCAACATTTACTGCAAAACACAAAACTCCATCGCTCCTGAATATATATCCTTATGACATAGCTGTGTTAATGAGTAACGTAAAAAAACAAAGTAAAGTTTTAGAAGAACCTGCCTCAGACATAGAGAAATCTGTTGAAACCAACAGCTTATATCAATTCGAAGACACGTCGAACCAAACACAAAATGCCACCAAACCCTTTGAAGTAATCATGGCGAATGAAATTTTTGTTGATGACAAAAATTACAATCAAAACGTCACAACACCAAAACGTAGTTCGAACAAAAATTACGAGTCTGAAATCATAAAGAAAATCGAAATAGTCGAAGGTCTAAACGAAACACAGAAATATAATAGAAATATATTTGACGATAAAGTAGGAGCTTGGCCTCAGAAGACTGCACTACCTGATGTAAATATTTACAAAGTTATTCCGAAAAGGGGTGAACACGCACCTGTGACAGAGAAGGGATTGGTAAAATTACTAACAATTCTAACTAAAACATTCAAAAAGATAATGAAACAGCATAATGAAATAAAGAAGATACACTCAGAAATGTTTGCTGGTAAAGAAGACATAGATAAGAGTGTATCACTTCTGATCAACAAATTCAGTGATTTTGAATCTAAATATTTAGATATAAAAGATATAAACGTAAGAATACAAGAGTTGCAAAATAAATTAGAATCGAAGGAGGAATATTTTAAAAACAAGGAAACCGAAATGTCTCGCAATTTAGCCGACTTTGAAAATCAACAAAAGAAATTCTTAACTCAACAGCGGCAGTTTTATAACATACAGAAATTAATGTTGACCCAAAATGAAAAGATTAATGCTAAACAAAGTATGATAGCCAAAACGCAGAGTGAAATATCACGCCGACAAAATAACTTTGCTCGAATATTAAAGAAAGCTAAACAAGTATACCTTGATAGAAATCCAGCAGGTCCTAGACCACAATTTAAAGTGGCTAATCGAAATGAAAGTGATAATAAATCTGCGATCACAACTCCAAATCCCGTTGCAACTGAATCTATAAAAATAGATCTATTTTCTATACCATCTTTGGAAACGCGTTTAGAAAATCAAGATAAATTGATTTTGAAAGAAAAAGATAACCACCCGGTAGATGATTTAGTCTACAAGTATTATTTTAATAATACTTTCCTAGACACGTTGATGAGAAATCACATTCTTAACGGGCCTTTACTTGGTAACAAATACATGACACGTAATGTTAAAACGAAAAGGAATGAAGAAAAGAAACTTGAATCTACTATTTTGGTCCCTGTCACAAATAATATTTCCGAACCGAAAGTAACAGAAAACCGTAGAGCTAAAAGATGGATAAGACATCACAAAGGAAAACTGAGGAGGAAGCTTCATAAGATGACAACGACCTACGAAATGAAAGACGAAAAATTGTCTCACCCAAATATGATAAGTAACTCAATAGACAAAAATGATAACGCAGCACCAACGCCTACAACCGACGTCAACAAAATTGAAAGTGTCAATACTAAAACAAACGTTGCAGATAAAAATACTCCTCAAGTTGTCAATTCACAACCAAGTGTTGTTCAATACGTAGCTCCTCTTAAGGATTTCCAAATAATTAACCCGTTCATGCCTCTGGATAAACTGGCCTCGGCTGTGGAACAGCAGTTGAACCCTTTCATGTCGATGGCAGCAAATTTCTGCAATCAGATTGGACAGAACGGGAATCCGCTGATGCTGAGCTGGTGTGTAGAGAAGGTTTTGAGAAGACTCCAGAATATTGGTGAGTAACTTAAGTTATCACTCAATCATCACTCATCAGCTGAGTGGCCGAGCTTTGCTCGGTTTCTTTTTTATAAAACAATTAAATAATGATTTCTTCTATTAAAATGAAACCAAGCTTGTCACTCCTGATAATCCATAACTTACCTAATAAATAAGTCATCAGCATTGCATTATTTAGGACATCATACCCTTTCAGTCCTTTTTTACAAGCTTTTATTTAGTTTCACCTAACCAGGAATGATGATGATGACTTTACAATTACTGTAACTGTTGTAGCCACGATGCAAAGGGCTACAAATAATGATAACGAAGACTTTACAAAAACAATAACCGTTTTAGTGATGATACAAAAGGCTAAAGATAATTGATAACAATGATTTCTTTACAGAAACTAAACCCGTTGTAGCGACGATGACGATACAAAAGGTTAAAGATAATGATAACGATGATTTCTTTACAGAAACTATACCCGTTGTAGCGAGTATACAACAGACGGTACCAGTGATAACTACGACACCAGTAGCCAAGACGCAAGCAACCAACGTGCCGAAAGCATCTACAACAGGTAGGAAACTAGTTCCCAACAGCGGCGTATCTGTTTAAATAAATATCAATGTTGCTAAGCGCAAAACTCAAGAACTGCTGAACCGATTTGGCTGATTTCTTTTTTGTTGTGTTTGATGAAGTCTGAGAAAGATTTTTATTGGAAGTATAGGAACGAGAAGGGGACAGGAACAAAGTTCACCGGGACAGCTAGTAAATTAATAAAATAAACAAAAAAACTACTTAACTAAAACTAAACTAATAAATTTACTTACAAATAAGTAAGCTCTGACATATCGCTGCTCCGTGATAATGTGCCCAGAAAGCTGGCAGCATTGCCACGTTGTATGGCAATGCTTATCTGTGAGCCAGATAAAAGCCAGCATTCTTATCATGCGTGATTTAAGTCAATTTTCGGGCAACAATGTTATATATTTACGCGCCGATGATCCCCACGACCCCAACGTTTCAAGCCCAAATGGCTCAAACAAGTAATTATTCACCGTGTAGTTTCCGGCAGAGTAGAATAAGAACGCTCCAAGTTCCCCGGTTGATGTCGTAGAAGGGGACTTAGGAAATACAAGCTAAACAAAGCTTATAAACATCAATGAGATGTCTCCAACCCGTCTGGTCAGCGTGGAGAGTGTAGACTAAATCCTCTGGCGGCTCTGGCCAAGTATGGCTCTGGTAGTACAGAGAGGGTCGTGCTCCTGCAGTGGAGACAAAAAGACCTGATGATGATGATATGTGTATTCAAAAACGTTTAAACATAACAAAATGCATACTCGCGTTTTGCGGTTAATGCGTTTATTTTTGAGTGCCATAAGAATGCTTTCCCTCGCTCTCTCTCTTTCTGAACTGACCCTGAATGGTGCACAGTTGTCGTTGCGTCATGCGACAGTAATTTTATATGAAACTAGCTGTCCCGCCTTAACAGTTTAATGCGCTAAATCCACCCTTAAAATAGTTTCAGTAGCTATATTTTGTAAGACCTTAAATACCCGTAAAAAATCGCACCACAGACTAAACTAGACCACATGTATAATCTATCTATAATATAAAAATCTATAATATAAAAATGAATCGCAAAATGTGTTGGTAAGCGCATAACTCAACAACGCCTGGACCAATTTGGCCAATTCTTTTTTTTTAATGTTCGTTGAAATTCAAAGATGGTTTTTACGGCGAGAAAAATTCGAATAATTGCCGGAAAAACCCTAAAAACAGCCCTTTTCTTTTTCCCATACAAATGTACATTTTGACAGGCTATATTTGGCAGTACGAAGTCTGCCGGGTCAGCTAGTGGGTACGAGTAATAAAATAAATTGCCTAGGCGACTTCACACTTTCTTATGGAAATGTCGAATTTTTTTGACTGTTTAATTTTATCTCATTTTGCTGAGTATCGTTCAGTGAGTCAGTGTATTTGAGATATTAATAAAATATAAAGTATAGGCTACTAGCTAATACACATTTTAAACTTGGCATTTTTAATGAGTACTATAATGACATCATATCCTGAGTATTTGGAACTCCTAACAGTATTCAGACCGATTCTATAAGGGTTCAAAAATACGACAAAATGCTTCGAGAAAAGGTAGGTCCTTCGCGCCTTCAGTGCTCGTCTTAGCGGGGTACTCCCGTTGGTGAATGCATATTCGATAGATACTAAATTAATATCACCAAGCTACAAAACCTTACATTAAAGGTAAGCTACCTAGGTAAATTGTTATTAGTATTACGGGACTTACCGCGATTAATATCGTTTTATATACTAGCTAGTACCCGCGACTTCGTCTGCGCAGGATTATCACTCAATATCTTTATAAATTGTAGCCTGTGTTATTTTGAAGTGTAAGCTATATTATTGTAAAGTTTCATTAGAATTCACTCAGTAGTTTTTACGTGAAAGAGTAACAAACATCCATCCATAGTTACAAACTTTCGCGTTTATATTATTAGTAGGATATAAATACTTTTTTGCTGACGACCTGACCATGGTCGCTGGAAGGCGCTGGATGTAGGTCACTCTAGATCGGGCATTTTGGAAATCTTTGGGAGTGGCCTATGTCCAGCAGTGGACGTTGTGCGGATAAAATGAAGGAAATGAAAAAAAAATAACGAATAAATACATTTAGTCCCGTAATAATAAAAACAGTCATTGTAACCGCGAAACTCTGAAGTCATACCTAGGTGAGTTACTTTCAAACATCGTTTAGGTACAGATATATTTCACAAATATCTAACAAGAAGTTAGTCTCTTTCAAGATTGGCCAAAAATGCTTTTGTCCGGGTGTCCGGATGGTCGCCTCGCCTACAGGCTCGCATGTTATAAGAGTCCTCTTACTCTAGACCTAACTACACTTTCCCATACAAACGTAGTCTTCAATTTATTTCAAAACGACATACCCGATTTCGGAAAAAAAATGTAATTTCATAGAGATATATAACTAATAATAATATATATAACTAATTTTTACAGTCAACTATTACTTGAAATAGAATATAGTGTGTTATATCATTTTTGACTATCAGTATGGAAACTTCTACATCCATATATTTTCTTTCCAGTTTATAATTTTACTGTAGGAAACCAATTATTACCCTAGATAATTGCAATTTCTTTATAATTAATTTTTTTTACCGAAATCTGACACGTGGTTTCAAAATAAAACGTAGACTACGTTTGTATGGAGAAGTCAAGGGTAAGAGGATTCTTAACCAGTTCTTGTGAATTTTTCTGAGTAGGTTCGAAAATTATATAGAAATAATTCGTCGATTCAGTTTTTCGAAGTTTTTCAAAATGGCAAAATATGGGGGTTGACAACTTTAAAAAATGATATTTCAGCCTTTTCAAAATGTAAAACTTTTTTTTCTACTCCTCAAAAAAAGCCAAAAAGATACTCCTGGCCATAATAGACCTAGAACTTTTTTTTCTTTAGATTTACCGTACATAATAGCATTTAGGTACCGTAGCATTAGAAAAACGTTTTAATAACTAGGGAGACACGAAATTCAAGTCAATCCGCATAATAAAAAAAAGTTTACCATAGATACCTATTATCTACTAAACATTTTCATATATTTTTTTAGTAAATATAGTCGAATAAAAAGTATTGTATGCAACGTTGTATAAGTACGTCAACAACTTTTTATTACGAATATTACGATAAACTTGGGGGACTCGCGAGGTCTACAACTCACAGAACCACTAGCTAGAATGTTTCTCCTATGCTAGAACGTTCCGTACCTACCTTGGAACTATTGTTAAATTCAGTAAACGGGTTACTCACGTATAGAGTCAGCTACTGCCGACGCCGACATGTTTGACTCTATACGTGAGTAACCCGTTTACTGAATTTAAGAATGATTGTACCTTGGAACTGCTAATTATTGTGTTGTATACAGAAGTCGTCGTTTATATCATCATGTTTTCAGAATCATCTACCACATCAGAGACGGCCCCGCCTCCCCAAGTGGTCAGTCAGCGTACTACAGCTCTACCCGAAACTACGATAATAGTGGAAACCCCCCTCCCCACACTACCCGCTGGGTTTTTCCCTGGTGTGTATTCAATTAGTACTACTGCCAGTAGTATAGGTACTATTTTTTTTATTTTCTATTTGTTTTACATTTTTAGGGTTCCGTACCCAAAGTTATAACTACTTATACTCCATTTGGTTAGGTATTTAAATAAATGTAAACAATCTTTCTTGACATGTCTTTTTATTGAAATATAATACTTATATATAAAGCTGAAGAGTTTTGTTGTTTGTTTGTTTGAACGCGCTAATCTCAGAAACCACTGGTCCGATTTGAAAAATTCTTTCGGTATTAGATAGGTCGTTTATCGAGGAAGGCTATAGGCTATATTGCATCACGCCCGCGACTTCACTCGCGTGGTTAACGCGGGCGAAGCCGCGCGCTACCTCTAGTATACACTATACAAATCAATACCTTTGCAAATTACAAAGTAATTATGTAATTTATAATTAATGACATAATTACTTTGTAATTAGGAAAATTATTGATTTATAAAGTATATATTTCAATAAAAAGACATGTCAAGATTGTTTACATTTGTTTAAATACCTAACCAAATGGAGTATAGTAATAACTAAGACTCCACTGTCCATCCGTCCGTCGGTCTGTGTCTATTTGTCTGTCTGTCTGTCACCAGTGGTGATTTTTAATAGATAATGGTACGGAACCCTTCATATATTAATAAACTTACCATGTGGTGTCCGACACAGTAGAATAGAACCACTATGTATGGTATAAGATTTTACAAGCTATCTAAAGGACATAGTTTGACGACTGTCCTACAATGAAGACAGCCGGGACCAACGGCTTAACGTGCCTTCCGAAGCACAGTGTTAGCAAATACTTTGGTCTTAGAACATTATTTTATTATTTGATATTATTTATTATCTTGATCGGTCATTTTTGAAATCTTTGGGTCTATGTCAAGCAGTGGACGTTATGCGACTGAAATGATGATGATGATTTGAAGTGGCAGAGGACGGGGCACGATGGCCGATGGGGCTGAAAGGTTCTCGAATGGCGGCCACGTACCGGCGAGCGCAGCGTAGGACACCCACCTGCTAGATGGTCAGACGACCTGCGCAATGTTGCAGGAAGGCGCTGGATGCAGGCCGCTTCCGATTGGTCGTTTTGGAAATCCTTGGGGGAGGCCTATGTCCAGCAGTGGACTTCCTGTGGCTGATATGATGATGATTATTATTTGGTATTAGGCGATTAACACACTGCATCGAGCCCCAAAGCGTGGTGCGGGGCCGCCCTGTATGCAAGTATCTTAATTTGTATAGAAAACACGCATAGGACCGATACCGCGTTTTTGCGCCTTGTTTTATGATAGATTTAAGCTATTTTGAAATAAAACAAAAATGTTTGGCGCGGTGTAGTCTGTTAATCGCCTAAGTCATGATGAAATTGGAAGATACAGACAATAAAAGGTTTTAGAAATACGGATCGAAACTAAACTAATAAAAATCTTATTTATTCACAGATAATGAAGAATTAGAATCTAATTTGAAGCAATATTGTGAGTAAAGTCCATTTACACAGTGAGAAAATGTGATATGACAGTTGACAGCTTTTCTTTTTTACAAAATCACTTATTTAGCGAGAGAATCAATACATATAATATGACTAATAAAATTCCCGTGGCACAAGCCTGTATTAAAATTTGTCGTGTAACTGTCATAAAATTAAATAAGTAAATATAATATAAATATATAGGGACAAATTACACAGATTGAGCTAGCCCAAAAGTAATTGTCAAAATAGTGTCACTATTTTACCACAATGGCAGTTAAGTTGTCAACTGTTATATGACATTATTTTTTGGAACGCAGTTCCTTATCGCGCGTTGCGATAGGGGGCTAGACGGAAAAAATTAAGACTAAAAGTTGTGACGACACTTTTTGCTATAGTTGTAAGCCGTGCGGCGTGCGCGTGTTTCTCTGTCTGTCTCTCTTTCTCTCGAACTTCGTTCCATCCGGGTGTCCCTTGACACCTCTCAAGTTTTTTATTCGTCAAACGGTTCGAGCAAAAAAAATGGCGATATAGAGGTATAGAGTTTTCCGTGTTATAAAAGGAATATTTTATACATTGAATTAACAAAGCAGATAAGATATTTTTTATGGTAAAAAGGAATGTTAATTCTATCAACAAAAAAATATTCAAGCATTTTCAAAATTTTCATCCCGTCCCCATTGAAGCAATAAATTATATATATTACGAATCATCTATTTCGAGGATTTAGACCATACACTTTGTATTTCGAGACGTATTTAAAACTAGCCGAAGCCCGCGACTTCGTTCGCGTGGTCTTTATGTTTCCAAAAAATGCTCATCAGGCTTAACAACTTTTGCTAAGGCGTCATCTTTATGTTTCGTATTGTTAAGCTGGACCATTATGGTTCTGCATCAGGTGTTCCATTCGAATCCGTATTAGATTAGCGTGTACAAACAGACAAACAGACAGACATTTTTTTTAATTCTTACTTTGTACTATGTCGCCATCGTTCACAATATTTTATTTCGAAATATACACGCTGACTTTTCATTGGTTTTGGAAAAGAAATAAAAAGTAAATAAATTACTCTATCCATATACGTAATCCAAATTTGTGTATGACATAAGATAAAAAAGTTACAAAAATGATTTTCGATCGAGACCACGTAGTACACTCGTCCAAAACTGTCGCGTGAACTCGCGTGACCCCGGCGGCCGGCCGACTACGGCATTACTTACTGATCTCACGATTTTACTTTAGAGTTTTAGTCAAAAAAATTTGGTTCTGAATTTTTATTATGATTAGCTAATTAGGTCTTACTAACGATTCTTATTAAGTGGCCTTTGGCTTCAAAACCAATAAAAAATCACCGTGTATTTAATGTACAGACATACTATTTTTACTGTTTTATTATATGTATAGACGAAAGTTAATGTTTCATGAGATTAAGTTCGTAGGCGAACAAAAGTCACTGAAGATTTTTTTTCAAGCCATTATATGCATTTCAAAGCCTGCCGCCGCTCCCGGTGTCTGTTAAGCTAAGCTGTTAAGCCTAATGATCCAGAAATGATTTTAAAACTGTAATTGTTATTGCAGTAATCAAACCTGACGAAGAAGGCAATGTATACTACGAAGGCAGCCTACACGCGAGTGAAATGTTTGGTGAGTGAATTGAGAACATTTATCTACACCCATGCTAAAAATCCTCTATAAACATTTCTAAGATAAGTTTTTTGAAAAAATTTCATTTTTTTACAAGCTTTTTATTTCGAGGGCAAAATACTTACTAAATTACTAATACAAATGAAATAAGCACAAACTCGATGAAGTTGCGTCGTTTAATTATTGAGTTTCACTTTCCGTCTCCGTGAACAGACCCTAAGCAACGTCTATCATAAAAGTGCGTGTCAAGATAAATCAAACGAGTCCTACTCAATGAGGTTATGTTGTTTTATAATTGAGTACTGTCGAATATCTCCTGGCTCTATCATCAGAACAGCTCATTGACTTGATAATATTGTATCTATTGTCATCCGACTTACACAAGCATAAAAAATTTCAACTAAATCGGTTGAGGCTGACTGGTTGAAAATTGAATTACAAGATTTGACCTAAACAAACAAAACATACATACTCGTACATACAAGATACATTGCAAGTTAAATAAAAGCTTGTGAAAAGAACATTAGTTGTTCGAATAAATAATTCTATTAATACCTATACCGAACTAACCAATTAAAAACAATGAATTTACATAGAGTTCTTACCTACCCTATGGTTTCAGACTCTTTTATTAACCGACTTAAAGGAGGTTAACCGACGAAAGGAGGAGGTTATCAATTTGATTGTATGTTTTTTTTTGTATGTATGTGACGCGATATCTTTGGCAACCGTGGACCGATTTTGATGATTCTTTCTTTATTTGAAAGCTTACTCCCAAGTTGGTCCCATATTAATTTGGTGAAGACACGATGAAGAACTTTGGAGATATGGAAGAAACTAATGTAAAAAATTGAAGATTTTTTTGTTAAAAATTTAATAGAGGATTCATATCATGGATGTAGATAAGTCTTGTATGCAACTGTCATAATCAGGTATTAAAACACTCATGTGATACTATTATCCCACATTCGTGTTTTAATATCCCTTATTATACAACAGATGTACAAATAACTATAACAGCGAAACATAATTCTATGGAAGCATAATCGATCGCTGAAAATAAACCAAAAAAGCTATAGACAAGTAGACAGTAAATAAAAACTACAAAGTCAATACCGTTACTTGTTATTTTCAGTGGCTGCTGTGTGACGCTGCATCATACGACTATTATTTTGAATAAATTTTCGTGGGGCAATCACGCGCTATGATAATATTTGAGTTATATTCCATAGTATTATACATAGTTTTCCGTGTTATACCGAAATTTTTAAGGATTAAACCGGGAACGTGCTCATATGTACTTTTTCTATTACTTCCTTCAAGGACATTTTTCACCAAATTCGATCATTCCGAAGAAAAATAACAAAGGACCCAAAATAGAACCCTGCGGCACACCTTTTATATCCATGATCCGGTGGATTTCACTTTATTTAAACTAACTTATAAAGCCTCAATTCTAGAACTAGCCCTTCTGCACGAAGCGTAGTAAGGGATGGCAGCTGGCGTCCTACAAGCTTCTAGAACGACCATCGTTCTAGAACTTACTCACTGGCATGAAATAGAACTGCTTCTATTTTTAGGCCTTTAGTCATTTATCCCCTTTTTGAATATTCGTTGACCAATACGTATAGCACTGCATCAAAAGCTTGTCTGCCAGTTCATGTCGGTAACAATCTTTTATGTTATAAGTTTCATCCTTAGTACACCCCAAAACCATTCGCAGGTTGTCCCAAACATATCCCAAAAGCTGCTTTTTGCTACCATTCCTTCCAAGTTGGTCTGGAATAAACGTAGAATTTACAAGCTGGGTTAGAGGAACCCACCACTATTTTAATTAACTTTTTCCATCTTCACCCCGACCACTACTCTAAAGTGGTTTTTCTGGCTTACGGTCTTTGAGTTCTGTCTACTTTATTAGGGATAAAGACGTGGAGGTGTCTACATCCCTCATCTTACTCCCAAAAACGTCATCATTGATTTGCTAATAAGTCACTGGGGCGAAAATCTTGGTCTTCTTTTTTCTAATTTCATAAATAAAATTGTTTTCACCAGGACATGGTTACAGCGAGGGCTTTTCAGACTTGGAAGGTTTCGACAGTAACTCTAGGATCGATATCGATCCAATGATCTTTGACATTCAGTCGAAGAGGAGAGCTTCAATCAGAAGGTACACTTGAAGCCCTATAATTTTGCCTCACCTTACTTACCAAGATCGCCAGCTTTGACTTAGTACCGTTCTTATTAAAATTATAATTGAGAAACCTCTTCGGGTTTTAACTGTGCCCACAATTCACACAGTCTCCTTCCTCAAGTCTTATCAACTTGCCCCCCCTTTAGAAATCCCACCACTTGCTAATGGTGAAAAAAAACATAGTGACTAAACCCGGACACTAATAACTGTTGTCCTTAGATGACAGTCAAATGCTTTTTAGACATTTCGAAGAGACTGACACTTGTGTTAGAAGTTAATCAAAAAAGAAATCCTCGATGATCTTCGAATTTCAGTCCCAGAAGAACTTCCTTCAGATAGGAGAATATTTAAAACTCTTTATTTCACTCTTAAAAAGATCTAGGACGGTGCTGCATACAACTTGAATTCTTATATCAGCGCATTCCCGGTCCCATCCTTAGCAGTGCCGCTTAGGAGCCCAAGGTCTATTTCTCACTCTTTAGCTTCTGTCTAGTCCTTAAGCCCTAGATTTATTTTCTTCGACAGACAAAAGATAAGATCGTGCATCCAATTCAACTTCACCATCTTAATTTCTTTCTTCTCATTAAGAGCTACACGCTCTTGTCAATGAAATATGTGCTTTATTTATCTTCCGCCTTGTGCTTTAGTGATTGATACGACATGACCCCTGCATTTTCTTTTAGGTCTATGTTTCTCTTTCTTGGCCTCCTTGGACCTCTTTTACCCTTTAGCGTTCTTTCCAATAAATTTAAATAATGACTCCTTTCGTATCAAATGTCCTGTCAGATCTCCCATCTCTTATTTCCAATTTTATGAATAAGTTTTCTCCTCTCTATTACTATTTCTAACACCTCTTGGTTGGTTTTCCTTTCTGACCAACTAATCTTCTCTATTCTTCTCCAACATCACATTTCAAAGACTTACAAAATTTAGGCTATATTTTAAACAAAGTCAGTATTACAAAAAGCTTTAGTCACAAATTTCTTTCAACATACCTACCTAAAAAAAAAAAATTATATCTCACATTCGTTCTCAGTCTCTCGTTCTATATTTATTTTGACTTATATACAATTTGACTGCGTAGATGAGTTTCCTACCTATTGTTAAACTACCTTTGACATTTTGGAATTTTTGACATAGCATTTTTTTACCTACCTAATTTTGACTGCTTGATAGCCCTTTTTGAAATACCTACCTTTATTTTTTTGTTACATGACAAATTTATTAAACTTTTAATTTAATTAATTATATTATTGTAAAATTAAAAAAAAAATTGATTATCAACGATTACTTATATTATATTTATAATTTTTACCCATGTTTGTATCGCCACACCCTAAATGGGTACATGTATTACTGCACCAATATTTGTCATCTTATGCAACATGTTAGCGATTAATAAATGAATGAATGAATAAATTAAAATTTCTTTCTCTTTTTCAGAATGAGGGAAAAGGCAGAAAAAAGAAAACTGAATAAGCATAGAGGAATAGTTTAAGTTCGCCTCATATCATAATAATTTGAATTAAGGATTCTTTGTATAAAATTCATGGCATACAAATTATAATCATGAAAAATGTGAATGGAAAACCAATGCTAACTAGATTTAAGAATAAGTAGTTTAAGTTTATTGAACAATGTAAGCAATTTTGTTATTTTAAACTTACATATTTTATCGTTTATACGTAATAAATGTAATGAAAAATGTATTGGTTTTATATTTTCTATGAATATTCATTACAGTACACGTAACATCCAACATGACTAGCTTAAGGGTCCCCCGACCCCAGACCAAAATACAACTTTCCATACAAACGTAGTCTACGTTTTATTTCAAAACGTCCGATTTGGGCAAACTTTTGTAATTTTAAAGATATTGCAATTATCTAGGTTTATAACTAGTTTCCGACACTAAAAATATGAACTTGAAATAGAATATAGTGTTTTATATCATTTTTGACCATTAGTATGGGAAACTTCTATATCGTTATATTTTCTTTCCAGTTCATAATTTTACCATAGGAAACCAGTTATAACCCTAGATAATTGCAATTTCTTTACAATTACCAATTTTTACCGGAATCTGACATGTGGTTTCAAAATTAAACGTAGACTACGTTTGTATGGAGAAGTCTAGGGTCGCTGGACTCTTAACATCTTTCTTTGTGTGGCCCTGAGGAATGGTGATAGCCAAAGATGATATAATTACTAACGTAACAATTGCAATATCCCAGTATCAGTCCACCCCAATATCATTCCTTAACCCACAGACCCTTCCTACAAAAGAAACCTATTCAAGGTTACACCTTTCATAGGTATATCCAGGTATGGGTTTTGGCGGGAGCGCCACATGACATCAACTCCTCCAAAGGTGTTGAATCTGTATCTCCCCACACAAACCTCTATCTAGCTTATGATTTATTCTGTGGATTCTTTCGCATTATGCCCATATTTAATTATTAATATAATATACATTATATGTTTATATGTATGTCTATCAATTCATATGTATGTATGTAGTGTAAGTATCTGTGTATATTGTGGCAGGTTCTATTTTTTATTCTATTTACAGTATATCTGACATACTGCACCGCCTCTCTTAAATATTCACTTCTCAGTCTACCCAAAGGTTGACTGAAAGAGATTGCTATGCGATAAGTCCGCCTTTGTATCATAATTCTGTCTTATTCATTTTTTTCTGTTTTGTATTTCCTTTTGTTTATGGTGCAATAAAGAGTATTTGTATTGTATTGTATTGTAAGCCTCTCAAAGGACAGAAGAAAAATAAATAATAGTAATAAAAGATTTGAATGTTTTAATTATTACCTTATAACGCCATCTAGTGACAAGAAAGAAGAAAGAGAAACAATTATGTTAATAAGGCGATGGGTAGGCATGACCAAAGATAATATAATTAATAACGTAACAGATCTCTCTCTCATCTGAGCGTTTTCCCAGTTGCATTCTCAGTTGCAATGCTGAAAAGCCCGGGGTCCGCTTTCCGACTTTTTCTTCTCCACTTCGCACGGTCTTGAGCATCCTTGGTTGTAAGACGATTAGCACGCATATCATCCTTGACGACGTCAAGCCAGCACTTCTTGGGTCTACCACGCTTGCCGGGCCCCGGCGGAGGCGGCATGGCTATACATTTGTTTCCCACGTAACTTGCCGGCTTCCGCAAGACGTGACCGTACCAGCGAAGGCGGCTCTCTTGCAGTTTGTCTGCTATGTCACGGACATGAAGGCTGCCACGGATGCGGGTGTTTCTCACACGATCTAATAACGTAACAGATACCAGAAACTATTGGAGGGCCCGTAAGTAGGCAAAACTGGAGTTGCGGGTAGGCACACACAGATGGCAGCACACATGACTAGCAAAAATGTGACATAAGGAAAGCGCCATCTAGTGATAAGGAAGAGAAATATTTATGTTTATAAGTCGATGAGTAGGCATGCCTTAGCACGAATATTGGCATCTAAGAGTTGGATCTTATGTATCAGCACGAAACGGTACTTTCGTATGCTGTTATCCTTTGCACTACCTCTGTGGCCTAGTGGCCATAATGCCACACTGTCACACCAAAGGTCCCGGGTTCGATCCCCGGTCAGGTCAAAAAGAAAATGATCATTTTCAAATTGACCTGAGTCTTGCTTGTTTATCTTTATTCTATATGTATTAAAAGTAACTTATAATAGCCTTTTAAGGTTTATTTATTTAGTTCTTCTTCTTTGTGTGTCCACCTCAACTTATTTAGTTATTGTTATATTATGTACCTAATAATATTATCTCTTGGATTTCTATATGTATTTATTATATAGTAAAAAATATAGTAGTTGAGTTAGTATCCTATAATATTGTCACACACTGTCTGTCTGTCCGTCTGTCACCAGGCTGTATGTATCTCATGAAGCGTGATAGCTAGACAAGTGAAATTTTCACAGATTATTTAAAACAAAGAAAATAAATATTTAAGTGTAAAATAAATATTTCCCATACAACAAACATGGTTTTTTTATTGACTCGCACTTGACCATTTTTTTTAAATTATATTTTTGTGTTCCCCGATTACTCAAAGAACCAATTCGAAAAAAAGCGACGTAACGCTTCAGCATGGCCTAGGTAGTTGGTCACCCCATTTCATTTGTCTAGAGGTTGAATTTGTAAATCCTGAAACACGTACTTACTCATTTACCGCCAGAGGTGCTCCTGCAAAGTTTCAAATAAAATGGTCTAACTAATATCTTGTTTCTCCATACAAACGTTGGACCCCATTTCACCCCTTTAAGGGATGAGTTTTGAAAAGTTATTTCTCAGTGCACCCTTAGACCTCATAAGGAACCTTTGTGCCAAATTTGAAGTCTGGCTGTGCGTTGTGATACGTCAGTCATTCACTAATCAATCAGTTTCTTTTATTCCCGTTCCCATTTCCGTTCCTGTTCCCATCATTTGCTAGAGTGAGAGAACGCTTTAGCATGGCCTAAGTAGTAGGTTGCCCCATTTCATCCTTCTAGAGGTTGAATTGTGAAACATCCTGAATCTCGTATATTTACTCACTTACCGCCAGGAGTACTCCTGCAAAATTTCGAATAAAATGGTATAACTTCCTACTCTTGTTTCTCTATACAAACTTTAGACCCCATTTTACCCCCTTAGGGGGTGAGTTTTCATAAATCCTTTCTTAGTGCGCTCCTAGACCTTATGAGAAAAGGAACCTATGTGCTAAATTTAAAGTCTCTAGGACCAGCGTTTTGGTCAGCGTTTTTAATCATTTTTGCCTTTTATACATCGTTGAAGGGACAGACCCGTAATAAATCGAACCATAGGCTAGTCTAGATCGGCGGAATGTCGATATCTTTTTGTTTTTTTGACTTTCATGTTATCATCATTATACCGTAGCCGTAGTGATCTAGTATAGCCGCCCGTGGTTCGATCCCTTCCTCCTCGTTGTATATATAGAAGACTAGCTGTACCCGCGGGTTTTGCTTCCCGTGGGAATTTCGAGATAAAAACTATCTCCTTGATAAAAACTAACTATGTCCTTCCCTGGATATCAAACTATATCCATACTAAATTTCATCTAAGTAGGTTCAGTGGTTGACGCGTGAAGTGGTAACAAATAGACAAAGAAATATACAAACTCACTTTAGCATTTATAATATTACCAGGGAAGGACTAGGACTAGGACCAGAACTAGGATAGGATAAATAGATAGAAGATCGATAGAATATAGATATTAAGCATATCATATTATGCTACATATTAGGGGCTCCATAAAAACGAGGTATTTCACTTAGAGCACCCCCGTAAAAACATTCCTTGAGGGTCAGCAACGCTCGAGTCATGGCACTTACCATCAGGTGGCTCGTAAGCCAGCCTTAGTTGTATAAAAAACTCCATGTATTTGAACAATTCAATGAACTAAGCAGTCACAAATAAAGAACCAGAAAAACAAAGAACAAAATGTAGGTAATCTCAAACAATCAAAGCAACATGACAACCCTTATCACTATTTTGAAAACATCAGTTTTTTCAAAAATAAAACTCGATCGTAAACTGGTGCTAGATTGTTCATTGTTCCGTTTGGCTAGCTAGAGGAGCGTTGACATCGATATTGATTGATTTCATTACAGAATTGATTCAATGACAAAATGCAACTACGACGTTATCTTTTACAGAGTCTTTTGTCTCTCTTTGTTAGTGATTGCGTTCATTTTCACTGTGATATTGACTAACGTTTTCGTTGATCTTGATGGTTTGCTGTCGAGGAAAGAGAAAGGTAAGATGAGTTTCATGATATTACTAAGATTTGGTTTGGTTGGTGATTACTATGATGCCGTGTGGTCTCCGGCAGAGTAGAATAGGGCCAATCCAAGTCCTCCCGTGGATGTCGTAGAAGGCGACTTAGGAAATACAAGCTAAACAAAGCTTATACACATCAATGAGACCTCTTCAACCTAAGCTAGTAGGCTAATTCCTCTGTCTGTTCTGGCCAAGTATGGCTCTGGTAGTACAGAGAAGGTCGTGCTCCTACAGTGGAGACTAAAATACCTGATGATGATGATGATGATGATAAGGTAATGATACATTTTCAGCTAGTTCAAACCATGTCACCGAACCTAACGAACTGCCGAGCATCACCATCCTGCGGGAACCAAAACCAGAGATCCTGTTCAACGAGGAAAAGAATTATGAAGATCTCGAAGAAGGATACAAAAAGGAGGACGTATATGACTTTGAAGAGGAGACTAACAGGAATAAACGATCCTTAGGTAAGAATCGAAACCGTGGGTGTAGTAAGCCGAGGTTATAGTATAATGATAATAAAACAACAGTCAAAAACAGCAGTAAATTTCGACATTCTCATACAAATTGCCCGGGCGGCTGCAGTCTTTCGTATGGAAAGGCAATTTTTTTAAAATCTTTATCTGTTATTTTATTAACATCATACCATAGTGATCTAGTATAGCTCGTGGTGCGATTTATAACAGGTATGTCCCTTCCACGTTGTATATACAATATACAAACATGTATGTAATTAATACATACACTCATATACACACATAGATACATAATATAAAATAAAACAATTGAAGATAACGATTTCTGTTTATTAACTTGAAATGACTAGAAACGCGCACAAGATTTTACGTGGCAGCTCTGCTTGCTCTAGACTTATTGAAGAGTAGCTGAAAAACCTGACATAATTCACTTATTAACAAGATAATGGACACACACACATACACAGATTAAGTACTAGTACTCACTTACAGACGTCTTACTCAGCAAAGGAATTCAAAAAAATATCCACTCAATGTCGTTAGCGATATGGTTTAATTTAGCTCCCGTCAGAACTCGGCACCTTTTCGTTTAGATACCTAGAAGTACATTGCAAGGCAATTTCATTCTTATTACTCTAGACAAACGATTCGTGTCACTGAATTTCTCACTCCGGAGTGATCGCCGCGCGCATAGTAATAATGTAGGTATATTTTCGATACCTAAACGGAGAGTGACACAGGCCTAGCAGTACACTGCAGAACAGCAACAGCCTGACGTGCCAGGCGAGCATGGACACTAAGCATAGAGGCAGTATCCTCTCCCTTGAGAACCTCCTACAAAATCCTCCGTAGTACACAGGCATTCAGATAATGGAATTAGTTTACAATGCACGGGGAATTTTGAGTTTTCTTTGTGAATAGGAGATGCTACGTCTGTGACAATATCTGTTTCGGAACTGCTTAGATATTTAGAATTAGATGATCTTGTTGAAATTTTTGAACCGAAGTGATGAGGAGAAGTATTTATACGCATCAGCTTAATAAGCTGCTAGTGTGTTCTACAATAAATAATAATAATAATAGTTGCAATATCCCCAGCAACAATCCATCCCAAATTTATTCCATAACCCTTTCCCTTTTTAATGCAATAGATTTTCCTTCTGCCAAAACCTATTCCAGGGTACACCTTTCGTAGGTATATCCAGGAATGGGTTTTGGCGGGAGCGCCACATGACAACAACTTCTCCAAAGGGCCTCTACGTGTTGGATATGTATTCTCACGCAAGTCTCTCAAAGGTCCGGGATGAAATGACCCGTGATTCTTAAAGAACATACAAATTAATAATAATATAAAAATATTATTAGACTAAATTTGCTAGCCGAAAGATAAGGCAGGCTATGCAAGTATGACATTAAAAATCACAAGTCATATCATATTATTATTTTTGTTCTAAAAAATATTATAGACAAAATACCACAGGAACACAAGAAAACTGACCATTTTTCTATTTCATTTGTATTTGAATCAAACCATCTCATAATTAGTTTATGTGTAAAATTTCAGAAGCCAGAAACTTCATTTTTCATCTACAAAACCCTAATGTAAAGCATATTCTAACAAATCATCTCAACGCACTATTAGAACAAATGGACGCCGAAGAATTCAAAACAAACGATATTGATATAGATATAAAAAGAAGTGAAATCAAAAAAGAAAATACAGCTTCTAATGAAGAAGATAAAGCTTTAAATAATAAAGAAGAAACGTCAAATAAAGGTTCTAAAGCTACAGATAACGCACCTGAAAGTAATGAGCCAGATAAAAATATGATTAAGGCTGTAGTCGAAATCAGCGATGAAGTGGATAATAAAAGTAAAATAGAAGAGAAAAGTCGCAATGAAATGCTACATTTAGCAATGCATGATATTTTGTTACAAGGAATTATCGGACACATGGATTTGAGTGAGGTGTATAAGAAATTTAATATTTTAAACAAAAATCTGGAGATGCCTAATAATAAACATGGTAAGCTTCAAAAGGTTTTTAATTTTTTTAATAACATGAATTATCAAATAATAGTTATTAACTAAACTGTGTTTTTTGCAGAAGAATTAAATCGAAAAAGTGGTCAACAAAAAACGGCGAAACCTCAAGACAATCCAAAGAACGTAGAAAGCAAATTTTTTGAAGAATTAATTAAGTGCAAAGATTTGCATCACGAAATACAAGTTCAGAACAACGGGAGAGATACCAAAGGATTTGCTTCACAAAAGGCTGTCCAGGATAAAAGTATGTGTTTTGACTTACATCGTGAGCTGAATGGCAGTTATAATTAGCGTCTTTAAGATCCTGTGATCCCTGAAATTAGCTAAAATTCCAAAAACTCTAAATTTAAAATTCCCTGGTGGTATTAAAAATTAAATTTCAGTCCCATACTTATATTATCACAAACATTTTTATAACTAGCTAGTATTATAAATGTATATAACAAAAATGCATTTTTGTAAACTATATTTGTCTCTTCATTAATCAACTATAATTGATGTTTTTAATTTTTACAATAATATATTTTACAGAGCCGCAGGTCGTAGTCAAAACTCTGATAGATATCAGCTCCATAGCCGGAAAAGCTGCCCCAAATAGTCGTTTGTAAGTACAAATATTATACACACCTCTAAAATCGACATTCTTGTCAATGCGATCTTCTGACTTGTAAAAGCTGCACTGATCATAGCTGTAAGTAATGATGTGACATCAACAAATATTATTAAATTCAAATAAATAAATGACAATTATGAAATAAAAAAAAGCACCCAAAGTCAAATAAACGATATTGAATTTGAAATTAAAAGCATACAAGAAATAAAGTAATCTAAACAAAATTACTCGCTCAGAACTGAGTTAAATTAAAATTAAATGAGTAATTTCAAATTTGTGTTTCAGAAATTCAAGAGATGTAAAAGGCATCATCAAGGTCATATACAACGGTAAACCCGTAAAAGTTAAGTTATCGTCAAGTGAAGAAAATACTTTTGCGAAAGCATTTACAGAAAATACGGTAAAGAGTGTTACAGAAACGACGATCACAGTTACTGAAAATACAGCTGAAGGAAATTCTAAAGATGAACCAGAAGCCATTGACAACGCACCAGTGAAATTTAATATTCCACAAACATACCTTAATAAAGCTATAGCAAACTATTTTAAAAAATACGCTCATATAATAAATATGACAAATAATCCTCTGAAATATTCAAAGAGTAAGCGAAGCTTGGATAGTTCACGGTACAAAAGACATCTCAAAATTCATTATGATCCCAAAAATAAAACTAAGGCTGATGACGATGAATTGTATGTTGAAATAGAAACACACTTTGATAGCAAAGGCATGAAAGGAGAAAAACGAAAAAAGATGATAAGGAATCTAATTGAGAAAATAGAAAAAGCAATCCATTCAAATGCCGATCAAAAGAATAAAACAAAAAAGCATCATCATGCTCATGTGAAAAAACGAATACAAAATCCTCTGACATTCGAAAACAAGGAGTCACTAGTTCTTAAAAATAAATTACCAGTTCTCAAAGGTAAAGTAGAACATAGACATGTGGATCCAATAAGCAAAGTGGATCCGCTCAGCAAAACTGTAGATCGAAATAAAAATGACGTCCCGAATATTTATGACAAATCAGGGGAAAATTGGAAGAAGCAATACGGTGGCCCAGGATTTTTAACGCCTTCTAAATCACTTAACTCTGCCGAGATGTCCGAGGTTGACGTAGATTACAACAGAGTCATGACTTTTAATGGCATCCCGCAAAGACTTCAAAAACCTCTCAATACTGACAACTCTGATGAGGCTCTCGCAACTAATTATTATGACTTGGGAAATCTTAAATTTTTCGTCAAAGATATGGACGGTAGTGGTATTTCAGTAGGTTTCAACCAATACACTGACGAAGAACCTGATCCGGAAACCATTAAAATATTTACTGGAGTAGACAATCTTGTGAAAGTTTACAATCATAATTATGGACCACCACAGTCTGCTGAAACGAATTCCCAATTTCAAAATCAAAATCAGAATGAGTATGATAATAACAATGGTATGGAAATGCATAGTGAGCACACAATTCTTCGCCGTTCGCCTGTTGTCGAAGAAGATTACCATTCTAACGAATACAAAATGGTATTTGATTCAAACTATCTTCCATATGACAATTATCAAGACATATTTGAAAGAAAGGAGAAAAAATCAAAGAAAGAAGAAGAAAAACGAGTACATACAAAAGCAAATAATACCGATCAACCTATAACAATGGACTTATTTGAAAAGAAATTAAAACCTAGTGAAATATTTTCTTTAGCCAATTTATTGGAGGAATATAGGAAAAAACGTTCGTTTCCTGTGCAAAAGTATTCAAACATAAAAACAAGAAGGAAATTAAATAAATACTTCCAAACAAAACCTACCAAACTTTTCATTAACAAAAAAACAGTAGACAAAATAAGGCTTAAGCGACATATCGACAAAATAAGAATTATTGCGACAGACAAAGGACATGCCCCACACAAACAATCAGAAGAAAATATATTTGTTGTATCCAATGAAGATGAATCATCAAACAGAGCTGTACTTAGCGAAGTAATACAACCAACTGAAGATGTCATTACTGATAGAATTAATGATAAGATAGATAAGGTTGATGAAGTTTATCAAAGCCAGCCAGTAAATTTTAACACTCAAATGTATGACGAAAGCCCACCTTACGAAAACTATATCACACATGTTTTCGATGGTAGATCTAGACATAATCCACTAATGTCAAAATATCCGCACGTGTTTATGGAAGAAATATCTAAATCAAAGGAAAATGATATGGAACCTGCAATATATGGCAATTTTAGAAACGTTATGGCCAATATTAATAATAGATATAATATCGATCAATACGACATGCCGGTCCCAGTTTTTGAGACAACAACAGAAAATTATTATCAATATGTATCAAATGTATCTACGCCGCAAATAGTACCAATGATGAATCCACCGAACACAAAATACAAACTGACAGTCAAAATTGTGCCTAAAAACGTGACCGAGATGAAATCTGGTTTTAAAGAAATCCACACGAGTATCAACAAAAGTTACGACAAAGACGGCCTACGTTTCTATTCCCTAGTAAATGTATCAGAAATATCGAAAGTCGAAAATCTTGATAATATTAAAACCAGGATGAGAAAGAAAATAAATATAACAACCACAACTCCAACCCCAACTGTTAATCCGAATTTAAAAGCGCAACAACTAAAAATTAAATCAATGTTAAAACGTCATAAACAAATGATAGATATGCAATTAGCTCATTTCAGAAAGGAAAGAGACCATTTAGACCGTCTTCTAGTCGCCAATCAGAGTGATTCAGAAGAGGTTTTGGATATTAAATTACCTGGTGAATCACGGCCATTACAAATGAAAAAAGGTGATATCAGTAAACTATTGGCAACAGTTTTAAGGAATGAACAGCAGCAACAAACAGATTGGCCCACAACACCAATAAACCCAGTACAACAACCTGTTACTACGATTAAAACAACTGTCTCTACCACCACAACTACCACACCTCTTCCTACTACTACACCAGCTCCGATCCCAGTAACTAAAAGCCCAGATAGAAGATTAATAAACATAATAGAGAAAAACGGTAAACTAACTAAGGAGATATTAAACAAAATCGATAAAAACACAGAAATGTTAGAAACGTTTTTAGTTAAATTAATTGATAGGATTGAAAGACCTCTGGAAGTTCAAGCTGAAAGAAGAGACGATAGTAGCAGAGTGAAAGATATGAAAATATTTCCACAGGAAGAAGAGTTTATAGGCAAACATATACAAAATAAAAACGACTCAAACTTTGCTATTCCTTTCATATACGCGTATCAGCATCCATATATGAATCCTGACAAGCCAAATTCGCCTGTAGCGAATGTAGTATACCATGGACACATTCACACAGACAACTCTCAAATACCTAAAGATGTAATGAATGCCAATCCAAGAATAGTTGTACCAAAATCTCAAAAAACAAAAAAGAATGATAAAGGTAAATTCTTTATCGACAATGATTTGGGGAATGGATATAACAAAATCAGCAGCACTCCTTTAGTAAATCAGATGTATAATATGCCAGTGAATATGAGTAAAGTGTAATTAGATTAAGATTATTTATTTAAATAAATATTTTTATATGTGTTTTGGTCTTTATTTATTTGTTTAAATAAATACTTTTTTGGGGTCCAGTGCTTTTGATATAAATTATTTGAAAGGAAACGGAGATATCATTTAAAAGTAGTTTTTAGAATGCCTTAGATAACCCTTTAAACTATTTTATGAACTACTGTTTATGGTTTAAAGTGAGATCGTGAAGCTTTTCCTCGTACAAAAACGGGGAAACGGTCACTTTTGGAAATGATATCTCCGTTTCCTTTCAAATGGAGGCAGCACTGGGCCCCGAAAATGTATCCCCTTAAGAATCCCCTTACCCTTGACCTTTCCATACAAACGTAGTCTAAGTACGTTTTATGTTCAAACCACATGTCAGATTTCGGTAAAAAAAATTGTAATTATCTAGGGTTATAATTGGTTTCCGACATTAAATTATTAACTGGATAAAATATATAAGGATGTAAAAGTTTTCCATACTGATGGCCAATAATGATATAATACACTATATTCTATTTCTTTCTAGTGAAAACTTTGAAATTACAAAATTTTACCGAAATCAAGCATGTCGTTCCGAAATAAAACGTAGGCTACGTTTGTATGGAGAAGTGTAGTTTGGTCTAGGGTTACTCTTAACAGTTACAATAGTTCTTCAATCAAGAGGTTTTGGTTTCGATCCTTAGACAGAAGGCACCATAAACTTATTTCTTTCTTTCGTATGTGTATAGATGCGGCTAGCAACCCATCACTATTTTGATTCCATTTTTCCATTTTAACGCCCACCATCTCGCTAAAAGAGGCCTTTGAGTCGTATGACGTAGGCATTGTCTGTCTGTTACTGTCTGTTAGTGATATAGATGTGATAAAGTGTTATTATGGTCGTTAATATATTAGGAATCTATAATAGGAATTTATTAATGGACAAAGTAATTGACTTAGATAAAGTTTAATGAATTTAACCACAGATTAGGACAATTAAATTTTAATTTCCTTATCACTGCTAACCTACGAAAAATATGGGTTAGTAAAACAATGTATATATATATATATATATTATTACGTCTCCCATAAATATGATTCACATTTTAGACCATTCCCTCGATTGGCTTCTACAATCTGCGCGAGAAGAGAAGCAGCTGGTACATTCTAAGTTTTTTCATAGAAAGAGATATAAGTAGTTTTCATCCCGAAAAGTCTACGGGTGGGGAGTGAAACCCGCGAGCACAGATAGTTATATGTTATACATAAGTATCATCTTTAAGATAACTTGACTATCTTTTTATCAGGTATCCCGTTAAAATCTACGTATGATACAATTAGTTTAGATAAGATGCCGCGATGGCTAGATAAAATAACTATTAGTTATATATTTAAGCTAAGAGATGTCTTGTGATAGATCATTCTTGTAGTGGAATTCGTGCTGGTCAAATTACTGGATTAATATTTGAATTTAGAATTACTTTAATTTTAAAATACGCTTTGTGTGTATGTCGTGCGTGCGTTTTTGTGCGTAAACATGAGGATTTTGGTGAGTAATGCCTACTTTTTAAACCGATGACTTTAAGAACAATTTAAACAGATGTTATTTAGATTTATTTAATTTTCAACTGTTAGCTTTATTTAGTTTGATTTTTAGGGTTCCGTACAAAAAATTAAAAAACGGACCCCATATAGGATCCCTCGTGCGTCTGTCTGTCAGTCTGTCACAGCCCATTTGCTTCGAATCTACAGGACCAAATCAGATGAAATTTGGTAGAATGGTGTACCCTATGACCAAATACAGACGTGCAAAGAAATTAAATATAATTTTAAAAAGGTTCAAATGAACCTTTTTAAAATTATCCGGAAATCCGGGGGACTATTTAGGAAATTAAAAAAAGTTTTGCAACCCTTATTGTAAGCCGTGTGGTTTCCGGCAGAGTAGAATAGGACCACTCCAAGTCTTCTAGACTTAGGAAAAACAAGTTAAACAAAGCTTATACACATCAATGAAACCTCTCCAACCCGTCTAGCCAGCGAGGAGAGTGTAGGCCAAGTCCCCTTGCTGCTCTGGCCAAGTATACACTGGATCTGGTAGTACAGAGAGGGTCGTGCTCCTGCAGTGGAGACTAAAAAGACCTGATGATGATGATGATTGTACTTATATAGTGTCATATATCAAATGAAAGGGCTCGTTATAAAGATCTCAAATATATTTTTGTAATTATTATAAAATAAACATTTTTGATTTTTTTAATGAAAGAAGACAAAACTACTGAGACTAAAATTTTGAAAAAATACACATTTTAGTTGATTTCTTGTAGATTACAAGAAAACCTATAAGAATTCTGTCAATTGAAAATCAAATGGTAAAATCAATATAGGTAATACGTTAACTTACGGAAAATAGTTCATAATACCACTTGATAGGAGTTAACTTTGGCATTCTACGGAACCCTCTTCACGCGAGTTCAACTCGCACTCGACCGGTTTATTTTATTTTACTTTTACTTTAAAGTGCGAGTCGGACTCGCGCTCGAATGGTTCCGTAGATTATATCTATAAATAATCACGTTTGTTGTACGGGAGGCCCACTAAAATAATAACTTTATTCTATTTTTAGTATTTGTTATTCTAGCAGGAACAGAAAACCATCAGCTGTAAAAAGTTTGCTTGTCTAGCTATCATGTTTCATGAGATACAGCCTAGTGACAGACGGACGGACGGACTGCGTAGTCTTAGTACTAAGGTCCCGTTTTTACCGTTTTGGTACGGAACACTAAAATAAGTAACACTAATAGTAAATAAGGAATTACATACAATGAATAAAAATAATAAAAAGCTATTAAAAAGCTAATAAGACTATTTAAAGAAAACTATAAAAATAACAGACAAATTAAATCATATAATAATATCAATGAAAAGTATTTTGTCCATGCGGCAAAAGAGTATTTTAGATTAAAATGTTAATTAAAATTTTAGGTTAATCATTATTTTTTAAATCTGGCAGCTCTGGCCAAGTATGGCTCGGGTAGTACAGAGAGGGTCGTGCTCCTGCAGTGGAGACAAAAAGACCTGATGATGATGATTATTATTATTTACAGGTTACATTAACGCTGCTGCTTTTCGAGCTTTTCATGATAGAAGCACATGCAGTACCGTCACTAGAAGTAAGTTTTAATATACTATCAGAAATATGTATTTACACTCACAAAGAAGGAATCGAAGGAAACATATAATACTCCAAACACCACGGGTTATATTATACTAGACCACTAATAGTATAATAAAAAGACGTGTGGCACTCGGGGACTGCCGCGGTAAAGCTATTGCAAACAAGGAAGGACGGCAACGTCGCAAACGGACGACGGAGACGAAGCGGCAACCGGGAGCGTGAGGTTTTTTCGTTACGGAATCTCTGGATTCGGTTCCCGCGCTCAAGGCCCGCGATAGAAGCTATGCAATAGCTTAAAAATTAAAATAAGGCCCAACGCAGACGACACACTAAACCGTGCTACACGTTTTAGTCTATGAAAATAGAACCCATGGAATCACATGCATTAACGACGCGCAAAAAGTCCGGCGCGCGTCGTGTGTACTGCGTATGATTCCATAGGTTCTATTTTCACAGACTATCACAGACTAAAGGTCACAGCACACTTATCAACTCGGAAAGGGATCGACACCGTATCGCCTTTCGCCGCGCGGTCAACCAGGCGTCAACCTGACGTAGGCACGTAACCAAACAAGCTCAGCTTCGGTACGTCGACTCGACTACGGCTGGGCGACGCCGGGCTTACCGCTCGCCGGCCGCTCTGGCCTGGCTGGCACTAGATCATTTTAAACGTAAAGTGTAGCGCACGGTTATGTCTCGGTTCACAATACGCGAGTTGGCAATCATAGCCATAAATTTTTGATTATCTACAACAGTGGTTCCCAAACTTATTTTGTCTACTGCCCACTTTGAGAATAAATATTTTTTTAGCGCCCCCATTTTTTCACCTATTTAAAAACCACTATAACTTCAAATTAAATTTATTAATTATTGTGACCTATATATGTATATTAACGGAGAATTCTAAACGAAACTTTTACTATAACCCGCAACTTGAAACCTGAGCGCAGTAGGTAACATACAACGGTCTCAAGTTAACTCTTACGGGCTCCACCTGCCAATAAGAATGATTATTGAAACGCAACTTTATAGTATTAAAACAGAGTATCTTTTATTAAAAATATTACTAAAATAATCAATCCTTATATAAAAACTAATGTGAAGGATGAATCTGATGCTGTTTAATAAGTTTGTTGATATCAGGTTCCAATTTACTCAAGAACAGTCGCAAGTCGCCACGTTCGGTAACAAGCAAACGATTTCTCTCTTTTTAGTAAGCAGTGTTGTCACAACACTAAATCCACGTCCTCCTAGCTAAATAAAGCTCCTAGCAAAAAAAAAACATTTTCTTTCTGGGTCTCTTACCGCCCTTGAGACCTGCAGCGCCCACAAGGGGGCGTTATCGCCCACTTTGGGAAAGACTGACTACAAATAAATAAAACGCGGGTGTGAGGAAACGGAAAGACGTCAGCTCGCATACGGAGAGGCGTAAGCGCGCGGACGAAGAGCCGCAAGCGCGGGGACCGCTAGTTGACCGACCAGCAAAGCGGTTCGTGAGCTGGTCCCGAGGCGAGGCGTTTACGTTACGAATCCGAATAGTGTGCGTTGCAGTAGGAAGTTTCATACAAAGAATACTGAGCTGCTCGAGTTGATACGTTTACGTTCCGTTTACGAGTTGATAAGTGTGCTGAGACCTTAAAAAGTGCGTCACGGATAGTCTGTCGTTTGCGTTGGGCCTTACAGTCAACATCTCATAAAAAACATAAATGTACTTTGGAAATGAAGTTTGATAAAATATATTTACAACCAAATTAGATACAAAGGCTCACTCGATTTACAATATTTTAGGTATCTACTTGTAACCGAAGGTTTTCAACATGTTTACAAGCTTTAACTTGCAAATGTATCTTGTATACTTGTATGGATGTATGAATGTTTGTTTAGGTCAAATCTTGCAACTCAATTTTCAACCAGTTATCCTCAACCGATTTAGGTGAATTTTGTATACTTGTGTAAGTCGGATGACAATACAATATTATGAAGTCAATGAGCTGTTCTGATGATGGAGCCGGGAGATATTCGACAGTACTCAATTACAAAACAACATAACCTCATTGAGTAGGACGCGTTTGATTCATCTTGACGAGCACTTTATGGTAGACGATGCCTAGGATCTGATCACGGAGATGGAAGGTGGTCGATGGAACTCAGTAATAAAATGACGCAACTCCATCGAATTTAGCCTTATTTTATTTATTTTTTATTTTATTGGGAAAAGGCACCCCAACAGTATATATACAGTAAATTGCGTTACAACATTCAGTAAAAGTTATTCTTATATATATATGTCACCGATAAATAGCAAGAATCGTAAGTTGATCAATTTTCTAGTTAGTTGATTAACTGACGAAAAATAACAAACGTTAGTAGAAATGTATTATTTAATGCAGTGCATTTTAGCTAATTGGTCAACTTACAGTACCTGGCAGTAATTTAATAATTTACGATTGTGCCACAAGTAAAATCATCCACTAACGGGCCAATCGTTGCTCAGTGTACTGTTTAACGGTATACTATTACCCGTCACATAATACACTGTTCTCTGATTGGTCGAGGGCATTTTATAAGCATTTGGCTAGTGTTTATTCATAGAGTTAACAAACACTTAGATGTGTTATTTTAATACCGATGATGAGATGTGAAAGATTATGTATATTTTTTTATATTTTATATTTATTCTTATTTAGCCATACAGTTTTATGACTTAGTATAATAAAAGGAAAAATATTTTAAATAACAAAAGATACTTGAGCTCAGATATTAATTATCACTTATTAACCTAATAAGTATTATAGTTAGTTTAATCAGTAAGTACAATCAGTCTGAATATCTATTATTTGTACTTATTCGTATTTCACTTATTTAACCAATCAACGTACTTACACCTTGCCTTCGTCGGATGATCTTACGACAAGGCGCCGTAAATTAATCAATTTACTAAAATACATACGTTAAATAATACATTTTAACTGCTGTTTATTATTTTCCGGGAGTTGATCAACTACCTTGAAAATTGATCAACTTACGAGTCTTGTTATTTTCCGGTGACATTATAATGAAGTACTATTCAGATATGGCGCCAAAACTAAATGTTAAATTTACAAAAGGTAGTGAGGGTAAGAGAATAATAAAAACCACTGGGTGGATAAAAATCGGCTGATCACTTTTGGGTGTGGCGTGAATTGTGTTCCACAAAGAAATTAATAGATTTATCGAAATATTCCCGAAACAGAGAAATTCAGTTGGTAATTTACCATACTAATATAGAACTGAGATTAATAAAAGTAGTTTGTGTGTGTGGTGAGCAGATAAGGGGTAAGTTACTGCTTTTCTTAAAGTCACGATGAGTTGAAATTAAATATTCTAAATTAGGTCATGGAAAAGTATGTAACCACAAATTTCCGTTGTTTTAGCCTGTGGTAACGCCCTTTTATTGAGGATTTAATTAACAAAGAACAATTGATCAACTGAGGGATCAGTTAGCCGTGGCAGAAGGTTTTGGAAGGGTTCCAGTCAAATCAGAAAAACTCTCCTGGCGCCCGCTTTAATTTAGTATTAGGTTTAGGTTAAGATAGGCATAAGTCGGTGCAATAAATGTTGCATATTAATTACTGTATTTTAATTTCATCCGGAAACCCCGTAATAAATGACGCCCAACGTTAAAATATGAGGGTTTCTGAGATGAAATATAAATAACGGTCACCGGGCGTGGCACATAAAATTTTGTTACAATTGTTTTTTTTTCTTTCTTTATATTGATAGTACTTATTTGTTTGTATGGTTTTATTTATTTATTTGTATATTATAGGTGTGAAATCTGTGTACATAATCATTGTGATAGCGTCATAAATTATTAAGTACATAAGTAGGTACACGGTAGTGTAACAGCCAAGTGCACTATTATTAATTTAACTAGAGATTAAGTTACTTCCATGCTGGCCTGGGAGTGAAAAAAAAACGTAGAATGTGTCAGCTGCTTCTCTTCCCGGGCAGATCGTAAAAGGCGATTGAGGGAAAGGGCGCTTAAATAACTAGAGTTTTTTTTCTTATTTAACTGTTACTCTTTCATTAGGGGGATATTATCATACGATTATTTGTAACGTTTTTAGTAATTGCAATTTTATTTTCTCTCCGGGAACTCATCACAATTTTTAAACAAAAATCACACAATATTGGAGATTTTTTTTGGTGGATTTCTAGTGTCATTCTTGTTTCGAAATGGATGTACAATTTTTACTCAAAGATGAAGTGGAATTTGAGCTTGCGTGTCGAGGCTATATTCAGCCCGGTGGTTTAGTCTCTGCCCTAAAAACAATACTAAAAAAAATGATGAAAGCTGAAAGTTCACAAGAGGTTTCATACAAATTAGTTACTCCGAAATCTTGTATGGAAAATCCAAGCCAGGAGCTGGATAATTGTGCGGCTAAATTGAATAGTATTTCAGGTTATATCTCAGAATTAAATGAAAAACCAGACAAGCAGCTTTTTAAGCGTTTAGTTTCGCGATTGTACCATGTTTTAAATAGATTAAAATTGACTACAGTTGCTGATGATATTGAGGAGAAGAAAAAGCAAGTCCTTATAGATAAAGCGTTATCGTTACTCAGTGAGCTAGAAGGTAAAGATGATTTAGAAGATAATGACATTATAACTTCTGAAATGAAAGAAGAATTACATAGGTCTTTAGGGGAAGATGGTAACAAAATTTTAAAAATAATTGATGACCACAATATTGAGGATGCCATATTGCCGTCGACATCTAAGTCAAATAAAGAAGATTTTAAGCCCATGCCGAATGGTGACAAACCAATCACAAATCAGCAAAGAGTAAGTTTTGCAAACCTCAACTTAGAAGAACCAATCTTTCGCGCTAATATTAGGCAACAACCACATAGTAAGATTTTTAATTCAACTATGTGTGAGGACACACAACAGTGTAATAAACGTAAGCTGGTACCAATTAGTCAATGGGGTGTTAACTTTTCAGGGTATAATAGTTTTAGTATTAATGCTTTTATTGAACGCGTAAATGAACTTAAAGATGCTCGTAATGCCACGGACGGCGATTTATGGCGTCATGCCATTGATTTTTTTAAAGGAGATGCTTTAATTTGGTTTAGAGCTAATAGAGAATATGTAAGAAATTGGGAAGAACTTGTATTGTTGCTGAAACGTACATTCCAATCACCTTACTATCAAGAAGAATTATTATTAGAGGCAAAATCTAGAACACAAGGTAAAAATGAGCCAGTACTTATATTTATTTCGGTCATGCAGAATATGTTTAATAGATTGCCTACTAAAATTTCCGAATCTGAAAAAATTATGATAATAATGAAAAATTTACAGCCATATTACCAAAGGGCAGTTTGCAGAGATATATTTACATCAATGGCTGATCTTATTAATGTCATGAGGATAGTAGAAAGAACTAAAATCAGTTGTGATAATTTTCAAGAACCAAAATCTGTTGTTAATTCTTTGGAACCAGACTTAGCGTATCGTTCTAACTCCTTATCAATGACAGATGGAAATAAAGAAATTTCGGAAATTAAAAGCTCTCACTCCAAAGATATTTTAATTAAAATACGTTGTTGGAATTGTCGTGAGATAGGTCATGTATTCAGAGCATGCCAACTGCCAAAGCAAAGACTATTTTGCTTTAAGTGTGGTCGCTTTGGTGTTACGTCCAGAGACTGTACAAATTGTAAGGGAAACGGGAACGGGGAGAGCCAGAAATCTGCCAAATGAGCTTTTCCCTAAGTAGACAAAGTAAAGAATGGCAGGATTGGTTAGACTATATACGTCAATTCATGTGTAAAAATAGTGTGCAACCTTTGATTTTACAGAAACAATTTGATAATAGGTCGTATGTGACTCTAAATATTTTAAATCTTAAATGCAATGGTTTATTGGACTCAGGAGCCACCCGCACGGTAGTCAATTCTAGCTTTGCCAAAAATTTAAAAGATATCGGTATAAAAAAACAAAAACTAAAGGCTATGCATGTTTCAACGGCAGATGGCACGGAACATTCCATAACAGAAGTCTTTGATGTTCCAGTACAATTTGATGATCAGTTTCACATTATTCCCATGCTACTTATGCCTAATTTGTCACAGCCATTGATTTTGGGTAAAGATTTCTTTGACATATTTGGTATTTCTTTTAGTTTTAAAGGAAATTTGCATGATGTAAGTGTAATTTGCGCTATAGATGATCGTTCAACTTCAATTATTAGTAAGGAAAACTTGAAGGAAGAGCAAAAACAAACTCTCCTTGTAACAATTAAGGAAATAAATGAGAACATAGGAAATGGGCTAGGTAGGACAAATATCATAAAACATACCATAGATACAGGAAATAGTAAACCGACATATCAAAAGCAGTATAATTTTTCTCCAGTTGTTAAAAGAGAAATTGAACGTGAGTTAGATGAGATGTTAAAGAAAGATGTGATAGAACCATCTAAAAGCCCGTGGTGTTCACCTATTGTACTAGTAAAAAAACCAAATGGGAAAAATAGGCTTTGTTTGGACAGTAGACAATTTAACAAAGTAACTAAAAGAGATACATACCCTTTGCCAAGAGTTGCTACTATTTTAGATAATTTGCGCAATGCTAAGTATCTGAGTACTATAGACCTTCAGTCTGCTTTTTGGCAAATTGAATTGGAAGAATCCAGCAAACAAAAGACGGCTTTTGCTGTACCTGGTAGGGGTTTATTCAATTTTAAGGTTATGCCATTTGGTTTAGTTAATGCGTCGCAAACCCAACAAAGACTGATGGATATTCTATTCCATAGCCTAGATTCTAAAGTTTGGGTATATTTAGATGACATTGTCGTGTGTACAGAAACATTTGAGGAGCATTTGGACACACTTAAACGCGTAATGAATATTCTAAAAGATGCAGGATTAACTATAAATGTAGAAAAATGCAATTTTGCTAGGCCTAGTTTACGGTTTTTGGGTTATATTGTGGATAAAGATGGATTGCGTACTGATCCAGATAAAGTTTCAGCCATTTTAAACTTTCCAAGGCCAAAAAATTTTACTGAGCTTAAGAGGTTTATAGGAATTGCGAGTTGGTATAGAAGATTTGTTAAAAATTTCGCTATTATAGCATCTCCACTTCATAATTTGACAAAAGGTAAAAGCAAAAAGAAATTTAATTGGAGTGATGAGGCAGAAAAAGCTTTTACAGATCTAAAAACTCTTCTAACATCAACTCCAGTAATGTCATGTCCAGATTTTAGCCAACCATTCATAATTCAATGTGATGCTTCAAGTAAAGGTATAGGTGCTGTTTTAAGCCAAAAAATTAACAATGTGGAACAACCAGTGTCATACTTGAGTAGGAAATTAAATGACCGCGAGCAAGCATACTCAACATCGGAAAGAGAACTTCTTAGTATTGTTTATGCCATTGATAAATTTCGACCTTATATCGAGGGCACCAACTTTACAGTAGTTACCGAGCAGAAAGATCCTCATGGGCGACTGGCCCGATGGGCAATGAAATTACAGCAATTTAGCTTTGACGTAATTCATCGACCGGGTAAATGCAATGTAGTTCCCGATGCCTTGTCTAGGTGCATTGATACTATTACAGTCAGTAATCGAAGTATTAATATAATGGATAAACACAAAGATGTCTGGTATAAAAATAAAGTGCTTAAAATTACTAACGGACAAGAACAATCACCAAATTGGCAGGTTAGGAATGGACTATTATATAGAAAAGTGCGAATGAAGCAATATCCAGACAAAAGTAATGACTGGAAACTTTTTATTCCAGAAGCTTTGCGTTCGGTGATCTTAGGGAAATGTCATGATGAGACTACGGCAGGTCATTTAGGGATTCGTAAGACCTTATTTAGAGTAAAACAGTATTACTTTTGGCCTGAAATATTGAAAGATGTAAAAGAATATGTAGGTAAATGTGAAATATGTGCTAAAGTTAAAGTATCACAGAAACTACCATTGGGGCAGATGGGACGGCATAGGACAGTAACTAGACCATGGCAGATAATTTCTCTTGATCTCATGGGACCATTCCCCAAAAGTAAGAATTATAACACAATGTTATTAGTCATTACCTGTTTATTTAGTAAGTTTACTCTTCTTTTTCCATTGCGAACCGGAAAGGCAGATAAAATTTGTAATATCCTTGAGAGTCAGTTTTTGCTCTTTGGCAGCCCTCAAGCGATAGTGTGTGACAATGGTAAACAATTTGTATCACATTTATTTCAAGAATTAGCTAGTAATTACAACTGCCAGATTTGGTACACACCCAATTACCATCCTCAAAGTAATCCCACAGAAAGAGTAAATAGAGTGATAGGCACTATGATTTCGGCATACATAAACTCAAAGAAACACAACGAATGGGATGCGCACTTGCAAAAGTTCGCCCATGCAATTAGGACATCAGTGCATGAAACAACGGAATATACACCGTCACTTCTATTTTTTGGCAGAGAGACATCCATTCCAATTACCTGTAAGAACCATGAAAAACAAAATCTTTTAAAAGACACTAAAATTGAAGTTGATATAAATGATTATCTGGCTGAGGTAAAGGCAAGATCAGAGATTTACGGCACAGTCTCTCAAAGATTACAAGCTGCTCATGACAAAAGCATAAAATATTATAATGTTAAGCGTCGACTAACTAAATTCGAGATAGGCGATGTTGTGTGGCGAAAAACAAAATTACTATCAAATTCAGCAAATAAATTCACAGCTAAATTGGCACCAAAATTTGAAAAAGCAATTATAGTCAAAAAACTGTCAGATAATGTATTTCACTTGAACAATGTTTATGGTAAACCAATTGGGGTTTGGCATGCCAAAGACATGAAGCCATTGTGGAAGGAAGAAAAGGTTTAAAGAAATAAAATATTGGTTGTTTTCTTTCTTTCATTGGGTGAGGGAATATAATGAAGTACTATTCAGATATGGCGCCAAAACTAAATGTTAAATTTACAAAAGGTAGTGAGGGTAAGAGAATAATAAAAACCACTGGGTGGATAAAAATCGGCTGATCACTTTTGGGTGTGGCGTGAATTGTGTTCCACAAAGAAATTAATAGATTTATCGAAATATTCCCGAAACAGAGAAATTCAGTTGGTAATTTACCATACTAATATAGAACTGAGATTAATATAAAAACTTTTAAAAAAAAATAATAACCGACTTCAAATCGAAATGCACTAAAAAGCAAAAAATAATAATTATTTATATCAGATGACCCTGAAGTTCTGGGTAAAAAATCTCTATGATACTCATTATTTATTTGGAGTCGGTGCCAATCTAAGTACCTATTTAACATTGAAATCATTCTTGAAGTACTTTAGAATACGCCACGGGAATCGAAATAATGTGAAAAACACATTTTATCTGCAAATAATATTACTTCTTCTTATATTTAAGAGCTGGGCTCTTGTCGGTGGAGTGCTTTCCATGTCTCTCTTCCTTCCGCTAAGTTCTTAACCTCTTTATATGTTTTCACTTTTAATTTTTCTTTTATTTGGTCTATAAATTTCCTTCTGGGTTTTCCTACTCCTCTCTTTCCTTCTATTTTTCCTTCCATTATTGTTTTAAAGAATGCATCGTGGCGTAGTAGATGACCGAACATTTTGCCTCTTCTATTTTCTATAATTTGTATTATTTGTCTTTTCTCTCTCACATCCTCTAATACCTTCTCATTTGTAATTTTTTCTGTCCAACTTATTTTTTTCATTCTCCTCCAGCACCACATTTCAAATGCTTCTAATCTATCTCTATCCTTTTTGGTCATCGTCCACGTTTCACATCCATACAAGGCAGTGCTCCATATAAATGTTTTAATAAATCTTTTACGTAAACTTTCTTTAATACCAGAACAAAATATGTATTTTTTACTCTTAAATGTACTTTTTGCAATAGCAATCCTCTTCTTAATATCTTCTGAGCATCTTGCCTCTTCGTTGATAATAGTTCCTAAATATTTGAAACTCTGAACTTGGTCTATTGTTTTATTATTAAGTTGGATATTTTTAATTACTGGACCTGACTTTGAGACAATTAAGGACTTGGTTTTATTTATGTTTATACTGAATTTATGTTCTTTAAAAATATTATTCATTGCTTCTATTAACTTTTCTAACTGTTGTGAACTGCTTCCAAGGGCTGCTATGTCATCTGCAAATCTTATAAAATGTATCTTTTCTCCATTAATACTAACTCCTCCTAAATCTTGGTCTTTGATTTGAGATATTGCTGCTTCTATAAATAGATTGAATATCAGTGGAGAAAGTGGACAACCCTGCCTCACTCCCTGTCGTATTTTAGCCTGTCTTTTTTCATTATTACTTTCTATTATTGTCTCTTGTTCTTTATACAGTTCTTTGATTATTCTCCTGTCTCTATAGTCTATGCCAGCATTCTTAAGTGCCTTCATCATTAGTATCCAATTTACTTTATCGAACGCTTTCTCTAAATCTATAAACGCAATATGTGTTTCTAAACCAAGTTCCAATCTTCTTTCTATTATAATTCTAAGTGCTAAAACTGCTTCTCGTGTGCCTTTGTTTTTGCGAAAACCATATTGGTCGTTGCCTACTATATTTTCTACTTTAGGTCGGATTCTATTTTGTATTATTTTTATCAATATTTTTGATGCTTGTGTAATTAAACTAATCGTTCTATATTCTTCACATCTTTTCGTATTTGGTTTTTTTGGTATCGTAACGGTTCTACTTATTTTAAAATCATTTGGTATTTTTCCTGTTTTATATATTTCTTGTATTAATTTAAATATCTCGTCTATGAGTGTGTGACATTTAATATATTTAATAAGTTCTATTTGTATTCCATCTACTCCAGCGGCCTTGTTGTTTTGTAAACTATTGAGTGCAAATTCAAATTCTTCGCGCGTTATTTCAGGCCCTATCTCGTTTTCTTCTACCCTATTTTCATCTTCTATATCCTCATCACACAAACCTTCTCCATCATAAAGTTTTTCTATATATTCAACCCATCTTTCTACTATTTCTCTATCGTCTATTAATATTCTATTGTCTTCATTCAAAATAACTGTACTTTTTGTTTTATGGTTTGTTTTTAATTTTTTTATGATGCTATAAGCTATGTCTGGTTTTCCTTTATTTAAAAATCTTTCTAAGTCATCGCAGTCTTTTTCAATGGCTTTCTCTCTTTCTTGTCTGCATTTCAGTGTTATTTTATTAGATAATCGTTTGTATTCTTGTATGCTTTTGATATCGTTCTTGTTTCCGGTTCTCCAGCTCCAAGACCATTGTCCGATCTTAAAAAAATTTACATGGGACCAACCTTGCAATGCATTCTTTAAAACAAAACATATATTTTTTAAATCGGTTCATATTTGACGGAGTTATGAGGTAACATACACAAATATTTGAGCAGCAGTTGTCTTTTTTGAGGTATTTCGGTCTCCAGCTCCAAGACCTTTGTCCGGTCTTAAAAAAAATTATATGGGACCAACCTTGCAATGCATTCTTTAAAACAAAACATATATTTTTTAAATCGGTTCATATTTGACGGAGTTATGAGGTAACATACATAAAACATATATACACGTCGAATTGATAACCTTCTCCTTTTTTTGAAGTCGGTTGAAATTTTTTTTTTTTAATTCTTACGCATATAGAAAAATGAAGATATATTCGCCGGTTGACTGGAAGAGATTCCATTATGGGATAAGTCCGCCGTTGTCAATTAATTCTATTGATTTTGTATGTAATTGTGTTTTTTCGTAGTACAATAAAGTTATTACAAAAAAACCAACAAACAAACAAACAAATTCGGTTCATCGATTTGGGAGCTACGGAGCTACGACGTGGTATTACTCGTACATGAACTCTGAGGCAGGAAGATTGGCACCGACTCCAAATAAATAATGAGTATTATAGAGATTTTTTACCCAGAACTTCAGGGTCATCTGATATAAATAATTATTATTTTTTGCTTTTTAGTGCATTTCGATTTGAAGTAGGTTATTATTATTTTTTTAAAGTTTTTATTTCACATCTTTTAGCAGGCAGAGAACTAAGCTCATTGCATTTATTTATTGTATACTGAATGTTTTTTTTCTGGAAATAATAAATAAATAGTTATCAAACTAGCCCGAATGGCCCGATCGGATCGCTCGACAAATTTAAACCTTATTATATTAACATTTAAGTTTATTTAAGCGGACTGGGTCATTGACCTTGGTCTGCGAGTTTACCAAAAATCACTTTTCTTTAATTGACTTTAGGGTTACTTCAATTAAGTAGTTATTTAATAAATAAATCGGCAATAACATAAGCTGGGAGTACCTCCAAGCGGTGAAGGTGGTAACAGTTTCACTTGTTAACTGGCTAAAACTCCCATACAAAAAAGTATACGCCTTCAGGCTTATGTTGTTGTCTTTCTTGTATTGTTTTATTTTTACAGACAGAAAAATTAACATGACTACGTATTGTGATCTGATGATTTCTCTGTTCCATGCGCTTGAACCAACGGATTTATGACATAACATATTGCTCTAGTGGGCTGATAGCTTGTTTCCCTCTTGGCATCGTGGAAGGCTGTGTTACCTTGTCACAAGATGCTACAAATATATCTGCAGTAGGTATATATTTCAAAAAAAAACACAAATCATAAACTTTGCACTTATTACAAGTGCTTGTTGTTTTTCTTTCCGGAGTTTTATTCTCCAGATCAAAAACCCTTCATCAGATCTTCATTCAAATTATACTACATGAAATCATTAGACGGAAAGTGATATGAGCATACAAATGAAGGTATTATTAATATTTGAGCTGCAGTTGTCTGTTGAGGAACTTCGGTCTCCAGCTCAAAGATCTTTTCTCCGATCTTAAAAAAATTTACACGGGACCAACCTTGCAATGCATTCTTTAAAAGGACACATATATTTTTTAAATCTGTTCATATTTGACGGAGTTATGAGGTAACATACACAGATATTTGAGCAGCAGTTGTCTTTTTTGAGGTATTTCGGTCTCCAGCTCCAAGACCTTTGTCCGATCTTAAAAAAAATTACATGGGACCAACCTTGCAAAGCATTCTTTAAAAGGACACATATATTTTTTAAATCTGTTCGTATTTGACGTAGTTATGAGGTAACATACACAAATATTTGAGCAGCAGTTGTCTTTTTTGAGGTATTTCGGTCTCCAGCTCCAAGACCTTTGTCCGATCTAAAAAAAATTACATGGGACCAACCTTGCAATGCATTCTTTAAAACAAAACATATATTTTTTAAATCGGTTCATATTTGACGGAGTTATGAGGTAACATACACAAATATTTGAGCAGCAGTTGTCTTTTTTGAGGTATTTCGGTCTCCAGCTCCAAGACCTTTGTCCGATCTTAAAAAAAATTATATGGGACCAACCTTGCAATGCATTCTTTAAAACAAAACATATATTTTTTAAATCGGTTCATATTTGACGGAGTTATGAGGTAACATACATAAAACATATATTTTTTTAAAAAACCTCCTCCTTTTTTTGAAGTCGGTTGAAAAGTAGTTTGTGTGTGTGGTGAGCAGATAAGGGGTAAGTTACTGCTTTTCTTAAAGTCACGATGAGTTGAAATTAAATATTCTAAATTAGGTCATTGAAAAGTATGTAACCACAAATTTCCGTTGTTTTAGCCTGTGGTAACGCCCTTTTATTGAGGATTTAATTAACAAAGAACAATTGATCAACTGAGGGATCAGTTAGCCGTGGCAGAAGGTTTTGGAAGGGTTCCAGTCAAATCAGAAAAACTCTCCTGGCGCCCGCTTTAATTTAGTATTAGGTTTAGGTTAAGATAGGCATAAGTCGGTGCAATAAATGTTGCATATTAATTACTGTATTTTAATTTCATCCGGAAACCCCGTAATAACATATATACCAATTACAGGTGCACACAGCATTTACAACAAATTTGTATTTCTTTTACTAATACAATCACTAATACTAATTAGAAATATATAGAATTATAAAACTGGGACAGCTCTGGGGACCCCAGCAGCTGTGTGATATTTGCTTTAAACTTAGTTAATGAGTCATGGAAAACATCAACACTTGACGAGTTTTTTGTGGTCAGTTCATTGTATTTTGCACAGCATCGGGTGAGAGGGGCGTTTCGTCCGACATTGGTATCTAGTATCTTATAAGTTCTTTGGCCTTACGGTAAGAGCTTGTACAAAAAAATTATTTTTTTCAAATAACTTATTGACTATTTATTTCAGCCAAAAAACTCCACAAGCGATGTCTACGAAATTCAAGAGTTGGGTCAACCAAAGACAACCTTCATAGTCCCGAAGCCTGAAAAGCCTACTTTAAGGGAGATTGTATACTATCACGTCGTTGAAAGACCCTATGGAGGGGGCATCAAGTTAGAGGTAGGTAACCCAAGAGACTGTCCAAAGTGGTATACTCACTGCTTTCAACATCATCCTCCCGTATTCCCGGTATTGCATCCTCAGCGGTAACGCTTTAGAACCCGGGGTCCGCTACCTAACCTAAGTTGGCGAGGTTACTGGTTTTTACACAGAGCGACTGCCGTCTGACCTCCGCAACCAGGGGGTAGACCAGAACCAACCCTTGAATAGGTTTGAGCAAACGCTAGATGGCGTTTGAGAACCACGGCTTTAACCTGCCTTCCGAAGTAGGGAATCATTGTTCTTTTCGGATAATCAGGTGATTCAAGCCTGCGATATCCTAACCAGACTGGAAACACTAGAAACAACTTTTCACAAATTATGCTTCCCAGTGAGATTTGAACCCACGACCTCAGGGTCACAAGTCCGTTCTCATCAGTGCACAAACCTAAGTAAATTTCAATTCCGGGAAGGATGTTTTTTATGAACATAATTTTCCCCGATTACTCGAAGACGTCTGACCAAATTTGGAAATAGTGGTTTCTGATACAAGTGTGGTAAATTGTTCATTACAGTCGAGGCGGGTTGACACACGAGCGGGCGAAGCCTGTGCGTTTGTCTATGGAGCTGAGACATGTGATGAACAATTTACACATGAGCCATGCTACGTAATCATTTTTGTTTGAAAGGGCAGACTTGTCAGGTATAGAAATTTATCAGAATGAAAAATGCCGCTTGGTGGGCGAGAAGTTTGTTATCCTAAAACACAAAATGCCGCTGAAAATTTAACAATTACCAACCATTAAACAAAGTACCTATACTGACATGAAAAAGGCCTAGTTTCTCAAAAAGAAAACTGTTAAATTTTCAGCGCCATTCTGAGCCGGCGTTACCTCAAATAGAAATGGACGACTCGATGCGACCTTTTACGAATGGGCACGGCTATCAGTTCGCATATATTGGTCTTCATGAAACTGTGAGTAGATAACCCTAGATAACCGGCAGAGTAGGGCCACTTCAAGTCCTCCCGTGGATGTCGTAGAAGGCGACTTAGGAAATACAAGCTTAACAAAGCTATAAACATCAGTGAGACCTTTCCAACCCGTGTGGCCAGCGAGGAGAGTGTAGGCCAAGTCCTCTGTGAGTAGAAGCTGAAGAAAGAACACGTGCTTTTATAGTGAAACTGCGCCCTGAGGTGTTACCCGCGTTTAATGTTTATGTGTTAATCCAGGAAGTCAGCTTGATACCAAATTTTATCAATTTTTTTCAGCTTTTTGCGTGTGGAGAAGTTACAAATATACACACCCTCACACACACATACTCACAAGCTTTCGCCTTTATATATTAGTGTGAAATACAGAGTTGTTTACTTCCCTTTTTTAGAACGTGGCTTGTACCTACTCAATTAATTTTATTTACAGGAAAACCAGGATGCTTCCTCTGAGTCCGATGCTGTAGAAGATCCGAATGAAGAAGAAGAGGAAGAAGAGGTTACATTGTCATTTTTTTATATAATTGGTTATTTACACAACATGTATTATTATTATTATTATGTATAATGCAGTAAACTTAGCTGTAAGCAACCCAACGAAACAAAATGACTTTAACTAACAGATAATTTAAAAAAGAAAATATATGTACTTGAATATTTGATATCTATACTAGATCACTATAATATTGTGATATTAAAATGGCAGTATAAGAAAAAAGAAATCGAAATTCCCATGCAGTCCCACAGATTTGTACTTATACAACGTGTAAGGAAGAGACATACACGTAATAAATCAAACCACAGGCAATACTAGATCACTGTAGAATAATTTTCAACACATTAGCCCGGAAAGTGCTATTTACTACACTGAATTTACATATGCAATGCCATTAATTACGCACATATTCGAATTCGTGCGGTAAATATTACAAGTGCGGTAAAATGTTATTTTAAATGTTTTAGGAATAAGATTCTATAAATCCAAAATATCGAATATTATTTTTGAAACATAAAATCTCTGCATGCAGCCAGCCTAGACTCATACCGAAACCTTGTTTTACTCAAATTATTCCATTTTATATCCTTGTGAATTTATAAATCTGCCCTGTTTGAAAAAAAAATATTTTTAAACAATCGTTCGTCTGTTGGTAGATTGATTTCTGTGTCCCTACTACAGATTCGTGCATGCACCAAATGCGCCTGACAAAAGAAAAACTAGGCGCTCCATATTTCAAATTTTCTTTAGCGAGATTTAAATTTGTTTTAATATTGAAGTGTCTTTTTCCTTACTAATGTTTTGAAAAACGTTGTATGGCACACGTGTGGTATTCTCCATCACAAGTCTCGGCTCCATAGACAAACGCGCGGGCTTCGCCCGCTAGTTTTTCAACCCGCCTCGACTATAATGAACAATTTACCACACTTGTATCATAAACTACTATAAAATAATCACTGTAGCATAATTAAAACAAAAGTCAAGAAACCAAAAAAAATCGACATTCCCGTACAATTTGTCCGGGTGGCTGCACACTTTTGTATGTAATGTTTTTTTTTACTATTATTTTCCATTATACTATAGTGGTCTAGTATAGCCCGTGGTTCGATTTATTACTGGGATGTCCCTTCGACCTTCGACCTTCTTTTTGTATACCTTCGGGGTATACATGGAGATCTTATTAATATTTATAGGAAAATCATGATGTGACCCTTGAGTATGATGATGATGAAGAAACAAATGAAAAAGTAGAACAGACATCATTAACAAAAGAGGTGAGTCTGAATACTTTCTCTTCAAGTTTTTTTTATTGTTTGCGTTTTCAATACTAATTAGTTGGTTAAACTGCTTTTTCAATAGGTTTTTGTAATTTCTAATACATTTCCAAGATTTTCTTTTTTACTAGTTGAATGATTTTTATAGAATACCAAAGAAGAATCGAAAAAAGCGTCCATTAAAAATGAATCAGAAGATGTAAGTAATATCAACTTATCCGTAAGTATCTAAAAGTGAACATACCAGTTTTTTAATATGGGTTCGGAGTTCCGTACCATTATCTATAAAAAATCGCGTTTGTTGTATGGGAGCCCCCCTTAAATATTTATTTTGTTTTGTTTTTAATATTTGTTGTTATAGCGGCAACAGAAATACATAATATGTGAAAATTTCAACTGTCTAACTATCGTGGTTCTTGAGATACAGCCTGGTGACAAACAGACGGACAGACGGACGACGGGCAGACAGCGAAGTCTTAGTAATAGGGTCCCGTTTTTACCCTTTGGGAAAAAGCAAGCGAAGCGAGTATTCTTTAGACTGAGACTTTCTGAGTTAACTTGAACCCTTCTTGAACCATCGTTTGTGTGTATGTATTTTATTGTATGTTTATCTATATATGTATTTGTTATAAAATATAGTATCGTTGAGTTAGTATCCCATAACACAAGTCTCGAACTAACTTTGGGGCTAGCAATCAGTGTGATTTGTCCCTATATATTTATTTATTTACTTTTGTTCGACGATAACTTGAGTAGTTTTGATCGTTTACTGTGCTTTTACTGTGAGGCCAAAGTACTTTCTAAGAAAAAATCAACTTATTTAACTACTTATATTGTTTACATTTTAGCTTCTAGCAGCAGCTTCAACAGCCGAAAAATTAGTTCCAGAAAGATCAGCGGTAGTGGTGAGTTCTTTTTCCATTTCAGTTTTGTATCTAGTTTATTTTTTTAAGCCGTATGGTTTCGATCCGAGTAGAATAAGACCACGCCAAGTCCTCCCGTGGATGTCGTAGAAGGCGACTTAAGAAATACAAGCTAAACAAGCTTATAAACATCAATGAGACCTCTCCAACCCGTCTGGCCAGCGATTAGAGTGTAGGCGAAGTCCTCTGAGTGCTCTGGCCAAGTATGGCTCTGGTAGTACAGGGTTGTGCTAATGCAGTGGAGACATAATGATCTGATTATGATATGATATTTTGACATATGTCTGAGCCTTTTTCATTATACTTACATACATACCATCACGGCCTTATCCCATACGGGGCAGACAGAGCACTTTAGGTCTTGCGGCTTTTACAGACAGTTCTGCAAGATGCAAAGGCCACTTTTAGCCTGATGGTGGGCGAAGTGGAAAAAGGAATCAATATAGATGGTTAGCTAGCTAGCCGCATAGCCTATCAAAATGATTAGCATTTTCGCCTGGTCCCTCGATTGTCTTCTACGATCTGCGCGGGGAAGCAGCTGGTACATTCTAAGTTTTTTCTTTTCTCTCAGACCAGCTTGTTCAATATTACATGCACTTTTTCATTATTAGTCTAAATATTGAACCCGTAAATTGAGCACTTAAAGATATACCTGCCTGTTTTATTTTTCTGTCTGATTATACCTTTATTTGATAAACTCTATAACTATTGTGTAAATTTTAATGCAGTCTTTGTGAATGTACACTTACTGTAAAAAAAATACGCACTGGATGATATTTTTTTTCTAAAGAAATACTCGTAGTAAAGGAAATAAAGAAGTTGTTTCATGGTTTGATTTTAAACATTGTTTTTAATTTTTATAGAGCACCGAACAGCCTATAGCCACAACGCCTTCTGAAGAAAAAAAGGTACTTCATTTTTTGTATCCATTTTATATCCTACCGCAAAATATTAAAAAGTAAATCTAACTTATCTGGAAGAAATAGCAAACTGCACTACTGTATTTTGCAGATCCAACACAGACAGTTCTTATTCGACAGGCTCAGGGAGCGATACGAGGCTAGCTTAAAGAAGACAACAGTAAGTCAAAACTATTGCATTTAATTTTTAAATTACATTTGCAAAACAATATTTAGCACAAAATAATCCTATAATACTTCTTACTAATATTATGAATGCGAAAGTGAGTTTGTATATTTGTTTGTTTGTTACCTCTTCACGCTTAAACTTCTGAACCGATTTGGATGAAAGATTGAAAGGTATGGATATACTTTCGAGACTCGGGGAAGGACATAGTGTATTCTTTATCCCGGAATTCCCACGGGAAGCGAAGCCCGCGGTTACAGCTAGTTATTGATAAAAGTGAAATCAGCGATTCAATATCCTGCTTTCTGAAACATTCCGCGTTTTAACTAATATTTGAGTATTTTTACTAAGTATTTTACTAATTTAGCTGTTAATATATTAATCGTTAGTAGTGTAAATCATTTAACTTTTATGTATTTTTACTTTCAGACCACCGAAAAAGCTGCAAATGAAACGACTACCGAAAAATTAGCGGTTCGTATTTTCTAAATATACTTAACCATTATCGTCATCGTCAGCTTTCATGAACCCACTGTTGGGCTGTGACGTAGTGATTATTTTGAAAGAAACAATAATTAAAAAGATCAAACTCTTTAATTTAATTTTTAACAATTATACAAGGAGTGCCGAAAGTAGTCACATTTGGTAATTAATTTACGTAACTCCTCCACAGTACACTTTGGGAGTCACCACCTCTTATTTCTACCTCATACCCTACGACCCTTACCTGTGACTACTTTCGGCACTCCTTGTATAATTGTTAAAAATTAAATTAAAGAGTTTGGTCTTTTTAATTATTGTTTCTTTCAAAATAATCTCTACGTCACAGGGCATACAAGCCTCTGTGCCATAGGTGCCATCGTTCTGCTCCAAAACAAAAAAAAGTGCATCTAATGATGACAGTCAGCCACCGACTTGACGTATCTTCCAAAACATGGATGCTATAAACGTGTAACTTTAATATTGATTTAATCTTTTCAGACCACCACTGCGCCCGCCTCACCGCCTGCAGCGAGATCTAAGAGAAGTGTCAACTATGAGGTAAGTTACCATGACCAAAAATAATGTAATTACTAACGTAACAGATACTCAACGCCATGGTACAATAAAACAGGTATTCTCTTCCCGAGATGGAACTTGGCTACGTCATAAAGTGTTGCCACTTATTGTTATTTTCAGTAAATTTAAGGACTTTCTTAATTAGTTCATGAATATTAAATAAAATATTAAGTAACTTAGCTATTTAGCATCTCGCGATTCTCGCGTGATTCATCAATTCAATATTTTATAAATTGATATAATGGATTATTAATTCGAAATTGGTATATAAAGTTCAAAAATGCATTACGCTCGGGTAATACAATTTCACACAGTGGCAACATATCAAACTGATGACGTAGTCAAGTCTCACCTACGTCATCAGCTGTCACGGGAAGAGAATACCTTACTTTATTATACCATGCTCAACGCCATAGAAACTATTGGAGGACCCGTAAGTAGGTAATACTGGAGTTGCGGGTAGGCACACAGAGATGGCAGCATGCACGCACGACTAGCAGAAAGTGTTGAATATGCTTTGAGCCCAACGGGCCAGATGTGCGTTACTGCATATGATTCCATAGGTTTTATTTTCACAGACTAAAAAGTGCGTCACGGATAGTCTGTCGTCTGCGTTGGGCCTTAATAGTATTTTTTATTATATTTTTAATAGTATTTTTTTATTAAGCAACAGTTGTATAAGAACGGTCAAAAAATACGAGTGGCGCAGGTTACGATGTAAGCCTTGGCGAGCATCGTAAGGAGACGCCATCTTATATCAACAGGAGAATAAAAGACCTGATAATTAATGATGATGATAAAATCCTAAGTTGACCTGAAAAGTAATACCAAGTCGCTACCAGTACCTGTTATTAGATCTGATAATGTGGCTAATAAATTATGAATTGTGCAGGAAATACCCATAGCGCCAACACTGCCTTCCCTGGACTACAATAAGTACCCTGGTCTTCGTATGTACTCCGGAATACAACCGGTAAGCATATTCATTTAATCGTGCTTTCATAGTTAAATCTTTCTCTATCCCTTTCATTCAGCTTCTCTACTTCGATATGGTTTCTGTTTCAAAAAAGCAATATAATGAGGAATGCTTAAATGCTTAGTCCGTAAATGGACGGCTTAACTCAAGAAAATCAATAAAAATCATTTTTTGATCCGGGGTACCTTAATTTTCCCTCATTTGAAAGAGAACGGTAATATCATTTATAATTTTATCTTGACCAAGCCTTAGATTACCCTTCAAACTATTTTATGAACTACTGTTTACAGTTTAATATGAGAACGTGAAGCTTTTCAACGCACATTTGCGAAAAACGGCCACTTTTGGCTAATGTGCGTACAAAAGATTCATTTTATCACTTAAACCTATAAATACAGTAGTTCTAATTATCTATGTCTAGCTAGGGCTTTGTCAAGACAAAATTATAAATAATATCTCCGTTTCCTTTCAAATGACGTATTTCAAATGTTCAATGAAAATTCATGTATGCGCATTCATTAAGCAATCAACTGATCGAGTTTCTATGAAAAAGAAATTAAAAGGTTTCAATTTACTTTTTTACAAAAGGAGAAGAGAATAGATAGATAATTACGGGACGATATTGAAAACAATTTTTATAAATTACAGATGTACCAGACAACAATATATCCTGTAGTAGAACCATCCAATCAAGAGGATCTTAAGAAGGCAATGAAATTCAAAATCAACGATATATTCGCTACAATGAAACCTTACAATGATGATGATGATGATAATGGACCAAATAATGATATAAGAGTCGCGACTCATAGACCAGAGACGGTTAGAACTCATGGGATGAATTTGTCGGAAGACCAAGGTGTCGTTTGGAATGTGAGTATTCAAGTTTTTTACACTTTAGAATCCCCTTACCCTAGACTTTTTTATACAAACGTAGTCTAAGCTTTATTTTGAAACCACATCTTCTTCTTATCGTGTGTGTTGGTTTCTAACACTAGTGTCAGAGTTTTTAAACCGCCTTAAAGGCCTCTGACATGGTTTTAGGTAACGACCAAAGTTAAAGATAGTGACCGGGACCGACGGCTTAACGTGCCCTCCGAAGCACGGATCATCTTACTTATCACCACCATATATTATTATATGAAACCACATATCAGTTTTCGGTAAAAGAAATTGCAATTATCCAGGGTTATAATTGGTTTCCGACGTAAAATTATAAACTGGAAAGAAAATATAAGGATTTAGAAGTTTCCCATACTCATGGTCAAAAATTATATAACACTATATTCTATTTCAAATTCATATTTTGACTGTGAGAACCAGTTATTTGCCTAGATTAGATATGTTCAATATCTTTGAAATTACATCTTCTACTTCTACAATTGAAATCTTGCCGAAGTCGGGCATGTTGTTTCGAAATAAAACGTAGACTACGTTTGTATGGCAAAGTGTAGTTTGGTCTAGGGTAAGGGGACTCAACATTTGAATCTATATATTTATTGGTCACAAGAATTAAAGTAAAGCATGTTGTAATGCTAATGATAAAGATGATTTAATTAACAATAAAAATTAATAAATTAAAACCTTCTGTGATCCCAGGGTGATTGATTCATAAATTGTTACTTCCGCTTTCTTGGTCATCTTTGCTGATGCAATCTCGTAAATTTACAAATAAATTGTAATACTTTTAGAATTTGTAAATTTAAGAATATATTATAATATTTTCAGAACCTGTGGCGGCCGATCAACTACCATGTCGGGGAACCAGTGAAACTATACGAAATTAATGTAAGTTGTTAATATTTTTTGAAAACTATATTTTTTTATATTATTTTTGGTAAAACCAAACCCAGAAAACTAGTTTTTTTAGAAGCCTGTGATATCCTATTGTGGTCAAAGGTTTTTTGTTTGACTTATTTTGCAAGAAGTCAAATCAGATACTATTTCTAAACGTCAAAACAAACAGTTTCTATAGGATTTGTATGAAATACAGGCAGATGACGTCATAGTTTCTTGGAGTCAAATAGCGCTCTTAATATAAGTTTTTCATTAGAAATTTAATATTAGAAATGAACTTGCAAACTTCATTCGACAAAGTTCACAAAATATACTTTCGCAGGAATATCAAGTCTCCACTTTAACACCATACGAAGAAGAAACTACTACTCAACCTCCTACTACAACTACCACAACGACTACTACTCCTACATCTGACATTGAAGACATTTATATAGATGTTAAGAAACCACATAAAAACCATAACCCAAAAGACGCTGCTGAAGAAAATATTGATCCAAGGAGAGAAGAAGAACAGAATCCAGACAATGAAGAGGAAGAGCGAGATAGCGATAACATAGATTCAAAATCTTTGATTAAGCATGTAAGTAGATTACGTTGAGCAATTTTAAACATCAATAATATGTCTCCTGTTATGATTTGGATGGGAGGAAGTTTACGTAGGAGGAAGCCGAGAAATAGACCTACTTAATTATAATATTATTGGTTCATGTACACTTATATAAAGGTTAACATAATACATATTTTTTTTACTTACAGAAAAAGAAACCAACCGACGTAACTCAAGAAGATCCAGCTAAAGATGGTAAACCCGATTTGTACGAGCAATTGATGAACAGTGTAAGAAGATTAAAATAACGACATTATGATATAACTGTATACTATGACGTGTGGTTTCCGGTAGAGTAGAATAAGACACTCCAACTCTCCCCATGGATGTCGTAGAAGGCTACTTAGGAAATACAAGCTAAACAAAGCTTATAATCATCAATGAGACCTCTCCAACCCGTCTAGCCAGCGTGGAGAGTGTACGCCAAGTCCTCTGGCTGCTCTGGTAGTACAGAGAGGGTCGTGCTCCTTCAGTAGAGACTCAAAATCCTGATGATGATGCACATCAAATATTGCGCCTATGAGACGCACAGCCAGTACCTAACCGCTTGGCCACCACCGCTTCCAAATGATATAATCACATTTTTACACTTTTACTGCGCCCTAAAAAATCATTAGTACCAAATTTTATAGTAAATCTGTTAAAATACGATTTGTAAATACGATTTGCTAGATTTAATGCACGTTCATTGTTTTACTTTGTTTTTAGATTTAACCTTAAATTTTCCCCGCCGCTCGTCCTTTAAATGCATATGTGCTTATTTTTGTTAATCCTTCTGATTGCCCGCGATACAGGCTTGTGCCTAGTGCGGGAATCATTGTTAATCATACAGTGTATTAAGTTTCTCGTTAAATAAATGATTTTGTATTTGATTTTGTAAACAATTATTCATGTTTACAGGATAAATTCTGGAAGTGGCTCGCACATTGGACGTCGAATTATGTGGAGGTTCTTTCTGACGTAAGTATCTACATCAAGCATAACTAAAACCTTATCAATAACTACACCGTCCATCCATCTATCGGTTGTCTAGAAAAATTAAAAAAAAAAGTCTTTTTTGTGTATATTTTAATTATTGTTATTTTTTGGTGTACAATGAAGTCATCATCATCTGAGCGTATTTTCCCGGATGCATTTTCAGCAGTAATGCTTGAGAGCCCGGGATCCGTTACCTAACCATGGACGTTTGACAAGGTTACTGGTTATTACACAGAGCGACTGCCATTTGACCTCCGCAACCCAAATGGTAAACCAAAACCTATCCCTGGTTAGTTTGATAATCAAACGCTAGATGGCGTTCGGGACCTATACGTGCCTTTCGAAACACGGAATAATGTTTCTTTTAAGATAATCAGGTGATTCAAGCCTGCAATTTCCAAACCAAACTGGAACCACTTTTCACAAAGTATGCTTCCCAGTGGGATTTGAACCCATGACCTCCAGAACACAAGGCGTTCCCCTTGACCACTGCACCACGGAAGCAGTCGTACAACAAAGTATTACTTACTAACTTACACCAAAACGGTATACATACCACTGTAAAAAGACCTTTGCCCAGAACTTTAGTATGTGTCGATACTCGAATTCTACATATTATTTTTTTACTAACCTGTATCGTCCCACTTCTGGGCAAAGGCCTTTTCCATTACCTTCCGTGTGTCTCTATCCTTGCTTTCCATGTATCTCTCTCGATGTGTCTTTGCTGACTTAAAATGGGCGAACAATCTAAAGCCATAGATACCCGAGGTTGGTCGACGTCGCAGGGGAAGGCCGAGAAAGAGATGGCGCGATGACCTTGCTTTCCAACGTGAATGGTCAGCAAAGGCAGGGGTTACTTACACATAGACACATATTTTTAATAAATATAAAAATATATTGATCTATATATCTTTAATTTTCAGCGTGTTAAGGACATAGTCAAGGAAGAAGTAGCGAAAGAAATGAAGGAATATGAAAATAAAATGAAAAACGGAGAAAAACCAACTAATCTTACACCTATGAAAGACAAGGAAAGTGCTAATAAAACTGAAATTGTCCCGAATGAGGAATCTGTTACAAAGAATAACACAATCGTTATAGACGGCAAAGAGATTCCTATAACGAATACTACAAATTTCGATAAAGGTAATGCGACTTTTAACAAGGATTTAATGAAAAAACATCGCGACAGGGATGAGAAGAAGCCAGTTATTAATAAAATAAATGACACAAAATCTAATAATGATCAAACTATAAATGCAATTAAACCTAATGCCACTAAACCGGAAGAAAATATCAACACTGTCAAGGCTCAAAACATTTACGGAAGTTCTACCGGCAACGACCAAGTAACGAATATTTTTATATTCTATCCAAGTAAGGAATCGGAGAAGATCATCGCCGATTTAAAGCCTTACTTGAACAATTCTAACAGTGGAATTGCGACTATTATCAAAGACAAAACTAAGGAAGACAAAAAAGATAAAGTCACAGAAAAACCTGTAGATATAACAACATCAGCTGATAAAGATTCAGAAATCACAACCCAGAAACCTATTCAAAACGACAATCTTAATAAAACAGAAGAAAATAAACCTGTAGATCATAAAAATGAAACGAAACTAGAAAAAAATAAAGAAGTAATTTCAAATGCTACCGAAAGTAAAAATTCCGAAAAGGACTCTAAAACAGAGTCCAAAGACAAAGAATCTATAAATGAAATAAATGAAAAAACAACGGAGAAGATAGAAGAAGTTGAAGCTACAAGTTCTACTAAAACACCAAAAGTTACAGAACAGCCAACAATTAACAGTACAGAAATAAGCACTGAGGAATCAGTAAGTTCTACCACTGTAGCTGAATCAAGTTCTACTATAGCTAATGACGCGAGTACTACTTTAGCTCCACCTGATACTACTACCAAAGAAGCAAGTTCGACTAGTAGCACAGCGCCATAGAGTCAGATTGATTGAAGACTTGACAGAGATAATGAAATAACATGTTTTAATAGGAAGTGTAAATACAATTATTTTGTCAATTAATAATTCGTGTAAAGTTATATTTTAAGTATATTTTTTAAATAAATATATACCTTTGGTTTTGTTTTGTATTTTTTTAGCTTTTATCTAACTTGCAATGTATCTTGTATGTATATTTGTGCGAATATTTGTTTAGGTCAAATCTTGCAACTCAATTTTCAACCAGTTATCCTCAACCGATTTATCTAAAATTTGGTTAAGTCGGATGACAATACAATACTTATTATGCGTTCAATGAGGTGTTCTGATAATGAAGCCGGAAGATATTCGACGGAACTCAGTTATAAAACCTCATTGAGTATGACTCTTTTGATTTGTCTTGACAAGTTCTTTATGGTAGAAGATGCCAGGTCTGATCACGAAGACGGAAGATGGTCGATGGAACTCAGTTATAAAACGACACAACTCCTTCGAGTTTCGGCTTATTTCATTTGTCTGAGTACTTTGGCCTCACAATAAAAGCTTGTACAAAAAATGTTTTTTTTTTTTCAAAAAACTTATTCCTATTAATATTTTGGGACTTACCGCGATTGCGTTTTTACTCTCCCCTCTCTAAGCCGCAACTTGGTTATAGCTTAATATAATTATTTTGATTTTTCTAATGAAAGAAAACTAAATTGATAGTCCAATTGTCAAAACATATTTTTATAATTTTTTCTCCTTTTTTTTTACTTCCAAAAAAGGAGGATAATTTTTTGTTTGATAGTTTATACTTGCGATGTGGTCCCATAGAATTTTTATTAAAATCGGTTGTGTAGTTTGGGGGTGAAGTCTGTTTTCAGTTTTGAAAAATTATTAATATAGTTGTTATTTGCTACTTGCTGCAATAAAAGTAATAATATCGAAGAGATCTAAATAAAACAACAAATAATATAACACAATTTATTTCTAGATCACTAAATAACAAGTCCTGATTATGGCACAAAACATATCAAATACAATCCAAAGATAGCCTTCTCTAAATATCAATCCATTTTGAATTACTATGGTCTTGGAATTTAAAAAATTGCTTTAATAAAAATAGTTTTGTTAAACTGTAAATCGGTTATATAAATACATAAAAAAATTTAGATTAATTCGGATTTAAGTTGTGATTTTGAGTATTATTTTTTGTTTTAATTTTAGTGTCACTTAAAAATGTTTCATAGTCAAAAGACTATTTTTATATATTAAACAATTTCACTGTAACGTTGGCAGCAGGAGAAGACGACTAAACAAACACCAGATTAAAAATAAATTTAAAGAAAGCCAGTCGATATTTCTCAATTTTTTACAACTAGACTAAATCCGGTTTCTCCTGGTCCGGAAGTGGCTTTTTCGTACTTGTAGCGGGCGAACATATTCCAAACAACATAAGGATCTTTAGATATGTTTAAACATTTATGCGCAATCCATATACTACGCCATATCATCCTAACTTCAATGGTGTGATGAAAAGATGTCATCAAACACTGGAAACAGATTGCAGACACATTTTTAATTGTTTGTGAGACACCAGGTGACCGTCAGGATTTGTAAAGACTTAATCAAACAATACATATTTTACAAAAATGTTGATAAGTTAAAATCGATTTATGTTTAATTAAATGTTAAAACAGTCAAAAAGATATGGATGACTTCGAGACAAAAGCAAATATTTTTTATCTGGCTATTTAGAAAATTATTATATATTAATTATACTTACTGTCTAACATATTAAATCTAATCACTAGTTTACAGACTTTTAAAACAGTTGGTGCAATAATAAAAATGGAAGGCATACTTCTATACTATAAAAAGGCCCGTAATTTTATAATCATGATTTATGGAAAATATTTGACACTTTAAAAATCGTTAAATATTTAAAAATGTTAAAATGAATTTATAAGTTTTGATACAAAATTTAAAACATTAAAATTTACATATAATTGAGCGCTATTATTATATTTCTATAAGATGTTTAATAAAATAAAACTATCGCTTACATGAAACAAAATAACTATAAATTAAAATCTATTGTATATCGTTAATAAATTCTCACGACATACTTTATAAACTATTCTATTTATTAATAATTTCCAGCATAATCTGTATAGACAATATATAAATAGTGTACGATATTTAAACAATTATTTTTAAGTTTTTATTATCAATTAAAATGCTTTTTATTTTCACCAACAAACGACATTTTAATTTTAAAAATAAGTAACAATTTTTCTATCTAATTTTAATTTTTTTTTCATGTTTTCAGAATAGACAGAATTTTATACCTATTTATTAAAACTAACAAATATGCTACACTTAACAACATTGATTTATTTATAAAAAGCTAGCTAAATATTGAAATCCATTGTGATATTTTTGACAAGAACCACAAAACAACATTTTGTTTATACGTGACATGGTAAAATATCAATTTGATAAAAATAAAACAAATGTACTTACACAAGAAAAAATACTAGAAAAATAAAATTCGGCAAGAACACTCTGCATAAATAAATTCGGTAGAAAATATGTTCATATATTAAAATAAATATATCTCTTGCATTTTATGTAGATGTAAACACACACAAAGTATATTTGAAGAAATAGTAGGTAGTATGATAACTCATATAATATGTACTAATATCGATCTAATATGACTATGTTAAAAATACACTATTGCAATGTAAATAAATTCAAGCATAAAAGCTTATATTGAGGAACTATCAGAGTGTATAAATATTACATTTATTATATAATGAGGCAGTGAAGGGGACTAAATATTAAAAATAAGACACAAATTGTGAAAACTAGCTACTTAAAAAACTAACATTTTAACAAACATGGCAACAAAGTAAAACTTTTTTTTCGAATTTATGCATATTCAATAATGGTGCATTGTAGTTAAAAATTGTCATTTTTTTTCATCATTGTTATCCTGATCCCGAAGTGGCTTTTTTAGTACTTGTAGCAGGCGTTACATATTTCTAACAGCGTAAGGTCTTTCAGATATTTTGAGACGATCTAATACGCAAACAATAGTCTATGCCATATCATCCTAAGATCAATGGTGTGATTGAAAGATGTCATCAAACACTGGAAACACAAGAAACAATTAGTTGGTAATCTTAATCTTAAGGACTTTTTAGTCTCCACTGCAGGAGCACGACCCTCTCTGTACTACCAGAGCCATACTTGGCTAGAACAGCCAGAGGATTTTGGCCTACTCTTCACGCTGGCCAGACGTGTTGGAGAGGTCTCACTGATGTTTATAAGCTTTGTTTGGCTTGTATTTTCTAAGTCGCCTTCTACGACATCCACATAAATACTTGGGAGTGGTTATAACTACTTGTTAAAATCATATTTTTATTTATTTATTGGGCTATAGACGAGCAGCTCAAAAAAAGCTTAAAGCTTAGAAAAAGTTTTTTCCAAATTTTTACAGCGAGTCCAGTCATTGCCATGTTTGTTGAATAGAACATTAGGAGCTACCTGAATTTTCCGAGGTCCAGTGGCGCCTCATTTAAAATAAATCATTTGCGAAAAACGGCCACTTTTAGCTAATGTGCGTAGAAAAGCTTCACATTCGCACTTAAAATTATAAACAGTAGTTCATAAAATAGTTAAAAGGTTTATCTAGGGTTTGGGCGAGACGAAATTTTGAATGACATCACCGTTTCCTTTTAAATGATTTATCTCAAATGGGGGCGCCACTGGACCCCGTAAAATTTGGGTATGGCCTTAAATCGAGTCCTTACCCACAGGCTCCGTCAGACTCCTACCCTAGTTATCCGAAATCCGTAACTCAGCCAACTCCTTCTCTTCATCCACTTCATCTTCTTCGTCATCTGAACCGTGAACGGAAGCTGCTGGGGTTGTGCCTCCTGTAAGAAAAGAAATCTTTTTAACCGACTTCTAAAAATGAGGTTATCACTTCGACTGTATGTTTTTTTTTATTTATGTTACGCGATATTTTCGTCAACCGAGGACCGATTTTGATGATTCTTTTTGAAGTGAAAACTTCTTTAGCGGCGTTGTGCACTTTTTTTGAAATGGGTAAAATTTTTTAAAATCGCGTCAGGACACGTGGCCTGATCAAAAATTCGTAAGACGGCGCAGGGCGCTTGCGCGAATGTTCGTGTGTGTTTATGTTACAGCGTGCTACGCGCATCCATGGATGGTGACAGCTGATGGCTCGACCGTCTGTGTAGTGGCCATACTGCTGTGTATTTGAAAATGATTTTGTTGAAAATGAATTTAGTCATGCTTGTGACAGACTGTGGTTCAGAAAAGATTTGAAATATTTTATACTGATAATTAAAGCAATTCGTGCAAAATTATTCCCTAACCATTCCAAAATATCAAAAATGCACAACGTTAATATTCAAGTTTTCACTTCTGCCGGCACTCCCAGAGTGCAACCCGTCGTTTTTTTTATTTGAAAGCCTTAACTCCCAAGATGAAGAACTTTGGAGATATGGAAAAAAACTCCAGTAAGAAATTGAAGTCGGTTGATTTTTTTGTTAAAATTTTTATGATTCAAACCATCATCGGTGAACACAACCCGTCTTATTATAATACAGACTATGTTACTAGGTTAAAGCTATTATCCGACTGAATCAAGTTGGCATTTTCAGATAAGACAGAATAAGAGAGAAGGCGGCTTATTATTAGATGTCAAGTTAATTTTGATAGGAAAATGGTTTAAACCTAGTAACAATGTTAGTCTACGTTTTATAATAAGACGGAACATGTCTCAGTTCACAGCAAGAACTGCTCGAGGCGAAGGCAAGTGAGATAAATATGTTATCGTGAACTTTCTGTATCGCCGACGTGTTTTTACAATTTTAAAGTTTCTCTGTGTCCGATGTTATTTTTCTTCGTTTTCGTAGCGGGCGTACATGTTCAAACAGCGGAAGTTCTTCCAGATATTTTTTAAATATGTGAATATATAAAACAAAGACTTCGCCATATCATCCTTAGATCAACGGTGTGGTGGAAAGATTTCATCAAACGCTGAAAACACAAGTAACAACTGATTGGTAAATCACTGTGAAAACACACTTTAAAATGTGACAAGACTATAAACTACCAAAAGTGCCCTAAAACCAGCGTAACCTCAAAAAAATACCAAAAAGTTATCAATACATCCTCAAAATCTACAAAAAAAAATCTTCAAATTTAGCTTTAATGTGCCAAAAATCCCCATATAAATACTAAAATACAAACTAAACATCGTGTAACTTTGTTTCACGTCTAATCTACTAAAAAACCTCTCAAAAAGTGCTAAAACCACACAAAAATCGCTCATAACCTCAAATTACTCTTGTCCATTCCCCAGTTTTGATATAATCTCATTTATCTGCCCCGCTACCTCTTCATTCAACTCGAGAAATTCGCTAGGAGTCCTATAATTCTCGTGATCTTCAAACGACTTCTCAAAAGACACTTCAACATTGTCTTCTGGTATATCAGTGATCTCCAGTATTTCTAGACTTTTCTGTATGTTTAGCAGGTTTTTCTTCTGGACTATGTCTGTTTGGACCTCTTCGTCTTTGGTCGGTTTTTCTTCTTTTTGGTACGAGATGGTGAGACGGTTATCGTAGCATCGTACTGTGATTTTATGGATTACAATTTAATCATGGACACATATTATATTGGTTAGGGTTAGGTTAAGTTACACAGAAATATCCTTAAAAATTTAACAGAAATGTATGCATATTGATGCCGGATGCCAGATAGTGTTTATCTAAATCAAGGTTTGAGTAGATACCTAGCAACCATTGCAAGCCAATTTAATTCTTATTACTCTGGACATACGATTCATGTCACTGAATTTCCCACTTCGGAGTGGTCGCCGCGCGCATAGTAATAATGTAGGTATATTTTCGATACCTAAACGGGGAGTGACACAGGCCTGGTTAACACTGGACAAGTGACAGGTGCTAGTGACATTGATATAATATCTATGCGCTTGTCACTTGTCAGTGCCTGTTCATACGCTCACTTGTCACTGTGTAAACCGGCCTTAACACGTCACTTACGGTTGGAGAGAGGGGGGGGGGGGGGGCATACAATTACTTACTGGAGTGCGTCGGGCTGGGCGGCTCAGAGATGGGTCTCGGGTAGTTGAACCTCTTGCCCAGGTCGCGGTCCTGCAGGTCTACGTAGTCCGGGTACACGGTCTTGAGGGCTTGGGCGCGCGCTTGGCGGTAGTACTGTAAAAACGGTAGTTTTAAACAGGGCCCATAACCTATCTATCGATGAACTAATGACATAATAATGATGATTGATAATGATGATAGTGACTAAACGGCCCTTAACCTATTGTTTATAGATAAGGAGATTGCCCATAACCTATCAATCAATAAATTGATAGTGACTAAACGGCCCTTAACATATGCTTTTAGATAAGGATAAAAAGGGCCCATAACCTTTCAATGAATTAATTGGTAGTGACTGAAGGGCCTTTAACCTATTGTATAGATAACAATAAAAAGGGTCCATAACCTATGTTTATAGATAAGGATAAAAAGTGCTCATAACCTATTAAATCAAAACCACGTTGAAAATGGATCTGGTCAAGACAAGTAACATTATTTGTAACAGATATACAGAAATAATATGAACTGTTGTTCAGACTTCCTTCGGCATCTTCACAGCAATCTCAAGATCGCAAATTATTGCTATTAATTTCGAGTAGGAGTCAACGTAGTTTATTATAATTGCCTTGTATAAAACTCACTTCTCAGTCGACTGCCGCGGCATACGTATCGAATTGTACAAGTTTCTATTGTGAGTTTCATTACACTAGTTTCAAGAGTTTTGGCTTTTAATTAATTCCTGGCTCCAGTGTGTCCGTCTAGAGACAACTGTAGTAAAAACTTGGTAACACAAGAGACAGTATTATCCCCTGGATACCTTAAAAGTTTACTTTTAAGTTCTTCCATGCTGGTCTGGGAGAAAATAAAAAACTTAGAATGTACCAGCTGCTTCTCTTCCCGGGCAGATCGTATAAGCCGATCGAGGGAATGGGCGAGATTTGAATCATAATAATAGGCGATGCGGCTAGCAACCCATCACTATTTTGATTTCTTTTCCATCTTAAAGCCCACCATCCCGCTAAGCGTGGCCTTTGGGTCTTACGGCCCGGGCTCTGTCTGCCCCGTCAGGGATATAGACGTGAAAATGTATCTGTATTTTAAGTACTCACGATTCCTAAGTTGCGCCAGTCCATCAGGTCTGACAATCTCTCAGTTCTGTTTCTCTGGATGATACGCTGACGTCGCGACATTCTGAAAATTAAGAACATTTATTTATTTGTACCATTCCCCTTCTAAAAAGCTAATTTTATTTACTGAAAACAGTGAATAAAAAGTACTTTTAATTTTTTGGGAATTGTGAGACCCAGCCAAACACTAGTTAATTCAAATAGTTTATTGCCACTGTCTTTATCACCTTTTACAACTTAAAAATACGTGGTAATGTGCGTTGGAAAAATATCAATTTGATATGTGTAAAACAAGATGGCGTGCCCCTTCTTACTATTTTGAAGTTGACATTTACTCACTATTTAGGTGTTTTATTGTATTCACTGAAAACAGTGAAAAAAGCAACTTTTAATCACTATTTTGGTGTATTACTTCTTTAACAACTAATTTCACATTTAGTATTAGTTATTGTTCCAATTTTAATGGGCATTTTATTAACTTTAATCTTTCTTTTTCTTCATTAAATGTATCTTTCTTTTTCTCGTAGTCATGATATAAAGTATGCCATGCCACTCTTGAACCACTTACATGCTGGTCTGGGAGAAATAAAAAAAAACTTAGAACATTTCATTTCATTTCATTTCATTTCATAGAATGTACCAGCTGCTTCTCTTCCCACGCAGATCGTAAAAGCCGATAGATGAATGGGCAAAAATGCAAATCATGTTAACCGGCGATGCGGCTAGCAACCCATCACTGTATTGATTGCTTTTCCATCTTCTCGCCCACCATGACGCTAAAAGTAGCTTTTGGGTCTTGCGGCCCTGGGCTCTGCATAGAACCGCAAGACCCAAAATGCTCTGTCTGACCCATTAGGGATAAAGACGTGATAGTATGTATGTATGTATGTATGCCACTCTTGAATAAAACGCATATTAGGGCCATGTATTACTAGTTACGCTAGTGATTCATCTATGACCCTCGATTTAAATCTGTCACTAATTTATATCTAATTAATTAAATATGACTTATATGAAATGCAATGAATATTTTAAAGCATATTCAACACTTCCTTTGTCATTTTGCTAGTCATGTGTGCTGCCATCTATGTGTGCCTACCCCGCAACTCCATGCCTACTTACGGGCCCTCCAAGTTTCTATGGCGTTGCGTATCTGTTATGTTAGTAATAGGGGTGACGACAGAGTCCGAAAAGTATCATTGTAATTAGTCCGTCTTTCAGATTATCCAAAAATGATAAACTCGTATTTTTCAGTTTACCAAAAAAGTAAAAATTGACAAAGATACGGAGCATCAAAGTTCCGGGGGCTTGCGACGTCACCGCTAAATAAAAATCGTACCTAGCCGTGACGTCACGCGAGATTTATATGCGCCGCATCTTTGTCATTTTTGGTTTGTCAGAGAAAATAAAAAATACGTGTACAATATTTTTTAATAATCTAACCGATGGACCAAAAATATTTTCCCATTCGTCATGCCTATTATATCTTTGGCACTACTCACTTGGTAAAATCGAACATGTACTGAGCCAACTGCTGCACAGTCCCCTCCAGCGATATGTACCGCCTGTCCACCACGTAGATACCGTACGACATGGGGTCGGCGATGTGCTCTTGCATGAAACAGCCGAACCCTGGAGGCAATAGAATTTAGATAGGATGCATGAAAAGAGATTGACAAAAAAAGATTATTATTATTAGCCACTCAAGAGGTCCTGGGTTCGATCCCCAGTCACGGCAAGTTGGAAAATGGCCATTTTCAAATTGTCCTGGGTCTTGGATGTTTATCTTACTTTGGGGCTAACTCAATCAGTGTAATTTGTCCCTATATATTTATTTATTTATTTTATTTGTTATATGACAAATATGACAGGAACAGCAGGAAAGGCCTCGGCGAACATTGGGATAAGTCCGCCTTTGTATATTTGCTCTTTCGAATTTTTTGTACTTTATTTTGTTTTTTGGTACAATAAAGTTATTACAAACAAACAAACATTCTGCGACCAAATTGCGGACGTTCTAAAACTAAGAGCACTAAAGGTTCCGTACCATTATCTATAGAAAATCCCGTTTGTAGTATGAGAGCCCTTAAATATTTATTTATTTTGTTTTTAGTATTTGTTGTTATAGCGGCAATAGAAATGCATAATTTGTGAAAATTTCAACTGTCTAGCTATCGCGGTTCTTAAGATACAGCCTGGTGACAGACAGACGGACAGACAGCGAAGTCTTAGTAATAGGGTCCCGTTTTTAGAGTTCCGTAGTAAACAAGGAACCCTTATAGTTTCGCCATGTCTGTCTGTCTGTCTGTCCGCGGTCCTACTCAGAAACTACAAGTACTAGAAAGCTGTAATTTGGCATGGATATGTATATTAATCATGGTGGAAAAGTCGTAAAATAAAATATGGAAAAAAATTTTTTTTAGGGTACCTGCCATACAAGTAAAGGGGAAGTCAATATTTTTTTTCTTTACAAACACATTGTGTGGGGTGTCGTTGAATAGGTCTTTTAAAAATATTGTGAGCTTGTGAACACAATTTTTCGATTTAGGGATCCGTGTCTGAAATATTTAGGTTTAAAGTGAAATTTTTTGTTAAAGTCACGTGTCCCCCCCCCCCCTCTATCTGCAAAACGGTTATATATGGACGCGTAAAAAAAATCACAGCTATAGTATATATAATATAGTTTAAAGGAAAACTATCAGAGCTAAGCAGGGTTAACAAATTAAAAAGTTATAGGCGATCAACTTCGGAAGGAAAATTTCATACAAGTTTAATAGATACTTAGACGTTTTTAGTGGCAGGAACTCAAAGTTGGCATTTACAACTACGGAACCCTACACTGCGCGTGGCCCGACACGCACTTGGCCAATTATTACATTTTGGGTACGGAACCCTAAAAAGGAGAGGTTAATAAACTTGTTGTTACCTAATTACATATTTAATTTTTTTTAATCAACACCTAAAAAACAGGTATAAAAACTCAAATCACGTTTCACACCAATATTAAAGCGAAAGTTGGTAAATGTGTGTGTTACTTCTTCATGCGCAAACGGCTGGACCAATTTTGATAAAATTTATTATGCAGGAAGCTGACACCCTGGATTAACACATAGGCTAATTTCAGCACCGCAGGGTGGAAGTTTTTCGTTTGTATGTACTTGACACTTACTATTAAAAACAAAATAAAATAAATATTTAAGGGCCATACAAAAACGCGATTTTTATAGATAACGGTACGGAACCCTTAGCGCGCGAATCCGATTCGCACTTGGCCGGTTATCTAAGCCTGACCATACCACTTACCAGAGAGGTTGGTGGTGATGCTGGGTATCCCCATGACGGTGCACTCGGCGGGAGTGTAGCCCCACGGCTCGTAATACGAGGGGAACACCCCCAAGTGGCACCCACGGACGAATTCTTCGTACTCCAGCCCGAACAGGGGGTTGGTCGATGTTAGGAACTCCGGGTGGAATATAACCTATGAAAATTAATATTCATTCATAAAAACTTAATTCTAAATAAGGATAAAAACGGAACCCTACAATACAATTATTTTTATTTGCTTAGCTAATTAACTTGTTAACACTCTATACTTACTTTGACTTTGTCGTTGACCGTGTTGAAAAGTTGACATCTCCTAACTCCATTCAAAACAGGGTCGTTCCAGTCATCAACCTGAACAAAAATAAGACATCACCTTAAAGTGCTTGAAAGTGCTATGGCACTTCATAGAATTCTTAGTAGAAACTTAAGTACTTAAGTAGAAACTTGTCTAAGCTGAGTCACACCTTTTAACTACCAAACAAACACTCATATCCAAAGATCACACTCACACACACATACACCCTCACCCCCACGCACACACACATCGTAGCTCTCCCCCTTCATAATTGAGTAGTATAGTTTATTTTCTTTAGCTGATGTTTCCATTTTGTATTAATATGCAAACATATTTTGTACCTTTTTTCTTTATTCAAATGCGCTAGTTTTAATGTAGGTACATTGTTTTACTTTTTTTTTTAATTTAAATTTTCCCCCCCGCTCGTCCTTTAAATGTAAAATTGCTTATCTTAGTAAATCCTTCTGATTGCCTGCGAAACAGGCTTGTGCCTAGTGCGAGAATCTTTGTTCATCATACAGTGTATTAATTTTCTCGTAAAATAAATGATTTTGTATTTTTGGGATTTTGTGTGTATTTGTGACTCAGCTAGGACAAATTTGAAGTTTGAATAATGATGATGATGTACTTACCACGTTGTGAGTAGTGACGGGCGGCAACCCATCCCGCTGTAGCGCGTAAATACAGCGCTTTAGCCGCACCGTGTCGTCTTTGTGGAGAAGGTCCGACGCGTCGGGCAGGTGACCTCTGCAGACAAAAGTTTTACGGTCAGCATCTAAAAGTAGCTATTTAGGCTCACCTAGCGGTGATTTAACACCAATTTTTACCAATATATCATTTTATATCATTCCCCCTCTAAAAAGTTTATTTTATTCACTAAATACAGTAAATAAAAAGCAAATCTTTATTTTTAGTAATTGTTCCAGTGTTAATGTGGATTTAAATTAATTTAACCTTACTTTTTCTTCATTAAATATCTATTTTCGCTTAAATCTTTCTTTTTCTCATAGTCATAGTATAAAGTATAGTATGCAACTCTTGAAGAACACGAATTTATATCGAGGGCCGTGAATCACTCGCTTTGCTCAGGATTCTAACACTTAAATCACTTACTACGCTCGTGATTCATTTATCATGAATCACTCCCTACGGTCGTGATTCAGTCGTTAGAATCCTTCACTTGCTCATGATTAATCTATGGCCCTCGATTTAAATCCGACTTTTATTCACTAATTGCATAATGTACCATAAAATACCCGGCAAAGTAAAAATAAAATTTTTCAAAACGAAGAACCGATTTCAGTACCAATATTTAAACCGATATATTTTTTAAATTAGTTAGGCCCTTTCATTTGATATCCAACATTCCATTTTATTTTAAACGAATGGACTGATTTCAATGCTGTTTTTTTTTTATTCAAGCCTTGACTGTCAAGATGGTTCTTAGACGAGATTTACATTTACTTCGGTTCGGGCTTAATCGGTTCTTGGTATGCCAGAAAGAAAATTTAAAGCTTATGTAAAAAAAGTACTTTGTGAATAGGCTTATTACGGAACCCAGCTCAAGCCAGACATTTTTGTCTTTAAGGTAATAATCCTTAAAGACAAAAATGTCTGGCTTGAGCTTGGCGTAGGTCCCTCTTAACCCATTGACCTCTATGGATTCCAGACACAATAGTAAAACAATCAAGGTGTATCAAAAATTATACAAATGGCGCTGAGCGTGTTCATGGTTTGTATTTGTACATTCACAAATGTCATAATTTAAGGCCGGGTGGTAGTTGAAAACTCGTTTTCAGGCCCCTTTAACTCTTGTATCTAACTCCTTGCAATATATACCAAATCAAGAAAATTATAATCAACGGAGAAGTTTATCATTTAGCTACTAAACCGTGCGGATTTTACTAATAATGAAGGATTAAATAATAATAAAGCATAAATATTAATACATATTAATATTTTTAATAATTTTATAAGGAATAAAGCAAAAAAAAATCAATGAAATACCCCAAATTCAAAACTTGCAACTCAGCGTTTTCAATATTTTAAGTGACACGAACATATTTTTTTGTATTATTTAGGTGGCTGTTGTAATACCTTAAAGACTAAACCAGCTAGTTTTTAATTCGTTCTATATTTTTCACAAAATAAATTAAAAACCTTAAACTTAAGCAAATTTAGCCTTTATTCACGGGGCAACTAGAGCAAGAGTCGTACATCCACCGAGAAATTTATCTGTTTCTAGCATGTATACTATGTCAACGAAAGCGCGCGCTGATTGGCTGTACTCTCCGAAGCTGCGCGGGTTAAGGGGGTGTAAATTGAGTTTGTGTTTTCAAGTTGCACCGCCGTACATTCTGTACACGTTTTAGTACAAAATTTACAAATTGACATTAATTTTAAACTTGACATCATGCTTAATTAATAATTATGACATAACAATGTATTTTCAATCCACATATCTAATTTTAATATCAGTTTAATTATTATTGTAAATTGACGTTTTTGGAGAAAATGCTGCAGTACAGTTTGTTACCGTTTCTTTTTTACTTGCGCCTAGGAAGCGGCAGTAACATAGCTGTAAGTAAATGATTTGACGTCAACATTTACCATTTAAGAAATCGAAATAAATAAAAAAAAGTGACAATTATCAAGTGATACAAATATTCAAAGATAAATAAATGCTTTTTGACTTTGACTTTGACGAGCTTACCTCAGACAGATGTCATACATCCTCCTGCCGACTTTCTGCTGTATATCTTGGATGGTGTCTCTTAACGCCTTCGTGACTGCATGCCCTCGGAGACTCTCCACGTTGAAGTTGTTGGTCTTCGCCGGGAAGATTAGGAACGCGACTACTGTCATTTCTGAGCCGGACGACTGGAGAAAAGGTAGAAATATAATTAATACATAAAGCATTTTTTCAAAATTTTTATTTTTCAGTAAATATAGCTGCTAGAGCCACCTCGTGTGGTTTGCAGCACAGTAGAATAGGGCCACTCCAAGTCCTCCCGTGGATGTCGTAGAAGGCGACTTAGGAAATACAAGCTAAACAAAGCTTATAAACATCAATGAGACCTCTCCAACCCGTCTGGCCAGCGAGGAGAGTGTAGGCAAAGTCCTCTGGCTGCTCTGGCCATGTATCGCGCTGGTAGTAAAGCGGGTCGTGCTTCTGCAGTGGAGCTTTGTCTAGCTTGTATTCCCCATATTCTAGTACGCATCGCTATTAAATAAACAGAACCTTTTTGTTTAGTGAAGTCATCATCAAACATCATCATCAAGGTATTTTAATCTCCACTGCAGGAGTGCGATCCTCTCTGTACTACCAGAGCCATACTTGGCCAGGCCAACTGGATGAGGACTTGGCCTACACTCTCCACGCTGGCCACAAGCTTTGTTTGGCTTGTATTCCCTAAGTCGCCTTCTACGACATCCACGGGAGGACTTGGAGCGGCCCTATTCTACTCTGCCGGATACCACACGACCTACGTGTATTACTTACCTTCAAATAGTGGTTAAGTCTCGCCAGAGCCTCTATAAAGATGTCGGCTCCCTTGTTTCCAAACTCGTACCGACCAGCGATGAAGAAGTAGAGTGTTTTGTCCAGGTCGAAGTTAAAGTGGCTAAAAAATCAAAATTTCGTTTAAAAACATTTGCTTAAAAGCTTTATAACTATCAGGCTTATATTGCGTTTTACGGTTAGTAAAAAGTGTTTGATTAATCTTGTTAAACGTCTATTTGTCTTTTAACTAACCCGTAGAAATGTCCCCTAGCAAACCCGTTGTTTTTTTTATTTGGCCAGAGCGCTTATAAATCTATTTGTCTCTTAACTAACCCATAGAAGTGTCCCCTGGCAAACTCATTAATCTTCTCCTTGGCCAAAGCGTTAACAAATCTGTGTTTTCTAACTAACCCAAACTCATCTAATTAATGTGTCTTCTAAATAACCCATAGAAGTGTCCCCTGACGAACTCATTAATCTTCCTTTGGCCTAAGCGTTTACGATCCTATGTGTCTCCTAAATAACCCAAACTAATCCTGTTAATGTGTCTCATAACTTACCCAAAGAAGTGTCCCCTGGCAAACTCATTAATCTTCTCCTTGGCCAAAGCTTTTACAAGTATCTGTGTACCCAAACTAACCCATAGAAGTGTCCCCTGGCAAACTCATAAATCTTCTCCTCGGCCAAAGCGTTTACAAATCTATGTGTTTCCTAACTAACCCAGGATTACTTTAATCCTGTTAATGTGTCTTCTAACTTACCCATAGAAATGTCCCCTGGCAAACTCATAAATCTTCTCCTCGGCCAAAGCGTTTACAAATCTATGTGTTTCCTAACTAACCCAGGATTACTTTAATCCTGTTAATGTGTCTTCTAACTTACCCATAGAAATGTCCCCTGGCAAACTCATTAATCTTCTCCTCGGAGAAAAGCGTTTACAAATCTGTGTGTTTCCTAACTAACCCAGGATTACTTTAATCCTGTTAATGTGTCTCCTAACTTACCCATAGAAATGTCCCCTGGCAAACTCATTAATCTTTTCCTCGGCCAAAGCGTTTACAAATCTATGTGTTTCCTAACTAACCCAGGGTTACTTTAATCCTGTTAATGTGTCTCCTAACTTACCCATAGAAATGTCCCCTGGCAAACTCATTAATCTTTTCCTCGGCCAAAGCGTTTACAAATCTGTGTGTTTCCTAACTAACCCAGGATTACTTTAATCCTGTTAATGTGTCTCCTAACTTACCCATAGAAATGTCCCCTGGCAAACTCATTAATCTTTTCCTCGGCCAAAGCGTTTACAAATCTATGTGTTTCCTAACTAACCCAGGGTTACTTTAATCCTGTTAATGTGTCTCCTAACTTACCCATAGAAATGTCCCCTGGCAAACTCATTAATCTTTTCCTCGGCCAAAGCGTTTACAAATCTATGTGTTTCCTAACTAACCCAGGATTACTTTAATCCTGTTAATGTGTCTCCTAACTTACCCATAGAAATGTCCCCTGGCAAACTCATTAATCTTCTCCTTGGCTAATGCGTGGAGGTTTTGGAACTCGTGCAGCGCGGAGAACTTCTTCACGTTCAGTCCGTTGGGCGTGATGATGTCTGGCTTACGCTTCAGGAGATGCTCTGCTTCGTATCCTGATGAGAAAACATACAAATTAGTAATAAAGCACAGGAAGCTATATGGCGATAAGTCCGCCATTTGTACACTTTTTAAATGTGCAAAATAATTTTAAATACAAAAACGGCTAAGCGCGAGTCGGACTTGCCCATGAAGGGTTCCATAGCAGTAAGTTACCTTTCCTTCAATCAACTGAAATATAAAAATATTTGAATTAATTAAATGAAAGGTAACTTGCGGTTAACGATGTATGAGGTATTAAAAAAACTACTTACTAGATCTCGTTCAAACCAATTTTCGCTGGTAGTTTTCATGGTAATTAACATTATATATTTTTTCAAGTTTTACCATTCTCTTATTTTAGAAGTTATAGGGGGACACATTTTACCACTTTGGAAGTGTCTCTCACGCAAATTATTCATTTTAGAAAAAAGTGATATTAGAAACTTCAATATCATTTTTGAAGATCTATCTATAGATACCCAACAAGTAGGAGATTGATAAAAAAAAATCTAGAGTTTCAGTTCTATGTTTGGGCAACCCCCAAAATTTATTGTTTTTTTTTCTATTTTTGTGTGAACATTTTAATGCGTTTCACAGTCAATACATCAACTTACCAAGTTTTAACAGTATAGTTCTTATAGTTTTAAAAAAATGGCTGTACCATACGGACGGACAGACAGACAGACATAACGAGTCCATAAGGGTACCTTTTTTTGCCATTTGAGGATATGTAACAATTATTTACTAGTAACAACGACCTAACTAAGGTCGCTGGAAGGCGAGGATGCAAGCCGCTCTTGATCGGTCATTTTGGAAATCTTTTTGATAGGCCTATGTCCAGCAGTGGACGTTATGCGGCTGAAATGATGATGATGATGATTTACCAGTAATATCGGAGACGGTAGTGAATATATGCGTCATGTGAGCTGCCGCGCGCTCCATGCAGTAGCGGTGGTAGATTTGCCTCTTGCCAGCCTCCTCATCTACTGAAAACTGAAAAAAAAATCAAAAAAACCTTTTTTCAATCCTACTAATATTATAAACGTGAAAGTTTGTAAGTACGGATGGATGGATGTTTGTTCCTCTTCTTAAAGAAACTTTACAATAATCTTATACCTTTAAACGAGCAATTCTTGTATATTTATTTATATATTTCTGCGATCTCGAAAACGGCTCTAACGATTTCGCTGAAAATTGGTATATGGGGGTTCTCGGGGGTAAACAATCGATCTAGATTAGTCTTATGTTTGGAAAAACGCGTATTTTCGATGTTTGAGATGTAACCGAGCAAAGCTCGGTCGCCCACGTACTATAGCTTATACATCAGAATAACACATAGGCTACAATTTATAAAGATACTGTGTAATAATCCTGCGCAGACGAAGTCGCGGGCACTAGCTAGTAATTAATATAAGTTAAATATTACATACAGAACGTCTATATGCGTCCCCGTTTCCCGTCCCCGCACCTCTCCCCCGTTGTCACCTTGTCGGTGTGTTGGCGGCAAACACACACATTGACGTGTGCACGGATGTATAGTTTCGTTTGTAGTAGTATTAAATTAATAATTTACTCTTGTAAATTTGCACAAAATAAGTATTTTTTTTCTCGCTTTCTAGTAAGCATAAATGATACTCCGCTTCTATTAAGCGCCATAGCAGTACTTTTTTGTAAAAAAAAACCTACGGAAGATTATTGGTTTGTGTGTTTCAGGAAACTGTACTGTTATTTATTGATAGAGAGGAAAAAAAGAAGAAAATAATTATTTTGCACTGATATTTGAACAAAACCTAACAAAATAATGTGTCTTGATTGATCATATCCATTCTTTCAAAAGTGATTTTAGATTTGTTGATGCATAATATTTTTTCGAAACTAAAAACATACTTCACACCCAAACTACTCAACCGATTTTGATAATTTCTAATTTATGACAATCATGCCATTTCAAACAAAAAAAAAACAATCAAATCGGCCCAGACGTCTTTGAATAATCGGTGAACAAAAAAAAATCGCAACGAATTGATAACCCCCTTTTTGAAAGTCGGTTAAAACTTATAATAAGAGCGATATTTGGCGCCAAAAAAACTATGACGTCACTGCGTGATATTATATAAGGTCTAACAAAATATACTGAAACTATTTTAACAGTAGGCTCAGTCCGTGATACTGAACAACTTTCCCCAAGAAACATATAGTGAAATATGAAGTTTATTTTTTACATACACTGACCTTCGACCGCACATGCCGCGCCGTCCGCTCATCGCCGCAATACCTAAAGGCAGCCACAAACGTAGCTAAATGGCGCGAGGCCGCGACATCACTCGAACTTTATGGCACGACTTCACAACACAATCACAGTCACAAAACAAATTCATCAAATTAGTCGAGTGATTTATTATTTTTCGATATCACTTGCCTAAGGCAATAGTATTTATTCTGTACCTAAGGCTATTAAACCTCAGGTAGACCCGCGTCTATTACATGATGCATGAAGTTATTAAAACAATAAGAAAATAAATAAAATGGCGCAATTCACCTAATTTTGATGTAAATGTATCTAGGCTGGCGTTTTAATTACACACAATATGACTAGGTATGTTTGAATAACTATTTGCATCAGTTCCAACTCAAAACTGACCAGACCTTGGAAAGTTTTTTTGTTGTTTATTTGTTTTCAATTAGCGTTCCCACGGTTAACATTTATGGCCCCTTTTATTCTCGCCGCAGGCACGAGCCGACTTAAATTTTATTGCACATTTTTTGCTTGTTTTGAACAGTATTTTTGTAAGTAAAATGCCGACAAAAGAAACAAACAAAACATCATAAAAGCCGGCAAAAATTGAACCGGTGAATTTTTACTGCAAAATCCATTGTTGTCATATTCAAAGAAATACCGCCTCATGTGAATAACATGTTTTTACTTATTCTAGCAAGAAACAAAACCGACTAATAACATCAGTTGACTTTTGTTACTCTAGTGAATAGGTAGTTCAGTCTTCAAAATATGCGAGTTTAGTGTAAATTAGATTTTTCTTGTTAATAACCTATCGCATGAGATGTTTGAATATTTTTAACTGTACCAAAATATTAATTTGGAATGTGTTTTACTGTTGTGAATAATGTCGTTATTAACTGTTTGCACAGTGTAAAGATACTTGTCGAAATAATAAAAATAATATTAATAATAAAAATAATTCAAAGTGTGTTGTGAATTGATTAAATTACATATGACTACCTAATGACTACTAGGACAACATGTGATTGTTTGTGAATGAGTGTAATCGTAGCGTGTGTAGATGTCCTTTGCTGCATACAGCTGATGTGTCGGGTGGGGCGGCGAGGCACATAGCAGTCAAAGGTGGGTAATACATGAAAAATATATTTTTTATATTTCGCTATGTGTTCCTTGGGGAAAGTTGTTCAGTATCACGGGCTGGACCTACCTTTAAAATAGTTTCAGTATATTTTGTTAGACCTTATATACATCCATTTTTACGTTAAGAAAAAAGTATCTGATTTGACTGTAGTGCCGTGTGGTTTCTGGCAGAGTAGAATAAGACCACTCCAAGTCCTCCCGTGGATGTCGTAGAAGGCGACTTAGGGAATACAAGCTAAACAAAGCTTATAAACATCAATGAGACCTCTCCAACCGGTCTGCCCAGCGTGGAGAGTAGGCCAAATCCTGTGGCTGCACTGGCCTAGTATGGCTCTGGTAGTACAGAGGGTAGTGCTCCTGCAGTGGAGACAAAAAGACCTTGTGGTGATGATGATGATTGACTCGTTGGAAACTAGAGTATTGCCTACCTTATCGAGGTTGTTGTAAAAATCAGTGTTGCCAGCACACAGATATCTTCCCAGAAGTGTTGCGTGGGTGGTGAACACAGTAGCGACATCTACGTGGCGGACTCTGCAAACAAACAAAACAATCTCACTGTGTCGGTAGTACCAGGCCTAGTGGTGTTCTTAACGGCTATATTTTCGTAACATGTTACATGGAATATGCTAAATCTTTATATTATGTTACTTTTGACGCTATGTTATAACGATTAAAAAAATAAAAAGAGGAAGAACGAAGAGGTGTCGAGTTCTAACGCGAGCTAAATTAAACCATATCGCTGACGACATTGAGTAGATATTTCTTTGAATTCCTTTACTGAGTAAGACTTCTGTTCGTGAGTGCTAGTTCTTATTCTGTGTTAGTACTTGAATACCTGTTGACTGTTACTCCAATAAAGGGCAACTTCAAATCTTCTAAAGTGTAGGTGTTGCATGAGATACTAAAAAAGGTTTTTGCTTTTTTTTGTTTTTGCAAGTAGCCAACACTGGTGTCAGAGTTTTCAGGCTGCCTAAGGCATCTGACATAGCTTGACGACTGTCATACAATGATGACAGCCGGGACCAACGGCTTATACGTGCCTTCCGAAGTACGGAGGAGCACGAGAATTTTTGTATGCCAATTATGTTTGTACAATTTATTTGCCAGGCAAATTAAAAAACGCCGACCTTTAAGTAATAAATTAAATAGTTTCATATGTAAACGCCATCTAGTGATGGGCGGAGGAACTAAATAGTAGAGTAGAATTAATCCTTATCGCCAACGCAACATATCCGTAGCGCCATTTAATATTTGACAGACTTTATGACTTTTAAACGGCTGAACCGATTTTCGTCAAACAAAGCTAAGAACCACCGCGGGGGAAATTGCTTTCACGTTACAAACCGCATTGAAATTGGCTACTATGATTGAGCGTGGTGGGGATATCTCTATCGTACGATAGCCTAATAGTGTGAGGTCAAGAGCGCTGTACTTGTAAGAGTGTTTTCTTTTTCATCAGATTTTAAAAGTTAAAACTTATTTATTTATTTACAAAATTCATGTACAGAAAATACAAACACAGAAACAAACAAAGTAAGAACATTGAGTACATAGGTACTGCTTATTTCATAAGAAATATTACTTATTTTCGGGCTGTTTAAAATGAATCACTTTGTTTTCGCTTTCGGATTATGGTACTTATTGAAATGAACAATAAAAATAATTGAGTAAAATACCGGATTGATCTTATTACCTGAGCATGATGAGTCCAATGCCGGCCTGCCACTCGTGGAAGTGCGCGACCACGCGGGGAGGGGTGTCGCTGTAGCCCTCCGCTGCTTTGCGGAACTGGAACAAACAGTTTTGTTTTAAATCTACAGGAGAAAACGGGAGATTATATTAGATAACGGCGAATCCAGCTCTTAGATCCTTGGGGGTAGCCAGAAAATTGCTTTAACTGCGTAAAGCAAGACCACACGACGCGTTTAGTCTATCTCTGTCACAAACTCTACGTGCGACGGACACGGCAACACGCGACTTTCAGTCAGATTAGTGACAGAGATAGGCTGAAATCGTCGCGTGGTCCCGCTTGACGCAGTTTACGGCCTAAGGGATGTGTAACGTGTTTACGTGTATACTGGGGCGAAAGTTTTCTTCTTATTATAAAAGAGCTAGCTAACCAATTCCTTCCATCCCTCTCTATCCAAAATCAACTCCTTTACATCCTTGTAAAATGAAACATTGATTTGATCTTTTAGTTGTTTTATAGTTTTACTGCGAAACCTTTGAAGAAGAAAAAAAACTGCCTGAATCTCAGTTTGATATCAAAAGTTTGGTTACAAAAGAAATTTAAATAAGCATGCGATTTTTCTTCCAGCGATAAGTAAGAGGTACCTTAGAAGAGACTAGTAGCGTAATATTAATAACATACAAAAAGGAGAAGGTTATCAGTTCGTCGCGATCTTTTTTTATGTATGTTCACCGATTATTTGAGGAAGCCTGGACCGATTTGGAAATATTTTTTTGTTTGAACTTGTCAGGTAGTCCCATAGAAACTTTATTAAAACAATTGAGTAGTTTGTGGGAGAAGTCGGTTTTAAGTTTTAAAAAAATCATCTTGTATCTTACAACCTTTAGTAGTAGACATTTGAAGATCGGCTAAAATGATCAAAAACTGCATTAGAAATAAAACGGCATTCGTGTAAACTCGAACGGTCCATTCGAATTTACAAGAATGCCGTTTGGTCTTTCAAAAATCAACTTACCTCAGTGATGAATTGAGCGACCATGAAGCCCAAAATGACGGCGTCGTTGGCTTCGATGTCCAAATGTGGGATACCGACGGAGGTGGTGTCCCAAAGTTCTTGTTTGTAGGCGTCCAGTTGCCACGCCGCTGATCCGATATCGAAGAGAATTATTTGGGGGTTGCCGTCGACCAACCACGTGCCAGTATGGAGCTAGAATATGTAACAATATGATTATTTAATAGGCATCATCAGCGGGTTAATTCAAAAGCGGTACGCAACGTTACTAAGTATCCGCGTTTCAGTGTCAAGGAACATTGAGCATTAACGTATGATGTTAAAGTCTAATTTGGTTTGACATAAAAATAGGACGTCACTATCTTACGACTAACGTATTATTTTATGGAGTAACCCAGGGGTCTTTCAGGTCTCCACTGCAGGAGCACGACCCTCTCTGTACTACCAAAGCCATACCTGGCCAGAGCAGACAAAGGATTTGGCCTACACTCTCCTCGCTGGCCAGACGGGTTGGAGAGGTCTCATTGACGTTTATAAGCTTTGTTCAGCTTGTATTCCCTAAGTCGCCTTTTACGACATCCACGGGAAGACTTGGCGTGGTCCTATTCTACTGTGCTGGAAGCCACACGGCGATTTAACAGGCATGACAAATGGAAAAATATTTTAGGCCCATCGGTCCATACTCATTGGAAAAAGTTGTTCAAAATTATGGATTGAATCACCTCTTAAATGATTTGTACTGAATTAATCTAGGGCTGGAATTTTAAAGAATTACGCATTGCACTTTTTTTCTCGTAAAGACCCCAAATTGAACCAGTTGTTCAATATGGTGAAATGAACAACTTTGAGAAAAAAATCGCCACTAGCTCACCTTGTACCCGTGGCTCCTCATGGCATTGACAGCGGCTGTCAGCGGCGAATTTGGCGGGAAATCTGCCTCCTCCACTTCCTGACGCGCGCAGTTTTCCTTGTAAGGTCCTGTGTGGCGAAACAATAAATATTTTATAGTATGTTTTTTGTCCGTGTTAGTGGCCAACCGCAGTAGCCAACACTAGCGTCTGTCAAAAACTTATGTCGCCGTGACACAAGTTTTTGCTATCAACTTTTGCTGTCAATGTCAAAAATAATGATCAAAATGTCAAAAAAAAAAGAATTTTAAGCTCCTATATTGTTTAGAATAGTGTCCAAAATTTCCAAAATTCAAATGTTTATAAAGTAGGTCACTTTTACACGTAAATAAGTATCGTGTAGTGTGTATTAAAATTTTATTAATTTTTTAAATAAAACCTACCGATACCAGCGCAAAGTCAAAAATCATCTTTGGATATTTGTATTACTTGATAATTGTCACTTTTTTTCTATTACTTTCGATTTCATAACAGGTAGTTGTTGACGTCAGATCATTTACTTACAGCTAAGTTTACTGCCGCTTCTTAAGCGCAAGCGCAATGGCAGTGGGCGGGACACAACGCGACGAACCGATGGCCGATGGAGCAAAAAGGTTCTCGAATGGCAACCACGCACATAGTGCGGGAAGTAGTGTCACCCAATGTATGGAAGGTGCAAATTTTGGTATCGGAAGAATTCACTTGGCACAGATGTAATATACGTAAAGGTAAGCTAATTAAGCCCGGTAGCCATCCCCCACCCCCTGGGGGGTAGGTAGGGGGGGCATTCGAAGTTACCCGCCGCCGCGCTTCAGAAAAAAAATCATATCAGCTTCTATTTACCTACCATCTTAAGTTTGGTATCATTTTCTGATAAATCAAACATGAGGAATTCAATTTTAAGTACAATTTTACATTTAATGTAAAGATTAATAGTAAAAAAAGGGAAAATATTGACAAAAATACTAAAATCGGATCGCATTTTTTTTATTTTAACTGATTTATTTTACCAGAAATCCTGTATTTTGTGCAACAAAAAATACTTTCTTAAAGAATATTTATCTAGCTTTTAAAAAATATATACTTTATTATATGTAGCTGTCATACATCTATCTGAAAAAAATCGAACATGGCACGCGGCGGTACCTAGGAACTATTCCAACCGTCTCGTCTCACATAATTTGTTGCAAGTATTAAGTTGTTTTTTTATTCAAAATATATATAATACATACTTTGCTTACTTATTGACTGTCTCTTATGGTCTAATGTATCAATAGTAGTATTTTTATATTTATATTAGTTAATTTTTTCATAACATTTTCCACCACATTGTCATAATTCGGTACATTTTAATAGTTTTCTTAGACAGTTGCACCTAACACTGCAACGTGACTTGCACTCGCACCGAATCAGTTGTTCACGACAAGCGGTAGCAGTCACTGGTGCAGTAGTCCACTTCGGTTTCCAATTATTTGGTTCAATTTCCTATCCCTAATCCGCCGGACTGGGACGATTTTTAATCTGCCCCATACGTGCACCCCATGGTAAACAAGCACCATTATTATACAAGCTCTTAAAAGATGCTGCCGAAAATTCTATGGCTGTCAGTCTTTTTGTAGAGAATAGCTCCCTCCTGCACTCGTTTAGCGATGTGCACTGACTGGACCTAAAATGAAAATCAGGTAAATAGGTATTGCAGTATTATTTTGGTCAAAATAAAATACAGTTATATATACATGTCATTTATAACCCACGTGGATACAATTTTATTTTGTGATCATTTATCATACAACATACATGGTTATGGCAAATTTTTTGACCGAGCGAGCGAAGCGAGCGAAGCGAGCGAAGCGTCTCAGTTTCGAGATTAGCCAAAAATTCTTTTGTCCGTCTGTCTGTCTGTCTGTCTGTCTGTCTGGCTGTTCTCGCCTACAGGTCGCATTTCTTAACCGATTCTCATAAAATTTTGTAAGCAGGCTCAGCAACTACATAGAATTTTTTTGTCGAGCCAGTTTTCCGAAATTTTTCAAAATGGCGGAAATATGGGGGTTTAAAATTTTAAAACTGTCATATATCCGCCATTTCAAAATATTTTCAAAAATTTCATTAGACTTTTTTGTTGCCATTATAAAAACGCATTTTGTTTAATTGAACAACTTTTTTTCTGGACAACTTTTTTATACGTTATAATAAAACGGGTTTAGGGTGACTCGCGAAGTCTAGCTGACTGAGCCGTGACGGATATACAATACAAAATCTTCTTACAAAATATTGAATTCAGTCCAGGTTACTGAACAACTTTCTTAAAAATACATGTCTCCCGTGGGAATTAAACCCGCGACTTCCGAGTTACAAGGCCAATGTCTTGACCACTATTTTTAAGAAAAGAAGAAAATTGACAAATATTTGTTGCGTAAGTACATTCAATACCATATAGTTCACAAAAAGCAATAACTATGTAGGAAGATGTCCAACAAAAACTCAACTCGCTATGGTTATTTTTTCATAAGTTTACAAGATTGACTTGATTTTTTCTAGAATCGTATGACGTTTTGTTGTCTTGCTTGTTTAAAGTTTTGTTTAATTTGTTTAGTCAGTTAATTGTGTTCAATTGTCGTGTATTGGATTGCTTGCTTGCTTTGCTTGATAGTAGAAGATATAATCGCGAGGTCTAAGTTCGTGGCGAACTACTAGTAAATAATTTGGTTAGAGTATCGCATCGTTATGACAATTTTTTAGATAATTTGGTTAGAGTTTTCTACGTCTTTGTCAGTGAGCATATTAAATTCACTAGTTGCTAATGAAAAAGTATTCCATGCTTTATAAGCTGCTTAGAACAGTCATACGAATGTTCTTAGCTGCAGCGATCGTTGAAAAAATAACATCGACCCCTGTAACGACGAAGAAGCTGAATGCTGATACAAGAATAATGGTGCATGTTGCTGACAAAGCATGGAATACTTTACCATCAGCAACTAGTGAATTAATATGCTCGCTAACAGAGACGTAGAAAACTCTAACCAAATTGTTTAAAATATTGTCATAACGATGTATGATAAAATTGATAAATGAGCACAAAATAAAATTGTATCTACGTGGTTATAAATGACAGGTATATATAGCTGTATTTTATTTTGACCAAAATAATAATGCAATACCCATTTACCTGATTTTCATTTTAGGTCCAGTCAGTGCACATCGCTAAACGAGTGCAGGAGGGAGCTGTTCTCAAAAAAAAGACTGACAGCCAGAGAATTTTTGGCAGCATCTTCTACGAGACACTGAACTGCGCTCCAGGACTGAAATTGTCGATGTGGGTGTCAAAACGACAAAACTGATGTGGAAGTGGGCCTGACATATTTGTCGTATGCGACCGGAAAGATGGGCAGAAAAGGCGACATTATGGGTTCCAGAAGGACGCCGGCGTAGAGGAAGACCGAGGAAAAGATGGAGGGACGATATTGAAAGCTACATGAGTGAATGGCAGCAAGCTGCCTTGGATCGTGAATCGTGGAAGCAAGAAGGGGAGGCCTTTTTTCAACAATGGGACACTATATAGGCTATTAAAAAAATAAAAATAAATCTTCTACGAGCTGTTTACCATAGGGTGCACGTATGGGGCTGATTAAAAATCGTCCCAGTCCGGCGGATTAGGGATAGGAAATTGAACCAAATAATTGGAAACCGAAGTGGACTACTGCACCAGTGACTGGTACCGCTTGTAGTGAACAACTAATTCGGTGCAAGTGCAAATCACGGTGCAATGTTAGGTGCAACTGTCTAAGAAAACTATTAAAATGTACCGAATTATGACAATGTGGTGGAAAATGTTATGAAAAAATTAACTAATATAAGTATAAAAATACTACTATTGATACATTAGACCATAAGAGACAGTCAATAATTAATTAAAGTATGTATTCTATATATTTTGAATAAAAAAATAACTTAATACTTGCAACAAATTATGTGAGACGAGACGGTTGGAATAGTTCCTAGGCACCGCCGCGTGCCATGTTCGATTTTTTTCAGATAGATGTATGACAGCTACATATAATAAAGTATATATTTTTTAAAAGCTAGATAAATATTCTTTAAGATCGTATTTTTTGTTGCACAAAATACAGGATTTCTGGTAAAATAAATCAGTTAAAATAAAAAAAATGCGATCCGATTTTAGTATTTTTGTCAATATTTTCCCTTTTTTTACTATTAATCTTTACATTAAATGTAAAATTGTACTCAAAATTGAATTCCTCATGTTTAGTTTATCAAAAAATGATACCACACTTGAGGTATTAGGTAAATAGAAGCTGAGATGATTTTTTTTCTGAAGCGCGGCGGCGGATAACTTCGAATGCCCCTCCTACCTACCCCCCAGGGGGTGGGGGATGGCTACCGGGCTAAATTAGCTTAACTTTACGTATATTACATCTGTGCCAAGTGAATTCTTCCGATACCAAAATTTACACCTTATGACACTACTTCCCGCACTAACAGGCAAGCGAAGCGTAGGACACCCAGCCAGCAAGGTGGTCAGACCTGACCAAGGTCGCTGGAAAGCGCTGTTTTGGAAATCCTTGGGAGAGGCCTATGTCCAGCAGTGGACGTTATTTGGCTGAAATGATCATGATGGTGATAGTGATGGTAATGATGAACTTACCAAGCAAGCAGTAGTTTTCTCCCATCTCTTCGGTGGAGACATACGCCTTCGATCGGATCACTGTGTAAATGCCGCCAACTGAAAGACAAAATAATATATTTAACTAGCTATTACCTGCGACTTCGTCTGCGTAAACTTATTAGATACTTTGTAATAAGTCAACTTTTGTATAGCAAAATAGGATTCTCCATTCAAAGTCCCACTGCCCTTTTCATTCCCTTAATGCATGAGTTTTGGGATAAAAACACTGAGTTTCAGGATATATCCTATGTCCTTCCCCGGATCTCAAACTACATACATACCGAATTTCATCTTAATCGGTTCATTAACAGACAGATATTATAATACTAGCTGTGCCCGTGGGCTTCGCTCCCCTTGGGATTTTCGGGATAAAAACTATCCTATGTCCTTCCACGGATCTCAAACTATATCCTCACAAAATTCAAGGAAGGACATAGGGTAGTTTTTATCCCGAAATTCTCACGGGGAGCGAAGCCCACGGGCTAGATTGTAATATTAGTATGGAAGTATGGATTTAGATAATCCTAATACCTATGTACCTATAACTTGCACATCTTCAAACGCAACCCGCATTCAAAACCAGTTGCAACACAATCTTGCATTGTTAATGTGCACTCTGCGGCACGGCGCCGGTGGCCAGTCGGCTAACACCTTTGTTTGTTAAGTAGGTTAAGTTGTCTTAGACGACCTAAGTGGTTTAATTGTCATAAGATGTAATAAAGTTATTAACTTACTCAAGATGTACGAAAGATTATATTATGCCCTAGTGGTCATCATGCCACGCTGTCACACCGGAGGTCCCGGGTTCGATCCCCGGTCTCATCATAATCTTGGAAATATTTCGTTATAAATTATATTATCGTTGAGTAAGTATCCCATAACACAAGTGTTGAACTTACTTTGGGGCTAGCTCAATCGTATGACATATAGAACGGAGTCTCCTGCTTGTGGGGAGTGTTCAGTAGTCGGCTGCAGGCGCCTGGCCACCTCGTCAAGGCGAGAACGGGGGAGAGGTCCGGGGACGGGGGACGGAGACAAATATTGCGCGCGACCTTAAGACATTTCGTTCTGTATGTAATACTCATATTCTGTGCTCGCAGTCTGCTTTACTCCAAGTCCTCCCGTGGATGTTATAGAAGTAGACTTAGGAAATACAAGCTAAACAATGCTTATAAACATCAATGAGATCTCTCCAACCCGTGTGGCCAGCGAGGAGTATGTAGGCCAAATCCTCTGACTGCTCTGGCCAAGTATGGCCTTGGTAGTACAGAGAGGGTCGTGCTCCTGCAGTGGAGACAAAGACCTGATGATGATGATGATGAGCCTGCTTGACATACCTTTGTTGGCCGCCTCCCAAGCGGTCTCGAAGGTCCATCGGTTCTCGTCGCTGGCCGCCTGACCCCGGTCCATGAACGAGAGAAGATCATGGGTGGACTCGGCCCGGTAGAAGCGGCGGGATTGCCTGTCGCGCGACATTGTGATCTGCTAACAAAGAAATTAGGGCTATATTTGGGTGGCACGCTACATTATATCATCATTTCAGACGCAACAGTTGTACATGCTTCGGTATTGCCTGTCGCGCGACATTGTGATATGCAGACGAAGAAATAAGTTCTATTTTCCGGTGGCACGCTACATTACACCATTATTTTAGCCGCAACAGAGCAGCCAGAGGACTTAGCCAACACTCTCCTCGCTGGCCATACTAGTTAGAGAGGTCTCATTGATGTTTATAAGTAGTTCAGCTTGTATTCCCTGAGTCGCCTTCTACGACATCCACGGGAGGACTTGGAGTTGTCCTATTCTACTCTGCCGGATACCACACGGCAATTGCAAGTTAAATAAAAGCTTGTAATAATGACGTTAAGACCAGTTTGACGACAGTTTGACGTGTCTCATACATAATATTTGAAACGTGCATTTGCATAACCATACATAATTAGTTGTCTCGCCGGAAGCATAGTTTTTACGTATTTTGGATACTCTCCAAATTCCATGCTGCATTACACATTGTTAGTTAATATTGTTTGAAAGATTCTAACTATTCATATTAAAAAATATTGTCAACCGACGTCCAAAAACGAGGAGGTTATCTTTTTTTTTTAATGTTCTGTAGAAAACAAGGAACCCTTATAGTTTCGCCATGTCTCTCTGTCTGTCTGTCTGCGATTTTACTCAGAGACTATAAGTACTAGAAAGCTGTCATTTGGTACGAGTGTGTATATTAATTATGCCGTAAATAAAAGTAGTAAAATAAAATCGGAAAAAAATTGTTTTTAGTGTAGCTGCCATACAATTAAAGAGGAAGTTAATTTTTTTTCGTAAAAAACACATTGTGTGGGGTATCGTTGAATAGGTTGTAAACACCATTGTTTGATTTAGGGATCCGTTTTGAAATAATTTGGGTTTGAAATTGCAAATTTTTGTTAGAGTTAAGTGTCGTCTTTATCAGAGCTAAGTAGGGTTTAAAAATAGGCGATCAAATTGCACTCGATAAAGGAAAATTTCATACATATTCAATAGAAAATTAGTCTCTAAGACGTTTTAGTGGCTAGAACTCAAAGTTGGCATTCGCAACTACGGAACCATATACAGCGTGTGGCCCGACACGCAGTTGGACGGTTATTTTTCATACATTCGAATTGATAACCTTCTCCTTTTAAGTCGGTTAAAAAGAAGAAGTTATCTAAAAGAGCGTATTTCCCTTGATCACCTTTTACGATCTTTTTATTGATTTAGTCACCATCCCATCACATCATACTATCGACTATCGACCTCTTATCTGCCTTGGCAATGTCATAAAATAATAAAAGTGCAGAAAGGACACCTAGAATTTTGTTTACACTTTTTAAATTTATGGAAATAACTATAGACCTAGAATGTTGTTTATTTATTTAATTTATTGCACTTAAAATCTTAAGATTATAATTCAAAAAGCACAACTTAATGCTAGGCATTGTCTACCAGTTCATCTTTGGGACATAGCAGAAAAGATGGTAAACGGTTACTGCATATAGATTCAAATGTTTAATTAGTAATTAGACCTACACAGGCACTTTCAACGTCAATAAGTATAATCTACATTATATTCTAGTGTTTATTAAAATTCAACTTATTTTTGAAGAACTAACTAACTATACCAGGACTAAAGGCAACCAAGGTGTGGACAACTATTTTGAGGCAACTAAATTATGGCTCCAGTGAATGCTGTACAGAACACCTTCAGACCATTTAGACAATGACAATTTTCAGGCGGATAACTGGTAAAAAATGCTATTATAGCATAAAGTCTGCTGTTTGCAACGTTTTTTTAACCTCTATTATCCCACTGCCAGGAAAAAGTCTCATTATCCTTCCACTTATATTGGTAAACAAAGTTTTAAATAAAAATAAATAATAATATGAGTGCTCAAGAACAACCTAATTTTTATAAAAAGAATGTGTCGTTTCTATACTTTTTTTAATTTGTATCAATGTTTTATCAATGTTATGTATAAGCAATGAGTTTATTTGTTATCAGTAGTCATAAGTAGCTATTGAATAATCCAAAATGTGTGGCAAATTTAAAAGAGAGATGCATTTTTATGTTTTGAACAAGACTTTATCACACTAATATTATAAATGTGAAAGTTTGTGTGTGAGGGTGTGTGTGTGTGTGTGTGTGTTTGTTACTTCTTCACGCACAAACGTCTGTACCAATTATGATAAAATGGTGCGCCCCACAGTGTTACCCGCGAAAAAAGTAGCCTACGTGTTAATTCAGGGTGTTAGCTTCATGCGTTTAAAATTTTATCAAAATTGGTCCAGCCATTTACGCGTGAAGAAGTAACAAATATACACACACGCTCAGACACTATCACCTTCATAATAAGTGTGATTAATAGGCCTTAAATGATAGTGTTTTCAAATATTTAGTTCCAGAAATTCTCTGCTACTTGGCAAATTACAGGCCGGCAGATAGGTCGTCGAAATATCTGCCTTAAAATGTTATTAATCGCAGTAATATATATGTATTTATATTTCTGCGGATGACCAGCGTCGTAGCTACGAAATATGCTGAGCGGAGACCTTTTTGGTACACTGTGAAATTTATTTTGTTTATTGTAAAGTAATTGTTTCAAATAAACATTTTTTCTTCTTCTTTTTCAGTCAGTCCTAAAATACTAATAACAGTCTGCTAAAACAGTTATTAAACTGACAGTACATATATTTATCTGTATCATAACAATTTTGGAGTATAATCACGCAGATTAGGCCCTAATCTTGTAAGATATGATATAGTTATTATGTTTACTAGAAAATACATCATACTACTATGTTTTTCGAAACTAAAAACTGACTTCACCCCCAACTATGCAGTGGATTTTGATAACATTTTGATAACAACAACAAGTATGCCCTTTCAAATGAAGTAAAGAAGAAGTATTTCCAAAAAAATGAAAGTTAGTTTAAAAGGAGATTAAAATTGAAAGAGGTTTTTCAGGATCGTAGCAAGTGGAGGTACATAGTATCTGCGTACTCCTGTGGGAAACAGGCGTGATGTATGTATGTACCTATAAAAATATGTAATAATTATTATATTCAAAAAATGGTAAAATAAAAAAGTTGGGAGATGTTTGCAGATTTCAATTGAAAATTTAAACCTAATAAAAATTTAAACTTTTTTTAACATAAAATTATTTATGTTCTACATAGAGTAGGTCCTCAAGACGAATGAATATTTTTATCTTGATGAATTTAAAGTACTTAGTCTATGGACTTGAAAAATAAAGAAGATTCTTTGCTTCATTTACTACAGCTTAGCTGTTAAAATGAGGAACAAGAAGGTAGATACCAAAGTATTCCATTGACGAGTAAGCTAACATCCAAAAAGTGCAAGAAATATTTTTATTAACACTTTTTTACTCTCAGAACTTCAAGAAACGGAGAAAGTTACACGATCACCAGTTTATCAGAAACATTGTCGTCAACGGCTTGGTAGATGTGTTTACTATACTTTTACACGATAATAGATACACCCGGCTATTTTTAACCCAAACCGCTTCAATGAAAACACGTAATACCATCAAACTCACCAGTAAATATGCGAAATGAAAACACCGCAAATTGAACTAACACTTTCCAACTTGATCACTGAAAATAGCACAAAACACGTGTTTTTTCGGCTTTTTATGCACGATATAAATGTCCCGTGGATATTTGTGGTCAAATCGCGGAAGAATACATGACTGCGCGGGTAGAATATTCAAATTAAAATAATTTTGTAGGTTATGAGACGTCAAACTTGTTCGATGTGAAGGTCACCTTGAAGTGACATGACATGACATTAGGATGACAGCTGGGGTTGCTAGCGACAATAAATATAAAGTAGGTAGAAGAAAACAAGTAAAAATTCTAGGTTTTCATTTTAGTCCTACAAGAAAATTTTATCTTGTACCATAGATCAATGATTACTAACTACTTGTAATATATTGTCTTTGCTTGTACTTAATGTTGTTTAGCAAAAACAATTAACTATTGATTTAAAAGTCCTTAAATTCCTCCAGCTGCTTCTCTTCCCACGCAGATCGTAAAAGCCGATCGAGGGAATGGGCAAAAATGCAAATCATGTTAACAGGCGATGCGGCTAGCAACCCATCACTGTATTGATTGCTTTTTAGGGTTCCGTAGCCAAATGGCAAAAACGGAACCCTTATAGATTCGTCATGTCTGTCTGTCTGTCCGTCCGTATGTCACAGCCACTTTTTTCCGAAACTATAAGACCTATACTGTTGAAACTTGGTAAGTAGATGTATTATGTGAACCGCATTAAGGTTTTGACACAAAAATAGAAAAAAAACAATAAATTTTGGGGGTTCCCCATACTTAGAACTGAAACTCAAAAAAATATTTTTCATCAAACCCATACGTGTGGGGTATCTATGGATAGGTCTTCAGAAATGATATTGAGGTTTCTAATATCATTTTATTCTAAACCGAATACTTTGCGCGAGAGACACTTCCAAAGTGGAAAAAAGTGTGTCCCCCCCCCTGTAACTTCTAAAATAATTGAATGATAAAACTAAAAAGAATATATGATGTTCATTACCATGAAAACTACCAGCGAAAAGTGGTTTGAACAAGATCTAGTAATAAGTTTTTTTTTTTAAATGTCATAAACTGCAATTTACCTTTCATTCAATCAACTCAAATATAAACATTTTAAAAAAAAATACTTCTACGGAACCCTTCATGAGCGAGTCCAACTCGCACTTGGCCGCTTATTCATCTTCTCGCCCACCATGACGCTAAAAGTGGCTTTTGGGTCTTGCGGCCCTGGGCTCTGCATAGAACCGCAAGACCCAAAATGCTCTGTCTGCCCCATTAGGGATAAAGACGTGATAGTATGTATGTATGTATGTTAAAAGTCCTGCAACCTTGGGCATGGTCCATACTTGGAACTCGAACTCCTCCGCGCTTAAAAGGCACGTAAAATAACAGCTGAACCTGGCTTTCGTCATTGTATGGTGGCAGTCGTCAATTCACATGTCAGATGCTTTTAGGCAGCTTGAAAAATCTGACACCAGTTGGCCACTTTCACACACGAAAAACAAAAAGTATTTAGGTAGGAATACCTATCCTAAACAAAGGGCAAAGGTATCCAACTAAAACCAATTTTTAACCGACTTTCAAAAAGGACAAGGCTATTCTTCGCGAATTTACTTTGTTTGTTTATAAAGCTTTTTTGTACATAAGAAAGTGGCCTTAAGTCCGCCATTTACATGTTTATTGTAATGAATAAGAAAATAAATAAATAAATAAACACAGATACAAAGTTTTTTTTTTATGTACCTATATTCCCCGATTATTGGAAGACGCCTGGTTGGACTGATTTAGAAAATTCTTTTTTTCTTTGAAAGGGTATAGGTATAGGTACTTCGGAGCCGGTCCCATAGAAATTCTATCAAAATCGGTAGTGTAGCTGGGGGGTAACTGCCTCCGTGGTGTAGTGGTTAGAGCGTTCGGCTCACACCCGGAGGTCGCGGGTTCGATTCCCGGCGGGAGCAACGACTTTGTGTTGTTGTCCTAGTTTGGTTAGGACATTGTAGGCTGATCACCTGATTGTCTGATAAGTAAGATGATCCGTGCTAAGCCGTCGGACCCGGTCACTGTCTTTGACTTTGGTCGTTACCTAAAACCACGTCAGAGCCTTTAAGGCGGTTTAAAAACTCTGACACTAGTGTTAGTCACTAACGCACACGATAAGAAGAAGAGGAAGCTGGGGGTGAAGTCGGTTCGAAAAAAATATCATTCAAGGCAACTACGAGTAAGATTGTCTACGATACTCGCTAGAGATCGTCATCACGTTTAATAGTCCTAGGCCTACTGATCCAAACACTCGTAATACTGATAAGAACGAACTGATAAGAGTTCGAGTAATCAACACTACGTACGTACGTAGAGTAATAAACATGTGAATTGTCGTTACGTACTTGCATGCTAAATGTGTGATTTAGATGTCAAGTTTGTTACATCATATGGATTATGGATTCCCTACACAGCCTTTACGAAACAATCAACATCAGGGCCGGATTTAAGCACAGGCAATATTATGTTTTTATTATTAATTTTGTGGCACAGGTAACATAGGCTGCAGCCTGCGCCATTTTTAGGGTTCCATACCCAAAGGGTAAAAACGGGACCCTATTACTAAGACTTCGCTGTCTGTCACCAGGCTGTATCCCAAGAACCAGTAGCGGTTTGAGGGTAAGGCGCGGTTGGGCGACTGCCCAGGGCGCCGGATATAATGGGGCGCCACGACTGCCCCTGTCCTATCCCCCTATTATATCCCCTCGCTCATTGATACTTCCTACTTACCTAAGAGATTTTTTTTCAATCCAATTTTCATAAATGAGATGTCAATCGATTCATCATTATTGTCCGGGTGACATAGGCTACAATTTGTATATGAAAAATGCATATGTCACCGATAAATAGCAAGAATCGTAAGTTGATCAATTTTCTAGTTAGTTGATTAACTGACGAAAAATAACAAACGTTAGTAGAAATGTATTATTTAACGCAGTGCATTTTAGCTAATTGGTCAACTTACAGAACCTGGCAGTAATTTAATAATTTACGATTGTGCCACAAGTAAAATCATCCACTAACGGGCCAATCGTTGCTCAGTGTACTATTTAACGGTATACTATTACCCGTCACATAATACACTGTTCTCTGATTGGTCGAGGGCATTTTATAATATCATTAGCATCTAGTATTATAGTTAGTTTAATCAGTAAGTACAATCAGTCTGAATATCTATTATTTGTCTACTCACATGCTTGTAAAAGCAAGCACGTGAGTCGTTTAACCAATCAACGTACACCTCGCCTTCGTCGGATGATCTTACGACAAGGCGCCGTAAATTAATCAATTTACTAAAATATATACGTTAAATAATACATTTTAACTGCTGTTTATTAATTTCCGGGAGTTGATCAACTACCTTGAAAATTGATCAACTTACGAGTCTTGTTATTTTCCGGTGACACATATAACGAATGTTACATACAAAAAAGTGCGAGGCAAAAATTTTTGTTTCAATATCGGGTGGGGTATCAAATGAAAGGTCCTAATTAGCACATTTCAAATATATAAACATTGTCAGCTGTAAATGGCTCCAGTAGGCGGGTAGTAGTTTTTTTTAATTTAAAAGTTAATCTTGTTTCGAATGGGTTTGAATTGCATTAGGTAGGTACTTGGGGCACCGTAGAAATCTCGCCTAGGGCGTTGGTAGTGCTAAAACAAGCACTGCCAAGAACCGCGATAGCTAGACAGTTGAAATTTACACAAATTATGTTGCCGCTATAACAACTTTTTTTTATATAGCTAGTAGTACGGGACCCTTCGTGGGCAAGTCCGACTCGCTCTTGGCCGTTATTCTTTTTCATTATGTACATTAGAACCTTTATCATATCGATGAAAATAAATCAAACAACAGTATTTGAAAAATCATGTGGATATATTTTACATATGTACAAACATATAAAATTATTAAAACAACAACATATGCTTACATTACTCTTAACATCTCGAAAAATTGGAAACAGAGGTACTTCAAGGATTTTTAAACTTAAAACTATATAAGGTCTAACAAAATATACTGAAACTGTTTTAAGGGTGAATTCAGCCCATGATACTGAACAACTTTTCCCAGTGAACATATATTGAGATATGAAAAATAATTTTGGGCTTTTCATACATATTCGAATGAGCTGATCGGTCAATCTGTATGAGAGGCCAAAAAATATCTTTCATATTGTCAAAAACACTGTCAAGAACGCCATCTAGTGATGACTAAAGGAACTACTGATACGACTCGATATCCGTATCTTGTTAGGGAAAGCACTGACTTTTAAGCGTTAACCCCCAATAACTTTAGTACAGCTGAACCGATTCTCATCAAATATAGCTAAGAACCACCGCAAGGGAACTGAAAGGGAAGGGAACCGCATCGAAATCGGTCTATCCGTTCGAGCGCTACGTTGCCACAGAAAGAAAGACCGACAATCATTAGCGATAAATATATAACACCTCTCTTTTTTGTCGGGAAGTAAAAAATTAAAATGCCTTTGCCTTGCAAAACGTGGTGTACTAGTGACGAGCAGTTGACTGATTTAGGCTATAACGTGAGATAGATTATAAGGAATTTTAAACCTTAACCTAGTCTAAACTTAAGGGCGGACTAGCGTCAAATTCCTCTGCGAAATGATCTACACTGTCATTTTCATCTATGGCACTATTGAAATCCAACTTCACTGGGTTAACACCTTTTTTATACGTCCTTTTCACTCCCAAAACTGGACTACAATTCAACTCATTTTCTCCCACATTTTCGGGTAACTTTTTCGCACTGGCAACTGGAGTCTCCCTACTGGCAATACTGGTGTTTACAAGAGGACTTTTGAAAGATTTGGTCGCGTTTTTAGATTTGTTTATTATATTTATTGGACTCAATGGAGGGGGTTCACCATACATTTTTAATTTCGATATTTTTTCTTGAATGCGTTTTTTACGTAATAAAGATTTTGGGGACAGTTCTTGCGGTTCTGTCTGTCTGAACGTAGACTCAAAATCTAGACCAGATAAGTTAAATTCGTCATGAGCTTTAGGTATTCTAGCTAAAGGTGATTCGATATAAATCTTATTTTTAGAAATATCATGATTATAAAATCTGTAAGGAGAAACATTTTCGTTAGAAACATTACATTTTAACAGATTATCTTTGAAAGCTACACATTTATCTATAAAATCTTTGTTTCTCAAAACTTTTTTAGACAATTCCTCAACCAAATGCCTCGCATCGACATTTTTGGGAGTTTTCGTAAAATACGTGAACTCCGTAGCTCTATATTGGGGAATATTCTTCCTAGTGTTGCCAGCTCTCTTCTGCAAATTTACACACGCGACAATCTGCCCCGTGTCTAGTACATTTTCGAAGCCAAACTTTTTGATGCCCCCCCAAAAGTTAACACAGATTATATTTCTTTCTTCATCTGTCATGTAAACATTTTGAAATTGGTTTGTTGTAGTAAAATTTGTATGGGACGGATCGATTTGTATGACCATACCTACTGTATCTATTTCATTATAGTCTGTGCTCATACTGGGGTGGGTGACTAGGTCTTTGATGGGATAACAAGTCCGAGTAAGGGATTTTATGTATGGTTGTAGATTTTCTTGAGATTTTTTGTCTGTTTGCTTGAATATTGTTTGTCTGCCGGCTGAGAGTTGAAGTTCTGAATATCTGAAAGAGAAAACATGAAAAATTAAAAACGGAACCCTTTTAGGATCACTCGTGCGTCTGTCGGTCCGTCTGTCTCAGCTAGTTTGCTTCGAATCTACTGGACATGCCTACCCATCGCCATAAACGTAATTATTTACCTTCTGTCATCACAAGATGGCGCAGTAGGTATCGATTAAAACATTAAAAAAATATTACATTATTTAAATTCAGTAGTGCTGTAATTAATTAAATATGACTTAAATAAAATGCAATAAATATTTTTAAAGCATATTCAACCCTTCGTTTGTCACTTTTTTGCTAGTCGTGTGTGCTGCCATCTCTGTGTGCTTACCCGGCAACTCCAGTATTGCCTACTTACGGCCCTCCAATGGTTTCTACGGCATTGGGTATCTGTTATTACGTTAGTAATTATACTATCTTTGGTATAACCAGGCCTGTCTTATTCCGCGGTAGATATTAAAAACTTAAGAACGTACGGCGGCCACGCCAGCGTGGCTAATCAGTGCGCCTAAAAAGGTGAGCGTTACGCGATAGAAAGAGATGGAACGTCTAGGTGAATATAACTGTAGGTTATTAGCGTTGTGCAATCTGAATTGAACTTAATTGTATCGTAGCGAGAGTCGCTATTCCTTTAATTGATTTTTCAGAGTGAATCTTCTGTACTTATACTATTATGTATTCTGTGGTATAACTAACCTTATAGCCGTGGGCACAACGTTCAGTATTTCGATGACAGCGCCCTCTGTGATCAGTTCTGACATCGCGTCGTTTGGCTTCCAAATCGTCAGAAGAGCTGGAACAACAGATTCATGTATTTGTATGTCTTTTAAATGAATTATCTAGATAGTAATTAAATCTAGTAACGAAACGAATTGTTTGTTAATTTAAAACTAAATTTCACGAGATGGCACGCTCGACCGCAAGTTAGGAAGATTTTTGCGCTAGGGGGGGAGAGTTGTATCGTCGGAAGATGTTCATAAGAGGCAGTTGGATTATATAATCCGTTGTTTGACAAAACCTCTGGCTGTTTGGCATTACAGCTCGATTTTGTAAGACGGCTGAAAATCGTTCAGCTAGATCGTCCAATGTATTACCTTTAACAAAATAGCTAACGTAAGATTGCAGATTTTTAGGTCGGAATTCTGCCACTAGCGGCTTGTGGTCGTCAGTGTCATAACAACAAATATTGCCTCCGATAAGGTAATAATATTTATATACATATACACAGTGATTTTCATTGGTTTTGGAGCTGAAGGCCACTTCATAAGGATCATTAATAAATCCTATTTAGCTAGTAAAAATGAAATTCAGAAAAAAAATGTAAAAAAAACAACTCGAAAGTAAAATAGTGAGATCAGTTAGGTAGTAGTACCGTCGTCGGGCGCCGCCGACCAGACGCTTGGAGTTCATCGAGGTCAAGCGGCAGTTTTGGACGGGCGTAACTACGAAGTCTCGATCGAAAATCATTTTCGCAACTTTTTGATGTTATGTCATATACAAAGGATGACGTTTATGGATAGAGGAATTTATTTACAATACGACATTTTTTTCAAAACCAATGAAAAGTCAGCGTGTAGTGTATATGCAAACACTCGCAAACTTCTGATATCGAGATGTAGGAATACTGTCACCGCCATCTAGTAGGCTACTTGTGAACTATTCTTTATCTTTATCGACTCAGTAGTTCTTGTATTGTGGCATAGGGGTCGCCACACAACATCGATACTTAGAAGAGGGGAGTATTGTCACTCCCCGTTTGCGTGCGGCGACTACTACTAGTAAATTCAGTGACACGAATCGTATGTCCAGAGTTATAAGAATGAAATTGGCTTGCAATGCACTTCTAGGTATCTAAACGAAAAGGTGCCGAGTTCTGACGCAAGCTAAATCCTACTAATATTATAAATGCGAAAGAGAGTTTGTATATTTTTTTGTTTGTTACCTTTTCACGCTTATACTACTGAACCGATTTGGATGAAATTTGGTATGGATATAGTTTGAGACCCGGGAAAGGACATAGGGATCTCTTTATCCCGAAATTCCCAAGGGGAGCGAAGCCCACGGGCACAGCTAGTTAAACCATATCGCTAACTATATTAAGAAGATATTTCTTTAAATTCCTTTGCTGAGTAAGATTTCTGTACGTGTGTACTAGTACTTATTCTGTGGTAGAACTTACCTTTGCCAACCTTCCCGCGGTGAAGGTCAGCGACCCTGACCTTTAATAAAGGTACCACGTTCCTTGTCATGACTGTGAGCTTGCTTCGCATCTTATCCTGAATGTCTTGAAGGATCTTATCCCTCTTGGTGGCTGTGTAGCTTTCAAGAAGACGCCTTTGGGATTCTGTTAGGTTCGCCTGAAACAAATTCACTGAATTAGAGAAGAAGAAGTATTAGTATTAGAAGTATTACATCATCATCATAATCATCATCATCATCATCATAATCATCATCAGGTCTTTTTGTTTCCACTGCAGGAGCACGACCCTCTCTATACTACCAGAGCCATACTTGGCCAGAGCAGCCAGAAGCTTGGCCTACACTCTCCTCGCTGGCCAGACGGGTTGGAGAGGTCTCGTGATGTTTATAAACGCCGTGTGGTTTCCGGCAGACTAAATTAGGGCCACTCCAAGTCCTCCCGTGGATGTCGTAGAAGGCGACTTAGGAAATATTAGCTAAGTATTACATACAGAACGGAATCTCCTAAAGTCCCGCGCAATATGCGTCCCCGTCCCCCGTCCCCGCACCTCTCCTCCGTACTCGTCTCGTGGAGGGTGTATGCGGCGAACACACACATATTGCCGTGTGCACGGATGTATAGTTTCGTTAGTAGTAGTAGTGGGCATAAATGATACTCTTCTATGAAGTGCCATACCTGTGACAACATTTTATATAAGATGTTTAACAAACATACATACTATCACGTCTTGAACTCTGATGCGGCAGACAGAGCATTTTGGGCCTTGCGGCATTAAGCAGACAGAGCCCAGGGCCGCAAGCGAACTTAATTCGCCACTTTTAGCGTGACGGTGGAATAGGAAATTAAAATAATGATGGATTTAAATTTAAATCAAATCCATACAAATCGAATCGAATCAAATTATCGCAGTGTGGTTTCCGGCAGAGTAGAATAAAACCACTCCAAGTCCTCCCATGGATGTCCTAGAAAGCGTCTTAGGGAACACCAGCTAAACAAAGCTTACATACATCAATAGACCTCTCCAACCCGTCTGGCCAGCGAGGAGAGTGTAGGCCAAGTAGCCCTCTGGCTGCTCTGGCCAAGTATGTCTCTGGTAGTGCAGAGAGGGCCGTGCTCTTGCAGTGGAGACTAAAAAAACCCAATCATGATGATGATGATGAAATCAAATTAAATCAAATCGAATCAAACTGAATCAAATCGAATCAAAAGAGAATCAAATAGAATCCAATAATTTTTCAACGACCACTCACTCGAAACTGTGAGGGTTCTTTGCTCAACCTCAAAAGCCTTGCGATTTGGGAGCCGCTGTCCAGCGACCGTTTGCTCAAGTCCATGTCTTCGCTGTCAGGAGACTCCTGGGACAAAACACAAATAATTAAATTTAAAAAAAAGGTAATTAAAAAATTTCGGGAGACGAGCGAGATTCGAACATGCGCCCCTCACGCCTCTATAAGGTCTAACAAAATATACTGAAACTATAATATTTTAAGGGTGAACTCAGTCCTTGATACTGAACAACTTTCTCCAAGGAACATTTATCGAAATATGCAATGTAATTTTTGGCCTCCCATACAAGTTGACCGAACAGCTGATCCGAGTTTATATGGAAAGCCAAAAATTATTTTTCATATTTCGACATATGTTCCTTGGGAACAGTTGTTCAGTATCATGGACTGAATTCACTCTTAAAATTTTTTCGATATATTTTGTTAGACCTTATATAGTGATAACGTGAATCTCACCTCATCTGACATCTCCTTCTCCACTTCCTCATATATCTTCTCCACCACGCTTGTCTGTCCGCTTCGTAACTCACCTGGTGTTCTAGTCTACCCGTAGCATGTCTCAACGTGACCCGTACAGTAATCTCACCTCATCTGACTAGACACGGGTAATCTCGACTCCGAGGTGCGTTTCGGCTCACCCAATCTTAATCCTCATTCGGTACCGACTCATCTTATTGATTCCGACTCCCTTATCGACTCCGGCTCCATGATCTGTTAAGTTTCGCTATTGGATCTTGAATCGAAAGAAAACACACGTCCGTCTTGGTACCGGTTTTAAATACAGAATATATTGAAACCGATACCGGGACATCTGTCGATTTACGAAAACAAAACTTAGTTTGCTAAGCAGCAAACTGAGCAAATAGTGTAACAAATATCTGTCTTGTTCTTATCTAAAGAAAAAAATATTCGCATCTTATTCTATAATTTGCCGTTGGATGGCGGCGCACGATGAATAATAGCAGCCTCCTTCTGATTCCTCCCGAGTCCCGAGTATTTCCGATCCCGACACCCGTGATGCGGTTGAGTCGAAACGAACGACTAGCGGATCATGCGCGACGCGACGCGACCCTAAGAGCGCCGATGAGCTGGCGGGAGCCCGGGACTAAGTATCTACGACGAAGATCTAATAACTCGCGAGAGTCGGTAACATTTGCTCGGAGCTGATTAGGTTATCGGCTCCTGTTGAGTATTCGGCTCATTGGAATCTTCTAGTTCGGAGTTACCCAAGTCTACATCTGACATCTCCTTCTCCACTTCCTCATATATCTTTTCCACCACGCTTGTCTGTCCGCTTCGTAACTCACCTGGTGTTCTAGTCTACCCGTAGCATGTTTAAACGTGACCCGTACAGTACTCTCACCTCAACTGTCATCTCCTTCTCTACTTCCTCATATATCTTCTCCACCATCGCTTGCCGGTCCGCTTCGTACTTCATCTGGTGAATGTTCTCTAAGCGCTCTGACCGCGTCACTGTGAACATAAAACGCTATTATTAAATTTTACTGTATAATATATATTATAAATAAATTTATCTATCAAATTTTTCTAAACTAAAAACCGACTTCACCCCCAACCAATCCACAAAACTAATTTTGATATTTGTCGCCAGAAGCTCCCGTGAAGCAATCAAAGGACCTATACCAACCATTGATTGTATAGTTAAGGGTTTAGGATTAGGAATAAAGAAGAGATAAATAAAGATTGGCACTAAAGGACCAGTATCCAGAGCCGTAAATTAATTTAAGAAAAAAAAATCTATGTGATCACACGACAAGTACGATATTTCAAACAATCGAAAAGCATAATCAGTGAACATACATAAATAACCGGCCAAGTGCGAATCGGATTCGCGCACTAAGGGTTCCGTACCATTATCTATAATAAAACGCGTTTGTTGTATGGGAGGCCCTTAAATATTTATTTTATTTCGTTTTTAGTATTTGTTGTTATAGCGGCAACAGAAATACTTACATAATTTGTGAAGATTTCAACTGTCTAGCTATCGCGGTTCTTGAGATACAGGCTGGTGACAGACAGACGGACAGACAGCGACGTCTTGGTAATAGGGTCCCGTTTTTACCCTTTGGCTACGGAACCATAAAAAAAGATCGCGACGAATTGATAACCTCCTTCTCTTGGAAGTCGGTTAACAATAATTGTACGTATCTCTGAGACAAAGTGTTTAACACCCGCCATGCTTGCGTAAAAAGCTGTTTCTTTTCCGACCTAGAATAAGAACATACTCCATCTCTTGCCGTGGATGTCCTAAGAGGCGACTAAAGGACTAAGCACAAACATCCCGTGATACAACTGCATTCCCAAGGAACCCTCCTTGGGAATGACGTCAGAGAGACGATCGTAAATCTATAGAGAAATCATAACTGTTTCGGCTATAGCTTCTCTTAAATTATTAGTTAAAATCTTTTTCTACTCCTGTACTGTTTTAAATAGTCACGAACACTAATATAACAATTTTGACAATTTATGACGTCAGGAAAGCCTATAATTTATTACCCATAACCGCACATGTGTTGTTATTTCGCCAAAAAGATACGCCCAGACATAGAACTAGAACTTTTGAAGTGAAAACTTCTTTAGCGGCGTTGTGCACTTTTTTTGGAATGGGTAAAAAATGTTAAACTCGCGTCAGGACATGCTCGCGTCAGGACACGTGACCTGATCGAAAATTCGTAAGACGGATGGAGAGTAGACAGCTGGCGCGACGTAGGAGAGGGAGTATCCCCCTCTCTTTCTACGGCGCGGCGAAAATGTATGCCTGCGCCTGCTGTTTCGTATATCAAAAATGCACAACGTTAATATTTAAGTTTTCACTTCTGCCGGCACTCCCAAAGTGCAACCCGTCGTTTTTTTCTTTAGATTCACCATCAATAAATATTATGCCACTGTCTCATTGACAATGTCTACAGGGGGGCTACACTAAAAGCGGTACGCAAGACGGACGTTACTGCGTATCCGCGTTTCAGTGTCAAGCAACATTGAGCACTAACGTATGACGATAAAGTCTTATTTTGTTTGACATAGAAATAAAACGTCAGTATCGTACGACTAACGTATTATTTTATGTAGTAACCCCCTGATTTGGTCGGATAATAATTTAAACCTAGTAATAAAGTTAGTGTGTGTTTTAAAATAATTAAAGTTTGTTAGATCCATAGACCTAGAATTTTAGACCTTACCAGTGCTGCCATCTTCAAACTTTTCAACAAACAGCGGCGGATAAACCCTCGTGACGATGACGCGCAATGTCACCTTCCCGCCTTCCGGTTTGACAGCTGTCAGATGAGACAAGATGGCGCCGCTTGCGTGATAGCCGAGTCGGGCGTGCCAGCGCGCGCGGCGAGTCGAGTTGCCGAATATTTTGAGGCGAGTTGACGATGTGTCCTGTGTGACAATGCCAGGTTTTATAATATAGAAACGCTGTTGTGTGGTTTCCGGCAGAGTAGAATAGGGCCACTTCAAGTCCTCCCGTGGATGTCGTAGAAGGCGACTTAGGAAATACAAGCTGAACAAAGCTTAAAAACATCGATAAGACCTCTCCTACCCGTCTGGTCAGCGAGGAGAGTGTAGGCCAAGTCCTCTGGCTGCTCTGGCCAAGTATGGCTCTGGTAGTACAGAGAGGGTCGTGCTCCTGCAGTGGAGACAAAAAGACCTGATGATGATGATGATAATGAATATAGACACATCATCTTCCTCTCCTTATCCCACATTATGTGGGGTCGGGACAACATGTAAGTTTCTTCCATTTTCCCCTATCCTGAGCCAGCTCCGATGTTATATTCCGTTTTCCCATATCCTCCCTCACACATTCCAACCACCTTTTCTTTGGCCTCCCTCTATTTATTTTCCCATTAACTTTCATATTCAACACTCTTTTAGTAACATGACTTTCTTCTCTCCTCAATACATGCCCATACCATCCTAACCTACTACTTCGCAACTTCTCTGTAATTGGGGCCACTTTCACACTTCCTCTTACGTACTCATTTCTTATCTTATCCATTTTAGTCACACCACTCATCCACCTCAACATTCTCATCTCCGCTACATGCAATCGTCTTTCATCCATCACCTTGGTTGCCCAGCACTCAGCACCATACATAATGACAGGTCTTATTATGCTCTTATAGATCTTGCCTTTGAGCTTAAGGGGCATGCGAGAGTCACAAAAATACTCCGGTTACCTGTCGCCACTTCATCCATCCTGCGTTTATGCGCCCATTGATGTCTCGGTCTATATTGCCGTCGCTTTGAAGAAGAGACCCGAGGTATCGGAAGTCGGAGCAGACTGGTAGGGATGCACCATCTAAGACAATTGACTCAAAACCGGAGGGACCTCCAAAATCAGCAAAAAATTGCTGAGTTTTGGTCCTGCTTATTTTAAAACCGAAGCTCTCCAGTCTCTGCTGTCATTTTACCAGTCTGCTCTGAACCTCAAGTCCATCCTCACCTACGAGGACGATGTCATCGGCGAACAGCATGCACCAGGGTGTCTCTTCTTGGATATCCGACGTCAAGGCGTCCATCACCAGAAGGAACAGATAAGGGCTTAACGCCGTTCCCTGATGCAAGCCTACAGCCACATTGAACTCGCTGGTGACCCCAGCTTCGGACCGGACAGATGTACTGGCTCTATTGTACATGGCTTGTATAAGACGCAGGTATTTTTCAGGCACTCCCTTCTTTCTCAATGCCCACCATAGCACTTCTCTCGGGACTCTATCATAGGCCTTTTCGAGGTCTATGAACACCATATGCAAGTTGTTGTTAGCAAGGCGGTATTTTTCGCAGAGTTGGCGAATAGAAAATATTGCATCCATAGTTCCACGGCCAGGCATAAACCCAAATTGATTTTCACTTATCTCACTCTCCTCTCTCATTCTTTTCTCTATCACCCTTTCCCATACTTTCATGCTATGTGACATGAGCTTTATTCCTCGATAGTTGTTGCAGTCCTGTACATCACCCTTATTTTTGAATATAGGCACCAGTAAACTGGCACCCCACTCGTCAGGGATCGCCTCTTCTTGCAACAACTTATTGAAGAATAAAGCCAGCCACTTCCATCCATCAACCTTTAACAACTTCCATACCTCCACTGGTATCTTATCTGGTCCTACAGCTTTTCCATTTTTCATGCTTTCTACCGCATCTTGCACTTCTTCCATTTTTACTTCATTTGCCAACCCTTTATTTTTAGGCACATCCTCAAGAATTCCACTCCAGTCATTTTCCTCATTCATCAATTTGTTGAAATAGTTTTTCCATCGTTCTTTTATTTCATCATCTTTTGTCAAAATTCTTCCTTCTTCATTTTTTATGCATTTAATATTTTTAATATCTTTTGCATTTCTTTCCCTCATTTTTGCCAGTTTAAATAACTTTTTCTGTCCTGTAGGTTTTTCCAGTTCTTTGTATATTTTATCTTGTTGGTTGGCCTTTGCAATAGCAACAATCCTCTTCGCTGACTTTTTGCATTCCTTGTATTCTAATTTCTTTCTTTCTTTCAAACTTTCATCTCTTTCATCAACACCTTGCCACTCTTTGAACGCGATTTTCTTTTCTTTTATAACTTGTTGTACCTCATCATCCCACCACCAAGTTTCTTTATCTATTTTACTCTTACCCTTTGATTCACCTAGAACACACTTTGCAACTCTCCTTATTTCATTTGACATTTCAATCCACGCATCATTCACACTTTTATCTGTCATATCTCCCATTTCAATCATTTTATCCACTATTTTTTCCCTGAATTCTGCTGCTTGTTTTTCATTTTGCAAAAGATGCCATTTTATTTGAGGTATGAACTGTAGCTTCGTTTTAGAAATCTGAGTTTTTATTTTCATATCCATCAATAATAGTTTATGTTGTGAAACTAAATTTTCGCTGGGAATTATCTTGCAATCTTTGACAGTATTTAATCTATTTTTACGTATGAGAAAGTAGTCTATTTGTGTTCTGTGTGCACCACTGCTGTATGTTATTAAATGTTGGTCTCTTTTTTTGAAATATGTATTGACTACGACAAAATTGAAATCAGAAGCGGTTTGTAGTAGAGTTTCACCCTCCTTATTTTGCTCACCAAATCCCCATCCTCCATGCACCACTTCATACCCTTGGTTTCCCCGTCCAACATGCCCATTAAAATCTCCCCCAATATATAATTCTTCATCATCTGGTATGTTCATGACCATCTCATCAAAATCTTCCCAAAATTTTTCTTTAGCCCTATCATCACATCCTACCTGTGGAGCATACGCGCTTACTATATTTAAAACTACATCTTTCATCAATACTTTCACTGTCATCATCCTATCATTTATTCTATTGACCTCTATCACACTATCCTTTAATCCATTGTCTAAAACTATGCCTACGCCATTATTCTTCCCATCACTTCCACAATAGTAAAATTTATATCCTTCTCCAATCTCTCTAGCTTTGGTCCCTTTCCACCTTGTTTCCTGTAAACATGCCACATTTACGTTCCGCCTCTTTAATACATCCGCCAGTTCCCTGCTTTTCCCTGTCATAGATCCAACATTCCAACTAGCAAATCTTATCTTTTCTTCCTGGACTCGCTTCTTACGTTGCACCCGTCCCCGGTGCAACAACCCTGACATATTTCCCACAGGCGCCGGGTGCTGCTCCTGCGCGTCGCCTCGGGGGAACGCCCTAACCTGATCGCACTCCAAATTTAAACTTTCCATGTTGTAAAAAGTTTTGGCTGATTTTTATGACTGGCCGCCTGCCTAACGTCAACCCTCCTTGGGAATGCTGTTGTATTTTTGCGATTTTATGACCGGCCGCCGCCTGGCATCAACCCTCCTCGGGAATCAACTGTTAAACAAGGGAATTAGGATATAGGAAGGAAAGGTGGGATTAGTAAGGATTGGAGAGGATAAAGGATTTGGATACCACTGGCTCGGAGGATTCAGGGATGAGCCAGTGGCAGCTCGGGAGGCCGGGCGCGCGTACCCGAAGCCATGATCTCAATTACCGGACAGGCATTTGAGGATGACACCCCTGGCATATATAATGAATATAGACACAAATAAAGAAAATCTTAATTCGTCAGATAAAATCTTATATACTAGACTAGACGTAAAGCTTTTCCACGCACATTTGCGAAAAACTACCACTTTTAGCTAATGAGCAAACAGATATATAACAAAAAAGTTTCAGGCGGTGGAGACAGAAGTAGAGTAAGAATTTTTTTTAAATGTCTGTCTGTTTGTACACGCTTATCTCCGGAAACACTGAACGGATTCGAATGAAACTTTTTTTGTAATATAGCTGTTAAGCCTGGTATAATTGATTTTGGTAAATGAAAGACCTGATGCAGAACCATAATGGTCCAGCTTAACTACAAGAAATATAAAGATGACGCCTTAGCAAAAGTTGTTGAGCCTGATGAGCATTTTCCGGAGTCATTAAGTCCACGCGAATGAAGACGCGGGCTTCGGCTAGCTTTTATTATTTGTTACTTTTAATTTGTTCCATTAAAAACCTAATATTTTTAATCATTATCACCTATATTTCGGCGATAATTTAGCATTATCTTTTCAATATGATGACTTGTAACCAAATACTGCCAGATTCGAGGGGCGTATCAGCCATTTTCATAAGATAGATTACAGCGAGCATCTGCTCAATCCACGCAAAGACTCCTACCGAGCGACACATGGACCATGTCCAGAAAACTCTTGACTTCAATATTCCTAACGGTGTGGGTGTTGCACGTCCACTGCGACTACGATGACCGAGCCAAGGTCAGGACTTCTGGTGGGAACCTCTACCTCGAGCCGGCGAGAGGCAAGAACATCTACTTACGCACCAACGGACCGCACTCTGCCATCTTCCTCGGTGACGTCAATCTGATCAACGTGACTTCCAGAACAAGCGGACCTTCACAGTTTACAAACGATGTGGACACGCTTCCTTACAATTTAAACGACGTGCTGCGAAGACTACAAGCACTGGAAAGTCGCAATTTAGTACCTTATGATGACTTCATGCGGAATATTTCAGCTCTGAATTTGAGAATAAGCCGACTGTCATGGAAGTTCCACTACTTGCGGTTCCAAGTCGACGAGACGGGAGACAAGTGCCAACCACACACGTGTGAAAACGGAGGCACCTGCTTGAACTTAGTCGGCGACTTCCACTGCCTCTGTCCGTCGAACTGGGAAGGAAGGAACTGCGACATCGACGTCAACGAATGCCGAAACTTCGCTGGCACAGACTTGGGATGTCAGAACGGGGCGAACTGCATCAACAAACCAGGTACTTACGAATGTCAATGCAAAACGGGATGGTTCGGGACCCACTGTACGAGGAGAAAAATGGACTGCTCCGCTGGTAATTCAGAAATGTGCGGACATGGCACATGTGTTTCCGTTAGTTCCAGAGAGGGCATCAAATGCGTCTGCGACCAAGGATGGACTACGAACGGTAGCGTCGCTTGTTTGACTGATGTGAATGAATGCGACACCAGCTTAGGCCCGCGATGCTCCACAACCCCGAAGGTAGAATGCATTAATCTTCCTGGTTCCTTTAGATGCGGCCAATGCCCTCAAGGATTTCAAGGCGATGGATATGTTTGCTACGATATAGATGAATGCGCCAACTTGAACGGCGGCTGTAGCTCGTTGGTGTCATGTCACAATACCATCGGATCTCGTATATGTGGTGCTTGCCCGCCAGGGTACATAGGCGACGGTGTCACGTGTACCTGGAGAGGCTCCTGCAGCGTCGATCACGGAGGATGTCACCCATCGGCCCGATGCGTTGAAAGCCCAGGACTCGCAGCAGGAGTTCAATGCGAATGCCCCCAAAGAATGGACGGCGATGGAGTTGGTCTTCATGGGTGTTACGTCACAACTGATAACGCCACGAGAAGTTGCGAAAGTGATCCGTGTGGCCCTCACGGACGATGCCACATGCTACGTAATGGTTACACGTGCTTTTGCTTAAAAGGTTATACCGGAGCTCATTGTGAGGTCCAAGCACAGAGTTGTGCGATTGATCCATGCAAAAACGGAGGCGTTTGCAGACCAGATGATACTGCAACACTAGGATTCAGATGCGAATGTACTGCGCAATACACGGGAAATCTCTGCCAGGAACGCTCACGCTGTGGGAGTATACTCCGCGCTGAAGAAGGCAATCTTATATACCCGTCGATGAATTCGACTGATGGGCAGAGTTCCAAGTGCGCTTGGATTATTCGAACCGTTCCAGAAAAAGTTATTAGCGTAACATTCACTCGCTTCTCCTTGGAGCGATCTCCCGACTGTACATTCAATTTCTTACAACTACACGACGGCCGCAGTACAGCTGACCCTTTGATTGGACGATTTTGTGGCGATACAGCACCAAATGGAGGTCATGTTCTATCTAGTCAGCATAACTTGTATCTGTGGTTCCTGTCGACTAGCGGCGGCAGTCACAGCGGGTTCGCGCTGCATTGGAACAGCGTGCCACCCGTCTGCGGCGGCGAGGTGAACGCGACGGTGCACGGCTCCATCAGCTCCCCAGGCTCACCCGGTAAGTATCCTCCTAACAGAGACTGCTACTGGCATCTAACCACTGCCCTCGGTAAAAAAATACAATTGCACTTCTTCCAACTAGACTTAGAGACGCACGAAAACTGTAGTTTCGATTATTTAGCAATTTACGGTGGTCAACAAATAACAGACCAACTTCTCGAAAAGTATTGTAGCGCAACTCAGCCCGCTCCCCTACTATCAACTGGTCCGGAAATTATGATACATTTTCATTCGGACGCTTACGGTAACGGCAAAGGTTTCCAGATAACTTACGCTCCGGCAGAAGGCGTGCCGGGCTGCGGGGGCTTCTTCAGCGGGGACAGAGGAGAAGTGTCATCGCCGTCCTACGACGGCTCTTACTTGAGTAACTTGTTGTGTGAATATAAAATCAGGACAGGTCCGGACACTCAAATTCAGTTAGACTTCAAGCTATTCAAATTAGAACGTTCCACTAACTGCAGACATGATTATTTGAAGATTTATGATGGCTCTTCAACGGAATCTCCTATATTAGGAACTTATTGCGGAGGATTAGATAGAAAAGTAGAACTTCATTCATCATCAAATAACATATTCATGGTGTTTAAATCAGACACGTCTCGAAACGGGGAAGGATTCAAAATAGATTTTAGGGTAATATGTAAGTACTTTGTGCGCGGAGACAGCGGCGTGATCAAGTCCCCCGGGTATCCTTTCACTTACCCTGACAACAGAGTGTGCGAGTATGTAATCGAGACATCTCCCGGAAAGGCCATACAACTGGCTTTTCAAGACTTCGACGTCGAGGGTAATCTTAAACGTAATTGCGATTATGACAAAGTGGAGATACGAGACGGCATAAGCGCGAATTCGACGCTTCTAGGGAATTATTGTGGTAACAGCATCCCCCCTACACAGACTTCCTCGCATAACATCATGTACGTCAGATTCACTTCCGATATGAGTCAATCTGGCAGCGGATTCTACGCCAATTTCACTTCCGTGGATATCGAATGTGGCGGTATTTATAGAGACTCTACAGGCACCATAGTTCACCCCTCGTTAAGTGACAGATACAAAAATAAACAGACATGTACTTGGATCATACTAGCTCCTGCCGGAAAGTACATACACCTGAATTGGAACAGATTTCGACTAGAACTTACCCGTGAATGTACAGCAGATTATTTAGAAGTTAGTATGATAGATGATGACAGTGATACACCAAGAAAACTTTGCGGATCTACTTTGCCCCCAGCTATGACGATGCCGACTAACAGTCTCAAATTAAAGTTTGTATCAGATTCCTCTATGCGAAGTACCGGATTTTCAGTAACTTATACGTTGGTGGACGAGAAAGGTCACTGTGGAGGCAGCTTTGTCCAAAACCATGGTATATTTTATTCTCCAGGTTGGCCAAAGAGTTACAGTAGAAATCTCGACTGTGTCTGGGTAATCAACGTGCCAACAGGACAGCAAATCAAACTAAACATATCACAATTTGATATGGAACTTCTAAATTATAGATCTAAAAAATGTGAAGATTTTCTACGAGTTGCAAATGGTCCGTCAGCGTCTTCTCCATTGATCGGTGAATATTGTGGCCAATTTAACTGGAAATCTGTCACTTCTTCGGCCAACTCTTTACACATAACTTTCCATTCAGATTTTTATCTTGGCGGTAAAGGATTTAAGATTCAATGGGACAGCACAATCAAGGGGTGTGGTGGAACATTTACCGGCTACACAGGATCCATATCTTCTCCAAATTACCCGTCAGATTACAACGAAAATTCCGAGTGTTTTTACAGAATCGTTACAAGTCAAGGATCAAGAATATCTTTAAAATTTGAGGCATTTGAATTAGAACCTTTATGTGACGACTACGTTGAAATATTCGACGGCCGAGATACTGAGTCGCAAAGTTTAGGAAGGTACTGCAAGAGGCCTCCGGAACACATTGAAACCACAAGTAACTATGCATTCATTAAATTCAGGTCTGATTTTGCGATCAATAGCAAGGGCTTCTTACTCAACTATGCGACCATCTGTAACAACACCGTAACTGGATACTACGGCGTTATCGAGAGCCTCAACTATCCCAACAGTTACCCCACGGGCTACAAATGCACCTGGCTGATAAGTGTCCCCAACGGCAGCAAAATCAACGCTACTTTCACTAATTTTGACCTCAGATACAATTTACTATTCTTTTCTACGGGAGATATTGTTACCGAACGACATCATTGTGGATTAGATTATGTTTTAATAAACGAGCCTGGTCAAATCAATGTCATAAACAAACTTTGTGGTACGCTCAAACCGAAACAAATCAGCACAACAGGTAACTTATTAAATATAACTTTCATTACAAAAGATATTAATCATTTCCATGAGCATTCAGGTTTCAGACTTGAATGGTTGAGCTACGGTTGCCGCGGACATATAAAAAAATCAAAAGGTTTCCTAAATAAGACTTTGTCATCCAGTGACCAAATGGAATGCGAGTGGCTGATAGAAACCCCTATAGGGACCAAGATCACACTGATATTTGCTAAAGTGTATATGGTAGAAACGAATAACTGTACCACTGACGCAATCGAAGTATACAATGGTCCAACTGATCGCTCTCCTCTTCTCACGAAAATGTGTCATATCAGCGATACTGAGATTGTAGTATCTACATCAAACTACATGTTAGTAAAACTAATTAAAAGATCATCCCTGAAAGATATGCATTTTGCATCTATGTTTTTAAAGTATCCTTCCACTTGTGGTGGCTATTTAACAACGCAATCTGGTGTGATAATTTCTAAAAACTATCCTAAAGATTACGACAATAACTTGGATTGTATTTGGAGATTACGTGTTCCTGCCCATCACCGCATTACATTGGAGTTTACTGACATCGATCTCAATAATAAAGACGATGACACATGCGATGATTCTATAAAACTGTACGATAATATGGATATTTTGAAGAAAAATTACACACGTATTATTTGTAATGAATCAGCTCCCAAGCATTATACCTCAAAAAAAAATTTACTTCTTGTTCGATTTGTAACAAATTATAAAGATACAGCCAAAGGTTTTAAAGCAAGCTTTGCAATGACTTGTGGCAGTGTTATAAAACTGACTGAAAATTCTGAAAATGGAGTAATAACTAATGACAAGTTTAAAAGCCACTCAAATTCTAGCTGTGTTTGGACTATCCTGGCACCAAAACTGGAACAAAAAGTATCACTGACTATAACACATTTATCGCTGCCTATAGTTGGAGATCGTAGAACGAACCAAACGTGCCCCAACTCTTACCTCAGGGTTCTCGACGGAGACGACGAGAACGCGCCTTTGATAGATGAGTACTGCGGACGTGCGGCGCCGGCAACCATCGTCAGTCGCGGCAGCGCGCTCACTGTACAACTCGGAACTCACGACGACAGAATCACTGGAGTGTTCTCCGCGTACTACTCGGCCGTCGACGCGGCTTGTGGAGGAACATTAACTTCTGAAAGCGGTGTCATTGCTTCCCCGAACTATCCTGCTCCATATCCTGTAAGCGCTGTTTGCGAATGGACACTCAAAACCTCACCAGGTAACAGAGTCGCCATTTATATCGACATATTAGATATAAGTTATTCCGAAGAATGTAATGAAGATTATCTAGAAATCCGAGAGAACGACGGAGCCGGTCGAATGCTTGGCCTTTACTGCGGCAGTGTTCTTCCTGTTAATGCTACTTCGGCATCACAATTATACATAAAATTCCACAGCAATGATAAAAGCCCTGGTCGGGGATTCCTAATAAATTATAGTTTCTTGCATGGAAATGATATTACTGACTTAAATGAAGGAGAGATAGCATCTCCCCTATACCCGCGGCCGTTCGATGGTTCAGGAGAGTTTTGGTGGCGCGTTACCAGCGGAAATGAGGCTATTAATATTGAAGTCGATAAATTGCAAATTAATAGTCTCAGTGAAGTTTGTGAGGACAACTTGAGTATCTACGATGGCCATGACGACGAAGCACCACTCTTAAGAGAACTCTGTGGGGCGCTGCATGATACAGTCGAAATTATACGTACCTCCTCTAACTTTGCCTATATCAAGCTAACCTTAAATGAAGCAAACAGAGGAGCTCTCTTCCATCTTCGATGGTCTCAAGGTGACAGAGACATCGACCTGATCACAGACAAACCAAACTGTGGTAATAACAACACAGTTATCGTTGTGCCTGGATTACTAAAATCATTTTCCTCACCCAACTACCCTCAGCATTACGACAACGACCTGAATTGTGAATGGGTGTTTAAAGCTACGTACGGTCGGCATTTATCATTAAAATTTACCGATTTTGATATCGAAGAACGTGAACCATGTACAAATGGCGACACGGTATCCATATTTGAATCTCATGTTCCTGCGGAATGGAAAGTAGTGAAGGAAAATATATGTCTGAATTCAGATACTCAACAAACTTTTAATGGAAGTAAATTTCTAAAAATTATCTTCAAAAGTGATTACTCATACACCAGGAAAGGATTTACGGCCCGTGTTACTTCTGAATGCGGTGCCTTTCTTTCTGATCCCTCAGGCGTTATAGAATTATCGTCTCTATCTGAATTTCTATTCGAAAGACCATCTTACAGGTGCGATTGGAAAGTAAAAGTTCGTCCAGGTCGTCGCATCAGATTAGAATTTTTATCTTTTAACTTAAATAACGAAGAAAATAACTGTATAGTATACATAGTTCTACATAATGGCGAATCTAGGGATTCTCCTAAATTGTCGGATGGAAAATATTGTGGCTATTCACATGAGAATAGGAGTTCAACTGTGACGTCAGGTAACTATTTATTCGTCAGTTTTATCAGAGGCAGGACAAACTCCCAACAGACGTTCAAGCTACATTATGAAGAAGTGCACGTAAACTGTGGAGTGACATCTGAATTGAGTGCTGACAATCCTTGGGAAATAATAAGTTCGCCAAACTACCCGAATGTTCCTGATCCCTACACGGAATGCAACTGGCAGTTTACTGGTCCTGTCGGAGAAATATTACGCGTGGACTTTATAGAAAGATTTGATGTGTACAAAGAAGAGGATTGCCTTTCAGAATTTGTAGAAATACATGACGGTTCATCAACTTTGTCACCTGTAAGAGGACATTTCTGTGGTGAAAAGCCTGGCACAACTAAAACTACGGGTAATTCAGTTTTTATTAGGTATGTAACTGAAAGAGCAGAGCCAAACAATGGTTTTAAAGCTAACGTTTCTATCGACGTGTGTGGTGGTACGATAAGTGCTTCTCAAGGAGAAGTAATTTCGCCTGGATACCCAAACTCGATACAGTTACCTCCAGGAACAGTTTGCGAGTGGCACATCATAGGCCTCGATGGATACATATTGTCAATAAAACCGGAACAGATGAACTTACCACAATCAGAATCTCTCTGCGGTACAAAAGTTACAATCGAAGAGTTAGAGCCAGTTAATAAAATAAATTACTTGTTGAAGACATATTGTTTTCGATATTCTCCATCATCTGACGACCTGTCTGTTGTCCAGACATCGGGAAACACAGTTACTGTTAAGCTCTACACTGGCACACATTATAATTACTATGATGGTACTGCTACAGGATTTCGGTTGACATTCAAGTCTTCCACACTTTCGTGTAAGAGAAAATTGACGACCTCTGAAGGCCACATAACTACTCCTAGTTATCCAAAACTGTCAAAGGCACTATCCTGCGATTGGAGTATTGAAATTCCAGATCGGTCTCGGAGAATCACGTTGCAAATATTAGACTCCAGTAAAATGTTTTTACTTATAACCGAAAACATGGAACAAATACAAGCAATTACAGATTATGACATAACATCACATAATACAACATTTAAGTCATCTGGTTACAAGATGAGAGTATTCATTGACACCACTCGAAACACGCCGTTTAAGTTTAAAGCTAGATATAGTTCTTACGAACAAGCTGTTTGCGGAGGCTTCCTAAGTGGAATCACTGGGCAACTAAAGTCACCTGATTCAAATGACGCCTACTATTGCGAATGGAGTTATCAGGCGACAAATGTAGATGAGGATGACAATAAAATGAATTTGTTTAAATCAATGTTCATTACAGGTACTGTAAATTCATCTCTTACCACCGGTAAACCATGTGATATGATGAATGCAAAGGTATGTATACAATACACTGTAAGAAGTTTCGAAAATCATAGACAAATATTTTGCAATGAAGAAGTTTCAAATATCGTTCCGTCAACTAATATAGATATCAAGGCGTCAAAGAAAAGCTTTCAAAAATTAAATTTTAATTTACAATGGAAGTTACAGCCTTGTGGGGGAATCGTGAACGTTATTAAGACTTTTGTTAATGTAATAATCATTGAACAACCTTATAATGATACGCTAAACTGTGGCTGGTTGCTAAAGAACGAAAATCCTGGCTCGATTGAAATTAAACTAGAAGGGATATTTCAACTAAATTGTGCTAACGAATTTATAAAAATCAGTCATTTAAGATATTCTAGGAGTCAAAATCTTTTTACTTATTGCAAAGATAAAATGCAAACTTCTCCAGAGATCATTTCATTGTCAGATATATTTATAGAATATCATGTTAAGGTTCCAAACTCTAGTAACGTCAAACTTCTCGTCAGAACTGTTGCGCAGGACTGTGGTGGCAAATCGAAATATCCAGGTGAGTTCTCATCGCCCAATTTCCCTCAAGACTACGACAGTAACTTAGAGTGTGAATGGGAATTTGTTTCTTATGAAAAAGGATTCAGAGTATCTGTCCAGTTTATCAATCGATTTGTAGTCGAGAAATCTCCAAATTGTACCAAAGACGCTGTCATAATTTACGATTGGAAAGATGACGATTATATTGAGGTCGCCAGACTGTGTGGTCGTGAACTGCCACCTTTGTTCAACTCTACGTACGACCGGCTCAAAGTAGTGCTGCGGACTGATAATGAAACCAATTTGGAAGGATTCCAAGCTAGATGGACGAAAATTTGTGGCGGGACCTACAACGCCACTACGACTGAACAGTACCTATACAGTCCTGGATACGACTACTATTTACCATCAAGGACTTGCGTTTATAAGATATCAGCCCCAGAAAAAAAACTTCAAATTAAATTTTTGTATTTTGACTTGGAAGGTTACCCTGGAGCGTGCGAAAATGATAACTTGACAATAAGTTCTAGCAGTAATCAGATTTACTTTTATCAAATATATTGTGGAAATGAAATACCAAAAATAACTACCATGTTTCGTGATGTCGAATTAGTTTTCAATTATGATAGATCTTTTCAAAAGCGAGGATTCAAAATGGCTTATTCACTCTCCTCCTGTGGAGAACATATCACACAACCTACTACGATTTCTTCAGGTCCTCATGACAGCTACAATAACAACATAAACTGTACTTGGCTTATCGAAGCTCCAAAGAACAAGAAAATTGTGCTCAAAGTTGTTTACTTCCAACTGGAACAGTCATACGAATGTATACATGACTATATAGCCGTGTACGAGGGAACAAGAACAGACATCGCAAAGCGGTTGGCAGTCATTTGTGGTGATATAAAACCTTCTACAGCTATACCAAGTAATGGTAATACTATGACTGTTGAATTTGTGACCGACGCATATAAGCAAATGAAAGGCTTCAAACTAGACGTTGTGTTCACGTATTCAGAGGCTGTTGGATGCGGCGGAGTCATCAACATAACAACATCACCTTTCACCTTGTCATCACCGCACATAAATTCACAAAATTCGTACGAAAACTTTCTCGATTGCCACTGGAATATCCTAGCACCACTGGATCACGTCATCAAAGTCTCATTCTCATCATTCCACGTAGCGCCATGCCGTGACGTCAATCAAACAGCTTTGGGTGTCAGCAATTGTGACTGCGATTTCTTACAAATCAAAGACGGAGTAACTCCAGGCAGCTTGGTTATTGGCACATACTGCGGACACACTCTTCCTGCTGAAGTGGTATCGTCTGGAAATACCATGAGTGTAAGGCTGTCGACGGACGGAGAAATAACCAGTTCAGGGTTTACAGCAAACTTGATCGTTCAGAAGTCAGCTTGTGGGCCGACTTTGTTTAATGTGTCTAGTAGTGTGCTGCGAGTAAAATCCCCTGGATATGACACTGGATCGATTGCTCGTGGTATTCACTGCATGTATTACTTTATTGAGTCTTCCGCATACCAAATCATCCATGTACATTTCAATGATTTTGATGTTCAGTCTGGAACAATCGAAGCTACTTGCGAAAAAGATAAGATAGTTATTACCAGTGTGTCCCTTCCGATCGGTACATCGCTTGGGAAAGATTATATCCAAGGTGGCAATGGAGGGTCTACACTGGGGTCATCAGTATTTACGTACCATAGTGCGTTCAGCAACGTCACGACACCCGAACAATACTTGATATGCGGATCCAAGAAATCCGTCGATCTCTATGTGTCCGGGTCGTTTGCTATAAACGTGATCACTTCTCCTGACGAAGCGCCCCGTCGCTATAGAGGCATAGACGTAGAAGTGTCGGCGGTCGGTTTTTGTGGGAGAAACTTCACAGACCTTTACGCGAGGGTGGCAAACACTTACGACGTCAATTTCAACAAAACCATAGACGATTGCTACACACTGATTAGTGTCCCCGACAACTATACTGTATCTATATATTTAAATACATATACATACTCTCCAAATCTATTTACGGAAGCTTACTTAAACATACATGACGGGAATACAACGGCGTCACCAAAACTAAAAACTTTTTCAAAAAATAATATGGATGAAAATAACATCATGAATCCCATTTTCTCTACAGGTAAGTATGTGCTATTGCATAATCATTTATCTGGATGGAATAACTGGTTGATGTACGATTTTATCTATATGGCGACAGACAAGGGGCGAGGGTGTGGAGGATATTTTTATGGCTCTGAAGGCACGGTGACGAGTCCTCTGTACCCTGAGGTGTATCGTCAGGTTAAGACCTGCGAGTGGGAGTTGGAGACGCCTCATCACACGAGAGTGTCGTTGCACTTTGAGACGTTTGACCTAGGGAGGGACTGCGAGCACAACTACGTGCAGCTGGTGGGCCGGGCCGGCGCGGCGCTGGCTAGCTACTGCGAGGAAGCGCCCGCGGTCTTCACCAGCGAGGACAACTACGTGAAGATCGTCTTCGTGACTTCCAGAAACAATGGGGGAACTGGCTGGGTTGCTATGTTTATTAGCGGCTTGTAATTTTAGCGTACGAATCAGCTGATTCCCTATCCCTATATCCACGGGAATATTGAGGGTACTAGAGAGAGGAAACGCAGACGTGACTGTCCCGAATCTCAGATCTATATTTTACATCAATGAAGTGTCAAACCAGCATAGTGGAAGAGAAAGGCTGGGAGAGACGAGGAAAGAATGCTTGAGATTGGATATGGGGAAACGGGGGGTCAGTAAAGAGATGGCAAGGGTAGGAGGTTATGAAGGGAGTTGACATAAAGAGCCGACCCCAAATAAGGAACAGGCAAGGAAGAAGAAGAAGTGTAAAACCAGTAAGTGTTTACAGTTCGCGCCATCTACCGACATCAACTACGAATCAATACAAAGCAAACTGAGAGAATGCTTGTATGGAAGCTAGCTCTAGTTAGTTCATGATTATAGCAGTAGATGGCGCTGTATCGAATTTGTGTAATCTAATACCCGCCTTCATGCTAAAATTGGCCTTTGGAACTTGCGGCCCTAGGCTCTGTCTGCACGATCTAAAATGCTCTGTCTATCTTATTATGGAAAAAGACGTGATAGTATGTATGTACATATGTAATCAGCTGATAAGTATACAAAAATTAAAAATTCTTTATATTTCTCCACAATATTACATGACATTACTTATATATTATATTGTTGTTATTTTAACTTATAGTGTAAGATATTGTATGAGAAATATATTGATTATATTTTGAGCTTTCAACACGAGAACAAGAACTGGTATTTTTTTAAAAGTTCTCATTTATAAATCATGTTGTTAGAAACAAATTGTAATAGGTTGGGGAAAAAGTCTTTTCGCATTTTATATGAAATTTCAAAACATTTTTTAATATAGTTTATTTACATTTAACTAAAGTATGTAGGTACCATTTTGTTCGATAACTTTTTGCCATCTTATAGGTAGGGACATGATCCCATTGCTATAGAAATTTTGGGGCTTCTGATCAAAAAACTGCGTCAAGTAGTTTTGGCAGTCCTCTCGTGATGTTAACCTGACACTGCCTAAAGAATTCTGAAGAGACCGAAACAGGTGGAAATCTGAAGGTGCCAGGTCAGGACTATACGGCGGATGCATTAACACCTCCCAGCCAAACTCTCTTAATTTTTGCTGAGTGGTTAAAGATGTGTGAGGTCTAGCGTTATCATGATGAAAAACCACACCCCTTCTGTTAATTAATTCCGGCCGCTTTCTCTCAACTTCTTGCTTTAATCTTATCAGTTGTTTGCAGTAGAGTTCTGAATCGATGGTCCTGCCTGGTGGTAACAGCTCATAATGAATAATGCCCTTCCCATCCCACCACACACACAGCTTCACCTTGTTGCGAGTTACCCCGGGTTTCGCCACAGTCTGTGAAGCCTGACCGGCCTGTGACCTTTTTCGCACGTTCTTGTCGTACATGATCCACTTTTCATCACCAGTTATCAATTTCTTCAAAAATGGTTCGGTCTCATTACGTCGTAATAAATAATCACAAACGAGTACACGGTTCATTAGGTTTCTTTCAGAGCTCGTGAGGTACCCAAATATCGAGCTTTTTTGTGTATCCATTTTTTTTTAATGCGCCAAATCTGTTTTGTGGTCAATTCCCAATTCTTCAGCTACGTCGTAACTACTGAAGTACTGATATGCCGATCTTGCTTCACTTTTTCAAAAATAGCATCCATTTTATCCGTAACAGGGCGACCAGAGCGTGAATCTTTGACATCAAAATTTCCGGATTCAAAACGCTTAAACCAAATTTGTGCTACTCTCACAGACACTGCACTAGGTCCATAAACATCGCAATTTTTTTTTGCGGCTTGCGTTGCATTTTTACCTTTTTGGTAGTAAAATTTTAAAATGTATCTAATTTCTTCATTAGATTCACTCTTCTTGACGGTAAGAAAAACAAATGAAAATCACGCATTTTCCTAATTTGAATTTGGAATTCATTTCAGCCGCACAACGTCCACTGCTGGACATAGGAATTATCTTGAATTTGGAATTATCTTCTTTAAAATTTAAACTTTTAAATGATACCAAAACCAGCCAGGTACAAATAGTATAGCCAAAGTGATTTTATTATAAGTTAATACATACTATATGCGAAAAGACTTTTTCCCCAACCTAATATGCCAATTTTTATAAATCTATACATATAATAAAACAGTAAAAAAAGTGTGTCTGTACATTAAATATATTTCCAAAAAAAATTATTGGGGCCGATGGAGACGTAGTAATAGAGTAAGAATTTAAAAAAAAATGTCTGTTTGTCTGTTTGTCTGTATGTCTGTTTGTCTGTTTGTCTGTTTGTGTTTATCTCCGGAAATACTGGACGGATTCGAATGAAACTTTTTTTTGTTATATATAGATTAGGAGGTCACGACAAATTTGGTAACGATAAGGGATATGACTAACTCTGGTTTTATAGAATAAAGAGCACCTCTCTGATGCTAAATATGTTGGTCTGCCTGCGTGAAGTGGTTGCGTTACTTAGATATGGCGCCTGAAAAGTTGGTTATCGTGACCAAAAAAAAATGATAAGGGATATGGCTGACTCTTGTTTCACAGGATGAAGAGCACCTTCCTGATGCTAAATATGTTGGTCTGCCTGCGTGAAGTGGTTGCGTTACTTAGATATGGCGCCTGAAAAGTTGGTTATCGTGACCAAAAAAAAATGATAAGGGATATGGCTGACTCTTGTTTCACAGGATGAAGAGCACCTCTCTGATGCTAAATATGTTGGTCTGCCTGCGTGAAGTGGTTGCGTTACTTAGATATGGCGCCTGAAAAGTTGGTTAGCGTGACCAATAAATGATAAGGTGAATGGCTGATTCTGGTTTCACATAATGAAGAGCACCTCTCTGATGCTAAATATGTCGATCGGCCTGCATGAAGTAGTTGCGTTACTTAGATAGGGCGCCTGAAAAGTTAGTTACCTAGACAAAAAAAGAAAATTATAAGGTAAATGGCTGATTCTGGTTTCACAGGATGAAGAGCACCTCTCTAATGCTAAATATGTTGGTCTGCCTGCGTGAAGTGGTTGCGTTACTTAGATATGGTGCCTGAAAAGTTGACTATCGTGACCAAAAAAAATGATAAGGGATATGGCTGACTCTTGTTTCACAGGATGAAGAGCACCTTCCTGATGCTAAATATGTTGGTCTGCCTGCGTGAAGTGGTTGCGTTACTTAGATATGGCGCCTGAAAAGTTGGTTAGCGTGACCAAGAAATGATAAGGTAAATGGCTGATTCTTGATTCACATAATGAAGAGCACCTTTCTGATGCTAAATATGTCAATCTGCATGCATGAAATGGTTGCGTTACTTAGATAGGGCGCCTGAAAAGTTAGTTACCTGGATAAAAAAAGAAAATTATAAGGTAAATGGCTGATTCTGGTTTCACAGGATGAAGAGCACCTCTCTGATGCTAAATATGTTGGTCTGCCTGCGTGAAGTGGTTGCATTACTAAGATATGTCGCTTGAAAGTTGGTTATCGTGAACAAAAGAAAAAAATAATAACGTAAATAGCTGACTTTAGTGTCACAGAACCTGGCAGACCGATAAAATTTGTATCAGAGAGGTACTCTTTGTACCTCTCTGATACAAATTTTATCGGTCTGCCAGCGTGAAATGGTTGTGTTTTGAAACTTAGATATGATGCCTGAAAAGTTGGTTATCGTGATGAAAAAATAATGATAAGGTAAATGGCTGACTCTAGTTTCACAGGGTGAAGAGTACTTCTCTGATGCTAAATATGTCAGTCAGCTGTGTGACGTAGTTGCGTTACTTAGATACAGTAGCGTGCGTTCATACAAACACATGAATTTATCTACCCTGTGTCACCCTAATATTGATGCCGTAGTTCGCAAATGTACTAACTACAAAATTTTCAGTTTTTACTTTTTTAGTACCAGACAAATTAACTCTTTCTACCAAAAACTTAGTGTTACAGTTGTACTTTTTAGGATTCCGGCGTTAACCATAATTAGTATTATTGTTAACGCCAGAATTTTATTTTTATACATTCAATCTTCAAGTATTGACTGATTTCAACAAAATTTCAAAGTCTGGCGTATCATACGCATTTATAACATTTACACACGTGTTAAAGTTATGCAAGTGCATAATTTGTTACCGATTATTTGAAGGTGCCTTCACCGATTTGGAAAATTCTTTTATCGAAATCGGTTGTGTGGTTTGGGGGTGAAGTGTTTTTTAGTTTTGAAAAAATATTTGCCTGTTAACATAATGAGGTTTAGTGCACAAATGGACTAAAGTTTATTTTACTATTTTTGAAATTAGACTACTATAATACCACAATTTTTGGATATATTGCAGTCAAAGGACTAGACTCTTGAATAGACGTGAAATTATGTAATTATTTTTGTGCCGTGCTGTAACTTTAGAAAACTTTCTAAATTATATGCTCTACTGAAAAGTTGATAAAACTGTTGTTAGTACAATTGTGAACTGCGGCATGTATATATAATATCGGATACTAACGATAGATGAATTTTGCTCGATATGCAGCCGTTCAGAGTCAGTCATTAACCTTATGATTTTACTTTTGATCACGATAACATACTTTTCAGGCGCCATACCCATATCTAAGTAACACTAGCACTTCCCGTAGGCAGACCGACAAAACAAACAAGACTTCACCGACAAATTTTGTATCAGAGAGGTATTCTTTGTTCTGTGACACCAGAGTCAGCTATTTACGTTATTATTTTTTCTTTTGTTCACGATAACCAACTTTTCAAGCGACATATCTAAGTAACGCAACCACTTCACGCAGGCAGACCAACATTTTTAGCATCAGAGACGTGCTCTTCATCCTGTGAAACCAGAATCAGCCATTTACCTTATAATTTTCTTTTTTTTGTCAAGGTAACTAACTTTTCAGGCGCCCTATCTAAGTAACGCAACCACTTCACGCAGGCAGATTGACATATATTTAGCATCAGAGCGGTGCTCTGCATTCTGTAAAACCAGAGTCAGCCATTTGCATTACCATTTTTTTGCTCACAATAACCAACATTTCAGGCATCATATCTAAGTTACGTAACTAGTTCACGTGGGCAGACTGACATATTTAGCATCACAGAGGTGCTTTTCATCCTGTGTAACTAGAGTTAGACAATTACGGTATAATTTTTTTTTGGTCACGATAACCAACTTTTCAGGCACCATATCTAAGTAACGCAACCACTTCACGCAGGCAGACCGACATATTTGGCATCAGAGAGATGCTCTTAATCCTGTGAAACCAGAGTCAGCCATTTACCTTATAATTTTCTTTTTTTGTCTAAGTAACTAACTTTTCAGGCGCCTTATCTAAGTAACGCAACCACTTCATGCAGGCCGATCGACATATTTAGCATCAGAGAGGTGCTCTTCATTATGTGAAACCAGAATCAGCCATTTACCTTATCATTTATTGGTCACGCTAACCAACTTTTCAGGCGCCATATCTAAGTAACGCAACCACTTCACGCAGGCAGACCAACATATTTAGCATCAGAGAGGTGCTCTTCATCCTGTGAAACAAGAATCAGCCATATCCCTTATCATTTTTTTTTGGTCACGATAACCAACTTTTCAGGCGCCATATCTAAGTAACGCAACCACTTCACGCAGGCAGACCAACATATTTAGCATCAGAGAGGTGCTCTTAATCCTGTGAAACAAGAGTCAGCCATATCCCTTATCATTTTTTTTTGGTCACGATAACCAACTTTTCAGGCGCCATATCTAAGTAACGCAACCACTTCACGCAGGCAGACCAACATATTTTGCATCAGAGAGGTGCTCTTTATTCTATAAAACCAGAGTCAGCCATATCCCTTATCGTTACCAAATTTGTCGTGACCTCCCGTTCTAATAGCTATTAAGCCTGGGCAACATACAGGGTATACATGATTTTGGAAAATGGAACGCCTGATGCAGAACCATAATGGTCCAGCTAAACTATAAGAGATATAAAAATGCCGCTTTAGTAAAAGTTGTTCAGCCTGATGAGAATTTTCCAGAGACATAAAGTCCACGCGAACGAAGTCGCGGGTTTCAGCTAGTATATAATAAATATAACAAAATATAATATAAATAAATATAAATTTTTATAAAATTTATTTTATAATATAAAATATAATATAAAAACTTTAACATAGATCAATAAAAACTTAATCTATTTGATAATTTTATTTATTTATTGAACAGAACCATGAACGCTTGACCTAGAACACTTATTGACCGAGCGAGCGAAGCGAGTGAGGTCTCTAAATCGAGTTGGGGGCGAAAACACATTGTATGTATGTATGTATGTATGTATGTATGTATGTATGTATGTATGTATGTTTGTACCGCGATAGCAGCCGAACCGATGGTTTGATTATGATGAAACTTGGTAGACATGTAGGAAACATCAATAGAATTTTCAAGTTCGTTGGGCATCAAAATCGGTTCAGTAGTTTTTGAAATATTAATAAAAATGTCCGCGATTATGTAGCAAACGAAACCATAGCGCGTTCTAACTTTGGATAACGCCATCTAGGGGTTATTTAGGAAACTGAGTTGCGAAAAATAATCGCGAGGTCTAAGTTCGCGGCGAACTACTAGTTTAAAGCAAAATGGTAGCAGAAGTAGCGCCCTCATTTTAAATGAATTGTTTTAAAGTAAATATGAGATTTCCAACAATCTGTAGAAAGACCTTTAAATGATTATATGAATAACCTTTGATAGTAATTACGTTAGTACATTTAGTTTTCGCCAAAAGCGGCCACTTTTGGCGAAAACTCGTTTTAAAACTAGACGGATTATTAACCTGTCATCTGTGAGCAGACCGGAATCCGGTCGACATGCATTGTTTTACTATTGTGTATGGTATTTTGCACAGACGACAAGTTAATAATACTCTCAAAGGTTGCAGCCTGAAAAACAAAACAAACATCTATCCTTACCTCCCACGGCGCTACTCCTTGCTCACAGCCCAACAACTCCGCACCCTGAGTGACAATCTTCATACCCACCCTTATTTTGCCATCATTCACATGTTTAGCTAACATCTTGTCTATACAAGCCCTTATGGTGTACCAACCGTCTGTCAGAAGCAGCTCTGGTGGGTTGGTAGCACTGAAATAAATAAAAACAAGATATAAATGAAATAAGCGGCCAAGTGCGAGTCGGACTCGCCCATGAAGGGTTCCGTAGTAGCAAATAACATAATATAAAAGTCGTAGTATGTTTTTTTTTTAATTTTATATTTGAGTTGATTGAATGAAAGGTAAATTGCTGTTTATGATTGTTGACGTATTAAAAAAAAACTACTTACTAGATATCGTTCAAACCAATTTTCGCTGGTAGTTTTTATGGTAATGAACATCATATATTTTTTTTAGTTTTATGATTCCCATATTTTAGAAGTTACGGGGGGGGGGACACACTTTTTTCCACTTTGGAAGTGTCTCTCGCGCAAAGTATTCGGTTTAGAAAAAAATGCTATTAGAAACCTCAATATCATTTTTGAAGACCTATCCATAGATACCCCACACGTATGGGTTTGAGGAAAAATTAATTTTTGAGTTTTAGTTCTAAGTATGGGGAACCCCCAAAATTTACTGTTTTTTTTCTATTTTTGTGTCAAATCCTTAATGCGGTTCACACAATACATCTACTTACCAAGTTTCAATAGTATGGGTCTTATAGTTTCGGAAAAAAGTGGCTGTGACATACGGACGGACAGACAGACAGACAGACATGACGAATCTATAAGGGTTCCGTTTTTGCCATTTGGCTACGGAACCCTAAAAATAGGAACGTTTGAAGAACGGGTGCTGGAACGGGAACGGTGGAATGAGAGCGGCAACGGAAGCGAGAACGGGATCGGGAGCGGAAGCGGTAATGGGAACGGGCGGAACAAAGTTCCACGGGTCAGCTAGAAAATAAATAAATAAATACAAACAAATAAATCACACAGATTGATCTAGAACCAAAGTAAGTTCAAGACTTGTGTTATGGGATACTAATTCAACGATATTTTTTAACAAATACATATATAGATAAACATCCAAGACCCACGTCAATCTGAAAAAGATCATTTTCCATCTTTACCTGGCCGGGGATCGAACCCGGGACCTCCGGTGTGACAGTGTGGCATGATTACCAATAGGCCAGAGGTCATCTCATAAAAAACTATAACATGTTTATCCTAATGCAAGCACATCAAGGAGAAACAGCTAATAGCAATACTTCGGCTAAATATTGCCGTTAAATGCTAGAAGAATTAACAGCTCCAACGATTTTAATGAAACTCAGTATTTAGGCAGTGCAGCGGAGCGGTACTTTCCTGGGTCAAAAATAAAATATTTGGTAAAAGAATGTCACGTGTCAGCCTCAAGTGATTTTAAATTTATTATTGCAGAAAAACTGATATACATAAAATAGTTTGAAGGGTTATCTAGGGCATGATCGAGACAAAATTTTAAATTATGTCTCGTTTCCTTTCAAATAGTTTATTTTAAATGGGCAGCGCTGGACCTCGAAATCAGGTAGTCCCTTAAAGATATGAGGACACACATAACATAACCCTCCTTTTGGCTTAGAATAAAAAAATAAAAGCTTGCAAAATACGCACCTATTATCACCTCCTTGATTGTACACCTCCTTGACACACAAAACCAAAGTTTTGGAAGCGACATCATCTTTTTCCAAAATCTTTCTCAACGCTGGCCTTTCGGCACTATACAGTTCTTTAAAATACCTATATTTCAGTTGTAACAACACATTTTTAGCTGTACATATCCCGGACATCATTTTTGGAAACTTTACTTCATAACTAATAAGTTTCCATATAATTAATTTCACATGGTTTTCATACCAATTATCGGGGACCAACTTTCTATTGACCGCTTTCAGAAATATAGCTTTTAATAGTTCTAAACTCAATTTGGTTTCGGAAATATCGTTTCTCTTGCCAGTAAATTCAAAATTGTTTAAATCTGTATCATTTAGAATTAAATCTGTGGTTACTTCCTCATTCGTATTTTCATTTTCAAGTTTTGCTATATCTCTTAGCGTATATTTCTTATTTTTCTTATAACTATCATCATATGTCTCAACTTCTTCTAAAAGAGGTTTTACAACATCTTGAACATTGACTTTTTTGTATGGTGTTGCGAATTTACGCTTTTTTGCTTTAGGACAAGATAGTATAGGACTTCCAGATCTTTTAGACCTATTTTCTGGAGATTTGAAATCTTCTGTGTTCAATGATTCATCAAAATTCTTAATCACTTGTGTGTCTATAAGCTTTTCTATGTTTATATCAAGTTTACGTTTTCTAGTGTACACATCTGTTTTTAATTTGATGATACCTGAATTTGGTATATCTTCTGAATTATCTAATTCTGTGAATAATTTTTTTGATCTTAATAAAGCTTGCTCAGATATCGTCATTTCATTATTGTTTGCTGATTTGAAACTAAAAGATGGTTTTGTGTCTTGAAAATCTATTTTGGTTTCATTGACTTTTATATCACTGAGAATTTGTCTGCCTTTATTTAATGCATCTTCTGAAATAACAACTTTCTTGTCACTTGCAGTCTTAAAACCTTTAAATTCAAATATTTCCTTTTGATTTTCTAAGTAACTAGTAATATTAAATTCATTTTCTTTATAGTCACTCAGATCTTGAAATATTTGTTTGCTTTTTGCTAAAGCTTCTGCTGATATCTTTACTTCTTTATTGGAAGCTGTTTGGAATCCTTTAAAACTAGTTGGAACTCTTTCATTTCTCTCGGTTTCATGGAAAATATCCATCGGGCCGTTATTTTCTTCTGCTCGATCATATTCTTTAAACAGCCTTTTGCTTTTTGCTAATGCTTCACTTGAAATTTTAACTTCTTTATTGCTAGCAGTCTGAAAACCTAGAAAGGCGGGTTTTGCAATATTTTTCTCGACTCTTACGGCATTTTCTTTAACTGAATCTATGCCTTGAAAGATCATTTTAGTCCTCTCTAACGGCGCAGGTGACATTTTAACTTCTTTCTTACTAGCCGTTTGGAGACTTATAAAACTTGGAGTAACTTTGTCGTTTTTGATTAAATTTTGAATGTCGGACTTACTTCTTACTACTTTTGTCATACTAGAGTCTTTTTCCAAAACTGTGTCGATATTTTCAAATATATTTCTATTTTTGCCCAGAGCAGCTGCAGAAATTTCAAGTTGTTTCTTGCTAGCCGTGTGGAAACCTTTAAAAACGGGACTCGGACTTATATTCACAACTTCATCATTTTTTTCATTGTCTGTATCCAAATTCTCAAAAATCTTTTTGCTTTTAGCTAAGGCTTGAGCAGAAATTTTGACTTCTTTATTACTCGCTGTTTGAAAACCTTTAAAAGTTGGATTTGGAATAATATTCCCAACTTCATTTATATTTTTGTTGTCTTCATCCAAGTCTTCAAAGATCTTTTTACTTTTGGCTAAGGCTTGAGCAGAAATTTTGACTTCTTTATTACTTGCTGTTTGAAAACCTTTAAAAAGAGGATATTTACTATTGTTTTCGACTTTATTTACAGTACCATTGCTTTTCTCTATATCTTCAAACATATTTTTTTTACTTTTGGCTAGGACTTGATCTGAAAATTTAACTTCCTTATTACCATCTGTTTGAAAACCATGTAAAGCAGTTTTATATTTTTCTTCATTCATATCTTCAAATAATTTCTTGCCATTTGCTAAAGCGTCAGCTGATATTTGTATTTTTTTATTACTGGCAGTCTGAAAACCTTTGAAATTACTTTTTGGCATATCTTTCTTATTTAATATGTCTTGGAAAACTATCTTGGTTTTAACAGCATCAGCTTTAGTTATGTCTCCAAATTTATCATTGTTTGTTGGTAAGTCGTTTACTGTATTATCTTTAAAAATTATATCAAGTGTGTCCTTTCCTTTGAGATTTTCACAAAGTTTACTGGTATTAGAACTTTGTTGAAAATCATTATTAAATTCTTCGCTTAACTTTTTATCTTGAATTAATTTTGCAACATCGAAATCTTCTGTAAAGTTATTATTTTCAGATTGTAAATCTTGAAATATTTTCTTCGTTTTCTCTAAAGCTGCTGCCGATACAGTAATATTTTTATTATTAGCTGTTTTAAATTCCATAAAACTTTCTTTGCTTTTTGACGGTCTGCAAAAACCAACAGTTTCATTTCGGGACATTATAGTATCTCCAAAGTTAATATTTTCAGCTTCATTTCTCTCAATATCTTGAAATATATATTCAGATTTTGTAATTGCCTGTTCAGATACTTTAATCATCTTATTACTAGCTGTTTTAAATCTTACAAAACGAGTTTCTGTTACCACATGATTTCTATTTTCATCAATACTATCTCTTTGTGCATTTTCTGTATTTCCCCTATTTTCATTAACACTTTCAACGGATGATATACTTTCTGCATTAGTCTCGATATCTTGAAAAATGTTTCTTGTTTTAGCTAATGCCTGATCAGATATGTTTATAATTTTATTGCTAGCTGTTTTAAAGCCAATGTTTATATGTTTAGGAACAATTTCGTTCCCTTTGCTCTCACTAGAAATAACATCATATTTTATGCTCATATTTTTACTCGTTATTTCTTGGCTATCTATATCTTCAAAAATCTTTTTAGATTTAGCAAGAGCCATGACTGATATTTTAATATTTTTATTGCTAGCAGTTTTGAATCCAATGAATTCATTATCTTTGTCGTTAGCATTATCATGGAAAGACATTTCACCTTCAAATTCCTGTAAAATATCTTCATCTATTTTAGGAATGTCAGTACCACATTCTTTGTCAGACATTTTTATAGCATCATTATTTGAAACTTCGTTGTTTTCTAAACTGTTCTTTAGTCTCTTAGCACAAGGTTCAATTTCACATGATAAATTTTCCTTACAAAAATTTTCGTCCAAGTCTATATCTTGGAATACTCTTTTACATGTCCTCAAAGCTTTTTCAGATAAATTAATGTTTTTGTTACTCGCGGTTTTGAAACCATCGATTTTTTTTATTTTTCGCGATTGGTTTTTACGAATGTCATTATTCACATTTTTGTCAGATATTTCTATTGCTTTTCCATCAGCCGTTTTAAATCCAACAAACTTAGCATCATTGGTGGTATTTACCTCAAAATCTTCATAACTGTCTTCTTTTGTTTCTTCATTTTTATTGAAACGAACCTTATTTACTGATGTATTACCACTAATAATAGTAAAAACTTTAGGATTATTATCACATTTTTCCACCAACTCTTTTAAAGTCGGTACTTTGACTTTACTGCCATCAGTCTCATCGTCTAAGATACTTTTAGCCTTAGTAAAAGAGACGGTAGATATTTGAATCGACTTATTACTGGCTGTCTGAAAACCCACATACATCGTTGTATCTAAGACATCAGAGTGTTCGTAAAAAGAGGTTTCTAGTGCACATGTAAAAGGTAAATCCATTAGATTAGTTTGTTTGATATCTTGTTCTTCATCGCTACTAAATAGAATTTCGTCTTCAAAATCTATCGATTTTTTTTCTTGTTTATTACTTCCTATTAAAGCAATCTCTGTAAAATTATCTAAAGTATTGCCAATCAGATTCAATTTATGATTTGATTCAGTTTCATTGTCTTGATCATTGTCAATGTTTTCTGAACCTTTTTTTTTAGATTTTTCATAGCTATTATATTTCATACATGAAGTAGATGGCAGTGCCAAATCATGTTTAATTATTTTAGGTGTTTTTGAAATTTTCAGTACTGGACTGAGTCTTTCTTCTGTAATCACTAGTTCTGGTTCAAAATCTGTATGAATGAATAATTCTTTTCCTATTATCTGGGAATTTATCAGATGTTTCACTGTTTCAATATCATCATTCTCTTCAATGATAGGAAGTGCTAATTTTTCAAACTTTTCAAATGTATCTAAATTAAATACTAAAGGAGAAGTACTAATAGATTTGTTGCCTTTATTAATACTGATAATTGGGCTAGGATTTATATCTGTGTCAGTTATTATGTCTTGTATGTTAACATTGTCTTCTATTTCTATGCATTTATTGAGTAATGCAGTGCAATTATCATCCAGTGATGTTTTGTTATTAGATAACTCATATTCATTACTATTTTTTATATGTTTCTCTTCACTACTATGTGTTTTTAGATGGATATTTCTGGAATTACTTTTGACTTCATTTTCTGTACAGAAAATTACTTCTTTTTCAGTAATTGGGCTTTTTGTAGTTTTTAAACAATTCTCAACCTTATTTTCAGGGGGTTTAAGGTTTAGTTGTAAATTCGTGTGATCAAATGGATGTTCAAATTCTTGTGTAATGCCTTTGTGTGTGCTCATAGCCTCAACATCTTCTATGACATTCATAAACTGTGTATCTATTACAAATTGTGTTTCAAATTTAGCTGCCTTTGGATGTGGTACCTGGAAATATTTATTGGAAATTAATATTAATTTAAATAAGACCTCTCCAACTCCTCTGGCCAGCGAGAAGAGTGTAGGCCAAAGTCCTATAGCTGCTCTGGCCAAGTATGGCCCTGGTAGTACAGAGAGGGTCATGCTCCTGCAGGGGAGACAAAAAGTCCTGATGATGATGATGATGAATATTAATTTCATACAAACATTATTAAATTTGGACAGAGCATCTTTATAATTAAACTTTTGTCTTATAATCTGACATTTAAAAAACTCTCAAGTTCCTTGCTTCGGAAGGCATGTAATGCCTCATGTTGGTCTTTTCATCATCAAAGGGAGCCAGATGTCTTACGGCAGCTTGAAAATTTTTTCCCCAGTCTTAGCCACTTACCTACACATGCGAAAAACAAAACAAATGATAGACACAACTCTCCACTCATTCAAAAATGTAAAACTTACCACAGATGTCTGGAACTCGTTAACGGGCATAAAACAAGCAGTTTTGTGCTTCGCCAGCGCTTTATTAATACGTCTATTAGCTTCTATCACACAGTCTGCGTTCTGCATAGCTTTGATTTGTGCTGAAATGTTTTGAATAATGTCCTTGGAATTATAACCTATTTTACTTCGAAAATTTGGCTTGCTTCCATTGTCACTACTGCTGTATAGCCGGGCAGGCTTTCTAACACTATGCTGCTTCAACTTTTCTTCAAAGGTTTCAAGTAAATGCGAATTATTATCCATTTCTTTACGTAAATAAAATTAAGGTTTTTTTTTCTTAAAATCGAATTTTAATACGACTAAATCGTTTAGTTTTAATCGTACACACTAGAATACTAACTAATAATTACTACTGATAACGAGAAATATCATTTTTTTGTTGTTTTACACATTAAATAGCTTCAGCGGGAAAATATAGGTATATAAACAAACAAACACATTTTCGTGACATAAAAAAGTGACATCCTTGACATTGACATCACATCATCTGTAACAACAGCAATCTTTCCTAAACTATTTCTTTTCTATACAAATGTTTGAAGCTGTAGCTGTACTGTTTATTATAGTAAATGAGTAAAGCGCCGTGAATACGGCGCTTTAATACGTAAGTATATAACATACCGATTTGACCGCAGGGGGGTGAAAGTGCCATATATTGCGAATTTTTCGTTTTGAACGACGTCATCTATAAATCTTATTCCGAATTATATATCAAAACCACTTTATGTTATTAGTTTATTAGAATTTGTAGAGATGGCGCACTACGTGCTTTCTCAGTCCTAATTTCACGATGTTAAAGTATAGTATAACCAATAATTTCGCATACTCAGTACTAAGTCTTCGTGGTGTAATGGTTTACGCGTTTGAAATTAATCATGACATGAATCCTTGGGTTCAAATCCCCTCAAGTGCTAAAAAATAAAAATCTTTTGTAAGTTTTCCTATAAGTTTTATGTTAAACAAGAAGCAAAATTTCGCGCACAAGATACCAAGCCTGGTTGGCCAAGCGGTTAACGCATTAGAAATAATTTAACTGAGATCTCACTCAGAATTAACAGGTTCGAATCCCACTTCATTGTGTAAGAATAAATATTTTATATTGGTTATTTATTTTGTTTTGGAATAAGATTAATAGATGACACTACGTTTGCAGTTTAAAGTGTTGGCAGACATATTACGCGAGATGGCTCTCTATTTCAGATATATTATAGTACTCTATGTTTGACCGATTTCTGGACGCAAGCTTCATCACGGCAAGACGGATATTTCTCGAAATACACTAATTTGTGTCGAAATACACAATTCTAGCTTTATTGTCACATAAAAAGGCTTAATAATACTTTAATTCGCATCCAAAATGGTAAGTAAAAGTTTAAATTGCGTATTAAAAGTACAAATTGTCTGCAAAAATATGGCGGTAACTTAGGTTATGGTATTTTCAGTCCCACACAATTTTGCTGGTTCAGCCTGGTCCGAGGCCTGAAACTAGGACGTATTCGGACTACGAGAGTGTTAATGACTGCATGGAGGGCGTTTGCAAGATATACGAAGAGCATTTGAAGCGGAGAAACCCTAATACTCCCACTATAACCTATGACATATCACAACTTTTTGATTTTGTTGATCAGGTAAGTTTTTATATTGAAGTAACTATCTATTGACTTTAAGCAGGGTTTGGAATTACCTACCCAAGGCCCTAAGACCCAATTGTAACGCTTAGTGGGGGTTAAAATGGAAAAAAGAATCACAATAGTGATGGGTTGCTGGCTATACGAAAGGAGATTTACTAAATGGGTCTACAAAGCGAAAGTAAGTGGATCAGGGTGGGTCAGGGTCGTCCTCGACGAACGTATCGTGACCAAATTGCAGATCACGGTCTATGGTCTTTGCCTACCACTGTGGGAAACAGGTGTGATAATATGTATGTATGTATTCTAGCTATGATGTTGAAAATGGGGGAGATGAAAACTATAAAAAAGTTTTTATTTAAAATAATATTTTCTAATACAAGCTTTTATCTAAAGACTCCTCAAGATTAATTAAACGAGCCTAAAACTAGATGGAATTGCAATGTTTCATTACAGACTTCCTATGGCAATCCTCTGGCTCCATCATCAGATCAGCTCCATGTCATTATAGTTAATATTGCATTGCCACGCGAATTATGTATGCGTGAAAAATTTCAGCTCATTTGGAAACCGGAAAGTGGGTCAAATTTAACTTGCAAGATTTGATTACAGACAGACAACGGGACAAGTGAAACTAAATAGAAGCTTGCAAAGATTTATGAGCTATAGAGTTCACAGAGCCTCTTCTTATTTATTTCTGTTTTTCCTTTCAGTTGGCGGACCTTAGTTGCTTAGTATACCAAAAGTCAACAAATACGTATGCACCATACAACAAGGACTGGATTAAGGAGAAAATATATGTTTTACTACGCCAAGCTGCTGGCCAGAGCGATTAGGTATAAGCTGTGTACGTACTATAAGTCTATTACTTGATGGGAACATGGTCACAGAATTAATATAAGGTTCCACGCAGAAAACAGACTAATCCGTGACGCACTTTTTAGTCTGTGTAATCTTATGCAGTAACGCACTTTTTGTGCGCGTCGTGTGCGTTACAGCATATGGTTCCATGGGTTCTATTTTCACAGACTATCACAGACTAAAAGGTGCGTCATGGATAGTTTTGTCGTCTGCGTTGGGACGTATTACATACAGAACCTTGTAAGTGGCTTGCAGGCGCTGGCTCCACACCCTTCACAAGGCGAAAACGGAAAAGATGTTTGGTTATCTTAGGAGTTTTCATTCTATATGTGATACTTATATTAACTCTGTGATAATATTAAGGATCAACAAATAAAAACCATAAAAAAAGATGAACAGATACCTCTTTCCCATACTCGTGATTTGATCAAGGAAATATAGATCATTGGTGATAGTAATAGGGTTTAGATTTGTCTGTTAGAGTGGCCTGATCAAGTTGCTTCTGAGATGGATCTGAGGGTTCAATGACCTAGTTTTGTGGCCTGAGGATGTGTCGTTTTGTGATCATTACCTTTATCCAATGATGTGCCGTTAAATTAACTATGTTTTTGTGAATGGTTGCACTTTTGACATTTAAAAGATACTGTTTTTATTGTAACATTGCTAGAGTTCAAATATCAACTTTGTTGCTTTATTTTAAAGCTTAATTTACGTTATGGCAAAGAGTATGCGAAAGTGGCCTCATTTGAAATAAATTGTTTTATTAGAAATAAAGTGAAAATCAAGTCTTGCCGGTAGGCATTAGGTATGTCTATAAATGATATAGTATCATTTAAAGACATATCTAAGGACATTTAGAACAACCGTAAGGTTGGCAGACGTGTCAATTTTTTATTTAGTTTTATGATTCTTTTTTAACCTTGCATTACCGCCAGTACCAGACACAATAGTAAGACAATGAACGTTTACATTTATTAATGTCGTCCGGGTCTTTACCGGTTAACGAGAGCGCCACTTCTGTTTGCCTTTCGTCTTAACGACAGTACAGTGTAATATCAGCCGTATTTTATAGCAATAAGTCTCTTTTTACATCCATCTGTCAAATGAACAAAAAATAATACAAATCTTATTTATGTAATGTACTAACAAAGATAATATAATTACTAACGTAAAAGATACACAACGGTATAGAATCTATTGGAGGGCCCATAAGTAGGCAATACCGGAGTTGCAGGTAGGCACAGAGATGGCAGCACACAGGACTAGCAAAAAAGTGACAAAGACAGTGTTGAATATGCTTTTAAAATATTTATTGTATTTCATATAAGTCATATTTAATTATTATTTACATAAGGTAGTACTCTAAAAATTAAATATGATTTACCTGTATGAAATGCAATAAATATTTTTAAAGCATATTCAACACTTTCTTTGTCGCTTTTTTGCCAGTTGTGTGTGCTGCCATCTCTGTGAGAGCAGCTGGTACTAATTTCGCCTACTAGTTTTGCCTACTTACAGACCCTCCAATAGTTTCTATGGTGTTGGGTATCTGTTAAGTTTGTAATTATATTATCTTTGCTGGCATCCACCTCCACTATTTGTCACTTTGTTACCCCTAACCTTCACTGTTCAGTGCTCCCCTCCGCCATTAGTAACTTTGCCCCCCTCAGTCACTTGGGCATGCCTACCCATCGTCATACAAACATTATTATTTCTTTTCCTTGTAACTAGATGGCGCTTTAAGGTAAAAATTAAAACATAAAAATCTTTTATAACTATTATTTAAATAAAGTAGTACTCTAATTAGTTAAATAAGACTTATATGAAATGCAATATATTTTTTAAAAGTATATTCAACACTTTCTTTGTCACCTTTTTGGTTAGTCGTATGTACTGCCATCTCTGTGTGCCTACCCCGCAACTCCAGTTTTGCCTACTTACCATCCAATAGTTTCTATGGCGTTGGGTATCTGTTACGTTAGTTAATATATTATATTTGACTTGGGCAAATTACCCCCTACAAATGTAAGATCTGTGAAAGAAGAGTTTTGGGCCTACCAGCCATACAGACGACTCTGGTTATCAGGCCAGCTGGTAATAATTTCGCTTACTAGTATTGCCTACTTACGGGCCTCCAACAGTTTCTATGGCCTTGGGTATCTGTTACGTTAGTAATTATATTATCTTTGCCCCCGACTCGACTGAGCCAAAAAATCATCTCGATCTTTCAAACAATAAAACCGCATCGTAATCGGTCCATTCGTTTAGTAGCTACGATGCCACAGACAGACCCGTCAAAACTTATAACACTACTCTTGCGTCTTCTTGAGGTTATTTAAATTAATAAACACGTCTATTAACGACTAAAATGTTCACTAACTAATGTTGAGTCTTATTTCTATGATGATAAACTTATTTCTATGATTATTTTGATGATAAAAGATTGCCAGTGGACTTTTTAGACGTGGATAAACTTAAAGCTTTAAAAACTGTTTCTCTGCTGACTTTATTTTATTTGACCAAGTGTTGAAATCACTAACACACGATAAGAAGAAGTGTTGAAAGATGCAAAATAACGTAATTTTTACACCCCATTATGCTGTCGCATTGACGTCGATAAATTAAATGTTAAAATCTACAAAAATATGACGTCTCTGCGACAATATAACGGGATCTAGTAAATTAATGTAATAATGTTACTAAAATAAATTGCGAGCACTGCAATACATATTCTCTAATGTTAAAAATCCGCCGTGAGCAGTAATATAGATAGGCCTAAGTTAAACGAGACGAAACTTAGTGCGACGAACGCAAGACGCGACGTCTCGTTCAGGTATTCAGTGAAATCCAATGTGAACTTTATTTACTAGGTAGCAAAGTTCAAAAATGATAAACCGCTAACAGTGACAGCCAAGGCACAGATTACTAATAAGTTAGCCAAGGTGCGCGTGCGGCCGTCGCACGGTACAATTCGTGCCGAGTAAACGCGCCCTTATGGCCATACCTGTATTTTCCGGAGTCCAGTGCTCCCCCTATAAGGAAACTGAGATATCATTTATAATTGTGTTTTAACCAAACTCTAGATACCCTTTTAAAGTATTTTTTAAACTTCTGTTTATAGTGAGGTCTAGGTAGGTAGTATCTTTTCTACGCACATTTGTAAATTAATGTGCGTAGAAAAGTTTCACGTTCTTACTTGAAACTATAAACAGTAGTTCATAAATTGTTTGAAAGGTTATCCAAGGAAGAAGGGGCTTGGTCAAGACACAATTTTAAATGATCCGTTTCCTTTCAAATGGGGGAGCACTGGACTCCGGTAAATTCAGGTAGCCCCTTAAAGATTAACAAATCAGTTCGCCATATTGCGGAAAAAATCGGAACTAAATTTAACAGGCCCTTATCACATTTAAAACAACCGGTGGAGCCATCGTTTCTAGCCCACTAACGCCTTATTATTATTTAAGGAGTGCAGACGATCTGAAATCAACACTCTTAAATCAAAATTGTACTGTATAAGTCTACCAAAATATTATAATTAAATCCTATTTTAAGGGTGAATTCAATCCTAAATACTAAACAACTTTTCCCAGGGAACATACATCGAAGTATGTTTTGTATTATTTGTATGTATAGCGGGTAAAATAAACTGTGAAAAAAAAAGTAAAACATACATGGAAATACGAAAAATAATTTTGGGCCTCTCATACAAGTTCAGTTGATCCGAGTTTATATGAAGAGCAAAAAATTTTTTTTTATTTTTTTTAACGTATGTTCCTTGAAGAAAGCTGTTCAGTATCATGGACTGAAATCACCGTTAAAAGTTGCAGTATTTTTGTTAGACGTTATATAACTGTTAATAGGAGACGTAGATTTTTTTTATGAACACGCCATTTATAGCGTCACTTCTAAATCGTTTCATGGTACAAAATAGTGTCTTTTTTCTTGCTTATCTATGCGTGAGCATAGTCGTGTGATTTTTGTTGATTGGGTTAAGTGAAGGTACACTTTAAAGTTGAGCGGCTGGCGGCAGCGGCAACTGCACTTGCAGTTCGATTAGTTTAGTCACGACTCGTTACTAGATGGCACTGTAGGTATTAATTAAAACATTAAAATCTTTTATTACTATTATTTAAATAAAGCAGTACTCTTATTAATTTAATATGACTTAGTTAGAAATGCAAGAAATATTTTTAAAGCATATTCAATACTGTCACTTTTTGCCAGTCGTGTGTGCTGCCATCTGTGAGAGCAGCTGGTATTAATTTTGCCTACGTACGCGGCCTCTAGTTACTACGGTGTTGGGTATCTGTTAGGTTAGTAATTATATTATCTTTAGCTCTATTTAGTTCACTGAGAGCAAGCCACTTGCTGCGTACCATTCGCAGCATCTGCCGCGCCGTGAGTCGCGTGTTCTTTTTTGTTTTTTCGTAGTGTCAGATTTTTTAAGCTGCCTTAACTTAAGGCGTCTGACATAGCTTGACGACTGCCTTAAGGCTTACAATGATTGTAACCGGGACCAACTGTTTATACATGCCTTTCGAAGCACGGAGAGGCTCGAGTGATTTTTGTACCACTTGTGATCACCCATCCAAGTGAGGACCACGCCCGGTGTCGCTTTACTTGCGAAAGCGCTCCCTCCGGGCCACCGAGCTCCACAAACGCGTGTTCTAAAGTCATCATACGAAATAATAGTCACTATCACTACAAGTGCCGCGTAGCACGTACATCTGCTGCTGCCGCTGCCGCTCTTTGAAGTGTACCTTAAGATTTGTTGGTTATTTAGGCAACAAATTAATTTAAGTGGTAAGATACTTGTAAGTTTCGTTATGTAATAAAACTCTTGTGATTATTTCTGTATATTTTATTTACTATTATTTTAGAATATTACACCTCGCGAGCGCTTACTCCCCCTTTCCTTCCTTTTGTAATTTTTCTGCAAAATCCCTGTGTAGAATGAAGTCAGTGTGCGTCTCTTTTTCTGTCGTCTAGCTTTAGCATGCGACTTTGTCCGCGTAGAAGTTGAAAATGGTTCTAACAGGATTTTTAAATCGATTTATATGTTATTATTATGTTAGAATGTTTAAATAAGTCTTTATAAAATAAAACAATCTATTATAGTGTAGGGATTTAAAGGCTTAGCAGACTCAGCGAACATTGTTTCCGTTCCTGATACCAATCCCGTAGAAGTCGCCCCCTAGGGGTTGCTAACTACTAAAATACATAAAAAATAATTGGCCAAGTGCGTGTCGCGCCATATTGACTTCCTCCTTACATGTATGGCAGCTACTCTAAAAAAAATTATTTCCATATTTTATTTTATGACTTTTGCCATGATTGATATACATATTGTTACGAAACTGGGTTCGAGATTTGGAGAAAAACGCCAAAGTTCGTATGAGGGTTTTTATTCACTACGGAACCCTAAGGTTGACACGTGAAGATGGTCTTCCTGATGTCCAAGTCCAATTCGCGTAGCAGCTGAGGTCCAGGTATCTCGCCAAATTAGTCGCAGGTACTTCCACTTGTCGCACTGAGGTAGGCTTCCTTCGCTTCGCTTCGAAGTTATCGCTTTCGTAGCTCGTACTGAACTGGCGGCACACGCACTCGAGCGCCTTTTTATATGCGCCGATACAGAGGTCTACACTTTTCTCGAATATTCGCCTCACTTGACGAATGTATTTCGATTGACGGGAAACATCGAGACGCCTGTATGTATGTGTGAGTGCGGTTAAGCCGACGACCATTCAAAGAACTCTAGCCTTTATGTTGTAAGGATATAAGGCCTAGTTTCGCTTGCATGATTCCACTCGCGAACATTCCAAGTCTATTTCGCCAGCAGAGTTCTTACTCGCGAATATTCTACATCTATCTCGTTCGCGACAATATCCATGCCTAATTGTAGCTTTCTAGTACTTATAGTTTCTGAGTAGGACCGCGGACGGACAGACAGACAGACATGGCGAAACTATAAGGGTTCCTTGTTTACTACGGAACCCTAAAAATGACATGTGTCTCTTTTTAAAACTTAGGGATACAATTTCAAAAAGGCCTTAGCGGACGTCTCCTAGTCACAATCTACCAAATTTCATCTTCATTGGCTAAGTAGTTTTCGAGATTTCGTGATGAGTGATTTTCGCTTTTATTTATGTAGTTTTAGGGTTGGGTTACATCTGGCAGCACAGAAAGGAACTCCTATGCTACATTATCCCGTCATCTTGTCTCATAGGATTGAAATTGAGGTGACAAATGATTGAGTAGGACAGACCAGCATGGAAACTTCCACGGGAGAAGCAATAAATAAAAGACAAAAACCTTTAAAATTTTGTATTTAATGAATTTAAACATCTATTTACACATATTTTAGATCTAACAACTTATCTATAAAATTTAGGTAATTTGGGACTATTATATAACGTCTAATAAAGTATACTAAAACTTTTTTAAAGGGTAGATTCAGTTAATGATACTCAAAAACTTTCCCTAAGGAACGTAATCGAAATTTCAAAAATATTTTTTTGTGTCCACGAGGCATATTTTCAGCATTGCATTAGAGTGTCTTAAAGTTTATTTCATAAAAAAAATCAATGTTTTATTAGAAAGAAATTAATTATTATGATTAATAAAAAAACGCGTAGAGGCCTTTGGAAAAGTTGATGTTATGTGGCGATGTAAAGTAGTTGTTAAGTATCCTGAACTAAATTCACCCTTAAAATAGTTTTAGTATATTTTTTCCCCGTTTAACAAAAATATAAGACTTGTGCAAATATTCTAGAAACGATAACATTATTTTAAGTAAAAAATATTTTTTTTTTAAATATCATTGTTTTTGTACAAGCTTTTGTTGTGACTTTACTTATCAAGACAAATGTGATAAGCCCGAAATTGATAGGTAGGGTAGCGTCGTTTTATTATAGATTTCCTATGGACACCTTTTGGCTCCATCAACAAATTAGCTTCTTGAAGCAAAATAATTGCATTGTAATCTATTTTACATTGGTATACAGAATTTCAACTCATTCGAAACCGGGATTAGCAAATTGGATTTATTAAATTGTAAACTGCGTTAATTTCTAAGATGAACCCCTTAAGGCCATACCCAAATTTTCCGGGGTCCAGTGGCGCCGCCATTTAAAATAAATCATTTAAAAGGAAACGGAGATATCATTTAAAATTGTGTCTTGGTCAAGTTCTAGATACTCATTCAAAGTATTTTTTAAACTACTTTTTGTAGTTTAAAGTGAGAACGTGAAGCTTTTCTACGCACATTTGCGAAAAACGGCCACTTTTAGCTAATGTGCGTAGAAAAGCTTCACGTTCGCACTTTAAATTATAAACAGTAGTTCATAAAATAGTTTTAAAGGTTATCTAGGGCTTGACCAAGACACAATTTTGAATGATATCTCCGTTTCCTTTTAAATGATTTATTTCAAATGGCGGCGCCACTGGACCCCGGAAAATTTGGGTATGGCCTTAAAGGAGGGCCCTTCAACAAACTGGAATCCACCACAGCTTTACTTGCCAGCTATTTATAACAACTAATTTTTTTTTTGACTCTAATATAAACAATAAAAATACTTGAAAGTTAGTCAAAAATATATACATCTACATACACCAATATATTTATAGTAAAGGTAACAAACGTCTAAAGGCAGATGTGTGAAAAAAATATATAAGGTCTAACAAAATATACTGAAACCATTTTAAGGGTGAGTTCAGTCCGTGATAATGAACAACTTTCCCCAAGGAACATATAACGAAATATGAAAAACATTTTGTTAGACGTTATATATTTCTTCAAGCATCTGCCAGTATATAGTCTATAGTTTTCTGGTATAAATAAGAACTCTATATGCCTACAGTACAGCAGGGAACTGATAAAGAAAGAAGAATAGGGAGGTGGACTGAGTAAAAAATATAATTATCCAAAAATAAAGGGCAAATATTTAAACAAAAAGGAACCATTAACTATTTTGAGGCTGAATTCAGCCCATGATACTGAACAACTTTCCCCAAGGAACATGTATGGAAAATTAAAAAAAAAAAAACTATCAGCTGATAAGAGTTTGTATGGAAAGCCAAAAATATTTTTTCATATTCCGATACATATTCCTTGGAGAAAGTTCTGAGTCATGGGCTTAATTTAAACTTAAAATAGTTGCACTATGTTTTGTTAGACATTTAGTAATTATAATTTTCTATTTTTAAACATCACTTACTTATATTTACACTGTGGAAGAAAATTCGAGAAATAACGGCGTTTTGGCGCCAAAATAATATTGCAACGATATGTCATATAGATAGGTACCTAGATGCTTTGCTAATTAAAAATAAGTGTTAATGAAAAGTAGAGAAACACTTGAAGGTCCTTAAAATTATAAAAATGTATTTATATACTTTTACTAAGGGACCAATAGGGTTGTTTGCCCTGTGAGAGACATATATTCGAAAGTCTAGAAAAAAAAGTAGCCTGACTATCACATTAGTACGGAAATGCTGATTTTAAAAACTTTAGATGACTTTTATTTTATTTTTATTATACTTAAGTGATCTAGTATAGCCCGTGGTTTGATTTATTACGATAATATCCCTGACACGTTGTATATATCTAGCTGAATGATTTTCAGCTATATTACAAAACCGAGCTGTATTGCCAAACAGCTAGAGTTTTTGAATAACAGCGGATTATACAATCCAACTGCGACATATACAACGTGTCAGGGACATAATCGTAATATCGTAACAATCGTAATAAAATAAAAGTTGTTCATGGTGACGGCTTAGAACAAATGGCGGACGCTAATTTAAGTGCGTGTTGACATTTATTTACACCCTGTATACAAGGCCTAACATAATATACTGAAATTATTTTAAGGGTCTGCATAGAGCCGCAAGACCCAAAATGCTCTGTCTGCCCCATTAGGGATAAAGACGTGATAGTATGTATGTATGTATGTATTTTAAGGGTGAATTCAGTCCGTGATACTGAACAACTTTCCCCAAGGAACATATATCGAAATATGAAAAGTAATTTTTAGCCTGCCATACAAGTTGACCGATCAGCTGATCCGAGTTTGTATGGAAAGCCAAAAATTATTTTTTACATTTCAACATATGTTCCTTGGGGAAAGTTGTTCAGTATCATGGACTGAATTTACTCTTAAAATAGTTTCAGTATATTTTGTTAGACCTTATATAATACAGTACCCTTATTACGAATATTTGCGTCAAAGTATTCGTATTGCCTTTATCTACGTTTTGTATGGAAAAATTAGTTCCTTTTACTTCCCTTTCAAAGAAAAGAAAAATTTTCATATTGGTCTGAGCATCTTCGAGTAATCGGGGAACATACAAAAAATATTTATTTAAATTGATAACCTTCTTTTTGAAGTCGGTTAAAAACGTAGAAGAAGGCGATACGAACTGACCCAAATATTATTGCTAACGGATTAGTATAATAACAAAATATACAATAGTATCTATTTTACAATGTACATAATTTTATTTACATTTCTACAAAATAACAATATTTGGATTCTTTTAAATGTTAGAAATATCTTGTGAAGAAAAATACTTGGGTACTGTGCCTCTACTCCAAAAGCGACACGACATTCGTACGTAGTTATGTGCTCGCGTTGCAGCGTCAAGCAACATTAAGCGCTACGAAATGATGATATAGTCTAATTTGGTTTGACATTGAAATACGACGACTTTCGGTCCGTTGTCGTGTCATTTTGTGGTGTAACGTAACTTTTGACACACTACTTGCCTATATCACTTTAAAGAAAATACAAAATAAAATAAAACTATTACAAAAATAAAATTGTAAATAAAGTGGAAAAAAATGAAATAACTTTTTTATATGAAGATAAAATCTATCATTCGAAATTGCACCTTATATCATTGCGGCAAGGTTCATTCGCTGTCGCTTTCCTCTTTTCTCTTCCGCTTACCTTTCGGGTGGACCTTGTATATGTGTTTCTGCAAGTCTTTAGATGTTAAGTACCTGTGGAGGAAATAAATATTATAAAAGAGGTGTAGTACGTAAACGTAGGCCAAGGGAATAGGCGTAAACCTTGCACGATATCGCTAAAATATAATATCTGAAAGTGCTGAATTCTTAAAGTTTCTCGGCGTTTCTCATTTGCAAGAGCACAGTATGCAATGGAACTATTTACGATAATGTCGTGAATGTAAGAATTGGGTACCTATTTTCCTAGGCCAAAAATAAATTATTCTGTACTGATAACAAAATAAAGCATCGCAAAATAATGTGACTTGTCTTTGAACATATCTATTTTAACGTGATTTTAAATTTGTTATTGCAGAAAAACTGATAATAAAAGCGTTGTGAAAACTGTAACGTCATCTGCCTGTATTTCATACAACATCCCAAAGAAACTGTTTAATTTGACGTTAAAAAGTATCTTATTTGACTTGTAGGAAAATAGCGTATTGCGAAAGTTTCTCGCTGTTTCTCGTAGTTTCTCACCTGCAAGAGCACAGTTTGCACAAAAACTTAAAGTCCTCAGGGTCCCCGTGCGCTCGCCGCTCGTGTCTCTCCAGTATAACGGCGGACATGAAGCAGCGGTGGCAGGTGCTACATTCGTGAGGCTTCGATGAGCTGTGAGACTATAAAAAAATAGGTTAAATCTAATATTTCTCATGTAACACTTTGTTTGTTTGTTGTTAAATCTTACACAAGACACAAAAATACAAGTTAGAAGTAGAAAACAGTACAAAGGCGGACTTATCCCAGGTAGGGATCTCTTCCAGTCAACCTTGAAATAAGAGGACAATTAACAACACGGGGTACACTTCTATTAAGCCGTGTGGTGTCCGGCAGAGTAGTATAGGGCCACTCCAAGTCCTCCCGTGGACGTCGTAGAAGCGACTTAGGAAATACAAGCTGAATAAAGCTTGTAAACATCAATGAGACCTCTCCAACCCGTCTGGCCAGCGAAGAGAGTGTAGGCCAAGTATGGCTCTGGTAGTACAGAGAGGGTCGTGTTCCTGCAGTGGAGACAAAAAGACCTGATGATGAAGACTTCACTAAGCAAAAAGGTTCTGGAATTGTGACCGCGTACTAACAAGCGAAGCGTAGGACACCTATACAAGGTGGTCAGACGACCCGATCTAGGTCGCTGGATGCAGGCCGCTCTAGATCGGTCATTTTGGAAATCCTTGGGAGAGGCCTATGTCCAGCAGTGAACTTATGCAGCTGAAATGATGAACACTTTCTATCGTAATTATCATGAGGATGGGTGGCTCTGCAATAGTACGCATTACTAGCACTTTTGCAAGTTAAGCGATACCGGGCGTAGTCCGCACTTGGATAAACACAAGTGGCATGAAAATATCTCGAGCTCCACCGTGCTTCGGAAGGCACGTAAAGTAGTTCAGTATCATGGAGATTACTTGCTCCAAAAATACTTTGGCTGGTGGATGATAAGAGTCACCCTGTATGTATACATATATAAAATCTTGAGACTTACAACTTTAACGTGTCGCTTGAGGCTCGAGTTGGTCCCGAAGGCTGTGTTGCAGATTTCGCAGAGGAACGGCCGCTCGTTGCGATGCGTGCGTTCGTGGACCTGTTTATAATGATATTATCTTTCTTTTAGATTTTCTCAAAAGGATTTTACCGCCAAAAGTCTAGAAATCCCTCATACATATACAGGGTCTGGCAAACTCACACCTTAAGATTAGAATCCTAACAGAATCCCTTCTCATTTCACCGGAACGTTATATAAACCCCTAAGAATCCCTATTTTCATATTATGAATCTCCGGATTCATGATATAAAGAAAGATCACCTGCAGGTGAGAAGAGGAACCTTCTCATCTGCATCCAAGCCTTGAAGAATCCGACCCCCATGCATACCACAAAGTTAGAATCCTAAAAGAATCCCTCTAAGAAGATTATAAACATCTAAGAATCCCAATTATTGATATGAATCCTTCCCCTTCTCACCTGCAGATTCCAAGCCTCGAAGAATCCCTTCCCGCAGTAGGTGCACCTGAAGGTGGCCCCCCGCAGCGCCCTCTCGTGACACTTCATGTGCATCTTCAACAGCGCTTGAGACCCAAACTTTTTGGGGCATTGGTCGCAGCCATGGGTCTTTTCCTGAAAAGAAAAAGTAATAAGAATTTTCAAAAATATAGAACACCAGATGGCAGCACAGTGAAGTCAGGTCCATTAATACACACATACTATCACGTCTTTAGCTTGTATCTTAGTCGCAGTCTACGACATCTACGAGAGGACTTGGAGTGGTCCTATTCTGCTCTGCCGGAAACCACATGGTGAATTACAAGCTAAACAAAGTTTATAAACATAAGCAGATAGAGCCGAAGGCCACTTTTAGCACGATGGTGGGCGAGGTGGCAGTCGATTGGAGCTGACGTCACTGTGCTGCCATCTGGTGTCAGATATTTTCGGAAACCCTCATACACACGCTATCATATCTTTACCCCTTATGAGGTAGACAGCGCCTACCTAACAGGGGGAATAAGTATGTGACGGAAGGAGGGCAAAGTTACGAATGTCGGAGGGGGGCATTGCACAGTGAAGTTTAATGTAACAAAGTTACAAATAGTAATAGGTGGATGCCACATATAAGGTAACTCACCAAATGTGTGTCCCGATGTTTGGCCAATGAATGTGCGTATTTAAACCTCTTCGGACAGTCGGCGCACTGGTAACCGGAGTCGTCCGTGTGGCTGGCGATGTGAGCACGGAGCGCCATCCATCCTAGTATGGTCTTTTTGCAGATCTTACACTCGCGGGAGCGGGTTGGGTGGTGTCTGCAATGATATAAAATAATTTTTTTAAATAAAAAACGACGGGTTGCACTCTGGGAGTGCCGGCAGAAGTGAAAACTTGAATATTAACGTTGTGCATTTTTGATATTTTTGACTGGTTAGGGAATAATTTTGCACGAATTGCTTTAATTATCAGTGTAAAATATTTCAAATCTTTTCTGAACCACAGTCTGTCACAAATGTCACAAGCATGACCAAATTCATTTTCAACAAAATCATTTTCAAATATACAGCAGTATGGCCACTACACAGATGGTCGAGCCATCAGCTGTCATTATCCATGGATGCGCGTAGCACGCTGTAACATAAACACACACGAACATTCGCGCAAGCGCCCTGCGCCGTCTTACGAATTTTCGATCAGGCCACGTGTCCTGACGCAAGTTTAAAATATTTTTACCCATTCCAAAAAAAGTGCACAACGCCGCTAAAGAAGTTTTCACTTCAAAAAACTTGAGAGGTGTCAAGGGACACCCGTATGAAACGAAGTTCGAGAGAGAGAGAGAGCCCCTTTCGCAACGCGCGATAAGGAACTTTGTTCAAATCAAATCAAATCAAATATATCTTTATTATCATAGGATATTTATAATATCTCTTAATAATCGTCATTATTTTGTTGCACAATTGTTGACGTCAAATAGTTACTTACAGCTAAGTTTACTACCGCTTCCAAAGCGCTAGTGCAGAAGAAGCGGTAACAAACTGCACTGCACCTTTTCTCCAAGGACGTCAACTCACAATTTAATTAATACTTAAAGTTAATGTGGACAGAGAATACATTGTTTCGTTTGTTATGTCATATCATAATTTAAATTTAATTTTTAGAATGTCAAAATTTTAAAGTAATGTCAAGTTGTAGATTCAGTTTGTACAAAATGTACCAAATTATGACATTTTCGAGTACCTATATTACAAACTTTTAGAGGGACCCGCGTCAAGCTCACGCCAGACTTTTTTGTCTTTAAGGTAGTCATCGGTCCTATAATAAGCCTTCTCACAAAGTACTTTCTTTACATAAGTTTTGAATCTTTTGTCTGGCATATCAAGGATCGATTTTGGCAATTTATTATAAAAAAGTATACAGTTCCCCATAAATGTCTTATTAATTGTTTTAAGCCTATAAAACGGGGCAACTAAGTCATTCTTATTACGTAAGTTTCTATCGGTAAAATCGCTTACTTTATTGTATGAGGAAATATTTTTCCTTACATACATTATGTTTTCAAATATATACTGTGATGCTAAGGTAAGTATATCTATTTTCTTGAATAATTCTCTGAGTGAGTCTCTAGATCCTAACCCGTAAAAAGCACGAATTGCCCGTTTTTGTAAAATAAAAATAGTCTGAATATCGGCTGCATTCCCCCACAGGAGTATGCCATAAGACATTACACTATGAAAGTAACTAAAGTACACTAGTCTAGCAGTTGCTACATCTGTCAATTGTCTTATTCTCCTAACAGCATAAGCCGCAGAACTAAGCCTATTTGAAAGTTTAGTTATATGAGCACCCCATTGAAGTTTCGAGTCTATTGTAATTCCTAAGAAGGTAGTACTTTCAACAAGATCGAGTTTTTCACCATCTATCATTATGTCAACGCAGCCCTGTCTCACATTGGGAAGAGAAAATCTAACGCATTGAGTCTTTTTCGCATTCAACATGAGATTATTGGCAGAAAACCAATCAGAAATGGAAGACAAGGTGCTGTTCACCGCGCTAGCGTTTGTGCTATGTCGATCAAGTTTGAATATAAGCGAGGTGTCATCAGCAAACAGCAATTCCAATTAAATTTATTTGTACAAGCTTTTATTGTGACGCCAAAGTACTTACTAAGACATATGAAATAACTCGATGGAGTTTTGTCGTGTTATTACTGAGTTCCATCGACCACGTTCCGTCTCCGTGATCAGACCCTAGGCATCGTCTACCATAAAGTCCTCGTCAAAACAAATCAAGCTAGTCCTACTTAAGGTCATGTTATTTTATCACTGTGTTACGTCGAATATCTCCTGGCATAGATGGCGCTACGGATATCTAGTGATGAGAAGCGGAAGCTATGTATTTTAGCTAGTAGTTAAGCTACTTATAACTAGATAGTGTTCTTGACTATCAGGAGTTTTTTAATTTGCCTAGCTAATAAACTTGTTTATCAAAGAAACATACTATCACGTCTTTATCCCTAATGGGACAGACAGAGCATTTTGGGTCTTGCGGCTCTATGCAGAGCCCAAGGCCGCAAGACCCAAAAGCCACTTTTAGCGTCATGGTGGGCGAGAAGATGGAAAAGCAATCAATACAGTGATGGGTTGCTAGCCGCATCGCCTGTTAACATGATTTGCATTTTTGCCCATTCCCTCGATCGGCTTTTACGATCTGCGTGGGAAGAGAAGCAGCTGGTACATTCTAAGTTTTTTTTAGTTCTCCCAGACCAGCATGGGCATTTATCAAAGATACTTGTGCATAATTCTAACATCACCATCATGCAAAGATTACAAAATGGCCTTCTTAGGAACATCGCCAACACATCATGGCTTATCACCAATAATGAAGTCCATAAGGAACAAAAAATTACCACCATGAAGGAGCAGATAAGACTCTTGTCTGCGCGATATGAGAAGCGACTCGCTAACCACTCTAATGATAATCTAGATCGGTCATTTTGGAAATTTTTAGGAGAGGCCTATGTCCAGCAGTGGACGTTATGCGGCTGACATGATCATGATGATGAACCACCCTAATGAGTCGACGTCCAAGCTGGTCTATATTAGCTACAAAAAGCGTCTAAATATTCGATATTCAAGGACTAAGTTAAGAAAATATTTGAGCATTACCATAATATATTGTCTTTGGCATTACTGACCTTCCCCTGTGGTTCTTCAAGCTGCTCTTCGTCACAAATGTCATATCACAGTCCTTGCACGGGAAGGCTGTTGCTTTCTCCGTATCCTCGGTCAGCAACGGGTCCTTCATCGGCCGATCCACCATCCTCGCTTCTCTCAGTTGCGTTCGTCTGAAATTTTTTCTATATCCTTTTATTTAATATGCAATGCAATATAATGGAATTAAAATAACAGTAAAAGAACTAAAAAAAAATTGCTGTTTCCATACTAAAGTGTACAGCCCGGTAATTTGTATGGGAATGTCGATTTTTTTTTGTTTTTTTGGCCGTTATTTTTATTTCATTATACTAGAATGATCTAGTATAGTCTGTGGTTCGGTTTATTATAGATATATGTGCCTTCCACGTTGTATTTGTGTTATAATTATATTGCGTTAAATATTGTTATAGCGGCAACAGAAATACATCATCTGTGAAAATTTCAACTGCCTAGCTATTATGGTTCATGAGATACAGCCTGGTGACAGACATACGGACAGACAGACCGACAACGCAGTCTTAGTAATAGGGTACCGTTTTTCCTTTTGGGTACGGGATCCTAAGAACATAAAATGTACCAGCTGCCTCTCTTCCCGCGCAGATCGTAAGGCGATCAAGTTAAAAGGCGAGATTGACGTGCCAGTAGGCGAAGTTCTTAGACATAGCTTTCAGACTTCACTCATGCCAATTTCTGTTTGGTCTAAGACCGAACTGTGCTATTTTGTGTATTTCGACCATGTGTGGAGCAGTGTTGTTGCAATAGCGATAGTTTCGAATTAGTCCGTTTTTTAAAGAGAATTCTTATAAGGAGAGGTATACTTTTCTGAGTTCAGCAATGCCACTGGGTACGAATGTTATACACGTCTACCCAAGCCCAAAACGCCCGGGAGCCAGATTGAACTCCGCGTCAGGAGGAGGGGAGGGGGGCCCAAAGTACAGAGCTCCTGGCGCTCAGAAAAAAAAATCTGGCGGATTTGTTTGGACTTTTGAATTAAGTTTGGTATCATTTTCAGGTAACCAGATAATGCCCAGTTCATTCCTCATACCAGTTCTTTTAGGGTTCCGTAGCAAAATATGACGCAATACTTAAAATACTAAACTTTTTGTAGTAACGGTATGTAAACAAACCCTTATATTTTTATATTTTTGTATGAAACTTGGTTTATAAAAAATACTATCCGAAAGCCCGTTTAATGCAATTATAAAAATATAAACAATAAATATACTTTTATCTATTTTCAAGGTAAAATAAAATAATTATCGCATATACCTAATAGAACCGCATAGAACGATTTATCTTCGAACTACTATGTGAAACTTTTCATTTGTCCTTTCTGGCTATCACGACTGGTATCGTTAGATTCCTTGTAACGCTCAAAACCCGAAACTCTGAGTTATAGAGTGCTTAAGGGGCGGAGGGGGGAGGGGGAGGCAATCAAAGATAGCGGAAGAGCAGTTTGGTTTTCACGCCATAATTCTAAAAGTTCTGGACTGATTTCCAAAATTTAAATGATTTCTCAAAGGTAATAATATGCTCCACGTTTTGTCTATATACATCTTAGATGTATTAATTACAGTTGATAAGTTTTGTTATATGAAATGTTGAAGCTACAGAATTTGATTTACAACTAGAAGTGCCCGCGGGCTTTGATCCACATGGGAATTTCAGGATAAAACTATCCTATGTTCTTCCCCGGGTCTTAAACGATATCCATGCCAAATTTCATTTAAATCGGTCCAGCCGTACACGCGTGATGGCGTGACCAAGGGAAATAGGTATTTATTTATACATATACAGATTTACTCCACAATAACATAATTCAGTGCATTTGAGCTAGCGTTTGCAGCAATTACATTTGGTACTGCAAGATTTCAAGCATCTACATCTAATCAATTCTAAGCATGCTTGAGCAGCCCTAGGACTTTGGGTCCACAGTGGCACCTAAACTTCTCCTTCTTGCCAACCCCATTCAGATGGTAAGGAATATTCTGATTTTTTTTATATGGAAGATAAATTATTATCTACAGTTATGATGAATTCTTAATCCATTGGTAAGTCCATGTTTGAGTAACAATGATAAAAATAATACAAAAACAATAATAAAAAAACAAAAGATGGTAATAGCTCTTCTTTGTTTGATCCTTCACGAAGAAAGTTAGCCCATCCTTTTGGAATCCTTGTATGTTCGCTAACTATTGATTGCGTGGTTGTAAGCGTTGGCCAGAACCGCGTTTTTTTCGAGCTGCCATTCTTGAAACTCCAGTCACCAATCACGTCCAATCTTTTGACATTAGATAGTTCTCTAATCAGAAAGGATGAAAACGCATTGGTAGCATAATCCCCAAATGTTTTTGATGGTTATGGGCTCAACATATGAACTAAAGCCGAACCATCTAGTATCTTAGCTGTTACTCGAGGAGCTGTTAGACAAGAAGGACAGGCAAACCGAAAATTTATTTGCCTCCTACAGAGGCTGCCCTCAAACAACATACCTTAAGGGCAGTTTTACAAGCTGTTTATGTTTGGGGGCAGTGCTCATAAAAAATCTGAATATTCCTTGCCCATCTAAATGGGGTTGGCAGGAAAAAGGAGAAGTTTGGGTGCCACTGTGGACCCAAAGTCCTATGACTGCTCAAACATGCTTAGAATTGATTAGATGTAGATGCTTGAAATCTTGCAGTACCAAATGTAATTGCTGCAAACGCTAGCTCAAATGCACTGAATTATGTTATTGTGGAGTAAATCTGTATATGTATAAATAAATACCTATTTTCCTTGGTCACGCCATCACGCGTGTACGGCTGGACCGATTTAAATGAAATTTGGCATGGATATCGTTTAAGACCCGGGGAAGATCATAGGATAGTTTTATCCTGAAATTCCCATGTGGATCAAAGCCCGCGGGCACTTCTAGTTGTAAATCAAATTCTGTAGCTTCAACATTTCATATAACAAAACTCATCAACTGTAATAAATACATCTAAGATGTATATAGACAAAACATGGAGCATATTATTACTTTTGAGAAATCATTGAAATTTTGGAAATCAGTCCAGTACTTATAGAATTATGGCGTGAAAACCAAACTGCTCTTCCGCCATCTTTGATTGCCTCCCCTTCCCTCCTTCGCCCCTCAAGCACTCTATAACTCAGAGTTTCGGGTTTTGAGCGTTACAAGGAATCCAACGATACCAGTCGTGATAGCCAGAAAGGACAAATAAAAAGTTTCATATAGTAGTTCGAAGATAAATCGTTCTATGCGGTTCTATTAGGTATATACAATAATTATTTTATTTTACCTTGAAAATAGATAAAAGTATATTTATTGTTTATATTTTTATAATTTGCATTAAACGGGCTTTCGGATAGTATTTTTTATAAACCAAGTTTCTTACAAAAATATAAAAATATAAGGGTTTGTTTACATACCGTTACTACAAAAAGTTTAGTATTTTAAGTATTGCGTCATATTTTGCTACGGAACCCTAAAAGAACTGGTATGAGGAATGAACTGGGCATTATCTGGTTACCTGAAAACGACATCAAACTTAATTCAAAAGTCCAAAAAAATCCGCTAGAATTTTTTTTCTGAGCGCCGGGAGCTTTGTACTTTGGGCCCCCCTCCCCTCCTCCTGACGCGGAGTTCAATCTGGCTCCCGGGCGTTTTGGGCTTGGGTAGACGTGTATAGCATTCGTACCAAGTGGCATTGCTGAACTAAAAATTGGCGTACTTTTTCCCTTTAAAAAACGGACTAAATTAGGGAGACTTTAAAGAGACGTACCTTTCAGACCTCACTCGTGCCATTTCGATCCGTTTGCTCCGAGCCAGACCAAACGTATGCCACTTTGTGTGTACGAGGAACCGCTTCGGATGCCGCAGCAAGAGCCTGCAGTGAGGACATTCGTAGTATGCATCGGACGGTGTCCCTGAAAATATATTGAGAATTAACATAGAGAATCGCTTATAGAGTACTTTTCGTTGTTCTTTTTTCATATGTGTAAGTGGCCAACACTGGTGTTAGATGTTTCAGGCTGTCTAAAGGCATCTGACATAGCTTGACGACAGCCGGAACTAACGGCTTATACATGCCTTCCGAAGCTTGGTGGACCTTGAGAAATTTTTATGCTACTTGTGGTCACCCATCCAAGTGCGAACCACGCCCGGTGTCGCTAGTAATGCGCACTCCAGCCGGCCTACCGCCTGTATAGATAGGAGGTTCAACATCACCCTGTTGACCAACACAAAGTGGCAATGGCCAAGTGGTTTAAACACTGACTGAGTTTGATCCTCACTAGCCACTACCTGTACCAGGTCTGTGTCACTCCCCGTTTCGGTATCGAAAATATACCTACATTATTAGTAATTATTATCTTGTGTGTGCATTTTGGGTGAGGGCTGGTCACGTTCCACTGAACAAGTTTCTCTTATTGATGAGAGTAACCCGCTCAGACTTATGCAATTACTGTGGTAAGTTAGAGGACTTGATTCATGTATTGCTGGAATGTGACCAGTATACCGCCCTACGTGACCGGTTTTTAGCTGGACTACCAATGTACAATGGTGAGCTTAACATAATGTTAAGCTATCTACTTTTTTCTGCGAGCTGTGATGGTGCACAGAAGTTAGGTAATACTTAATTGTAGTTCCCCATGAGGCTGGCATAGTCACACCAAGTGAACTGAAGCCTCAGTAAAATAATAGATTTAAAAAAAAAATATTAGTAATTATTACAATGCGCGAAGCGACTACTCCGAGTGGGAAATTCAGTGGCGTGAATCGTATGTCTAGAGTAATGAGAATGAAATTTGCTTGCAGTGCACTTCTAGGTATCAAAACGAACAAGTGCCGAGTCCTGACGCAAGCTAAATTAAACCATATCGCTAACGTCATTGAGTAGATATTTCTTTGAATTCCTTTGCTGAGTAAGACTTCGGTACGTGAGCACTAGTACTTATACTGTGCCTGTATCTCTAAATTTGTACTCATTTCAACAACCACCACCTGTTTCCAGTGAAAGAAAACATTATGAGGAAACTTGCACACTAGTTCACTCAAAGGCCTGACACACTTTGATAGAACGAGTCTTATTGCAATTTATAAAAGAAGAAAAAGAAAAGAGTGTTGTGTTTTGTCCTTATCACCGACCGAGCATTTGTTCATGGTCAGGTTATAGGCAAACTTTAAATTGCATATACTTAAAGTGTGCCTTTACCCCGACCATGAATAAATGTACATAGTATCACCAATATGTCTTTCTCTTATGCCTCGCTCAGTGGCAAATTAATAACTTCTTATATACATACTATATCTTTGAGTTCACTAGTTTTTAATAATGACTGTTGTTGCTGTATGACAGTCATTAACCTGTCATCTGTGAGCAGACCGGAATCCGGTCGACATGCATTGTTTTACTATTGTGTCTGGTGTTTTGCACAAACAACAGAATAAGCTACGTCAGAGGCCTTTAAAAGGTTGAAAAAGCTGACAATAGTTTTGGTTACTTACACACAACAAAACAAAATTATCCTACTTTTTATAATATAAATCTAATCAAAATTTTATAAATACCGTTCTTAACTACTTCTGTAGCCTCCATAACACTTGTTTCACAGTCAACAATCCTGATATCTGACACATCTTCTCTTGAAACTCCATTTATATCACGAAGAAATATACCATCCACTTCCGTTGATAATGGTTCAACTTTAATAGACACTAGTGTTTCGTTATTTTCATGATATATATTTGGCTTTACATCTTCCTCGGATTCTGATGCTTCATTATCAGATGCCATTTTGTTTTCACTTGTTTTATCTTGTTTCACTTCTGTTTCTTTACTACTTTCGTCACTCTCTTTTGGAGTTTTTGAGTGATTTTGACGGTTTATCTCGATTTCTCTATTCTTAGTTGTATTAACTAATATATTTTCAATTAATCTTATAGTATTTTCTATTGTTTTTCGCCTCGTATTGTCATGTTCGAGTATTTCAGAGTGTTTAGTCTCTAAATCTAATTTGTGTTCTGGATTTACCTCAGAATTATTGTTAAATGTTTTGTCTTGATCAATACTGCTATTGACTTGGTCATTGAAGCTTGGCACTTGCTTCTGCTGTGATTTAATAGGGAATTTGGGAATGTTTAAAGGTATTTTTTTATACATATCAAAATTATTATATTCATTTGCAGGTATCTTATCAAAATTTTGTAAATTTAAAGCGTGAGACGCCTGCTGAGTTTGGAAATTTAAATTCATAGGCAGAAGACCGTTCTGCCAGCCAGTTTCAATCATAGAACTTGAAGGTTGATTGATAAAAGTACTGTGAAAAACATTGGAATGATAGTTAGGAAAATGAGGCATTTGAGGGCTCATATTTAGTGATTGATGGCCGTAGGGGGGGAAATTTGGTAGATTGTAGCTCTCTGAAGGCGGCTGAGGCGGCTGTTGCGACATTTTACTTAAATTATTCAAGTTATGTGGTATCATTGGTACATTCAGTTGTGTCATATTTACAGGCGCTCCCATGTTGATTGGCGCTTCGTTCGGCCCGTAGGCCCCCGTGTTGTGTAACATAATCACTTGGGCACTCACTATGCACGTTTATAACAAATTTGAAGGTGTTATTTCCATAAAAATAACTAAATAAACAAGGGCCATGAAAGCCATTTTGACATTTGTTTGTCCACCCAATAACCGGTATCGAATCGACAAAAACCGTAGAACGTAACATAACATAACACTTGTTGTGTTGTGATTTGTGATAATTTTACGATTACAAATAATTACAATAATTATGTACATAACTTAGTAAAATGAATGTTCAGCATTGACTTGAAAACTACATTGCTTGCTTGATTGTCATACATAAATGATACAATGCAAATATGTACGTGACTGCACTTTTAATGCCAAAAGTACCTACTTAGTGGAAATGTAGCTTTATTTAAAAAGTTGCTTCTTATTATTTATAGACCAATGTATACCAAATTAATCATTGCTACAATGTGATAGAGTCTTGTTTCGCTTGGCAAAATAAACGTAAACATTATCAAATGTCAAATCATTAGCATTGAAATTTGAACTCTGGCTAGCATGTCAGAAGGTTAATATTTCCATATGAGTCAGAACTGTCATTGCTAATACACTAATGGCATGGTAGAATAAAATAAGGTATTCTCTGTCCGAGAACGAACTTGACTACGTCACGAAAGTGTTGCCACTGATTGTTCTTTTCAGTAAATTTAAGGACTTTCTCAATTAGTTCATTAATATTAAATAAAATGTTAAGTAACTTAGCTATTAAGAATCTCGCGATTCTCGCGTCATTCATCAATTCAAAATTTTATAAATTGATAAAATGGATTATTAATTTGAAATTGGTATATAAAGTTCAAAAATGCATTACGCTCGGGTAATTCAATTTCACACAGAGGCAACATATTACACTGATGACGTAGTCAAGTTCTTCCTACGTCATCAGCTGTCACGGAGAGAGAATACCTTATTTTATTCTACCATGACTAATGGCGTCCATTTATTTATTTATTTTCCGAATTTCTTTTGTAGGAAATAGACGTGTGCTGCAATAAACGTTTCCTTAATGAATCTCATTAAGTAATTTATTACTTACTTAAAATTAGCATTATCGTGTTTTACAAGAATGGCGTTGACCGCCGCAGCGGAAGAATACTTTCGCACGTTGAATCCTTTAGCTACAAAAATTCATGAAGACATCGTCGAAGCGAAGAGTTCTTATGAAAATATATGGGGAACGCTGACTGATAAGGAGAAGGTGAGTATTGCGTGTGCAGTTCAATATTTCCGTTTAAATCGATGCAGCGGAATATAGGCATTCCCACTATACGATTTCCTTATTGGAAACTATTAATGTGAGGTGAAGTTTGTGTTATTTTTAGCTTTTGTCAAATGTTCTTCTCACGATGTTTTACTCTATTATTATCTCTATTTCACGTGTCAGTTCGCGAGTGAAAAACATACAGCCAAAGTGTACCTACCTATCAACAATAGTTGATGCATGCACCTATGCCCTATGCTGCTTCATCCGTTGTGGCTGCAGCATCATCGGTTGTCGTACTCGTGACACGTGTCTCACCACACAAGGCACCTTACAGACACTCAGTAGTTAAGATCTAAGAAAATTCTATCTCATCTCTTTTTTTTAAATTTTTTATTAACCTTTGTCTCACTGCTGGGTAAAGGTCTCCTCCATATCCTTCCACTTATCCCGATTTTGTGCGACCTGCGACCAATTGTTCTCTCCACATCCCTATTACAAAATTTTTATTTCAGACGGAAATAATAAACGAATCAATAATCAAGCCCGAGATAGCCCTCAAATATGCTCTACTGGACACTCTAGAGTTTGATTTGGACGATCCACCCGTGCGGAAAGATGATCTCATGTCCTTCTTCGGGAGAGAGCATGGCATGAAGATGATACAGGATGAAAATGGCTCTTACAGGTTGGTTTATTTGTTTATTTGTTAATTACTTCTTACACTGTAATACACAATGCAATAGCATAGTCACTTACATTTTATCTATTATTACACGAAACATCATATGGTAGTATTATCATATAGTAGTAAGTATGGTAATATCATCAGCTAAAGTAAGTCTATTGCTGCACATGCTTAGATTTCCAATATAATCAACCATTTAACAATCATTTTGTGGCAGCACTTTTCATGTACCCTTTTGCAAACGTCAGATATTTCCGACAAAACACCAGTCAGATATTTAAAAAAAAAAACCACTGAAATTGTCCTCTTCCGAGTACATTTTATAAGACCTATAACTTTTTAATTTGTAAACCCTACTTACCTCTGATTGTTTTACTTTAACTTTCGTTATTTCCACTTTTGCTCTGAATTTTTTCACATGTCCACATACAACCTTTTGCCTGATAGAGGGGGGACACTTGAGTGTAACAAAAATTTGCGAACCAAATATTTCCGAGACAGATCCTTAAATCGAAAAATGGTGTTCACAAGCTCACATTGTTCTTGAAAAACCTATTCAACTATACCCCACACGATGAGTTAGTCAAGAAAAAAAAATTACTCCCACTTGTACGGGAGCTACCCGAAAAGATTTTTTTAAATTCTTTGTTTCTATGTTTTGGGCATAATTAATGAATATACCTGTACCAAATTACAGCTTTCTAGTACTTATAGTCTGAGTATAACCGCGGACGGACAAACAGACAGACATGGCGAAACTAAATACTAATAAAAAAATTACCCCAACTTCACGTCTAAGGGAGAGCGACAGCAAAAAGAATTCAAAATTTTTTTTTATCATTTTTTGAGCATAATCTACATATACATATAATAAAACAGTAAAAAAAGTGTGTCTGTACATTAAATATATTTCCAAAAAAAATATTGAGGGCAATGGAGACGTAGTAATAGAGTAAGAATTTTTTAAAAAAATTCTGTCTGTTTGTCTGTTTGTACACGCTAATCTCCGGAAATACTGGACGGATTCGAATGAAACTTTTTTTGTTATATAGCTATTAAGCCTGGGCAACATATAGGGTATAAATGATTTTGGAAAATGGAACGCCTGATACAGAACCATATTGGTCCAGCTAAACTATAAGAGATATAAAAATGCCGCCTTAGTAAAAGTTGTTCAGCCTGATGAGCATTTTCCAGAGACATAAAGTCCACGCGAACGAAGTCGCGGGCTTCGGCTAGTTAGTATACATGTACCAAATTACAACTTCTTAGTACTTATAGTCTAAGTAAAATCACTTCGTTATTTACTACGGAACCCTAAAAAGGGATGAGGATACTTAAGTAATGTGCAATACGAGCAGTGGTTTTTTGTCGGAAATACCGACGCTCGCGAAATGGGCACGACAATGTTTGTCGACATTCCAGTGAAATATTTATTAATTTTGGACGATCTTACTGACGGATTAAACAGAATAATACTATTCCACATCTGTGTTATCTCTGATCGTTCTATTTACCGTTTGATCTCATCCAGGGACGAACACTCCGCCCCGTTCCTCTACCAAACCAAAAGTCAACTCAACCTGTGCATACTCTCCGAGCACCGCACCAAAGAGAGACCCCCCTCTCCGCTGCCCGTGATGACAGAACTAGCGCTGTCTCACTCTAAAGTGGTATCGGAACTCAAAAACGCATTGAAGTCTCACGATGTGCTGAAAAGTTATAAAGAAGAAGTCACGTCACCAGGTTTTATTAGCAAGTTCATCGGGAATTTCAAAAGCAAGGTATGTCAGTTAGTGGTTATTCGTTTGTGTAAGTGGGCAACACTGGCATACGGTTTTTCAAGCTGACCAAAGGCATCTAGCTTCGCTTGACTAACTGCTGTACAACAACATGGTATTTTAATCAATTATTTTCAGTATTAATATCAGTAAGTAACGTAATCCGAAACCAAAACCAAAAAGATATTTTTAATCTGCCCCAAAAATCCTACTTCCTACTAATAATATAAATGCGAAAGTGAGTTTGTATATTTGTTTGTTTGTTACCATTTCACGCTTTAACCAATGAACCTATTTACATGAAATTTTATATGGATATAGTTTGATACCCAGGGAAGGACGTAGGATAGTTTTTATCCCAAAATTTCCACGGGAAGCGAAGCCCACGGGCACAGCTAGTAAGTTGTATATATGCTTTTAAAATCCGGAAGGGGAACTGTCAAGTAACAGAAAAAGGATGCACATACAGTGCTCTTGACGTCACTGCTTTTAGGTCTCGCACGTACGAAAGAGATAGTGAAATCTCCCCACCACGCTCCCACTCTTATATTTGAAATGCTAATTGCTGCTTCAATAATAAACCAATTTACTTGCTGTTTAAAAAAATATAATTAGAGGTAACATTTTCACTCCCACTAAGACTACGATGGTAAACTTGAATATAATATGCATGACAAGGGTCATTCACCCAATGATGCCGAAGACCTTGCGAAATCGAGAAGAAATAACCGGAACATACGATTTGGCTATAGTTTCGAAACCTCTTTGCAAATGCAGCTGTAGCAGGTTCTAAGTCCTTTGGTCGACTATATCGAAATATTTAAAAAAAAAAACGGACTCCCATACAAGTTCACCAATCAGTTGATACGAGTTTCTATGGGAAGCAAAAACATATTTTGCACTTTTCAATATATCCTCTTTGGGGAAAGTTGTTCAGTATCATAGCCTGAATTCACCCTTAAAATAGTTTCAGTATATTTTGTTACACCCTGTATAATTGTTCACAGGATGAAGAGAGAGAATGCCTCGTCCCTTCGTCTGCGCAGACGCAGATCGTGGCGTCATCGGAGAACTTCTTCAAAACTAACTTTAAGAGCCCTCAGCCCGAGCCCAAGTACGAGAAGGAGTATAGGACCAGCGTTATCAAGTCTAGTAGTGGTAAGTGGTTTATATAGATAGAGTTTGCAAGTTGGTTAATCCGTTTTTTCTACCTGTACATACAGAATTGCATCTTATCATTATTGTCATTGTCATAATTGACATGTCCCCCCTCCCTTGGATATGTAGATGGCCCCTAACAAATAATATAAGAGGAAAACTTTTCAGATTGACTCTTTTCTTAGCTTTTATTTGCCAACACATTTGTAGTTTGCTTTCATTAAAACTTTCAATGGATCCGTTGTTGGTGGTCGTGGTGTGTGTTGCGACACTCAAGCTTCTTCCAGATTTTTCCATTCTTGTCTTATTTTGGCTGGATTACAAAGAAAACATAACAGAAAGGACCCCCAGATTTAAGTCTGAATAATTTTTCAAAACCAAAAATTTACTACAACCCCAGACTACCTTTACACAACCGATTTTGATAAAATCTCTATGGGACCTATGGGACTTGATAATGACAAGTATGCCTTGTCAAACAAAAAAATAATTTTCCAAATCGGGAAAAACGATCGGGACGAATTAATAACCTCGTCCTTTCTCTAAGTCGGTCACAAAAAAAAAAGAAATCGTCCTGAGATCTTAAAAAAATAGCAAGTTCATTATGGTATCGAACAGCTAAAGTAAGAGTGACTCTTAAATCTGTTAAATAGTTGAAAATATGAAAAAAAAGATTTTAAACCATCGCGTGATATGCGATCGCACGCAATGTGCATTCGTTAATTATACTGCTAAATGCCGGTATTATTGGTAAATGGAAAAAAACGATAAATCGATTCGCACTGCTATAATTATCGTAGAGAAACTCTAGAAACGGACATGGCTTTTTTTATACAGAACTAGTATCGAATCGGAATGAGTATATTAGAGGGAGTCTAAAAGTGGCGCCAATAGTCGACGACTTAAAAAGCCATCGCCTGACCTGGTATGGCCACGTAATGAGAAGGGATGCCGAACACCTGGCAAAAAATGGTCAACTTGAGAGTAGACGGGTATAGAGGAAGAGGAAGGCCGAGAAAGACGTGGGAAGAATGCGTTAGATTGGATTTGGGGAAACGGGGGGTCAGTACACAGATGGCAAGGATAGGAGGTTATGGAGGGAGTTGACATAAAGAGCCGACCCCAAATAGGGAAAAGGCAAGGAAGAAGAAGAATCTAGATAGATTCATTTGTTACAAAAATACATAAAACATCAATGCGAAGATACTGTTTCAAATTATTCATCCACAGTATTTTAGTTCGCTGCTTGCAACTTAACATATTAACGGATACATGAATTTTTCGGAGTCCAGTCCACCATTTCAAATAAATTGTTTGAAAGAAGACGGAGATATCATTTAAAAATTTGTCTTGGCCAAGCTTTAGATAACCGTTCAAACTATCTTATGAACTATTGTTTACAGTTTAAAGTGAGAACGTAAAGCACATTCGCTAAAACGAAGTCGAAAAGTAAAGTTGGCATACATCTATCAATATGAAAATAGAAAAAAAAACCGGCCAAGGGCGTTTTTGTATTTGCTTTTCTTATTAAAAAAAACGACGGGTTGCACTCTGGGAGTGCCGGCAGAAGTGAAAACTTGAATATTAACGTTGTGCATTTTTGATATTTTGGAATGGTTAGGGAATAATTTTGCACGAATTGCTTTAATTATCAGTATAAAATATTTCAAATCTTTTTTTGAACCACAGTCTGTCACAAATGTCACAAGCATGACCAAATTAATTTTCAAATACACAGCGGTATGGCCACTACACAGACGGTCGAGCCATCAGCTGTCACCATCCATGGATGCGCGTAGCACGCGGTAACATAAACACACACGAACATTCGCGCAAGCGCCCTGCGCCGTCTTACGAATTTTTGATCAGGCCACGTGTCCTGACGCGAGTTTAACATTTTTACCCATTCCAAAAAAAGTGCACAACGCCGCTAAAGAAGTTTTCACTTCAAAAAAAGTTTGAATGTGCTACATAGGGCTTGGTCGAGATAAAATTTTAAATGTTATCTCCGTTTCCTTTCAATTGAGGGCGCCACTGGACCCCGAAAAAGCCATGCATCCAATGAGTAAGCAGAGAACTAAAATACTGTCAATGAATAACTTTAACATCGAATTCTCAGAACATTAATAAACGAGTCAAATCAAATATTAGTTCACCATTAGGCGTGCCTTATCATTGTTTTACTATCGTAGGTACACTGGTAGGGAACACAATATGGCTGACGCATAGGCTTAAGCCATTCTAATGAGTAATTTGTAAACAAACGAAAGATTCAGTTCATTGTTTGAATGACCTGTCTATTTTGAATAGGTCTTAGTGCGTTAGGGTTATGAAAACATTTTAACCGACTACCAAAAAAAAGAGGTTAATAATTTGTCACGATCTTTTTTACGGGTTCCGTATGTAAGGGTAAAAATGGGACCCTATTACTAAGACTTCGCCGTTCGTCTGTCTGTCACCAAAAGTCAAAAATCATTTATTTATCTTTGGATGTTTATATCACTTGATATTGAATTGTATTTTTTTTATTTCTTTCGTTTTCTAAAAAGGTAAATGTTGACGTCAGATCATTTACTTATAGCTTAGTTTACTGCCTAGGCTGTATCTCATGAACCGTGATAGTTACAGTTAAAATTTTCACAGATGATGTATTTCTGTTGCCGCTATAACAACAAATACTAAAAACAAAATAAAATAAATATGGAGCTCCCGTACAACAAACTTGATTTTTATAGATAATGGTACGGAACCCTTCGTGCGCGAGTCCGACTCGCACTTGGCTGGTTATTGTTTGATACTTCCGAGGTGGCCCCATAGAAATTTTATCAAAATCGGTTGTGAAGTTTTGAAAAATTATTTTTATTGATATTTTTTTCTTCAATTTCAGATGTATCGGAAGAGAACCGCGGACTTCTGTCGTCGAGTCAGGCCTCCTCAACAGATTTCCAATCCACGGAGACCTTAACCGACACTGTACCAAAGACAGGTTATGACTTTTTAGACAACTGGTAATGAGGTACAACATTCTAGTGGTAGAGTTAAACATACGTTTATAGTCGACATAAACCTGAAGAGGCGACTCTGTGCTTTGATTCTTTATCAAATAGGGGTGACGACAGGGTCCGAAAAGTATGATTGTAATTAGTCCGTCTTTTAGATTATCCAAAAATAATGGACCCATATTTTTCCGTTTATTAAAAAAGTGAAAGTTCACAAAGACACGGAGCGTCAAAGAGTGGGGGCTTGCGACGTCACCGCTAAGTAAAAATCGTACCCAGCCGTGACGTCATGCGAAATTTAAATGCGCTATATCTTCTTGATTGCCTAATCTCCCCTTTAAATTATGTCGACTATACATGTATACCCTGAAATACCAATATGTATGTTTGTTTGCACTGATTTTTTATGTAACAGTAATTTATACGTAATATGTTAAGTTCGTTTTTTTTATATTTGTGCGCTGTGCGAACTAATAACTGCAATATTTATTAATAGAATTTAGAAATAATTAAAATGTTACATTTAGAATATAAAGTATTTAGGAATTAAGTCTCAGATTTCACAAAAATTTAAATAGGTAAACTGCATTGCATATTCAAAAACATGACATCTAAGTCAAAAGCAGTCAGAAAGTTTTATAAATACTTTTACAATGATGATTCTCTTTGCAATAGTTATTAGTAATCACGAGACAGTTGTTCGCAAAAACAATTAATTTTTCTTTTTTGTTCGATTGATTTATTGATCAACTTTCGGAGATAGACGCAAAAATTGATCGTATTCACTATGAGTAAAAGTCATAATCATTTATTTAACTGTATGAACCGTGTGACCAGAGTAATAATAATGAAATTGGCTTGCAATGCACTTCTAGGTATGTAAACGAAAAGGTGCAGAGTTCTGACGCGAGCTAAATGAAACCATATCGCTAAGAACATTGAGTAGATATTTCTTTGAATTCTATTGCAGAGTCAGATTTCTGTACGTGAGTACTAGTAATTATTTAGTGCTTTTGATTAACTTTTGGCTTAGTCTCATAAGACTGTCTGTTATTTGTATGTAGGTCTATTCAAATTGACACTTTTCGGGAGACTATTTACGTAAATCAATTTTTATTTAGTCTTTTTATAAAATTCGGACTAACTTATTATATTGTCGCGAACGGGATAGATGTAGAATATTCGCGAGTAAGAACTCTGCTGGCGAGATAGACTTGGAATGTTCGCGAGTGGAATCATGCAAGCGAAACTAGGCCTTATATTCTTACAGCATAAAGGCTAGAGTTCTTTGAATAGGTCGTCGGCTTAGTCGCACTCACACATACATACCGGCGTCTCGATGTTTCCCGTCAATCGAAATACATTCGTCAAGTAATGAGAATATTCGAGAAAAGTGTAGACCTCTGTATCGTCGCATATAAAAAGGCGATCGAGTGCGCGTCCCGCCAGTTCAGTACGAGCTACCAAAGCGATAACTTCGAAGCGAACCGAAGCGAAGGAAACCTACCTCAGTGCGACAAGTGGAAGTACCTGCGACAACTTTGGCGATATACCTGGACCTCAGCTGCTACGCGACTTGGACTTGGACATCAGGAAGACCATCTTCACGTGTCAACCTTTGGGTTCCGTAGTGAATAAAAACCCTCATACGAACTTTGGCGTTTTTCTCCAAATCTCGAACCCAGTTTCGTAACATTTGGTGTCAGAAGTGGGATTTGGAGATGCCAGTTCTACCAAGAGAAGAAGAGGATACCACCAGGGAGGGCGTCAGGACCAGGGCCCAGCGTGCCATGGAGGCTCAAGGGGGCGTGGCTCAGGCCACGCCTACTGAACCTCAAGCCACGCCCACTGACCCTGAGGCCACGCCCACCGCCCATCAGGCTCCGCCCACTGGACATCAAGCTCCGCCCACTGGACCTCAAGCCACGCCCACTGGACCTCAAGCCACGCCCACTGGACCTCAAGCCACGCCCACCAGCCGTCAAGCCCCGCCCACTGGACCTCAAGCCACGCTCACCAGCCGTCAAGCCCCGCCCACTGGACCTCAAGCCACACCCACCAGACGTCTAGCTCCACCCACTGGCCCCACCCACCTCGGCCAGACCACGCCCACTGACCACGCCCACCAAACAGCGCCGCGTTCATTAGAAACACCAATCGATTCCAACAGCATAATGCAAATATTACAGCAAATGCAGATATTACAAGAAACAATTCGGCAAGAACAACGAGCAAGTTCACAACGACTTCAACGTATAGAGGAGACACAAGATGTACGACTTCAACGTATAGAAGAGACACAAGATTTGCGATTTGCACGCTTGAGTGAGCAACAGCAAATAGTTTTGGGAAATTTCTGCAAACTCAATCAATCAGTGGAGCAGATCCGAAATGATGTAGACGTTGTCGAAAACCGTGTGACTGATCTGGAAAACAAGGTGGAAAATAGAGTAACCTTTTTGGAAAAGAAAGTATTGCGTCTAGAGACAGTGGGAACCCCAAGTACATCCGGCTGTGAAACTAAGGGGCCAAGTGTAAAAGTGCCATCTTATGACGGGACCACATCTTGGGCCGCATACAAACAACAATTCCAGACCGTCGCTAGTTTAAACGGTTGGACCGATGAACAGAGCCATACAGCCCTTACTGTTGCTCTGAAAGGCTCAGCACTATCAGTCCTGGAGGCACTGCCTAGCTCTGGAAGCACCTTTAAAGAATTGATGGAGGCGTTAGAAGCCAGGTATGGGGAACGTCATCTCGAACACGTTTTTCGAGCCCAGCTGCGTGAAAGAGTTCAGCGCCCAGGAGAAGGACTTCAAGAGTGGGCATTGGAAATAGAAAAACTAGTGCGTAAAGCCTACTCGTCTTTTGACTCCAAAATGATCGACACATATATTTTACAAGCTTTTATTGATGGGATAAGAGACGTGGACGTAAGAGCTGCAGTGGGGATTCATCATCACACGTCACTTAAAGATGCCTTAGCACATGCTCTTGAGTACGAAGCTTTAAGACAGGAAATGTGGCCACATAAGTTGCGAGAAGTCACAGAAGAAGTTAAGACTATCAAGAGCCCGCCAAAGAAGACCAATAGATTTGCGCCTACTTGCTACAGGTGTGGTGAAAGAGGACATTTGCAACTCTCCTGTCCAGAAAAGCATAAAATAAAGAAAATACGAGAAGAGCTAACTGAAATCACGAAAAGGCAAGAATCCTCCTTAACCTCCTTTCCTGCAAGAAATCAAGGGAAACCAGTAACAGCTAGGACTGAGGGGCGGATACTGGCTGACACAGAGGAAGGCCGAGTTGCACGTCGGATTAAACAACTCCAAGAATTTGACCTTGTTACTGAGCACCGTAGTGGAAAGGCCCATGGAAATGCTGATGCACTCTCAAGAAGACCATGTGTGGAAGACTGCAAGCATTGCGTTAAACAAGAGACAAAGGAGCTTACAGTTAACATCACAAGAACAATCCCTACAGGGCAATGGGACGATGACAACTTAAGAGAAGCCCAAGAAGACGATGAAGATATAAGGCTCATCATCGCATGGAAAGAACGTAGTGCTGACAAACCTAGATGGGCAGAAGTTGCACCTACGAGCCCCACCACCAAAGCTTATTGGGCTCAATGGGACAGTTTTATCCTGCAGAATGGAATACTTTACCGTAAATGGGAGAAACCAAACGGCAAAGAGTTTCACCTACAGGTTGTTGTTCCAAGAGATAGAGTGAAAGACGTTCTCCGTGAAGTACATGATGGTGTAACAGGTGGACATCTAGGCGTTAAGAGAACGTTAACAAAGATTCGGGAACGGTTTTACTGGCTGAATTGTCGGGAAGATGTTCAGGATTGGTGCCGCAAATGTACAACTTGTGCAGCCGTGAAAGGCCCGTCAACAAGAACTCGAGGAAGTCTACAGCTGTACAATGTCGGCGCGCCCTGGGAACGGATTGCAGTAGACATTGCCGGACCATTCCCCGTAACTGAATCAGGAAATAAGTACTTTATGGTTATCATGGACTATTTTAGCAAGTGGCCGGAAGTATTCGCTATACCTAACCAAGAAGCTTCGACAGTAGCCTCCAAGTTGGTTGAGGAAGTAATCTGCCGGTTTGGTGTACCACTAGAAATCCACTCAGATCAAGGAAGAAACTTCGAGTCGCAACTATTTCAAGAAATCTGTAAACTACTGGGGATGCATAAAACGAGAACCACTCCATATCACCCTCAGTCTGATGGCATGGTGGAGAGATTTAACCAGACTTTGGAAAGACATTTAGCGAAACTGGTTGACAAACACCAGAAAGACTGGGACAAGTACATACCACTTTTCCTCTTGGCTTATAGGACATCGGAGCATGAAAGCACAAAACTTACCCCAGCTCAGGTGAATTTCGGCAGAGAACTGAGATTACCTGTGGATCTACTAACGGGGAAGCCACCAGAAGACCCATGTACTGTGCCAGACTACGTCTTCGATCTTCGAGAGCGAATATGGAACATCTATGACTTAGTTCGCGAAAATGGTTTACAAGCAAGTGAAAACATGAAGACTAGATATGACCGAAGAGCGAACTCACGTGGCTTTGAAGAAGGAGTCTTAGTATGGCTTCATAACCCGATTCGCCGGAAAGGAAAATCACCGAAATTACAAACGAGATGGGAAGGCCCATACAAGATCATAACGCGAATAAACGACGTGACCTATCGGATCCAACGTCAACCAAGAGGGGCACTCAAAGTAGTGCACATAGACCGTCTAGCACGTTATCATGGCAGCAATAGTGACGCTCGGGACGCGCGTCTTTAAGAAGGGGGCAGTGTCGCGAACGGGATAGATGTAGAATATTCGCGAGTAAGAACTCTGCTGGCGAGATAGACTTGGAATGTTCGCGAGTGGAATCATGCAAGCGAAACTAGGCCTTATATTCTTACAGCATAAAGGCTAGAGTTCTTTGAATAGGTCGTCGGCTTAGTCGCACTCACACATACATACCGGCGTCTCGATGTTTCCCGTCAATCGAAATACATTCGTCAAGTAATGAGAATATTCGAGAAAAGTGTAGACCTCTGTATCGTCGCATATAAAAAGGCGATCGAGTGCGCGTCCCGCCAGTTCAGTACGAGCTACCAAAGCGATAACTTCGAAGCGAACCGAAGCGAAGGAAACCTACCTCAGTGCGACAAGTGGAAGTACCTGCGACAACTTTGGCGATATACCTGGACCTCAGCTGCTACGCGACTTGGACTTGGACATCAGGAAGACCATCTTCACGTGTCAACCTTTGGGTTCCGTAGTGAATAAAAACCCTCATACGAACTTTGGCGTTTTTCTCCAAATCTCGAACCCAGTTTCGTAACAATATTACGGCTCAAATCAAGTTGACATCTATTATAATGAAATGCCATTATGTCATAATGATTTGGACGGATCAAAGATCAAAAAGAAAACTGGGTCGTGTTTTTTTAAGGCGAAATGGTGGCACAAGTCATTTGAAATAAACGACATAGTAAATATGGTGATAATTAAAAAATTTACTTCCGACAATCTGTAGAAAGACGGATATAAAGATTATTCATAAAATAATTTAAAGGTCTTTCTTACTGTTAGCAGTAAAAAAATTAAATATCTATTTATCACAATATATTTACTTATTATTACATAATTAACAATTGTTTACACACAAATAAAACAATTTTTTTACGAAATGTGTCAATAAATATGCCACTAGTCAAAAATGCCACTCCGATCTGTATCCGGCTCAAAGGTGCCCATTATACTGGCTGCATTTCCTCTTTGGATAGCGATGGACATCCTTTAAACCAAAATTTATTTCAAAAAAGGGCGCCACTTCTTCTACCTCTTCGCTTTAAAAGACGGATTGTGTTTGTCGGTCCCGAAATGTGTTAAATTACAAGTAAGTATTAAATTTGCCAAAAATACTGTATCTGTTATTTTTGTGATATTGTAATCTCATTATGTAAGACTGCTTGTGTTTTGTACCACTTTTTTATGTATTTTGTGTAATGTATGGTCTATCAAAGCATTTGAGGCACTGTGTCAAAAAAATTATAGTCTGCCCCATTAGGGATAAAGACGTATATATTTGACAAAACTGCTGATTTTCATTTTAATCATATTTTTAAACTTCGTCTATTGGAACGATTGGTCTTCGACAATCTAAAAGGTTGTTATAATTGTGCAAAATTTTTTGGAACGAAGTTCCTTATCGCGCTTTGCGAAAGGGGGCTAGACGGAAAAAATGAAGACCAAAAGTTGTAAGAACAAGCCGTGCAGCGTGCGCGTGTTTCTCTGTCTGTCTCTCTCTCTCATTAATCGAAAGGAACGTCGTTCCATCCGGGTGTCCCCTGACACCTCTCAAGTTTTTTTTTTGGTAATTTTTACTGTATTTTTCTCTGACGTGCCTCAGTGATTATTTAAAATGCTCTCAAAGTCAACTGCATTTACACTTTTGTATTAATTTATTATTTAAATAGCAGTAAAGTTAATTACCGTAGATATTAGTAATACCGAAAAAACGTACATATTGTATACCGTATACATGTATCTAGCTAATTATATAATATAAAAAAATGTATTTTGTTTTCTTCTTTCTGTGATCGGTCAATTTGTATGGGAGTAGGGTTGCCAGATGTACTGGTATCGAATTCGAAACAAATAAGAATGTATTTTTAATATTTTTTGCGGCTTCCCACCAAATGCTACGTTGTTCTTTTTTCTTCAATTTTTGGAAATCCAAAATTGCCGCCGAAAGTCAACTGCCTGCAATTTAGCAAAAAATCGATACCTACTATATGTATTTCAGGCGAAAAATCCAAATTTGTTATTTTTGGAAGATATTCCCAAGATAGCGTCTAGATTTTCAAAAATGTCTTTTTAGGGTTCCGTAGTAAACAAGGAACCCTTATAGTTTCGCCATGTCTGTCTGTCTGTCTGTCCGCGGTCCTACTCAGAAACTACAAGTACTAGAAAGCTGTTATTTGGCATGGATGGATATGTATATTAGTATATTATTACTCTGTGATGTATATTAATCATGGCGAAAAAGTCGTAAAATAAAATCTGGAAAAATATTTTCTTTTAGGTTAGCTGCCACACAAGTAAAGAGGTAGTCAATATTTTTTTTCTCGACAACACATTGTGTGGGGTGTCATTACATCAAAACATTGTGAGCTTGTTAACACCATTTTTGGATTTAGGGATCCGTTTCTGAAATATTTGGGTTAAAAGTAAAAAATTTTGTTGGACAACCCCCCCCCCCCCCCCCCCCTCTATCTGCTAAATGGTTATATATGGCCACGTGAAAAAATTCACAGCTATAGTATATATAGTAGTAGGGTATACAAATTAAAAAGTTATAGGCGATCAACTTATAAAATGTACTCGGAAAAAGAAATTTCATACAAATTCAATAGATAATTAGTTTTTAAACGTTTTTAGTGGCATAAACTCAAAGTTGGCATTCGGAACTACGGAACCCTACACTGCGCGTGGCCCGACACGCATTTGGCCAATTATTTCATTATAACATCTCACTGGGACTTTGTAGGTGTCTGAAATTTTGTATGTGGGGTCACCCCGCGAAACTCGAAACTGCCATCAGAGTTTGGATCCAAGATAGTCGCCCACACTTTTTTTTATGTTTCCTCAACTGACTGCAGTTTTCACCCATTTTCTCAACTAGAATGTTATGTTATCCCGCGCAACGCTAGAGAAGATAGTATAAACAATGCCCTTTTTAATTAAGTACAAATATTTTAAGGGGTGATTCAGTCCATCATTTCAAACAACTACATATTACCAAGAAATGCATCTCGACATACGAGAAAATAAAATTCATTTTAGATAGTAATGATATCATAGTGACTACTTACAAAACCTAATTTTTTTTTTCATATTTCAATATACATTCATTGGGAAAAGTTGTTCAAAATGATGGACAGAACCACCCCTTAAAATATTTGTACTTAATTAAAAAGGACATTGTATAGATAGGTAGAGAAAATGACAAAACAATAATTATACAAACATTTTATTTAATTACATAACAGATCAAAAAAGTTACACTTTTCTTAATGATAATTATTATTTTTTACTTAAATAACAGCTCGATCCACCTTCTCAAGGTCACAACACTGTAGCTGCTTAGTATCCAGTGATAATCATGCCCTTTTCCACCTGATCGGCTTTGTCTTTCCCAGTCAGCAGTTCGATAAGCTTCAGACCGAACCAGTAAGCGGTACCGGGGCCCTAGAACAATACACAATAACAAGACTAAAGCACAGAATTAATAATAGTATTACATACAGAACGGAAACTCGCACCGTCCCCCGCAATCTGGCGTCCCCGCAACCCTTCCCCCGTTATTGTGAGGTGTAAGCGGCAGTAAAACAGGGTTATTGGTAGTCGCACGTTGACATTACGCGAGTCACTTAGGATTATTGAATTATAATGGTGAGAAACTGCGCACATTATCATTGTTTATCCACGGAAAACAAAGCAAAGCAACAAATTCTATGGTGGCGACCCTGATTGTTTAACTCTGATTTGACGTGTGCTCGGACGGATTGTTTCGTTTGTAGTAGTACTAGGTATATATGCTGCTCCGTTTGAATGAAGTGCCATACCTGTGACTAAAGGTATGTTTACACGGGCAACCAAAACATTCACTAGAATATCTTGGGGTGATTTTGAATTAGGTACTTTTAGATAAAGTTAGGTAATCAATACCAAACAGACAACCAATATGAGAGAACCAATTTCTGCTGAGACAGAAAGTTACAAAATTGTGATAAAGAAAGCTTCAATGTTGCATATTTATCACCCTCACCGTTGGCTCGTGCGGCTAATCCCCGCGATCTGAGACAATATTTACTACTTGACACTTACTCTATAGGGAAGTCTAGCATTTAACTGAAGATCGGAAGACATGGAAAATACTCCACCGATAAGAACATACTTCTTAAATATTTTGATGATGATGATGTATGTGATGACACTTTGTTTTGTATGTTTTTCGTGTGTGTAAGTGGCCAACACTAGCATCAGATTTTTCAGGCTGGCTAAATGCATCTGACATAGCTTGACGACCGCCATACAATGATGACAGCGGGGACCAACGGCTTTCCGAAGCACGGAGGAGCTCGAGAAATTGATAACACTTACGTGGTCTTCTGTGACCTTCAATTGGGTACAATGTCACTTTCTTGAATGACTTATTTAGCACCCTCACCATTGGCTCGTGCGGCTAATCCCCTCGATCTGAGTAAATTTTTACTATTTGACACTTACTCTGCTTGTAACGACATTGCCATCGACCACCACTCTCTCTCCCTCAACGTAAGTGTAGTCTCCAGTAATCTTCTCCTTAGTGCTCGGGTATGAAGTCACTTTCTTGCCTTGAGCTACTCCGTGGGCCACAAACGCTGTGGGTGCTGTAAAAAATACAATATGTATATTATTCCTACATATTAGTTATTACCTGTATATAGTCTGTCAGGAACGTAGCAAGTGGAGGTCCAGTCTCGACCTACCACTGTAGGAAACAGGCGTGATATTATATGTGATGAATCTCATCAAAATACATCATAATTAAGACTGCATCCTCAACTGTGCCGCTTTGGAGCCCGTGGTGCGTATTCTAGTTTTTTTTAAATTAAATATTATCTTTATCCTCACGTATTCCCGGTTGCATCCTCAGCGGTAACACTTCAGAGCCCGAGATCCGCTACCTAACTAAGGTGATTTAACGAGTTTACTGGTTTTTACACAGAGCGACTGCCGTCTGACCTCCGCAACCAATGGGTAGACCAGAACCAATCCATGGATAGGTTTAACCCTTTCACCGCGAGACTTTGTATCAGTTGTTGTGCCCCCAGCGCGAGACATGGTAAATCTAACATACCTATCTACAACCAAAAACTGATATGGATACGTAAGTTATGTGCCATACGAGCATTTTTTTTTGTCACATATATGTGACGCTCGCGGTTAAAAGGTTAAAGCAATCACTTATTGGGGTCTGGGATCCACATTTTACGTGTCTTTCGAAACACGGAATCATTCTTTTCGGATAATCAGGTAATTAAAGCCTGCAATATCAATAAGATGAGTCGGTACCGAATGAGGATTCAGATTAGGTGAGCCGAAACGCACCTCGGAGTCGAGATTACCCATGTCTACTGTGCCTCCAGTGGGATTCGAACCCACGACTTCTGGATCACAAGTATTTTTTTCTTAAATATAACAATAAATAAATATATATGACTAGAGGAAGCGCGCGGCTTCGCCCGCGTTAACCACTCGAGTGAAGTCGCGGGCGTGATGCAATATAGCCTATAGCCTTCCTCGATAAACAACCTATCTAATACCGAAAGAATTTTTCAAAGCGGGCCAGTGGTTCCTGAGATTAGCGCGTTCAAACAAACAAACAAACAAACTCTTCAGCTTTATATATAAGTAAGTATGGATACATGTTAATGACCATTCAAAGATGCCGAAGACCTTGCATGTAGATAAAAAAGCTAAAGGCATTACTATATTTTATAACAAATACATATATAGATAAACATCAAAGACCCAGGTCAATCCGAAAAAGATTATTTATTCGTCTTGACATGACCGGAGACTGAACCCGGGACCACTAGGCACAGAGGTCGTCAAAAAAGACGTGAATAGTGTATTTGTTACCAGCACAGATGGCAGCGATGATCTTGCCAGCTTTCTCATGTTCCTTGAGCAGGGTGCCCACCACACTCGACTTGGAGAGGCGGTCAGAGCCTTCCAGGCCTCCTGGCAGAATTACCTGAAAGTATCGTAATGAGCAAATATATACACGCTGACTTTTCATTGGTTTTGGAAAAAGAAATGAAAAAGAAATAGTAAATAAATAGTCAGCGTGTATGTAATCCAAATTTGTGTATGACTTATAATAAAAAAGTGGCGAATATGATTTTCGATCGAGACCACGTAGTTATGCCCGTCCAAACTGCCGCGTGCGGTCGATGACCTGCGGCCGGCCGGCCGGCGGCGCCTAGCGACGGCACTACTAATTGATCTCACGATTTTACTTTCAGTTTTAGTTAACATTTTTTGTTTCGAAATTTTTATTTTGACTAGCTAATTAGGTCTTATTAACAATCCTTATGAAGTGGCCTTCGGCTCCAAAACCAATAAAAAATGCCCGTGTATACAAATTCAATAGAAAATTAGTTAAGACGTTTTTAGTGTCATGTTCACTACTTTTTAAGTCATACACAAATTGGGATTACATATATGCATAGAGGAATTTATTTACTATACATTTTTTCCTAAACTAATGAAAAGTCAGCGTATAGTGTAGAATAAAACTAGTTAAAAGGAGAGGGGCTGAGATCATAGGGTTCCAGAATCTTTGGAAATGGAAATTATATATGGAACTAGCTGGTGCCCGCGACTTCGTCTGCGCTGGATTATCACACAATATCTTTATAAATTGTAGCCTATCTGTTATTCTGATGTATAAGCTATATTATTGTAAAGTTTCATTAAAATCCATTCAGTAGTTTTTCGTGAAAGAGTAACAAATATTCATCCATACTTACAAACTTTCGCGTTTATTATATTAGTAGGAAGTAAGATGACTTACAGCATCATACTGTGGGTTCTCAGCCAGCGCGTCCGCGAGGGCCTTGTCCGGCACGAGGGTGACCTGCCGCGAGCACAGCACGGGGGCGGCGCCGTCCAGACCGGCCATTGTGACCGTCACCTGTAACGCATACCATTCATTGATACAGGTAGCACGAAACTCTAGCGCTGATCGTTATTGCGCAGAAGTCAAAAATTAGTACTGTTAATGAGCAGTTTTACCTCTATATTTCACTCAGCGCTAAACTTAAGTGCCGTTACTTGTATACCTAGTAGGTAGTTCTCTGCGAACGGTAAACTTGCTAATCTATACATATAATAAAACAGTAAAAAAAGTGTGTCTGTACATTAAATATATTTTCAAAAAAAATATTGGGGGCGATGGAGATGTTTGTACACGCTAATCTCCGGAAATACTGGACGGATTCGAATAAAACTTTTTTTGTTTTATAGCTATTAAGCCTGCAATATAGGGTATAAATGATTTTGGAAAATGGAACGCCTGATGCAGAACCATAATGGTCCAGCGAAACTATAAGAGATATCCCTTTAAATGTCGGACGCCCGGAGCGGGCGTCTGATGTATTGTTTTACTATTGTGTCTGCTATGCCGACATTTGAAGGGATATAAAAATGCCGCCTTAGTAAAAGTTGTTCAGCCTGATGAGCATTTTCCAGAGACATAAAGTCCACGCAAACGAAGTCGCGGGCTTCGGTTAGTCTATATTCTTTGACTGGTTTGGCTGTATTTTTTTTGTTCCTTACCCAAAGGGTAAAAACGAGACCCTGTTACTAAGACTAGCTGTCCCTCTGTCCATCCGTCTGTCACCAGGCATCTCATGAACTGTGATAGCTAGACAGTTGAAAATTTCAGATGATGTATTTCTTTTACCGCTAACAACAAATACGAAAAACAGATGAAAATAAATATTTATGGGGCTCCCACACAACAAACATGTTTTTTTTTAGATAATAGTAAGGAACCAAAAGAAATACATCATTTGTAAAAATACCAACTGTCTATCATGTTCATGAGATACAGCCTGGTGGCAGACAGACAGACGGACAGTGGAGTCTTAATAATGTCTCATTTTTACCCTTTGGATACGGAACCATAAAAATAAGTTTAAAGATAAGAAAAGAAAAGCGGAACAAAGAATTTTTGATATTTTTATGCGGTATAAAGGTCTGGTAGGGTCAGGTATGGTAGCCATTTTGTACTTTATGAACTTACACCACCTCTCCGCAGCATGTCAACAGTGATGACAGTCTCCATCTCTTCTGCTCCCTGAGCAAGGATAACTAGTGCTGACTTGGACATTTTGGATGAAGTTGATAGAAGCCTGGAAAGATAGATATAGATACATATTCCTCATCATCAAAGTCCAGGGTTTGCTACCTTACCTAGGTGATTTGACAAGGTACATATTCATTATCATCTGAGCGCATTCCCGGTTGCATCCTCAGCGGTAATGCTTCAGAGCCCGGGGTCCGCTACCTAACCTAGGTGACTTGACGATATCACTGGTTTTTACACAAAGCGACTGAAATCTGACCTCTGCAACCAAAATGACCAGAACCAATCCTTGTTTAGGTTTGAGTAAATGTTAGATGGGGTTCGGGACCCACAGTTTATAGTACCTTCCAAAATATGGAATATCTTTCTTTTTTGATTATCGGTCAGGTAACTCAAGTAATTGATACTACTAATAACCGTGAACCCTATATAAGGTTTAACAAAATATACTGTAACTATTTTAAGGGAGAATTCAGTCCATGATAGTGAACAACTTTCCCTAAGAAACATATGTCGAAATGTAAAAAATAATTTTTGACTCTCCATACAACCTCGGATCAGCTGATAGGTCAACTAGTATGGGAGGCCAAAAATTACTTTCCATATTTCGATACGTGTTCCTTAGGGAAAGTTGTTCAGAATCATGGACTGAATTCACCCTTAAAACGTCTAACAAAATATACTGAAACTCAGTATATTTTGTTAGACCTTATATAGTTTGTGCTAATTGCCTGTGAGGACGGATGTCTACTATATAGTGGTGCCATTTCTCAAATGCTGAGTCACTGTACTAACAGTTTTGTGTATGGAAAAACCATTCGTTTAGAGGACTCGCAAGTTTCAAAAATGGCACAGGTTGCAAGTAGAAACAATGTGAAGCTTATGCTTTCTGCCTTTTGAAATAATTCCTTTAAATTTAGGTCCAATCCTTTAAATGAATTTTACAATTTACAGGGCATTCAGCTGGTACATTCTAACATGAATTTACATGAATTTTGTTCTGGCTAAACGTAAGTAAAACTACTGGGAGACGAGAGACGAAGAAGATTCATACCAACAAGAGCATAGCTCTGAAATAAGGATGATGATGAAGGCTGGTATAGAGATATATAGAAGATAGCTTGTTTATGCTTATCTAACATACAGACATAATAATTCTTATAAAGTGCACGCGTGTGGAGTTACGTTACGGGACAAGTAGAATAACCTTGTATTGTAATTAGTCCGTCTTTTAGATTATCCAAAAATAATGGACCCATATTTTTCCGTTTATTAAAAAAGTTAAAATTCACAAAGACACGGAGCGTCAAAGTTCCGGAGTGGGGCTTGCGACGTCACCGCTATGTAAAAATCGTACCGCCGTGACGTCATGCGAAATTTAAATGCGCTATATCTTCGTGATGTGCCGAATCTCCCCTTTCAATTATGTCGACTATCCATGTATACCCTGAAATACCTATAAGAATGTTTGTTTGCACTGATTTTTTATGTAACAGTAATTTATACGTAATATGTTAAGTTAGTTTTTTTTTATATGTATGCGCTGAGCGAACTAATAACTGCAATATTTATTAATAGAATTTAGAAATAATAAGAATGTTACATTTAGAATATAAAGTATTTAGGAATTAAGTCTCAGATTTCTCAAAAAATTTAAATAGGTAAACTGCATACTCAAAAACATGACATCTAAGTCAAAAGCAGTCAGAAAGATTTTTAAATACTTTTACAATAATGATGTAAAAGTATTTAAAACTCCCATGCTGGTCTGGGAGAAATGAAAAAACTTAGAATGTACCAGCTGCTTCTCTTCCCACGCAGATCGTAAAAGCCGATCGAGGGAATGGGCAAAAATACAAATCATGTTAACAGGCGATGCGGCTAGCAACCCATCACTGTATTGATTACTTTTCCATCTTCTCGCCCACCATGACGCTAAAAGTGGCTTTTGGGTCTTGCGGTCCTGGGCTCTGCATAGAACCGCAAGACCCAAAATGCTCTGTCTGCCCCATTAGGGATAAAGACGTGATAGTATGTATGTATGTATGTTAATATAATGATTCTTTTTGCAAAAGTTATTAGAATTTACGAGACACTTGTTCGCAAAAACCATTAATTTTTCTTTTTTGTTCGATTGATTACCTAATTGATCAACTTTCGGAGATAGACGCAAAAATTGATCGTATTAACTATGAGTAAAAGTCATAATCATTTATTTAACTGTATGAACCGTGTGACTAGAGTAATAAGAATGAAATTGGCTTGCAATGCACTTCTAGGTATCTAAACGAAAAGATGCCGAGATCTGCAGCGAGCTAAAATAAACCATAACGCTAAGCACATTGAGTAGATATTTTTTTTAATTCTATTGCAGAGTTAGACTTCTGTACGTGAGTACTAGTAATTATTTAGTGCTTTTGATTAACTTTTGGCTTAGTCTCATAAGACTGTCCGTTAAATGTAAGGTCTTTTGAAATTGACACTTTCCGGGAGACGACTATTTACGTAGATCAATTGTTATTTTTATTTAGTCTTTTTGTAAAATTCGGACTAACTTATTACCGCCCCAATCAAGTTGACATCTAGTATAATGACATTGTATTATATTGATTTAGGCGGATCAAAGATAAAAAAAAAACCTGGGTCGTGTTTTTTAAGGCGAATTGGTATTAGAAGTGGCTCTCATTCGAAAGAAATTGTAAAAAGTATATATGGTGATAATTACAAAATTTACTTCCAACAATCTGTAGAAAGACGGATATAAAGATTATTCATAATAGTATTTTATGCAACAGTTGTATAAGAGGGTTCAAAATATGCGAGTGGCGCAGGTTACGATGCGAGCTTTATCGTAAGAAGACGCCATCGAGCATTTTTTGACGTACTTATACAACGTTGCATACAATACTTTTTCTACGACTATATTTACTAAATAAAATACAAAAATAAACAAAGAAAAATATGAAAAAGGTTCTAAGTCTATGGCTAGGAGTATCGTTTTGGCGAAATAACGATACAAGTGCTTGCAAGTGCTGTTATGGGGAATAGACTATAGACTTTCCTGAAGTCATAAATAATCAATGTTCTTATAATAGTGTTCGTGACTATGTAAAAGGCAGATAACAGTAGAGGAGTAGAAAAAATAATTTAAAGGTCTTTCCACATGACGTTAGCAGTAAAAAAATTAAATATCTATTTATCACCATATATTTACTTTCAAACAATTTATTTCAAAAAAGGGCGCCACTTCTGCTACCTCTTCGCCTTAAAAGACGGATTGTGTCTGTCAGTTCCGAAATGTGTTAAATTATAAGTAAGTATTAATATTTGCCAAAAATACTGTATCGGTTATTTTTGTGATATTGTAATCTCATTATGTAAGACTGCTTGTGTTTTGTACCACTTTTTTATGTATTTTGTGTAATGTATGGTCTATCAAAGCATTTGAGGCACTGTGTCAAAAAAAATATAGTCTGCCCCATTATGGATAAAGACGTATATATTTGACAAAACTGCTGATTTTCATTTTAATCATATTTTTTAAACTTCGTCTATTGGAACGATTGGTCTTCGACAATCTAAAAGGTTGTTATAATTGTGCAAATTTTTCCGTCTAGCCCCCTTTGCGAAAGGGGGCTAGACGGAAAAAATGAAGACCAAAAGTTGTAACAACAAGCCGTGCAGCGTGCGCGTGTTTCTCTGTCTGTCTCTCTCTCTCATTAATCGAAAGGAACGTCGTTCCATCCGGGTGTCCCCTGACACCTCTCAAGTTTTTTTTTTGGTAATTGTTACTGTATTTTTCTCTGATGTGCCTCAGTGATTATTTAAAATGCTCTCAAAGTCAACTGCATTTACACTTTTGTATTAATTTATTATTTAAATAGCAGTAAAGTTAATTACCGTAGATATTAGTAATACCGAAAAAACGTACATATTGTATACCGTATACATGTATCTAGCTAATTATATAATATAAAAAAATGTATTTTGTTTTCTTCTTTCTGTGATCGGTCAATTTGTATGGGAGTAGGGTTGCCAGATGTACTGGTATCGAATTCGAAACAAATAAGAATGTATTTTTAATATTTTTTGCGGCTTCCCACCAAATGCTACGTTGTTCTTTTTTCTTCAATTTTTGGAAATCCAAAATTGCCGCCGAAAGTCAACTGCCTGCAATTTAGCAAAAAATCGATACCTACTATATGTATTTGAGGCGAAAAATCCAAATTTGTTATTTTTGGAAGATATTCCCAAGATAGCGTCTAGATTTTCAAAAATTACTTTTTAGGGTTCCGTAGTAAACAAGGATCCCTTATAGTTTCGCCATGTCTGTCTGTCTGTCCGCGGTCCTACTCAGAAACTACAAGTACTAGAAAGCTGTTATTTGGCATGGATATGTATATTAATCATGGCGAAAAAGTCGTAAAATAAAATCTGGAAAAATATTTTTTTTTAGGTTAGCTGCCATACAAGTAAAGAGGTAGTCAATATTTCTTTTCTCGACAAACACATTGTGTGGGGTGTCGTTGAATAGGTCTTTCAATAACATTGTGAGCTTGTTAACACCATTTTTGGATTTAGGGATCCGTTTCTGAAATATTTGGGTTAAAAGTGAAAAATTTTGTTGGACGCCAGTTCCCCCCCCCCCCCCTCTATCTGCTAAATGGTTATATATGGCCACGTGAAAAAATTCACAGCTATAGTATATATAATGTAGTTTAAAGGAAAACTATCAGAACTAAGTAGGGTATACAAATTAAAAAGTTATAGGCGATCAACTTATAAAATGTACTCGGAAAAAGAAATTTCATACAAATTCAATAGATTAGTTTTTAAACGTTTTTAGTGGCATGAACTCAAAGTTGGCATTCGGAACTACGGAACCCTACACTGCGCGTGGCCCGTCACGCATTTGGCCAATTATTTCATTATAACATCTCACTGGGACTTTGTAGGTGTCTGAAATGTTGTATGTGGGGTCACCCCGCGAAACTCGAAACTGCCATCAGAGTTTGGATCCAAGATAGTCGCCCACACTTTTTTTTATGTTTCCTCAACTGACTGCAGTTTTCACCCATTTTCTCAACTAGAATGTTATGTTATCCCGCGCAACGCTAGAGAAGATAGTATATACAATGCCCTTTTTAATTAAGTACAAATATTTTAAGGGGTGATTCAGTCCATCATTTCAAACAACTATTACCAAGAAATGCATCTCGACATACGAAAAAATAAAATTCATTTTAGATAGTAATGATATCATAGTGACTACTTCGATTTGTATGAAAACCTAATTTTTTTTTTCATATTTCAATATACATTCATTGGGAAAAGTTGTTCAAAATGATGGACAGAACCACCCCTTAAAATATTTGTACTTAATTAAAAAGGACATTGTATAGATAGCTAGAGAAAATGACAAAACAATAATTATATAAACATTTTATTTAATTACATAACAGATCAAAAAAGTTACATTTTTCTTAACGATAATTATTATTTTTTACTTAAATAAGAACTCGATCATTCTCAATGTCAAGGTCACAGCTGCTTAGTATCCAGTGATAATCATGCCCTTTTCCACCTGATCGGCTTTGTCTTTCCCAGTCAGCAGTTCGATAAGCTTCAGACCGAACCAGTAAGCAGTGCCAGGGCCCTAGAACAATACACAATAACAAGACTAAAGCACAGAATTAATAATAGTATTACATACAGAACGGAAACTCGCACCGTCCCCCGCAATCTGGCGTCCCCGCAACCCTTCCCCCGTTATTGTGAGGTTTAAGCGGCAGTAAAACAGGGTTATTGGTAGTCGCACGTTGACATTACGCGAGTCACTTAGGATTATTGAATTATAATGGTGAGAAACTGCGCACATTATCATTGTTTATCCACGGAAAACAAAGCAAAGCAACAAATTCTATGGTGGCGACCCTGATTGTTTAACTCTGATTTGACGTGTGCACGGACGGATTGTTTCGTTTGTAGTAGTACTAGGTATATATGCTGCTCCGTTTGAATGAAGTGCCATACCTGTGACTAAAGGTATGTTTACACGGGCAACCAAAACATTCACTAGAATATCTTGGGGTGATTTTGAATTAGGTACTTTTAGATAAAGTTAGGTAATCAATACCAAACAGACAACCAATATGAGAGAACCAATTTCTGCTGAGACAGAAAGTTACAAAATTGTGATAAAGAAAGCTTCAATGTTGCATATTTATCACCCTCACCGTTGGCTCGTGCGGCTAATCCCCGCGATCTGAGACAATATTTACTATTTGACACTTACTCTATAGGGAAGTCTAGCATTTAACTGAAGATCGGAAGACATGGAAAATACTCCACCGATAAGAACATACTTCTTAAATATTTTGACGATGATGATGTATGTGATGACACTTTGTTTTGTATGTTTTTAAGCTATTGCATAGCTTCTATCGCGGGCCTTGAGCGCGGGGACCGAATCCAGAAATTCCGTAACGAAAAAACCTCACGCTTCCCACTCCGCCTACCATGTAGGTTGGTCTCCGTCGTCCGTTTGCGACGTTGCCGTCCTTCCTTGTAAAAATTCACCGACTGAACGGAACCACCTTAATGCAATAGCTTTACCGCGGCAGTCCCCGAGTGCCACACGTCTTTTCGTGTGTGTAAGTGGCCAACACTAGCATCAGATTTTTCAGGCAGGCTAAATGATGACGGCCGGGACCAACGGTTTATACGTGCCTTCCGAAGCATGGAGGAGCTCGAGAAATTGATAACACTTCTTACTCTACTTGTCACAACATTGCCATCTACCATCACTCTCCATCAAAGTGGTCTTCTGTGACCTTCAATTGGGTACAATGTCATCTTCTTGAATGACTTATTTAGCACCCTCACCATTGGCTCGTGCGGCTAATCCCCTCGATCTGAGTAAATTTTTACTATTTGACACTTACTCTGCTTGTAACGACATTGCCATCGACCACCACTCTCTCTCCCTCAACGTAAGTGTAGTCTCCAGTAATCTTCTCCTTAGTGCTCGGGTATGAAGTCACTTTCTTGCCTTGAGCTACTCCGTGGGCCACAAACGCTGTGGGTGCTGTAAAAAATACAATATGTATATTATTCCATATTATTAGTTATTACCTGTATATAGACTGTCAGGAACGTAGCAAGTGGAGGTCCATAGTCTCTACCTACCACTGTAGGAAACAGGCGTGATATTATGTATGTGATGATGAATCTCATCAAAATACATCATAATTAAGACTGCATCCTCAACTGTGCTGCTTTGGAGCCCGTGGTGCGTATTCTAGTTTTTTTTAAATTAAATATTATTATCTTTATCCTCACGTATTCCCGGTTGCATCCTCAGCAGTAACACTTCAGAGCCCGGTGTCCGCTACCTAACCAAGGTGATTTGACGAGTTTACTGGTTTTTACACAGAGCGACTGCCGTCTGACCTCCGCAACCAATGGGTGAACCAGAACCAATCCATGGATAGGTTTAAAGCAATCACTTATTGGGGTCTGGGATCCACATTTTACGTGTCTTTCGAAACACTGAATCATCCTTTTCGGATAATCAGGTAAATGCCTCCGCGGTGTAATGGTTAGAGCGCTCTGCTCATACCCGCAGGTAGCGGGTTCGATTCCTGGCGGGGGCAACGACTGTGTTGTTGTCCTAGTTTGGTTAGGACATTGCAGGCTGATCACCTGATTGTCTAATTAGTAAGATGATCCGTGCTTCGGAGGGCACGTTAAGCCGTCGGTCCCAGTCACTGTCTTTGACATTGGTCGTTACGTAAAACCATGTCAGAGGCCTTTAAGGCGGTTTAAAAACTCTGACACTAGTGTTAGTCACTAACACACGCGATAAGAAGATCAGGTAATTAAAGCCTGCAATATCCTAAACGGACTGGAAACAACTTCTCGCAAAGTATGGTGTGTCAGTGGGATTCGAACCCACGACTTCTGGATCACAAGTATTTTTTTCTTAAATATAACAATAAATAAATATACAATGTCCTTTTTTATTAAGTACAAATATTTTAAGGGGTGATTCAGTCCATAATTTTGAACAACTTTTCCCAGTAAATTTTTATCGAAATACGAAAAAATAATTTTCATTTTCCATAGCAATGATATCACGTGACTACTTCGATTTCTATGAATACCTAAATTTTTTTTTCCTATTTTGATATACATTTATTGGGAAAAGTTGTTCAAAATGATGGTCTGATTCACCCCTTAAAATATTTGTACTTAATAAAAAAGGACATTGTATATGATACATGTTAATGACCATTCAAAGATGCCAAAGACCTTGCATGTAGATAAAAAAGCTAAAGGCATTACTATATTTTATAACAAATACATATATAGATAAACATCAAAGACCCAGGTCAATCCGAAAAAGATTTATTCGTCTTGACCTGACCGGAGACTGAACCCGGGACCACTAGGTCAGAGGTCGTCAAAAAAGACGTGAATAGTGTATTTGTTACCAGCACAGATGGCAGCGATGATCTTGCCAGCTTTCTCATGTTCCTTGAGCAGGGTGCCCACCACACTCGACTTGGAGAGGCGGTCAGAGCCTTCCAGGCCTCCTGGCAGAATTACCTGAAAGTATCATAATGAGCAAATATATACACGCTGACTTTTATTGGTTTTGGAAAAAGAAATGAAAAAGAAATAGTAAATAAATTTCTCTATCCATATACACGATGATTTTTCATTGGTTTTGAAGCCGAAAGCCACTTTATAGGCATCGTTAGTAAGACCTAATTAGCTAGTCAAAATAAAAATTCAGAAACAAAAAATGTTGTCAAAAACTCGAAAGTAAAATTGTGAGATCAATAAGTAGTACCGCCGCCATACATCGCCCGCCGGCCGGCCGGGGTCATCGACATTACGCAGCTGTTTGGCCGGCGTAGAACTACGTGGTCTCGATCGGAAATCATTTTTTATCAAATGTCAGCAACTTTTTTATCTAATGACATACAGAAGTTTGGATTACGTATATGGATAGAGGAATTTATTAACTATACGACATTTTCTTTTCCAAAACCAATGAAAAGTCAGCGTGTATGTAATCCAAATTTGTGTATGACTTATAATAAAAAAGTTGCGAAAATGATTTTCGATCGAGACCACGTAGTTATGCCCGTCCAAACTGCCGCGTGCGGTCGATGACCTGCGGCCGGCCGGCCGGCGGCGCCTATTTTACTTTCAGTTTTAGCACAGAATACATACTAGTACTTACGTACAGAAGTCTTACTTTAAAAAGAAATTCATAGAAATATCTACTCAATATTGTTAGCGATATGGTCTAATTTAACTCGCGTCAGAATTCGACGCCTACTCGTTTAGATACCTAGAATTTTAGTTGCAAGCCAATTTCATTCTTATTACGCTAAACAAACGGTTCATCATAGGTAGGTACCTACACAAAAGCGATTGAGTGAGCAGTTCGCCTAGGGTTGTCAAGATACTAACATCGCCATCTAGCGCAGGCAATTACAAACAGGCGTTTTTGGCTGCGCATATATTCACCTACCTTGTTAGCTGTACATACATAGGTAATATATTATATCGTATATAAATCTTTTTTCGTAATAATAGCCATATATATGTTACCAATATATCTTAATATACCTATCATATAATAATTCATGATATACTAAATAGGTACGGTACCTATTTAGTATAAATAAGTTAATATAAATACGCTACTAAAGACGCTGAAACGTCTTTAGGAAGCGTATGTATTAAGCGTAAAAAAGTTAAATCTGGATCACTGTCTGTATTTAAGCAATTAAACACTGCACAGTATTTTTTTGCCTTTTTAGGGTTCCGTACCCAAAGGGTAAAAACGGGACCCTATTACTAAGACTTCACTGTCTGTCCGTCTGTCTGTCACCAGGCTGTATCTCAAGTACCGCGATAGCTAGACAGTTAAAATTTTCACTAATTATGTATTTCTGTTGCCACTATAACAACAAATACTAAAAACCAAATACGAGGGGGGGTCAAAAAGTTCGCGGAACGGAGGGGAAGGGGGGTGAAATAAAATACTGTACTATTTTTCTTTTTCAATATATTCCCCCTTAAGTCGAATACATTTTTCAGATCTCTCTATTAACTTATTAATACCGTCGAAAAAAAATGATTTGTCTTTGTCCTCAAAATAGGCCGAAATCGCCGACTTGACTTCTTCATCATCGGAAAATTTCTTCCCCCGAAGCTCTTTTTTTAATTTGGGAAATAAAAAATAATCACAGGGGGCTAAGTCTGGACTATAGGGAGGATGGTTTAACATTTCGAAGCCACAGTGATGAAGGGCAGCCATCGCAACGCGGCTCTTGTGTACCGGTGCGTTGTCATGCAAAAGCAGCACACCCTTTGTCAACTTTCCCCGCCTTTTCTCCTTGATTGCTTCTTTTAATTGTCTTAGTAGATTAGCGTAGTATTCTCCCGTTATAGAAACACCCTTATCTTTATAATCTATTAATAAAATACCCTCTGTATCCCAAAAAACAGTTGCCATGATTTTTCCAGCCGATTGTGACACCCTGTATTTCTTAGGGGGGGGCTGACCCTTTTTATGCCACTGCATAGACTCTTGCTTCGACTCAGGCTCATAATGATGAACCCAAGTTTCATCTGCAGTAACAAGTCTTGCAAAAATTCCTTCCTTGTCGGCGCTACAGAGGTCTAAAAACTCCTTTGAATACTCGACGCGCAGCTGTTTCTGTGGTGGTGTGAGCATTCTTGGCACCCATCTTGCGCTGACTTTTGACATCCCAAGATTGTCGTGTAGAATATTTAAAATGGTTGTAGGTGATACTCCAACCATTTCTGCAAGTTGTTTCTTCTTCAAACGAGTATCCTCCAGTATAAGATTCTCCACTTTTTCAACGATGTTTGAGGTGGTGGCCTCAATCGGCCGTCCTGAGCGAGGGTCGTCTTCAAGAGACTCTCTGCCTTGCTTGAAAAGGCTATTCCACTTGTACACCATGGTTTTCCCAGGGCAAGAGTCCCCGTATACTGATAAAATTTCTTCCAAAATTTTCTGAGGTGGTTTTCCTTGCTTAGTGAGGAACTTTATGACGGCACGAAACTCGATTTTTTCCATGTTCAAGTTTTTCTTCCGGATTCACTTGTTTGATCGACGACAGGTCAAAGGTTATTGACACAATCAGGTTCAAACTTGGCATATATACTCACAAAGAGTTGCTCATTAGTTACTACCTGCGGCAGGTCCCCCACCCCCCGCTATCCCCTCCATTCCGCGAACTTTTTGACCCCCCCTCGTATCTATACATATAATAAAACAGTAAAAAAAGTGTGTCTGTACATTAAATATATTTCCAAAAAAAATATTGGGGGCGATGGAGACGTAGTAATAGAGTAAGAATTTAAAAAAAAAATGTCTGTCTGTTTGTCTGTTTGTCTGTATGTCTGTTTGTCTGTTTGTCTGTTTGTACACGCTAATCTCCGGAAATACTGGACGGATTCGAATAAAACTTTTTTTGTTATATAGCTATTAAGCCTGGGCAACATATAGGGTATAAATGATTTTGGAAAATGGAACGCCTGATGCAGAACCACAATGGTCCAGCTAAACTATAAGAGATATAAAAATGCCGCCTTAGTAAAAGTTGTTCAGCCTGATGAGCATTTTCCAGAGACATAAAGTCCACGCGAACGAAGTCGCGGGCTTCGGCTAGTAATGAATATTTAAGGGGGGGCTCCCATACAACAAACGCGATATTTTTGCTCTTTTTTGCTGATTATCAATAATGGCAACACGTAGGCACTTGAAAAATATTTACAAAATACTCAGTTGTATTTTTATTTTAATAATAAATAAAAAACATATATTAAAGGGAGACACCCATACAAAAAACTTGATTTTCATAGATAATGGTACGGAACCCTTAATGCGCGAGTCCGACTCGCACTTGGCCGGTTATTTCTTTTTCTTTCCATAACGATTAAGTCGGTGAATCTGGTGAACAAACCGCGCGTGCGTCACTGCTCACTGCTCGCTGGCGACCCTAGCGAGTCGTCCTTGCAGGATTAGCCTCCATATAGAGGCCGCAATGCGTAGGTATATTTTCGATACCTAAACGGGGAGTGACACAGGCCTGGTTTTAGTTAACATTTTTTGTTTCGAAATTTTTATTTTGACTAGCTAATTAGGTCTTACTAACAATCCTTATGAAAGATCCATAAGAAGTGGCCTTCGGCTCCAAAACCGATAAAAAATCCCCGTGTATACAAATTCAATAGAAAATTACTTTGACGTTTTTAGTGTCATGTTCATTACTTTTTAACTCATACACAAATTGGGATTACATATATGGATAGAGGAATTTATTTACTATACATTTTTTCCAAAATCAATGAAAAGTCAGCGTATAGTGTAGAATAAAACTAGTTAAAAGGAGAGGGGCTGAGATCATAGGGTTCCAGATTCTTTGGAAATGGAAATTATATATGGAACTAGCTGGTGCCCGCGACTTCGTCTGCGCAGGATTATCAACCAATATCTTTATAAATTGTAGCCTATCTGTTATTCTGATGTATAAGCTATATTATTGTAAAGTTTCATTAAAATTCATTCAGTACTTTTTACGTGAAAGAGTAACAAATATCCATCCATACTTACAAACTTTCGCGTTTATAATATTAGTAGGAAGTAAGATGACTTACAGCATCATACTGTGGGTTCTCAGCCAGCGCGTCCGCGAGGGCCTTGTCCGGCACGAGGGTGACCTGGCGCGAGCACAGCACGGGGGCGGCGCCGTCCAGGCCGGCCATTGTGACCGTCACCTGTAATGCATACCATGCATTGATACAGGCGGCACGAAACTCTAGCGCTAATCGTTATTGCACAGAAGTCAAAAATTAGTACTATATGCGCAGTATTACCTCTATATTTCACTCAGCGCTAGACTTACGTGCCGGTTACTTGTATACCTAGTAGTTCTCTGCGAACGGTAAACTTGCAAATCTATACATATAATAAAACAGTTAAAAAAAGTGTGTCTGTACATTAAATATATTTCCAAAAAAAATATTGGGGGCGATAGAGACGTAGTTATAAAGTAAGAATTAAAAAAAAAATGTCTGTCTGTTTGTACACGCTAATCTCCGGAAATACTGGACGGATTCGAATAAAACTTTTTTTGTTTTATAGCTATTAAGCCTGGGCAACATATAGGGTATAAATGATTTTGGAAAATGGAACGCCTGATGCAGAACCATAATGGTCCAGCTAAACTATAAGAGATATAAAAATGCCGCCTTAGTAAAAGTTGTTCAGACTTCAAACGAAGTCGCCGGCTTCGGCTAGTCTATATTCTTTGACTGGTTTGGCTGTATTTTTTTTGTTCCTTACCCAAAGGGTAAAAACGAGACCCTGTTACTAAGACTAGCTGTCCCTCTGTCCATCTGTCTGTCACCAGGCATCTCATGAACTGTGATAGCTAGACAGTTGAAATTTTCAGATGATGTATTTCTTTTACCGCTAACAACAAATACAAAAAACATATGAAAATAAATATTTATGGGGCATACAACAAACATGTTTTTTTAAAAATTAATAGTAAGGAACCAACAGAAATACATTATTTGTAAAAATACCAACTGTCTATCATGTTCATGAGATACAGCCTGGTGGCAGACAGACAGACGGACAGTGGAGTCTTAATAATAGGGTTTCATTTTTACCCTTTGGATATGGAACCATAAAAATAAGTTTAAAGATAAGAAAAGAAAAGCGGAACAAAGAATTTTTGATATTTTTATGCGGTATAAAGGTCTGGTAGGGTCAGGTATGGTAGCCATTTTGTACTTTATGAACTTACACCACCTCTCCGCAGCATGTCAACAGTGATGACAGTCTCCATCTCTTCGGCTCCCTGAGCGAGGATAACTAGTGCTGACTTGGACATTTTGGATGAAGTTGATAGAAGCCTGGAAAGATAGATATAGATACATAATCATCATCATTCCATCCTCAGCGGTAATGCTTCAGAGCCCGGGGTCCGCGCTACCTAACCTAGGTCAAAGATAATATAATTACTAACGTAACAGATACCCAACGCCATAGAAACGATAGAAGAGGCCGTAAGCACGCAAAACTGGAGTTGCCGAGCCGCCTCTCAGAGATGGCAGCACACATGACTAGCCAAAAAGGTGACGAAGAAAGTGTTGAATACACTTTTAAAAAATATATTGCATGTCATATAAGTCTTATTTAACTAATTAAAGTACTACTTTATTTAAATAATAGTTTTAAAATATTTTTGTGTTTTAATTTTTACCTTAAAGTGCCATCTAGTGACAAGGAAAAGAAATAATAATGTTTATATGACGATGGGTAGGCATGCCTAGGTGACTTGACGATATTACTGGTTTTTACACAAAGCGACTGCAATCTGACCTCTGCAACGAAAGGGACCAGATCCAATCCTTGTTTAGGTTTGAGTAAATGCTAGATGGGGTTCGGGACCCACAGTTTATAGTGCCTTCCAAAATATGGACTATCTTTCTTTTTGGATCATCAGTCAGGTAACTCAAGTAATTTATACTACTAATAACCGTGATCCCTATATAAGGTTTAACAAAATATACTGAAACTATTTTAAGGGAGAATTCAGTCCATGATAGTGAACAACTTTCCCTAAGAAACATATGTCGAAATATAAAAAATAATTTTTGACTCTCCATACCTCGGATCAGCTGATCGGTCAACTAGTATAGGAGGCCAAAAATTACTTTCCATATTTCGATATGTGTTCCTTAGGGAAAGTTGTTCAGAATCATGGACTGAATTCACCCTTAAAACGTCTAACAAAATATACTGAAACTCAGTATATTTTGTTAGACCTTATATAGTTTGTGCTAATTGCCTGTGAGTCCTCACAGGCAATTAGCACTATATAGTAGACATACGTCCGGATGTCTACTATATAGTGGTGCCATTTCTCAAATGCTGAGTCACTGTACTAACAGTTTTGTGTATGGAAAAACCATTCGTGAATTGAAATAATTCCTCTAAATTTAGGTCCAAACCTTTAAATGAATTTTACAATTTACAGGGCATTCAGCTGGTACATTCTAAATACATGAATTTTGTTCTGGCTAAACGTAAGTAAAATTACTGGGAGACGAGAGACGAAGAAGATTTATACCAACAAGAGCATAGCTCTGAAATAAGAATGATGATGAAGGCTGGTATAGAGATAGCTTATTTATGCTTATCACATACAGACATAATAATTCTTATCCCAGACTTAAGTCTCTAAAGTGCACGCGTGTGGAGTTACGTTACGGGACAAGTAGAATAACCTTACATTGACTTCGCCGGCTTAGGAGAAAATGCATCTAAATTACTAGCAATAACTTAGACCTTACCTCGTACTCTGGAAAGTATGTTTTTCGCGAACAATTGTCGTATAAACTGATAACGCCGTCCGAACGAGCGAATTTGATAAAATTCTAGAACAAAACATCAAAAATGACAGGACTTTTGCAGGTCAAAAATAAACAAATCAAAAACAACAAATCTATTGTCATTGTCACGGATCTGTGTCGGTATGATACCTATTTCTGAAGTGCCATTTTTGAAACGCGGAGTCACCTAAGCGAATGGTTTTTCCATACAAAAAACGTTCCTTTAGTGACTCCGCGTTTGACAAATAGCACCTGTTTTGGCTCGGGAGTGCTATTTTTCAATGAGGGACTCAGCGAAACACAAAACGTGTAGTTTTGCAAGTACCGTACCTTCCGAGCTTGTTTATTAAGCTATTGCATAGCTTCTATCGCGGGCCTTGAGCGCGGCGATCGAATCCAGAAATTCCGTAACGAAAAAACCTCACGCTCCCAACTCCGCCTACCATGTAGGTTGCCGCTTCGTCTCCGTCGTCCGTTTGCGACGTTGCCGTCCTTCCTTGTAAAAATTCACCTCAGTTGAGAATCGAACTCGACACCAAGCGTTTGCTAACCTAGTTACCTTATCCGCTGGTCCAGTGAGCGTATGACGTAAGAGACGAATTTAACATTCTATTTTTTACTTAAAATCCCTTTGAATGTGTACGTGAAAATTCCATCCGACATTAGCATTCACATTTTTAATACTTTAGAAATTAAAATGTGCTTGTATGATATGTAAAAATAAATAAAATAAAAATAAAAAGCCTTTTATTCCAGATTACAACATGCAAGAAAAATCCTAATACTAATTTATACAATTCATAGTTTTTTTTCTTTTTGACAAATTTTAAATTAAAAATACTTCATATTTTTTTGCAAAAAATGTGTCACATTTTTTATAATTAAAATTAAATTGAGAATAAGATAAAACTAGTATCATTAAATATGTGTAAACAATAATAGGAAACAAATAAATTTATATCAAATTGAAATTAAAATCAAATATTTCAGTTAAATATAAAATATTAATATATGGTATGTAAGTTAACTGATTTTTTTCTATACAAAATAATTATTATTCTTGAATGTATAAATAAACTTAACTACTGGACCCCTCTTCGGGTATAGGCCTCCTCCAGAGCATTCCATGCATCTCTATTTTTCGCGTTGGTCGGCCAGTTCTTTCCTGCAACTTCTTCTATATCATCCTTCCACCTTCCTTTTGGTCTCCCAACACGTCTGGAACCATGAGGACCCTTCCACAACGTCACTGTTCTGGTCCACCTATCATCGGAGTAACGAGCTAGATGACCTGCCCACTTCCATTTTAAACGCCGCGAGAAAGATAGAGCATCTATTATTTTTGTATTTTTCCTAATTGTTTCGTGCCTAACTCTATCTTTAAGTTTGATGTTTAGCGAACTTCTTTCTATTGCTCTTTGACAGGACGTCAGTTTTCTTCTAGCTACTGAGTCAAATAGCCATGTTTGACTTGCGTAAGTAAGAGATGGCAGGATACATGAATCCATTACTTTCTTTTTTAAATGGTATTTCATGTTGGACTTCATCACTTCTTTATATGCCCAGTACTTTTTCCAGGTGATAGAAATGCGTCTCTCAATCTCGTCGATGTTGTTGGAACTACGGAAAGAAACTTGTTTCCCCAAGTAAATATACTCTTCGACGTACTCTACTATCTTATTGTTTATAAATATTGGTTTTTCTTGATGATTTGTCATTATTTTAGTTTTTTCTATGTTTATCTCTAGTCCAATACTTGTGCTGGCCTCGTTTAGTTCGGCTAACATAGTTTGGAGTTCATTTGGGTCTTCGGAGAATATGACAATATCATCCGCAAAACGTAGATGATTTAAACGCTGTCCTTCTATGACAATTCCTTTCCGAGACCAGTTCAAGTCTTTCATAATTTCTTCAAGTACTGATATAAACAGTTTCGGTGACATAGGGTCGCCTTGTCTGACTCCTCTTTCGATATTTATTTTTGGGCCTGGTCTTTCCAATTTGATTCTACTTGTGCTTTTTCTATAAATATCCTTTAAGATGTTAATGTATGTGATGTTAACATTTTGGTTTTGTAGCGCTTCCCAAATACTATTATGTGATATAGTGTCAAAAGCTTTTCTGTAGTCTACAAAACCCAAATATAGAGGTCTTCGGAATTCGGAGTATTTCTCAATTATTTGGTCGACTACTTGGATGTGATCTATAGTACTGAATGATTTTCGAAACCCTGCTTGCTCTTTTGGTTGGCACTGTTCAATATTTTTGTTTATTCTTTCTAGCAAGCAGGACGCAAAGAGTTTGTAGATACATGAACTTATACTGATAGGGCGGTAGTTCCCTACATCCTTTGGGTCCCCTTTCTTGTAGAGAAGAATAATTTGAGACTCTGTCCACGCCTGTGGTACTTTCTTTTCCTTAAGAACTTTGTTGAATAATAAAGTCAATGGCTTAGCTAATATGTATTTTGCTGTTTTAATTGCCTCATTGGATATTCCGTCGGTGCCAGAGCTTTTTTCGTCTTTTAATTTCTCTATTTTTGCCAATATTTCAGACTCCTCAAAGGGCTCGATATTTTGCGTATGATATGTAGTTGGGATATATTACCAATATTGCGTTGTTTTCGTGAATAAAATTTGTTGTAAACATTAATGCACGTTTCATTCGTAAAAAATAAAACGACCATCTATTGACGGTGAGGCTCCTAGCGGACCGAATCGAAAGGGGGTACCTAAAAAAATAGATGTTTTTTATGTGAGTGTATCGTCCAATTAGGACAGTGAAAAAATCTGAATTAAATATATATTTTAATTGACTATATACCTGAAATATTGACCAAGATCAAAACATATTAGCATATAATTTTCTCGATACAAAATAAATCCAAAGTTCCCTCTCCTTTTTCTTTATGTGAGTGGAGTACATAAAAGAAGCATGTTTTACCAGCAAATATTTGTTTAAACAAACGACCACTGATGTATCTAGGGAACTGTTAGAGTAAAATTATTTTAAAAAATATATATATAATTTATTAAAATCTGGCCACTAATATGATAAAGTGCACGAAATAACCCAAGCACACTGATATCCCCTGCCTCGCTCTTCACTATGTGAAACCCATAAACTTATCTCTTTCGCAAGCGCCGCCCATTCGGCCATTCGATGTTGACCACAGATTAGACAGAATATATCCTAACGATGTTGACGAGGTCGGACGTGTGTCCAATTTTGTCAACCGCGAAATTATGATTTTTACGAAAGATTTACTTAGACACAAGTGATCTGTGCAAGTGATCTTTAATTTCGACAGTAACGTCATAGCAGTAGTGGTGCCACGGTCTGTTTTGCGCGGCAAATGAATGCGGCCGTGCGTCCCCGGGTTCAAATCCCGACATGTGTTTTACAATTTTATATTTTTATTCTCTTTATTTAGTAACATATATTAGGTTTCTTTAAATAACATATCTATAAAAAGTAAAATACCTACATAAAAAATATTACAATATTTTTATATTATTGTGATTTTTAGTAGGCTTTTTTTTTTATTAAATATATAACTTCTGCTACAAACATAGTAAACGCATGTCGTTAATTTTAATATCATAATTAAATTTAAAATGATTTGTATAATGTGATAACTACTACCACAGAGTAATAATATACTACGTACAAAAAGGTTAGTACTTGTCGGAGCTTTGATTAGGTATTGTAGTTGTTCTACTTTCTCCATATTCTGTTTTGTATCTTTTTGCTAGTTTTTCTCATGGATGGCGATGTAATGTGTGCTACTTGCGTACGGTAATATTTTTGTCTCGGGCGTTATACACGAATCCCTCGCTTCACTCAAGATTCCATCGTAGAATCACTCGCTACGCTCGTGATTCAACTGATGAATCCTTTGTTTTACTCTGGATTCAAAGTAGCGCACTCGACTTAAAAGTATTACTTTTACGCCTTGTAGCACAATCTACTATTAAACTCTTAAAAAAGTATCCAGGCTCGTCAAATTCGCATTCAGTTACAAGATCCTATAAACTTCATTCGGTTGGAAAAAATCCCAAAGTAACCCTTTTTTGTGATATTTTTTCAAAACTACGAGTAAAATACTAATAAAAAAATTGTACTTAATTAAAGCCACTTAATATTTACTAATAAATTCGCTGAGTTTGACTTGATATAATTATTTTCTTAATAATTATATGAAATTCGCGAGCGCGACGACTTGAACTCGGCAGGTTCGATTAGACGCGTGCTAGCGCTTACTAACATTGGACCAATAAAACAACTAAAGATCGCTACATGTTTTTACAAGCTTTTATTGAACTTACAATGTATGTATAAATGTAAGTATGTTTGTTCAGGTGGAATCTTCGAACTCAATTTTCAACCAGTCATCCCACCAATCATCAACCAATTTAGCTGAAATTTTGTATACTTTTGTAAGTCGGATGATAATACAATATTATGATGTCAATGGGCTGTTCTGATGATGGAACCGGGAGATATTCGACGGAACTCAGTTAGAACCTCATCGAGTAGGTCTCGTTTGATTTGTCTTGACGAGTACTTTTTGGAAGACGATGCTTATCTAGGATCTGATTACGCAGACGGATGGTGGTCAATAGAACTCAGTTATAAAACAACTTAACACAATCGAGTTTGGGCTAATTTCTAACCTTTAGGTACGAAACAATAAAAAGACTTTTTAGCTCATGTCACTTTGAAATGTAAGGATTCTAACGAAACGCCATTCCACAGGTATGGCACTTCATAGAAACGAAGTTACAAATATACCTAGTACTACTACAAACGAAATAATATATCTGTGCATACGTCAAATGTGTGAGTTAAACAATCAGGGTCGCCACCACAGAATTTGTTGCTTCGCTTACCTGTTTTCATCACTCGGAAATCTATAAAATTTTCGTTCTTTGTTGTTTTTTGTGGATAAGCAATAATAATATGTGCAGTTTCTCACCAATATTATTTCAATTACCCTTAATGACTCGGGGAACGTCAACGTGCGACTAGCAACAACCCTATTTTACAGGCGCTTACAAGGTCCAAAAACGTGCGAGTTTCCGTATGTAATACTATTATCTGCTCTGTGGCCATACATTTAAATCCGTGGCGACATTAAGGAATAAATAAAATCAAATACATTCAACATACATACATGCATATACAGGGTGGAATTGAATTCGTTGGCAATATTTTAAGTAAATACTATAACCATGATACAAAGTAATATAAGACTAATAAAACTTCAATCAAAAGTCATCATTTTCATATTCAAGAAAACCTCTAAACATGCGTCAGACTCTTTGATAGATACCTCTACTGCAATTATTAAAAAAAAAACTAATACGAAAAATAAATTAATTAAAATAGTATCAATTTCGTTGCGTCTTGGTACCCTAACATTCGTTCCTACTTCAAACGTACCTATTGTCCTCAAGCTTTCGTATGACACGACCCGTCCCCATTCGACTTCAAACCTTATTCACGTAAATTAAGGTCTGCTTTTGTATGCCGGTCGGTCGCGCCGTTTGGCTGTATCCGTCCAAGGTCTTTGACCTTGCGGCACGTAGGTATCAGTGAGCGCGCACGACTCGAAGTGTTTTGATACTTTATTCATTTTTCTTACTTTTTGATACTTTTTAATTACTGCATTAATTGCAGTATTGTTACCATACAAAATATCCTTTAGGTGAGTATGATGATAAGTTAAATCAATGCTAATGATTTCAATTGCACCTTATAGACTATATATTCGTAATCTCCTTCTTTGCAAGTCGTGTGAAAAATACTGGGATCTAGGTGAGACCCATGTTTTTTAGGTTCAGTGTTATATCATAGATAGTAAATAACAAAACAACATAATACCCATAAGTTTATATTCAAGAAAAATAATAAAAACCGACTTTAAGGTGTTTACTCCTAATAAATTTTGAACGGCTGAACCAATTTCTAATAAATATAGCTAAGAACTATGACGGAAAGTCAGTTTTCAAACAAAAAAATTAAATCTTCGTTCAGGCCTTACGATGCCATTAACAAACACCTAGATACACAGACATACCGACACGTCAACCTTATAACACTCCTCTTTTTGTCGGGGGTTGAAAATAAACAAAGACACTAAATAACGACTTTGCAGGGTTATTTGTTTCTATTAATTGTTTATTAATAAATCGCTACTGTCAAATTATGTTAATAGGCGATGCGGCTAGCAACCCATCACTATTGATTTATTTTTTGATCACGCTAAACCTTTGGGTCTTACGGCCCTGACTACCCCGTCAGCATAAATATAAGATAATGTAGCTGCTGTATCCAACACTACTTTAAACAAAGTTTAATCAAAATAAAACTATTCTACTGCTTATTTCTATACTGTGTCGCTGGCGGGGTCACATGTGAGCTCACCGACGCAGCGTCCACGCGATGCAAATTGCGGCCGGGGCAACATTAAATATCTACATTTGTAGGAATACCCGGCTTTAACGATTGTTTCGTGAACTTTCATGAGAAAACCCATCAATTAATTGAATGGGTCAAAAGAACCGGATCGACTACTCACAACAGTTCAGTATTGGTTTAGACCTTAAAGATTAAAGGAACAACACATCTCTAATAACCAACGGTACTATCGATAGTTTGTGTACTATTGATAGTAATTCCTGTTTTAGGGCAACAATATGGATAACCAACAATACTATCGATAGTATCGATCCTGATGACGAATAAACTATCTATAGTATTGCGTTTCATAAACTATCGATAGTATCGATTATTTATTTATTAGAAAAGCAATACTATCGATAGTTTGTTCGTCGTCAGAATCTATACTATCGATAATATTGGTTTTATTCATGTTAGAGACAACATAAATCATCTAGTATAGACAAAACTGTATTTAATATTTTAGTGTGGCAACTTGTGCCCTAGTATTAAAAAGTAAAATGTCATTGTAGTTCTCTCTGCTAATTTTCCCGCCGGTGAACAGTATGTGCTCCTTTGTGCCTAGCCAAAATAAATTCAATAAACGCAAGTAAACTACCAAATAATAAGTTTTATTTAAATATAACCAGACCAGCCCCCGGTCTGTAACATAATTTTGGCGCCGAAACCCGGGAGTTTGCTATTGCCTTGCAAAGATTTTATAATTTAGAAAAACGCTTTTCTAAAGATCCATTGTATTATAAATTATACAAAGAATTCATTAATGAATATTTACAACTACATCATGCAAAAATAGTCAATATGAATGATGACTCAACAGATATGCAACCCCTGTATTTTCTACCTCATCATGCAGTACTGCGCACAGACAAACAAACAAATAAACTGCGTGTAGTATTTGATGGTAGTGCCAAAGGTCATGGCTCTCCTAGCTTAAATGACATACAATGCAATGGACCTGTGGTTCAAAGTCAACTATTTGACATTTTAATCAAATTTCGCACTTTTAATGTCACCATACTTTGTGATGTGCGTCACATGTTTAGACAAATAGGTATGCAACCTCAATACAGGGTGCTTCAAAACATACTCTGGAGGGACAGTCCTGAACATCCTCTCCAATGCCTACAATTGCAAACAATAACTTATGGATTGAAAAGTTCAACTTATCTTGCAACCAGGTGCTTAATAGAGCTAGCTACAAGATATCAAAATGAATTTCCTCTAGCAAGTAAGGCCATCATTTCATCGAGTTATGTAGACGATGTTATTTGTGGAGCTTCAAATTATCAAGAAGCTCTCCAATTAAAAGGCGAGCTCATTCAGTTGATGGCTCTAGGAAGTTTTGAGTTACATAAGTGGTCATCCAACCACTCACAATTGTTGTCAGATATACCAAAGGATAAATTAGGTTTTTCTCAGCGTGATCTGGATTGGGACAAACCTGTAGTCAAAACCTTGGGGCTAGTATATGATACTGGGGATGATGTATTTAAGCTGGATGGTGGCATGGTGACCTCACCTGAAGTACCAACAAAAAGGAATGTTCTGAGCTCAGTCAGCAAATTTTTTGACCCTTTAGGTATTGCTAGTCCTATAATTGTTAAGGCGAAATTGATTCTTCAGCAGATTTGGCAGTCAAACTTAAACTGGGATACACCCTTACCTGATACTTTAAGCAAAGTATGGTCCGATTTCCAAAACGATATTTCTAGTATGTCTGATCTTGTAGTACCGCGAAATGTGCGACTCTCGGAAGCAGATGAGTGTTTTTTGTATGGGTACTGTGATGCCTCTACAAAGGCCTATGGATGTTGTATCTATGTAAAAGTAAAAATTGGCCAACAATATCATTCATACTTGTTGTGTTCAAAATCCAGAATTTGTTGTTTAAACTCAAAACTTACAGTTCCAAAACTTGAATTAAATAGTGCTTTGCTGTTAGCCAAACTAATGTTTAAAATTTCTAAAATATTACCTAATATAACATCAATTAAATTATTTTCTGATTCAAAAATTGTATTAGGATGGTTGAATTCTAATTTACACAAACTACCGGCCTATGTAGCAAATAAAGTCAAAGAAATTTCAGAAAAAACTGCAAATATGTCATGGTATCATACAGCAGGTGTATTTAATCCAGCGGATGTATTGTCAAGAGGGGCTAACCCTCATGAACTGTCAAATATCAAATTATGGTTTCAAGGACCTGACTATTTGCAATGTGAAGATAATCACAATTTGTATTCTTTAGAAATTGAATCTCCAACGTTCTTAAATTTAAGTAATACTACTGTAAGTGACAATCCAACATTTTCATTATTTACAAAATATTCCAGTCTGCTTAAAATGCAAAGAGTGATTTGCTATGTCATGAGATTTATTAATAAATGTAGACGTATCCCAGTGGAGACTGGAAATTTATCTGCAAAGGAGTTAAAAACAGCTTTACATATTGCCATTAGAGGTATACAAGCATTTCATTTTAGAGAAGAAATCAAACTATTACAACAAAACAAAGAAGTTAATTCTAATTTAAAATCTTTACATCCCTTCATTGATGCAGAAGGGCTTCTTCGTGTTGGCGGGAGACTGCAACACTCGGAGCTCTCCTTTGCAAAAAAGTTTCCAATAATTCTACCAAGAAAATGTCATTTAACTAGCATTATAATCAACAATTGTCACTTGTCGCTGTTGCATGGCGGATTAAAACTAGTAATGAGCACTTTGTCACAGAATTATCATATTATTAACAGTGTACGTGAAATTAAAAGTGTGTTGCATAAATGTATCATCTGCGCCAAACTTAAAGCTCAAAGCGCAAAGCAACTCATGGGTTCACTACCTAGTGACAGAGTGACACCAGCTAGAGCCTTTGAAAGGGTCGGTTTAGACTACTGTGGTCCATTTGATATCAAACAGTCAACTTTGAGACGTACCTTAGTCTCCAAAGGATATGTTGTCGTGTTTGTTTGTTTCACCACCAAAGCGGTCCACCTAGACATAGTGTCAGATATGACCACAGACTCATTTTTAGCTGCTCTAAAGAGATTTATTGCACGGAGAGGCTTACCTGCTATCATAAATTGTGATAATGCCTCAACGTTTAAGGGAGCGAGAAATAATTAAATGAGCTCTATGTTTTACATAATAAAACTAATTTTCAGAACACCGTACAGGACTTGGCAGCTCCTAAAAACATTCAATTTAAGTTCATTCCGGTACAAAGTCCGAATCATGGGGGATTATGGGAATCCGCAGTAAAATCAACAAAATTCCATCTAAAAAGAATTGTTGGTTCAAAAATACTTACTTATGAACAATTCCAAACAGTCTTGTGTCAAATAGAAGCAATTTTAAATTCAAGACCTCTAGTACCATTGTCTCAAGATACATCTGATTATTCTTACCTCACACCAGGTCATTTTCTTATCGGGTGTGCTCTAACATCTTATCCAGAACAAGACTGTGCAAATATTCCAGCTAACAGGCTCCGTCTTTGGAGGTGTTGTGAACAAATGCAACAGCACTTCTGGAATGCTTGGTCCAAGGAATACTTAGCATTTTTAAATAAACGCACCAAGTGGCATAAAGAATACCCCAACCTAAAGGAAGGCATGCTTGTCTTACTGCGTAATCCTAGTATACCACCCTTACATTGGCCTACAGGTAGAATTTCCAAGGTGTTTACTGGAATAGATAACAAAGTTCGTGTAGTAGAAGTCAGAACAGCTGATGGTAAATTCCATTCCAGAGCGGTTTCTAAAATAGTTGTTTTACCCATTGATGAATAATTTATTTTACTTATTCTGCCCTTCAGGTAGATTCTTTGTCTGCACTGTGTAAAAATTAGTGTATACAATGTGCTTAACTATAAGCTTTAATTTGTTAATCTTAGATAACAACTAGTTCATAAGTTATAATATAATTTTATTTGCACAACTGTTCAAGTAAAAGTAATTGATTAAACTTAGCTTAAATTTAACCTAAAATTAATAAATTAACTATTTTAAAATGTTTTCATATTATGGCCTCAGATGAACGTTAGCAAGTGTTTCAGTGTACCAGCATTTTGCCCGGCCCAACTTATGTTAGAGACAACATAAATCATCTAGTATAGACAAAACTGTATTTAATATTTTAGTGTGGCAACTTGTGCCCTAGTATTAAAAAGTAAAATGTCATTGTAGTTCTCTCTGCTAATTTTCCCGCCGGTGAACAGTATGTGCTCCTTTGTGCCTAGCCAAAATAAATTCAATAAACGCAAGTAAACTACCAAATAATAAGTTTTATTTAAATATAACCAGACCAGCTCCCGGTCTGTAACAATTCAAAATACGGATAGTCTATCGATAGACTAGCGATAGTTTATTATCGAGAGGCAACACTGGTCATCGCAGTGTTGTGCCGCGATCGCGACTCGTTAGGTACGGGAATGTGGCTCTTCGCAGTCGAGTTTCATCCGGAACTAGAGATGTGCCGAGCGGCAAATTCCCCGTTGCCGGCAATATTCCCAATCTTGCCATTGCCGGTAAATTTCCATTTTGCCGGGAACATTGGCAATATTGCCGATCCACTTAAATTGCTTTGTTATGTCAAAATTCTGATTATTTTGTAAATAAACTTGAAATTTATAAAGAAATAACCGCCTAGGTGTAAGTCGGACTCGCGCACGCAGGGTTCCGTACCATTATCTATAAAAAATCACATTTGTTGTATGAGAGCCCCCCTTAAATATTTATTTTATTTTAATTTAACTATGTATTTTTATAGTGCATATACAACTAAATATTCTGTGAATATTTCATGCCTCTAACTCTTGCTGTTATTAATATTGAGCTAAAAACGTTAAAAAAATCACGTTTTTTGTGTGGGAGCCCCCCATAAATATTTATTTTATTCTGTTTTTAGTATTTGTTGTTATAGCGGCAAAAGAAATACATCATTTGTAAAAATGTCAGCGGTCTAGCTATCACGCTTAATGACATACAGCCTGGTTACAGACAGGCGCATGGAAAGACAGACCGACGGACAGCAGAGTCTTAGTATTAGGATTCCGGCAAAACGGGACCGGCAAATTCGGGCCTAGTTGCGGAAAATTTGTCGTCGAGGGAAGTAAGGATCCCGGTTTTACCCTTTAGATATAGAACCCTAAAGAACTCGCCGTATCCGCATCCGCAAATGCGGAACATTTGCATTCCTTTATACATCTGCATCCGCAAAAGCTTCGCATAGATTGATGCGGATGCGAATGCGGATGCATATTAAGAGAATAAAAGCCGCTGGATTTCAATAAAAATCTACTTAATAAGTGGATAGTCAACTATTAGTTTGCCCGAATTGTGAACCCGCGAACCTCATATCTCAGTAATCCCTTGACAGATTCGGCTCATGTTTTGTAACTTAACAATTAATCGAGTTATAGTTGAACAAACATACATACATACTTACATACATAAATACAAACGCCGGATTGTTCAAGTAGACTCGGAGAACTTGGCTCGCTTCACTTGCTTGTTTAATTAAAACTGTAAACTCGCGAACCCCATATTTCGGCAACCCCTTGACTGATTTGCTGCTTATGTCCAAACGAAAAAAAACCTTATTTTGATACGCGCCTACCAAATTTCCTGAAGATCCGATAAAAGATGCTCAAGTTATCGTCAAATAAACATACATAAATACATACAAACGTTAGATTGTTCAAGTAGACCCTTTGCTAGCTTTGCTCGCAAGAAAAACACTTCCTTTTTGGTTGATTAATCTGCTCACAAGAAAGTCATGTGTTGTGATTACCTGCACTAGTACTACGGTAAAAACACCAAAAAAGCTGTTTTTTCAAGTTCCTCGAGATTCAAAAATGTGAAAAAAAATGGTTAACGGCTCCGAAGAGAGCTGATCCTGTAGCGGCTAAAAGTTAAGTACTATACTGTTGTGAAGACCAAGATAGAACGAGCTAGTGAAGCGAGCGAAGCTGTTCTCCGAGTCTGTATAAATAATCTGGCGTTTGCACTAGTTATCGAACAAACATACATGAATAAAATACATGTATGTTTATTTTAAATTTAGTAGGTGTAATCGAAAATAAAAATTAGTAGGCACAAGTATTAAATAGAATATTTTAGGTCGAACATGAACTAAATCAGTCAAGGGGTTGCCAAGATATGGGATTTGCTAGTTCACAGTTTAGGTCAAACTACTAGAATAATATACCGATGTATATTATTTTAGTAGTTTGACCTAAACTGTAAAGGGCAAACTACTAGAATGATATACATTTTCAAACATATTAAAACTAGTATTTCGCCTTGAACTGTGAACTCTCTAACCCCATGTTCGTATTTCTATTAGCCAAGTCTACACGCCTAATATTTTTTTTAAATTTCCAGTAAAGAAACTTAAGTCACCGTTATTTATGTAGGTACTAATTGAAATATGTAAAAAAAACTTCGTATTCGCATCCGCATTCGCGGATGTGAACCTTTAATAATCCGCATCCGCGGATGTCGCAGAGTTGTTGCGGATACAACAACACTGGTCTGCACTTGGATGGGTCACCAAAAGTAGCATAAAATTTCTTGAGCCCCTCCGTGCTTCGGAAGGCACGTTAAGCCGTTAATCCCGACTGCCAACATTGTACGGCAGTCACAACACAACATAAAGCAAAGGTACATGTAGTCAAGTTCATACAAATTAAATGAACTTGTCTGTAAATATAAGTTTGCAAGTTTTTTTAAGTAACGGAACCCTCAGTGGGCGACCGACTCACACTTGGCCGGTTTATTTTTCAGATTACCTACTTAAAATAGTAATTATTTCTCGCCTAAGACAAGTAATATTGACAAATCTGTATGTACCGGCAATTTACAGGGAATTTTGCCGGCAATATTGCCAGTAAATTGCCGGGAACATTGGCAGTTTATATGTAGGATCTATATTTTTTTAAGATGTCTCATATAATACGCTTAGATACATTTATTTAATGAGTTTTTTAAATCAATATATCTAATATTCTCAATATTTAAGCAATGTTCCCCAAAATTGCCACTTCGGGCAATCTTGCCGGCAGCGTTGCCGGCAATATTCCCAATGTTGCCAATGTTGCCGGCAACGGCACATCTCTCGGAACGGTAACAACGCGTAGGTACGTACCGGTAAAATTACCTTTAAATTTTAACAATACCTATAACGTTACTATTACTACATAAACGATACCCGTACTATACGAGTATTACCCTTAAAATTTTAACATAATGAAAATTCTGACACTTGTACTTAAAATGTGAATTTGGTACCAGTAACAAACCCTGGGGATAAGTCCGCCGTTGTACGTTTACTTTTCTGATTTGTGTCTGTGTTCTTTAATATGTAAGTACCATAAAAAGCTTTATAAACAAACAATAAAAGCTCAACAATGTAGTTATTATCAATCTAATAAACACAATATTTCAATAAATCTCCACCCTAGCCGATCCATGGTTAGTAAAAGTTCCCACGTGCTTATAAAAGTTTGACAATCATTGACTACAAATAAATGCATAAGACGACGCGACGAAACTACTGTACACGAGAATCACTCTCGACTGTGCCTCAACTCCCGACCGTGCTGTAGCACGGTCGGGAGTTGAGGCACAAACCAATGACAACCTTATTGTGCAAGAAATAACGTTCATATTAAAACGTAAGTAAGAAAAAAATAGAAATAAATTATAGTCGTAGATATTTTTTGTTTGATTTGTTCCTTACAGTATCAAAAATATGTTGACGGCATAAGTTAAACACTTTCAAAATAGTTATGTATTTTGGCTTTACAAAAAATACAAAAATTTGTAAATGTAGATATGCATAAAATGAATTTGTTTAATTTTTAATAATTTATCAACACACATAATATAATATTTAGAATAAATTGTTGAAATACAGTAATCTATAATTTCTGGTGAGATAAGCCTGAAAATTTGTAACATACCGAACCTTCTTTATTAACGATAGTGCTAATTGATTAATTTGTTTAATTTAGATTTATTCAACTGGAATGCACACGTTATAATATGGTAGAGCTAGTGTTCCAAAGTTATTAATTATGCTGTACTTATGAAATCAAAATTTGTTAAATTTTCAGTTTTTTGGTTTTTTTACACTGACGCAGAGCCCTAAATTGTTTAATTTGGTTTATTTTTACTATAACTAACATTACTTTATATCATACAAAAAGAAACTTACGGTTATAGCATTATGTCCAGGTACAGCTGTGATGTAGCGTCTTCCAGGACTCGAACCTCTGGACGCTAGCAACAACACAAATTAGGAGCGAGGATGAGGTGTCTCCCAGGAATCGAACCTGGGTGGCGCTGTCATCTGCCTAATCTGAGAAAGGTCCTTGTTACCTGCTCGGTATGACAAGGATCCAGATATCTATGAGGAGTCCTACAGGGGAGTGGTGAATGGAAACCAAGTATACCAACAGTAACAAAAGTATATTTACAAGTTCTGCATTATGAACGTTTAAACTAGACTTAGCTTCTAGGTTTACTTTTACCTAATTACAACCGTACTTATGTCTATACGGGTATTTATCTTGAGAGAGTGAGGAGCTTACTCTCAACGGTGTATAATTACGGACGCGAGCGCAGCGGCAAGCGATACGGAATAACGGATCCAGGGTAAGGACCCTGGAATAAACGGGGTGCGTGCGGGCACCGGACGGGTAAGTAAGCTAGGAGCGAGACGGACCGACCGGGTGGCCTAATCTAAATGTTACACGCAACGGATCACGTCAGTGACGGCACTCTGAAGGGGTGCGGAACGGGAGGCGCGGGTGCGCGATCGGGAGGGTGGCGCAGGAGTGCCCACCCTACAAGCGGGTACGCAAGACGCACGCGGGCGTCGGCGTTGGGACGCTAACCCTGCGGTCGAAGACGCGAGGGGAGCGGGGGGAATACGGGAGTACCCCCTGAGAACAGGAGTACACCCTATAAACGGGACGCGCGGAGGGCGCGAGCGGGGGTTGTGCGTGGGCGCACAACCGACAAACGGGTACGCGGGACGCGTCGGTACTGCGACGTCCTACCTCACGGGGTGAGGGAGGAGGTCGCGGATCGGGCCGGTCGCACAAGGGTGCGCCGGGATTCACGGGACGTGCAGGAGCACGTGGCGTCGCGACGTCCCTTCGCAAGCGGTTGCGAGGGGGTGCCGCGATGGCCCAAAGGGTTGGCGGGGGTGAAGGATGCTACGTCTCTGAGGTATCTGACCAAGCCAGCGACGTGGTTAGGTGGGCAGCCTGGGAAAGACTGACCGCCTGTATGAGGGCCGATCTCGCTTATATAGCCGGCGACCGGCGGCGGCGGGTGGCGGTAGCGGTTCGGGGGACGGAGGTATCATAGTAACTGCGCGTGCGCGGATATCGCTTATCGCTGTGTGTGTGTTATGGACGGTTCATGGAATGTTCTCGAAGCGCGTATATGTGTGCGGTGACGTCGGCTCGGCGCGCCGCATCACACTCTCCTCCCTCTCCCGGAGATTTTTACCTGGGGGGAAAAATCACCGTCTTAGTGACATGTATCTACATCCTTAACACATATGGACATATCAGTCTTAGTGAAAGGGAATATTTCTTTACAAAGTAACTCATTCAGAGTTCTTGTAAAACTTTAAAAGAAGTTAATGAATTAAACAATTTAACTAAGAACTACTTTAAGTTAACGGAGAAATACTGAGTACACTAAATATTTATCGGCCTTACTAAGATATTTTATGGGCTCATATTACTATTAACTAGCGGTACACATAAAATCATGTTTGGTTCTAAATTACTATTAGCTCTCTAATTTTTGGCGGATATAAACTTATTCGAGCAACTACATGGCTGTGCCACACATAAAACACTACTAATAACTGATTATGGGAAAAAACAATCTTCACAACTTATCTTACTTATTTTTAATCACTTATATAACTTTTATCTACCGGTAGATTTACTATGGATGCTTACTAGATAAGTAATATTTACAGTAAGTATATAACGGAACTTCAACAACGGAACAATTCGGTTACTAAAACTATTTTGAAAAAAAAACACTTATTTCTTATAATGGCCCACACTATAAAAATACTTGCCATTTACGGTACATAATACGGTACACTGAGAATATTACACAGAATCATATTTATATAATGACCAAAATAAAAACGATAATTAACACTTTAAAAAAACTTTGCCTTTCATGGCCAAAAGTCTATAGAAATACCTAGCTAACATTAATTATGAAAATGTTACTGGCCTTATAATTATTTTCCGCCTGGCTCGGCTTGGCTCAGCTTGGCTCAGCTTGGCTCTCCTTGGCTCAGCTTGGCTCTGCTTGGCTTCTCTTCTTGCCGCGTCTCTTGCGCGGCAAGGCGGGGCGGCTGCGGTTACGCAGCGCGTCGGGAACGGTGGCGGCGGTGGATCAAGAAATGGCGACAGTGGCGTTTCTTGATGCATGAGCGGTGCTATGGACCGCGAATGCGACGGACGGGGCCGTGAACAACGGCTTGGCACGGTGTGCCACGGGTTTAACGGTTGGGGCGGCATTATGTGCCGCGACGGTGGGTTTTGCCGTGGGTATGGCAAACGGGGCGAACATATGTGTCGCAGGGGGGAATCTCGGGTTGGCGATATACGCCCTGGGATTGATTTTCGGAGCGGCGGTATGTGCCCCGGAAAATTTGTTGAAGTCGGCGGCGTACGCCGCGGTTTCAACGGTGTGCAGCACTGTAGGAGCGGTGCTCGGGATTGCGTTATATGCCGGGGTTTATTTCGGAGCGGCAGTATATGCCACGGAAACGGGTTTCGGGACGGCGAAATTTGCCGTGAAAGTATTCTTCGAGGCGGGTTTATATGCCTCTTGGGTTGAGATGGTGTGTTCCGCCGGGGTGGCGTTCGGCGCGGCGATGCACGCCGTGGGGGTGGCTGTTGAGACTGAAGTTGAATGTAGTTGCATGGCTGGTTCCGTGCTACTTGTTGCTGGCGCTTCGGTTTCCCGGTGGGATCTTTGTTGGTCATCCTTGATGCTTTTTGGTTGACGTTTTTCGTTCTCTCCCAATTCAATGTGAAGCCGCAACGTTTTAGGATATCCATCCCCAATGTAGAAATTATTGTTCGAAAGATATAACAATATGAGTATAAAAATGGCATTTAAAAAAAACCTTTCATAATTTTTGAGGGAAAACCTGAAATTTACAGTTGGAATAGCATATTCTAAGATATTTCGAAACAATCTCTACTGTAGGTTTTATTGTGAAATTCTCATACAACCGAAAATTCACAGCCCCGACTAATAGGGAAACAGGGCGGTCGGGAAGCCCCGATCACCCGATATCGGGACACTGCCTACCTAACAGCGATTACACTTCCCGATTTAGGGCGCCTGCGTGAAATCGTCCCCGACGAATCGTGAAGTGTAATCGCGGCTTAAGTTGGGCATTGACGATCAGTTTTTCCCGTCAGTTTAGACATAAAACTGTGGCGTCACTCCAAATGGTTTTAGGCTAACTAGATTTCCCCATTCACTGGCGTCACTCCGTCACTCCGACTATTCAGTTTTCGAATGGCCGGGCTGTGAGGCGAACGTACGTAGTGTTACGTACGTGCCTATTTGTGTCGAAACAAAAAATATGAATTCTGACTCGGAAGAAGAAACATTAATTCTTACTGCTACTGTTTGTTGCCATTTATTCATCGAAAAACAAAAAAGAAAGCAATGGATGAATTATTATGTTATTATTATATTATTATATTTTATGTAATAAAATGTACGACTGTGGATAAAATAAAATAAAGAAATTTGAAATTTGAGATTTTGCTAGATTTCAATCATGGTAAAAGGCGATGCGGCTAGCAACCCATCACTATTTTGATTCCTTTTCCATCTTAACGCCCACCGCCCGCTAAGCGTGGCCTTTGGCCCTAAGTCCTAACGGCCCTGGGCTCTGTCTACCTCGTCAGGGATATAGACGTGAAAATGTATCTGTATTGAAATTTGAATTTTTTTGAAACGCTGTCCAAATTAGCAGTAGTGTCAATTTTTTTTCAAAATGGGAAGCAATTACTTTTTTTTATTCTTTTTTATTTATTATACTAACATATTACAAAAATAGATACAACAGAACATTATAAGACATTTACATAAACCACTGAGGTTTGTAGTGAAATGTTAGAAGTTATTCTACGTACAATCAGATTCAGAATTTTTATATTTTTCAATAAGTTCGGCACGTCCAGATGATACCGATGCCGCCATTTGAAAACAGATAAATCATGGTATAAGGTATAATATAATAAAACTTCGCTGTTTTGAAATAAATGAAAACACATTTAATCATAGAATAATATTACTGCACTCAATCCCAGCCGCGGGCGCCCGCGCCGGGCGCTGCGTGCGAGCGCACTGACGCCACTGGAATGACGATCGCACACTCACGGTCAGTTTGGCGCGACGCCGGGTTGGATTTCCGGGCGCGCCGGCAGTTAAAACTCTAGCGTGATGATTCCACATTCACGATCAAATTTTGGATGGACGTCAGTTCAACTGACGGGAAAAACTGATCGTCTGTGCCCAACTTTACATTTAAGTTGTCCGTCAGTCAGTCACGTTACTGATTTTGACCGAATGAACGTTAGCGAGGCCGAATAACACCCGTAATTTAGAAATAAATATTTCTAAATTACGAGTGTTATTCGGCCTCGCTAGGCCGCTTGCAATGACAATTAAAGTCTATAATGCCCTCCCAGACCTGCTTAGAGCAGAGGAGAAGAATTCGATCTTTATTAAAAGATTAAAAGCCCTGCTTATAGATAAAAATTATTATACATTGGACGAGTTTTTTAATGATAAAGATTTGACAAAATATACAATTAATGATAATGACGAATAACATAATTTGCATTGACATTTAATATAATTGACATTTAAATTAAAACAACATTTGGACGTTATTAAATATTATAGTATAGTATTGACTCATTAATAAAATAAAAAATATGACCAAAATTAAATGAAATTTAAGACATCAATAAAAAAAATTAAATTTTTATTCATAATAATTTTAACATTGAATTTGATACATACTAAGAAATAATCCGCATGCCGTTCCGTTATTTTCTGTTGCAATGCCCTAACAGGGTTTATGTTGTACCTACTAACCTAAGAAGTGACTGTGTAGTGTAATCTAATACATGTATAATGTGAATAGCAATAAATAAATTGAAATAAATTGAAAGTTTGTGTGTATATTTGTTCCGCGATAACTCTCGAACCGATAGTCATATTGCATTGAAATTCAAAACGTGCATAGAAAACGTCCATAAAATTTTAAGTTCTCTGGACGTCAAAATCTGTTCAGTTGTTTTCGACATATCAGCTTCTTTTATATCGGTTTAGTAGTTATAAAATATACTCGCAAGGTATAATTTCGCGCCAAACGACTAGTATATGTAGAGTACATGGACGACCTTCACTGCTGGACAAAGACCTCCCCCAGAGATCAATGAGTGTGAATAGAAAAACTACTAACGTTTTGGAACGACTACTGCTGAGAAAAAAACGCCAAAAGAAACCTTTTTCAGTCGAAAGATGTGCATTGCTGGACAAAAGCCTCTCCCAAAGACTACCACGGAGCATGTCCACTGCTGAACATACGCCTCCCCCAAGAATCACTACGAATGCGACTAGGTCTACTGCTAAACAAAGGCCTCCCCTAAGAATTTTATGAGTGGAGTCGATTTCTGCCAAAAGATGTGCACTGCTGGACAAAGGCCTCCCCAAGGATCTACAATTTCTCAATGGTATGGAAATCCCGCCAACACTGACCGAGACACAAAAATACTTTGCAACAACTGCAAAAGACGTTGGTTACTTTCCGGTGTTTCTGTACCGCACATCGGGCACACCGCCCCCGTTTATATTTATCTTGCTTGCTCGTTCTTTCGCCATCGATTGGCACTTGCTCAGGAAAGTGCTGCATAGTTCCGTGTAGCCGTAACTCGACATTACTTGACCTATGCACCACTTTCTTGTCAGTGCCAAATCGATGGACGATCTCTTCGGCCAAGCGAAGCCGAAATTGGCGGTGCGTCAACTTCTTTTTTTGTGTTTGTAGTCGGTCAATGTTGGCAGAATAAATTATGTAGGCGTTTAAGATGGTAATATTGAGAAGGCGTCTGAATACTTTTATGTACCATTTGACGCCTCTCTTACGCTCCATTAGGTACATCGAAAGCTTTTGGTCCTTGAGGTCGACTCCACCCATATATCTGTTATAGGTCTCAATAACTTCGGGCTTCTGCCGCACATCGCCGGCCCTCGCACCAGTGATTAAATTATCTCTGTGGTAAGTCGACACTGTAGTAACGAGTTTGACGTCTTTCCAAGCAAGGACGGAAACATCACCGCAATGCCGGCTCACCACAGTGCCACGGGGTACCCTCTCCTGGATATTTTTAATATCGGTGGGCGTGTCGACACGACGCCGGTTGAGCGTTCCAACGACGTCGGTCCGCTTCGTTTTCAAAAACCGACACAAGCCCACCGAATTATAAAAATTGTCCATGAAGAGGGTATACCCCTTACCGAGGTAGTTTAAAACTAAATTTAATACAATTTTGGCCGTCGAGCTGGTGAAGCCAAACACGGCGGCCATACAAGTTGTGTCCTTTCCAGTGTAAATGGCCATATTTAACACGTAGCCTGTAATCGACTCGCACAATTCATACGTTTTAATGCCAAATCTCGCTGCCTTCGTCCGAATGCATTGGACCCAACTAAGGCAACCCTTCCATAATAGTAACGACTCGTCTAATGAGAGCTCTTGACGTGGTGTGTATACAGACTGAAATTTTTCATTGAGGTAATCTAGAATTGGTTTTATTTTGGCGATTTTTTTTTCATAACCATGAACCTCGATGGTGTTGTTGTCTGCAAAATGCAGGAAACTCACTAAAGATAGATATCTATTCACACTCATTATTTTCCGGAAATCGGGCATACCCAAAACCCCTGTCATCCAGTACTCGTCTATTCGACTTCTTTGGCAAATACTCATAAAAATGAAGACGCCTATGAGACGATATAACTCGTCCATAGACGTCTCCACCCAAGAGTTGAGTCGGGAATTGTTTGGTATGTTGCCTACCTCAGTGGCCTCAACTATTTTCTGCCACGCGTAATTATTGGTTTCTGTAACTATGTGGTCCATGAGAGGTTGGTCCCATAATTGGATGAACACATCCAAAGGATTTGTTCCCTCAATTTTGGGACCAACCTCTTCATGGAACTCCTCCCTTACACCCCTAAAAGAAGAATAGTCGGGCGACCAAACGAAGTCCTCATTGTAGGAGGACGCCTCAACCTCCTCTAACTGCTCGTCCTCCTCCAACAGTTCCCCCAGCTGTTCAGCGTTGAATTCCTCGTCGTCAGCCTCGCTGCCGGAATCGACAGCGAGGGCTTCGGGTAGGGGACCCAGCGGAGTTTCATCATTCTAAAACAAACATGCCATGCAAATGCAAAATAAAACATAACAAACATTTTACTGATGTTAATACCACCAGGCCTGTCTCACTCCGCGGTAGGTATTAAACACGCAAGTACAAAAATTACGTACGGCGGCCACGCCGGCGTGGCTAATCAGTGCGGCAGAAAAGGTAAGCGTTACGCGATAGAAAGAGACGGAAAGAGATGGAACGTCTAGGTGAATATAACTGTAGATTAATAGCGTTGTGCGATCCGAATTGAACTTAATTGTTTCGTAGCGAGAGTCGCTATTCCTTTAATTGATTTTTCGGAGTGAATCTTCTGTACTAAGTACTATTATCTTATACCTTTAAACGAGCAATTCTTGTATGTATATACTTATATATATTTATTTATAAATTTCTGTGATCTCGAAAACGGCTCTAACGATTTCGCTGAAAATTTGTATATGGGGGTTTTCGGGGGTAAACAATCGATCTAGATTAGTTTTATGTTTGGAAAAACGCGTGTTTTCGAGTTTTCATGCGTTTTTCTTTCCACGCAGAATATGGTCGCTAATTTCGCCGCGCCGCGACCGCCTTGATTTAGCTCAGTGGTTAAGGATAGCGACCGCTAGAAAGAGTGTTACGGGTTCGAATCCCACTCGGTGACTTACTTTTGTTTTTTTTTATGTTTAAGTTTATATATTTTTTTTTTTATTTTGCATTGTTTTTAGACAAGTTTAAAAAAAATTAGTTAATGTGTGAGATGTAACCGAGCAAAGCTCGGTCGCCCAGGTACTGTATTCTGTGATACCACACATAAATATCACACAAACCACCTATGACGACCCCTATCACGAAAAGTTAGTAAGCCTCCACACCGGTTAAAAGAATGAAAGCAACGCAAGTGGTTCACCACATTATCCAGAGAAACGTGCGAATTAAGTATATGAATTTATTTACTGTACATTTTTTCCAAAAACAATGAAAAGTCAGCGTGTAGTGTAGAAGAAAACTAAAAAATCCATTCAGTAGTTTTTACGTGAAAGAGTAACAAACATCCATCCATCCATACTTACAAACTTTCGCGTTTATAATATTAGTAGGAAGTAGGATGACTTACAGCATCATGCTGTGGGTTCTCAGCCAGCGCGTCCGCGAGGGCCTTATCTGGCACGAGGATAACCTGGCGCGAGCACAGCACGGGGGCGGCGCCGTCCAGGCCGGCCATTGTGACCGTCACCTGTAATGCATACCTTACATTAGTATACCTAGTAGTTCTCCGTGAAGTTTTAACTTGCAAACCCTTATCATCATAAGGTCTTTTAGTCTCCTCTGCAGGAGCACGACCCTCTCTGTACTACTAGTGGCATACTTGGCCAGAATAGGCAGATGATTTGGCCTACACTCTACACGCTGGCCAGACGGGTTGGAGAGGTCTCATTGATGTTTATAAGCTTTGTTTAGCTTGTTTCTTAAGTCGCCTTCTACAACATCCACGGGAGTTCTTGGAGGCTCTATTCTACTCTGCCAGAAACCATACGGCAAACATTTATATTAGTATACAGGGTGTAAATCTGCAACCTTGCTATATTCTCAGATAGACTTGTGTCTGTCTTACTTTCACCCTAAGCTTGAGTCGCTCACTCACTCCTGTTTTGATCACTGGAAACCTAACGAACCTTACCGAACCTTGCCTACACTCCACGGTAAAGTTGTTTTTGTTTTTGGGAAAGTAGAAGTAAAATAGTTATACAAGGTTATCATTACTTCTAAAGATATGTGTGCCAATCGATTTGAGTCGATGTAATATTAGATAATCTAAAATTAGGGCTAGCAATTGATAGGCTAAAGTACTATTGTGCAAAAATATTAATTAGGCTAAACTATAATTATTACATTACAAAAGTCAAAAGACCAATAATGTTTGGCGAAGTAAACACTTTGTACTTTATGAACTTACACCACCTCTCCGCAGCATGTCAACAGTGACGACAGTCTCCATCTCTTCGGCTCCCTGAGCCAGGAGTACTAAAGCTGACTTGGACATTTTGGGTGAAGTTGATAGAAGCCTGGAAAGATAGATATAGATACATATTCATATAGATAGAGCCCAAGGTCCGCTACCTAACCTAGGTGACTTGACGATATTACTGGTTTTTACACAAAGCAACTGCAATCTGACCTCTGCAACCAAAGGGACCAGATCCAATCCTTGTTTAGGTTTGAGTTAATGCAAGATGGGGTTCAGGACCCACAGTTTATAGTACCTTCCAAAACATGGAATATCTTTCTTTTTGGATCATCAGACTTATGTACCTGACACTAATTATATCCGTGATCCCTATATAGTTTTTGCTAATTATTTGCCTGTGAGCACAAATGACTAATATGTAGTGATGCTATTTTTCAAATGCTAAGTCACTAAATAAAGCGTTTTGTGTGTGGAAAAATTTATTCGTTTAGATGACTCCACGTTTTAATAACCGGCCAAGTGCGAATCGGATTCGCGCACTAAGGGTTCCATTCCATTGTCTATAAAAAGTCGCGTTTGTTGTATGGGAGCCCCCTTAAATATAGCAGAAATACATAATTTGTGAAAATTTCATCTGTCTAGCTATCGCAGTTCTTGAGATACAGCCCGGTGACAGACAGACGGACGAACGGACGGACAGGGAAGTCTTAGTAATAGGGTCCCGTTTTTACCCTTTGGGTACGGAACCCTAAAAATGACACTTTAAGTAGCAAGTAGAAACTACGTGAAGCTTATGTTGGCTGCATTTTGAAATAATTCTTCTAAATTTCGGTCCAATCCTTTAAATGAATTTTACAATTTACAGGGGATTCAGCTGGTACATTCTAAATACATGAATTTTGTTCTGGTAAAACGTAAGTAAAACTACTGGGAGACGAAGATTCATACCAACAAGAGCATAGCTCTGAAATAAGGATGTTGATGAAAGCTGGTATAGAGATAGCTTATTTATGCTTATCACATACAGACATAATAATTCTTATCCCAGACTTAAGTTTCTAAAGTGCACGCGTGTGGAGTTACGTTACGGGCATAAGTAGAATAACCTTACATTGACTTCGCCGGCTTAGGAGAAAAAAGTACTAGAAATAACTTAGACCTTACCTCGTTCTCTGGAAAATATGTTTTTCGGGAACAAATGTAATATAAACTGATAACGCCGGTCGAACGAGCGAATTTGACAAAATTCTAGAACAAAACATCAAAAATGACAGGACTTTTGCAGGTCAAAAAATAAACAAATCGTAAACAGCAAATCTATGCGTGTGTCATATGTGTATGAGTGTGTGTTACTGATTACATAATATGATAAGATAATAGATATTTTTTTATAAATTTTATATTTTGTAGCTATGTACTGCAAAAATTTTAAAATAAATACATACAAAAGAAACAAAATACTGTTTTGTTATGGTGGACTTGGTGGATTTTTTCAATGAAAATGTACAATTGGATTTTTAAACTTTTTTGCGCCAAAAAACACTTCTGAACGGAAACTTTGTCTATGGTCAAAATTACCTAGTGTTGCCATTGTAATAGGTGAAATTTACCGCTAATATTGTACAAATTCTTGTTTTTCTCTGGCAGCTGCCGCACAATTTAAGAACGCAGTAAGTACCACTTACTGCGGTTGTTTTAGATATTTGAGATGCTGACATTACGATCTACAAGAATCAAAGACCCGTTTTTTTTCTATCTCGTTTAGAAAGGGAAAAACGTATTATCATAAATGCAGTGAAGAGCAGATTTTAGTTTCAGTGCATATCATAACAGCAGTAAGAGGACTTACTTATTTAATACTAGCCGAAGCCCGCGACTTCGTTCGCGTGGACTTTATGTCTCTGAACAATGCTCATCAGGCTGAACAACTTTTACTAAGGCGCCATTTTTATATCTGTAATAGTTTAGCTGGACCATTATGGTTCTGCATCAGGCGTTCCATTTTCCAAAATCATTTATACCCTATATGTTGCCCAGGCTTAATAGCTATATAACAAAAAAAGTTTCATTCGAATCCGTCCAGTATTTCCGGAGATAATCGTGTACAAACAGACAAACAGACAAACAGACATACAGACATACAGACAAACAGACATACAGACAGACATTTTTTTTTAAATTCTTATTCTATTACTACGCCTCCATCGCCCCCAATATTTTTTTTTGGAAATATATTTAATGTACAGACGCACTTTTTTTACTGTTTTATTATATGTATAGATTATGTAGAAACATATAGTAGTGGCAATAGTAACACAACAATAGTGCAGTATTTACCAATAACGTCATTTTTCATATGTTTTCATGGTAAAAGCAAATGATTCTCACATAATATTAACGCGGCAACTACAATCATACCGCATTTATTGAGAAGCTCGTCGGAATTTTGCTTAGGTTTAACATGTCATATACGCAGCAACTGACAACTACTAGCAGATATGGCGTCGAAAACAAGATGCTCAAAATTTTTAATCTTAAATAAGTTTTATTTTTAAACTAGCCGAAGCCTGTGACTTCGACCGCGTGGACTTTGTCTGTAGAAAATGCTCATCAGGCCGAACAACTTTTATTAAGGCGTCATTTTTAGGGTTCCTTACCCAAAGGGTAAAAACGGGACCCTATTACTAAGACTTCGCTGTCTGTCTGTCACCAGGCTGCATCTCAAGAACCGCGATAGCTACACAGTTAAAATTTTTACAAATTATGTATTTATAATTAATTATGTTTTAACAACAAATACTAAAAACAAAATAAAATATATATTTAACGGGGGTTCCCATACAACAAAAACGATTTTTTTAATAGATAATGGTACCGAACCCTTTATGCGCGAATCCGATTCCCACTTGGCCGGTTATTATATTTCTTATAGTTTGGCTGGACCATTATAATTCTGCAACTGGTATTCAATTTTCCAACAACATTTATACCCTATATGTTGCCCAGGCTTAACAGCTATGTAACAAAAAAGTTTCATTCGTATCCGTCCAGTATTTCCGGAGATTAGCGTGTACAAACAGACGCACAGACAAACAGACAGACATTTTTTAAAATTCTTACTTCATCGCCCCCAATATTTTTTTGGAAATATATTTAATGTACAGGCATACTTTTTTTACTGTTTTATTATATGTATAGATATGATTGTTAAATGATAAATAATTGTTAAAAAGAAGTTATAACTAAGCGTATTTATTTACAATTTTATTCGTACCTTTGAACCTCAGAAGGGACCATTTCGTATTTATTGAATTACTAATTTTATTTTCTTCTTTATTAAGTTTTTGAACTAATGTTACCTTATGAACATCAAAATGAGCCATTTTGACGTGACAACGTCTTAAATTAGGTTGCGGCTGGGAGTCACTTATGAAAAAGTGTAACGCTCGGTAACGTTACGATGAGTCACCGAACGAGAGAGAGGCCCGCCGAATGCCTTGCGTCTCTCTCCCACTCAACTATGTTATCTACGTTGTCACGTAAAATCTTCGCCCGTAAAACCGACTTTACAGGCAACCATTTTTTTACTAAATTATACTAATTTTATTCTTATAATTTAGTCAAAAATGGCCTAGCAAGCGGAAATGTTTTTTAATGTCCAGGAAGGTCATTTTTTAGACGTGTGGTTTTCAAAAAGTAATAAAACGCATATTATTTAATGTTTTGGCCAAGAATTTAACTTTATTATAAAGATAAGGGTTTGCCATTATGTTTTAAAAATAATTTTGGGCAAGTGGCCGCCGCGGCTGGCACGAATAAATTCCAGCCGAGAGGCCCAATTTTCGACCACTTCTTGCAGCATTTGGGGCCGTATGTCAGCAATAACGCGCCGAATATTCTCTTCCAAGGCGTTAATCGTATTGGGATTATCTGCGTAGACAAAAAACTTTCCATAACCCCACAAAAATAGTCCAGCGGATTTAAATCACAAGATCTCGGAGGCCACGCTAAAGGCCCACGACGCGAGATAATGCGCTCACCAAAACCGACAAGTGGTCGAAAATTGGGCCTCTCGGCTTCAATTTCGAAGCCGCGATGGCCACTTGTTCGAAATTACTTTTAAAACATAATGGCAAACCCTTATCTTTATAATAAAGTTAAATTTTTGGCCATAACATTAAATAATATGCGTTTTATTTCTTTTGGAATACCACACGTCTAAAAAAACACCCGTTATAAGTTTTTGAACTGCTTATTACCTTATAAAAGTCTGTTATTTATAAAATAAAGGGATCTCAAAAGTAATTTGTAAATGTTGTTCCATTTTCATTTGGAACAGTTCAACATGAAAGCGTTATTGACTTAAGATAAACGCAGTGTAAATGTAATATTACTGCGCAATATGATCTGTGATAAGTCATTTCCTTTAATGCTACCTATCATAAATGCAGTGTATTATAAAAATACGGCGCATAAATTGTGTTGGAAAATATAAAATGACATTCATTCACGTAACATATGTGCAGTAAATACAGGAAACTTAGCATAAATGCCGTAAGGAACAATTTTACTGCATTCATGAGGATAATGTCTTATGAGAAAATGAATGAAGCCATAACATAAACAGTTTTTAATAAATTTTATGCACTTAATATTAATTAAAAACCGAAATGCCTGCATCGAGATAATCTTCGAATTCTGCTCTTTAAGCCTGTATAATTTTTTTTTCAGTTTTTTTGCGTAACTAATTGTAGGTAGCCTAAAATAAGTTTAAAACTTTGACAGCGTTTTTCTCGAAACTGTTCACATGTTCTTTACTGCGTTCTTAAATTGCGCGGCAGAGTGGCTGTGTCATGTGGCTGACTGACTGACCGAAGTGCTATTTTTCAAACGCGGAGTCACTAAACGAACGGTTTTTTGTATGGGAAAACCATTCGATTAGGTGACTCCGCGTTTTGAAAATAGCACTTCTGATCATTGAAAATATGAAACAGTGTTACAGTACATCTACCAAAATGATATTAGTTTTTTCCTAAAATTGAAAGATTATGTCCTAGTTCATATGCATGTAGTTGAATGCAGCGTGACATATTTTTTCATTTAAAAATTAATCATTTTTTGTATTTATAATTTTTCGTATCGGACGTATTTTATACTGGACGTTTATAATTTATGTCATTATTAGTGTAAATCATTACTTATATGATAGTACTTCAATGCAAAGAGGTACCAACAGCTTACAACAAGGGATACTTTATAATTTACGCTATGCTTAGTTTTATTTTATTATTTACATATTTAGCCTATTCCCTCCGTGCAGATGACAGCGCTACTTAGGCGTTCGCAACTATACGGGCGAAATGGCTCATGACGTATTCAACAAAAAATTGTGTCAAAATATTAAAATAATTCAAAATTTCTTTATTTTTCTCCACAATCTTACTTATAATTACATAAAATATATTAATTCGTCGACATAGGTACATGGTTAGCAGAAGATTGTGAGAGACTGGTGTCTGAACTAAGCGAAACTTGTATTTCAGAGCACCAGACCTTCCACATTTGGAGGAAACTTATTAAATGTTATACATTTACCAGTAAAAGTAGTACTCAAAATTGAAAACAGTTGAAGAAATTACCTATATCTAAATCAAATTCTTCAAATTAATAAATCGCCTGAACATAAGTGTGTGCGTTCTTACTGAGCGTATGTACTCGCATTTAGATAAGTGTGCACGTACTAAGATTGTACTATTAGATTGTTTATAATATTCATTTCATTTATTTCGGCCAATATCCAACCATATTTTTGTTATAACACTAAATTTCATCGTGTTGCTTTATTTTATGTAGATAAAGGCTTGCAAAATCGTTTTCGTTCACTGAAATTAAATGAACTACGTAAAATTTATATAAATAGTGTTTTATTTTGGATACATCAGAGTGTGTTTGTTTACTAAATGTTTATTGTAGTTTTACTGTCAAACGAGCGAAAAAAAGGCTTCTTAAATGGTTTCATTTAACAATAATCAAAGAAAAAAAGAAAGAAAATAATTTTTTTTGAGGAATAATGCGAAATTTAATAGAAAAATCTCTAATAGTTTGTTTGACAGTTTTGACAGACTTTCATACAGCGCCTGTATAATTGCTATTTTTGGCCACCATGGGCGCTGCGATAGATTACATTACTCCCACCACGTACTTCGCACGGAGCCAATAGGCCATTTACACTTGATCTTAGGTAATGAGGTACAGACAGAAAATATATGGGAAATACTGTATACTGCAGAATATTTAATTACAAAACGCATACATAGATAAACACAAAACAGTTGTGTAATAGAACACTGAAGAATATTTAAATCTGCCGCTGGCTATAGGAAAAGAAAAACTTAAAGTTCTTAGAGGCCAGCATAAAAATTAAACCTAATAAAATATAAACAAAAGTAGACTCCCTTGTGCGTCAAGTACAACTACTACAAGTACAAAATACAACCTGTAACTGAATCTGTGGTGTAGTGTTTAGAGCGTTCGGCGCATACCTGAAGGTCTCGGGTTCGATTCCCGGCGTGGGCAAACGACTTTGTGTTGCTGTTCTAGTTTGGCAAGGACATTGTAGGCTGATAACCTGAGTGTCTGATAAGTACTGATAAGTAAGATGAACCATGCTTCGGAGGGCACGTTAAGCCGTCGGTCCCGGTCACTATCTTTGACATTGGTCGTTACCTAAAACCATGTTAGAGGCCTTTAAGGCGATTTAAAAACTCTGACACTAGTGTTAGTCACTAACACACACGATAAGAAGAAGAAGACAACCTGTAAAAGTACAACCGATTTATGTACCTTCTACACTTACGATTATTTTGAAAAAAAAATGCACTCACTAAAGGTACATTTTAGTTGTGATCTCGTAAATATTTAATAATGACATCAACAGTTATCAATGTTTTAAATTTTCATTGATAATAATTACTGTTTATATTATATTTTTAAATAATAACCACATCATCACTAAATATCCCTGTAGTTTTGGGAAAATAACTATGCTTATCACCCTAACGACAGATGTTCGTTGATGGATAACTCTACTTTGTCTATGCTATGTTAGCTTCCTTTCTTTCGATATCGTAAAGTCAAGTCAAGCACTTAAAATTGTTCGCATTTATGCATAATATCATAATCTTGTTTTAATCGACCGGGGAAAATGAAAATGATCAATAGTTTACAAAATGCTGTAGTTAAGCAGCGAAGCCAGTGTTAATCTGAGTGGGTGTAAGTTATAAATAAAATGTTAGGTTAGGAAACGTTAAGTAGATCGATCCTTGTGTTATTTGATAATTTTTTAATTATTTGTACAGACTTTTTAATAAAAATGGATTTCGTGAAGAGAGAAGATCAAAACGTGATCGACGATGAGAGTTTCAAAGTGTTCAAATATCCAGACATGGTAAGTCTTTGTGTACCTACTACATATTTTTTCAATATCGATGATTTCCGTTGAAAATTTTGGCAAATTCATTAAAATTTTATTAAAACTGGTTCTTATCTCGGGTTTCTCATCTTTTGGCTTCGCATTTGGTAGTTTTCACCGCTTTTTTCCCGTTTTGTCGGCATTTCCGGCTTCTCTGGCTATCTCGTGATTATCGGCACCCACATCCTGTTTGACCTCAAGACATAGGTACCTATAGTAGGAAATCATTATATTTATTTATTGGAAATTTCGCAAAATTATTTAAAATACATTTTTTGTTTGTTTCACTTCTGATTAGGCTTGTTTTTTGATAGTTATATTATAATATAGTATAGTAGTAGTAGATGACGACCTTTGTGGCATTTTATAACAAATAATTTATTTAATAACTAATATATGTACAGACATCCAAGACCCATGCTGGTCTAGGAGAAAAGAAAAAACTTAGAATGTACCAGCTCATCCCGCGCAGATCGTATAAACCAATCGAGGGAATGGGCAAAAATGCAAATCATGTTAACTGGCGATGCGGCTAGCAACCCATCACTGTATTGATTGCTTTTCCATCTTCTCGTCCACCATGATGCTAAAAGTGGCTTTTGGGTCTTGCGGCCCTGGGCTCTGCATAGAACCGCAAGACCCAAAATGCTCTGTCTGCCCCATTAGGGATAAAGACGTAATAGTATGTATGTATGTATGTATGTATGTATCCAAGACCCAGGTCTATCTGAAAAAGATATTTTAAATAATTTTCCTTGACCTGACCAGCCTTCGGCCTGACCAGCCTTCGGTCTGACTGCCTGGCATGTCATAACCACTAGGCCAAGAGGTTGTCAACATGACTGTATACTACATTTTAATGTAGATGGTGACATTGCTTATTAATTAAAATGTATATGGACCCTACCCACATGAGAAGCAGGCGTGAAAATATGTATGTATATACATACATTCATCTAAGCATTTTGTCTTATGGCTCTGACTAGACAGAGCCCAGGGTGCAACTCTCAAAGACCAAAGGAAGGTGGATTCAGATCACTGATGGGTTGTTAAGTACATTACATGATTAGCATTTTTGCTCATTTCCTTGATCAGCCTGTAAGAGATTGCTTCGGCGACAAGGCCGCCTCTTGTACCCCATTACATGTTACTATTTAATAAATGTTCCAAAATTGAAAATTTCTTCTGGTGCAATTAATTTTTTTGTATTGTATTGTGTTTTACTCCTGCATACACCTTTTAATAAAGAAATTTTCTGTTTCAGCATCTAAAACAACATCACATTGACATGCCAGAGCCCCAGCATACAGCCCTTTCAATGGAGCAGCTCCACCAAGCTATGCAATCCTCCATGAACACATCCATAGTCCACAACCTCCAACTGCCCCTATCTCCTCGACAAATCTCAACATTAATGTTAAAATCCAACCAAATCGGACGCAACCTAAGTTTCAACGACATCCCAGCTTATTTACAAAGAAATCTGACTTCTGAAATTGATGTCATGCATATGAATGAAATGCAACAAAATTTAACTCGGCAAGACATGGATTTGACATTGGCAAGAAACTTGGCCAATGAATTGGAAATGCAGAATGGATTAACACAAACATTGCCAAATATGGAACACGATTTGCGTATAGGTGAGCTACCGCAAAATTTGAGAGACATGTCGGAGATGGGACAAGAGATCGATCTGTCACACCATTTGAACCGGCATAGTATGGAGCAGGAAATACTTGGCCAAGAGCGGAGACTAATGATGCAAGACGGTCAAATTTTAGATCAAAATTTCGCTCAGACGTTAGAGCAAAGTTTGGCTCAAAGGTTGGACCAAGTGTTGGCACAGCGGATAGGCCAACGTGTTAATAACTTGCCGTTGCACGAAGGGCAGAGGGTGGATGACCATTTGCTGCCAATGCCGTTCCATATAAAGTCGGAGCAAGAAGATGATGGATATTTCTATGAGAATATCAACCAGTTGCCAAATGTCAATGGATTGAACGGTAAGTCAACTGTTTTGGTTTATTGTATGGATTTTTAGATTTTTTTTTTCATGTGTCTTATGTGACCAACACTAATGTCAGATTTGTCAAGCTGCCTAACGGCATTTGAAGTTTCTTGACAACTGCTATACAATAATGATAGCTGCGTTTACGTGCTTGCTGAAGCACGCAGGAGCTCGAGAAATTTTTATCCCACTTTTGGTCACCTATCCAGGTGCGGACCTCGCCCAGTGTCACTGATCCCAAAATCTGATGCCCTAGTGGATGCGTTATATTTGACTTTTTAGCTGACAGCCCTGTACATTAAGACATATCTTTTTAATATGCAACACTCTACATCCATACTTATATATAAAGCTGAAGAGTTTGTTTGTTTGTTTGTTTGTTTGTTTGAACGCGCTAATCTCAGGAACAATTGGTCCGATTTAAAAAAAAATCTTTCGGTATTAGATAGGTCGTTTATCGAGGAAGGCTATAGGCTATATTGCATCACGCCCGCGACTTCACTCGCGTGGTTAACGCGGGCGAAGCCGCGCGCTGCCTCTAGTATGTCATATTTTGATACTTGACGAGGTAGGGTTGAATGCGGCCCCCTCTTAGTCTAATAGGGTCACTTTAAGTATAATTTGAAGTGTATAAATAACCCGACCATGAACAAATGTTAGTGTGATAAGGACAAAACAAGCTACTTTTCTTTTTCTTTTAATCTAAGCGACTATCTCGCTCTATCAAAGCGTCTCAGGCTCTTGTGCAGCTCTCTTGACGTCACGCTATTAGGTCTCGCGCTTACGATGTCCTGGCAAAATAACTTGCAAATTCTATGGGCTTCATACTTTCGACTGGTATAGAATTTGTCTAATAATCTAACCGGTGAAATATTTAAAAATAATTTTTTTTACTATCAATTAATCATATCCTGGACTGAAATTGTTAGGCAACCCATATGAAATATATTTATTGACATTTTCTATCAAATATAAAATACGTTTCATACTGAACATCTTGGTGAAGGTCGTTTTATATCGGGATCCTGATGGTCAGAAATGATTTATCACACTATATTCTATTTCAAATTTATATTTTGACTGTGAAAACCAGTTATATGCCTCGATATGTGCAATATCTTTGAAATTACAAAATTTTCCCGAAATCGCATGTCATTTCGAAATAAAACGTAGACTACGTTTGTATGGGAAAGTTTAGTTTGGTCTAGGGTAATGGGACCCTTAAGACGCATATTTTAAAACATTATTATCTTTTGTTTCCAATTTTCTGTACTCTGGTTTTAGTTTGACTATACCTAATTATACAAAAGATCGTATTCAGTGATTTGCATAATTTTCATAATGATTCTTATTTAAAAATAGACAAAAAACTACAAGGAAGTCGTATGTTATTATGAGTGACGTGCAAATTTTGATGGAATTTAGCGAAAGGTTACGCCGCACCTAGCAGTGACATAATGCTCCTTTTGTTTGTCTTTTAAAATCGATTGGCGTGTAGTAAAACTTGGTAACTGTCAAATATTTTAGTGTATATTTTATTTAAAAAAAAAAAAAACATTAAAATACATGTGTATATTTTATTTTAAAAAAATACATTAAAGTACATTTTTGTCGGCGTTGTCATAGTTTTTGCGTGATCGAGCAACAAACATGCAAACATTTATTTACACTTTCACATCGATACTTATTTCAAAACTAGCTGTGCCCGCAGGCTCCGCTCTCTGCGGGAATTTCGGGATAAAAACTATCCTTTGTCCTTCCCCGGGTTTTAAACGATATCCATACCAAATTTCATTTAAATCGGCCCAGCTGGTCACACTTGATGGCATGGCCAGGGGAAAAAGGGATTCATTTTTATATATATGTAAAGCCCCACGCGCGTATGTTTTTGTGTGTACTCGATAAACTCTGAAAATAAATTGGCCGATTTAAAGCGGCGATTACACTTCACGATCCATCGGGCCGATGAGCAGGGGCGGCAGACAGGGCGTTGTGATTACACTGCACTAGATCGCCTCCCTAACTCAGTTGTCAGCCAAACTTGATGTCGAAAGGATGGCACCTGTGCTTTCCAAATATCAAATAATTGGCCAAGTGCGTGTCAATGCAATGTGTGCATGTAAATAAAAATGTCTAAAAACTAATTTTCTATTGAATTTGTATGAAATTTCCTTTTCCGACTACATTTTATAAGTATGTCACCTAAAGTGCTATTTTTGAAACGCGGAGTCACCTAAACGAATTGTTTTTCCATACAAAAAATCGTTCGTTTAGTGACTCCGCGTTTGAAAAATAGCACCACTGTAACTTTTTAATTTGTAAACCCTACTTTAATAGTTTTCCTTTACTTCGTTATATATACCACTGCTGTGAATATTTTGACGTATCCGTATATAACCGTTTAGCAGTTATAAGGGACTATAAAGAAAAAAAATTCAAGCTTTTACTTTACGACTTTTTTGCCATGATAAATATACATATCCATCCATACCGAATTACAGCTCTCTAGCACTTATGGCCGCTAAGTAAAACCGCGGACGGACAGACAGACAGATACCTATGGCGAAACTATAAGGGTTCCTTGTTTACTACGGAACCCTAAAAAATGGTATCGCTGTTAACGCACCTGCTGGTGTAAATGTTAAAAAAAAGGAAAAAAGAAAATGCTGGAGTAAAGAGTATCTCGTTTAAAGATAATTTTTGACACGCGGAGTCACTACACGAACTGTTTTTTGTATGGAAAGATCATTCGTTTAGGAGACTACGCGTTTCAAAAATGGCACTTCTGAACGCCCTGTCTCGGGACAGCGATTACATCACCCGATTTACGCCCTAAATAGGGAAACAGGGCGGTCGGGAAGCCCCGATCACCCGATATCGGGACACTGTCTCCCTGTCAGCGATTACACTTCCCGATTTAGGAAGCCTGCGTGAAATCGTCCCCGACGAATCGTGTAGTGTAATCGCGGCTTTAATACTTTAACGCAGTTTTTACTAATATGAGCATTTTACGATGGGCCAATTTTATCGCGGTTTCCCCTAACATTTAGAGCATTTTTACGGGAAGATTTAATGTCCGCCCTGGCCTTTACTTTGGCCTGGTACTTTGGCCTCCAAAAAAAGCTAAAAAATTTTTTTACAAAAAACTTTTTTCTTTCTTGTCTTCTCTCACTGTGTTCGCTTGAAAATGACACATACCGCGTCTTACTCAACGACACTGGCATTTTAACCTTTTCTTTGCGAATATATTTAGATAAAAGGTCAATATTACAAGTTTCTAAGTTCATATTAGCTTTCGTAGAAACATAATAGATATTAATATTAAAATATAAATGGGTTTTTATTTATTGTGGTGGTTTGACCTTTTTTAACCGACTTTAAAAAGGTGGAGGTTATCATATCACATCTATACAAAACATATTTTTTTATGTATGTTCCCTGATTACTTGAAGATTTGGAAAATGATTTTTTGTTTGATAAGGTATACGTATCAGGTCCTATAGAAATTTTATTAAATCGGTTGTGTACTTTGGTGTTGAAGTCGGCATTGCCAGGGTTTTTTTATTGGTCGATGATACTAAATTAGTAATTAATTTTAGATACGTTCCGTAGTAAACAAGGAACCCTTATAGTTTCGCCATGTCTGTCTGTCTGTCTGTCCGTCCGCGGTCCTACTTAGAAACTATAAGTACTAGAAAGCTATAATTTGGCATAGATATTTATACCAATCATGGCGAAAAAGTCGTAAAATAAAATATGGAAATAATTTTTTTTTAGGTTAGCTGCCATACAAGTAAAGAGTTAGAAAAAAAATATTGACTTCCTCTTTAGTCAATATTTTTTTTCTCTACAAACACATTGTGTGGGGTATCGTTGAATACGTCTTTCAAAAATATATTATTTATAATTTTCGATTTACGGATCCGTGTCTGAAATATTTAGGTTTAAAGTGAAATTTTTTGTTAAAGTCACGTGTCCCCCCCATCTATCTGCTAAACGGTTATATATAGACACATGAAAAAAATCACAGCTATAGTACATATGTTGTTTAAAAGAAAACTATCAGAGTTAAAAAAGGTTAAAAAGTTATAGGCGATCAACTTATAAAATGTACTCGAAAAGTTAAATTTCATACAAATTCAATAAATCTTAGACGTTTCAGATGTGTATAGCAACTACGGAACCCTACACTGCGCGTGGCCCGACACGCACTTGGCCTATTATTATATTATTGCCTTACCAATTTTTTATTACTTATTTTGTCCTATTTTTGGGCAAAGATATTATATTATCCATCATAAATACAAAATATATCATTAATTAAAGTAATTTAAATAATGTTTTTTTTTCAGGTCACATACAAGAGCATCCTCCACAGTCCATCCACCAAGAAAGCCAGCTCTATTCAATATACAACAACCAAATCCAAAACGTGCCAGCCCTGAACCCTATAGACCTCTACGCCAGACAACAGACCTACCAAAACTACGCAGTGACCAGAGACAACCCTCAAAACCTAGTCATCCATAGACAATACGATAACAACAGTCCATACTCGGAAGAATTAAAAAAAAGAGAAGATATCGTTGAAAATGATACTTCGAAAACGGAACAGCCAAAAGAAAATATGAAACCGACAGATCAGAATAAAATTTATTACGAATATAATAACGTACAATTCACAGACGGCAGTGAAAAAAGCGAAAATGATCCAAGTGTTAACAATAAGATGTATACTGAAGATATGTCTATGGATATCAAAGGAGAATACACGTGTTATAAATGTCAAGCAGTGTTTCCCTCAAAGAGGTCTTTGAAGCAACATTCCAAAAGCTGCTTAGAGAACGGCGCTGATTTGGAGAAATTGGGGAAGTTCAGTTGCTCTCAGTGTTCCTACAGATGTCAATCGCCGGCCATTTTGAAAATACACGAACGCACCCACACCGGAGAAAAGCCTTTCTCTTGCACTTTCTGCGATTATAAGTCTGGACAGAAAAATAATGTTGCAAAACATATACTAGTTCATATGAAGGAGAAACCATTCCGTTGTCAATATTGCAACTATCGTTGCGCACAGAAAAACAACTTAGTAGTCCACGAACGGACCCATACGGGCTACAAACCGTTTGCATGTCCGTATTGTGACTATCGGACAGTTCAGAAACCGAACTTAGTCAAACATATGTACTTACACACCGATCAGAAACCATTCAGTTGTGACATGTGTAGCTATAGATGCGTTCAGAAAACGAATTTAACGAAGCACAAGCTAAGACATTTAAATGAAAAGGACGGAGAGAAGATTGACACAAAAAATCTAGCAAAGCCATATCGGCCTAGACAGAAAAGTGTCAAGTGTCCACATTGTACGTACAGATGTGTCCAGAAAGCTAGTTTAGAGAAACATATGATGTTTAAACATACGGAACAAGTGGAAGGAGTAAATCTAAAGTGTGATACGGTTGAAAGTGAGAATAGTGACGCTGTACAAAATTTAAGTGTAAAAGACAATGAGTGCCAAATGTTAAGTCATAGTGTTAAGGTTTAATGAGTGCTTTAAGTTTAAGTGAATCATGGATTTTTGCTAAGCAAGAGTTGTGAAGGTGAAGATCAGAAATGAAGTCAAAAATGGTAAATTTTTGTAGAGTGGTTCGGTCGATAAAACTCCCGTTTTTAAGGTTCTGTACCCAAAGGGTAAAAACGCGACCCTATTGCTAAGTCTCGCTGTCCATACGTCTGTCTGTCTGTCACCAGGCTGTATATCATGAACCATGATAGCTAGATTTCCAATTTTCACAGATGATGTATTTCTGTTGCCGCTATAATAACAAATACTAAAAACAGAATCAAATATATATCCCATAGAACAAACGTGATAATTTTATAGATAATGTTAGGGACACTTTGTATGCGAGTGCGACTCGCACTTGGCCAGTTATTTTTAGTTTTTTTTTTCTGAATCCTGTCTAAAAGCTTCTAAATATAGAATTCTATATGTACCTACTTATTTAAAAATATAGCAACCGTTTGTTAATTATGACAACACAGTTTGTAAATTGTTGTATATTGTTGTCGCGCCTAGTCGTTTAAATCGACAAACTAGTCGGCGATTCCGACTTCGCTACTATTATTACCATTTTTGGCTTTATTTTTCTCCTAAAAAGTTCTATTGTCTATAAAAATGATTTTTTTGATATTTTTGATCGCAAAAATGTAAGCGCGCTTCTATATGTCAAAACATTCTATGCCGAATTTACGCCTACCTATATACGTAAAGCCTGCAATACTATTTGAAAAACTAGAAACACACTAAAGGTCACAGCACACTTATCAACTCGTAAACGGAACGTAAACATATCAACTCGAGCAGCTCAGTATTCTTTGTATGAAACTTCCTACTGCAACGCACACTATTCGGATTCGTAACGTGAACGCCTCGCCTCGGGACCAGCTCACGAACCGCTTTGCTGGTCGGCCAACTAGCGGTCCCAGCGCTTGCGGCTCGTCGTCCGCGTGCTTACGCCTCTCCGTATGCGAGTTGACGTCTCTCCTTTTCCTCACACCCGCGTTTTATTTATTTGTAGATAAACAAAAATTGATGGCTATGATTGCCAACTCGCGTAATGTGAACCGAGACATAACCGTGCGCTACACTTTACGTTTAAAATGATCTAGTGCCAGCCAGACCAGAGCGGCCGGCGAGCGGTAAGCGCGGCGTCGCCCAGCCGTTGTCGAGTTGACGGGGAGTCGACGTACCGAAGCTGAGCCTGATAAGTGTGCTGTGACCTTAAGCCGACTTTACGTCGCGTTTTTTACATACATACTACTTTATCCATCATGGGGCAGACAGAGCTTTTGGTATCTTGCGGCTCTAAGCAGACAGAGCCCGGGCCGCAAGACTCAAAAGCCACTTTTAGTGCGATGGTGGGCGAGAAGGTGGAAAAGCAAATTATATAGTGATGGGTTGCTAGTCGCATCGCCTATTAATATGATTTGCATTTTCGCCCATTCCCTCGATCGCTTTCAAGATCTGCGCGGGTAGCGAAGCAACTTTTACATTCTACGTTTTTTCTTTTCTCCCAGACCAGCATGGCGTCTTTCACAAACAAATTTACTAACTTCGGCACAGCATTTATAGACACTAAAGCTTGCTAGTTACGTTTTTTCAGCTCGGCAGTCAATTTGTAAACACAACGAATATCATTGAAAAATCGTTTTGTTAACACATTTCGGGACACTCAGCTGGTCAATAGAAATAACGTTCACAGTCGTAAGTGTCTCGAAATGTGCTAAATAAATAAATTGAGACTGTAATATATGAAATGAGTGCCACAGAGTATAGATCGTCTAATCCAAAAATGAACTCCCCTCTACTAATGATAATTGTTTCACTGTGTTGGAGGAAATACATACATACATACTATCACGTCTTTATCCCTAATGGGGCAGACAGAGCATTTTGGGTCTTGCGGTTCTATGCAGAGCCCAGGGCCGCAAGACCCAAAAGCCACTTTTAGCGTCATGGTGGGCGAGAAAATGGAAAAGCAATCAATACAGTGATGGGTTGCTAGCCGCATCGCCTGTTAACATGATTCGCATTTTTGCCCTTTTATTTGGAGTAAATACTCTTATTTTATTTGAGTGTGGCGATGTGACTAGATTCGATTCCCGGCAGGGGTAACGACTTTGTGTTGTTGCCCTAGTTTGGTTAGGATATCGTAGGCTGATCACCTGATTGTCTGATAAGTAAGATGATCCGTGCTTCGGAGGGCACGTTAAGCCGTGGGTCCCGGTCACTGTCTTTGACATTGGTCTTTACCTAAAAGCATGTCAGAGGCCTTTAAGGCGGTTTAAAAACTCTGACACTAGTGTTAGTCACTAACACACACGATAAGAAGAAGAACACCCTCCACTAGGCAAAAACAGGGAGAAGTACGAAGGCGATAAGAATACTTACGCATATTGCATAAAGCGCGGGTCCCTAGCTGTTTCCGTTCTGTATGTAATAGGTACTTATATTCATTCTGTGACATCCTACTAGTCCTAATATTATAATCGCGAAAGTTTGTAAGGATGGATGGATGGATGTTTGTTACTCTTTCACGTAAAAACTACTGAATGGATTTTAATGAAACTTTACAATAATATAGCTTACTAGCTGTACCCGCGGGCTTCGCTCCCCGTGGGAATTTCGGGATAGAGAGTACCCTATGTCCTTTCCCGAGTCTCAAACTATATCCATACCAAATTTCATCTAAATCGGTTCATTAGTTTAAGCGTGAAGAGGTAACAAACAAACAAACTCACTTTCGCATTTATAATATTAGTAGGATACAGCGCAGACGAAGTCGCGGGCACCAGCTAGTGTGTAATAAATGACAAATGACGAAAAAATTTAATGTATTAAGAAAATTGCGTGGGAGTTTACACTGAATAGAGGGGGCGAGCACATTTAAACTAGACGATCTATACACTTAAAAATTGTTCAGAACTATAGCAACTGTTCCTAAGTAATTATTTCGCTATGTCTGTTTGCAGCCCAGTTGAACTGGCAAACCATGTTTAATGAATAGCAAGGTTCCATGACATTGTTTTATTTAACCTACTCCGGAAAAGGAGGGTTTCAATTCGACTTTGTATAAACAAGATATTTTCGCCAAATTGTAAAGGGAGAAAGAATCGAAGAAAATTTTTCGAAACTAAAAACAGACTTCAACCAAATTTCACAAACGATTTTGATAACATTTCTATAGGACCTGACAAGTATAATAGCAATGATCATCATCAGGTCTTTTTGTCTCCACTGCAGGAGCACGACCCTCTCTGAACTATCGAAGCCATACTTGGCCAGAGCAGCCAGAGGACTTGGCCGACACTCTCCTCGCTGGCCAGACGGGTTGGAGAGGTCTCATTGATGTTTATAAGCTTTATTTAGCTTGTATATCCTAAGTCGCCTTTTACGACATCCACGGGAGGACTTGGAGTGGCCCTATTCTACTCTGCCGGATACCGCACGGCATAATAGCATTGATATGAAATAGTAATATTATCCCGTTCAATCAAAAAATAATTTTTCAAATCGGCCCAGGCGTTTGAGTAATCGGGGAGGGGAATGTACATAGAAACAAGATTCAAATGAATTGATAACCTTCTCCTTTTTTGAAGTCTGTTAGAAAGGAATTTCCTTGCATGTGCATATGTGTGTATATTTGACAATATAAACATAAAAAATCATTGAAAAATCATTAAGTATGTACCTTATTCTATTCAAAAAAGGGAAATTATTATGTCTTGGAATCTAATTGTGATTTTTTTAGCTAAGTTAAGATTATTTTAAGTTCTTAAGTATGCCTTGTGGCTGTGAGTCATTTTGTATAGTTTTGTCGTATTTTTGACGTTTGCATGATTTTTGTATGAAAATTTCAATTGGATCTGGTTGTAAGGTGATATATTTTACATAGTTTTTAAGGAATTGTCCGCTTTTGACTAAGAATTGAGTAAAACAGCTGAATATAGAAGTATTTGGATAATAAAAAAAAGGCTTTTGCCCAACTATGGGGCATGAATGGCTAAAAAAGGAAAAAATTGAGAGAAGTTTAATTTGAGGACAAAAATTTTTTGAATATTTTTTGCAAAATTTTTACTTTTTTTGTACACTAAAGGGGTAGATAAAAGCAAAGCCCAGGGCCGCAAGACCCAAAGGCCTCAGTTAGCGTGGTTGGTAGGCGTCACACGCCTGACGATGATAAAAGGAAAAGTGATGGGTTGGTATATTTTTATAAATAGTAAAAAAGATGTATTTTTTATAAAGCTATAAAACCACTAACTTGCCAAGCGATGACTGTTAGGAATAAAAATCATCAATCGTTTATTCAGTAATTAACCTTTACAAGCACTTTTACACGTCAATAAGTATCATTTACAACGTGTAGTGTACAGGTGACTTTTTACCCACCAGCCAAATTTTTGAAGCAAGTTCAGTCCATGACACTAAACTACTTTCCACAAAAAAAGTTAATAAAAACCGATAAAAAAAATTCGTCCGCCCATACAAAATTCGTTTGGCCGAGCGCTGATATGTACGGGAAGTTGAATTTTTATTTTCAGTTTTCGTTAATTGTTTTTATAGAAAGTAGTTCAGTATCATGGTCAGACCTTGCTCTAAAATTTGGCTGGTGGTTAAAAAGTCATCTGTATATTAAAATATAATTTATTTTTTAAAGAAAAGCTGCCGATATCAGCGCTTCGCAACGACCACTGCTGAGAAGAATCGCTAAAAGAAACTTATTTTCATGGCATTGGTCGCCTACTCGCCAGAAAGGATATATTATGTTTGGCTTTTCTACACACTAGCCAAAAGTGGCCGTTTTTCGCAAATGTGAGTAGAAAAGCTTCACGTTCTAACTTAAAACTGTAAACAGTAGTTCATAAAATAGTTAAAAGGGTTATCTAGGGTTTGATCAAGACGAAATTTTAAATGATATCACCGTTTCCTTTCAAATGATTTATTTTAAATGGGGGCGCCACTGGACCCCGGAAAATTTGGGTATGGCCTTAACATGTAATGCTTGCGAAGAATAAAGATGTAAACCTTATAACCCGATTCAATAGAAATTAAATCATTATTTAATTCAGTAAACGGGTTGCTCACGTATAGAGTCAGCTACTGCCGACATGTCTCGACCTCATCCGGAGGTCTTCATCAGGCGAATGTGACTACAGGCCCGTACACCGCACCGGCTCGCGACACACGGCAGTAGCGGACTCTATACGTGAGTAACTCGTTTACTGAATTTAACAATGATTGCATCTTACGTAAGTTTTAATCAAGAAATGAAATCGTTACCAAGAGATTTGTAAGTACCTTGAAATCACATCACTGTATATTTAGTTTTAAGATTTCGTTTTGTATTTTTTTATAATTAAATGCCGCTTACCAAAGTGTGTTGGTTTTCTTTTGCCTTTTGCGTTTTTTTTATAAGCAAAATAATACCTGCGTACTCAATCCGACAATGTTTAGAAAAAATATTAAACTACTAAAAATGGCAGTCTCGTAAAATTTTCAGGTTTCCGTGAACTAACAAGCGGCGGAAGCACGCTTGCTTCTTTTTTAGGGTTCCGTAGTCAATAAGGAACCCTTATAGTTTCGCCATGTCTGTTATGTAACTGCAGCATATGTCTGGCTAGCTGTCTGTCTGAAAGTAATCCATATCAAGCATGCAACTTAGACTTCCTTTATTTTCTTATATGAACCTAGTTATTTCTTACATTACAGTTCTTAGTTTAGCGCCATCTATTGAGGTTTTATAAATTTTAACTAGTTTTGCTACTGGCCAACAGATGGCAGTCTCAAATACTTCTATAATTTGTTTATAGATGTCACTACTATGTGGCATTAGTTCTACTATTCGGCAATAGATGGCCGGCTTGTTATATTTTACGTTAATAACATTCTTGTTAACAGAATTATAGTTATTTTAAATGACTATTGACTACTGAACGGGATTTGACAGAGCCCAGGGCCACAAGACTCAAAGGCCACTTTTTGCGTGATGGTGGGCGAGAAGGTGGAAAAAAGAATGAAAAAAGTGATTGGTACTAGCCACATCGCATAGTAAGATTCACATTTTCGCCCATTCCCTTCTTCTTATCGTGTGTGTTAGTGGCTAACACTAGTGTCAGAGTTTTTAAACCGCCTTACAGGCCTCTGACATGGTTTTAGGTAACGACCAATGTCAAAGACAGTGACCGGGACCGACTGCTTAACGTGTCCTCCGAAGCACGGATCGTCTTACTTATCGGATAAGACTCCGCTGTCGGTCCGTCCGTCCGCCTGTCTGTCACCGGGCTGTATCTTATGAACCGTGATAGCTAGTAGACAGTTGAATTTTTTACAGATGATGTATTTCTGTTGCCGCTAACAACAAATACTGAAAACAGAACAAAATGAATATAAATATGTGCCCCATACAACAAACGTGATTTTTTATAAATAATGGTACGGAACCCTTAGTGCGCGACTCCGACTCGCACTTGGCCGGTTATTTCTTTTCTCCCAGTCCAGTAGGGATTAATTGTTACGTAAATATTGTAAACACAAAAGTTTCCGACAGCTACATTTCTAAGCGTCGGTCATGTTCGAAATTTAAAATCAAAACTGAAAACTGACGCGCGTGCGAGGGGCACCTGACGGTTCGGCCATTTTGTTTATTTTTTACAGAACATTTTGATAAAAGGGATTCACAGATCGGAACCGTTTTTGGCGGATTTTTATGAAGCTTTCTCCTGATTTATTTTTCTATACAGTCTGTATTGTCTTTCTCCCATATTATCATCAGGTCTTAGTCTCTACTGCAGGAGCACGACCCTCTCTGTACTATCAGCGCCATACTTGGTTAGACTTTTCACTTTTCTCGCTGGCCAGACGGGTTGGAGAGGTCTCAATGATGTTTATAAGCTTTGTTCAGCAGGGACAGGAAGCGCTTTCCCTAATGTGGGTTTTTAGCGGCTAATTGATAGGCTTGAATATTTTTATTGGGTCAAAAACCCCTATCGCTGGGTAACTCTTTCGATCGACTAATCGTATCATATGGAAAGCCTTTAAAAGGGTTTCCCTTTAAATAAGTTGTTACAACATGCACGTTACGTTACTCTTACAAAAAACATTTCTCATAGGGTAACCCTATCTCATAGGCTAACCTTTTAAGAAGCGCTTTCCCTGGCGGCCACGGGGCGGGGGGGGGGGGGGGGGGGAAACCCTTTCAATAAAGCGGAAAAAAATACCCCTTCCAATGATTTGATAAACGCTTAGCCTGTCATAAGGATAGGGTTACCCTATAGGGGATACGGTAAGCATTTCGCTGGATTAGCTTTTTACAGGCTAACATAAACGTGAGGGTAAGCCTATCGTAAGAATGACCACTTAAAGGGGTTTTAAAAATTAGCTGCTAATCCGGTCCCTGTTGTTCAGCTGGTATTCCCTAAGTCGCCTTCTACGACATCTATACGAAAAGACTTGGAGTGGTCCTATTCTACTCTGCCGGAAACCACACGGCAGCAGCAGCGGTCTCCCCCACACAATCAATCCAATCTTTTAATTTGCTTACCTATGACATTTCGTCTCGTCGTCTGATCCTTTAGTTATCATGGATTGTGAAGTTATACCAAATAAAAACTAAAAAAAGTCTGACTCCAGTGAAGATCTTAAATTTTTAACAAAATTAGAACCGACTTAAATTAAGTTAGTACTATGCTCACTATCGCACCACTCATTACTATTATTTCTATTTGCCAATCCTGTCACCCAAAGGTAGCCTGTAAGAGATTGCCTTGGCGATAAGGCCGCCTATTGTACATCTGAATTTATATTTAAATGTTATTTTCATGTGTTTTGGTGCAATAAAGTGTTTTTACTTACTTACTATTTCAATAGTTTATTCTATATCTCCAAAGTTCCTCATCATGTTTTCACCAAATTAATATGGGACCAACTTGAGAGTAAGGGCTTTCAAATAAAAAAAAGAATCATCAAAATCGGTCCACGGTTGACGAAGATATCGCGTCACAAACATACAAAAAAAATACAATTGAATTGATAACCTCCTCCTTTTTTGAATTTGAAGTCGGTTAAAAACCCGTGACAAAAACAAACAGATTATCAATTCTTCACTTTTATTGCTATATGTTGGGCGCCAATTCACAAATATACAGGCTAACTGGTAAATCACTTGACATATTGAAAGGGGACACTCAATACTCGATTCCCATTCCAAATAAATCCAAAAAATAACTGCTTACAAGTTGACCAAATTATCCAATAAAAACAACAAATGTGTACACTCGTGCTGCGTACCGCGAACGCGTACAGTGTGCGTTTCCAAATGGAATAAATTTTTCTTTTTAATTAATAATTATTTTGTAGGTTTTATATATGTTGATTGCGTCTGACATGACATGATTTATTGTCCTAGTACACGACATGTCATTTACCAGCCAGCCTGTTGAAGTATAATAACACGCATGCGGGCCTCTGTGAGTTACATTTACCTATTGAATAATTAGAAGATTGGATTCTTAAAAAAGGTTATGTGCAGCGTCTAAATATATTTACAATATCGTGGGCTTTATCAAATCAAGAGAAAATTCCAAAATTAATAAAAATATTTCTTATACTTTTTTCCAAGTCAATTTAAAAAAGGAATCCGGTTTATGCCGCCAATCACGTTGCCAGCCAGTCCTCTCCCGGAATTAAGTCCTGCGCCTGACCGCGCCTCGGGCCGCGTCAATCACTCGACGCGCCGTAAATTGTTTCTGTTCGAAACTCGAATTTGAATTTGAAGGTTGGGTACTGGCAGGTATGAGTGGCGAAACAATTAAAATGAGTTTGTTTTGCTTATTATTTGAGGTGAATGATTTACCTGATGGACATTTTGGTCCTAACTGGATAAAATGTAGAAAGTTGTTGAAAACTTTTAATTATATTACGGATTTATTTTATAAATGCAAATTAGATAATTTTCGTTAGGTTAATGAACTTGCCTGCCTATACTGGATAATTAGTTCCATTTTAATTAAGTCCAAATATTTTAATTAACAACTTAACTATTTGTTTAAAGTTTATTGAGAAAAAAGAAATAAAAATATGAACAGATATAAATATAACTAAACTGAACTATAAAACTAGTTGTTCGCCACGAACTTAGACCTCGCGAATATTATTCCAAAGGATGTGCCTCCGCTGCCGGCGCTGGTTGCCGAATTGGCTGCCGGCGCCGGTATAACACGATCTGTGTCTGTAGTAAGATATGCATTTTTAAGAAAGTTGTTCAGTAACCCGGACTGAATTCACCCTTAAATAGTTTCAGTATATTTTGTAAGAAGATTTGTATTTTATATCCATCACGGCTCAGTCAGCTAGACTTCGCGAGTCATCCTAAACCCGTTCAAGTATAACGTATAAAAAAGTTGTTCAAATAAAAAATATGCGTTTTTATAATGGCAACAAAAAAGTCTAATGACATTTTTGACAATATTTGGAAATGGAGGATATATGACACTTTTAAAATTTTAAACCCCCATATTTCCGCCATTTTGAATAATTTCGAAAAATTGGCTCGACAAAAAAATTATATTTAGTTGCTGAATCTGCTTTTAAAATTTCATGAGATTCGGTTAAGAAATGCGACCTGTAGGCGAGAACAGACAGACAGACAGACAGACGGACAAAAGAATTTTTGGCTAATCTCGAAACTGAGACGCTTCGCTCGCTCGGTCAATAAACCTCTATTAAATATGTATCAGTCGCGGGGAGATCTTCTTAATAACCGGCCAAGTGCGAATCGGATTCGCGCACTAAGGGTTCCGTACCATTTTCTATAAAAAATGCGTTTGTTGTATGGAAGCCCCCCTTAAATATTTATTTTATTTTATTTTTAGTATTTGTTGTTATAGCGGCAACAGAAATACATAACTTGTGAAAATTTCAACTGTCTAGCTATCGCGGTTCTTGAGATACAGCCTGGTGACAGACAGACGGACAGACGGACAGACAACGAAGTCTTAGTAATAGGGTCCCGTTTTTACCCTTTGGGAACGGAACCCTAAAAAGCCCCGTGGTCCAAATGTTTCAACACCAAACGGCACAAATACTTATACAATTTTTGAAGGCTTAGTTCCACTGGAACGTCATCTTCATGGCTTTCTTAATTACCCTAAGGAATTCGATTAAGATACGAAAACCTAATACTTGTTTATATGATTTTACTGTTATCAGTATTAGCCACGACGGCAGAAGGGTCGTCGAAATATCTGGCAAAAACGATACTAAGTAACTAGATCATGTGACTGCTGCAACTTGTACTTTAATATCATCAGATCTTTTAGTCTCCATTGCAGGATACTTGGCCAGAGCAGCCAGAGGACAGAAAGTAGTAGTAAATTGACCTAAAGATGAAGATGAATATTAACATGAAAATGTTTATCCAGAAAAAAATTTAAGAGGTCTTTCTAAATATACCTACATTTGTTGATAAAATTCAAGATATAAAATAGAGGGCCGGCCCAGATATCTCCAAAGCGGACTGGTACCTCTCGTATATGCCTTGTTATTTGTATTTTTTTGCATCACTTTATAAGTAAAAGTTTCAATAGGATGGACTGAATGATTCTGCACCTATGTCATTTTTTAACATTCTCTATGATATATCGAGAGGTATTTCTGTACCTTGTTTCTTTTAACGTAGTCTTACCAGCAACGGTTATTCCAAAACGCTAGTAGTGTTTAGCTTTTAAACTAAAATAATATTTAAAAAAAAAAAAAGACGTGTGGCACTCGGGGACTGCCGCGGTAAAGCTATTGCAAACAAGGAAGGACGGCAACGTCGCAAACGGACGACGGAAACGAAGCGGCAACCTACATGGTAGGCGGAGTGGGGAGAGCGTGAGGTTTTTGCGTTACGGAATTTCTGGATTCGGTCCCCGCGCTCAAGGCCCGCGATAGAAGCTATGCAATAGCTTAAAACCTTCAATAAGAGATAAATTTATCCTACATTGAATAACAATGATTGAGTTTTTAAAGTATTAAAAGATTACATTTTTTCTAAGAATGACATTAAATAAATTACACATTGACCATTTTGCCTCTCTTTTTTTTGAAAGAGCTACAAACTTCACCCTTTCACGGCAGCAAATAAATCAAAACATCGCCTAATGATGCGTGAAGATAATCCGTGATATTTATAAAACATATCGATTGTATTTGTAACTTACGACTCCGCGATGGTGATATCAATTTGTCGTAATTCTATCCCTTAAAGCCCTTTTTTTGTTGTATCAATAACTTGCGAAATAAAAGATATAAAATATGTAAAAAAAACTGACAAGTGCGAGTCGGACGTGAAGAGTTCCGTAACATTAACTATAAAAAAATCTCTGTTGTATGGGAGCCCTTAAATGTTTATTTTATTCTATTTTTAGTATTTGTTGTTAAAGCGGCAACAGAAATACATAATCTGTGAAAATTTCAAGTTTCTAGCTATCACGGTTCATGAGATACAGCTGGGTTCCGTTTTTACCCTTTGGGTACGGAACCCAAAAAACAATAGTAATATAATATGACAAAGCCCTTCTGGCGAGTAAGAGAGCAATCTGTGACAATGAGTTTCTTTCGGCGTTTCTTCTCAGCAGTGGTCGTTACGAATCGCTGATATCGGTAACTTTTCTGTGAATAATAAATTAAATTTTAATATACACACATATATATGCATATATATACTACACGTAATGTAAATTACGTGTAGTGTATATAATTAACGTGTAAAAGTGCTTGTAAAGGGATAAATACTCAATAATCATTTGAATTTTACAAGCTTTTATTTAGTTTCACCTGTCCCGTTGTCTGTCGTTCTGTCTGTTATCAAATCATCATCATCATCATCATTTCAGCCGCATAACGTCCAATGCTGGACATAGGCCTCTCCCAAAGATTTCCAAAATGTCCGATCTAGAGCGGCTTGCATCCAGCGCCTTACAGCGACCTTGGTTAGGTCGTCAGACCACCTTGTGGGTGGGTGTCCTACGCTTCGCTTGCCTGTACGTGGTCGCCATTCTAGAACCTTTTTGCCCCATCGGCCATCGGTTCGTCGCGCTATGTGTCCCGCCCACTGCCATTTCAACGAGCTAATCCGCTGGACTATGTCATTGACTTTAGTTCTCCTACGAATTTCCTCATTTCTGATACGATCACGTAGAGAAACACCGAGCATAGCCCTTTCCATAGCGCAAATAATCTTGCAAGTTAAATTTCATCCACTTCCCGGTTTCCAATTGAGCTGAAATTACGCATGTCGCGTGACAATGATAGATAGATAGATAATTATCAATATACAATGCATATTATGATGACATAAAGCTGATCTGAAGATGGAGCCGGAGGATGGTCGTAGGAACTCTGTAATGAAACGACGCAATTCCATCGAGTTTGGGCCACTTTGGGCTCATTTGATTCGCTTTGAGGAGTCTTTAGATAAAAGCTGGTTTTAAAAAAGATGTTGACATTTTCGTCATAGGTTGGTAATTACGGATAAAATTCACAATCTACATTTAAAATCAGTTAGAGATGACACTTACGGGCTCGTAGTCTAGGTACTTTAGTCAAATGTATTCATTTCGCAAAGAGAACCGTTACTCTCAAATAAAACTAGTAACAATTAAGAACAGATTTAAAAACTTTATGTAGCGGAAACAAACTTAATTATAACATCAAGAAACCAGTCAGACACAAAGAAAGTACGATAATTTGTAAACATTAGACCTTTTTAAAGCAACTGTAGCGTGTAAATACGAAAAAAGCCATTATTTATGGTCTGAACTGTCGTCAGAATAGATTTCTACAAAACATCATTAATAAAAACGCTTTTAAAATCAAAATATCAATAAATTATCTGACAATTGAATTCGCGCGTTTTTTAATGTCAAATTAGGCCGCCATATTCGGCGATTGTCAATGCCGTATTGTTCTTTATTTGAATGCGTTCACGCGTTAGTTTTTTTTTTATAAGAAGGGGTGATAGCGATGTTTATATGGGGTTGGTTTATCGTTTTTTTCTTTTTCGAGTTGCGTGTGGCCTCTGTTAGCCATTTGGATATAACAGTTTTTTGTGGATAAAAGGTACCTAATCTCTGCAAGAATGTAATGGATTCTTTTTTTTTTAATGCACGTGTTGACGTGGGAAAGTAAGTGTGCAGTATTTTTGCAACTATTCTTACGTTTTTAACGAAGGTAGATTTACTTCATGACTTTTTGTAGAAGTAGGTATTTTTTAGACTTAAGACGAGAATATTACCAGTATAGTGGCAATGGCATACATGTTATTAATGTAAAAGTAACTCTTGTATGTCTGTCTGTTACCTCTTCACGCTTCAACTACTGAACCGATTCAGATGTAATTCAGTATAGGTAACCGGTTCGAGACCCGGAGAAGGACATAGAATAATTACTATCCCAAAAATCATCCATTTAAGAGAATGAAAGGGGGAATGGAACTTAGTATGGGAAATCCTATTTTGCTATACCAAAGTAGACTTTATTACAAAATGCTAAAAGTAACTGTAAAGCACCAAATAAAGTTTGTTTGTTTGTTTGTAATAACTTTATTGTACTATGAAAAAACACAATTACACACAAAAACAATAGAATTAATTGACAACGGCGGACTTATCCCATAATGGAATCTCTTAGAATTTATTCTTCTCTAAAGTATTTTTCTTTCTTTTTTTCTAAACTTACGCAGACGAAGTCGCGGGTAAAAGCTATTAATTTGTAAAGTAATAGTGTCTTTAATAACAAAAAACAATGATAATAGATTAAATCTTATTTATATATGTGTAATAAATAACATTCGATTAATTACCATATACAATTAAAATTAAACTATGGGAAGAAACAATAAAAAATTAAATTAATTAAATCTAAATTAAAAATTAAAACAAAATGAAATAAAATAAAAGAAACTAAATATGAAAAATCTCCTCAAATGCATCTGATCGAAGCGTACCCAGGACACTGGCAGCGTTGCCTCGCTCAATAGCAAGGCTAAGTCTTTTGGCACGAAAGCTGCCAGTTCTAAGCTTTCCTGATACAAGATATTTTTTAATTAGAATTAGAAGCATTTTAGTTTTAAATTCATACCTAACTATGTTACATGGTTTAAAACATGACGTCAAAGTCAAAATGATTTATTTATCTTTGGATATTTGTATCACTTGATAATTGACACTTTTTAACTTTGTAACTTTATTTCAAACTAGCAGTCCATCCCGGCTTCGCCCGTGGTACATACATAGCCTATGTCACTCAGGGATAACATACCTATCCAACAATGAAAAAATTTTTAAAATCGATCCAGTAGTTTCGGAGCCTATTCAATACAATCAAACAAACAAATCTTTCCTCTTTATAATATTAGTGTAGATGCCTCATCCGCCACTACATAGTGAATGTGTATTGTGAATGTACAAACAGACATACACATACTCGGCTTGTAAACATGGGGATCCATCACAGCGCAGTCACGGATTCAGGGTATAACATTAATTTAGTGAATTTCCAATTAATGGGACAGAATGGGAAATACAAGTAAACCTTTTTTAAAAGTGTTTTTAATTTATAAAGTAATAGCGGTATTATAATATTTTCGGGAATTTATTTTATCATTCTTCAAAAACTTGAGAGGTGTCAAGGGACACCCAGATGGAACGAAGTTCCTTTCGATTAATTAGGAAAGAGAGAGACAGACAGAGAAACACGCGTACGCCGCACGGCTTACAACTATAGCAAAAAGTGTCGTTACAACTTTTGGTCTTAATTTTTCCATCTAGCCTCCTTTCGTAACGCGCGATAAGGAACTACGTTCCAAAAATAATACTCAATCATATGTTGATTGAGTGAGACAGATCTTTGATTATAAAATAGGATCAATTAAGGGCCCTGATGAATGCTACAATGACAGAAGGGCTATTTAAAAAGGAATGGGTAAATTAATGTATTCTCATGCAAAAACAAAAATAATTATTAATTTTTAATTTTAAGTTACTACAGTACTTTGCCCTGTGACGGCAGCGATTTGGCCTCAATTTTTTATATAATTTAATATAATTTATTTTTAATTAGTTTTAGTTAGTTTTAATTTTAGGTTGTATTTATTTAGTTAATATTATATTGTTATATTCTAAGGGTGTATTAAAAAATGTATGTAGTTACTACATATCATATCTATTTGATAGTTTTTCCGCTTTTATTACGGTATTTTTCGTATACAACGTGGAAGGGACATACTCGTAATCGAACCACGGGCTATACTAAAACGTAGTGATTATATACTCTTTGGGCTATACTAGATCACTATAGTATAATGGAATCGGTATCGGTAACTTTTCTTAAAAAAAAACAATTAAATTTTATTAAACACTACACGTGATGTAAATCATACTTATTGACGTGTACAAGTGCCTGTAAAGGTTTAATTGTGTATTTTCCTAAGCCAAAAATAAATTATTTTGTACTAATAACAAAATAAAACGTCGCATAATAATGTTACTTGTCTTTGAACATATCCATTTCAACGTGATTTTAAATTTATTATTGCAGAAAAACTGATAATAAGAGCGCTTATTGACTCCAAAAAACTATGACGTCATCTGCCTGTATTTCATACAAAATCCCATAGAAACTGTTTGTTTTGACGTTCAGAAAAAAAGTATCTCATTTGACTTGTTGGAAAACAGCGTATTACTTAATAAATTTTTAAAACTTTGATTAAATATGTTATCGGCAAGGACGATTTTTTTTTAATTTTAATAGTTTTTAAGCTACGCCCGAGTCCGTCCCTGCGGCAGTTAAATGCTCCCGCGTCGGGTTACGCATCAATTTGTGAACACGGTTACAATTACAGCGGGTTCCGTGCAGAAATGTTTGCCGCAGAGATAGTAGCGTATCTACTGATGTAGTGCACAGGGCGGCTTTTTATCCAGCTAAATTTTTGGGGCAAGTTGAGTCCTTGATAAATAAATATAATAAATAAATAAATATAAAGGGACAGATTACACTGATTGAGCTAGCCCCAAAGTAAGTTCGAGACTTGTGTTATGGGATACTAACTCAACGATACTATATCTATACATATAATAAAACAGTAAAAAAAGTGTGTCTGTACATTAAATATATTTCCAAAAAAAATATTGGGGGCGATGGAGACGTAGTAACAGAGTAAAAAATTAAAAAAAAATGTCTGTCTGTTTGTCTGTTTGTACACGCTAATCTCCGGAAATACTGGACGGATTCTAATGAAACTTTTTTTGTTATATAGCTATTAAGCCTGGGCAACATATAGGGTATAAATGATTTTGGAAAATGGAACGCCTGATGCAGAACCATAATGGTCCAGCTAAACTATAAGAGATATAAAAATACCTCCTTAGTAAAAGTTGTTCAGCCTGATGAACATTTTCCAGAGACATAAAGTCCACGCGAACGAAGTCGCGGGCTTCGGCTAGTTTTATAATAAATACATACACGTAGATAAACATCCAAGACCCAGGACAATTTGAAAAAGGCCATTTTCCTACTTGCCCTGACCGGGGATCGAACCCGGAACCCAGTGGGTGGCGGACTAGCATGGTGACCACTACGCCACGGAGTTCGTCATACTGAACTACTTGCTTTAACAAGTTTATTCGCCAGGCAAATTAATAAATGGCAGGTTTATTAATTTGCCTGGCGCACAAACTTATGCCGTTTTTTCATTTTTTGTTCGTAACTTGCTAAGCTTGACGTTTACCGTTCACCCTTAATAACTTTTGAACGGCTGAACCGATTTTCATCAAACATAGCTAAAAACTACTGCAAGGAAACGTGGTTTAAAAAACCGTAATCAGTCCATCCGTTCGAGAGATATGACGACACAGACAGATAGACGTTAGCTTCAAACGCTGGTAAAGGGGGTTAAAAACAGCGAGGTAAAACGAAAAATGAAAAAAAAAATCTTATTAGATAGAAGGATATTAGTAGGATTAGTAGGATATAAGCACTATAATGATTATGTATAGCCCATGATGCGGTTTATTACGGGTATGTCCCTGTCACATTGTATAAGTGCAACTAAATTTTCACTAAAACATTGTCCATAATGGTCCGCCATTATTTGCTTTGGCAACGTATTGCAAAATCTCCCATCGAAGGTAACACAATACTCTGCTAAGTGTGTTTGCCTGCTAATAGATACTTATGGTCGCTGATTTGCCCGGCTAAACAGAAAGAGGGTAATGTGTAGCACGTTTGATGACGAATAAGTTTGAAAAAATTACATTTCTTGTACAAGCTTTTATTGTGAGGCCAAAGTTCTTATTGAAACAAATAAGATAAGCCCAAAATTAGTCGTTTTATTACTGAGTTCCATCGACCACCTTCCGTCTCCGTGATCAGACCATAGACATCGTCTACCTTAAAGTGCTTGTTAAGACAAATCAAACGAGTCCTACTCAATTCAGTTAAAAAGCAACATTAAATAGGACTACATAGTTTGATTTGTCTTGACGAGGACTTAGGGTAGATTTCCTAGGGTCTGATCAGGTAGACGGAAGGTGGTCGATGGAACTCAGTAATAAATCCGACGCAACTCCAGTTTGGGCTTATTTCATATGTCTTAATAAGTGATTTGGTCATACAATAAAAGCTTATACAACAAATTAAATTAAAAAGACTTCTAGACCGGCATATAAAGATTTATGAATAATTTTACTTATTAAATTAACTGTCAGTATATAAGTTTCCAGTTTGCTGCAAACTTTCCCAATATGCATTCATATCCTGCATAGTCTTCAAAGCTATCTTAGGGCCCACATCAAAGGCTTGAGATGAACGATAATCCGTGGATAAAACATGACTTGCAAGTGACGTCCGCACAATGCCGCCCCATGTTTATTTTTATCTGTGGTTATTTTTGGCGGGAACGGGTGAGTTAAAAAGTTAGAAACCATAGGTTTGTATTCGGATTTCAAAATAGGAAAAGGTTTTATTGCTGCGTTTTATTTTTTCTTCGTGGAGGCGCGAGTTTTTAAACGCGGAGTCACTAAACGAACGATTTTTTGTATGGAAAATCATTTGTTTAGGTGACTCCGCGTTTTAAAAATGGTACTTCAGGTTGTTGTTTATCCAGGATTGGGTACTTTCATGGGTCAAAAGAAATTATTTGGCACTGGTTAAGAAAATTAGTCAAAACAAATTAATTCAGTGCAAAGTCATTTGTCTTAATCGTATCCAATTTCAATGTCATTTAAGATTTATAATCGCAAGATACTGATATACTGATAGGGCTACCTGAATTTTCCGGGGTCCAGTGGCGCACCCATTTGAAATAAATCATTTGAATGGAAAAGGTGATATTATTCAAAATTTTGTCTTGACTAAACCTTAGATAACCCTTTTAACTATTTTATGAACTACTGTTTATAATTTAAAGTGAAAACGTGAAGCTTTTCTACGCACATTTGCGAAAAACGGCCACTTTTAGCTAATGTGCGTAGGAAAGCTTAATGTTCTCACTTTAAATTATAAACAGTAGTTCAAATGGCGGCGCCACTGGACCCCGGAAAATTCAGGTATGGCCTTAAGAGCGCCATTTGATTCTAAGAAACTATGATGTCATTAGTCTATTTTTCTATCCCATAGAAAATGTTTAGTTTGCAAGTAGTGAAAAGTTGATAATGTTCAAGTGATCGAAATATCCTATTTTTTTTAGGGTTCCGTACCCAAAGGCTAAAAACGGGACCCTATTACTAAGACTTCGTGGTCTGTCCGTATGTCTGTCACCATGCTGTATCTCAAGAACCGCGGTAGCTAGACAGTTGAAATTTTCACAAATGATGTATTTCTGTTGCCGCTATAACAACAAATACTAAAATCATAATTAAATAAATATTTGAGGGGGTTATACAACAAACGCGATTTTTTATAGATATTGGTAGGTACGGAACGATTCGCACTTGGCCGAGTTTTTTAACCTTCACAAAAGTTACTCGTAGCGTTATATTCGTACTAAGGTACTGCCGGGTGACAAGGCCCACTTTTTTACAAATTGAAATAAAACCTTTATTTTACCACCCTAAAGGAATAAAAGGTTTACAATAAAAGCTAAGATTATTTCAAAATCCAAATAAATGTAGTTTTTAAAGCTATGATGACTATATGTTCGTTTTTTAAACAATTTTAAAAACCTCTATTTTGGGCTTTACTGAACATGGTCTGGTTAATAAGGCCCTTGGCGTTTTCAAGCTGTTTGGCGCAAAAGTAAGTATTAAAGACATCAAAAAAGTATAAATAATGAAGAATGTTATATTCATGAACTTGATAACAGCAATCAGTTACTAAAATTATCAACATTTTTTTAGAAAAATACTCTTTTACACTGTGTAAGAAAACAGCCCAGATATTTGATTTTTAGGTGTTAAGTGTATAAATGTTAGTATTTTACTTAAAAATAATGTTATTCCTGCTAGAATTAAGTAATTATAGTCAAAGATTTTTGATTTATAATTTTCATAAATTGGGCCTTATCACACATATATGGTTAAGAAGGCCCCTATTGTGTGTAACAAGGCCCCTATTGTGTGTAACAAGGCCCTGCAAATTAGTTTATTCTTTAATATTAATTAAGTTAGTCAGGATCGTAGCACGAGGAGTTCCATAGTCTCTGCCTACCCCTGTGGGAAACAGGCGTGATATTATGTGTGTATGTATTATTAAGGGTAGTCTGTTTTCCTATTACTTTTGAAATAACGCATGATTTTAAATCATTTCTTAAAGTTCGTCTGGGAATGTAGTATTTTTTAGCTGCAGCGCGTTGAGTTAGACAATTTGTTTGAACTGCTTCAATAGCAGATTTTAAATTTCCTTCACACCAACTCCCCTGCTTCTTCTTCGGGGAAAACATTTAATGATCTAAGAACAAATAAATAAAAAACATAAATGTATCTATAAGTTGTGTGTATCTATAAGTAAGCACTGTACATCAATAAAAACATTTTTTTTAAATTTATCACTCATATTATAACAACATTAAGGGGCCTTGTTAGACTGCAGTAGGGTTGGAAGGCCCAGTCGAGTTTTGTAAGGCCCCAAGCAACAATTTTGTTGGGCCTTCCTAAACGCGTGGGCCTCGAAACACACATTGATCATTTTAGAAATAAATACATATATAATAGCACATGGCTACGGTAATATCAAAAGAATAATGATCAAATAAACGCACTTTACAAAAATTTACTTACAAATCATAGTATAAACAAGTGAAAACTAACGTTTTGTGAGAGCAATAATTAGCTAAATGAGGGGCCGTGACCAAAGTCAGCGAACAACTGGCCGTCACTGGCGAAATGGTGGCCACGCGCTGCCGGCTGCTGCATTCTTGCGTTCCTATTGGTCTGTTTCACACGTACCATGAAGTTGGCGCGAGTCAAATGTATTTTAAATGGTTTTCTGCGCTTGGGCCTTGCAAAACTGTGGGCCTTGTCACCCGGCAGTACCTTACTCGTAGCAATATCGTAGACATTCGTAGAACTCCGTAGAATTTGTAGTCATTCGTAGGCGCTAGATAATAAATGCCACGCTGTCTACAGTTTATTTATTTATTTAACTTTATAACAAAATATGTAACAGGCGAACTTAAAGTTATATAAGGCTTTATCTACCAGTCAACCCACTGGTGATGCCGAGAGTCCGCCTCGCACTTGGCTGGTTCTGTTGCTTTATATTTCTTATTGTCAAAATAATATTTTGCTCTTTTATCGAATGTGTTAATGGCTAGGTAGCACTAACTTGTCAGCTCAGTCATCTAGTTATTAGATTAATTTGTTGAGAAGAATAAAGCAGACCTTTAGCTTGGTGCTCATATTGTTTTTGTTATGCCTGCCTTCCGTCAAGATAGAAAATTCATGTGGATCAAATGAAAGTTGTAAGCTCGCCATTGAGTTGTCGGGTTTACAAAATTCTGATAATCCAATTGCATCGACCTAATTATCATTCTTCATGTGTTTTATGATGTTGAAGACTGAATTACGTAGTAAGAAGTTTACTCACTTCTTACTTCCGTCGAAGACAAATTTTTCCGCAATTAGGCCCGAAATTGCCGGTCCCGTTTTGCGTGGGGAGCTGCCACCGGCCTCAGTTCTCGAACCAGCCCAGCTCCTGCAGGAAGCCTAGATCGCCTGTTGGCGCCCTGCACGCTTCCGCCGTAGTAAGAAGTTGAATTGAGGTATTATTTCCATGCCATGCGTAATTAAAAAAAAATAAAGAATTACAATTGCCTCCTCATATATTATTTTGTTTGGTAACACCGTTTTATTTATTAATGGTAACTCTTAAATGTGATTTCTACATAAGCTTTTTTGCTAAACATGATTACGTGACATATTGACAAGACAGCTAAACGATTTCCAGCTGTTTTACAAAACCGAGCTGTAATGCCAAACAGCTAGAGAATTTGGCAAATTTATTATGCAATCCGACTGTGACATTGCCTCTATTTTGTTTTCTTGGAAATATACCTATACAATGTTCAGACACATTTTTATTAAATGTATACATTTAGATAATATTGATAAATATTTGAAACTTGTACTCTATTGTCACTTTCCACCCCTCTCCGTTACTGACGTCTATCTCTTTCCCCCACCAGATGTCGCCTGGCGCCACGTGGCCTCTTACCAGATTTTTCATGCGTTGGATAAGGGCAGTTGGATTAATTTTATTATTTCATATGAGAGGATTTGACATGCTTGAGCAAATTCAGAATTGGGTATTTTCCTGGGGCAAAAATAAATAATTTAGGTACTGTTATGAAAATAAAACGCCACAAAATAATGTCACTTATCGAGATCATAGACATAGAATTCTATGATCATATCAATTGACAACGTTACTTTAGATTTATTATTGCTGGAAAACTGATAATTGACTCCATTATGAAACTATGACGTCAAAAGTCTATATTTCATACAAATTCCATAGTAAGTGTTTGTTTTGACTTTTTTTATATAGGGGCAAATTACACAGATTGCCTCAAAGTAACTTTGAGACTTGTGTTATGGGAAACTGTCTCAAAGATACTAAATTTTATAACAAATACATGTGTAGATAAACATCTAAGACCCAGGGCAATTTGAAAAAGGCCATTTTTCAACATGCTCTGACTGAGGATCGAACCCGGAACCTCTGGATGATGGACTGGCATGGTGACCATTGCGCCACGGAAGTCGGTTTAGAAGAAGTATCTGATTTGTCTTGTTTGTTTATATTTTTCTGATTTTCTAAATTTATCACTTTATGATTAAACATAATGACCTATTACTGTCACTAACATTCATGGTGAAAACCATTAAGTGAATTAGTGAACCCCATGAAAACATTCCCGCCAAAAGTTGCGATCGATGGTCACCACGCGCCACGTGGCGCCACGTGCCGCGTCGACGACATATGTTAACGACGTTTGATGTGACAGATACACGGTCCAATTTAAATAATCGGGATTTGGCTGTTTGCGGGAGATGTCTGTGCCTTGGAAGTATTTTTGTATTTTGCCCTGAGAATTTTCGATGATGTTTGTGTAGGTGCGTGCGAAGATCCTGTGAGTAGGTAGGTAGTTTAGTACCTATAAACGAGTAGGTCACAAGGTCAAAACACATTTACAATACTACTACAAATTTATTTTCTATTTTTTTTTATTTCAATATTGGGCTGTAACGACATTGCAATAAGCTCCATCCTTCGTATTCCCCAACTTTTTTCTGTAATTTTATTATTTTCTTTAATTTCTAAATTCAATTTTCAACACAGACACTTTCCTTCCTCATTCTGACTCATTCCTCTTTCACTTTTGGAACCTACTAATTTCTTGCATACCTAATCAGTTCTATAAAAATAAATTTGTTCTCTTCTTCTATTTAGTCTCTTGCTATACGACCTCTACTAACCTCATTTCATGTGTGAACACAACTTTCTGAGCTGGGTCAGGTGGAGATCCCGCATTGCATAAATGCCGAATAAATGTCCGGATATGCCGAGTAAATGTCCATTGCCAGGGCAAAAACATTCAGGGGCTACCTGAATTTTCCAGGGTACATTTGAAACGAAACAGAGATATTATTTAAAATTCCAATAAGCCCATGTGCGAAGAAAAGTTTCGCTATCACTTTACACTATAAACAGTAGTTTGAAGGGTTATCTAGGGCTTGGCAGAGTAGAATAGGGCCACTCCAAGTCCTCCTGTGGATGTCGTAGGAGGCAACTTAGAAAATACAAGCTAAAAAAACTTATAAACATCAATGAGACCTCTCCAACCCGTCTGGCCAGCGTGGAGAGTGTAGGCCAAGTCTGGCTGCACTGGAAAAGTATGGCTCTGGTAGTACAGAGAGGGTCGTGCTCCTGCAGTGGAGACAAAAAGACTAGATGATGATGATTACCTATTATATCTTTATATTCAACACCTCCATAAAATCCAGTCAATCTGAAACCTCATTGGAAACAAAACAAAATTGTTGCTAGGCACCTATTCATTACCTCGAACACTACCGATGAGAATAAATAAAATGTCCGCCCTACGGGGCGTGACGGCGAGGTGCCAAACGTATTATAAATAAAGCGGGCGACTGCGCTTGACACGCACACCTTTACCGCCCACTGGCTATTTTGAAAGCCATTTTATGTTTATTTTAATCCGAATTTTTTGAAGCAATCATGAAATATTTTTGAGTTTTTATTTCAAAATTGTTATTAAGTATTCGTTAGTAAGGAAAGCTATGTATGATTTTAAATACATATATATTTTTTTATCCGAAATACCAAACTTTATTATAAATAGTATGCAATAGTCTAATAAGAAGGATCAAAAAATGCAAGATACAATAATTTTTCTACGACTATATTTAATAAATAAAATACAAAAATAAACAAAGAAAAATGTAAAATTTTGGTTGTATGTTTGGTTGATACTATATAAGAATTTGTGTATATTTTTTTTAAAGTCGTATGGCTGGCCTGAGGTGGCAAGGTTGGCAAGAATGGTCAACATTGGTGTCAGATTTTTCAGGCTGACTTAAGGCATCTGACATACTCGTAGCTTGACGGCTGCCATACAACGATGACAGCCGGGACCAACGGCTTATACGTGCCTTCCGAAGCACGGAGGAGCTCGAGAAAATTTTGTTCCACTTGTGGTCACCCATCCAAGTGCGGACCACGCCTGGCGACGCTTTACTTGCGAGAGCGCTAGCAATGCGCACTCCCGCTGGGCCACCGAGCTCCTCATAATCGAATACTTCCTAGGGACTATGAGGTTGCTTTTTTAAAAATTAGTTTTAATCGAATAAAACCCTAACCTGAGTGTAACCAACTTTTAGTATTATATCTGTGACAGGCGTATCTTTTTGGCCACATTACGATACAATAGCTTTTTGGGGAATAGACGTTTCTGAAGTCATATTATCTGGTACTTATTTCAGTGTTTCTGACTATGTAAAAGACAGATAAAAATACAAGAGTAAAAACAATTTTGTTATAATACTTACTTACATTTTTGTGATGTCGCGTGGTTTGAAAACCTGTTGGTAGGTATGAAATATGAACAAAGCAATACTTTTACAGTTTATTCCACATAAATACATACATTAGTCTTGGCAAGCTTTATGAGATCTCTATCATAATTATAATATTATCATAATATATTTACATTTGGTGCATTTATAAAATATTGTGAGAATTCATTCATTTATTTATACTTATATAATACTGTCAAAACCATGAAGTTAGAAGTAAAAAGGTCAAAACAGTGGTTTAATAAAATTTAAAAAGATATTCTTCAAGAAATAACTATTTCTTCGAACTTTTTTGTCAAAAATGATATTTGTGAAATCAAAGTGATTGAGGTTTTTTAAAAAAAATTGATACCAGGTTGCAGCACAGTGACGTCAGCTCCAACAAGCTGCTGTTATTGGACACATTTGACGCAGCAAAAGAACCTGTCAACTGATGGGCCAATGACAACAGTCGATTGGAGCTGACGTCACTGTGCTGCCATCTAATGTCACAAATTTTTGAAAACGGTAGGTACATTTTGTATTATCTAAGTACTATCTATTTACAGATATTTAATTAAAAACGTACTATTTTATATGTAGGCTTTCTTCTTATAATGTTATCGTAGTAACAATAACCAAACATACATACTATCACGTCTTTATCCCTAATGGGGCAGACAGAGCATTTTGGGTCTTGCGGCTCTATGCAGAGCCCAGGGCCGCAAGACCCAAAAGCAACTTTTAGCGTCATGGTGGGCGAGAAGATGGAAAAGCAATCAATACAGTGATGGGTTGCTAGCCGCATCGCCTGTTAACATGATTCGCATTTTTGCCTATTCCCTCGATCGGCTTTTACGATCTGCACGGGAAGAGAAGCAGCTGATACATTCTAAGTTTTTTCATTTCTCCCAGACCAGCATGGGAGCAATAACCAAATTCATTAACAAATCAAATCTTAAATGAACCTATTTATTAGTACATACATACATGTTTATATACAGGGTAGCAAAACATACTGAAACTAATTATAACGCTGAATTCAGTCCATGATACTGAATAACTTTCCGAAAGGAACATAATATAAAGAACATAAAAAAATTATGTACCAATCTTACTTGTCCATTGAAAAAATTTACAATTATTTTTCGATTTCATAATAGCTGTTTACGTCAGATCATACTTACAGGTAAGTTTATTGCCACTTCCTAAGCGCAAGTACAGAAGAAGCGGCAACCAACTGCACTGCAGTGTGAAATTGTTCATTTGGATCATTTGAACCTGCCCATTGTTTATTATTATACAGTGCCTTACAAAATATGCTGAAACTATATTAAGGGCGCTTTCAGTCCATGATATTGAACAAATTTTCTCAAGAATCAAATGAGGAATATGAAAAAAGAAGTTTTGCTTTTCATAGAAACTCGAATCAACTGATTGGTCAAAATGTATGGATGACCAAAAAAAATTGGTTGTTTGTAAAGTAGGTTTACGATCGAGATGTTTACGTGATAACGTCTTCTGGCAGCGCTCGAGATGAGACGGGAGATCGGTCCGTCTCTCTCTCGTTATACCTGCGATCGCGCTCGTGAGGTTTTGGTGTGACACAAGTTTCTGAACATGTCACCCGACTAAAACGATTTTAAAGACGTTATCACGTCAAAAATATTTGTCGTATTTCGATATATGTTTCTTGGGGAAAGTTGTTCAGTATTATAGGCTGAATTTACTCTTTAAATGGTTACAGTATATTTTGTTAGACCTTATATATTCCACGTTTTCTAATTTTTCTCATTTAACCCCAGAATCATTTTAAAATAACAAAGTTTCTATTAATACCTAATTATTTACAAAATGGATCTTCATTTTATTATATTAATAGTAAGTATCGTAGTATAGTCTCAAGTGCTATAATATATTATCTGAACTTATACTGTGATTTAGTTACTTTAATCTTTACATTATTTTAGGATTATAATATCTTACATACATCGTAGTCTTCGATACATAGGTATGGTGTTAATATCCAGAAAGAGGATTTTCAAAAATATGTGACACCAGATGGCAGCACAGTGACGTCACCTCCAATAAGCTGCTGTGATTGGACACATTGGACGGAGCAAAAGAACCTGTCAACTGATGGTCCAATGACAGCGGTCGGTTGGGTCTGACGTCACTGTGCTGCCATTTGGTGAATTTTGGTGCCACATATTTTTGAAAACCAAAAATATTACTAAACTGTAAACAAATATTTGCCATCTAAATGAATAAACTAAGATTTTTTTTAGGATAAGTGCCTAATTTTTCAACAATGGTCTCAGTTTAAAAAAAACTAGAATGCGCATTCCAGGCTCCGAAGAAGCAAATTCGAGGGTGCCACCGGGAATGCGCTAAGTTGAAAAGGAAGATAGATTAATAAGTTTGGGTAATTCTTTAAAAATTTACCATCTTGACTCGACAGTTTTGTCTATGGTTTTCAAAGTTTCCACCTTTGACAGCTGTCAAATATTACTAGTGTCAAACTGTCGTACAGATTTTATTTGTAAAAGAATTAAATTACGAATGGTTAGCGAAAGCTTTTGATTTTTAAAATTTGTAAAAGTAACTTCAATGCATGACTTTTGCGTTTTGAAAGGTAATTAAAAATGAAGATGGCACTATAGATTTAGAGAATAAAATTCTATCGCTTGACACAAGAAAAAGCAAAAATTTTTTTGAGATGTATGCTTTGAAGTTGGACTACGCAGAAATTTTCAAATGACCTACTTGTATTACTTACCTATTAATGAACTGTCAGCAAGTTGCAGAATCTTGTGAATTTAATTTATATAAACACATCTGTAATTAAAAAATAACCTTAATTAACAACATCTACAAAAGCAGGTCAAGTCACGTTTATCTCCTCATCGGTGGCGCTAGCGTCGCTTTCATATTCATCTTCCTCCATGTGACTAAACTGCTGATACGCGGGCGCCATCTTGTCTTCAAATCTGTAACTGTCATTTGACGTAGACGCGTACATTTTGTTTTTTTCTTCGTCTTCGTTCATTGGGGAAAGGGGGGACAGTTTTGACTTGTCTGCTTCCGCGTCGGAGAGGTCGGGATGTGGGTTGTTCTTGTTTGGGAGAGTTTGTTCTCGGGAGCCTCCTGAAGCGAGGAGCTCGCGTTCTTTCGAGTTCCGCCATTTCATTCTGCGGTTTTGAAACCAAATCTTGACCTGTGGACAAAGAAATAAATATTTAGCAAGCAACAGATGTTATAGACAAGGCACTTCTTTCACGAGACGACCTTGACTTTAATCAGAAAAGCCACAGTCACCCAGTTACTTATACAGTAACTAAGGAAACCATTAAATCACCACCGTGTCGTGTGGTTTCCGGCACAGTAGAATAGGATCACTCCAAGTCTTCCCGTAGATTTCAAGCTAAACAAAGCCTATAAAACATCAATAACTCTCTAACCCGTTTGGCCAACGTGGAGAGTTTAGGTCAAAAAAATTGAGGTAGAGGCAGTGTAGGTCAAATTCTGTCTAATCTATGGTCAAGTAGTGGTCAAGTAGTGGTAGTACAGAGAGGGTCGTGCTCCTGCAGTGGAGACAAAAAAGAGATCTGATGATGAATGAAACTACGAACGTACAATTGAAAAATCTATGTTTTTTATTAATCTAGGTAAGTTCTCTTTTGACATAATTTAAAATACTTCATCCCAAAATTACGACCACGCACACAAGACATCGAACTTAGGACACAAGGAATCAAACCTTTTAACCGATAGCCTGTCACAAAGCCCATCAAATTAACAATCATTAATATCAATCCATTTTTGCAACTGTCATCATTACATTTCATACAATTTTTATTCATTTACCAAAAAAAAAAACTATATCCATTATCGGAAGTGAATTAGCAGTTTTAACAAATCCCAATAAAAAACACGGCTATAAAGGGGCGCGCGCACATTAACTTTTTTCCACACATCGATTTCTCATTTTTCTACATTTTTGCGATAAATCCAACAGTTTTACCGGATAAATACGCCGAAATAGCGTATTGTGCCGCTGACAAGCTTATTGATGGCTGTAGGCGGGGCGTTTCCTTTGCCTAAAAAGACATGTGACATTTGACCACCGTTTTTGCGGAGTTTTGAACAAAGAACACTATTTTGGCGGTAAATCTTTTATTTTGTATATTTTTTGTGATGTTGATGTTTTTATTTGCTTATTTATGGTCCTAGATTCAAAATCGAAATTCTTCTAAATATCTACTACTAAGAAATAGACATGTCGATTTTCTAGTCTGAAATAAAGGTAATTAAACAAATACGTCACATCACATCACATAAGGTCCATTGAAAATCAGCTTCGCGGTTACAACCTGACCGCGGCATATGGCGAATAAGTATTTTATCCAAAATAATAAAAAAAATTAAAAGACCAAAAAACCAACTTTAATTTCTCAGGAGTTTCTTTCATATCTACAAAGTTCTTCATCATGTCTTCACCAATTAACATGGGACCAGTTTGGTAGCTTTTAAAAAAATAATTATCAAAATCCGTCGACGGTTGACGAACATATCGCTTAACATACATACAAAAAAACATACAGTCGAATTGATAATCCTCCTTTTGAAGTCCGTTTTTTAACCACAACCACATCACGCTATGACGATGCTGTACAAATGTACGAAATAAAGGAGACATTTCATTCTTATCTTATTATTCGATGTACTTTTATCAATTTAGTGTGTGGTATTTTTTTAGCAATACATTTTATGTATTCTAAAATTTGGAAATTAATACTTAAAAAATTAATAGTTTGGAAATTATTTTCTATTCTACATAAAATTAATATATTGATAAGAACAAATTGAGCAAACTTGAAACTTAGAATAGAACGATAGATTGATAGACTGTTTCTCTTCACTCGCAGATTTGCGGAAAGGTGAGGAAAGAACTGAGGAATCTTATGTCTATCAGTATTCAAAGCGGCTAGCAACCCATCACCATTTTGATTACTTTTCCACCTACACACTCACCATCAAGCTGAATATGACCTTTGATCTTATGGTTATGTACCTTCACTTGCTTTTTTGGAAAATACAGAGTTTTGTTAAAAAAAATAGTTTGCGGGTAAATCTCAATTCATCATAGAATAAACAGAAATAATTTTGCTAAAAGGTAATAATAGAAATGATTTATCATGCGACCCTTGCGGGGTTGCGGGCGTGACACTCGGTGGCGGACAGCGGGTTTGATGCCCGGGTAGGGTCTGTTAGACTAATTGTTAGTCAGTTGGGTGCTGTGAATATTTTCTTTAGATTAACTAAAATAGAATGGAAGCGGAGATTAAAATGCTTGAGAGAGGCCTATGCATGGGCGGATCCAGGGGGTCATGGGGGTCATGACTATCCCCTGGGCTGGGTTCAGGACCTAGGTGGACCACAAAAATTTGTTAAACATAATCCTACTTCCAACTAATATTATAAATGCGAAAGTGAGTTTGTATATTTGTTTGTTTGTTACCTCTTCACGCTTAAACTACTGGACCGATTTGGGTGAAATTTGGATATAGTTTGAGACTCGGGGAAGGATATAAGGTACTCTCTATCCCGAAATTCCCATGGGGAGCGAAGCCCGCGGGTACAGCTAGTGTTTTTATTCACGTCATGGTCACAATAAACATTTTATGTAAGAACCTTCAATGTTTAAATGAAAATTATTTTACCACGACACCGCCACCTTTCATCTGACGTCACATTTTGTGCGACACTGACACTTGCGTGCGTTTTATTTCGTCGACTAACGTCTGGCTAGACTTAACTTCAATCGGTACTAAACTTACATACATTAATAAAATACCTACTTTACTTTTATAACTTGACCACGACTATGTGACCCCCTGGCACCAAAGCTGGATCCGCCCTGGGGCCTATGTCCAGCAGTGAACGTCAAGCGGCTGAAATGATGATGTAGCTAGTGTTTGGCCCATGCCACGTAGACACTGTTGATTTCTCTTTTCGTCTGTGTAAGTAGTGTTAGATTTTTCAAGCTACCTAAAGGCTTCTGACATGACAGCCGGGACCAATGAGTTTGCTTGCATTGCTTAGCTAGGATTTCTAGATGTGCTATTAGCCCATCCAGAGTTAGAGTTTTTATGAAGTAAACATCTATAGCTAAAAGCAGAGTTTAAAAAATATAATTGGGTATGTCACTTCACTTTCAAAAAAAGAATTGCAAAAAGGAACGACAAATAATCGGCGATTGGCCGTGTCCAATCAGCTATTGATCGATGTACGACGTACGTTCCAAATTCCAATTCGAATCATTTGTCAAACTTTTAAATATCGAACGTTTTATTTCTCTACGCCATTTTTTTCTTAATTGAATCGTTAGTGAGGTGACAGTTGCTATTACACGTTTGAAAAATAAGTTGTTTAGTGTTAGCAGATGTTTTGAATCGGTATTGTAGTTTTTGTAAGTCAAATTAGATTCGTTACGCATATCTTTAATGCCGGTAGCGAGTTTGAAGATGATCGATGAAGTCTATTAAAATATCGAAATCAAAGCATTTTTAACCTACTTCAAAAAAGAAGGTGGTTGGTACGATTACTCGAAAATTTTTTTTGGTTGAAATAATACTTGCGAGGTGATCCCATATAAATTTTATAAATATAGTTAAGCGATGATATCGGTTTAAGTTTTGAAAAAATATTTTGTTACCATTCATCTTGTGACCTCGTATTTCGGCAACCCCTTAATCAATTTGACATATTTATAAGTTACGATGTAAATAAAGTTTATATTGATAGAGAAATATTAGATGGAACACAAACAATCTTCGCGAGGAATGTCATAATAACTTCCTGCTTTATGTCCCTGTCAGGCGTCACCTGAATAACTTGGTCCTTCATGTACCAATTCTAAATTAATTACTGAATTTGCACCCTTCTTCGACTTTATTGAGAATGCATATATTGATTTATGCTTAAAGCTTATAACTAAGAGAGGTTAAGACTTAAGGGTTTATAGAGAATAGTATGGGGTTCATCATCAACATCGTCAGGTCATTTTGTCTCCACTACAGGAGCACGACCCTCTGTACCCTACTCGGCCAGAGCAGCCAGAGGACTTGGCCTGCACTCTCCTTGCTGGTCAGACGGGTTGGAGAGGTCTCATTGATGTTTATAAGCTTTATTCAGCTTGTATTTCCTAAGTCGCCTTCTACGACATCCACGGGACGACTTGGAGTGGTGCTATTCTTCTCTGCCGGCAACCATACGGCAAGAGAGTAAACAACAAGTATAGGGTTGTAAACAACCATTCCACTAGTTCGTATTTATTTATTTTATTACGTTCAATAGGGATGGCCTGGGTAAACATATATTAAACATTATAAGGGACCCATATTTTTTCGTATAGCAAAGTTTTTAAAAATTTACCAAGACAGGGCTTCGAAGTTCCGAAATGGGGTTGATTCACGTCACGTTGATTGTGACGTCACGCAAAATTTAAATGCGCTGTATCTTCGTTATTATATGCTAATCAGAAAAAAGAAAAATATACGTAATCCATACTTTTTAATGATCTATCTAAAGAAACCAAAAAAATATATTTTAGTTAACCTAACCTACATACTTATGTGAAACGAAACAAATTTATAAAATGATTTTGCTTGTATTAGAAAGTTAGACAATAGATGCATCAATTGTACAATGTTTCTGTGTGAATAATAAATAACAAATACCACTGCCATTCAAATAAAAGGGTAATTTGAATAAAAGAATAGATACTAACACTAAAAGCAAATTCTTTGAATAAACATCATCTAAATACGTTTGATTTGACATTTTATTTAAGCAATACCATACCATAATACACCTTAGAAGATATTTGTATATCAAACAAAGGGTTAAATCAATTTTAAAAACTTTAAATAAACTACATTTAAATATCTGAATAGAAAAACAGATATTGACTTACCACAATGCAAATATGGCTGTCAATCAAAAAGTCAAAATGAAAAAGCGCGCGTAAAAAAAAGAGTCAAAATAAATAAATGCAAATATTTGAAATTGGAACGGCCGTGAATGTAAACATGGCGGCGTTTGAATATTCATTCGAAATATGAATATTTGAAATTTCGAAGCGTCGCGTCCGAAAATCAGAATATGAGATTCATTGGAAGTGGTGTATTGGTTTAGCAGGACTCTAAATCAAATCTCTACATATAATAAAACAATATAAAAAATATGTGTTTATATTTCCAAACAATTCCAACATTGAATTTATATTTCCAAAAAAATATTTGGGGCGATGGAGAAATAGAGTAGGAATAGAGAGAGTAGAAATAGAGTAAGATTTTTTTTTAAATGTCTGTCTTTTTGTCTGTTTGTACACGCAAATTTTCGGAAATACTGGACAGATTCAAATATTTTTTTGTTATATAACAAACAAAGAATCTTTTGAATGTTGTCAGCAAGAGGACTTGGCCTACAGCTTTGTTTAGCTTGTATTTTCTAAGTCGCCTACGACATCCACAGGAAGAGTTGGAAGTAGTCCTATTCAAAACTCTGGCTTCAATTGTTTAAAACTGCCTGCATTCAGTCACTACTTCGAAATCGCGTCCCACAAAAAGTGCCGTGTAGTATAAACCCCGCATCGACAGATATTTTTTTTTGTTAAATTACGTTTTTATACAAACTTTTATTATGAGTTCTAACTAAGACAAATAAAATAAGCCCAAACTCGACGGAGTTGCGTCGTTTTATTACTGAGTTCCATCGACCGTCTTCCGACTCCGTGATCAGACCCTAGGCATCGTCTACCATAAAGTGCTCGTCAAGACAAATCAAACGAGTCCTACTCAATGAGGTTATGTTGTTTTATAACTGAGTACCGTTGAATATCTCCCGGCTCCATCATCGGAACAGCTCATTGACTTCATAATACTGTATTGTCACCCGACTTACACAAGTATGCAAAATTCCAGCTAAATCGGTTGAGGATAACTGTTTGAAAATTGAGTTGCAAGATTTGACTTAAACAAACATTCATACATACCTCCAAGATACATTGCAAATTAAATCAAAGCTTGTAATATTTATCAAAAGCCCATTGAAGTACCTCTATAATAAAATAAAAGTTTCCTTCACTTTATTTAAAAAATAAATCCGCGTCCATAGACAAGTTTTTATGTTTTTATTATCGCGGAGTCGGGAAGTCCATCTGGTATGCCATACATTTGAATAAATGCAAGACAATGCGCATTGTCATATCTATTTATTGTGAAGCTTTAATCTGTGAATATGAGCTTATGTTAAGGAAATAAATATTTTATGTATAATTAGTCGTTATATAAGTTTTGTAAAAAAGACATTTTTTGTACAAGCTCTTATTGTGAGCCCAAAGTACTTACTAAGACAAATGAAATAAGCCCAAACTCGACGGAGTTGCGTCGTTTTATTACTGAGTTCCTGTTAGTTTTATACACTTTGTATATAAAATATATATTTGTATATATCAATAAAAAATTTCAACCAAAAATCCCTTTCTAAAAAATTTTCAAAATTTCTGTCAGGTAACCTTACTTATAAAGTAATGAGAAATTAGGTACTTTTGTTAGAGTCAAGTGTCCCCCCCCCCCCCTTTATCTGCTAAACGGAACTGAACTAAAATATAGACACGTGAAAAAATTAACAGCAGTAGTATAACGAAGTTTAAAGGAAAATTACAAAGCCAAGTAGGGTTTACAAATTAAAAAGTTATAGGCGACCGACAAACAAATTCAAAAGAAAATTAGTTTTTAGACATTTTTAGTGGCGTAAACTCAAAGTCGGCACGTAACTACGGAACCCTACACCGCACGTGGCCCGACACGCAATTGACAATTTTTTTGTAAAAAAAAAAGATGTTATTTAAAAAAAATGGCAAGGCGCTACGAATTGCTACGGAATCTACCACGTTCGTAGCATTGTCTTTGCCGTCTACGATCAGCTACGAAGTGCTACGAGCTACGAATATACTTTACGTCGAATATTACTACAAATTTCGGAAGTCGGAAATGTATACCAATACGAAACCTCAATACAAGGAGCTCGGTGACCAGGCCGGAGTGCGCATTACTAGCGTTCTCGCAAGTAAAGCGACACCGGGCGTAGCCCGCAATTGGATGGGTGACCACAAGTGGCCTTTAAATTTCTTAAGCTCTTCCGTGCTTTGAACGGCACGTGTAAGCTGTTTGTCCCGGCTGTCATCATTGCATGGCAGTCGTTAAGCTATGTCAGATGCCTTTAGGCAGCTTGAAAAATCTGACACCAGTTGGCGACTTACACACATGAAAAACAAGCAACAAACTCAATACAGATACACTATTGCGTCTTTATCTGGCTAAGGGCAATAAGACCCACAGCCTACATTTAATATGATGGGTGAAGGTGGAAAAATAGAATCACAACAGTGATGGGTTGCTAGCCAAATCATCTACAGGCAGGATCATTTTCTTGCACATTCTCTCGATCTTGAAATAAGGGGTTTCCAAAAATATAGGACACTAGATGGCAGCACAGTGACGTCAGCTCCGATAAGCTGCTGTTATTGGATACATTTGACGGAGCAAAAGAACCTGTCAATTGATGGTCCAATGACAACAGTCGATTGGACCTGACGTCACTATGGCACTTATTTGTAAAAACCCCTAATTCCAGTGCATCGTTTCATTTAAAACATTTGCTATAACCAGCCAGTACCAAACAAAAAATAGTTTCATTTACAAATCAAACTACTTACGACTGACTGTGCTACCGAAACAGAACATGCTCGACATCGAAAAACAATCGCAACATAAACTGCCAGTACCGGTTTTAAAAATAAATCAGTTCCATTTACAAATCGAACACAAGGGCTGCCACACCCGCGACCCGTATCGCAATCTTCGCGTTCCTTGCGTTTGACGTTAAATAATTGCCGGGCGCCGGCCGTTGACACGACGGAACGCGCTTATGAATTTTAGAGGCGGCCATTTTTATTTTTGGTCGTTTGGAAAATAACATCTATACCGTTAACAGATTTTTTACATAACTTTCATCTATTTATTACTAGCTGATGCCCGCGACTTCGTTCACGTAGACTTTATGACTCCGGCGTGCAGATACGCCGGTACGATCAGTCCAGAGCAATAAAATAATGTTGCGACTATAAATTGATGATGTAAGCAATCCTATCTTTCAAGTTGGATCAAATTGCACACGGGGTGCAAATCAAATTTAAAATCGGTTCAATAATTTAGGAGTCCATCGCGGACAAACAAATCGACACGTAATTTTAACACGTAAGATAGAGAGCTACGGAAAAGAGATGTGAAGATAACTAGGGGTGGACTAAAGCCCAATTGGTGGGCATGGAAGTGTACGGTAGAGCTCTACCGTGCTTTGGACAGGACGTTATAAATCCGTACCGTAATGAGGTTGTTAAGCTATTAGGTTTCTTTGAGCAGCTTGGATAATTAACATAAACGTTTATGAACACTAACTATTGCATAAGATTTAAATCAACAAATTACTTACACATTTTTTATTATTTATTTCTGTTTGGTCTTTTTTATGGCTATGAACATAATTTTCATATGTGAAAAAGACCGAGGATGAGATGGGCTGACCACTCAAAAGAAAAAAACTGTTTAAAAGGCATTTCTACGAGTGACTATGTCTACAGTGCTGAATGTGTTTAACGACAGATACGGAGGGTGACCCGCTTCCGTCCCCGGCGCCGGCGATGTCTTCATTTGAGGACTCGACGGATATCAGCCAATCCTTTTCGGACTACTTTACTTCGTCTGGCATTCGCATAACTGTTTGTTTGTATTGCCTATTTAATACGTGTTTGTATTCGTGTTCAATCATTCGAATATCAAAATTACGGTTAAAAACAGCTGTAAAGTTTTTCGCACAAATGCATAAAATCATAGATGTCGTAAGGTTATGTCGTAAAACTATGTACCCAATAGTCAAATCGTTAAAACTGTTCCGGATATTTCTTCTTTACTTCGTTTGGTTTTCGGCTTCCTTGGGTGAACGTTGACATGTATATTAACAGAAGAAAAAGCAAACGGGATTACGGTAAGATGAAGAAAACCTACATATCATCATCATCATCATCAGGTCTTTTTGTCTCCACTGCAGGAGCACGACCCTCTCTGTACTAACGGAGCCGTACTTAGCCAGAGCAGCCACAGGACTTTGGCCTACACTCTCCACACTGGCCAGACGGGTTGGAGAGGTCTCATGATGTTTATAAGCTTAGTTAGCTTGTATTTCCTACGTCACTTTCTACGACATCCACGAGATGACTTGGAGTGGCCCTATTCTACTCTGCCGGAAACCACACAGCAAACCTAAATACCTAAGTACCTGGGCGACCGAGCTTTGCTCGGTTACATCTCAAACATTAACAAAAAAAATTTAAACTTGTCTAAAAACAATGCAAAATAAAAAATTATATATAAACTTAAACATAAAAAAACCGGCCAAGTGCGAGTCGGACTCGCGCACCGAGGGTTCCGTACAAACGAGAATTTGGTATGAATTTCAATTTAATACCTCTACGCGTTTATGAGGAAATGGGTAGTAAGTTTAAAATTATTAAAAAAAAATATATTATGTGATGTAACTAAAAATTTATGGTTTTCGTAATTTTTCCTTTATCTATGCTATAAGACGTTGCTTCGTACCAAATTTCAAGATTCTGAGTTCACGGGAAGCACCCTGTAGGTTTTGATTCCCTTGCAAGTGTCGAAAATTTGCGGCATAAACGGCTGTATCTTTTGATTGCGTTGGCTTAGAAGTTTGATTTTTTCACAGCTTCAAGGGACAGTAGACCTGAGTAATTGATATAAATTTCAGCTTCATACCTCCACGCGTTCCTGAGAAAAAGGGTCTTGACAGACGGACGGACGGACGGACAGACGGACAACAAAGTGATCCTATAAGGGTTCCGTTTTTTCCTTTTGAGGTACGGAACCCTAAAAAAACAAAAGTAAGTCACCGAGTGGGATTCGAACCCGTAACACTCTTTCTAGCGGTCGGTATCCTTAACCGCTGAGCTAAAAACAAGGCGGTCGGCGCGACGAAATTAGCGACCATATTCTGCGTGGAAAGAAAAACGTATGAAAACTCAAAAACACGCGTTTTCCCAAACATAAAACTAATCTAGATCGATTGTTTACCCCCGAAAACCCCCATATACAAATTTTCTGCGAAATCGTTAGAGCCGTTTTCGAGATCACAGAAATTTATGAATATATATACAAGAATTGCTCGTTTAAAGGTATAAGATTAGAAAATAATTAATTAATAGCGGAGTAGCGGAGCGGCCTATCTCTCAAATATTCACTTTTCCCTTTACCGATTAAAGCTTAATTGGAAGAATTGCTATACAATAAGTCCGCCTTTGTATCATAATTCCGTCTTCTTTATTTTTCTGTTTATTTTTGTATTTCCTGTTGTTTACGGTGCAATAAAGAGTATTTGTATTGTATCAATAGAATTTTTAAAATTGAACAATAACTAGTTGGGGGTTAAGAAGTCCGAAATAGTATTAGATACGTACTAAAACTTATTCCTAAGTGTTTCTTTTAACATACCGATATATTAAAAGATTTATATTGCAATTAAGTAACAAACCTACAACACACCTACTTTGCATTCAAAACAACCCCAAAACCGCAAAGCAACACTAAATCGATTCATATCTCAAACAGCGCAACAATAAAACCAATCCGTCAATGTGCACCTCCCAGCCCTAAACAATATTCAAAATTCGAACATTCAATAACCAAGACTGTTCTATAGTGGCCTATAAAATTCAGAAATCGTAAAAAACCGGGAAAAATAAACAAGAAAACTGTGTCTAAAAAGCGGAATAACGCCCCTTACTTTTATGCTCGATCCGAATCACCCAATAGAAGCGGATTTAAAGACGCAATACTGGATATACTACTATCCTTTTCTAACGTACGCGATATTGTGTTCCCGATCCGTTTTGTCTCAAGACGCCATAGCCAAGAATATTATTTTTTTATTATCTGTCATTTTGCGATATTGTTCTGGGGATTGGTTTTGGCGGGAAATTGAGTCTGTAGGGTTATAAAAACGTCGTTTTGCTGTTTTTGGATTATGTTATTACGTCTGTATTGGCTTTTGGAGATGAAAGGAAGGATATAAAGATAAACGGATGGTTTATATTGGATAGTGGGGTGGTTATTAACTTAGGAGGAAATACTAAGGCACATGTACTGACTGCCTACGTGGCCTAGTGGTCAAAGCGTTCGCCTTGTGATCCGGAGGTCATGGGTTCGAAGCCCACTGGGAAGCATACTTTATGAAAAGTTGTTTCAGTCGGGTTAGGATATTGCAGTTTTGGATTAACTGATTATCCGAAGAGAAACATGATTCCGTGTTTCAGAAGGTACTTTATAAAGGTCGCGGTACGTCTCGACCACTTTTCCACTCACATTCGCTTTGTAGACCTTTTTAGTAAATCTTCTTTCATCCATCCCTTCTTCATGCCCGAATCATCTCAACATTCTTTTCTCAATTTTCGTTATACATCTTCTTTTAATTCACACCGCTCCCGACATCATTACTAATCCGATCTTTCAAAGTAACACCACACTATCCTTAGCGGTCTCATTTCAATTGCATTATCCTACTACTAATATTATAAACGCGAAAGTTTGTAAGTATGAATGGATGTTTGTTACTCTCACGCGCAAACGGCTTTACCAATATTGATAAAATTTGGTACACAGGAAGCTGACACCCTGAATTAACACATAGGCTACTTTAGGCGCGGATAACACCGCGGAGCGCAGCTAGTATGTAATTATTTTATTAATTCTGTGACCATACATACTTAAACGTCTTTCTCAGTCCCCCAGGTAATTACCCAAGATGAATGAATTATGAAACCAAACAGCCCTGTCGCGCCCACCCTAATAGGGATCATCCCCCGGTTCCAATAATGATATTCAATTTTCTGAGTGTTGAAAATGGATCTGAAGGAAGCTATTAATTAATCTACTTAATATTATGACTTGGATCTTTTCTATAGTCTTTATTTTTTGCTTTTTGCATTATACGTGTATAAGATCACACAATAAAATATAAGAAGTGACTATGTATCACTTCTTATAATGATTCTAAGCGGTCCTATAAAAGCATCAACGCACAAGAATATAGATAATCATCCGAGCGCATTCCTGAATGCATCCTCATTAGTAATGCTTCAGGGCCCGGGGTCCGCTACCTAACCTAGGTGGTTTGACGAGGTTACTGACAAATTACACAGAGCGACTGCCGTCTGACCTCCGCAACCCAAAGGGTAGACCAGAACCAATCCTGGGATAGGTTTGACCAAACGCTGGCTTTCGGAACTAACAAAATAATATCACTTGACCAATCATATCCATTTTCAGCGTGGTTTTGGATTTATTATTGCATCAAAACCAATTATAGCAAAAAAAAGATCTATCGATGTCATTAGTCTATATTTCATACAAATCCTAGAGTAAATGTTTGTTTTGACGTTTAGAAAAAAGTATCTGATTTGATTTGTTGGAAAGTAGCGGATTTAGGACAATTTTAATTGTGAAACAATAAAGTTTTATTAAAAATCGGACAAAAGTATTATTATATTTATTAATAAAGATATTTGATTTGATTATCAATAACATATACGATAAGAAAGAAAAATATTAATTAAATTTTTACCTTAAAATATGTACCAAATAAACAATATAAGTACCTACATACTTAAATCTACCAAAACCATTCAACGAAATCCTTCGACTTACAAATAAGATTTCTTTGTCACGGGACTTATCAATTTAAAAGAAAAACTAAGGAGGGGAGAAAGCGATTACTTCCGCATTTTTCCGGTAAATACCGGTGATGGGGTCCGTCGTCGGTTTATGAAACGTTTAGGCCCCTTCGAAGGAGATTTGTCGGTGAATATACTTATATTAAACTAGCTAACCCGATAAGCGTTGTCCTGTTTTAACAATTTTCTGAGCATCGTTTTTTTAACCTGCTCAAAGAATTAGCGTGGATGTCGTAGAAGGCGACTTAGGAAATACAAGCTAAACAAAGCTATAAACATCAATGAGACCTCTCCAACCCGTCTGGCCAGCGTAGAGAGTGTAGGCCAAGTTCTCTGGCTGCTCTGGCCGAGTACAGAGAGGGTCGTGCTCCTGCAGTGGAGACTAAATTATGATGATGACTCAAAGTATCAGAAGTACCTCTACAAAGTATAAGAAAACTTAAAAAAAATGATGTAATCAGTAAAGTCGTGCTCAAGTCATGAAATAATGATTAACTACAGCGTGGAAGCGACATACCCGTAATAAATCGAGCCACAGGCTATACTAGATCACTATAGTATAATGAAATTAAAATAACATAAAAGGAACAAAAGAAATTTGGCATTTCCATACTAAAGTGTGCAGCCGCCCGGGCATTTGGTGCGTGGTTTGGTTTATTACGGGTATGTCACTTCTACGTTGTATACAGGCTGACTGGTAAATCATATAACGTTGAAACGGTACTCGATTATTGTTCTAAATATATATAAAAAAGGTGCTTAAAAGTTGACTACATTATCCAACAAACACAGGAAGTGTGGACACTCGATGATAAGCGGTTCAACAACGAGCAGAGTAAGGTAGGTGAAGCGAGTGCGAAGTTTCCAAACATACCCAGACTGCGCACAAAAATTAAAATTATTTATGGAGAAGATGAAGCTGGAAAGTACATCCAGGGCGGACTCAGAAGCAGCACAGCTTGATTTTGTATTTGTTTCTCAAACAATTCAGTTAGATGAATATGGCCCATACTCGTAGACGCAACAACAGGAATCAATAAAAGCCTGTTTAAGACTCAAAAGTATAATCAAAAATACCTCCAAAAGTGATGCCTCCAATACCTTGATTTTACAACATAAAAATGAGCAAAGGAATCCGATAATCCACAGCCAAAAATCAAAACCCGTTCGGAATTCAAATATCAGTAATTGTTTTAAAGCTCCTTTTGCTAGGGGCGGGCCGTTTCGCCCCTTCAACGGCTGCAGATGACAGACCCCACCTATACCCTTAGGGGTAACAATTTTTTGTAACACCCCATGTTTCTAACCCCTAGCACTGGCAGGTTTGCTCAATTTTCAATTTTATTTAAACGTTCTAAGTTTGTTTTTGAACGTTCGAAATTTAAACGGTGAGATTGTTTTGATAGAATTAATTCGAGTAATGCCGAAAGATGGTAAGTATTATTTTGCGTTTTATGAGACGAAGATAAGTAGGTACTTACTTAATTATTGACCTATTGAATCCGATACTTTGCGGGGTATTGTTTTAATATTTTTCTTGAATGGACGATAAGGTCAACCTTAGCTAAAATATAATAGAAAAGCTGTTTGTTTCGTATAGTATGAGTTATTCAGTTAAAGCGTAGTCAAAGAATCCAATGGCGTAGGAAAAGTGAACAATTTCTCGCAGAGGTTTCTAAATAATTATAGTTAGGTAGATATGATTAAGATGATAAGAGCTTACTGACTGACTAACCTTTAAGGATTCAAATGGCACATATAATGAAGAATGGTACACAAGTGACTGGAATCACGATTTCAAAATTACGAGTATTATGACAGCATCTTTATAATGTTACATGATGTGCATGAGGATATGTAAGTATCTATTAAATTAAGGTGAAGACGGCATGCGGCATACGTAGCATCATTTAAAATTAATACTTTAATAGTAAATTAACATTTTGCAAAATGTTATGCATTATAGTTAGACTTTTTATATGAAGCAAATAATTTTTTGTCAATTTACAATACAATGTTTTGATAAAAAATACCTTATATTTTATAGCATACCTAATTTAAATATTTTTTTCTCTATCCCGTTGGCACTCCTGGCCTATAGACGGTGATGGATCAAATAGTTCTATTTCGTTTAAATAGCTCATTAATACTTAATGATGCAACTTTAAAGTAGGTCTAAGTACACAAAAACCTCACCTGGCTATCCTTAAGTCCTAGTTTCTCTGCCAGCTTCTTCCTGTCCGGCTTGGAGATGTACTTCTGCACCTGGAACCGCTTCTCTAGGCCTTTTCTTTGCAGGTCCGAGAACACTGCTCGCCTCATCATGCCCCGTCGCGGTTTTCCTGGGAGGTGAAGTAAATGTCAGGTACAATTTATGTTCATGCGTTTTATGTAAAGATAGAAATATTTATTTATTTTATTAGTTCATGTACACTTGAATAAGTTACAAATTAAATCATATAAAAGTAAACATACTACATAAGTGTTAATTATTTCTAAAGATATTTCTTTTAGTAAATCGTGAGAGGAAATGGATAGAAAGAGGTAATTGGCGTGTACAATGCAAAAAAAAATACCTATATAAAGAACATAAATAAATTTAAAAAAAGAACATACCTACATATACATACATGTAAAATAAACTTACATAAACGCTCATACATATTTCTACGCACATTTGCGCAAAATGGTCACCGTTAGCGGTTTTTCTCACTTTAAAATGTAAACAGTAGTTCATAAAACAGTTTAAAGGGTTACCTAGGGGTCAAGAATTTTGTTTATAATGATTTCTCTGTTTTCTATCAAGTTATTTATTTCAAATGGGGGCAGCACTGGACTCCGAAAAATTCAGGTATGGCCTTAAGCAAAAATGTATTTAAATTTCACATAGCTACATTATACAATATACGGTTGTCTCAATTCAACTTACCATGTACTTATAATCAGTTTAACAGACTGAACTTGACCATAATCTGTCAGTTTACATAATAAGTACTCACCTCTCGAACTGTGGGCCCATGGGAAACCGCCGGGAAGAGGGAACACTTGAGTATGCGCCTGAGCCGGTCGCACTGTAGACAAAATTAAATAAATAAATACGGACAAATTACACAGATTGAACTAGCCCCATAGTAAGTTCGAGACTTGTGTTATATATAACAGGACACAAACTCAACGATACTATGTTTAATTACAAATACATATATAGATAACCATTCAAGACCCAGGTCAATCTAAAAAGATCATTCACATCGTGACCGGGAATCGAACCCGGAACCTCCGGTGTGACTGCCTGGCATGATGAGCACTAGGCCACAGAGGTCGTTAATTAATCCACTAAAATGTTTAAATGAGACAGTAATGCAATATCATGTCTTTATCCCTAACGGGTAGATGAGCTCACAGGGTCACCTTGTGGGTATAAGATGGAAGAAGACGTAGGGGTAGACCAGGGAAGAGATTGCGGGATGACATCGAGAGTTTCTTAATTGAATGGCAGAAAATTGCTCGGGTTAGAGATGGAGAGGAGAAGGGAAGGCCTTTGCCCAGCAGTGGGACACAACATCAGACTATAAAAAAACCCTAACGGGTAGACAAAACCTTGGGCTGTAAGACCCACAAACAACTCTTAGCGTGATGGTGGGCGTGAAGAGAACCGCTTATTGGCATGACATGATCCAGATTCTCGCCCATTCCTCGGCTTTTACGACCTGCTCGGGAAGTAAAGCGGCTGATACGTTCAACCTCTTTCTCTTTTCCCGGACCTTCATAAAAGGATCAATGTTAACAATAACTTTATTATCATCATCATCAGGTCTGTTTGTCTCCACTGCAGGAGCACGACCCTCTCTGTACTACTAGAGCCATACTTGGCCAGAGCAGTCAGAGGACTGGGCCTACACTCTCCACGCTGGCCAGACGGGTTGGAGAGGTCTCATTGATGTTTTATAAGCTTTGTTTAGCTTGTATTTCCTAAGTCGCCTTCTACGACATCTACGAGAGGACTTGGAGTGGCCCAATTCTACTCTGCCGGAAACTAAACGGCATAATATATCATAACTTACAAGGTTATTTTTATGTTACTACTTATAACACATGGGTAAGTAAGTTCTTAATTTGATAATCTCACCTCCATAAGAGCAGAATCTATGACTTGTCAATAATATACCTAGGAAGGTAATTTTGCACAATCGTTTTAAAATTTTCTCGAGTGGTTGCCAATGTTTTTTTATACAAAACTCTACCTCTTTGTGGTCAAAACGTTTGTCAGACTAAGGAACTGAATTATAGTAGGTACAAAGAAATACGCCATCAAAATGGTACTTAATATCCACAAAACGTACAATACTGGTCATTCAAATCCAATAAAAAGGGCAATGCGTATAAAAAAACACAATACTAATCCACCAACAATATAATTCGAATAATATGATAGCTATTGATTAACAATAATAGGACTTAATATTGTGTAATAAAAATGAAAAAAAAATTGGGTTGTGCCATTTCACACGCTGGTCGAGGTTTTTTATTATAGAAGCATTTATTTTTTGTATTTGTGGTCTGACGTTTCCGTATTTAGTGTTGAAATGTTGACAGTATAAAACACCTGATTTTGTTACACATTTTTTGAAGCTAACAAAGAATGGACGCTGTCCCCAAAAAAAATTAATCTGTCCCGTACTTAAACTATATTTAACGTAATTTATTTTTCGTTCGTATATTGGTAAAGTAGCCAAAACTGGTTGATTTTTTAAACTGCCCAAAGATTTAAAAATCTGTTATTGCGTAACAGGTGTCTGTCATAGCTTTTTTTTCCTCAATGAAACTAACTTAACTAACCTATCAATATACCTATAATAAAACAATAAAAATCGCGTGTCTGTCTGTACATTTAAGTTTATGAAAAATGAGTGTAGGCAATAAAAAAGAGTAACAAAAAACAAAAAAGAAAAACAAGCATTTAAGTTTGTAGAACGTTCACGCTAATCTTTGAAGCTACTGGACGAATGTCGGGGTTTTCAATAATACCTTTAGATTACTCAGCTCAGAGCAACATATCAGAAAAAAGTTTTCGTCATTTTACAATTTAACGCGATCGAAGTTGCGGGCACCAGCTAATATAAGTACAATAAAAATAATTAAATATTACTTATAAAATTTTATCAAAACAATATTTAACGCACATCTATTCACCACTAAGTCAGCTACTTTTTAACCAATAAACTCCATACAAAACACATTTAACCATTATTTATCTAACAGATTATAGCAACAAAGCAGAGTTTATGTTTCGAATTATCAAATTGGGTGTGCTCTTTAACAATAACGATGTGGTATTACCCATAATGTTATAGTAACGTTATAAACGTTATTTCCATAGCGTTAAGGTTAGGAATTTTGGCGGGATTGTCTATGGGAGGTCCATGTTTTTTATTTGGGATTAATTTTGTTTTTACAATTGTTGCGTGGATTTGGAAGATAGTTTATTGTGTTTTTTATTGTGCAGAGTTCAAATAATAGCGCGGATGGTATAAAACATTGTTACTAAGTTGTTGTCTATTGTTAAATCTTAGGGTTCTTTGATCAGATTCTGCAATACTAAATACTAACGTCTAACAATATATATTTACTGAAACCTTTTTTAAAAATATTTTCTAAAATAGGATAAGGTGTTCGCCTTGTGATCCAGAGGTCGTGGGTCCGAATCCCACTGGAAAGCATACTTTGTGAAAAGGTGTTTCCAGTCTGGTTAGAAAGATGATTCCCGTGTTTCGAAAGGCACGTATAAACTCTCGGTCCCCAACGCCATCTAGCGTTTGCTCAAACCTATCCAAGGACTGGTTCTGGTCTACCCTTTGGGTTACGGAGATCAGGCGGAATCAAACCACCTAGGTTAGGTAGCGGACCCCAGGCTCTGAAGCGTTACTGCTGAAGATGCATCCGGGAATACATGATGATGATGATGAAGATGGTATCACATGAAAGCGTGACTATAATAGCAATGGCAGGGAAGGAACTTGACTTTCACTTGCACCTCATTAATAAATATTTAAAAGATTGGCAAAAAGAGACGGGACAGAATAGGTATTTTCCCTCCCCTCGGGACACCTAAAGCATGCCTACCCATCGCCTTACAAACATAATTATTTATCTTCTTTGTCACTAGATGGCGCTATAAGGTAATAATTAAAACATCAAAACCTTTTATTACTGTTATTTAAATAAATAAGTATGTACTGTAATAATTAAATGTGACATATGAAATGCAATAAATATTTTTGAAGTATATTCAACACTTTCTTTATCACGTTTTTGCTAGTCGTGTGTGCTGCCATCTCTGTGCGCCTACCCGTAACTCCAGTTTTGCCTTCTTATGGGCCTCAAATAGTTTCCATGGCGCTGGGTATCAGTTACGTTAGTAAATAAATAAAGGTTCTTACCTAAATAAGGATGATGACAGTGCGCTAACAGATGCTGTAAGTGCTGATGCTGTACTGGTATAGGTCTGCTGGCAATGGGCTTCGCGATTGGCCACGGACTGTTCAGCATTGGCTGGCGGTAGTCTGGAACAGAAAAACACTGGTAAAAACGATTTATTTACTTATCCCTTTAACTGTCGGACGCCCGGAGCGGGCGTCTGATGTATTGTTTTACTATTGTGTCTGCTATGCCGACATTCGAAGGGATACATAGGTTTGTGGCGACCTCTACACCACTGTGATGAACTAAAACCACAAATAACAATGAATGATGCGATAGTTCACAAGAAACACACGAGAGGGCGCCAGCAGTATCCTACATCTCGATCTCAGAGTTCTGGTTGCAACTGACTACATACAACCACCGACGATACAACGTCGGAGCCGCGGTTCGTAAGATATCATATTGAGATTTAGACTAGTCTTAACGTATACCTATGTCTTCATTATTTGTCACCAGCATTTTGTACATTTTGACACTTATGCCATCCGACTACCCATATCATGCCTACTCATCGCCTTATAAGCATAATTATTTCTTTTCCTTGTCACTAGATGGCGCTATAAGGCAATAATTAAAACAAGTAGTACTCTAATTAATTAAATATGACTTATGTACTCGTATATGAAATGCAATAAATATTTTTAAAGTACTTTAAATATTTTCTTTGTCACTTTTTTGTTAGTATCGTGTGTGCTGCCATCTCTGTGAATAGTTTCAATGGAGTAGGGTATCAGTTACGTTATAGTATTTTATGCAATCCATACTAATATATAAAGCTGAAGAGTTTGTTTGTTTGTTTGTTTGAACGCGCTAATCTCAGAAACCACTGGTCCGATTTGAAAAATTCTTTCGGTATTAGATAGGTCGTTTATCAAGGAAGGCTATAGGCTATATTGCATCACGCCCGCGACTTCACTCGCGTGGTTAACGCGGGCGAAGCCGCGCGTTGCCTCTAGTAGTTTTATAATAACGGTCAAAAAATGCGAGTGGCGCAGGTTACGATGCGAGCCTTGGCGAGCATCGTAAGGAGACGCCATCGAGCATTTTTTGACGTACTTATACTACGTTGCATACAATACTTTTTCTACTACTATATTTACTAAATAAAATAAAAAAAAATAAAAATAAGAAAATGTTTGACAAGCATGTTTGCTAGATATCTATATGGTAAACTTTATTTTTTTTAATTTACATCTTTTTTGTGACTATGTCAAAAACCGTTCTTTTTTATGTTGGCAGTATGGTATTTCTATAGAAAAAAAGTTCTAGGTCTATGGTTAAGCGTATCTTTTTGGCGAAATAACGACACATGTGCTATTATGAAGAATAGAGTATAGACTATTTTCTGAAATCATATTATCAATATTCGTTAGTGTTCAGGACCATATAAAAGACAGATAACAGTACAGGAGTAGAAAAATATTATAATATACTTTGCTACTCTATAAATTATTGCCGTGTGGTTTCCAGCCGAGTAGAATAGGACCACTCCAAAGTACTCTATACGCATTCCGAAACACGGAATCATATTTCTTTTCCGATAATTCTGCAATATCCTAGCTAGACTGGAAACAAATGTTCACAAAGTATTTTTCTTAGTGAATGAAAACCCACGACCTCCGGATCACAAGGCGAAAAACCATTAGACCGCTTAGGCAGTGAATGAAAATATATAGTATACAACGTGAAACGGACATATCCTACTACTAATATTATAAAAGCGAAAGTTTATGGTTAAAGAAATTTATTCTCATAAAAGAATCTACAAATTCACTTACAATGAGAACTTAAAAATATTACATTCAGTGGACGCGTACAAAAGGTCGGTAGATAAACAATAACAGACAATATTTGCTCCGTGCTGGCTACTCGTTTGTAAGAATGGATGGATGTTTCTTCACGTAAAAACTACTGAATGGATTTTAATGAAACATTACAATAATATAGCTTATACACCAAAATAACACACAGGCTACAATCTTTATATTGTGTGATCCTGCGCAGACGAAGTCAAGAAAATGCCGAATTTTGTCTGTTTTCGACTGGTATTTTATAATACGCTATTTTCTTACGAGTCAAATCAGATACTTTTTTCTAAACGTCAAAACAAACAGTTTCTATAGGATTCTGTATGAAACACAGGCAGATGACGTCATAGGTTTTTTGAGTTAAATAGCGATCTTATTATCAGTTTTTCTGCAATCTAAATTTATAGTCACGTTAAAATGGATATGTTTAAAGACAAGATACATTATTTTGTGACATTATATTATCAGTACAAAAGTACAAAATAATCTGGGGGCACGGCAGTGCCCCCACCAAGTCGAGCAAAAAAGCGTCACGGCCGTACCATCCTTTTCTCGAAGCAATTCAGACCATTTTCGACCCCCTGTAACTTCGTTGTGGATAAAACTAGAAGACTGAAATTTTCAGTAACCATGCAGGCATTGTAAAGACACGGTATATTTCAAATTTCATTCAATTTGAACCAGTATTTTAAGAATTATAACAGGTCGAATTTCTTAATTTTGTCACTCACTGACTCACCGATCATCAAAATTCTAAGGCACTTCTAGCAGACCTAGAAGCTTCAAATTTGGAATATAAGTAGTGTTTGGTGTATGAATCAAGGAAAAACTAAAAAATCTAGAAAAGACCGCAAAGAAAATTAAGCCCATACAGCCAAGTCTTCAGTTAAATTTTTCAATATTGGCTTTATTCGTAACGATGTTTTACGGCAGTTATTATTATTGCGTGCGAAGCCGCGGGTTTAAGCTAGTCCCATATAAATATAGGCGCATGGTAGTGCCCCTGCCAAATCGAGCAAAAAATAGGTATTCCCGTCATGAAAACACTAGTAAATTAAATTATTTAATGCAAAAAACGTATGTACCTACGTGCGTATTCGTACTTATTACGAGTGCGTAAGGTTGTAAATTAATTATTATACCACGCGCTGCGATGCTAGCGAGTGAGCGCGGGCCGTTACTACGCGCTGCGCGGTGCGATATACATATATACAATAAGTAGAAGGTACCGAAAAGGAAAAAAGTAGAACTGTCTACAAAATACAAAAAGAAATGAGATCCCATCAAAAACAATACTTGTCAATAAAACCAAGTCTCGCAACTCAGTTGTTCTGCGGTAAAAAGTTGTGAGATCCATGTAATACCAAGTCGGTTATTAATTTATTCAGTCTCTACTTAAGCGACTTTCTGTCTTAATACGTCCAGTCTCTAAGACCACGATCGTGGTCCATAACAATTGAAAATCAATTGTGTCTGGAATCTCCGTACTCGAAGCATTAAGTTGTTACGTAATAATTAACAGCATCTTATAGTGACGCATATCAATATTAAAATTCTTTAATGTTTTATATAAATATATTGAGACTTGGCCATCGCCTGAAAACACGTGTAAATTCAATCGCCTGAAAACACATGTAAATTCAATTATTTAGTGCGATGGCCAAGTCTCGATATATTTATATAAAACATTAAAGAATTTTAATATTGATATGCGTCACTATAAGATGCTGTTAATTATTACGTAACAACTTAATGCTTCGAGTACGGAGATTCCAGACACAATTGATTTTCAATTGTTATGGACCACGATCGTGGTCTTAGAGACTGGACGTATTAAGACAGAAAGTCGCTTAAGTAGAGACTGAATAAATTAATAACCGACTTGGTATTACATGGATCTCACAACTTTTTACCGCAGAACAACTGAGTTGCGAGACTTGGTTTTTTTGAGAAGTATTGTTTTTGATGGGATTTATTTTTCGCTTAGGAAAATTCCCAATCATTATACTTTAGTTAGGTACCTATATAGTTATAGCGCGTGGTTTGACTTATTACAGGTTTTTCCCTTCCACGTTGTATAGTTGATGATGTCACTGTGATATTGTTCCTATGTTAATAAGACCACGCTGTATTGCCAACAAAGCAGCCACAGATCGCAAAGCAAACAGCAATCAATTTAATTAGCACTCACGGTCCGAATCAGAATAAAGTCTTCGGGCGATAAGCGGCGTAATCGCAGCCATTATAAATACAATACCGGCGAATGTTCTCAATCGGGGTGGTGCAAGTGACAGACGGTAAGCGGGCGACATTTATTTTTACAAGTTTTTTTATGTTGGTACCACTGACCTCCATATATACAAGTACGCTGGACCCACGGCTGGACCTATGATACCCTAAAAAATGACAGCTCTTTATTGTGCCTATTTGAAGCGCCCCCAATGCGTGGGAAGAGAACTAACTCTGACGTAACTAATTCGGAAATGTCTTTTATCGAAGTCATTGTCCCTCTCTAATATTAGTTCCATACCCACCCACTTCTACTTTGCTTCACGATCAGCGCCAAAATGGCGAAAATCAAATCGCCTTACTATGGCCCGGCTAATCATAGGTCCAGCATACTCGTATATATTGAAGTCAGTGGTTGGTACGCTTTTCAGCCACGGGTCCATGGGGACCCGGTCCTTTGAGGCGTTCATGGGGCCAAAGCCAACATGAAGAGGCCTTTTAGTACCTTTTTATCTAAAATGTGAGATGGCTGTATCTATGGAGGTCTATCCCTTAATGAACCATTGAGATATACTAACGGACAGTCCTCCATAACTTACAAGCTTTCTTATTATTATTATTTTATTATCTAGTTTCACCTGTCCCGTTGTCTGTCGTTCTGTCTGTAATCAAACCTTGCAAGGTAAATTTGACCCTCTTCCCGGTTTCCAATTGAGCTGAAATTTTGCACGCATACGTATATCGCGTGACAATACAATATTATGATAACCTGGAGCTGATCTGAGGATGGCCAATTAAATAAATAAATATATAGGGACAAATTACATTGATTGAGCTAGCCCCAAAGTTAGTTCGAGACTTGTGTTATGGGATACTAACTCAACGATACTACATTTTATAACAAATACATATATAGATAAACATCCAAGACCCAGGGACAATTTGAAAAAGGCCATTTTCAAACTTGCCCTGACCGGGGATCGAACCCGGGACCTCTGGGCGGCGGACTAGCATGGTGACCACTACGCCACGGAGGTCACCGAATTATATTACAAGCTTTTATTTAACTTGCAATGTATCTTGTATGAATGTATGTTTAGGTCAAATCTTGCAACTCAATTTTTAACCAGTTATCCTCAACCGATTTAGCTGAAATTTTGTATACTTGTGTAAGTCGGATGACATTACAATATTATGAAGTCAATGAGCTGTTCTGATGATGGAGCCGGGAGATATTCGACGGAACTTAGTTGTGAAACAACATAATCTCATTGTGTAGGACTCGTTTCAATTGTTTTGACGAGCACTTTATGGTAGACGATGCCTCTGATCACGGAGACGGAAGGTGGGCGATAGAACTCAGTAATAAAACGACGCAACTTTATCGAGCTTCATTAGGCTTATTTCATTTGTCTTACGAAAAAAAAGGGTTGCGCAAAATAAAGTTTTTTTCATATTACTTGTGTATTCCTCATAACAGAAAATATGTCGTTATTTCGCCAAAAAGATACTCCTTCTACGACTATATTTACTAAATAAAATACAAAAACAAACAAAGAAAAATATGTAAATGTTTGACATATGATTGTTAGATACTAAGTATACTAGGTATCTATGGTAAACTTTTTTATTTTAAATTGATTGATCCTAGTGACTGAGAAAAAAAAGTTCTAAGTCCAAGGCTAGGCGTATCTTTTTAGCGAAATAACGACACATGTGCTATTATGAGGAATAGAGTATAGACTTTTTTCTGCAATCATATTATCAATGTTCTTATATTAGTGTTTGGGACCATTTAAAAGATAGATAACAGTAAAGGAGTAGAAAACATACTATTTTAGAACACATCCCTAATTCCTATTCAAACAATATAACAAATACCTGTGACAATAGTATGTAATACTTTTAATAATTCTGTGCCAATAGTCAAACAATCCATTTTGGCTTAGATTTTCGTTTCAGCTGGTTTCCCTTCACTCGCACCGCCCCCAAGCACCCAGCGATTTCTTACCACCCCGGTGTCAGACGCACGCCGCCCCTAATATATTGTATAGCCTTTGTAATACCCATTAATCATGGCGTTTTGTTTTTGACTTTCGTATTAATTTAAACTACCTATGGAGGGTTATGGCGGGTCTTAGCATCATTTGTGTAGTAATGAATTAATGATGTTAGAGCTCGGAGAATGTGGAGTAAAGAAAGTTTTTGGGCTCATTAAATAATATATAGGAACAAATTACACTGATTGAGCTAGCCCCAAAGTAAGTTCGAGACTTGTGTTATGGGATACTATCGAAATACTATCTTTATAAATAAAAATTACCTAAGTGTCATGTTGTTTGTCCGCGATGGACTCCTAAACTAATGAACCGATTTTAGATTTGATTTGCACACCGTGTGCAATTTGATCCAACTTGAAAGATAGGATAGCTTACATCTCAATTTATAGTCGCAATATTATTTTATTGCACTAGACTGATGCAGATACACCAGAGTCATAAAATCCACGCGAACGACTCGCAGGCATCAGCTAGTATTTCATAACAAATACATTTATAGATAAACATCCAAGACCCAGGCCGATTCGAAAAAGGCCATTTTCCAACTTGCACAGACCGGGGATCGAACTCGGAACCTGGGTGGCGAAATAGCATGGTGACCACTACGCCACGGAGGTCGTCATTAGGGAGATTATAAAAAATATTGTATACGTAGTTATTTTTATTTTCTCAGATTAGCAAGTAATGACAAAGATACAGCTACGATTTTTACTAGGTGACGTAAATAGCTGCACTGCGTAACTTCGATGCGTTGTACGTTTGTTAATTTTAACTATTTTGCCAAACGAAATAACGGTTTCTTTCAAAACACGTTTGTTGCATGGGAGTCCCACTTAAATGTTTATTCTGTTTTTAGTATTTGTTGTTGTTTTGTTCTGTTGTAACAGAAATACATCAATTTCGATATTCTCTAGATACTCTAATTGGTGAAAGCCGTTGTATTTAGTTTCACAAAAAATAATTAAATCATTGGTAAAAATTGCAACTGTCTAGCTATCACTATCACGGCTCATGAGATACAGCCTGGTGAAAGACAGACGGACATTTAAGTCTTAGTAATCGAGTCCTGTTTTACCCTTTGGGTACGGAACCCTAAAAGTACAATTCGCCCGTATAGGGAAACATCATTAAAGAATTCACGTTAAAACGCAATATCTAATTAAATGAAATAGAAAAGCGATTATACATCCAACACCCCCAATTAAGGGAAATTATAATAACAGCGGGCTTTAAAGAGGGAGGAAGTTTTCGTCCGACGCCTGGCAGGGTTCTTAGCGGTGCTGGGGGTAGCACTGACAGAGCCCTTGGGCGAGATTTATTTTGGGGCACCATTCGAAGTCAAAGTCAAAATTTCTGTCCGGGCGCCCAGCCTCTTTGCTGATTGACTGAATATAGACATAGACTCGGACGACACATGACAGGGGAAGAAAAAAAAACGACGAATAAGTGACTGAATTTTTGCTTGAATGCGAGGATTTTTATTTAATCTATACAAAAATCCCTCTTTAAGACCGTTTAATTTCCTAATGGAAGTTGTGGGCTAGGTTCACTCCTAAAGTGGTTTCAGTATATTTGGTTAAACTCACTAAATGTATAGAACACCAAAAATAATAGAAAATTAAATGAAGATACGCCCGTATGTTCATGCAACACCTAAGCTCAAAAAAAAGTATACAAAAATGTGCTTTTGACCTATCTATGTAAATGAAAAAATAGTAAAAATAGTTATTAGATTATACCTTTTAAACTACCTATAATTACTTGTTCCGATAGATAGTCCTTAAAGGGCTCCCAAAGGGTAGGAACGAATCTTGGCTTTGGGCTCTACTGAGATCGGCTTTGACTGCCTTGCCGTGAGGCTTCTGGCTTGATCCTATCAGAATAGAATCACTCCATCTAATTTTTTTCAAACGAATATTATTATGTCAGTACAAGTTCAATATATAGAGTTGTCGGCAGTTCTCGTGGATGACTTACGCAGCTTTTACTAGGCAAACACAGCTGAGAACCACTGAAAGGAAACTTGCTTTCATGTAAAAAAGCGCATCGAAATGCGTTCATCAGTTCGAGAGCTACGATGCCACAGACAGCCAGTCAGTCAGACCCCTCTTTTTGTCAAGGTTTAAAAAAACGAATCAATACATATAATAAAACAGTAGGAACCGCGTGTCTGTACATTTGATAAAATTAACAAAAAATGGGTGTGGGCGATAAAAAAAGAGTAACAGAATACAAAAATCATTTTTTTGATTTTTTTGTCTGTCTGTCTGTCTGTCTGTCTGTCTGTATGTACTCGCTAATCTCCGGAAATACTGGACGGATTCGAATGAAACTTTTTTTGTTATATAGTTGTTAAGCCTGAGCAACATATAGGCTATAATTGATTTCGGAAAATGGAACACCTGATGCAGAACCATAATGGTGCAGCTAAACTATAAGAAATATAAAAATGACGCCTTAGCAAAAGTAGTTCAGCCTGATGAACATTTTTTTGTTGAGATATAAAAATCGAAGATCGGGAACACCTGGTGCAAAAACTTAATGGTCCAGCTTATCTACAAGAAATATAAAAATGACGCCTTAGCAAAAGTTGTTTAGCCTACTGAGCATTTTTTGTTGAGTTATAAAACTCGCAGATCTGTAACACATGATGCAGAACCATAATGGTTCAGCTAAACTATAAGAAATATATAAATGACGCCTTAGCAATAGTTGTTCAGCCAGATGAGCATTTTTTGTTGAGGTTAAAAATCGAAGGACTGGCACACCTGTTTCAGAAACATAATGGTCCAGCTAAACTTTTAGAAATATACATTAATGACGCATTAGCGAAAGTTTTTCAGCCTGATGAGCATATATAAACGCCGGAGTCATAAAGTCCACGCGAACGAAGTCGCGGGCATCAGCTAGTATACAATAATTTGTGTGAATTCGCAAAGGTGGCCTTACATATAATTAGTTATTAGATTAGTTTTTGTGTTCATGTTATGTTTTGTGTATAATGCATTATATTCCGTCTAACGCTTTAGGAATGATCCTGTAAAGTTAGTTGTGTTGTGTGTAAGAAATAAATAAATGAATAAAAATATAACAACAACAACGTAGTCGATACCAAACGCCCTTAGCATCTAGCGCCCAAAAGTAAGTTAAGTAAGTAAGTAAAACACTTTATTGCACCAAAACTCATAAAAATAACATTTAAATACAAATTCACATGGACAATAGGCGGCCTTATCGCCAAGGCGATCTCTTACAGGCTATCTTTGGGTGACAGGATTGACAAATAGAAATAATAGTAAATGAGTGGTGCGATAGTGAGCATAGTACTAACTTAATTATATCGTGATATGACAGCGAAAAGCCCTTTTAGCAAACGCCCCTTCAAGTCTATCGCCCCGGTGCGGTCGCTCATCTACGCCCTTCTCCAACTTTCCACGAGGGTTCTTACCCTAAGTGGAGATTTTTTTATTTTGAGTAGGTCAGGTTGGATTATTGCGATTTGATAGATTTATTATTCAATGAGTTCTTCCTTTTTTTCAATAGCCTATACTGTCCCACTGCTGGGCAAAGGCCTCCCCTCTAGTACGCAACTGATCTCTATCATTTATTTGCGACTTCCAGGTCTTTTCAAAAAGCGCCAGATCGTCACACCACCTTGTCCTTGGGCGACCTCTTTTTACAACTTTCTTAAATTGGGAGAAAAAAAAATCCAGAATTTACCAGCTTTTTAGGGTTCCTAGTAAACAAGGAAATCTCGTAGTTTCTGTTTGTCAAACCCCGACTTTGAAGCTTCAACCCCCATAACTTTTAAACGGCTGAACCGAATAACATGGAACATGGCTAAGAATCATCACAGGGGAACTTGCTTACACGTAAAAAAACGCATTGAAATCGGTCCATTAGTTCGAGACCTCTCTTTTTGTCGGGTGTTAAAAATAGATACAGAAACATGGTCACGCCTTTCTCTTTAACAAGGTAGACAGAGCCTATCGGGAATAACCTTACACGTAAGTTCTTCTTCTTATCGTGTGTGTTAGTGACTAACACTAGTGTCAGAGTTTTTAGACCGCCTTAAAGGCCTCTGACATGGTTTTAGGTAACGACCAATGTCAAAGACAGTGACCGGGACCGACGGCTTAACGTGCCAACGTGTAACGTAAGTTTATACCATGCTAGTTAGTTTAAAAAAAATCATTCATATAATAAAACAGTAAAGAAAATGTGTCTATATGTACATTGAATATATTTCCAAAAAAAATAAGGGCGATGCAGAAAATCTGTCTGTTTGTACGCTACGCTCTACGCTAATCTCCAGAAATACTGGGAGGATTCGAATGAAACTTTTTTGTTATATAACTGTCTGTTTAAATCTGGGCAACATAATTGATTTTGGAAAATGGAAAACCTGATGCAGAACCATAATGGTCCAGCTAAACTATATGAAATATAAAAATGACGCCTTTGCAAAAATTATTCAGCCTGATGAGCATTTTCCGGAGTCTAGTCAAAAGTCAAAGTCAAAATCATTTATTTATCTTTGGATATTTGTATCGCTTGATATTTGTCACTTTTTTCTTTCGATTATCAGGTCAAAGTCTAGAGGTCATAAAGTCCACGCAAACGAAGTCGCGGTTCTCGGCTAGTTGCTTAATAAAAAGAAATAAAATAATGATGAGGATCCAATATTAAAAATAAGCTAATATTATTGCAAAAGATTATTTTTTGCTACGCCCTATTGTCGAAACAGGGTAAGTAAGCTTTATACGTTTTCCGTCCGTTGTTTTTTCAAGTGTTCGTTTGATTGTTGTTAAAATGCGCGTGAAGTTTTGTTATCAGTTTAATATGGCTTGAAATTAGCACTATTGTTAATAAATAATAATAAATCTTGAGGTATAAGATGTGTGTTGAGGGTTGGATAGAATTTTTTGTGTGGTTTGGTTTAAATATTGTTTAAATGAAGGTTTAAAAATATAATAAAATTGTCTGTCCTTTTCATTTATGCAAATTGAAGTTTATAGAATGCTTTATAAGTAAATGCATATTCAAAATATTAGTAACATTGAAAATATGGCTAGAAAAACAAATCGAATCAAGAAAAATACATTATGTGCTAATGGTTTCTGCAAAGATTATTTAATTTAGCTTCTTTATACAACGTGGAAGGAACATACCCGTAATAAATCGAACCACAAGCTATACTATAATGAAATGAAATGATCACTATAGTATAATGAAATTGAAATAACAGTCAAAAACTAACAAAATTGGTATTTTCATACGAAAGTGTGCAGCCGCACGGGCTATTTGTATGGGAATGTCGAATTTTTGTTTTTTGACTGTTACTCTATTATCATTACATGTGGCAAGGTACAGAAAGTTAAATATTTGCTTAAGTTTGTTTAAAACTTGAAAATATATGTTTACAAACTTCATTTTTGTAAATAAAAATTGGTCAGACCATTTGGGCTTACAGATATACACTTCATTTTTGTAAACCAAAATTGGTTAGTCTATTTTGGCTTCTAGAAAAACCCCTGTTTTTTTAGCATCGGGAAGAAAATACAAATACTAGTCGACCTGACTACTTCCCTCGTTTCGAATTAATATAAACAGCACTTTCTAAAAAGACAATCAAAAACCTAAAACAGAAAAACCCGAACCATTTAACGCATTACAATCAACTGTTTATAACGTTATCCGACAACCGTTAACCGTTACGGCGGCAATTTTTGCGCCGCACAGTGTGAAAATAATTGATTCGAGGGACAAAGGTGACTTTATTGAAAACGAATTTTCGGCCGTTCGGCTATACCGTTCTGTTAGGGATTGTAAGGGGGAGTTTGTTGGTTTTTGATTGCTATTTGTTAATAAGGTGTTTTGATTACAGTTGTTATTTTTATACCTGTGTTTAATTTTAACATTTTATTATTTTAATTTAACAATTAAACATTTTGTGAATATGTGAAGTGACTAAAAAAAATCAACAGTGCCAGAAATAGGCACATCAGTATTAAACTGCTCGTCTATAACCCAATACATAAACAAATAATTTAATGGTAACTTAGGAGTTATACATAGTTACTATTTCATTAATTGTACGCTTCCATGCTAGTCTAAAAGAAAAAAATAACTTTGAATGTTGTTCCACTTGCTTCTCTTTTAAAGTAGAAGCTAAACTAGCTTTATAGCTTTTTTAGCTTGTATTCCCTAAGTCGCCTCCTACGACATCCACGAGAGGACTTGGTGGCCCCATTCTATTTATTTATTTATTCTACTCTGCCGGAAACCATACGGCAAGTATTATTATCCAAGTTCACAGAATGCAATTATTAACGTCATGTTAAAAGTCACTACACGAATCCATGCACTGTTTGGTGACAATAAAGCATAATATGCCAAGAGCATACGCACCAGAATGCAACAGGCGACATGACTGGAATTATCTCATATAAATACGTACCTCATACACAGTACCTAGTTTGGAAGACTTGGGTATCTTTTTTCGCATATCTCCAACCATGGTAATAACATCATAATATAATGTACAACACGAAAGAGTTTTGTACAACTTTTTTCTACAATTAACGCTATTGTATATTATTATAAACTCTTCATAAATTTTGATTACACATTTACATTACAGCACATTTGTATTACTTTTCTCTTTATTTATTTTAATTCTTAGGCTAGGTTTTGGTATAAATTATAATATACAGATAACTATCATCAGATCTTTTTTTAAGGGTTCCGTAGTAAACAAGGAACCCTTATAGTTTCGCCATACCTGTCTGCCTGTTTGTCTGTCTGTCTTCGGTTTTACTCAGCAGCTATAAGTACCAGAGCTAGGCCCGACACGCACTTGGCCAATTTTTTTTTTTTAATGTATGCTCTCGGATTATCTGAAGACGTGCCTGGACTAATTTGGAAATTTCTTTTTTGTTTTAAAGGCCACACTTGTTAGATGGTCGCTTATAAATTTTATCAAAATCGGTTGGGGGTGAAGTCAGTTTTTTTGTTTAGCCGTTCATGTCCCACTGCTGGGCAAAGACCTCCCCTCTTTCCCTCCACAACTCTCTGTTTCTGATTTTAACTTTCCAATCCTATTCGAATGCTTTCAAGTCGTATTAAATAAAATAAATAGTCGTATGAAGTCAGTTTTTAGTTTTGTAAAGTTATTAAGTACCTATTCACGTAAAACGCAGTAGTACATATATTTAATCTCCGTGTTAAATGGCGGAACAACGCACGCAGTGTTCGGTTGACAATAAAACATAATATGCCAGCCGCACGCACCGCAACAGGCGAACACGGGGGAAATAATAGCGTTAAATACTCGTACGCTGGTATTTTCATGCAATTACTGGAAGGAACTAAATGTAGGTAACTAAACTACTTTCCTTAATTGAATGAAGACATACTTAAATGTGTAAAAATAAAATTTGTTTCTGCATATTTTGCGAGTTCTGCATTTTATTTGCCTTCATAAAATTATTCACTCGTCCATCGACTGTCCAGAACTCCTATCTTCAATTAATTTCAACGGACCATCTCGACCAATGCGAAACCCACAAGTCTTTCTTGGACGTCTACAGAAATAACACATCCTTTTTTAATCCCATTGTTAGAATGTGTCACGATTTTAACGAATTGAGACAATCTAACGCTGATCTTGATATCTTCAATCCAGGTTTGTCACAATTTAAAAGATCACTTATTGCTTCATTAGATATGTAAACTATATCACAATTACCTACCTATCTGTTTTGATGACTTACCTGCACTAGCTATATGTATTGTAAAAAATATTGTTATACCTTACTTGCTCTCATGTATTTATTTGGTCATGCTGTGTACACTATAGTGGATTGCTGACTAGTTTTGTTTTCCTAATGCTTACAAATTCCTCCTGTTCTATGTTGTCTGTAATCTGTTCGTGTGTCTTATAATAAAATAAAAAACAAAAATAAAAAAAATTGCGAGTTCCCGGTTGCATCCCCAGCTATACTGCTTGGAGCCCAGGTTGCGTTTTCTTAAATACATTTCTGCGAATAGTTTTACAACCGGCCACCTGATTTACAACCACCCTCCTTGGGAAAGTTGTCAGCTCATTGACTTTTATCAAAAAAATCTTTTTGTTTTTAATTAAACTATCCAAGCAAATCACCGCGCGTTTCTTAATCAATTGTCTATTTTTAGAAGGCAAAAGAAGCAAAATAATTACAAAAGTCACATTATAATGTATAATCTAAAACCTTTCACCAAAAACCAAAACTCATTCGCGCCAAAACCCCAAAACAATAAAAACTAATCATTAACAAATTGTTCCTAGTTTAAATTCTGTGCGCATTGCGGTTTCCAGCCAGTACACTATTTGGGAATAACGTACATACGTTACGTTACCCGTTAACTGTTTACAGAAATGGTTCTCAAACTGTTTTTCGTGGATCTTCCCTTAGCACGTATATTTACGTCAAAGTATTCGTTTTATAAATACGTTCTGCATGCAGAAATAAAAGTACAAACGTAGAGCGGAGTGCAAAGCCGGGGCGCAAATTTTATAGTAAAACAGTAAAAATCTCGTCTCTGTACATAATTTAATAAATTTATGAAAAAATGAGTGTGGGTGATAAAAAAAGTGTAACTGAACACAAAAAAAGAGATAAAAAATCTGTTTACGCGGTTTTCAAGCTCAGCTCAGAGCAACATATCACTTTTGTTTCATATAAAAGTCTGATATCAGGAAATGTCGACATTTTTAGGGTTCCGTACCCAAAGGGTAAAAACGGGACCCTATTACTAAGACTTCGCTGTCTGCCCGTCTGTCCGTTTGTCCGTCTCTCTGTCACCAGGCTGTATCTCAAGAACCGCGATAGCTAGACAGTTAAAATTTTCACAAATTATGTATTTCTGTTGCCGCTATAACAACAAATACTAAAAATAAAATAAATATTTAAGGGGGGCTCCATACAACAAACGCGATTTTTTATAGATAATGGTACGCACTTGGCCGGTTATTATTAAATTTCACTAAAAACGACGACAACTTTTCGGAAGCCCTACAGTTTGGGAACGCTAGTTTCCAGTAACAGGTGTATGTAGTGCATTAGTGTTCTGCGGTGAACACGTGTCGCGCTGATTGTTCCGAACGGGCACATTCTGTACTCATTTACGTACGTAAATTGGTTGGTGAAATAAGCTTAAGTAATTTGCCATGATTAACCCTCGTCTTCAGCATGAGGTTCTTCAAAAAAAAAAGCATTTTTTCCGGGATGCACAAGTTTTTTTTATAAGAACTGGACTTCTTTTAGCGTATCTTCCAAGCAATGGTAATTCCGAAACACTACTTGTTTGTAGCTTTTGCACTAAAATAATTTAAAAAAATAAACTTCAATAAAAGATTTTAACCTTCATTGAATAAAATTATTGACATTGACTTGAGACTTTTTGCGGCAAAATTCACTATCATTGATCTATTTAAGTATCAACTGGATCCCGTAGTGGCATAATGAATGCAGCCGAGAATGCGTTAAGATGTCAAAACTCCAAATCTATAATCTATACATATAATAAAACAGTAAAAAAAGTGTGAGTGTGAGACGTAGTAATAGGGTAAGAATTTAAAAAAAAATGTCTGTCGGTTTGTCTGTTTGTACACGCTAATCTCCGGAAATACTGGACGGATTCGAATGAAACTTTTTTTGTTATATAGCTATTAAGCCTGGGCAACATATAGGGTATAAAATAATGATTTTGGAAAATGGAACGCCTGATGCAGAACCATAATGGTCCAGCTAAACTATAAGAGATATAAAAATGCCGCCTTAGTAAAAGTTGTTCAGCCTGGTGAGCTTTTTCCAGAGACATAAAGTCCACGCGAACGAAGTCGCGGGCTTCGGCTAGTCGATAATACAATCACATCAATATAAAACACCTCCCAATTTTCCCGCCAGAACCTCGTAAAAACAATAAAACGCACTCGCAGGGCGCCCTCTACATTACACTCTTTTATTTCACTCATTCGATAATCGAGTTCAACTTCTGAACGATTTCCATCACTACGCTCCATCTTTATGGCCTAAAAAATACCCAAGTAATATAAACTTTTACACATCGCTAAATGCATTTTATCGCACCTTTATACCTATTAAACTAAGGTTGGAAATCGTGTAGCTAAATTTAGGAAGTTTTGGTAAAGAGAAAGGAACGAAAAACGTTCCTAAATACACATGTATAAAGCTTTATGTCTATAAAGGTAAGGTTGGAAATCGTGTAACGGGATGTGACAAGTGATGGTAAAGAGAGAACGCGCGAGCCGTTCGGAATTCAAATATTGCAATATGGCGGGCAATGACATGTTAATACGAGCTTCGGAACCGATATGCATAATTTTATATCTCGGAGTTTGCAGATTTGAGAGAAATGGATTTGGAACATGTGGTGGGTGGAAAGTGTTTGTACGGGATGTAGGGCATGGGGATGTGTTTATATATTATTTTTTTTTATTTATTTATTTCAAACAATAATTTACAATCAAATGTATGCACAAACAACGCTATATAATCTCACTAGAGATTATATAGCGTTAGATATATATACTATAACTGAAGTAAGCAGCGTTGCCTTAATTTTTGACAATATCACGATGTTTTTTTAAATCGACGGAAAATTTGACAATTAGCAAGTAATCAAATATCTTAAGATAGATAAATGATTTTAACTTGACTTTATATTTAAAGTAAGTATTCACTTTTCCATTTCATTTTTATATGAATTTGTTTTCGAAAAAAAAATATATCTCAAATAAAATTGGTTTAGACATACATATATATTTTCACGCTGTTTTTACATGTTTTCCATGGCAGAGACTGGTTTAGAACTTCAAATATGTCGTAGCGTTTAGTTAGCCGTAGCATATTCGTAGCGGATCTCGTAGCTGCGTAGCATGTTGTTCGTAGCACTTCGTAGACATTAAAATACGTAATACACTGCGCGGTTTAACAGACATACATTATCATACAACTTTTATCGATTTGTATACCTATACTATACAGGGTCTTACAAAATATACAAAAACTATTTTACAAGATTTTATTCAACTTGCAATGTATCTTGTATGTATGTTTAGGTCAAATCTTGCAACTAAATTTTCAACCAGTTACCCTCTATTGATTGAGCTGAAATCTTGCATACTTGTGTAAGTCGGATGACAATACATTATAATACAGTCAATGAGCTGTTCTAATGACGGAACTCAGTTATAAAACAACATAACCTCATTGAGTAGAACTCGTTTGATTTTTCTTGACGAGCAATTTATGGTAGATAATGACTAGGTTCTGATCATGAAGACAGAAGGTGGTCGATAGAACTAGGTGATAAAACGACGAAACTCCATCGAGTTTGGGCTTATTTCATTCGTCATAATAAGTATTTATTGACCTCACAATAAAGCTTGTACAAAGAAATAAATTTTTCAAAAACTTATTAAGAGTGAATTCAGTCCATGATACTGAACAACTTTCCCTAAAGAACATTATGGAATATGAAGAAAAATTTTTTTATCCCCCATAAAACTTGACCGATCAGCTGACCGAGTTTGAACTGAAACAGTAAACTTTTATAAAAGTAAAACATATTTTACTATATATACACGAAGTAAGTCACATAATAACCGGTCAAGTGCGAATCGGATTCGCGCTCTAAGGGTTCCTTACCATTATCTATTAAAAATCGCGTTTGTTGTATTGGGAGCCTTAAATATTTATTTTATTTTGTTTTTATTAGTATTTGTTTTTATAGCGGCAACAGAAATACATAATTTTTAAAATTTCAACTTTCTATCTATAGCGGTTCTTGAGGTACAGCCTGATGACAGACAGACGGACAGACAGTCAAGTCTTAGTAATACGGTCCTGTTTTACCCTTTGGGTACGGAACCCTAAAAGACTTGTTGTCATACCAAAAATAAAATATAACTCCCTTATAATATAAAGCACAAACTATCCAAATAAAAATACAATAACGTTACAGCCATAAAAGTTAATTAACAAAAAATAACGATTAAACCATTAAACGTTATAACGCGTTATAGCCAACAATTTTCTTCGCAAAGCTACATCTTAATTTACTTACACAAAGTCGCAATATGGCCACGAGTTTTTCAATAAAAGAGGCAACATCTGGTTGAACACTTAAGCGCGGGGGCGAGAAAGGGACAGAAATATAACATAGTGTACTTGCTAGAGCGAGAAAGTCACCTAGGGAGTCCAAGAGAGAAATTAATATGTCCTTTTCTTGGCGTAAGTTGCTTTATTATTTTATTATTGATGCTGGCCGTTCGTATTTCTCTATTATTATTTTTTTTGTTGTCTATGCCGAGTGCGAACAATTAGGGATGGGGTTCGATTAACGTTTGATTTATTGATTCTGTTATTAATACGGATAATCGTATATCTATTAATAGCTTAAGCCCGCGGCGTCACCCGCGTGGTCAAATTTTCGTCAATCAAAATGAGTTTCATACAAACTTTTGTTTTTTTAATGTATTATACTTCTAATCTTGCAACACACATTGAGACATCTGTATAACCCAAAGGTCGACTGGTAGACAACGCTTCTAGCGTTAAGTTCGCCTATTGTAAGTATTTGATTAACAATCAAGATAAAAAAAAGTAAAATAAACTGTCACCCTCTATTTCACGTCTTTAGAGTGTTTATAAATAGTGATACAGTAAACTTTGATCTGTGAGCTCATAACTGTTTTTTAACATTTATAATTTCAAAATTGACCAAGTTTCATACAAACTTTCAACCCTCATTTCAACTCCTTAGGGGATGAATTTCCTAAAGTCCTTTCTTAATGCACACTTACGTCATTGAAGGAAGGGTTATGTAAAATTTCATGTCACCAGACCCAGCGGTTTTAGCTATGCGTTTATCGATCATATAGCAGTTTCTTCAGTTATACATTTGATGTATCATATGGTTATATAAATAATATAAGTTAAATAAGTGAGAAAAAATATGTTTATTGCACATACTTTTATTGTAAGGCCAAAGTACTTTTTAAGAAAAATAAAATAAGCCCAAACTCGATGGATTTGCGTCGTTTTATTACTGAGTTCCATCGACCACCTTACGTCTCCGTGATCAAACCCTAGACATCATCTACCATAAACTGCTCGTCAAGAAAAATCAAGAGTCCTACCTAATGAGGTTATGTTGTTTTATTACTAAGCTTCATTGAAAATCTCCCGGCTCCTTCATCAGAACAGCTCATTGACTTCGTAATATTGTACTGTTATCAAACTTACACAAACACAAAATATCAGCTAAATTGGTTGAGGATAACTGGTTGAAAATTGAGTTACAAGATTTGACCTAAAACAAAAATTCATACATACATACAAGATACATTGCAAGTTAAGTAAAAGATTATGAAAAACATACATACATACATACTATCACGTCTTTATCCCTAACGGGGCAGACAGAGCATTTTGGGTCTTGCGGTTCTATGCAGAGCCCAGGGCCGCAAGACCCAAAAGCCACTTTTAGCGTCATGGTGGGCGAGAAGATGGAAAAGCAATCAATACAGTGATGGGTTGCTAGCCGCATCGCCTGTTAACATGATTTGCATTTTTGCTCATTCCCTCGATCGGCTTTTACGATCTGCGTGGGAAGAGAAGCAGCTGGTACATTCTAAGTTTTTTTTTATTTCTCCCAGACCAGCATGGGAGCTTAACAAACTAGTATCATAATATTTAACCAAACTAAATATTGAATTAAAATCATTTTAGTTAATGTATTCCCTAACCGAATTACGCAAATAACAGTGCTTGCGGTCGGTTTTAAATTAGATTAAGTAAATTACGATATTTTAACATGTCAGCAACAGTATATCTGATTCTGGTATTGCCATAATAGGGACGTGCACTAAAAAAATGTTTTTCAAATTTCAAATTTTCCTCTAGTCCGCGACCCAGAGCTTCCGGATTCGATCCCCGGTCAGGGCAAGTTGGAAAATGGCCTTTTTTAATTTATTTTTGTTTTGAATATAATATCGTTGAGCTAGTATCTCATAAAACAAGTTTCGAACTTCGGGGCTAGCTCAATCAGTGTTATTTGTCCATATATATATATTTTTTTAAACGAAATTATTTTTTTAAATAAGTTACAATATAGTTGTTATTATCGCACACTTGTTGTTTCCAGCAAAAATGTAGATAAAATATTTTTTGGACATTAGATAGATTATGAAGATGGTGTTGATAAAAGTTTTGGACGAAAGTACTAGACAAAAGATATTAATTTTTAGAAGAAACCGTTCTATTTATAACTATAAAACATTACCTAAAACATACCTGCAGATACTAGTACATGTATGTACATGTATGTAGGGGGTGGGTCCAAATGAAATGGCCGATTTTTGAAAAAAACTCTTACTTATTTACTTTTGCACAACAATACAATAATATATTATTATTATTAATACAGTTCAAGTAACCGTCGTTTCGTTCGTCGTCCTCTCTTGTACACCATAAGCGTTTTTTTTTCAGTTTTTCTGTGACGTTCCAAACCTACGCTTATCAGTTTTAATTAGAAGTGCGTTCCAAACTCAAAAATCCTACATGTATGTACTATAAAGCATTATCCAATATCCAATATATACCCAAAATCCGACCAATGAAACGAAAACTCCGTCGTCGCCCGCATTAGGGCGTGGCGCTACTAGCCTCTTCTGACACGCTTTTAACTTGCAATGTATCTTGTAATCTTTGTATGAACGTTTGTTTATGTGAAATCTTGCAACTCAATTTTCAAACAGTTATTCTCAACCGGTTAAGCTGAAATTTTGTAAACTTGTGCAAGTCGGATGACAATACAATATTATGAGGTCATTGAGCTGTTCTGATGATGGAGCTGGCAGTTATTCGATGGAACTCATAACATTGTCTCATTGAGTTGGACTCTTTTGATTTGTCTTGACGAACATTTTATAGTAGACGATGCCTAGGGTCTGATCTGATTAAGGAGACGGAAGGTGGTCGATGGAACTCAGCAATAAAACAACGCAACTCCATCGAGTTTGGGCTTATTTCATCTTAATAAGTATTTTGGCCTCACAAAAAAAGCTTATGAAGAATGTACAATTACCATATTAATCTAGAAAAAAATATAGGAAACTAGCTGACCCGGCGAACTTCGTACCGCCTCCTGAATTTTCTTTGCATAAACCTCACGGAGCCCGAGACCTTTCCAACGAATGCAAAACCGTGGAAATCGGTTCGTGCGTTCTGGAGTTATAGCGTCAGGAAGGAAAACCCGACTTATTTTTATATAGTAGATTATAAAAATATACAAGTATTTATAATTTATTGGAATATCAGAAAAATCTGGACATCGCTTCGGAGAGGATAATGTTTTATTTTAATATATATTGGTGTCGGAGCGAGATAGTTTACATAAATAAAATTTTAATCCCACTAAAATTCACTCTTCGGCAGCATAGCCAAAAGGCTGGCAGCTTATAAACCGGAAAGAAAAGAAGAAAGTATCCGACGAATTGATTTCCTCCTCCTTTTTGGAAGTCGGTTAAAGAGTTTTTGAAATCGGATCATAGATTTTAAGTATCCATTACAAAACACACAAACCCACAAACAATCAAATCTTTTCTCTTTATAATATTAACTCTAGATCATTGTTTTTCAACCTTTTTATGCGACCCATTTAGCACGTAAAAAAAGTTCACTATCCCCTACCCTTCTCTATTTCTAATTATGTTATTATGTTGCAAACATCAAAGCCGTACATTTTTATAAATTGCCATTATTTATTAAGTTAACGTAAAACAGGCGCAACCTTCACATCAATGTGTTTTAACCTACATTTTTAAATAAATATATTCTTATAAATTTCATTATTTTTGAAGTGGAAACTTCTTGAGGCGCGTTGAAATTGAACAGAAAGAATTTTTTGAGATGGGAAGAAATCATTGAACTCGCGACACTGTTACCGACACCAAGTTTTCAAATCCGTCGGCACACCCGGAGTGCCACTGTTTTTTTTTCCTTTAAAAGCGACGACCGCGATTTGCTTAAGTCAAATATGTCCGTCGATTATTATTTCAGGTCATAAAGTATAAATAAATCACGATTCTCTTATAGAGTATGCTCCAAGGGGGTCGTGACCCCACTCGTTAAAAATCAATTAGCAGAATTCATCGTTTCTTACTATTTCCCATATATGTATGTATACTTATTATACTTACTTTATTTATAAATGTATTATGAATTTATGATAATTTAAAAGTAAATCATATCTGGCTTTATATCTTCTATTTGTTATTTAGACGCCAACTTTGTATCTGTTTTCTTTCCCTAGGTTGACAGGAAGAGAATGCTTTAGCATTCATCATTTCAGCCGCATAACGTCCTCTGCTGGACATAGGCCTCTCTATAGATCTAGAGCGGCCTGCATCCAGCGCTTTACCCTAGTCAGGTCAGTCACTGCCTCTTCAACGAGCAAATCCGCTGGGCTATAGCAGTGACTTTAGTTCTATTACGAATTTCCTCATTTCTGATTCGATCACGTAGGGAAATACCGAGCATAGCCCTCTTCATGGCGCGTTGAGCGACCTTAAGCCTTCTTAAGAGACTCATAGTAAGGGATCACATTTCAGAGCTATAAGTCATCACTGGTAACACACATTGACAGAATAACGCATAGGCTACAATTTATAAAGATATTGCGTGATCCTGCATGCGCAGACGAAGTGGTGGGCACCAGCTAGTTCTAAAATAATAAAAAAAATACTAGTCTAGGTTGACAAAACAGTATAGATTTGACTCTTACTCACCACTGGCACTATTCTTCGCCACACAGTCCTCTCGATCCCCCAAAATGGCACTCACACTAAATTTCAGCATCGGCTTCTTCTGTTCATTATATTCCTCACAATTCCTCACGATCTCGTCCGTACTAAACTTATCTTTCTCTCCTTCATCCCCGGAAGCCTCGTGAAACAAATTAAACCTTTTTTCTAATTCCTCCAACCTCCTTATCCCAGACTTCTTACAAGAAAATGGAGGGCAGTCAACAGATCCACAACTATTACATCGACGGGCTAAACTTGGTATATTTAAAACTTCTTTCTCAGTTTTTTCTTGATAATAATCATTATTGTAATAAACCTGCTCGTTTTTAACGTTATATTCTTCATCGTCTCTACTTTTGGAATCTTCGTCGTTTTCTATTTTTGATTCCGGTTCCTCGATTCGGTTACTGTCTTCTTCTTCCGCCATTTTTGTTTCGTCTACTTCGGGTGAGTTTTCTCTCGACCTCTCATAGTTCTGCCGTTGCAAAACATAGTTTTCTATCTGCTGATTAATGTATTGATTATGGAAGTTTGCTGTTTTTTGTTGATGCAAAATGTTGTCGACTAAAAACGGTGACGTCATGTTAAAAGGGTTAGTGTTAGCTTTATTGTAGCACAGATTCTGTATAGTTTTCAACATAATGTTGTGATCCAAAGTTTTTTGAGCCACAAATTGGTTTAATTTCAATGGTCCATGTTTCAAATTTTCCGTTGGGTACATTATACATTCATAACAACGAATTAAAAACGTATTGTTCGTTATTTAAAACTAATCATTGCACATCACTTTTTCGATACGCGCATAGACAAATTCAAAGTTCGAAATTCAAATGGGACGTTCGGAAACGTAAACAACACATGTGTTTCGTGTTGCGGCTATAGAACGACTGGCTACAGGGTGTGGTTCTTTGGGGGCGGGTTTGAAAGCGGGGTGGCTAAAAAGCCGCGCTTTTGTGTGGCTAGAACCGTTATAACTCGACCTCCCCGCCTCCTCTATGGCACATAAAACCGTTACCAACTTACACGTGTATCCTTAAAAGCACAGACCTTTTTACACTGGTCGTTTCAATGACTTACAAAATTGTTATTGCGTTCATTGTTAACGTATTTTCGTCTTTATTGAATACCGAATAAAGTGTTTAAACGTTTCTATTCTCCGTTGTGTTATTTTGTGGTAGTTTGAGATTTGTCTATGTGTGCCATAGACAAGGGTTAAATAAAAAGGTTGTAAGTGCTTTTTTCGATATCTGCAAAGGATTGGATTCATTGTTTTGCTCAGTTAATCTGTTTAAGGGCGTGTATAGAATAAAGGAGTGTGGTTGTGGTCAGTTGTTTATTGCATAGAATGGTTTTGCAACAGGATAATGGGAAAAATAATGGGTAGCTATTTAATTTGGTTCCCGTTTTGTGTTTGCGTTGTAATACGGAACCTGCAGATTTGTCTAGAGGGTGATTCCTGTTTAGACCTTCTTTATTATTTCTTCCATGCTTGTCTGGGAGAAAAGAAAAATGTTAAAATGTACCAGCAGCTTCTTTTCCCACGCAGATCGTAAAAGCTGAAGCGGAATGCGATGCGACTTATAACTCAACTAATTTTATTTATTTATTTGTGCTTTTTTAAGTAATAAAAACAAGAATATAGATAAATAAAACTCTACTAAGCTATAAAATAAACCTAAACTAAATTATTAATTTGTTTGTTTGTAACAACTTTATTGTACCAAAAACGAAATAAAGTACATAAAATTCGAAGAGCATATATACAAAGGCGGACTTATCCCATATAGGGATCTCTTGCAGTCAACCTGCGATTAATTGAAAGGATATTTATTTATAGTCTTATTGAAGTAACAGAGTGATGAGTGTAGATGAAGCGTGAGAGGTTTGTCAGGATCGTAGCAAGTGGAGGTCCAATAGTCTCTGCCTACCGCTGTGGGAAACAGGTATATATTATATATTAATAAGTATGTTCCTGGTCACTGCCTTCTCCGTAAACGATAAAGACGTGATAGGTATGTATTAAGATAAATGCAACAGACAGATACACAAACTATTGTTAGAAGTGACACTGGCTCGTAGACAGTAGCTACGAATTATCACTAAGCTACGAAATATCGTAGATGGTTGTAGCAAGTGCTATGTAGCCGTCTACGAAGGTCGTAGAGCATTTTTCTGTCTCTTAGCCACAGAATGAATATAAGGATTTTGTGGAGTACAGTCAGAGGCCTTTAAGAAGGTTTATAAACTCTGACACTGGTGTTAGTCACTAACACACACGATAAGAAGAAGTCGTATAGTTTCCGGCAGAGTAGAATAGGGCCACTCCTAGTCCTCCCGTAGATGTCGTAGAAGGCGACTTAGGAAATACAAGCTAAACAAAGTTTATAAACATCAATGAGACCTCTCAAACCCGTCTGGCCAGCGAGGAGAGTGTAGGCCAAGTCCTCTGGCCTAGTATGGCTCTGGTAGTACAAAGAGGGTCGTACTCTTGCAGTGTAAACTAAAATACCTGATGATAAAAATGTTTTAGGGTTCCGTACCCAAAGGGTAAAAACGGGACTATTCCTAAGACTCCGCCTGTCCGTCAGTCTGTCCGTCTGTGTGTCACCATTTCTGTTGCCACTATAATAACAAATAATAAAAGCAGAATAAAATAAATATTAAATTATTAGTAAATCACGTTTGTTGTAAGGGGCTCCCATACAACAAACGTGATTTTATTAGTAGAACAGGACCCTTCAAGCGCGAGTCCTACTCGCACTTGGCAGTTATTTGTTAGTACTTAAGTCGCCTCTTACAACATCCATATTATATCATTTTTGCGGAATAATATCCTAGACTGAAATTGGACTTGCCAATTAATTCCTCCTGTACAAAAAATAAAAGTTTTAAAAGGAAACCATACGTACCTATAAACCCCATAGTCCTGCCTAGCCAGCTAAGGTTCGTCAACCCCGTAAACTACAAGTATGATAATTTTGTCATGCAACAAGTTACATTTAACAATTAGGCTACATTTTTTAAATAGCCAGAAATTTATCTATGCATTCTATGAATATTGCTTACATAATATTATCACCTAACTAATATACCATAGATAAGCACTAAGTTAACTACATGTAAGAAAGTCTTTTAAACAAAAAAAACATACTGTATATCTTACACTGGCCGATATGAAACCAATAAAAATAAAAAATGTGTTCCACATTTGACACACAACAAATGCATAATGGAACGCATTTATACCTACTCTATGGTCAGACTGGCTGGTTACGAAGGAAATTCGAATCTGAAGAAAAAGAAAATTTGAAATTAGCCACACCCCCCGCGCTGTGTTATTGGTTGTTTCTCTTGTAACTGAACGAAATATACGCCACTATCGGCACATGCAAATTTAACCTCTACTACTGAAAATAATAAAGGCGATAAAAGCTTGGTTCATAAAAGTAATATTGTAGTTTTAAAAGGAAGTAAGTGAGTCTATGAATTTTATTAGCAAGCATTTGAGTATGATGACGTCACAAGGGCACGGACCTTCATGTTTTTATCCAAATCTTCGAGATAGACCAATAATAAAGCATTTTATATATTTTAAGCCCCTGGTACATACATATTCCAGTAAAAATATTTTACGAAGGATTTTATCTCTATTCATCTCTACAAAGACATGGCGAAGCGGTTTTAGGCACTGCTTTTGCATCTGTGAGGTACGAGATCGATTCTCACAGGCATGTCTTGTACCTCTGAGCTTATACTCATGTACGGTCATTTCCAACTACCATCTCTTGCTTCCTGGTGAAGGAACATCGTGAGGAAATCTGTACATAGCCCTTATATTCGTACAAATTAAAAAAAAACGGCCAAGTGCGAATCGGATTCGCACACTAAGGGTTCCGTACCATTATCTATAAAAAATCGTGTTTTTTGTAAGCCCCCATAAATATTTATTTTATTTTGTTTTTAGTATTTGTTGTTACAGCGGCAACAGAAATACATAATTTGTGAAAATTTCAACTGTCTTGCTTTTGCGGTTCTTGAGATATAGCCTGGTGACAGACAGACGGACAGACGGACACACGGACAGACAGCGAAGTCTCAGTAATAGGGTCCCGTTTGTACCCTTGGGTACGGAACCCTAAAAATTAAAAACGCTTGCTAAACTTATTTTAGTTAAAATATGTATTGTCTCGTTCTTTTATTGTCAAATATCGAAATGAATGAAAGGGATAAAACATGTTTTTAATTAAACAAATTTAGCAAGCGGTTGTTAATTTTATGACTTTGAGGGTAGATCAATAGTGCGTAATATATTGTCACTAGATGATGAGCGGTCATTGATCTACGTCAGATGCGTTTAGCAGCTCGAAAAATTTACATTTATGAATAAATAATTTTCATCTTTTAAGCCTAATAATAATTTAACTAATTAATAATTATAATAATTCTATTACATAATCACACTTCACATCATAGTATATTTGTTTGTTTGTTACACTTCACGCTTCAACCACTAAACCTATTTAGATGAAATTGGATGTGGATATAGTTTGATACCCAGAGAATGACATTGAATAGTTTTTATTCCGAAATTCCCACGGGGAGTGAAGCCCACGGGTACAGCTAGCAATATTATACAGGCAAAAGTTGTGTACGTTTGTTACTTCTTCACGGTTGGACCGATTTTGATGAAATTTCGTAGGAAAGAAGCTGATACCATGCATTAACACATAGGCTACTTTTTCCGCGGGTAACACCGCAGAGCGCAGCTAGTTTTATTTAATTCTGACCTATAAATAAAAATTAATATAAATCTGTCACATCTTTCCGCCTATTACACCGTATTCAAATTATCCATTGTCAGGAGGGTCGCTGTCAAAACAATAGTTAAAGTTGACGATGTGAAGGGGGCCTGGGTAACTTTATCCCTATTTTTAACAGACTTCAAAAAAGGAGGTATTCAATTCGACTGTAATGTTCTTTTTTGTATGTACTTCGTCAACCGTGGACCGATTTTGATGATTCTTTTTAGGGTTCCGTAGCCTAATGGCAAAAACGGAACCGTCATGTCTGTCTGTCTGTCTGTCTGTCCGTCCGTATGTCACAGCCACTTTTTTCAGAAACTATAAGACCTATACTGTCGAAACTTGGTAAGTAGATGTATTATGTGAACCCCATTAAGGTTTTGACACAAAAATAGAAAAAAAAAACAATAAATTTTGGGGGTTCCCCATACTTAGAACTGAAACTCAAAAATTTATTTTTTATCAAACCCATACGTGTGGGGTATCTATGGATAGGTCTTCAAAAATGATATTGAGGTTTCTAATATCATTTTTTTCTAAACCTACAACTTTGCGCGGGAGACACTTCCAAAGTGGAAAAAAGTGTGTCCCCCCCCCCCCCGTAACTTCTAAAATAAGGGAATTATAAAACTAAAAAAAATACATGATGTTCATTACCATAAAAACTACCAGCGAAAATTGGTTTGAACGATATCTAGTAAGTAGTTTTTTTTTTAATACGTCATAAATCATAAACGGCAATTTACCTTTCATTCAATCAACTCAAATATAAAAATTAAAAAAAAACATACTACAAGACTTTTATATTATGTTATTTGCTACTACGAAACCCTTCATGGGCCGACTCGCACTTGGCCGCTTATTTTATTTGGAAGCCTTTACTCCCAAGTTGGTTCCATATTGATTTGGTGAAAACATGATGAAGAACTTTGGAGATATGGAAAAAACTTCTGAAGACATAGAAGGCGATTGTTTTTTGACTTTTTGTTAAACGAAGCTCAGTTTTACTATTAGGGCCTTCGCTTAGTTACGCAGGCGCACGCGGCAGGTTCAGTCTATCTCTGTCACAAACGCTACGTGCGACAGAGACAGGTGACCAGCGACGGACTCTGCTATCTCTTTCGCATTTAGGGTTTGTGACAGAGATAGACCAAAACCAGCCGCGTGCGCCCGCATAACTTAGCGAAGGCCCTAAGGATTTTACAAGCTTTTATTTAGTTTCACCTGTCCCGTTGTCTGTCTGTCTGTCTGTAATCAAATCTTGCAAGTTACATTTGACCCACTTCCCGGTTTCCGATTGAGCTGAAATTTTACACGCATACGTATATCGCGTGACAATACAATATTATGACATGGAGCTGATCTGATGATAGAGCTGGAAGGTGGCCATAGGAACTCTGTAAAGGATGTAACCCCATCGTGTTTGGGTTCGTTTGTTTTGTCTTAAAGAGTACTTTGAACTTTTAAGGTAATTGTTTTAAATAAAGCTTGCTTTAAAATAGGTTTTTTAATAGTTCACTGTCAACGTCTTTATCCAGACCAAACACTTCGGGTCTTGCAGCTCTAAGCAGACAGAGGGCGTTTAGACCCAAAGGCCACTTTTGGAGGAGAAATAAACGGCCAAGTGCGAGTCGGACTCGCCCATGTAGGGTTCTGTAGTAGCAAATAACATAATATAAAAGTATTGTAGTATGGTTTTTTAAAATTTTTATTTTTGAGTTGATTGAATGAAAGGTAAATTGCCGTTTATGATTTATAACGTATTAAAAAAAAACTACTTACTAGATCTTGTTCAAACCGATTTTCGTTGGTAGTTTTTATGGTAATGAACATCATATTTTTTTTTAGTTTTATCATTCTCTTATTTTAGAAGTTACGGGGGGGCGGGGGGGCACACTTTTTTCTACTTTGGAATTGTCTCTCGCGCAAAGTATTGAGTTTAGAAAAAATTATATTAGAAACCTCAATATCATTTTTGAAGACCTTTCCATAGATACCCCACACGTATGGGTTTGATGAAAAATAAATTTTTGAGTTTCAAAATTTATTGTTTTTTTCTATTTATGTGTCAAAACCTTAATGCGGTTCACATAATACATCTACTTACCAAGTTTCAACAGTATATCTATAAGGGTTCCGTTTTTGCCATTTGGCTACGGAACCCTAAAAAGGATTAAAATAGTGACGAGTTGCTAGCCGTATCGCCTATTAAAATGAATCACACTTTTACCCCTTTCCTCGATCGCTTTGACGATCTGCGCCGACAGGCAAGAATTAGCTGGTACATTGTAGGAAAAACTCTTGAATCTTCTTCTTATCGAATCGAAATGGCATATTAGTCCGTTTTTTAAAGAGAATTCTTATAAGGAGAGGTATACTTTTCTGAGTTCAGCAATGCCACTTGGTACAAATATTATACACGTCTACCCAAGCCCAAAACGCCCGGGAGCCAGATTGAACTCCGCGTCATGAGGAGGGGAGGGGGGCCCAAAGTACAGAGCTCCCGGCGCTCAGAAAAAAAATTCTGGCGGAATTGTTTGGACATTTGAATTAAGTTTGGTGTCGTTTTCAGGTAACCAGATGATGCCCAGTTCATTTCTCATACCAGTTCTTTTAGGGTTCCGTAGCAAAATATGACGCAATACTTAAAATACTAAACCTTTTGTAGTAACGTAATGTAAACAAACCCTTATATTTTTGTATGAAACTAGGTTTATAAAAAATACTATCCGAGAGCCCGTTTAATGCAAATTATAAAAATATAAACAATAAATATACTTTTATCTATTTCCAATGTAAAATAAAATAATTATTGCTTATACCTAATAGAGCCGCATAGAACGGTTTATCTTCGAACTACTATATGAAACTTTTCATTTGTCCTTTCTGGCTATCACGACTGGTGGCGTTGGATTCCTTGTAACGCTCAAAACCCGAAACTCTCGGTTATAGAGTGCTTAAGGGGCGGAGGGGGGAGGGGGAGGCAATCAAAGATGGCGGAAGAGCAGTTTGGTTTTCACGCCATAATTCCATAAGTACTGGACTGATTTCCAAAATTTAAATGATTTCTCAAAGGCAATAATATGCTCCATGTTTTGTCTATATACATCTTAGATGTATTTATTACAGTTGATGAGTTTTGTTAAATGAAATGTTGAAGCTACAGAATTTTTATTTACATCTAGAAGTGCCCGCGGGCTTTGATCCACATGGGAATTTCAGGATAACACTATCCTATATCCTTTCCCGGGTCAGAAACGATATCCATGCCAAATTTCATTTAAATCGGTCCAGTCATACACGCTTGATGGAGTGACCAAGGGAAATAGGGATTTATTTATACATATTTAGATTTCCTCCACAATAACAACAAGCTAGCGTTTGGAGCGATTACATTTGGTACTGCAAGATTTTAAGCATCTACATCTAATCAATTCTAAGCATGCTTGAGCAGCCATAGGACTTTGGGTCCACAGTGGCACCCAAACTTCTCCTTTTCCCTGCCAACCCCATTTAGATGGGCAAGGAATATTCAGATTTTTCATAAGCACTGCCCCGAAACCTAAACAGCTTGTAAAACTGCCCTTAAGGTATGTTGTTTGAGAGCAGCCTCTGTAGGAGGCAATTTTTCGGTTTGCCTGTCCTTCTTATCCAACAGCTCCCCGAGTAACAGCTAAGATACTAGATGGTTCGGTTTTAGTTCATATGTTGAGCCCATAACCGTCAAAAATATTTGGGGATTATGCTACCAATGCATTTTCATCCTTTCTGATTAGAGAACTATCTAATGTCAAAAGACTGGACGTGCTGGTGACTGGAGTTTGAAGAATGGCAGCTCGAGAAAAACGCGGTTCTGGCAAACGCTTACAACCACGCAATCAATAGTTAGCGAACATACAAGGATTCCAAAAGGCTAACTTTCTTCGTGAAGGATCAAACAAAGAAGAGCTATACCATCTTTTGTCGTCACATTGTGACTCAAACATGGGTAAACAAGCACTTACGAATGGGTAAAGAATTCATCATAACTGTAGATAATTATTTATTTTTCTAATAAAAAATCAGAATATTCCTTACCCATATGAATGGGGTTGGCAAGAAGAAGGAAAAGTTTGGGTGCCACTGTGGACCCAAAGTCCTATGGCTGCTCAAGCATGCTTAGAATTGATTAGATATAGATGCTTGAAATCTTGCAGTACCAAATGTAATCGCTCCAAACGCTAGCACGTTTTTATTGTGGAGGAAATCTATATATGTATGAATAAATCCCTATTTCCCTTGGTCACGCCATCACGCGTGTACGGCTGAACCGATTTAAATGAAATTTGGCATGGATATCGTTTAAGACCATGGAAAGGACATAGGATAGTGGTATCCTGAAATTCCCATGTGGATCAAAGCCCGCGGGCACTTCTAGTTGTAAATCAAATTCTGTAGCTTCAACATTTCATTTAACATAACTCATCAACTGTAATAAATACATCTAAGACGTGTATAGACAAAACATGGAGCATATGATTACCTTTGAGAAATCATTTAAATTTTGGAAATCAGTCCAGTACTTATGGAATTATGGCGTGAAAACCAAACTGCTCTTCCGCCATCTTTGATTGCCTCCCCCTCCCCCCTCCGCCCCTTAAGCACTCTATAACCGAGAGTTTCGGGTTTTGAGCGTTACAAGGAATCCAACGCCACCAGTCGTGATAGCCAGAAAGGACAAATGAAAAGTTTCATATAGTAGTTCGAAGATAAACCGTTCTATGCGGCTCTATTAGGTATAAGCAATAATTATTTTATTTTACATTGAAAATAAATAAAAGTATATTTATTGTTTATATTTTTATAATTTGCATTAAACGGGCTCTCGGATAGTATTTTTTATAAACCAAGTTTCATACAAAAATATAAGGGTTTATTTACATTACGTTACTACAAAAAGTTTAGTATTTTAAGTATTGCGTCGCATTTTGCTACGGAACCCTAAAAGAACTGGTATGAGGAATGAACCCCATCATCTGGTTACCTGAAAACGACACCAAACTTAATTCAAAAGTCCAAAAAAATCTGCCAGAATTTTTTTTCTGAGCGCCGGGAGCTCTGTTCTTTGGGCCCCCCTCCCCTCCTCCTGACGCGGAGATCAATCTGGCTCCCGGGCGTTTTGGGCTTGGGTAGACGTGTATAACATTCGTACCAAGTGGCATTGCTGAACTAAAAATTGGCGTACTTTTTCCCCTTAAAAAACGGACTATATTAAATATTTAGACGAAAACCTAGCCTTAAAATTAATTTGATACAATACACGCTTTCAAAGCAGAACTATTTAATTTCATGATCATCTATCTCCATTACTTTATTGACCTAATTTGCATAATGCCATAATGAATACTCTTTTACTTTTTAAAACTTAAATGCCCCGTTCGATATTTGAATTTGACACACATTTTGGCGGGAGCCGCGCGCACGTGCCGCCATCTTTTGTGCGATTTGCCGCGCTTTCCTTTCACGAATTAGTGACGGAGATTTGGAATTGTCATAATTATATTTAGTTTTATTTACGAGGTATTTAGATAATTCGGAATTTTATGCTCCGGTTTCTAATTTTATTTAAATGTTGCACGGTCGTCATTTGCGTAATAAGCTGAACTATAATATTTTTTTGGTTTATAGGACGATTTATAGGTATCTACCTATACTTACTTACAAACTGTTTCACGCATAGATCGTAAGAGTTAATCAAGATAATAGACAAAATACATTTTGAAAAACAAAACACGCTGAGCTAAGCCACAGAATGAATATGAGTATTACCAGGCCTGTGTCACTCCCCGTTTAGGTATCGAAAATATACCTACGTTATTACTATGCGGGCGGCGATCACTCCGACGTGGGAAATTCAGTGACATCAATCTTTTCTCCAGAGTAATAGAATAAAATTACCTTACAATAAACTTCGAGGTATCTAAACGAACAGGTGCCGAGTTCTGACGCAAGCTAAATTAAACCATATCGTTAACCATATTGAGTAGATATTTCTTTAAATGTCTTTGCTGAGCAAGACTTCTGTACGTATGTACTAGTTATTCTGTGGTATTATATGCAAAACGGAATCTCATAAGGTCCGGCGCAATCCTTCCACGCCGATCTGGAAGAAAGGAAAACATAGAATGTACTTGCTTCTCTTCCCGCGCAGATTGTAATAGCCGATCAAGGGAATGGGTGAGAACAGAACGGGATTTAATAACTATATGGACCCCTAGGCTTAGTCTGTGGTGCGGACCTTCTATCTATACAATTGGGCGTGCCGTGTGGTTTCTAACAGAGTAGAATAGGGCCACTCCAAGTCCTCCCGTGCAGGGACTGTATATCGGTATTTTAATTTTACCGATATTTTCTTAAAAATATCGGTAAAATAATAATCCTATCGAAATCATAGAAATATACTGGTATTTGTATCGATATCTTAGATACTGGTATAAAAAAATCGGTATTTTTATCGATCCTTCATACTGATTCAAAAGGACTGCATATCGGTATTTCAGTTTTACTGATATTTTCTTAAAAATATCGGTAAAATAATAATCCTATCGAAATCATAAAAATATACTGGTATTTGTATCGATATCTTAGATACTGGTATAAAAATCGGTACTTTTATCGATACTTCATACTGATACAAATAATGCGGCGGCGTTGCGAGATCGGTACCCAGGTAGCAGTCGCTTGCGTCGCGTTGTTGCCGCTCTGTACGTAAGTAAGTAAGTACATGGTACATGGCGATTGGCGCGTCAGTTGTCAACTCAGCGAAGCTGCGTGGCGGCGAGTACCTATTGTTTTTACAAGCTTTTTATTATATATTATTTAACTTGTAATGTATCTTGTATGTTTGTATGTATGAATTTTGGTTTAGGTCAAATCTTGCAACTCAATTTTCAACCAGTTATCCTCAACCGATTTAGCTAAAATTTTGCATACTTGTGTAAATTGGAGGACAATACAATATTATGAAGTCAATGACTGTTCTGATGATGAAGCCGGGAGATATTCGACGTAACTCAGTTAAAAAACAACATACCTTCTACCTAGGCCATGCTAAAGCCTCCCGTTGCGCTTTCTTATTCTCTAGCAAATGATGGGAACTTAAATGGGAACGGAAATGGGAATGGGATGGGGAACTGACTGACATATCAACGCACAACCCAAACCACTGGTCTAAAGACTCTAACTTAGGCACATAGGTTCCTTATGAGGTCTAAAGGTGCACTGAGAAAGGTATTTTTTATAACTCATTCCTTAAAGGGGTGAAACGGGGTCCAAAGTTTTTATGGAAAAACAAGATTAGTTAGACCATTTTATTCGAAACTTTGCAGGAGTTCTCTGACGGTAAATGAGTAGGTTAGGATTTACAAAATTCAACCCCTAGAGAGATGAAATGGGGTGACCTACTGCCTAGGCCATGCAGGCAAGTCAAGTCGTCGAGAAAGGGAAAGGAAAATCTTTGATTATTCCCTTAAATCCCTACACTATATTCAAACATTCTAACTTAATAATTCATATGTTAGAACAAAATTGATGACAAAAGAAAAATTCAAAATCCTATTACAACCATTTTAGACTTCTACGCGGACGACGTCGGGTTACAGCTAGTGTAATTTATATTTGTAAAATCATTTTCAAATTAGTTATGCAATTACTGGTTAAGGCGAGGTTTCACCAAACTCGAGCGAGATGAGGTGAGGGGCAATCCGCGAGATTTCTCCTGTCGCTTCAATTTCGTCTTCTCTAACCAAACTTTTTTTTTTTTTGTTTAGTAGTTTCTTTTTTTAATCATGTTGTTCCCACGAATATAGGACATATAAACGGTTCTTCTCCTCGGAAGTCCATTGTAGAGGGATAAGTGCTTTAGTAGAACAGGATTTGCCCTGGTATCCTAAGGCGCAGCATTAGCGTTATGACATGTTTATACACCCTAATACCATTCAGCCCTCAGCATGTGCTCACCTTGGCATTGGGTCATCCATCTAATCAAACACAATTCACATTCATAACAAGGAACGTACTTTTTTCCCTAATCTTAAAAATAGGTTAGCATATGGATATCATCTAGGACCAAAGTACTCATCAAGTCGCATCATACGATCCCAAACTTGATACAGTTATTTCGTTTTATTACGGAGTTCCTATGGCTACCTTCCAGCTCCATCATCAGATCCATCTAGACACAAAGTACTCGTCAAGTACTCGACTGATCGATCAACGCACAGCTAAAACAGCTGGGTCTAGACACATGAAATTTTGCACAAACGTTCCTTAGGTAACGTATGTGTGTACTAAGAAGAGATATTTGGAAATTCATCCCCAAAGGGGTTTCAATAAGGGTTAAAAGTTTTTATTCAACTTGGTCAACTTTGAAGTTAGAAATGTAAAAAATGACATGAGCTCACGGTTCAAAACACAAGTTTACTGTATTACCATATTTAAAATAGGGGATAAAAGTTTGTATGAACCTCAACTCAAAACAGCTGAACAGCGGGAAAATGTACAATTCTCATGGGATTGTCAAAAATTTAACCACGTGGACAAGGCTGTGGGCTTCAGCTAGTTGCATATAAAGTATTTGGTTTGACGTAAAGAAAAAAGTAACTTGTTGGAATCTAGCGGATTAAGAAAATCTAGCTTAAACACTTACTTCAGAAACACATAACGTCGAAGCAAAGAACATTTATAATATTTCATAATATATTATAAAGCAGCCTATGAGCGATATTTGTATTATTGTTTTTTCTGCGTCCCTACGAAGACTGCGTAACTTTCTGCCGATGGATACCAAAATTGCGCTCTCACATAGTTTAATGCTCCCAATTTTGGATTATGCTGATTTTTGTTACCTATATATTGCGCAGAAGCAATTAACCAAGTTTGAGCTAAATTTTTCACGCTACTCAAAGCTTCCTATTCAACTTCGCCAAGACTGGCATATTCTATTTCTTCTTTACTCCATCCTCTTAAGTTCCTCTTATCCCAAGTATCTTAAGGAGCGCTTCGTTTTCCTTAGTAATCTTCGACTTCATAATCTTCCTCACTCCACTGCAATGTACCCAAATTTTTTCACTGTTCATTCTGCCCTTCTTTGGAATGCCCTTCCGATCCGCATCCGCTAACCTCAGACATTGGCAAGTTTTACATCATGAAGGTATTTGAAGTATTATGTATTAAACTTTTAGAGGTTTTGTACTTCGTTCTTTTAACGGCGTGCGTCGCCCCCCCCCCCTTAGAGAATCGAAAAAATGTACCTTTATTTTTTGACAATGTGGAAATTCGCCATGGTGTGCTTATATTTATTATTCGTAAGTGGTTGTATTTTTTTTTATTCTGTATTTACAAACGTTAAAAATAAATGAATAGCAATGTGTGTAAAAAAACAAACTGTATTCCAAGCCGTTTGTGATATCATACAGCAAAAGACCTAACATTTGTACATAAACATTTGTCTCTTATGATACATTAATTACTCTACTACTTGAATTCTGGATTCCTTACAAAATTCCGCCAAAGAAACGTTTCCCTGGCAAAATATGTTTTTGACGAATTTTCCAAAAATTACTGAATACACAAAGAAGGATGCCCACCGCCCATACATTGATTGACCTGTCACTTTAAATTTTTAATCCATGATGTATACAGGGTTACTTTTTAGTCGGTACGCATATTAAACCTACGTAATTGTTATATATTTTAAGAAAACCCGTATTTTTTTGTTACACCACGTTTGGAACAAAAAAATAAAAATAACGTAACTCGAACTTTTCCATAAAACTAAAATAAGTGTGGTTACCGAACGAAAAAATGGCAGCGTTACTCGCGCCGCTATCAGCAGGGTCAATGACCTAATAGCTGACGTTAGGTAAGTATTACGATTATGACAGTGAAGATCCCAATTCCCAAAAATAAGAATGTTGCCAAAATTGTATCTACTTATTCTGAAAAGGGGAAATTTAATTACAACTTTCTTCTTTTTGGTGTAGGTATTTAAAAAAGAGGAATAAACTTATTTACAATAATAAAATTTTAATCAACATACCTAATTAATGAAGTCTTTTTCTTCTTTTACACAAATTCACAGTAGGTACACGTCACACGTACTTGAGCAAGTGCTCAAAGTGAAGTCCTTGCTGCTGAAAACCCAGTCTCGCACGCTTCTGGACATTTGCTCTCACATTTTCCAGAATAAAGTTTTCACTTTTTAGTTCATCAAAAGCACTGATTATTTTATTTCTGAGGTCCTCGTGACTTTGGATTTCTTCCATGTAGACCCGCCGTTTTAGTTCGCCCCACAAAAAAAAGTCACAAGGTGTTAAGTCCGGCGACCTGGCCGGCCACGGAACAGGCCCACCACGTCCGATCCACCTCTGTCCATACCTCTCATCAAGGTATTCACGAACACGCACTGAGTAATGTGGAGGAGCACCGTCTTGCATAAAATAAAAGTCTCTGTCTTGCTGTCTACCCAATGGCAACTCTTCCTCGATGTGCTCCTCAATCACACCGCGTAGCATATCGAGGTAAGTGCCCCCTGTTAGGTGACCCTCAATAAAAATTGGACCAATAATGGTGTCGTTGTAGACACCTGCCCACACATTGACACTAAATCGGCGCTGGTGATGGTTTTCTTTTATTTTGTGTGGGTTGTTGTACGACCACCAGTGTTCGTTGTGAACGTTGTAAAGCCCCACTCTCGTAAACATAGCTTCGTCTGTCCACAAAATGTTTTCGTTGGGATGGTCCAACAACCAACGGTAAAATTCGAGACGGGGTTCAGCGTCACCAGCGTACAGTGCTTGCACTGGTTGGAAATGATACGGGTGAAGACCCGCAGAGTTTAATAACTTCCACACCGCGTATTGACTCACGCCGAAGCGCTGTGCCGCGTCGTTTGTGCTTCTTCTTGGGTCTTCTTCGAAGAACTCAAAAATTTGTTCCTCCACTTCCACTGCTAAGCGAGGTGCACCTCGGCCTTGGGCATGCGTCGGCACAGTAAACTGTCCGTAGTCCAGCAGTCTTTGCATAACTCTCAAGATAGTTCTCGGGTAAGGCACTTGGGGGTCGATAATTCCAGAATTCGCTAAACGTGGCAAACTCTCTTTGGCGTACATCCTCTGAGCTGCCCGGGTATTTTCCCCACTTAAAAAATAACTCCGCACCATTTCATAAAACTCCCGAAATTAGTAGGTCAACATCGCGATTCCTGATACCTATCGGTCGCGGCACGAATTGCGAAACTAGCGCACGCGCTCTCGCAATTAGCACAGAGCGGCTAATTACAAAGGGATGGATGCGGGAGCGCCGCGCGCGACCCCTCTCTCTCTACCCTTTACCCCGCGCCGCCCCGGCCGGCGGCGGTACCTAAGCTAGTGTAAGTAGTGTGTCTATGAGTTATTAAATTGATGGGTTGACAACAATAAAAATAAATTTAAAAAAATATTTTTTTTTACTTGCTTGATATGTTCTATTACCGATACTGATACCGTGGTATAAGTTTGCGTACTGACTAAAAAGTAACCCTGTATAAATGGAAGATGTTTTAAATTGATTGTATTAATGTATAAACACAATCGTTTAAATATGATGCGAATTGAACATTAGGAAAAAATGTTATTTTGTTATCAATTGTTTGAGGTTTTGAGGTTATATTCTATGTGTCAATGTCAAATAAACTCGCAACAATGACAAGTAGGTAACCTCACTAACCTTTAAATGTACAATAAATCATTTACACAAATCTATCCAACCACAACCACTATTTTCATGTTTTCCTCACGCATATTTTGTTGAAAAGTCGAAGAATAAATGCTAGATGTAGTACAACAGTGGGTAGTAGAAAGCTGATGATGATAGTACAAACCCAAGAGTTGGCTTGTTGATATCGCCACTGTGTCTACGTTATATTGTGGAAAAAAAGGAAATAAAAAATATCGTATTATTGGTGGGGTCACACCTAAAGATACCGAAGTGGAGAAAAAAGTAGGAAAGTGGACCCTGGGCTTCGACTATGCTGAGGATGCAACCGGGAAAACGCTTAAATGGCGCGAAGGTTGACTGTCAGAATAAAAACCCTAATGTGTATTTGTAAAATATTTTTATTCTAAATCCTCTCTTATAATTACATACACATACATACATACATACTATCACGTCTTTATCCCTAATGGGGCAGACAGAGCATTTTGGGTCCTGCGGTTCTATGCAGAGCCCAGGGCCGCAAAACCCAAAAGCCACTTTTAGCGTCATGGTGGGCGAGAAGATAGAAAAGCAATCAATACAGTGATGGGTTGCTAGCCGCATCGCCTGTTAACATGATTTGCATTTTTGCCCATTCCCTCGATCGGCTTTTACGATCTGCGTGGGAAGAGAAGCAGCTGGTACATTCTAAGTTTTTTTATTTCTCCCAGACCAGCATGGGAGTTCTTATAATTACATCTTATAATTACACTGTCTAAAAATCCAGCTGGAGGTACAATACTATCTTGATACCTTGCCCATCCAAGGTACCACACCAATGTCATGACATGCGCACAGCAACTTACTGTGCGCCGGCCAACTAGGCAGCTGCAGCAATATTCTGGTATGGCTTCCCGACCATTTCTATTGTTTTCAATTAGGATATAAACATAATATTGCCGCCTGCCAACATGCCTAGATTTTATTTTTCCTCTTATCAATGAATTATCCCCACTGCCTCTGACATTGAAGTCGTCCATATTTATATTCTCTCTTGAGACTTCTATTCTATATCCACCATGGAAACGTACATGTTCACCATAATAGGAACGTGCTTGGCGTATTTGGTACGTTCCCAAGGCGAATAATATTAATTCTTCATATTCTAGCCGGGGGAACAAAATATTACTATCATTTGCTGTAATGCTTCTAAAAAAGGATGACCTTCTATTGAGATTTAAATTCTCCACAGCATAAGATATTTTCCAAGGTCATCCTTTCCCTTACAATATTAATAATTTGGACAGCATCAACCATCATCATCATCGACAGACTGACGAACAGACAGACGGAAGGACAGACAGGCGGACGGACAGACAGACAGACGGAAAGAGAGACGGACGACAGACAGACAAACGGACAGCGGACTCTTAGTAATAGGGTTTTTACCATGGGTTTACCAGTGTTTTATCAATAAACATTTGAAGGCAGCTTTACACTAAAGACCTAGAATAGTCAACATTTAATATTCGACACTTTTCCGCTGGGGATATGCACACCTAGACTTTTAATGGTCGGAAACTCGGAACTAAAAAGGGTAGTTACATGCAATATGGCACTCTAAACGCCGCTGCCCTCGAGCGTTACCTACGTTACCTACCTACCTAAAGTTATTTATGAAAACTTACAATATTTTCACGAAAAAGTAATCGTCAATTTTTTGGAATCCGTACCCATGGTAAAAACCCTATTACTAAGAGTCCGCTGTCCGTTTGTCTGTCTGTCGTCCGTCTCTCTTTCCGTCTGTCTGTCTGTCCGTTCGTCAGTCTGTCTGTCCATCTGTCCGTCTGTCTGTCACCAGGCTTTATTATGAACCGTGATAGCTAGACAGTTGTCATTTTTACGATAAGACGTATTTATGTTGCCGCTATAACAATAAGTAATAAAATAAATATTTAGGTACGGAACCCTTTGTGCGTGAGTCTGTCTCGCACTTGTCCGGTTAGCGTATGACCAGAATCTGTTACGAGTCAACGCTGTACGAGTTGAGCCACAGTGTATGAGCATTTATTTATTTTGAGCGTACGGTTTAACATCAGCCGAACTCCAGTATCTATTCCTCATCGTGTATACAATAGAGAATATTTTTTTATTTGCTTGATAAAATCCTTAAAAACCACAGTAAGCAAATATAAAAGAGTTTATAAAATATTATAATCAGCGACGAACTTGTGATACTTTAAAGTTTCAATTAAGACGAGAAGTCCGATATGTTCGTCAAAGTCCACATCATCTATACATTTGCCATAGAAAATAACATTTTTGCGAGTGAGATAGACATATTTTCGTAAAATCGCTATATCTCGTTCGTTTTTTAACCATTTTTTGTTCTGTTTTCACTGTTAGTACTTTAGAATATTTATGAATAAACTGGTTAGATAACACATATTTTTTTCATGCATATTGTCTTTTTCCTTTTTTACAAATATTTTAAGGGATGATTTAGTCTATCGTTTTGAACAACTTTTTGCAACATATCGAAATACTAAAAAATCATTAGGTTCCGTAAACCGAAGTAGATATGTAATATCGTTACTATGAAATTTTCTTTCTTTTACGGTTCAAGTTAAACTTATTTCGAAATACATTTATTGGGAAAAGTAGTTCGAAATGATGTACTAAATGACCCCTTAAAATATTAGTACTTAATAAAAAGGACATTGTATAGGTAGTGATTAAGATACTACTAATGCAAAATGTAGGAGAACATCATCTATACAAACAATTTTTACTCGACTACGGGGAAGCCAAAAGGAGGATAATGTGGTTCGCCACTATGTATGTGTGCATTATCTACATCTATCTATCACAAACTATTAGGGAAACTAAGTCACTGAAGTCTGCGAGATTCATATTTCCGATACTAAATAATATTGTAAACATTAGCACGCGCTATACGCGTCAAGGTCACGACAGTTCACTATGCAAACAATTTATCACCCGCAGGCCCCGCGGCACAACGGTGAAAAAGCAGTAGTATTGTATAATACGGCTATCTCATTCTAACGCGAGTAAAATTCAGCACACACAGGTCCTATCGCGACAAGTTGATTCCTAGTTTTTGATTTTCACCTACGAACTATGTTGCGTTATATGTATAAATCGCGTCAAATGCGCACTTATTTTTATCTGGTTGGAAAATTAAACAAAACCATGTCACGTAATAATGTTTAGAAAATAAATTTCGAAAAAAAAAAAACGAAAACGAGAGAAATAAAACTGTCTGCGTGATCATCATCATCATTTAAGCCGCATAAAGTCCACTGATGGACATATGCGTCTCCCAAGGATGTCCAAAAAGAAGTGCGTGCAGCGTGATAACCTGTCTGAACATAAATGACATATAACGGCTTCGAATAAAAGTCACTGAAATGCAAATCAGCAAAGTGCGGGGTTCGGGACGCGCCGGACGCGGAAAGTGATGAAATACTGGTAATATACTGATATTTTTGTATCAGTACCATATCGATACATTAAATTTCAAGTATAGATATTTAAGTATCTAAATAGATATCGATACCAATATCGATAACTCGTTACCAGATTATCGATATTTATATCGATTTTATATCGATAATATAATACCGATATCAAAAATATACCGGTATGATTATCGATATTTATATCGATATTCCGATACTGGTATAAAAAATATACCGGTATAATTATCGATAATATATCGATAATCTGATACCAGTATCAAAAATAATCGGTATGATTATCGATATGTATATCGATAATCTGATACCGGTATCAAAAATTTACCGGTATTACAGTCCCTGCTCCCGTGGATGTCGTAGAAGGCGACTTAGGAAATACAAGCTAAACAAAGCTTATAAACATCAATGAGACCTCTCCAACCCGTCTGACCAGCGTGGAGAGGCCAAGTCTGGCCGCACTGGCCAAGTATGGCTCTGGTAGTACAGAGAGGGTCGTGCTCCTGCAGTGGAGACTAAAAGACCTGATGATGATATAAAAAATCACAAACAGATATACAGTCGAATCTAGTACTGTACTTTTTTTGGTAAAAGGTCAAAAAGACTGTTAGAAGATTAATTATTTGTACTGCGTCATGTTTATAGGCGATGCGGCTAGCAAACCATCACTATTTTTAATTCCTTTTCCATCTTCACGCCCAACTTCGCGCTAAACGAGGCTTTATGGCCCTAGAGTCTGTCTACCCCGTTAGGGAAAAAGACGTGATAATGTAATGATAATTTACCTATATCAGCAATGTGAAACACATTTCTCTGTTTCCATGTAGATGCGATGTTTTTGTAAATGGAAATAATATAAAATGAAAATCGTAACATTTTCTTGTACTTATTGAATATTTCTTGAGCAAGTGGTTCCGTATATATTTTATGTACTGAGCTTCCCTTCAAGGGTATTTAGCTGAACACCTGTATAATTGGATAAAAATATATCGCTAACGCCATCTTTTGATGAGTAGCACTAAACTTTTACAGCCATCTATTGGCCAGTAGCTAAATTAAAAGTATGAAAAGTTCAATCACTGAAGAAATTCGTGCGTGCTGGGCGTTCCAACTTCTAAATAATCTGTGTGCGTCCATTGATTGTTTTCTTTCGAAAAACTCAGAAAAACGTCTGCGTAACGTCTCCAACTCCACTTAATCTCAACGAACAACGAACCACGGTTTATTTTGGCAAATCAAACTTGAAACGTGACAAGAAAACTGTTTTTGTAGTAATCAACCATCTGCCGACTGCGAAATGTAAGTAAAGTTACATTACCCGCCAATTTTATTTCATTACCAACTTACCTAAGTCATATTTTCCAGCGTCTTGGCTCCGAAAAGTGGGATATTTTGTTTGTGCATAGGTAACTAAATGCTTCAAATAAACATTTTCTATTTTGTATATTCTTATTTAGTATATTCTATAAGTATGTACCTATATTGATATTATATTCACCTGTTTTTTTTTTCAGTTTCTTGATTTTCGAATGTAAGTACAAAAATGGAGGAAAAATTAACACTGACCGATTTTGTCTACATCAGTACTATATCAGACTTGGGTACGGGCCCATATATGCTCAAATTAGACGTTGTTCCTGGCCAATATGCGATAAAGGAGTATCTTAGCGGTTATGTCTTAGCTAAAGACGGCTACAACCCTGATTTAAAGGATGTTTCTAAGATATTTAACGATCGAGATGGTGACAAAGGATTAACGGGTACTTACTATGATGGAGAAACGAAAGACGAGAATCATATGCGACTATTCAACGACTCGATACGTTTCCATTTGCATGAAGATTACCTAAGTCGCATTCGTTCAGATTATCATGATGACGAGTGGGATGAAGATGAATCGGATGAAGAATGGGAATTTCGATGGAATAGGGGATATTATTCAAGTGAGGAAGACAGTGGCACGGAAATGGATTTAGCAACAAGGTCTGCTCCTGACGCGCCCATAAAAAAATACGAGAACTCCACTCTTATCACAATTTGCCGATATTTTTTTACCTAAACCAATCAGTCAATGAAAATGATTTAGATCAGATTTCTCTCAAGTTCCCTGTTAGAAAGATATGTGGTAACGTGCAAGCTGTTTGGAGAGTGGTACACGACCAATATGGGGATATAGGCATGGCTGTGTTGCAGAAAAGACTTTATAATATGATGGGAGATCAAGCAGGCTTGGCGTTTTTTGCGACGGCTTCGGCGAATGCATTCGGGAACTTCTACTATTATAACTTACAATCTGATGAATTATTCGCAAATGAGTGGGTGTCAGAACCTGATTATGAATTTCATTGTAAGTTTAATCCATGTTCGTGCGCCTATCGCTATCCGCCGCGGCCGCGAGTTGTACGGCTGTAAATATCTTCGGCTTCAAATCATCGAAGTAGTCGAACAAAGTAAATATCCTCCCTAAACTAGACTTTGTACTCTAATTAATCAAATATGATTTATATGAAATGCAATTTAAAAAAAAAAGACGTGTGGCACTCGGGGACTGCCGCGGTAAAGCTATTGCATTAAGAGTCCCCCGACCCTAGACTTCTCCATACAAACGTAGTCTACGTTTAATTTTGAAACCACATGTCAGATTCCGGTAAAAATTGGTAATTGTAAAGAAATTGCAATTATCTAGGGTTATAACTGGTTTCCTATCGTAAAATTATGAACTGGAAAGAAAATATAACGATTTAGAAGTTTCCCATACTAATGGTCAAAAATGATATAAACACTATATTCTATTTTAAGTTCATATTTTTACAGTCGGAAACTAGTAATAAACCTAGATAATTGCAATATCTTTGAAATTACAAAATTTTGCCCAAATCGGACATGTCGTTTTGAAATAAAACGTAGACTACGTTTGTATGGAAAGTTGTATTTTGGTCTAGGGTCGGGGGACCCTTAAGGTGGTTCGATACAAGGAAGGACGGCAACGTCGCAAACGGACGACGGAGACGAAGCGGCAATCTACATGGTAGGCGGAGTGGAGAGCGTGAGGTTTTTTCGTTACGGAATTTCTGGATTCGGTCCCCGCACTCAAGGCCCGCGATAGAAGCTATGCAATAGCTTAAAAACAAAAAAAAACTAAACTTTCTTTGTCACTTTTTGCTAGTGGTGTTAGTCCACTCAAAAAAGCAGGTGTAGAGTGCGTGAGCTGGCACCTAAGCAATTTCTTCAGAAATTTGTTCAGGATGCTAAGAGAGTAAACATACTAAAAATCACCGCCTCTAGGAAGGGCGCCGGATTGGGGGAAGGGGTTAAAGTTCCCACTTTTGGGTTTTTCGCTAATATATTCAAAACGGTGCGTCGTAGACAAAAAGTGTCTTCTACGTAATGAAAGCTAATAAAATTGTCTAAAACTTTTGTCTTGCAAAATTTTCGGATTCCTAACCATTTTAGAACTACACGTTCTGGAATTTCTGAAAAAGATAAATTTTCGAAAAAAAACACGACTTATCAAACACTACCTCTTGCTTGCTAGATCGATCGTGTTATTTCGGGATGAAAATTAGCCTGCATGTTAATCCAGGTCCTAATATATCTACATACCAAATTTTATACAAATCTGTTCAGCCATAGAGCTATTGAAATATTTTATATCTTCATCCGTTTAGGCCGTGAAGGTCCTGACAAGGGTTCACAAGGGTTCTTCTTCCTTCTAGCATCCTGAACAAATTGCTCAGGTGCCAGCTTCCGCACTCTACACCTGCTTTTGGATTATTCTTTGAGCGAACTATGTGTGCTGACATCTCTGTGAGGCCACCCCGCATCTCCAGTTTTGCCTAAAAATAAATTCTAGGTCTATGGTATAACGCGTAATTTTCAATACATATAATTTGCAAAATTCAATAAACCTAAAAATATAAACAAAACTATCGACCTAGAATATATTCGGCTTCCCATACAAATCAGCGCTCGGCCAAACCGATTTTGTACGGAATAACTAAATTTTATTCATCGATTTTTAATATTTTTTTTAATAGGAAGTAGTATCATGGAGTGTATGTGCCTTTAGTTTCAGTACAATCTGTTAAATGTAAGTACCTTTAAAACGTGTAAGGTTCAAACCCGTAATAAACCGAACCAACAAATCAAACAGCTTGTATGGGAATATCAATTTTTAATTTCATTATATTATCGTGATCTAGTATAGCTCGTGGTTTGATTTATTACGGGTACGTCCCTTCCACGTTGTATAATGAACAGGAGTAAGTTTCGCATTCGAAAAGCTAGCCCTGGGTACAAAAGGAATCTAATGGTGAAATAAAAACACTAACGAAATAATTGAACAAGCACATTTATTTGATACAATATCCATTTTAATAGCAAATATACAAACAATTATTCACAATCTTTCCATCACCCAACTTTGGTCAAACAGCGACAGCCATTCAGTCATACAACCGGGCATTTCTAACACTACCCGGACAATGTCCGAACATACAATTCTCCGCAATGCCCGGAGCTAATGGGCAAAACAAACGTTGGGTACGTTCGTTTCAATAAAATATTGTTTTTGAGATCTTTATAACTAATTACACACCCACCTTGTGAGTTGATAAATAATTATTGATTAAACCTATATTCACTGTAGATTAATACTTAAAATCTTGTTTCATAAACATTAACTACAATGACTGCAAATAATTTCCAAAAACTGTAATTTGATAAAACGCAATATGAATAAACGAAATCAATTAATAATTTACACTTTTTTTATTTTAACACACGAAATCTCCTTTAAAGTTTACAAACAATTTTGAAAAATGTGAACAAAACAATACTTGTCAGGATTTTCAATGCGTCAGTTTTTAAGAAAAAATCTACAGAATTACAGGACTCTTATAGGACGATATACATTTGTAGCAGAAATAAAACTTAAACAGAGTTTACATACATACAATACCTGCGACTTTGTCCATTGACTTTTATAAGTCGACAACATAACATAAAAAAAATTTTTTTTTATTAACTTGTTGCCTGAAATAAATGAAATTTAAACATAGTTATCTAGTCAAACAAAAGCTTTTTACTTTGATGTAAGGACTTACGTGTTATTTGATAAACATTACCTAACCAATAAAATCGGGTGGATCCTAGGTTTTCTTAGTTATGACTTTAACTAAGCAAACCTAGGATTAAAAGCGACCGATAAAATATTATTTATAGTTATATTTAGCAAAGGCATAATTCCAAACTTTGTCTAGTCAAACCCCAATTTTATCAAAATGTCATAGAATTCAACTATTTTTTTAGTCAAAGTCCGAAACACATTTTCATAAAATCAGTTTTGACTATTTTGTATTCTATTTTTTTAATTAAAATTTCTTTATAATTTAATAATTCCCTAGTAATTTTACTTTATGTTGACGACTTACAAAAACTAGATTCACTCAATGTTCTCATATACTTACAATTAATAAAATCAATATGTTTTTTACACTTATTCATTATTATTATAAATATTACATATTGTATTTATCTCTAAATATCTAAACAGACAAGCGTGACGTGTCTGACAGATGTCATTAAATTTATTTCACAATGGATTATTTTCGCGTTATTATTTATTTATTTATTATGTAGAAAAAAATTGGGGGGCGCCATGACTTGCTGTACCAAAACTGATGATATCGACAAACATTTTTTTTATAGATTTAATTACAAAATATTTCTATTTCTATATTAAATCATTTATTAGCTAGTGGATTATATTTACGTGTTAGTGGTGTCAATTTTTCCAAGCTGACATAGTTTGACTGTCATTTATGTTAATAGATGGCATCAGAGGGTGCCTTCCGAAGCTCGGTGGAGCTCGAGATATTGTGGTCAGCAATCGTAAATGTGAACTACTATATTGCTTAACATAAGTACCATAGGCTGTCATCAAGTTCCTTTGGAAAAATAATCATCATCATCAGGTCTTTTTGTCTCCACTGCAGGAGCACAACCCTCTCTGTACTACCAGAGCCATACTTGGACAGAGCAGCTATAGTATTTGGCTTACTCTCCTTGCCCTGGGTTGGAGATGTCTCACTGATGTTTATAAGATTTGTTTAGCTTGTAAAAATAATGATAAAAAGTAAAAAAAAATGCAAAAAAATCACGCTTGTCCATTCTTACGATTACAAGAAAGCTGCCTTAAATTTAAATTTTATTATATATTTTGAGTGCATCTTATTATCAAAGTTATTAAATTGAAAATCAATCAAAACTATTACTAAATTTAATACAGTCCAAAATGGTTAGCAGTTGGTTAACTAACGTGAGAATCTGACATTATTGAGTGTGGCTCGAGGCGTCATCGTGTGCGCGTACTCTAATCACACACGCCCTGAGGAAAACCTTCGGATGAGGTCAAAACATATCGGCATGTGACTCTACGTTAGTAACCAAGTATATCGCATATTAATAACGGTTAGCAATTAGTTTAACAAAACTGTGGGTTAACCATTCAAACGTGTAATACAGGATATTTTTCCAATGCGCAAAATTTTACAGAAAAATCAACGCATTTTTCCAATGCGCAAATTTTTACAGAAAAGTCGATGCATTTTTCTAACCCGCAAAATTTTACAAGTCAATGAATTATCTTTCTTAGTGTGTTAATAGCTAACACTGGTGTCAGATGTTTCGAGATTACACATCAGTGAACTAGTGTGCAGGTTTCCTCACCATGTTTTCCTTCATTGGATTCAAGTGGTGTTAGTTAAAAATGACTGTACACGAGTACAAACTCAAGAAGTATTAATCGCACCTGGTGATAGTCTACTACTTTACTACTTTTATTTCTTTTGAGCCGACTTCCAAAAAGGAGGAGGTAATCTTTTTTATGTATATTCACCGATTATTCAGACATCTGGTCCATCCCATGCTGGTCTGGGAGAAACGAAAAAACTTAGAATGTACCAGCTGCTTCTCTTCCCGCGCAGATCGTAAAAGCCGATCGAGGGAATGGGCAAAAATGCGAATCATTTTAACAGGCGATGCGGCTAGCAACCTGTCACTGTATTGATTGATTTTCCATCTTCTCGCCCACCATTACGCTAAAAGTGGCTTTTGAGTCTTGCGGCCCTGGGCTCTGCATAGAACCGCAAGACCCAAAATGCTCTGTCTGCCCCATTAGGGATAAAGACGTGATAGTATGTATGTATGTATTCAGACATCTGTCCAACATTTGGACAAATCTTTATTCGTTTTAAATATTTACTAGATACTTGTCAGGTGGTACCATAGAAATGTTATCAAAATCGGATGTGTAGTTTGGTGTTGAAGTCGGTTTTGAAGAATTATTTTACCATCTCGTCCACCATCAAGCCTAAAAATGGTCTTTAGATTGTGCGGCCCTGGGCTCTGTGTGCTAAGAGCAGCAAAACACAGGGCTCAGTCTGCCCCATTACGGATAAAGACGTGAAAGTGTGTGTGTGATAATCAGAATCATAAACTATGTAAAAATTTGCACATTGGAAAAAAAATGCCCTGTATACTTTTAATTCACATATGCACTCAAAACCCTAGTACTAGAGAAACCTTCAAATATCACAAGTATTAAAGTGGAAGATTCAGAAAGGACAGTTTTTTCAATAATTAATTAATTATTATAATAAACAATTAGGGTTTTCAAAAATATGTGACACCAGATGTGGCAGCACAGTGACGTCAGCTCCAACCGACTGTTGTCATTGGACCATCAGTTGACAGGTTCTTTTGCTCCGTCAAATGTGTCCAATAACAGCAGCTTATCGCACCTGACGTCACAGTGCTGCCATCTGGTGTCGCATATTTGAAAACCTTCTACAACATTCTTTTTACAGGTAAATTCGTACAAGTACAGAAATCACATACCTTTGTTTAGTAAATCGGTGAAGGCACTTCGAACTTATTATGTCATTAATTTATATTTATCATATCGATCGATATTATCGATGCGTGATATCTAAATAGAATTTCCGTGATGAAAATATAAAAGTCGAACACACGACCTTACCCGTCTTATTATAAAACGCAGACTAACTTTTTTATTATACCTTTTTTACCTTTGCAAATTACAAACTAATTATGTAATTTATAATTTATAACATAATTACTTTGTAATTAGCAAAATTATTGATTTATAAAGTGTATATTTCAATAAAAAGACATGTCAAGATTGTTTACATTTATTTAAATACCTAACCAAATGGAGTATAGGTATAAAGTATGATAATAATGGCCTCTGACATGGTTTAAGGTAACGACCAATGTCAAAGACAGTGACCGGGACCGACAGCTTAACGTGCGCTCTGAAGCACGGATCATCTTACTTATCAGACAATCAGGTGATCAGCCTACAATGTAATAACCAAACAAGGACAACAACACAAAGTCGTTGCCCCCGCCGGAAAAACCCGCGACCTCCGGGTATGAGCCGAACGCTCTAACCATTACACCACGAAGGCAGTTATAGGATAATGGTTTAAACCTTGTAACAAACTTAGTTTCCGTTTTAAAATAAGACGGGATACATTTTGAACAAAATTGTCAAATGATACATCATTAAAACCTTCGTACGCACGCGTCCGTGTGTGAGTGAAACGCACAGCTATCGTATATTGACTCCTTTTTTAATCGACTTAAAAAAGGAGAAGGTTGTCAATTCGAATATGTATAAGGTGTAACAAAATATACTGAAACTATTTTAAGGGTGAATTCAGTCCGTGATATTGAACAACTTTCCCTAAGGAACATGTGTCGGAACAAAGTACATGGTTTTTCGCCAATACAGTTTCTGACGTCACTTCCATAAGGGATGAAATTTTTAAAAACGCTCGAATATTTTTCTGCTGTTAATAATAACATGCCTTTTTACCATACAAAAATATCAAATTTTTCTGTTCATGTTCATGAAATTTTAAAAAATATTAATTTTGAATCACGTCAAAATTAACTCCATACGTCATGTCGTCGCCATTTCTTCACACCGTCTGACGTATAAAAAAACTGTCACGCTATGACAGTTGACAATTTATCTGTCATTGTGGTAAAATAATAACACTATTTCGCCAACTATGACAGATAAATGATAGAAAATCTGTCAACTGTCATATGACATTATTTTTACGGGAAAATGAATGCAGTTTTATTAATTGTTATTTATTTGTACGCACCTGTTTTTGAAAATTATCTTTTTGTGATCATTGACATGTACCTAAATCATATAAACGGAAAAACGCTAGGATATTTTTTTATATTGACTGAACGGAAAAATCTGATATTTTTGTTTGGTAGGTACAGAGCAATGTTTTAAAAATTAAAATAAATTTTGTAGGGACGTTTTAATTTCCGCGCCTGACAGCCGCTAGTGACAAGAACGCTGGCTGCTTCTTTCCTCAACGAATCAGCGTAGCTATTTAGAGAGTAAACGCAGCCAGCATTCTTGGCACTAATAATCTCGAGTAGGTTTTATGTAACGGTTAATTAAAGTTTGTTTGTGCAGCACAGTGACGTCAGCTCCAATAAGCTGCTGTTATTGGATACATTTGACGGAGCAAAAGAACCTGTCAACTGATGGTCCAATGACAGCAGTCGATTGGAGCTGACGTCACTGTCTCGCCAAAATATTACGTTAATCGTACGATAATGACTTCCTATTTCTATGTCAAACCAAATAAGACTTTATCATCACACGTTAGTGCTCAATGTTGCTTGACACTGAAACGCGGATACGCAGTAACGTCCGTCTTGCGTACCAATTTTAGAGTAACCACGCTGGTGGCTCATTTGAAAACCCCTTATTGCATGTATTTCTTTTTATACAATGATAATGTTTGGAGTTAATCTTCCGTAGCATTAAAGTTCGCTGACATAAAAAACTAAATCAACTTAAAGACATACCCGATTTTTAACGAATTTTCATCAATATTTTTTTCTCTTTTTTCTTCTTTCTTCTTTTTCTATTCTATAACATCTTCTTCCCTCTCCTCTCCCTCCTGTTTATCGTAATGGGCGAGGTGACGGACTGTATCATCTGCTCTAGCTGGGCATCGAACCTGGGCCTCTGCAGTCGCTTGGCGGAGCGCGTGCGGAACTTGGCCGATTCGTTTATATGTTGGTTTGGTGTTAATTGTTTGATGCATCTGTAATGAGTAATGAATTAGTTTTGTAAGAGACTTTAAAAAGGTATTGTCAAAGATAATATAAAATCTAGCAGAATACACGCTGACTTTTCATTGTATTTTTTTTTTCTATCCGTATACGCAATCCAAATTTGTATATGACATAAGATCAAAAAAATTACGAAAATGATTTTCGATCTAGACCACGTAGTTATGCCCATCCAAAACTACCGCGTGACCCCGATGAACACCGGCGGCCGCTTACATAAACTTCTCTCACATGCCTACTGGAAGAGATCTCTTTTGAGATAAGTAGTGTCTTTGTACAACTTTTATTTTTGAATTCTCTGTAAACATTTTCCGTATACATCAACTGGTAAATAAACAAATGAATTAAATCACTTTCTTCGCAAAAAACCTACATTATTAGTATTTTTACAAAATGCTATATTTTTTTTACAAATTTCTGTTATTTACTAACATAACACTCACTTAAAAAATAGCACAATTTAGCAAAAATTTTGTTTTTGCAATTTTGTTTTTTTTTTGTTTTTTTTTTTTTCTCTTCTCACCTGGCGGCAGCCTGCAACTTCCTTAACAGCAACTCGTTCTTCATCTCGGCCGCTATGAGTTCCCTCCTCAGCTGCGACTTGCTCTTGTTCCCGCTGGGGTACAGCAGTGGATGCTTACGCAGTTGCCCAGCGCTGGGACGCACCATCGGGTCCGGGTCCACCATTTTCTGTTAAATATTTTTTTTATTATACTTACAGAAAAAAGAATCTAACAAAATATAGGTACTAAAACTATTTTAGGGGTGAATTCAGTCCGTGATAGTGAACAACTTTTCCCAAGAAAAATTTAAAAATATTAACTGATCGGTCAACTTGTATGCCAGGCATGTTTTGTATATCATGGAAGATTGGATACCTATACAGCCAATTGCAACCAGAACTCTGAGATCGAGATGTAGGATACTGCTAGCGCCATCTCGTATGCTTCTTTTGAACTATGTCATCACTTAGTTATTTGTGGTTGTAGTTCCTCCTAGTAGCGTAGAGAGCGCCACAAGTGACTTATTGTCCTATGTCCCCTGGGTGGGGCAGAGGACCGCCACAGTACTTCTCCATCTCGTTCTGTCTTGAGTAACGCGCTTCATTTATTTTTATTTTATTTGGAAATCCATACAGATCTAATATCTAGATCACAATTAACAGGTTTTCGCATAATGATAACAAAACTTGCTTGCTATATCATAAATACTAAGTATTTAAACAATATTTTCAGGCCAGGATAGCACAATTGTCTTTATTTCCAGGTCTGTTTTGGTCGACCACGCTTCCTCTTGCCTTGAGGAGTCCATTCCAGGGCGTGCCTTGGAATGTGAGTGGGATCCCTTCTAGCCACAAGTAGTCGGGTAGAAACAGAACCTACCTTCAGCAGCTGGTTAAACTCCCTGGACAGGTTGGGCAGGTCTGGCAGCTTTCCGTCGCGGTACTCGTGCCAAAGCTGGCCGTTCTTCGGCAGGGGACCGCCGCCGCCCGCTTCGAATAACGTTAGACCTGTACAATGGGGTAGATGAATGGGTCAAAAAAATATTCGGTACATACATACATACATATACATACATAATATCACGCCTGTTTCCCACAGCGGTAGGCTGAGATTATGGACCTCCACTTGCTACGATCCTGACAAACCTCTTTCGCTTCATCTAAACTCATCAATCTCTTCATACATGCCCTTCGGTTACGGGTACTTTTTACCTCTCCTTTTTTTAGAACATCTGCAATTTGGTCGCAGAAAGTTCGCCGAGGGCGACCCTTTCCTACTGTTCCTTTCACATTTGTTCTCTTTTCATCCATTCTTTCTACAGGTTGTAGCATTCGGTACATACAGTTACTTAAATAAAATAAAAAATTTAACAAAAAAAAAACAACTGACTTCAATTTATTTCAGGAGTTTCTTCCACATCTTTAAAGGTCTTTATAATGTTTTGCGCCAAATTAATATGGGACCAACTTGGGAGTAAGGGCTTTCAAATAAAAAAAGAATCATATAAACCGGTCTACGGTGGACAAAGATATCGCGTCACATACATACAAAAAAAACATACAATAAAATTGATAACCTCCTCCTTTTTTGAAGTCGGTTAAAAACGTCACGAAATAGTGTCACTTTTCATTGATCGTATCCATATTCTGATATAGCTTGATGACTGCCATACGATAAGGACCAATAGCTTAACATAACTTCTGGAAATTTAATGCCACTTGAGGTCAAAGTAAAAAAAAAAAATATATATGTAGGTTAAATATGATTTTAGTGCAAAAGCTAAAAACTACTAGCGTTTCAGAACGACCACTGCTGGGAAGATAACGCCGAAAGAAACCCAGTTCAATATTGGTCCTTACCCAGCCTGATGGGCTATGTATACCCCACCTGGCCGTAGCTACTGGCTATGTATACTGGTATGGTCTACATTTGGTACCCACCCAAATGTAGACCATACCAGTGTCGCTTAACTTGCGAAAGCGCTAGTAATGCATACATGCCGGTCTACCAAGCTCCTTATCAAAAAATTTTTTGCTACAATGTTACTTTAGTAATTACATATATTATCTTCGCTATGAGTAGGCTTTTTAATCGACTATCAAAAAGAGGTTATCAACTCGTCGCAATCTTTTTTTAATTTTATATTCACCGATTATTTGAAAACGCCTGGACCGATTTGGAAAATTCTATTTTTGTTTGAAAAGGCATACTTGACAGATGTTCCAATAGAAATTTTATCAAAATCGGTCGTGTAGTTTGGGGGTGAAGTCGGTTTTTTAAATTATAAAATCAAAATAAGACATTCATCATACATGAGTCAACAATAAGATAACGCATATCGAACACGTCAGCGCAGATATACTATATCTAACCACTTGTATTATATCACCTACCGAAAACCCATCGCCTCAGTCTTCAAGATGGTGCGCGCGCGCAAGTACGTGGTCAAAAGTCACTTCAAAGGAGTCCCTAAAAGGGAGGACTTCGACATAGTCGAATACGAGTTGCCAGCGCTGAAAAATGGCGAGATTCTCGTCAAAACCCTATGGGTGAGTGTCGACCCGTACCAGAGAGCTTACAGCGGCAGGCACCCCACTCCGTACGACCAATTTGGGTTCCAACTAGCCATCGTCGAAGACTCGAAGAACCCTAGATTCCCTGTGGGCACTAAAGTAGTTTCCCACAAAGGATGGTGCGACTACACCGTCATAGATCCAAATCAAGCGCCCTCACCTATGGATAAAGTGTACAAAATGCCCGATTTGAAGGGCCTACCAGAGTCTTTGAGCGTTGGAGCTATAGGCATGCCTGGAGCGACTGCGTACTTTGGTTTACTGGAGATTTGCAAGCCGAAAGCGGGAGAAACGGTCGTAGTGACAGGGGCAGCCGGCGCTGTAGGGTCTTTAGTCGGTCAGATAGCTAAGATTAAAGGCTGCAAGGTCATTGGCTTCGCCGGATCCGACGACAAAGTCGCCTGGTTGGAGAAGGACTTGGGTTTCGACAAAGCTTTCAACTATAAAACGGTCGACGCGTTCTCAGCTCTGAAACAAGCCGCGCCCGACGGCATCGACTGCTACTTCGACAACGTTGGCGGCGAATTAAGCAGTATCATAATGAACCAAATGAACATGTTCGGACGTGTTTCCGTCTGTGGATCTATCAGCTCGTACAACGAGGAAGCGATGCTTGCCCCTAAAGCGTCTATACTGCAGCCGGCTATTGTGTTCAAGCAGTTGAAAATCGAAGGGTTTTTAGTGCCGAGATGGGCCGATAGATGGCCTGAAGCGTTCGCTGATTTGGGCAAGTGGATCGGGTCTGGGCAGATGAAGGTTCAGGAGCATGTAACGGAGGGCTTCGACAAAATCTATGACGCTTTCGTGGGCATGCTGGCTGGAGAGAACTTGGGCAAGGCTGTTGTGAAGGTGTAGGTAGCCGGTGACGTCACTGTGTTCACACGATGTGTTATTGTTCCTATCATGTAAAAAGTTAAAAACACCTTGACTGCCAGTATTGCAGACAATAGATTGTCTTTTGTGTCAGGTGACCGGTGTAAACTAATAAAAATACAGTTTTTTTTACACAACTATGTTAGCAAACATGTCAACAACCCACCAAATTGAAAAAAAAACCATTGTAACTGGCTGTTTTATAATTATAGTGATTTACTTGTTAATGTTTTTTATTTTATTTTAAGACCTAAACTGATTAATTTCGTAGGTGTAACTGTTGCTAAATTCAGAGCTTAAGAGTCCCCCAACCCTAGACCAAAATACAACTTTCCATACAAACGTAGTCTACGTTTTATTTCAAAACGGCATATCCGATTTCCGCAAAATCTTGTAATTTCAAAGATATTGCAATTATCTAGTAGAGTAATAATAATAACTGGTTTCCGACGTAAAAATATGGACTTGAAATAGAATATAGTGTCATAAATCATTTTTGACCATCAGTATGGGAAACTCCTAAATCGTTATATTTTCTTTCCAGTTCATAATTTTACGGTAAGAAACCAGTTATTACCCTAATTGCAATTTCTTTACAATTACCAATTTTTACAGGAATCTGACATATGGTTTCAAAATTAAACGTAGACTACGTTTGTATGGAGAAGTCTAGGGTAAGGGGACTCTTAAGTAACGTTTGCAAAATAATTTTTCAAAACTAAAAACCGTCTTCGGCCACAAATTACTAATAAGTCGGCCCCAAACTACACGACCGATTTTGATGAAATTTCTATGGGACCACCTCACAAGTATACACCCTTGCAAACAAAAAAATAATTGTTCAAATCGGTCCAGGCGTTATCGAATATTCGGTGAACATTCTTTAAAAACAAGCGGCCAAGTGCCGGCTTATCGGGCTCGCCCATGAAGGGTTCCGTAGCAGCAAGTAACATAATATAAAAGTTCTTGTAGTTCGTTGTAATTTTGATCGATGTTTTTATATTTGATTTGATTGAATGAAAGGTAAATTGCGGTTTACGATTTATGACGTATTAAAAAAAGCTACAGATCTCGTTCAAACCAGTATTCGGTGGAAATTTGCATGGTAATGTGCATCATTTTTTTTTTAGTTTTGTCATTCTCTTATTTTGGAAGTTACAGGGGGGAATACATTTTACCACTTTGGAATTGTCACTCGCGCAAACTATTCACTTTAGAAAAAATATATTAGAAACCTCAATAACATTTTTGAAGACCTATCCATAGATAGCCCACACGTATGGGTTTGATGAAAAAAAAATGAGTTTCTGTTCTAAGTATGGGGAAAGCAAATCTTAATGCGGTTCTTACCAAGTAAGTTTCAACAGTATAGTTCTTATAGTTTCGGAAAAAGAGTCTGTGACATACGGACAGACAGACATGACGAATCTATAAGGTTTTTGCCATTTGGCTACGGAACCCTAAAAAAAGATCGCGACTCCTTTATTGGAGGTCCGTTAAAAACAAGTTTAAATTTTCTTCTTTCTTTCTTTCTTTTTTAAAGGTTATGGCTCCATCGTTTAGCCAAAACGATGATTTTGCCAATGTCAAGGTTGAGGACGACACGATTATGTAGATAGAAGTAAAATTAATAACTTTTGACCGGTATTTTGATTTTATTTCATCCTCATTTTTTTTGCACACCACTGAAGTAAGTCAGTTTGACACGTGTTTAACAGCATGACGTCACAAAATGGCGGCGGTTCGATCCTATCCCCTATTGTAATCGCATTGAACTAAATAGATATCATATTGATAAACATACCGTCGGTAGGCGGATAACAAACACATTGCATAACATAACAAAATTGAACGTTGCCCTCGAACCAATCTATCGTTAGATCAACTGACAGATAACAATCTATTGACGATGATTTCTTTTATATCACCGTTAGTTTTATCTGTCGATCATTATTTTATCAATGTTTTTAACCGACTTCCTGAAAGGAGGAAGTTATCAATTCGTCGCTTTTTTATGTATGTTCACCGATTATTCGAAGACGCCTGGACGTAATTGGTACATTCTTTTTTGTTTGATTGTTGATAATGTGTGAAAAGGCATACATGTCAGGTGGTCAAATAGAAATGTTATGAAAATAGGTTGAGTAGTTTGGGAGTGAAGTCGGTTTATAGTTTTGAAGAATTATTAATCTTCACTTGGGGCAGACAGAGCATTTTAGGGCCTCCGCTAAGTTACGCGGGCGCACGCGGCGAGTTCTGTCTATCTCTGTCACAAACGCTACGTGCGACAGAGACAAGTGACCCGCGACGGATTCTTCTGTCTCTTTTACATTAAGAGTTTGTGACAGAGATAGATCGAAACCGCCGCGTGCGCCCGCGTTACTTTAGCAAAGGCCCTTAGGTCTTGCGGCTCTAAACAGAAAGAGCTTAAGGCCGACTCAAAGGCCACTTTTAGCTTAATAGTGAGCGTTAAAGGGATACATGAATTTTCCGGGGTCCAGTGCTGTCACCATTTGAAATAAAATATTAAGAAGGTAACAGAGATATCATTTAAAATATTGCCTTGATCAAGCCCAAGATAACCTTTCAAACTATTTTATAAACTACGGTTTACACTTTAAAGTGAGAACGTGAAGCTTTTCTTCGCATATTTGCCAAAAGTGGCCGTTTTTCAACGCTTCGAAGTTTTAGAGTGGGGGTGTATTACGTCACCTTTGGTAAAAATCGTAGCTGATCGTGACGTCATGCGACATTAAAATGTGCTGTATCTTCATCGTTATTTGCTAATCAGAGAAAAGAATAAATACGTATACCATACTTCTTAGTAACCTATCTAATAAACCAAAAAAAAAAACAATTTCGTATTATTTTCTAATAAAAAAAATACATAAACCATATTTTTTAATAACCTGAGCCAAAAAAAAAATTGTCCACATCCGTGTTATATTACATCTCTAGATACAAGTCCTTTCAAGCTTATTTGACACGTGTTGGCCACTTACACACACAAAAACCGAAAACCCTTAACCCCAAAAATTCCAAAATGCACTCACCAAAAGCAAAGATGTCGGCTTTCGTCAGATGAGAGAAGTCCTCGTGTAAAACCTCTTTGGGCAGGTACCGGCAATCCCCCTCCTCCACTAGTGGGGAAGATACGCAGGTCACGTGGCCTAGGTCACCTGTAATACGAGATATTATTGTAGAAAGATTTACTAACGTGAGACAGGCATTATTAGCTTAAAATATGTTTTGGCTTTCCATACAGACTCGGATCAGCTGATCTCGCTGGCCAGACAGGGTTGGAGAGGTCTCATTGATGTTTATAAGCTTTGTTCAGCTTGTATTTCCTAAGTCGCCTTCTACGACATCCACGGAAGGACTTGGAGTGGCCCTATTCTATTCTTCCGGAAACCACATGGCATGGGAAATATGACCACAGATCTTATTTTATGCTGCTTTGTTGTGATCGTCATCATATTCATCATCCGAGTCGTGCGTTGGCTAATCATCGAATAGCCAGGTCTCTAGAAGGAAAGTAGCTGTGAATATCACTCACCGATCTTGAATATGTGTGATGCTGCTTCGTAGATTCAACATCATCGTATCCGTCATCCGAGTCGTGCGTTGGCCCAGCATCGAACTGCCAGGTCTCTGGATATAAAATAGCTGTGGATATCACTCACCGATCTTGTATGTGTGATGCTGCTTCGCAGTCTCAGAATCATCATCATCGTATCCGTCATCGGAGTCGTGCGTTGGCTCATCATCGCTGCAGATGAAGATGTTGCCAGGTTTGACGTCCATGTGGACTAAATCTATCGAGTGGATGTATCTGTGGAGAAGGGAAATAGTTTAAAAAATCAAATAATCATTTTTGTTTAGGAGTTTCTTTCAAATCTCCAGAGTTCTCCATCATATCTTCACCATGTGAGATAGATAATAGAATTTAAATGATGAGTAGATAATAGAATTTAAATTTTAAAAATCGGTTATTGTGTCACATAAATAGTCAAATTGATTACTTCCTTGTTTTGAACTCGGTTAAAAAGTATGAGTTAAGTAATCTATGAAATAAAAATTGTTCAAAACAAAGTTCAAAACAAAAACCCAACTTCACCCTCAAACTAAACAGCGATTTTGATAAAATTTCCATGACGCCGTACGTCACATGGAAATTTTATTTAAATCGGCCGACCACCTGACAAGTACGCTCTTTCAAACAAATTCAACAATTTTCCAAATTGGTCCATGCGACTTCCGAGTAAACGGGGACCATAGGTACATAAAAAAGATTTCGACAAATTGATAACCTCCTTTTTGAAAGTCGGTTAAAATTATTTGCTGTTCGTCTGCACAAAGCTGGCCGGAAGCCACTGTCGCAATATTCGTTCTGTATTGTCATGAGGTCATTTTTCATCCACTCTTAGTAATACTAATATACATTAACATTTAACAGCTCGCTCTCACCAAGCGGTCCATTCTACATCTTCTGCTGTAAGGAGCTACCGTAACAATATTCATTCTGTTTTATTACAAGATCATCTTCCATCCACTCTTAGCAACACTAATACTCACGATAACCCATCAGCAATGTGCTGCAGTAACAACAACAGCTCGCTCTCACAGAGCGGTCCGTTCTCCATCACCTGCTGTAAGGAGTCACCGTCGCAATATTCGTTCTGTATTATTACAAGATCATCTTCCATCCACTCTTAGCAACACTAATACTCACGATAACCCATCAGCTATATGCTGCAGTAACAACAACAGCTCGCTCTCACCAAGCGGTCCATTCTACATCTTCTGCTGTAAGGAGCTACCGTAACAATATTCATTCTGTTTTATTACAAGATCATCTTCCATCCACTCTTAGCAACACTAATACTCACGATAACCCATCAGCAATGTGCTGCAGTAACAACAACAGCTCGCTCTCACCAAGCGGTCCATTCTACATCTTCTGCTGTAAGGAGCTACCGTAACAATATTCATTCTGTTTTATTACAAGATCATCTTCCATCCACTCTTAGCAACACTAATACTCACGATAACCCATCAGCAATGTGCTGCAGTAACAACAACAGCTCGCTCTCACCAAGCGGTCCATTCTACATCTTCTGCTGTAAGGAGCTACCGTAACAATATTCATTCTGTTTTATTACAAGATCATCTTCCATCCACTCTTAGCAACACTAATACTCACGATAACCCATCAGCAATGTGCTGCAGTAACAACAACAGCTCGCTCTGACAGAGCGGTCCGTTCTCCATCTCCTGCTGTAAGGAGTCACCGTCGCAATATTCGTTCTGTATTATTACAAAATCATCTTCCATCCACTCTTAGCAACACTAATACTCACGATAACCCATCAGCTATATGCTGCAGTAACAACAACAGCTCGCTCTCACAGAGCGGTCCGTTCTCCATCTTCTGCTGTAAGGAGCCACCGTCGCAATATTCGTTCTGTATTATCATGTGGTCGTCTTCCGCCCACGCTGAGTAATATCTGTAATAAAATATAAAATATACAATCCGCAAGCTGTTGAAGAGGTTTTTGGAATGAAATGAAATGAAATAAATTTACTACGATTTTACAGGTCATACCTAATTCTCTTGTACAGACGTGTTGCACCAACAATCGGCATGCAAATTTTTTAGATATTCATGCTTCTAATTTACAAAAATATAATAATAATAGTCACTATTGAATAATATCATGCATGTCAAATGATTTACAATATTATAGGATAAATTTAGTTACTAATAATAATTAAATATGTCTAATGATTTCAATATGGGGCGCCGCATGTCAAAATTTAAAGTCCAGGAATTCATTAATGGTATAGAAGCATTCATTCACCAACAATGTACTTAGTTGTTTTTAAATTTTGAATAAAATTTAAATTTGTGTTATTACAAGCATATTTTAATACCTAGTTATATGCAGTATCATACACTGTTTTTTGTAACCTCAAATTGGGACTGAAAATACTAAATAAACGCGTACATTTTACCTAAAAAAATTACTTATGAACATTGTTTTTGGTCAAGAAGGGTTAATTAAAGTGATTCTATTATAGTAAATTGTGCTACAAGGCGTAAAGGTAATACTTTTAAGTCGAGGACGCTACTTTGAATACAGAGCGAAACGAAAGAATCCTGAGTGAAGCAAGGGATTCACTAGGTTTTCATATTTACTCCGTTTGAGAAGAAATATCATTGCGAAAAATAAAAGTTCAAGTATTTCTTTTAGACATTGAACCGGATTAAGAGTCCGTTACCCTAGACTTCTCCATACAAACGTAGTCTACGTTTAATTTTGAAACCACATGTCAGATTCCGGTAAAAATTGGTAATTGTAAAGAAATTGCAATTATCTAGGGTTATAACTGGTTTCCTATAGTAAAATTATGAACTGGAAAGAAAATATAACGATTTAGAAGTTTCCCATACTAATGGTCAAAAATGATATAAAACACAATATTCTATTTCAAGTTTATATTTTTACCGTAGGAAACCAGTTATAAACCTAGATAATTGCAATATCTTTCAAATTAAACAATTTTGCCCAAATCGGACATGTCGTTTTGAAATAAAACGTAGACTACGTTTGTATGGAAAGTTGTATTTTGGTCTAGGGTCGGGGGACCCTTAATGGTTCCGTTACCTGACGACATGCGGATGTTTCCCGAGCGCGGCGTGCGCGTACACCTCCGTGAACGCCGCCCGCTCGGCCGCCGAGCCCGCCACCGGCTTTAGCGACCTGCAAAGTTAAACAAACAAGTTATTGAAGTGAAAACTTCTTTAGCGGCGTTGTGCACTTTTTTTGGAATGGGTAAAAAATGTTAAACTCGCGTCAGGACACGCTCGCGTCAGGACACGTGACCTGATCGAAAATTCGTAAGACGGATGGAGAGTAGACAGCTGGCGCGGCGTAGGAGAGGGAGTATCCCCCCTCTCTTTCTACGGCGCGGCGAAAATGTATGCCTGCGCCTGCTGTTTCGTATATCAAAAATGCACAACGTTAATATTCAAGTTTTCACTTCTGCCGGCACTCCCAGAGTGCAACCCGTCTTTTTTATTTAGTAAAAGCAAGTCCAAGGCCGTGTGGTTTCAGGCAGAGTAGACTAGGGCCTCTCCAAGTCCTCCATAATAGGGGTGATGACAGGGTCCGAAAAGTATGATTGTAATTAGTCAGTCTTTTAGATTATCCAAAAATAATGGACCCATATTTTTCAGTTTACCAAAAAAGTAAAAATTCACAAAGACACGTAGCTTCAAAGTTCCGGAGTGGGGACTTGCGAGGTCACACTTAAGTAAAAATCGTGCTTAAGTGTGACGTCACGCGAAATTCCAATGCGCTGTATCTTAGTTATTTTTGGTTTTTCAGAGAAAAGTAAAAATACGTGTACAATATTTTTTAATAATCTAACCGATGGACCGAAAGTATTTTTCCAATTGTCATGCCTATTCCAGTCATCCAGGCATATTATGCTTTATTGTCACCAAGCAGCATGGATTCGTATAAGTGGCTTTTAACATGATACAATTGAATGCATTCTATTAATTTTAATGGTAATATATGTCATGTGGTTTCCGGCAGAGTAGAATAGGACCACTCCAAGTCCTCCCGTGGATGTCGTAGAAGGCGACTTAGGAAATACAAGCTAAACAAAGCTTATAAACATCCATGTCGACGCATCGCCATACAAACAGAATTATTTCTCTTCCTTGTCACTAGATAGCGCTTTATGGTAATAATTAAAACTTTTAAATCTTTAATTACTATTATTTAAATAAAGTACCCTTAATTAATTAAAATTTTGACATATATAAAACGCAAAAAATATTTTTAAAGCATATTCAATACTGTCTTTGTCACTTTTTTGCTAGTCGTATGTGCTGCCATCTCTGTGTGCCTACCCGCAACTCCAGTTTTGCCTACTTACGGGCCCTCCAATAGTTTCTATGGCGTTAGGTATCTGTTACGTTATTAATTATATTTGTTTCTTACCTTTTAATAGCATACACACAGGTGCTGCCATCTCTGTGTGTCTACCCCGCAACTCCAGTTTTGCCTACTTACGGGCCCTCCAATAGTTTCTATGGCGTTAGGTATCTGTTACGTTATTAATTATATTTGTTTCTTACCTTTTAATAGCATACACACAGCCGTCCAGTTTGTTGACACACTTAGTGACCCTTCCAAACGAGCCCTTCCCTATAACTCCCAACTCGACGAACTCGATGTTGTAGCGGGATATGTTGGATTCCTGTAAACAAAATACATATATATTTGTTTGTTTTTTTGTATTAACTTTATTGTACTATGAAAAAACACAATTACATAGAAGAAATCTCTATATATCAGAAATGTATTAAATTCACAAGCTACGCCCCGTGGTGTTACCCGCGCCTAAAGTAGCCTATTTGTTAATCCATCCATTGGATAATTCCCGATCGCTACTTAGGAAATGTTTTAAATTAGATTTCTTAGAAGTTTCAAATAAAACATTTGATGAAGAATCTCACCGTGGGATTCGAACCCATGACCTACGGATCACAAGGACTTGACCACAGTACCACGGAGGCAGTCTACAACTCTGGTGCCAGCATTCTTAAGCTGCCTAAAGGCATCTGCAAAGATAAGTAATAAAAACAACAGTTACCCGTAGCCTCTTCGCCGGTTGTTCAGGCGTGGCGTCCCACGTGGGTGTTTTGGACAACGCTCGTTTCTTCTTGTTCAACGCTTGCCCTGTGAACAACATGGTCAAATTCGTTTTATTTTTTTAACTGACCTCCAAAAAACAAGATTGTCAATTCGTCGCCATATTTTTTAGGTTTACGTAGTAAACAAGGAACCCTTATAGTTTCGATATGTCTGTATGTCTATCTGTCTGTCCGCGGTCCTACTCAGATACGACAGACGACAGAGCAAGATGAAGAATGTATTTTTATGTCTAGAAGCACTTGCCATCGGATGCTGTTAAACACAAGCGCCATCTATATGGCTTGCATTGCATTATGTACCTAATACTATCATACTTTCTATAAGCATCCCTTTCAATAAGTGATTACATTAGCCGCCACTAGATGTCATATTGTAAGCACACTATTTAAACGAATTTTTGGAATTCCGTTGTTAGTTTCAACTCGCTTTAGCTATAAGCTGTCAACTTGAAATAAATCTATAGATACCAATTTCCCTCTTTCTCTCGGGCACCTATTTTACAGGACTAATACGGTTGATATTGACTACAGATGCGAGTGGGGGGAGGACGGGATAAAGACACTTACCATCGGGCGTGAAAGGGTTGATATTGGCCTGAGGCCGTCTGAGCGGATGCGAGTCGTCGTCTGGAGGAGACTGCCCAGAGCGCTGTCATCACCAGATGGTGGGTGGAGGTCGGGATATAGACTAGACACTCACTTAGCTAGTCAAAATAAAAGTTCAGAACCAAAAAATTTTGACGAAAGTACCTCTAAAATCGTGAGATTAATTAGTAGTTCCGCCGCCAGGCGCCGCCGGCCGGCCGCCCGTTGTTCATGGGGTCACGCGACAGTTTTGGAAGAGTGTTCGCAACTTTTTTATCTTATGTGATACACAACTTTGGATCACGTATTTAGATACAGTAATTTATTTACTATACGACATTTTCTTTTCAAAACCAATGAAAAGTTAGCGTGTAGACACTTACCATCGGGCGTGAAAGGGTTGATGTTGGCCTGAGGTCGTCTCAGCAGATGCGAGTCGTCGTCTGGAGGTAGACTGCCCAGCGCGCTGTCATCGTCGCCAGACGGTGGGTGGAGGTGGTGGCTGGAGCCAGACGGCATGCCTGAGAAAGGAACAGTAGTTAAGTATATCGAAAAAAGAAAAATTGATTCTTTGGCTACATTAGCTACACACAAGTAGCGACACGTAAGTTTAGCGCTGAGAGAAATGTAGAGGGGATAATGCGTATGGGTACAGTACTAATTTTTTACGGTCAGCGCTAGAGTTTCGTGCCGCTACCTGTACTTGTATATTACTTTACAATTTGTTTAGCTACAAAAAAACTATTTTCACTAGTCTCATATGTAAACGCCATCTAGTGATGAGGAACTTCATATTCCAATCTCCAATGGTGGTCCAATGCTGCCTGCATTTAAAATTAATTATTTGAAAGGAAACAGAACTACTGTTTATAGTTTAAAGTGAGAACTGAAGCTTTTCTTCGCACATTTGCCAAAGTGCTTAGAAAAGCTTCACATCTTCACTTTTAACTGTACACAGTAGTACTTAAAATAGTTTGAAAGATCATCTAGGGCTTGATAAAGACAAAATTTTAAATGATATTTACCTTTTCTTTCAAATAATGTATTTCAAATGTTGCCAGCACTAGACCTCGAAAGATTATGGTAGCCCCTTAATAGGGGTGACGACAGGGTCCGAAAAGTATGATTGTAATTAGTCCGTCTTTTAGATTATCCAAAAATAATGGACCCATATTTTTCAGTTTTCCAAATCATCATCATGTCGTCCACACCGTATCCGGCGACGGCGACTCCTGTTTGCTTGATTAAATTAGATTTCCAAATACCACCATACCAGATGGACCATACATATTTTTCCATTCGTAATGCCTATTATTACACGAGCGCCGCCGCTCTTAGCACTTCCACCTTTATTCTCTACTTTTTTATAAAAAAGAGTATGCTTACCCGTCGGCGCGTTCAGTTTAGGCGGAAACAGTCTCGACCTCGGCGGATGGTGGGTGGGAGTCGAACACTTCTCTAGGAGGGTCTTCGGCGTGTGTGGACTGTCTGATAGCCTGCAACGGGGTAAACATCACATTAGAAGGTTAGAAGTAAGGCGATTAACACACTGCACCGCACGGCAACATATCCATACTTTATCCATACTTATATATAAAGCTGAAGAGTTTGTTTGTTTGTTTGATTGAACGCGCTAATCTCAGCAACCACTGGTCCGATTTGAAAAATTCTTTCGGAATTAGATAGGTCGTTTATCGAGGAAGGCTATAGGCTATTTTGCATCACGCCCGCGACTTCACTCGCGTGGTAAACGCGGGCGAAGCCGCGCGCTGCCTCTAGTAAGGTATAATTGATTTTGGAAAATGGAACACCTGATGCAGAACGTGAACAAAGTCGCGGGCTCCGGCTACTATTAAATGTATATTATATTTCTTTCTAGATAAACATATGTATTTATGTCCCGTCCACGTTGAATATTACACTAGCCAATAAGAGGCCGCGCCGTGAGAAGGGATATGTGTAAAATACAAAAAACGTGGACATACCCGTAATAAATCGAACCACGGCCTATACTAGATCACTATAAGTTGTATAATGAAATTAAAGCAAAAGTATTTTTTTCAAAAATTTACATTTCTGTACAAAATTTTGCAGCCGCCTTTTTTTATTGTATTTGTATAGATCTATTTTTTCTTTGTTTTCGACTGTTATTTTATTATAATATAGTGATCTAGTATAGCCATAGCTAAACGATGACAGATCACATCAAAAAATCAAAGGTTCCTTTTCAAAATCGTATCTATTAAACCTATCAATATCATTTGATGTACATTCAACAATGATAAAACGTATCAAAAATCCGCTCCGCCTATCAATATTCGACAGTAAAAAAACAGCTTTATTCACGCACCCTTCGTCAATACACGCACACAATAACACAACACGCACACATGTTCGCACACCTGTGCATGTCTTGAGAAAAAACACTTGTACTCTATAGGTATGTATGATGTCCAAAGGGAGTATTGTATGGTTGAAATTATACTGTTTTTTAGGGTTTCATTTCCTAAAGGGTAAAAACATACTACCTATATTTTTACAGCAGCAGCACTTTATATTTATCCAACCTAAAAAATCTGTCAACCGAATCCACAAACCTAATAGAAGAAAAAATGCAGTAACACCAAAAATTCTTACCATTCACTGTACAAAAAACCCCAAAATCCAAACATGCCAAACTACTCCTAATCTCTATAACCACAATGCCTAATTTCCCGTGAAGTTTATCTGCATATACATTTTATCATTTCACCGGAAATTAGATCTTATTCCGCTAATAATAAGGATAACTCTGTGTGGGTGATTTATTAAGGTGCAATATTACACGACACGCCAAACTAAGTCTTATTGCAATGGTTTTAAGGGTCAAAATTTCACGAAGGTGATGTTAAAGGTGCTTCAGGTGGCAGTTTTTGTAGGCGTATTTTTTGAGAGATCAGCTGCTCGGCATCAGATGTTGCTATTGTGAAGATAACTGTGCTTTAACTGAATTTGTAACCGAAATAGTATTGTGAACTATGAGATGTTTTTTTTAGAAATTGAAAATACCTATATTAAAATAGTTTATATTAGTACTTCCTAGCTGGTCTGGGAGAATACTTAGAATGTAATGTTGCTTTTCGTCCCGAGCAGTTTGTTAAAGTATAAAAATAAATTATTCTTGATATATTATAGCTTTTATTTTTTTTTTTATTTAGAGAAGGGTTACTCACGTATAGAGTCAGCTTTTATTTTATTATTTAGTGTAAATAATTTTACTGTTTACATATTATTGTCTAAGTAGATTTATAGTAAAAATATATAAGTTAAGTAATACTTAAATATAAAATACATTTGCAGTATGTGTACAACTGTTTGATCATTTGCCATATTGAGGTCTTACCTCAATATGGCAAATGATCAAACAGTTGCTGTGACCAAACACTGGTTGCCATTATCATCATATCAGCCATAGGAAGTCCATTGCTGGACTTTCTTCCCCAAGGATTTGCAAAACAACCAACACACTTATATTATAAAGGCAAAAGTTTGTGAGTGTGTGTGTTTATTACTTCTACTATCTACATAGGCAAATGGCTGGACCAATTTTGACTAAAACTTATATAAAATGTACAGGTTACAGACAGGATCACACTCCCAACACCGTCATCAGACAACGTACTACAGTACGAGCTGTTGGTACGACGATTATGAATTTAAAGTGGAAGTAGTGGGCAGGGCACCTGGCCTAAGTGATGGCAGCAGTGGCCTATGCTCAGCAGTAGACGGAAGGGCTGGGATGATGATGATGAATATAACATTTAGTATGCAGGAAGCTTCTAAGCTAAAAAGATAATGAGCTGGTACCCAAAACACTTGACAAGGAAAAGAGGAAGACCTTGTAAAAGATGGGTAGATGACATTAAGGAATCGCTGGAGCTACCTGGATTAGGAAAGCTGGAAACAGAGAGACATGGAAAGGATTAGAGATCCTTTGTCAGTGACAAACGGACAAAAAGAAAATCTTATACCTTTAAACGAGCAATTCTTGTATATTTATTTATTTATATGTTTATATATTTATAAATTTCTGTGATCTCGAAAACGGCTCTAACGATTTTGATGAAAATTGGTACATGGGGGTTTTCGGGGGTAAATAATCGATCTATATTAGTCTTATGTTTGGGAAAACGCTTGTTTTCGAGTTTTCATGCGTTTTTCTTTCCACGCAGAATATGGTCGCTAATTTCGTCGCGCCGGCCGCCATCGGTTTGGCTCAGTGATTAAGGATGCAGACCGCTAGAAAAAATGTTACGGGTGCGAATCCCACTCAGTGACTTACTTTTGTTTTTTTGTATGTTCAAGTTCATATATAATTTTTTATTTTGTATTGTTTTTAGACAAGTTTAAAAAAATTTAGGTAATGTTTGAGATGTAACGAGCAAAGCTCGGTCACCCAGGTACTAATAGATTAAATTGAGTATATTGTTTGTATTGTTATGTGTAAAAAGTCTGAATAAAGGCTATTATTATTACCTATTATAATATGCAGGAAGCTGACACCCTGGATTAATACATAGGCTACTTTCAGCGCAGATAACACCGCAGGGCGCAGCTTGTTATAAAATAAATATAATTAAATTCAACTCAAGAGAAATTGCCATAAAAAAATATAACGTTGGGTTTTCTAGCTCAATCCTAAACTATAAACATTCACGTTCACATTTATTTACCTTCAAACTGGTCATAAATAACTGTATTTGGCCAATACCAGTTGCACCAGTTTCTTAAACAGGTCAAATGGTCAAAATGGTTATTATTCATATTATGCATAAATTAATGTAAGGCTTAACTCACACCAGAACGGCGGCGGCAGTCATAGCACATTCACTATCAAACTTTCATCATCATCATTATCATATTAGCCACAGGAAGTCCACTGCTGGACATAGGCCATAATCCTACCATAATCACCTGTATTTCTATTTTAGCAATGCACAGTATAGCTTGAACAAAACAAAAGCCTTGTCACTTCTCTTTCAGCCAAGTTTCTCTGAAGCTATTCTATGCATTTCATAGATAGAAAGGAAGGTGACTATGATTTGACAGTAAAGTAGGCTACCCGCCGCTTCCATTCCAGTGTGAGTTAAGCCTGATAATTGAAAGAGAATTAATTTGGGACAAGTAGCTACATGTTTGGACTTGTTGAGTCCTTTTATTTCCTACACCTTGGGTTGCCAACTGACTGACTTGACTAGTTAGTTCACAGGTGCTAATTTCATACACAAAATCACTAAACAAATGGTTTTTGTACATGATTTTAATAGATATTGCTACAGAACCCATTGTGGGCGAGACTTACTTGCACTTGGCCGGTTTTTTTATGATTATGATTTGACACCAGTGTTCATCACATTTGATAATAAGACTCACCAATGCTGAAAATGGCTTTGGGAGTCTTGTGGCTATAGGGTATGTATATGTCTAAATTAGTTTGGGTTGCAAAATTTGTTGGTCTATCCCGTCATACATCTACATGAGCCAGTCACAAGAACAAGAAAACAAATGTTACAATTTACACAAACTAGTTTTATTATGGAATTTTCATCCAAAAATAACTACTAATTAGTGAGAAAGTCGAGTTCACATGAAGACAAATCGAAATTGATGAAACGATGCAGGCAAAACATGACTCCACTCCAATACAAACAATAAGAATCCCTATATTTTTGAATGAAAATACAGAATGTTTGAATGTGGAACAAACGAATACGAATAACAAATCAGAAAGCACAACCGTGGTAATTATTATTCGAAGACATAGGGAAAGTAAAAGCGCACAAACTTACCTTAGCCCTCTGACCCTCTTATAAGGAGGACTGAGGGATCCTGGCGCCGGGGAAGCGTTCCTCATGCCGTCGTCGTCATCCAAACTACTAAAATCCAATTTTCTGGGCACAATAGAGGCCGGTATCGGACTCAAATTCTCCGAAAAGATGTTGAAAGACTCTGACATATCACAAGATGTTTCAACCGACAACTCTGAAGAATTATGCCCGCTGTTAAATCCGTTTTTCATCCTATACCACTCACTCATCTTAATATCACATTTGATACACTTTATAATAATTTATTCACACTGATTTACAATAATTTTGAGCAAACAAAGCGTACTTTCACTATTCTATAAAAATAACGTTATGGCGGATGACGCATAGCACCTGTTTGAGCGGGCAGCCAATCACAGCGCAGTATTTGACCGGTGAGATGAATACTGTAATATGATTGGTAGCATTTATTTTTTTAAAACATGGAAGTTTCATCAGCGTTTTGATTGGAGAACGTATTGATGCGTTCAAAATAACTCAAATCTATGAACGCGTTTTCGAACATCGTAATTAAATTAACCGACCGTCAAAAAAAAGAAGGTCACATAATACAGTCACCTACAAAAAAATATGCAGGAAGCTCACACCCAGGCTTACCAAACATATTATTATAAGCTACTTTTTCCACGGGTAACACCGCGGGGCGCAGCTAGTAATTCATAAATTTAATTTTTAACTAGCCAAAGCCAGCGACTTCGTTCTCGTGGATTTTATGCCTCTGTAACATGCTCATCAGTCTGAACAACTTTTGCTGTGGTAGGCGTCATTTTTATATTTCTTATAGTTTAGCTGGACCATATAGTTTTGCATCAGATGTTCCATTTTCCTAAATCATTTAAACTTCTGCACCCAATGATAAATCGATTTTATTGGGTACAGTGAAAGAAGGGTCAGCTAATTCTAAAGTTGATAGCTCTTTAGACATTGGTAATGACTCTTTTTTCCGGCAGAAAGGTGGTGAGCTTCCTTAAAACATGAGCCTTAACGTCAACTTCAAAGTTGCCCAGGCTTAACAGCTACGGAACAAAAAAAGTTTCATTCAAATCCGTCCATTATTTCTGGAGATAAGCGTGTACAAGCAGATAAACAGACACACAGACAAACAGACAGATTTTTTTTTAAATTCTTTCTCTATTATTGAAGTGAAAACTTCTTTAGCGGCGTTGTGCACTTTTTTTGAAATGGGTAAAAAATTTTAAACTCGCGTCAGGACACGTGACCCTGATCGAAAATTCGTAAGACGGCGCAGGGCGCTTGCGCGAATGTTCGTGTGTGTTTATGTTACGGCGTGCTAATAAAATGTCATGTTTGTGTACGATAGCCCAATAAATAAATATTGTATTCTACCACATAAATGAGAGTACTTTTATACTGATAATTAAAGCAATTCGTGCAAAATTATTCCCTAACCATTCCAAAATATCAAAAATGCACAACGTTAATATACAAGTTTTCACTTCTGCCCGCACTCCCAGAGTGCAACCCGTCGTTTTTTTTTTTTGTCTTCATCGCCCCCAATAGCTTTTTTGGAAATATTATATACTAGCCGAAGCGACTGATGATGGTGGACTTTATGTCTCTGGAAAATGCTCATCAGACTGAACAACTTTTACAAAGGCGGCATTTTTATATCTCTTCTAGTTTAGCTGGACCATTAGAGTTCTGCATCAGATGTTCCATTTTCCAAAAATCATTTATACCCTATATGTTGCCCAGGCTTAATAGCTATATAACAAAAAAAGTTTTATTCGAATCCGTCCAGTATTTCCGGAGATTAGCGTGTACAAACAGACAAACAGACAAACAGACAGACATTTTTTTTTTAATTCTTACTCTATTACTACGTCTCCATCGCCCCCAATATTTTTTTTGGAAATATATTTAATGTAGAGACACACTTTTTTTTACTGTTTTATTATATGTATAGATTTAGCGTACAGACACACTTTTTTCTTCTTATATTTAAGAGCTGGGCTCTTGTCGGTGGAGTGCTTTCCATGTCTCTCTTCCTTCCGCTAAGTTCTTAACCTCTTTATATGTTTTCACACTTTTTTACTGTTTTATTATATGAATAGACTAGCTCGTGTCGTAGGCTCATTTTTAGGGTTCCGTACCCAAAGGGTAAAAACGGGACCCTACTAGTAGTTCGCCACGAACTTAGACCTCGCGATTATTATTTCAGAATAATGTACATGATTTGGATGAATTTTACTATCGGTGCAGGTTTACCGATATGCGAATTCATAGTTGTGACCAAAGTTCCAAAATAGTTGCCAATCACAGCCCTTTCTTCAAATGACTTTCGATCTAACTAGCTCTGAAATGTCAGGAGCACCTTCCAACCATATCGGTTAAATATGATAAAATTTATAGAACTACTTATTAAACTCAAAATAATAACCATAATAGCTATTCAGAGAAATTACTTCGTGGATCCCAGAGGAGATATGTATTTTTAAGAAAGTTGTTCAGTAGCCCGGACTGAATTCACCGTTAAATAGTTTGAGTATATTTTGTAAGAGGATTTGTATTGTATATTCGTCACGGCTTAGTCAGCTAGACTTCGCGAGTCACCCTAAACCCGTTTAAGTATAACGTATAAAAAAGTTGTTCAGACAAAAAAGTTGTTCAAATAAAAAAATATCGTTTTCGTAATGGCAACAAAAAAGTCTAATGACATTTTGGAAAGTATTTTGAAATGGCGGATATATGACAGTTTTAAAATTTTAAACCCCCATATTTCCGCCATTCAGAAAAAAATCGAAAAACTAGCTCGACAAAAAAATTCTATTTAGTTGCTGAACCTGCTTACAAAATTTCATAAGAATCGGTTAATAAATGCGACCTGTAGGCGAGAACAGACAGACAGACAGACGGACAAAATAATTTTTGGATAGTCTCGAAACTGAGACGCTTCGCTCGCTTCGCTCGCTCGGTCAATTACTAAGACTTCGCTGTCTGTCCGTCTGTCCGTCTGTCTGTCACCAGGCTGTATCTCAAGAGCCGCAATAGCTAGACAGTTGAAATTTTCTGTTGCCGCTAAAACAACAAATACTAAAAACAAAATAAAATAAATATTTAAGGGGGGCTCCCATACAATAAACGCGATTTTTTTGCCCTTTTTTGCTCGACGTCAATAATGACATGGCATCAGATAGGCACTTGAAATATTCACTTCACACTTCAAATACTTAGTTGTATTTTTAAATTAAATAAAATAAATATTTAAGGGGGGGCTCCCATATAAAAAACTTGATTTTTATAGATAATGGTACGGAACCCTTCGTGCGCGAGTCCGACTCGCACTTGCCCGGTTATTAAAATTTTGTTCTTCCAGAACGTTCCCTCCTAGGCAGAGTATCAGAGTATAGGTCAAGCACGGTACAGCTGGTGGGGCACAGAGGGCATGAAGGGAGGCGCTGCCTGAATTCCCACCCCCAAAGTGTTGTAAAAAGATGTGCAATTTATAAAACTCTGAGTTTGGTACAATAGCTAATTATATATATAATTCGAATGTAACAATGCCAGGCGTTTGAATTGGAGGAAAATTAGTGCCAGGTGACATTCAAGGTGCGGGAAAAAGTACCAAAGTCGGCTCATTTATAGAGGACTGAGCCTTTACTCTCATTAGTGTGGACTTGGCTAAAATATAGTATATTAGCCCACAATTTTGGGAGGGGAGGGGGAGACCCCCCTATACAAATCTCCTCCCATAGACGAGCGCTTGGCAACTTTACAGCGGTGGGTATGAACCCACCGCTGAAAAGCTAACTAAAAAACTAACTAAAATAAACTTAAATGTGAGTGGTTACGCAAAAAGGACCTCGAGGTAAGACAATAGATTAAAATAATTCTGATTAGACCAAAACAAAGCTGAAAGACTACAGAACCAAAATTCATGGAAAAAAATATGTGGCGTGTCCACATAATCATAAAAATATTTATATATAATTACTATATTACTATACCTACACATATATTTAGTATATCACACATCCCACTACACATACAAATAAACACAACAGTCAGACATAAACACTTACCTTCTTGCGCGCCTAGCCGCTCGCTATGATATCACTGGCCACCTACAAGAAGTTTCGCCCGGTGACAAGAAGAAACAAAGTGACGTTCTACGACAGACTTCTTGATCTTCTCTGCGGCTGCCTACGAAGCTTGCGAAACTACATAAATAATTATTATAAATAACATCTCGCGCATTGTGCTGGAAAATATGACTTGTGTTTTATGTATATAACATTGTTACTAAATATACAATATTAATAGTGGCTCGTTGTTTGTATGAAGAGTCCTTCGTCACTACTACCCCGCTATATTGGTGACCCCTCAAGAGTGAACACACCCCCGGCATATACTGGATTCCAGTTTATAAACAAGTAAGGCAGATTTATTTTATTGAAAAACAATGGAAACCGCAAATGGAAGCGAAGCGTCCGGCGATGAGATCGACGTAGGAAAAGGATCGTTTACACCATCCGATATTTTTAGAGTAGGCGTGCGATTACCACCGTTTTGGGCGGAAGAGCCCAGCGTTTGGTTCGCTCAAATAGAAGGTAACTTCATACTCTCAGGGATAAAGAACGACGAGACCAAGTACTATTACGTCATCGCCCAACTAGATCAGCGATATGCAGCCGAAGTCAAGGACATAATAATATCGCCACCTGCAAAAGGGAAGTATGAAAAATTGAAATCAGAGTTGATAAAAAGATTGTCGGCATCCAGAGAAAAGGAGGTCAAACAGCTCCTCATGCACGAAGAGTTGGGAGACCGTCGCCCTTCCACATTTTTGCGACATCTTCAAGGCTTAGCAGGTCCCAACGTACCAGAAGATTTCCTGCGAACCATTTGGACCAGCCGCCTTCCAGCAAATTTGCAAACAGTTATCGCATGTCAACCTGACTCACCCCTTTCATCTATTGCTGACTTGGCAGACAAAGTTCACGAACTGGTACCACCGACGCCTCAGGTAGCAGCAGCTAGTACATCAGTCGACCCCATGATAGCCAAAATGGCCCAGCAAATTGAGGACCTGACGCGCAAAATAGAAACACTTACCTCTAGAGGCGGTAACGACAGAAGGTCAACTTCCAGGTCTAGGTCGATTTCCAGGACTGATAACAACCAACGTGGACTACGATCGCAGTCAAGTTATAGAAGGTACCCAATTTGTTTTTACCATTACAAATACCGTGAGAACGCTAAGTCATGTCAGCAGCCGTGTGACTATGAGAAGTCGGAAAACTGCAAGGGCGGTCGTTAATGGCGACAGATGACTGCCCCACGTCGTACAGTCGCTTGTTTGTAATGGACAGACGGACTAAGATGCAGTTCTTAGTTGATACAGGCAGCGACCTCTGTGTCTACCCTCGTACAGCAGTTAATCAGTGGCGAGAACCAACCTCATATGGACTTTTTGCTGCAAACGGGACGCCTATCCAGACTTATGGCATCATCCACCTGGACTTAAACCTTGGTCTTCGACGCGATTTTCCGTGGCGATTTATAGTGGCAGACGTCACTAAACCGATCATAGGAGTCGACTTCCTCTCCTTCTACAATTTAATGGTGGACTGTCGTAATCGTCGTCTAATTGACAATAAAACCACATTGTCAACGGCAGCATCCCTAATAACTTCAACTATTAGCATTTCGTCAGTGAAAACCATATACGGCGACTCGAAGTATCACAAGCTACTTAGTAATTTTCCGGAAATAACTCGTCCCTCGGGCACTCAGCGGATACCACAGCACCAAACAGTCCATCACATCCGGACAACGCCAGGACCGCCAATTTCGTGCACACCGAGAAGATTGGCACCGGACAAACTAAAAATAGCGAAAGCTGAATTTGAAGCAATGTTGAAGAATGGAACTGCTCGTCCATCAGAGAGCCCCTGGGCTTCGCCGCTGCACCTAGCTCCAAAGAAAGACAACGGGTGGCGACCATGCGGTGACTACAGGATGCTCAACGCTCGCACGATTCCAGACAGATACCCTATACGACATGTGCAGGATTTCACACATAATGTTTCTGGCTGTAAGGTCTTCAGCACAATAGATTTAGTGAAAGCCTACAATCAGATACCAGTCTGCCCTGATGATATCCCTAAAACAGCCATCACAACGCCCTTTGGAATGTTCGAATTCAATTACATGACTTTTGGATTGAGGAACGCAGGTCAAACATTTCAAAGATTTGTCGATGAAATGACCAGAGGCCTTGATTTTTGTTACTGTTACTTGGACGATTTTTTAATCTGCTCACGTGACGAGGAGAGCCACATGGAACACCTACGGCAGATATTCACCAAACTTCAAGAATTTGGAATGGTCATTAATACTTCAAAATGTGTATTTGGAGCATCTGAAGTCAAGTTCTTAGGCTACAATGTTTCTGAAAAAGGTATTAAGCCCCTCGATACAAAGACTCAGGCTATTAAGGAGTTCCCAATCCCGAAGAACGTGAAAGAACTACGGAGATTCCTCGGGATGATCAACTATTATCGCCGATTCATCCCAGGTGCAGCAAAAATACAAGCCCCTCTAAACGCCTTGTTGGCAGGTTCAGTCAAAGGCTCATCTCCCGTTACCATCTCTGGAAAGCTCCTGGAGGCATTTGAAGAGTGCCAAACAAGTCTTTGCCAGGCAACCCTCTTGGCTCACCCAGACTTAGGCGTTAAATTAGCTCTAGTAACGGATGCTTCAGATACGGCTATTGGAGCAGCTTTACAGCAACTAAAAGACGGCGATTGGCAACCGTTAGCTTTCTTCTCTCGTAAATTGAGCCCATCTCAACAGAAGTACTCTCCATACGATCGAGAATTACTAGCCATCTACGAAGCCATCAAACATTTTCGTCACATGCTAGAAGCCAGACACTTCACGATCTATACTGATCATAAACCTATCTGTTTCGCATTCAAGTCCCAGAAAGAAAACTGCTCACCACGACAATTTAGGCATTTGGATTATATCGCCCAATTCACTACGGATATCCAACATATATCTGGAAAAGATAACGTGGTAGCTGATACTCTCTCCAGAATAACGGAAATTACGCAACCCATAGACGGCTCTAGCGAAATCTCAGTCGTCAGACACCGAACTGCAGAACCTTCTCAAAGACTCATCTACAGCGCTTCGACTCAAAAAAATTAATTTGGACGGAGCTAACATGCCCATTTATTGTGACATTAGCACCGGAAACGAAAGACCCTTCGTTACTCAACACTTCCGAAGACAAGTTTTCGAGAACCTTCACTCGTTTAGTCATCCTGGCGCTAAAAGTTCTGCAAATTTGGTCGCCCAGCGTTTCGTATGGCCTGGAGTTAGAAAAGATTGCAGAGAATGGTCAAAAGCATGTCACGCGTGTCAATCATCGAAAGTCACCCGGCATACTTCTTCACCTCTAAGTACGTTCAATCTTCCTAAAGCCAGATTTCAAAATGTTCATATTGATCTCATTGGACCCCTTCCCATATCAGATGGTTTTCGATACTGCTTGACAGCTGTGGACAGATTTACGAGATGGCCTGAAGCCTACCCCATAGCCGATATTACAGCAGAAACTGTTGGAAAAGCACTGCTTCAAGGATGGATTTCCCGCTTTGGATGCCCAACAGAGATCGTTACAGACCGCGGAAGGCAGTTTGAATCCGCTTTGTTCAAATATCTGTCAGATGTAACCGGATTCAATCACAAAAGAACCACTGCATACCACCCCGCTTGTAATGGCATGGTCGAGCGAATGCACCGGCAGTTAAAAGCAGCAATAACATGCCACAATACTGCTAGCTGGACAGAATCACTTCCCTTAGTGCTGCTCGGCATAAAGAGCGCTATCAAAGAAGACCTACAAGCATCACCCGCTGAACTTCTTTACGGAGAAACACTAAGGCTACCTGGAGAATTCTTCAACCCTAACACGGTCACAACAACTGACGTGACCGACTTCATCGCGCGACTTCGCTCGATAATAGAAAATATCCGCCCAGTACCAGCATCACGTCACTGCAACAAAAATATCTTCATTTTTAAAGATTTGAAAACTGCAACACACGTTTACCTTCGAGACGACAGCGTCAAACCTCCTCTCCAGCCAGCATATTCAGGACCATACCTGATTCTGGAAAGAAAAGACAAAGTTTACAAATTATTAATAAAAGGCAAAGAGCAAACAGTATCCATCGACAGAATAAAACCAGCTTACTTTGTTAACAATAGCCCAGATCCTTTGCACAGTATACCTGAAAAAGAAAAGAATGAGAAAGACACTGAAAGTGACTATCACCGGACACGGTCCGGAAGAATTGTTAAGCCTCCGGCCCACTATCGTCCGTCCTAGGACGGCCTCAGGGGGGGAGTGATGTGGCGTGTCCACATAATCATAAAAATATTTATATATAATTACTATATTACTATACCTACACATATATTTAGTATATCACACATCCCACTACACATACAAATAAACACAACAGTCAGACATAAACACTTACCTTCTTGCGCGCCTAGCCGCTCGCTATGATATCACTGGCCACCTACAAGAAGTTTCGCCCGGTGACAAGAAGAAACAAAGTGACGTTCTACGACAGACTTCTTGATCTTCTCTGCGGCTGCCTACGAAGCTTGCGAAACTACATAAATAATTATTATAAATAACATCTCGCGCATTGTGCTGGAAAATATTACTTGTGTTTTATGTATATAACATTGTTACTAAATATACAATATTAATAGTGGCTCGTTGTTTGTATGAAGAGTCCTTCGTCACTACGACCCCGCTATAAATATATACCATTTTCAATCCCTTCAAGTCCCTTTTTGTGTAACCACTCACAAATACTAAAAAAAAATTACTTACTTATACATAGATACAATTATAAAAAAAATATATGGGAGTGCCTCAGCCTGGCCTCAGCTGCCGGCGCCGGCTCCTAAAAATATCACTATTGGGAACCGGCGGTATACCTATACTGCCGGCAGCCGAGATTTAAAACACCGGCTGCCGGCACTAGCACAAAAATTTGCCGTGGAGTCATGGAGTGTAGGTTAGGTTCGTTAGGTTTCCTGCCTGCGACCAAAACACGAGCGAGCGAGCGAAGCGAGCGAGCGACTCAAGTTTAGGGCGAAAGTAACACAGACACAGATGCAAGGATGAAAAATGTCGCAAATATACTATATAATATGCAAATATACTTTTAAATAGTCGCTATGTACAACAACGAAGATTTACAATCTTCGTTGTTGTTGAGTGAGCCCGTCGTATAAAATCTCTAGGAGTACCTCTATAGTCACCACTACACTAGTGCCGGCACCGTTATCAATATTGGAAGCCGGTGCCGGCACCGGTACCTGTATTAGGGACCAGTGCCGGCAGCAGAGGCACTGCCAAAATATTCTATCTGTAATCCTTTCCCTGCGGAAGAGTGCCCACAAGGCTGGCAGCTTTGTATATTCCAAATCTTCGGCACCAAAAAAATGGCACCACTAGCATTGACAGTTTTCTTGTCATTGACAATGACAGTTATGTGAGATTGACAGAAAATCCAAATTCCGATTTTATTCTGTCTGACGAGAGCAAAAATCGTTCGCTGATAGTTTTGAGAAAATTATCAAAAAATAATCAAATTACTGTAAAATTTATTGCAACTATCATATTAGTTTATGTACGCGATCAGTTATTTACTAATCTGATGCTGCAGAACATCCGACATGGCGCTAACAGTGTATTTGCTGAGTTTCTTTCTTATACCTTGTTTAGCGGAAGAATTGAAAAACAATGGGAAACAAATCTCATTTCACTACAATAACTCGTAAGTTCTACTATTTTGTTGTAAAACTTCTTAGAATTAAGTACGTAGATAGTGTAAGTAATACTTTATGACGGTCTCAGTTACACAATATTTTGCTGATATTAAAGAAAACCCGTGAATCATTGTGCTTAGATTGTTAATCTGAAGTTGATATACAACGTTATTTCTATACTAGCCGAAGCCTGCGACTTCGTTTGCTAGGACGTTATGACTCCGTAAAATGCTCATCAGACTGAACAACTTTTCCTAAGGCGTCATTTTTATATATCTTATAGTTTAGCTGGATTATTATGGTTCTACATCAGGTGTTCTGTTTTCCAAAATCAATTATACCCTTTATGTTACCCAGGCTTAACAGGTATGTACCTAAAAAGTGTCATCAGAATATATCCAGGATTTCCGGAGATTAGCTTGTAAACACAGACTTTTTTTTCAAATTCTTAGTACTTTGTCTCCATCGCCCAATTTTTTTTATTTTATTTCACTTATAAATAACATAATATGCCACCAAAATGGTTTCTCTCAGCTTTTGTGTTAAAGCTTTTTGCTGGTTTTCTGAATTGAGAAGGTAGGCTTTGCCTCACATTAACTATAATGCACTTACATTGTTTAATTATGAATATCTTAACACCGAGCTCTTGTCAGCTTCGCAAGGCACATATAAGCCCTTGGTTCCGGCTGTCATCATTGTATGGCAGTTGTCAAGCCATGTCAGATGCCTTTAGGTAGCTTGAAAAATCTGACACCAATGTTGGCCCTAACTGAACAAAAACAAACAAAACTTACTTAGGTGCATACATACTAGTTTCTTGTATTGTGTTCAGAAGTAAATGCTTCAAGATGCTATATGTATGGTACGATGAGAACTTATGACTCCATTTTTGAAGAGTACTACATATACTAAAAAAGTGTTCCCATCTAACTAATAGGTAACACATCTTATACCTTTAAACGAGCAATTCTTGTATATTTATTAATATATTTCTGTGATCTCGAAAACGGCTCTAACAATTTCGCTGAAAATTGGTATATGGGGGTTTTCGGGGGTAAACAATCGATATAGATTAGTCTTATGTTTGGGAAAACGCGTGTTTTCGATGTTTGAGATGTAACCGCCCAGGTACTCTTTTCCTTATAAGACAAAGCCAAGGGTATCAAGTAAGATAACTTAGATGGTTAGCTTTTGGTACTAAATTATTGATTAGTATTTCTGTTTTTCCTAAAGGCTGACTGGTAGAGAATGCATTAGCATTAAGTCCATCTTTTTTACCATTTTATGTGGTTTCCGGCAGAGTAGAATAGGGCTTCCAAGTCGTCTTGAGGATGTCGTAGGAAATACAAGCTGAACAAAGCTTATAAACATCATGAGATCTCTCTAACCCGTCTGGCCAGAGTGGAGAGTGTAGGCCAAGTCCTTTGGCTGCTCTGGCCAAGTAAGGCTCTGGTATTACAGAGAGGGTCGTGCTCCTACAGTGGAGACAAAGAGACCTGATGATGATGATGATTTGTACCATTATGGTCAATAAAGATTTACTAAATAAATAAATAAACAAATAAATGGCTAGTCATTGCCTATTTATATCTATTCCTATAGTTCGGTCAATGAGTGCTGGTATCAGTATATATATATTTTTAAATAAATTAAATTTTAATAACCACTACACATAATGTAAATTATACTTATTGACGTGTAAAAGTGCCTGTAAAAGTGTAGTTACTGAATAAAAAATTAAATTTTGAAGGGGATACTTCTTCACGCGCAAACGGCTGGACCAATTTTGATAAAATTTGGTGTGCAGGAAGCTGATACCCTGGATTAACACATGGGCTACTTTACTAGCGGGTAACACGATTTTTTTTTCTTTTGGTTGATGCTAATATTGTTTGTTTCAGTTACGTATTCGGCGTGCCCTACCGAGTGTACGTGGATAAGTACACAGAGTACATAATGGAGTTCGCTGGCGTGAGTCAACTTTAATTGTTTTACATGCAGTTAAAGGTCATAGCGCCTTGCGTGAGGAATTTCGATTTTTCATATAAAATTTGAGTAAATGCACGCAAACTTTATATTTTTAACATATGTACTTTAAATAAATGGCCAAGTGCGTGTGGGGCCACGCGCAGTTTAGTGTTCCGTTCAGTTCATGCTACTAAAAACGTCCAAAAACGAAGACTATTGAATTTGTATGAAATTTTCCTTTTCAAGGTATGTTTTTTAAGTTGGTTACCTATTTCTATTTTGTAAACTCTACTCAGCTCTGATAGTTTTCCTTTAAACTTCGTTAAATATACTTTTTAAGCTATTGCATAGCTTCTATCGCGGGCCTTGAGCGCGGGGACCGAATCCAGAAATTCCGTAACGAAAAAACCTCACGCTCTCCTCACTCCGCCTACCATGTAGGTTGCCGCTTCGTCTCCGTCGTCCGTTTGCGACGTTGCCGTCCTTCCTTGTTTGCAATAGCTTTACCGCGGCAGTCCCCGAGTGCCACACGTCTTTTTTTTTTCATGTTTATCATATAACCGTTTAGCAGACAGAAGAGTAGGTTGGTTTGTGCAAATTTTGTAAAAGTCAGGTGGAGGAACACTTGACTTTTACAAAATTTGCACAAACCAATATTTCAGAAACGGATTCCTAGCTAATATCGCTTAGGGTTTTCGTCATAAGATTTTTTTTTCAGGACAAGATAGAGTATCTAACCCCAGCAAGGGTGTCCGTTGCCAGCGACTTCGCTAACCGCTCGTTCCCGCTCTTCATCACCGCCAGACAGCAAAAAGGTATGTACAGTCACTATTCTAATAATATTGTCGCGAACGAGATAAATGTAGAATATTCGCGAGTAAGAACTCTGCTGGCGAGATAGACTAGGAATGTTCGCGAGTGGAATCGTATAGAAAGACGTCAGGATAATGCAAGCGAAACTAGGCCTTATATTCTTACAGCATAAAGGCTAGAGTTCTTTGAATGGTCGTCGGCTTAGTTGCACTCACACATACATACCGGCGTCTCGATGTTTCCCGTCAATCGAAATACATTCGTCAAGTGATGAGGATATTCGAGAAAAGTGTGGATCTCCGCATATCAAAAGGCGATCGAGTGCGTGTGCCGCCAGTTCAGTACGAGCTACTAAAGCGATAACTTCGAAGCGAAAGAAACCAACCTAAGTGCGACAAGTGGAAGTACCTGCGACAACTTTGGCGAGATACCTGGACCTCAGCTGCTACGCGACTTGGACATCAGGAAGACCATCTTCACGTGTCAACCTTTGGGTTCCGTAGTGAATAAAAACCCTCCTACGAACTTTGGCGTTTTTCTCCAAATCTCGAACCCAGTTTCGTAACAATATTTATCAATTCTCGGCGAACAAACTTCATTCATATGGCATACTATAGTTAATCCAGGGAGTGAGCTTCCTGCATACCAAATTTTGTCAATCTTCGTCCTGATGAAGACCTCCGCATGAGGTCGAAACATGTCGGCAGTAGCTGACTCTATACGTGAGTAACCCGTTCACCAAGTATAAGTGAAAGAGTAACAAACATCCATACTTACAACCTTTCGGGTTTATAATATTAGTCGATGATATGTTAAAGGTTTTATTCTTCTTATCGAATGTGTTACGTCGTGCCTACCCATCGCCATATAAACATAATTATTTCTATTTCTTGTCACTAGATGGCGCTTTATGGTAATAATTAAAACATCAAAATCTTTTCTTCCTATTATTTAAATAAAGTAGTACTCTAATTTATTAATAACCGGCCAAGTGCGAGTCAGACACGAGCACGTAGGGTTCCGTACCATTATCTATAAAAATCAAGTTTTTTGTATGGGAGCCCCCCTTAAATATTTATTTTATTTATTTTATTTTAATATTTTTATTTATTATTATATATGTATACTGTTGCCATTATCGATATCGACCAAAAAAGGGCAAAAAATCGCGTTTGTTGTATGGCAGCCCCCCTTAAATATTTATTTTATTTTGTTTTTAGTATTTGTTGTTATAGCGACAACAGAAATATAATACAGATAACAGTTTTTGCTAGTCGTGTGTGCTGCCATCTCAGTGTGCCAGTGTGCCTACCCCGTAACTCCAGTTTTGCCTCCTTGCGGACCCTCCAATAGTTTATATGGCGTTGGGTATCTGTTATGTTAGGAATTATATTATATTTGGTTCTTAATTATAATTCTATATTAGTAATTGCGTTAGTCCATCTAGTTTTAAAAACTCGTTTTTAAACTAGACGGACTACGGAGGCAGTCTTTTTATACTACGTGTGGTAGTGAAATCAGGGCCTCTGCTAAGTTACGCGGGCGCACGCGGTGGGTTCAGTCTGTCTCTGTCACAAACGCTACGTGCGACAGAGACAGGTGACCCGCGACGTATTCTGCTGTCTCTTTCGCATTTAGAGTTTGTGACAGAGATAGATCGAACCCGCCGCGTGTGCCCGTGTATCTTTAGCGTAGGCCCTTACAAGGTTTGCATACGTCCCTGCAGCTACCGTTCCGTTTCAGGGGTGTTCTCCTGGCAGCTACCCATGCTTGTCCAGACGCCCGTCACCCTGGAGCAGTTCACCAACATATCCCGCACCCTGTGCCCGCACAACGACCTCTTCAGTCAGGATGAGGATACCTGTGGTTCGTATTGCTGGTTACAGATTGCGTGTATGCGATGTACAGTACCTGGGCAAGCATCGACATCTCAAACATCGAAAATACGCGTTTTCCCAAACATAAGACTAATCTAGATCGATTGTTTACCCCCGAAAACCCCCATATACCAATTTTCAGCGAAATCGTTAGAGCCGTTTTCGAGATCACAGAAATATATAAATAAATATACAAGAATTGCTCGTTTAAAGGTATAAGATATACAGTGTATCATGTTCACTGGATAACTATTGAAATTAAATTTGTATAAATTGTAATAAATAGTGAGGAAATATCATCATTATTGTAAAGAGTGTTAAATGCAATCAGTGTTTTTTACCGGGAGGGAGAAGCGGGGGCACTTAACATAGGTATCTAATACTTACAAGGTGCTCCCATCCAAGTACGTTAGAAGAAGTTTTTTGATGCTGAAAAAAAGTATTTTTAATTTTAATTTTATTTTATTATCATCATAATATGATGGTGATGATGATAACCCACTGAAATCATATTATGATACAGATATAATGCTACAGATACAGATGTGTTTTGCCGTGCCGTGTGGTTTCCGGCAGAGTAGATTAGGACCACTCTAAGTCTTTCCGTGGATGTCGTAGAAGGCAACTTAGGAAATACAAGCTAAACAAAGCTTATAAATATCAATGAGACCTCTCAAACCCGTATGGACAACGAGGAGAGTGTAGGCCAAGTCCTCTGGCTGCTCAGGCCAAGTATGGCTCTGGTAGTACAGAGAGGGTCGTGCTCCTGCAGTGGAGACTAAAAGACCTGATGATGTGTTATGGCGCTGCTACATTGATGTTAAAATAATCACATCTTGTTATGGGGATAGATGATGATGACACATCACACTGTCATCATATAATGATGACAGTGTGATGATTAAACTGTAAATGTAAGCTTTAAGCTATTCGCCTATAACCCAATAAATTAAACCAAACTGTGACTTAATAGTACCGAATAATAAATGTTTGAACCCATGGTACTAGAAATGAGCTTGTTTTATTTTTTTGGTTTATAAAAAAAGTAATTTCTCTTTCTGTTCACGCTTGCGTAGTGCGTGGGGAATGGATAAAGGTCTACTGTGGATCATTGATACGTAAATAAACAATTATATAAATATATAATATTACAATTTGTCCGTATGTCTGTCAGAAATTATTGTGTTGGCGATATTTTTTAAGTTAACAATTTTTTATTTGTCAATCATTATGTATACTTAAAAAAATCATTTAAGTATATTTAGTTAAGGGTAAGGCAAAATATACTGAAACTATAATTAAGGTGAATTCAGTCCACATTGAACAACTTTCCCTAAAGAACATATAGGTACTGAGATATGAAAAATAATTTTATGGACAACTTGTATGGGAGGTCAAAAATTATTTGTTTCGATGATTTTGGAATGTGTGTGAAAATGTCATATAGTAAATAAATTCCTTTATCTATATACGTAATCCAAATTTGTGTATGACATAAGATAAAAAAGTTGCCAAAATGATTTTCGATCGAGACCACTTAGTTATGCCCGTCCAAAACTGCCGCGTGATCCCGATGAACTCCGGCCGGCCGACGGCCGTACTACTAATTAATCTCACGATTTGCTTTCGAGTTTTAGTCAACATTTTTTGTTTCAGAATTTTTATTTTGACTCGCTAATTAAGTCTTATTGAAGATCCTTTATGAAGTGGCCTTCGGTTCCAAAACTAATGAAAAATCACCGTGTTTGTTCCTAAAGAAAAGTGGTTCAGTATCATGCACTGAATCTACCTTTAAAATAGTTTTAATATACAGACATTTATTCGTCACTTATAAATTATACTTACTTACTTCCCTCGAGGATAATCCGCAATTAGGCCCGAATTCGCCGGTCCCGTTTTGCGTGACGATATAAATTCACCGTACACAATAATTTCTGGCAGACCAAAGCCCGACCCATCACTACAGTGACCACACTTTCAGACATATCATCCGGGAACACGCCGATCGTCCATCTCACTTCCTCATCGCCCGAGCCTATCGAGGTGACCATTCAGGTGGATACGGTCGAGGACTTTATGATCCAGATGAACACGGTCACCAACCTAACTAGCTCTCCGAGCCAGCCCATGTATTACTTCTACCCGTTCAACCAGACTGTCAACAGAGGGTTCGATTTGCGAGCACAGCATTTGAAGAAGAAGGTGAGCAATTTTAGTTCTTATTAGCTTGCTTTAACTAGTTGTAACCCGCGACTTCGTCTGCGAAGTCGAAGAAGAAACTGATAACCAACGCCATGGAACCTATTGTTTGTTTGTTTTTTGTGTGTGTAAGTAGCCAACACTGGTGTCAGATTTTTCAAGCTGCCTTAAGGCATCTGACATAGCTTGATGACTGCCATACAATGATTACAGCCAACGGGTTATACGTACCTTCCGAAGCACGGAGGAGCTCGAGAAATTTTTAAACCACTTGTGGTCACCCATCCAAGTGCGGACCACGCCCGATGTCGCTTTACTTGCGAAAGCGCTAGAAATGCGCACTTCCGCCGAGACACCGAGCTCCTCAATCAAATAGAAACTATTGGAGGTCAGGTAGAGGAGGATATGACGTAAGTAGGCAATACTGGAGTTGCGGGGTAGGCACACGACCAGCAAAGAAGTAACAAAGGAAAATATTAAGTCATATTTAATCAGCTAGAATACTATTTCATTTAAATAATAGGAATAAGAGATTTTAATATGTTAATCATAACCGTAAAGTGTTAAACAGAGAAAAGGAACTATGAAAAATCTGACACTAGTGTTGGCTAACACACACGAAAAAAAACAGACTGCGTCCTCACAGTGAGTGCGATTTGCGAGCACATTTGAAGAAGAGAGGTGAGCGACTATACTTCTCAGCTCGTTTACATTTTATTAAAATATGTTAACGGGTTAACCACGTATAGAGTCAGCTACTGCCGACATGTTCCGACCTCATCCGGAGGTCTTCATCAGGCAAATGTGACTACAGGCCCGTACACCGCACCGGCTCGCGACACACTGACTCGTTTTCTTATCCCGAAAAAATGTGAGGTTTCAATGGGATTTACACAACTTTTACCCCACAGTTTTTATTGGATTTGTCCACAAGTAGGGTTACCATCCGTCCGGATTAGTCCGGACATGTCCGGACTTTTAGACTCTTGTCCGGACTTTGTCCGGCCCTTTAGTTTGTCTGAATTTATGGAATATGAGTAATAAAACTTTTTTTATATATATCAAATCAATTTTTAATCAACAACGAACTTCTCATTTATTAAAAAAACAAAATATAAAATCTTCTTTAACAATAAATCTTCTACTGTGAAATTTGCAAACAATCAAACAGTTCAAACATGTTTTCTTTATTCAAAACAAAAATAGTTTTACATAAATTAATCAAACTTGCGTTAAGTTTGATTATTTTACGTAAAACTTTCCAAAAAAGTCCAGACTTTTATCAAAATGTGAGACTTTTTGCCAGGATTTTTCAAATTCCTAAATGGTAACTCTATCCACAGGTCGTCTGCAAGCAGCCCCTAAGCCAGTCGGAGCAGGAGACCCTGTCGAACTACTACTTCATGTCTTCCGTGATGCGGACCAGCCAGTGGATGTCCAAGCCCAAGAGTGTGATCGTCATGATCGAGTCGGAGGACGATATATGCGCCGTGGTCTCTATACAGAACTATTCCGTAAGTAACTTCTCCCTTCTTCTTTTTTCCCTTGTCCCTTGTCACTTGTCCCTTGTCCTTTGTCACTTGACCCTTGTCCTTTGTCACTTGTCCCTTGTCATTGGTCACTTGTCCTTTGTCACTTGTCCCTTGTCATTTGTCACTTGTCCCTTGTCCTTTGTCACTTGTCCCTTGTCATTGGTCACTTGTCACTTGTCCTTTGTCACTTGTCCCTTGTCCTTTGTCACTTGTCCCTTGTCCTTTGTCACTTGTCCCTTGTCATTGGTCACTTGTCCCTTGTCATTGGTCACTTGTCCCTTGTCCTTTGTCACTTGTCCCTTGTCATTGGTCACTTGTCCCTTGTCCTTTGTCACTTGTCCCTTGTCCTTTGTCACTTGTCCCTTGTCCTTTGTCACTTGTCCCTTGTCCTTTGTCACTTGTTTCTCGTCCCTTGTGCCTCGTCCCTTGTCCCTCATTCCTCGTCCCTCGTAATTCGTCACTTGTCCCTTCTTCCCCCTCCTTTCTCCCTTCTCTCTTCTCCCTTACTCCTCCTTAATCCCTACACCCTTCTCCCTTCTCCCTAAACCAACCTTCCTTCGAAGCGCGAAGGTAGAAGAAAGGCAGCAAGGTATTTATCCCAGACAAGCGATTTTGTTTTCAACGTACGAGCGAAGTTCTACGAGTCTAATTGAACGATCTGCCATTTTTATGTATGTTTGTTTGTTTGATGATAACTTAAGTAGGCACCTAGATATCTTTAATCAGAGCTTCATGGCATTTGATAGGCTGATAGAAGTATTCAATAAAATTTTCGCAGGATTGCCGGGATTTGGCGTTCTTTACTATTATATCTTGTGTATTTGTTTCAGTGTCCAGTGTTCGACAACGAAAGAGATATTCTGTATGACGGCTACTACTTGACGATGACTAGACGGGGCGGCATCACTCTTACGGTACGTAGAGAAATGGTTAAAAAAAATATAATGAAGCCTGTAATTTTTGGTAGAGAGGCCTTTGAAACTTGCGGCCCTGGGCTCTGTTTGCACCATTAGAGGTTAAGACGTGATGATGTATGTGTGATAAGATTTCATATAAATGGGGGAACAGTACGATAGCAAGAGCAATTATTATTCTATATGATAAAATTAAGGCGACATGTTTATTTTTAAATTATCACTCTAATATTATAAAAGCGAAAGTTTGTGAGTGTATGTGTGTGTGTGTGTGTGTGTGTGTGTGTGTGTGTGTGTGTGTGTGTGTGTGTTTGTGTGTGTGTGTGTGTGTGTGTGTGTGTTTGTTACTTTTTCACGCGCAAACGGCTGGACCAATTTTGACACCCTGGCCTAATACATAGGACTAGCTACGTAACCCTAAAAAAGATCGCGACGAATTGATAACCTCCTCCATTTTTGGACTTCGGTTAAAAATATTTTATTAAGATACCGTATTAAGTAGAATAAGTTTTAGAAAAGTCAATATCCGCTAGTTTCCAACCAGTCCAATCAGATACTTTTTTCTAAACGTCAAAGCAAACATTGTCTATGGGATTTGTATGAAATAGCACGTCGTGACCTCGTGACATAGTTTCTTGAAGTCAAATAGCGCTCCTATTATTCGTTTTTTTGCAATAATAAATATAAAAAAAATCACGTTAAAAATGGATATGATCATGGACAAGTGACATTGTTGTCCCCCTACTGATAAGAGTACATACGTTTTGCGCCTGAATACTACCGTATTCTACAAAGTACTGTTTTGTTTCTAAATAAATAAGAATATGTTTTTTTTTTTTGTACAGCAAGACACATTCCCTCTCGGCTTCTACATAGTGTTCATAGTGAAGACATCTGACGACGACTGCATAGCCAGCGTGGGCACCAACGCGACCATGACCAGAATGGCGACCTACTTCGGCTGGAGGGAAAACGGCGCGGTCAATGTCACGACCAATGATGGGCGGGTGAAGTCGTTCAGGTTGGTTATGTTTTGTATCGAGGAGGGGATTTTTTTTATTAGGAGGGGGTTCAATCCCCCTCCTAATAAATACTAGTTACATGTAACCTTTAAATCGCCATTCATTACTTTAGTTGCAGAACGGTCGCGTGACTGAGACGTCATTGACTACTAAAGTTGTCGTAATTATACTAGTTTTACTAGGCTTGGTGTCGGGGGTAAAGTAACGTAAATAAGCGCACTTCCACGCCACACTAGGTTGCTTAACATGCAAAAGCGCCAGTAACATTAGTCCCGCTGGGCCATCGAGCTTCTTCTGTATTTTCGTCAGACAGCGTAGGTAAGTTTCTACATCGTATTCATAGTGAAGACATTTGACGACGACTGCATTGGCACCAACGCGACCATGACCAGAATGGCAACCTACTTCGGCAATCAATCGGCAGTCAATGCCACGACCAATGATGGGCGGGTGAAGTCGTTCAGGTTATTTATGTTTTGTATCGAGGGGGAATTTCGGGTTCAATCCCCCTCACCAAATAAAGGCAAAGGGCCTTTATTTGGTGACGAGGGGGTTACATTTAAAGCCCCTCGGAGTCACCAATCCAAGAGTTGACCACGCCAGGTTGCTTAACATGCAAAAACGATAGTAAGTATACTCCCACTGGGCTATCGAGCGGTTGAAGACGTTCAGGTTAGTTATGTTTTATATCGAGGGGGGGATTTACAGGGTGAGAGGGACACTAGTTACATTTAACCTTTTGAACGCCATTGACCACTTTAGGGATAAAGAAAGATGTCCTTTTTTTGGAACGAAGTTTCTTTTTGGACGGACTTGGCGAATGCCGGGGTTAGGCGAAGAAAAGTGTAGGATTATTCCCAACCGAGTGTTGATTTTTTTTTCTCAGTTTTTTTATTTTGTTTCAGCTTTACTATAATAGAGACCATATCGTACCAGGAGTACATGATAGCCGCGGGCGCTGCCCTGGCCTTCTTCCTGTGCTTCTACGCGGCCGCCCTGATCGCCGTGGTCTGCCAGAAGACTAAGCGCGCCGCGAGCAGTATTGGGGAGGCTGGCAGCAGCGAAGGTAAATAGTCAATTAGAAAAAAGTTAAAAAATGGGTATAATTGTATTTCTTTCTGAGCTTCTGCTTCTGAGTGGTCTGCCAGAAGAGAAAGCAGGCGGTGAACAGAATTAGAGAGGCCAGCAGTAGTAAAAAAAGAGTAAATTAGAATAAAATATGTACATTTGTACTTTTACACATACGAGAAAAGTGCGAGACAAAAAAATACGCTATTTTCCAACAAGTCAATTTAGATACTTTTTTCTAGACGTTAAAACAAGTTTCTATGAATTTTGAATGAAATACAGGCAAATGACGTCATAGTTTTTATGGAGTAAAATAGCGCCCTTATTATAAGTTTTTCTGCAATAATAAATTTAAAATTACGTTAAAATAGATATGTCCAAAGACAAGTGAAATTATTTTGCAACGTTTTATTTTGTCATCAGTACAAAATATTTTATTTTTGGCTTAGGAACATACCCAATTGTATTTCTTCTTGTGCTTCTATGCGGTCGCCGTGTTCGCCTTGGTCTGCCAAAAGAGAAACAGGCGGCGAAAAGAAGTGAAGAGGCTAGCAGTAGTAAAGAAAGAGTAAATTAGAAAAAAATGGTTACATTTGTACTTTTTCACATACAGAAATAGAGCGAGACAAAAAAAATGTTTCGATATCGAGTGGCATATCAAATGAAAGGTTTAAATTAGAACATTTAAAAATAACAAATATACATTGTCAGCTTTTTTTTTTTTTTATTTAGCTGTAAATGGCTCTCGTAGTCGGCTTTTAAATTATTAAACATATACAAGATTACTTTTAAACATCGGCATCATTTTTAGAGCAAGTTCAGTTTACAATACTAAACTTTTTCTATAAAATATTCAAAAATCTATTTTAAAAAATTCGTCTTCCCATTTTATTTTCATTTGGCTGAACACTGCTTTCTAAGGGAAGTTTTTTATTGTTTTTATGGAAAGCATTTCAGTATCGCGGACTGAACTTGCTCCAAAAGTGTTGCCGGTGTTTAAAATAAACATTGCATATTTTTTTTAAATTTTCTTTTTTGTTGTAAACTTGTATAAATAGAAAAGCACGTCTCACTTCTCCCATACACTTAACCCCTTGTATGCCCGAATGTCCTTTTGTGTGTGGCTATACCTAGGCTCCCGGTATAAATTAACTGTCTTACTATTGTGTCTGGTATTGTTAACACACAAAAGGATATCAGAATCACATTAGATAAACAATGCTTTTTCGCGTAGATCCACGCATCGGCATACGAGAGGTTAATGAACTCCTTTTGAAGAAAATATGTCCCCCCTTTCCCTCCCTTCCCCCTCCCCCTCCCGTTCCCGTACTAAGCGCACCCGTTTTCACGTCTAGTATGACTGTTCAGAAGGTCGCTCTACGCCCCCCGCGACTTCGCACGACACCGACACCGTCGTGAGACGTCGCGTGGTCGTCAACGACAGCGGGGAGTCGTCGCGGGGCGGGGGGACCGGCGATGTCGCGCACAGGACTGGTGAGTCACTTTATTTTTAAAAAATAAAATAAAAACTCATACACACTGCCGTGTGGTTTCCGGCAGAGCCGTGGGATAGCCTAGCGGATTAGATCGTTGAAATGGCAGTGGACGGGACTCATAGCGCGACGAACCGATGGCCAATGGGGCAAAAAGGTTCTCGAAGCGTGGGACACCCACCCAAAAGGTGTTCAGACGACCTGACCAAGGTTGCTGGAAGGCATTGGATGCAAGTCGCTTTAGATCGGTCATTTTGGAAATCTTTGGGAGAGGGCTGTGTCCAGCAGTGGACGTTATGCGGCTGAAGTGATGATCCGGCAGAGTAGAATAGGATCATAGGTCCTCCCGTGGATGTAGTAGAAGGTGACTTAGGAAATACAAGCTGAACAAAGCTTATTAACATCAGTGAGCCAACCCGTCTGGCCAGCGAGGACAGTGTAGGCCAATTCCTCTGGCTGCTCTGGCCAAGTATGGCTCTGGTAGTACAGGGAGGGTCGTGCTCCAGCAGTGGAGACAAAAAGACCTGATGATACGTACTTTTATTGTACTTGCGATTTTAATACCTACCGCGAAGTGAGACAGGCTTGTCCTTGCTTACTACGAAATCTTAAAAAGGATGCATGTACAGCGCTCTTGACGTCACTGCTATTAGGCCTCGCGCGTACGAAAGAGATAGAAGTCCCCGCCACGCTTCCACTCTTAAATTATGAACGCTAATTACTACTTAATTAACCATTTTTCTTGCTATTTAAAAAAAAATCAACGTATAATACACATTAAAATAAAATATATTACAGAGGACGCCAGTTCATCTTCCGACACGGAGTCAGATTTCTCCACACTGGATGACGTCAACACCGACAAAGATGTACATCTGTTGGGAGGGAAGCTGTGTGTTGCCAACTTAGCCAGGTAAGGTCTGCCCTAGCATGGTACCGGCAACAGTGTTTATCGAGCGCTATCGTATATATAGTCCATACATAATAGGTTGGGGAAAAAGACTTTTCGCATTTTATATGAAAATTCAAAACATTTTTTAATATAGTTTATTTACATTTAACTAAAGTATGTAGGTACCATTTTGTTCGATAACTTTTTGCCATCTTATAGGTAGGGACATGATCCCATTGCTATAGAAATTTTGGGGCTTCTGATAAAAAAACTGCTTTGGCAGTCCTGTCATGATGTTAACCTGACACTGCCTAAAGAATTTTGAAGAGACCGAAACAGGTGGAAATCTGAAGGTGCCAGGTCAGGACTATACGGCGGATGCATTAACACCTTCCAGCCAAACTCTCTTAATTTTTGCTGAGTGGTTAAAGATGTGTGAGGTCTAGCGTTATCATGATGAAAAACCACACCCCTTCTGTTGATTAATTCCGGCCGCTTTCTCTCAACTTCTTGCTTTAATCTTATCAGTTGTTCGCAGTAGAGTTCTGAATCGATGGTCCTGCCTGGTGGTAACAGCTCATAATGAATAATGCCCTTCCTATCCCACCACACACACAGCATCACCTTGTTGCGAGTTAACCCGGGTTTCGCCACAGTCTGAGAAGCCTGACCGGCCTGTGACCTTTTTCGCACGTTCTTGTCGTACGTGATCCACTTTTCATCACCAGTTATCAATTTCTTCAAAAATGGTTCGGTCTCATTACGTCGTTATAAAGAATCACAATTGAGTACACGGTTCATTAGGTTTCTTTCAGAGAGCTCGTGAGGTACCCGAATATCGAGCTTTTTTGTGTACCCATTTTTAGGGTTCCGTAGCCAAATGGCAAAAACGGAATCCTTATAGATTCGTCATGTCTGTCTGTCTGTCCGTCCGTATGTCACAGCCACTTTTTTCAGAAACTATAAAACCTATACTGTTGAAACTTGGTAAGTAGATGTATTATGTGAACCGCATTAAGGTTTTGGCACAAAAATAGAAAAAAAACAATAAATTTTTGGGGTTCCCCATACTTAGAACTGAAACTCAAAAATTTATTTTTCATCAAACCCATACGTGTGGGGTATCTATGGATAGGTCTTCAAAAATGATATTGAGGTTTCTAATATCATTTTTTTCTAAACCGAATACTTTGCGCGGGAGACACTTCCAAAAAGGAAAAAAGTGTGTCCCCCCCCCCCCCGTAACTTCTAAAATAAGCGAATTATAAAACTAAAAAAAATACATGATGTTCATTACCATAAAAACTACCAGCGAAAATTGGTTTGAACGATATCTAGTAAGTAGTTTTTTTTAATACGTCATAAATCATAAACGGCAATTTACCTTTCATTCAATCAAGTCAAATATAAATTTAAAAAAAAAACATACTACAAGTCTTTTATATTATGTTATTTGCTACTACGGAACCCTTCATGGGCGAGTCCGACTCGCACTTGGCCGCTTATTTTTCAAATGCGCCAAAACTGTTTTGTGGTCAATTCCCAGTTCTTCAGCTACGTCGTAACTACTGATATGCCGATCTTGCTCCACTTTTTCAAAAATAGCATCCATTTTATCCGTAACAAGGCGACCAAAGCGACGTGCATCTTTGACATCAAAATTTCCGGATTGAAAACGCTTAATTTGTGCTACTCTCACAGACACTGCACTAGGTCCATAAACATCGCAATTTTTTTTCGCGGCTTGCGTTGCATTTTTACCTTTTTGGTAGTAAAATTTTAAAATGTATCTAATTTCTTCATTAGATTCACTCATCTTGACGGTAAGAAAAACAAATGAAAATCCAACCTCAACATCCCAACCTAATATTATACTTAAATAAAAGTTCTGTCAGTCTGTCTGTACTCTTAGAATGCGCTTTTCAGTAACACGTAGAGAAAAAAGATATTGTATATTCACAAAAATGTTCCCTACCGCTGTCACCCCAATAGCCAATAAAGCACTGCGCAATGGGCTTGTTAAGTAATTATTAAAAAGATCTGATTCGCAATCTGTTTCGAGGAATAGCTTCTAGGAGGAGCTTTCTCTAATCAGATTTTAAAATAAGGTCTTATTTAGATATTTGCAAAAATCCCATTGACCTTCATTCTTTAAGCAAGGTCAAGTTTATTTAAGGAATTGATGTCACGATGAAGATTTTTTGAGTAAAGTTGGCAATTTCCGCTTTCAGTTCTGTACTGAAGTGCCATTTTTGAAACGCGTTGTCACCTAAACGACTATTTTTTCCATACAATAATCGTTCGTTTAGTGACTCCACGTTTCAAAAATGGCACCACTGTATTATATGTCACTGTCACTGTCATCTACCATACATACAACTAAGAAACAACTTGACAACAACCAACATAACGACGGTAATTTAAACAGTAGACATTGACAGTTGGCAGATGTCATTGTTGTTTAGTGCAGGCATAGGAAAAATGTAACCTTCGATTGCTGAGTGTCGTCACTTCCGGTGTAATGTTTAAAATTACATAAAAAAATCCTGATAACACTTAGATTTTTTTTATTCATATTACTTTCTTAAAATTGTCTATATTTTCGATTAAAGGCACCTTTGACACTTTTATATTTCTTAGTTGACTAGTGACTGCCCAATTCCAATCAATGTAAAGCTGCGATGAAGCTTTTAGTGCCCAACGTGACGTGGCCGTTGAGACTCTGTCTGACCGTATTGAGGGGGACGAGCTTTTGGTGGCCGAGAAATGTGAATGGTAGTCAGGAAGTTGTATGGAACAAATCACACAGATTGAATTAGCCTCAAACATCAATGACCAACTCGTCTGGTCAGCGTGGAGAGTGTAGGCCAAGTCTTCTGGCTGCTCTTTTTTTTTTTGTTTTTTATTCAATGTTGGATAAATTTATCTCTTATTGAAGGTCATTTTTTTTAAATATTTTTTTTTAGTGCAGAAGCTAAAAACTACTAGCGTTTCGGAACGACCACTGCTGGGAAGATTACGCTGAAAGAAACCCAGTTCAGTCTCTCTGGCCAAGTATGGCTCTGGTAGTGCAGAGAGGGTCGTGCTCCTGCAGTGGAGACAGAAAGACCTGATGATGATGATGTTTATATTTGACAGATGTCGCCCTCGAGTCCTGTCCGCGCGGTCTAAGATGTACTTATGGAACGTCCTTACCGTGGCTGTCTTCTACACTTTACCGGTCATACAACTCGTCATCACATACCAACTGGTGAGTCAGATCTTAAGTCTAAGCACAGAATTAATAATAGTATTACATACAGAACAGAAACTCGCACCGTCCCCCGCAATCTGGCGTCCCCGCAACCCCTCCCCCGCTTTTGGGCCGTGTAAGCGCCTGTAAAACAGGGTTGTTGCTAGTCGCTCGTTAAGGTTACGTGAGTCACTTAGGATTATTGAATTATAATGTTGAGAAACTGCGCATATCATCATTGTTTATCCACGGAAAACAGCAAAGAACGAAAATTTTATATATATGCGAGTGGTGAAAACGGCAAGCAAAGCAACAAATTGTGTGGTGAGGGCGGCGACCCTGATTGTTTAACTTACTCATTTGACGTTTACACGGATATATTATTTCGTTTGTAGTAATACTAGGTATATTTATGTGTTACTCCGTTTCTATGAAGTGTCATACCTGTGGTCTAAGACAAGGCAAAAATGGCCCTCATTTGAATTTAATAGTTTTACCGTAAATGTGGTTAAAATACTCAACTATTATGAAATCGAAAGAAAAATAGACTATTATCGAGTGATAAAAATATCCAAAGATAAATAAATGATTTTTGACTTTGAATACTTCTGCCACGGAAGAGAAAAAAATAAGTTTGGAAAATCCAAAAAAGCACGCCTCAAAGGGTCCATAATTTTTTTTTAATTCTTACGCATATAGAAAAATAAAGATATATATAGATATACTAAAACTATGAAGAACAGTCGATATTTTTTTTTTGTTTATTTAATAACAATTAAACCACATCGAATCAGACCCTGAAAAATGAAAGAGTTCTATTCCTGAGCATACTCAAGCGTAAGAGAAAAAAAAAGACTCGATTAGTAAAGTATTTCGGTCGTTATCCTCTTAACAAGAAAAGCCTCCGCACATACAGACACTCGGACGTCCAAGACAGAACTTTTTTAAACTGTTTTTTAACTAGTTTAAATAAAAAAAATGACATCAAAAATATCATGAGTGTTAAAAAAAGTGTTTTTTTCTTAATATGTGTGTGCATATATTATCTTACAAGTGCAATGTATGATACATAAAGACATTTTAAATTCGAAAAATCAGATGTTTTGCGCGAAGTGACAGTAGTACCCACCTCAACGCTTCGCTTATGAGGCGTGCAATAGTGGAAGTGCCACTTCACAAAAATATCGGAACCAGTAATCAAGTTTGCATTACATACAACGTGGAATAGACATACCTATAATAAATCGAAACACAGGCTATACAAGATCACTATAGTATGATGATAATAAAATAACAGTCAAAAAACAAAAAAAAAAAACGACGGGTTGCACTCTGGGAGTGCCGGCAGAAGTGAAAACTTGAATATTAACGTTGTGTATTTTTGATATTTTGGAATGGTTAGGGAATAATTTTGCGCGAATTGCTTTAATTATCAGTATAAAATATTTCAAATCTTTTCTGAACCACAGTCTGTCACAAATGTCACAAGCATGACCAAATTCATTTTCAACAAAATCATTTTCAAATACACAGCAGTATGGCCACTACACAGACGGTCGAGCCATCAGCTGTTACCATCCATGGATGCGCGTAGCACGCTGTAACATAAACACACACGAACATTCGCGCAAGCGACCTGCGCCGCCTAAACGAAACAGCAGGCGCAAGCATACATTTTCGCCGCGCCGTAGAAAGAGAGGGGGATACTCCCTCTCCTACGCCGCGCCAGCTGTCTACTCTCCATCCGTCTTACGAATTTTCGATCAGGTCACGTGTCCTGACGCGAGTTTAACATTTTTTACCCATTCCAAAAAAAGTGCACAACGCCGCTAAAGAAGTTTTCACTTCAAAAAAAACGACATTCCCATATAAATTGCCCGGGAGGCTGCATACTTTCGTATGGAAATGTCTTTCTTTTTTAGTTTTAAACTGTGATTATTTATAGATTTGCTACAGAACCCTTCGTGCTCGAGTCCGACTCGCACTTGGCTTTTTATTTAATTTGCCTGGCAAAAAACTCGTTTCAGATGCTAAACCAATCCGGCAACCAAGACCTGTGCTACTTCAACTTTTTCTGCGCCCACCCTCTGATGGTTCTATCAGACTTCAACCACGTCTACTCCAACCTGGGATACATCACGCTGGGAATACTGTTCTTGGCCCTGGTCTGGCGAAGACACGGGTATCACAAAGCGAAGACTGCAGCTCAGGTATAAACATCCCTAGTATTCATAAAAAATTAGAGCCGTTTTTAAACCTATTTTAGTTTTTTTTTTTAATAACATTACAGTCGTATTTATTTTAATACAAACAGTTAGGAACTTAAATTTAAACTATACAAACTTATTAAAATTTAAATTAAAACTAATATAAAATTAATTTTAGTTAATTAAAGAAAATAGGTATATATAAGGTCTAACGAAATATACTGAAACTATTTTAAGGGTAAATTCAGTCCATGATTCTGAACAACTTTTCCCAAGAAACATTAAAAATATCGAAATATGAAAAATATTTTTTTTCCTCCCATACAAGTTGACCGATCAGCTGATCCGAGTATGTATGGAAAGCCAAAAATTATTTCCGTATTCTGACATGTGTTCCTTGAAAATTGTCCACTATCACGGACTGAATTCACTCTTAAAATAGTTTCAGTATATTTTGTTAGACCTTATATATGTATGTCACAGTTGGATTGTACGAGTATATTCCGTTGGTTGACAAAACCTCTAGCTGTTTCGCGTTACAGTTCGGTTTTGTAAAACAGCTGAGAATCGTTCAGCTGGACTGTCTATGAGTTACGCAATTACGTTTAACAAAACAGCTAACATTTAGATCACATGTAGGGTATTGAACTGTCTAGTTATCACGGTTCAGTGGAGTCTTAGTAAAGGTTCCCGTTTTTACCTTCTTGGTACGGAACCCTAATAATCCACTTACCATAGAGGGCTTCACCATACATTTTAAAAATAAAATTCCTATTTTTTTTTGTTTCAGAAAGAACTAGGAATCCCACAACACTTCGGCCTACTGTACGCAATGGGCATAGCCCTAGTATCAGAGGGAATGCTCTCGGCTGCTTACCACGTCTGCCCTAACAGCATGAACTTCCAATTTGGTACGTAGCATTATCATCATCATCATCATCAGTGGGTGGTGAGTGCGATGTGCGATGAGTGTTGCGAGTGTAGTGAGTGTGGTGGGTTGCAATGAGTGCTGTGAGTGCTGGGAGGCAGTGAATGTGGTGAGTGCGGTGAGTGCGAAGAGGGCGGTGAGTGCAGTGAGTGTGGTGGGTGTATAGTTGTAAAACAGCGGTTGTTATCGGGTAGTTATCCAAAGCGGCCGATAATAACGTATGAACAGCGGCTGACAACCGGCTGCTTATCCGACTCAATACCAAAAGGTCTTATAATTTTTACAGTTCCTAAGTCGATTTTGTTATAATAAACGTGCCGATATATACAAATAGGTATTTTTACTAAATGAATTACCTTGACCTTTAAACCGTGACAGGGTCATGGTTTAAAATATAAAATGTTCAATATTATGAATTATTTTGGAATGTCCTTTAACACGACAGATAATAAACTAATGTTTGTAAACTAAACCTACCTACTTATTTATACGGTTATACCGTACATAATAGGATATTAATCTGTAGCATGCCTACCCATCGTCATATAAACATTATTATTTCTTTTCCTTGTAACTAGATGGCGCTTTAAGGTAAAAATTAAAACATAAAAATCTTTTATAACTATTATTTAAATAAAGAAGTACTCTAATTAGTTAAATAAGACTTATATGAAGTGCAATATATTTTTTAAAAGTATATTCAACACTTTCTTTGTCATCTTTTTGGCTAGTCGTGTGTGCTGCCATCTCTGAGAGGCCACCCTGCAACTCCCGTATTGCGTGCTTACGGACCCTCCAATCGTTTCTATGGCGTTGGGTATCTGTTACGTTAGTAATTATATTATCTTTGTCTGTAGGTATGAAACTCTGATTCGTCACTTTATTATTATTGTACAATCGTACTTAATAAATAGGTTAATGCAAAGCGTTCCGTCCTCTTTGCCTACATCGTAAGAGATAGGTTAGGTATACTCATACCCTGCGTGATCTCCGTCTCCACTCGAGCGCTAGATAGGGTAGGTATTATACCGAAACAAACAGCACCGCGTCGCGTTGCGCAAAAAATGATTTAAATGGCTGAAAACGGCTTTTTTCTCTTTACCAAAAACACAAAATCGACGTCGTAGGTACCTACACATGTGAAACTACTACTAAGACGTCTGTTTTGTGTTTCGTGTTTTTCGTATTATGTGATCAACTCGAGTAAGATGAAACATTAATTTCAAAAGTTAAATATTTCAAAATAACATCGACACAATTAGGAAATAGGAAAGAGCGCCTATTTAAATTATTATTTCTGAATTTACGAATAAAGTAAGTAGGCAAATAAACAAAAATAATCACTTAGGACATTAAACGGATTCAATAAAAAACATAAAGACATGTCAACCGTAGACAGATGTTTATGGTTGTTATCCGTAGTCAGCGAAAAAAGCGGCTGGTTACCCGCTGGCTTACTACGATAACAACCGCCTTCACATCTATAGGTGGGTGCGATGAGTGCGGTAAGTGTGATGAGCATTGTGAGTGCAGTGAGGGTGATGAGTGCGATAAGGGCGGTGAGTGCAGTGAATGCAGTGAGAACGGTAAATAAGAAGAGTGTTGCGAGTGCAGTAAGTGTGGTGTGGAAGGTTGCGATAAATGCGGTGAGGGCGGTGGGTGCGAAGCGTTAGGTGGAAAGGGTGCAGTGAGTGCAGTAAGTGGGTTGAGAGGGTTGAGTTCAGTGAGTACGGTGGGTGTGGTGCGATGAGTGCAGTAAGTGCTGTGAGGGTGGTGAGTGCAGTGAATACAGTGAGTACGGTGAATGTTGCGAGTGTAGTAAGTGTAGTGGGTGCGATGGGTGTGGTAAATACGGTGAGTGCGATGCAGGGACATTACGTTATATACCGACGTCAACTTTTAAAAGTGATGTTCAACAAAATGTATATTTTTCTAGACACGTCGTTTATGTACGTGACGTCGGTGCTGTGCATGGTGAAGATCTACCAGTCGAGACATCCAGACATCAACGCGCGCGCGCACGCTACCTTCGGGGTTCTGGCGCTTATCATATTTATTGGTAAGCTGAACAATTATTACTCGTATATACTAGCTGAAGCAAGCGAATTCGTTTGCGTGGTCTATGAGTCTGGAAAATGCTCATCAGGTTGAACAACTTTTGCTAAGGCGTCAATTATACCCTATATGTTGCCCAGGCTTAACAGCTGTATAACAAAAAAAAGTTTCATAAGAATCCGTCCAGTATTTTCTGAGATTAGCGTGTACAAACAGACAAATAGAAAAAAAGACATACAGACACAGTTTTATCTATCTATACATATAATAAAACAGTAAAAAAAGTGTGTCTGTTCATTAAATATATTTCCAAAAAAATATTGGGGGTGATAGAGACGTAGTAATAGAGAAAGAATTTTTTAAAATTTTGGTCAGTGTGTCTCTTTGCACACGCTAATTTTCGGAATTACTGGACAGATTCGAATTAAACTTTTTTTTTGTTATATAACTGTTAAACCTGGGCAACATATAGGGTATAAATGATTTTGTAAAATGGAACACCTGACGCAGAACCATTATTTTGTAACTCAATAAATAAATACAACAGCAGAATGGAACACGCTCGGATGACCGAGGTTTATGTTTTTTACCATTTCCCATAATTACATCTAAACATATGCTTTGTATATATTTTTGGAATACTTCTTTTTAAAACCACACTTAATTTTACATGAAAAAAATTAATACATACTTAATTTGGCACCAAACCTTCGCAATTTTTTTTTTCATTTTTTATATACCGAGTCACCCAGTCAATCAAGCTGGTTAGAGCATACCAAAGAAATATACATACATAGTACATACACTCAAATAAAAACATAACCCTCCTACGGCGGAGTCGGGTAAAAATTATAATTTTTACCGCCAATCGGGTCTGTTGTTATTTTGTTAACCTCCGACTAAGTCGGATGACAATACAATATTATGAAGTCAATGAGCTGTTCTGATGATGGAACCGGGAGATATTCGACGGAACTCAGCTATAAAACAACGTAACCTCATACGATGTCTAGTGTCTGATCACGTAGACGGAAGGCGGTCGACGGAACTCAGTAATAAAACGACGCAACTTTATCGAGTTTGGACTTAGTTCATTTGTCTGAATAAGTATTTTGGGCTCGCAATACAGCTTGTACAAAAAAATGTTTTTTTTTTCAAAAAAGCGGCCAAGTGCGAGTTGGACTCGCCCATGAAGGGTTCCGTAGCAGCAAGTAACATAATATAAGTCTTGTAGTATGTTTTTTTTATTTTTCTATTTTAGTTGATTGAATGAAAAGTAATTTGCGGTTTATGATTTATGACGTGTATTAAAAAAAACTACTGACTAGATCTGGTTCAAACCAATTTTCGCTGGTCGTTTGCATGGTATTGAACATCATATATATTTTTTAGTTTTATCATTCTCTTATTTTAGAAGTTACAGGGGGGGACACACATTTTTCCACTTTGAAAGTGTCTCTCGCGCAAACTATTCAGTTTAGAAAAAAATTATAGAAACCTCAATATATCATTTTTGAAGACCTATCCATACATACCCCACACGTATGGGTCTGACAAAAAAAATAATTAATTTCAGTTTTAAGTATCCCCCATAAAACTGAAATTAAAAAAAATATTTTTAGCTCCCAAAAATTATGTATTTTTTCTATTTTTGTTTGAAAATCTTAATGCGGTTCACATAATACATCTACTTACCAAGTTTCAACAGTATAGTTCTTATAGTTTCGGAAAAAAGTGGCTGTGACATACGGACGGACAGACAGACAGACAGACATGACGAATCTATAAGGGTTTCGTTTTTGCCATTTGGCTACGGAACCATAAAAACTTATATTTTTTTTCAAAAATCTTATATTTTCTGTTACAGGTCTGGTGGGCGTTCTGAACGCAAACCTGTACTTCTGGCTGGCGTTCACCGTGCTGCACCTGGGCACGTGTCTCATCATGACCTTCCAGATATACTACCTCGGCCGGTTCAAAATTGGTGAGTCACAGTTCTTGCAGTATGATTTGAAAGACCTACGCGGCGTAGTGGTCACCCTGCGGTCCGCCACCCAGAGGCTCCGGGTTCCATCCCCTGTCAGAGCAAGTTGGAAAATGGCCTTTTTCAAATTGTCCTGGGTCTTGGATGTTTATGTATATATGTATTTGTTATAAAATATAGTAACATTGAGTTAGTATCCCATAACACAAGTCTCGAACTTACTTTGGGACTAGCTTAATCTGTGTGATTTGTCCCTATTTTTTTTTATTCCTGTACAGGTAGCGGCACGAAACTCTAGCGCTGACCTTGCTTGCGCAAAAGTCAAAAACTAATACTTTACCCGTGAGCAGTATCCCCTCTACACTTCACTCAGCGCTAGACTTACGTGCCGCTACTTGTACTATCTATCTTTTAAATTAGTCACGAATCCTAATATAAGAACATAGATAATGTAATGAAATGTTTATGCTGCTGGTCAGAGTTCATCCGGGGTCACGCAGCAGTTTTGGACGGGTGTTACTACGTGGTCCCGATCCATTGACCTTCCGCCGAGTAATTTTTACGAGGCCGTAGGCCGAGTGATGCGAGCCCATAGGCCGAGCTGCGGGCGAGGGCGAAGCCCGAGCCACTTTTATCGAGCGCTGCTTTGTTTTTTTTTTGGCAATCCAAAATACCTGCCGAAAGTCAACTGCTTGCGATTTGGGCGGAACTTAAAACAGCATTAAGATTTTAGATGCAAGATGGCCGCCTACATTTTTTTATTTTTCCTTTAGTGACTGCAGTCTTTACCCATTTTCTGAACTGGAAACACGTCTTAGTCTACCTCATCAGCCGCACGAAAAACCGCGGGCTGCTTGCAGTCTGCGCAATGTCCGAAAAGCTAGTAATTTGTTAGACCTAATACTTTTATGTCGCCAGTCGGAGTTCATTAGGGGTCACGCGGCAGTTTTGGGTGGGCGTTGCTATATGCTCTCGATCGAAATGTATGAACATTTTTTTCAAAAACAAAAAAAATAAATATATTTATGACCCCCTCAGCGGGCGGCGCTATCGTGCGCGCGGTGCGCTCACTAGCGGCGCGGCCGCTGGCGGCGGTGACGCCGGCGCACTGCGGCCGCTGCGTGCTGCTGCTCATCGCCAACCTCGCCAACTGGGCCATCGCCGCTTACGGGTACGTACTAGCACGTCAACTTATTAATAAGGCAATTATATATATTTATATTAGTACGGCAACTATGTCACTTATTAAACTAATAGGAATACCTTTGCAAATTACAAAGTAATTATGTCATAAATTACATAATTACTTAGTAATTTGCAAAGGTATTGATTTATAAAGTATATATTTCAATAAAAAGACATGTCAAGATTGTTTAAATTTATTTAAATACCTAACCAAATGGAAGTTTTGTAGTTTACCTGACAAATAATAGATGGCGCTACGTCGTATATTATTTAACAGCTAGCGCCGTCTATTATTTGTCACTTAACATCGGTTACAATATTATGTAGTTCCGCCACTTATCGCTAGATGGCGTCGTCGGGAGTTTTTTTTTATTTGCCCGGCAAAAAACTTATATTATTTTATACGTTTGCCAGCGTGGCGCAACACAGCCGCGACTTCGCCTCCCATCTCCTGCTGGTGCTGATGAGCAACCTGTTCCTCTACACGCTGTTCTACATCGTCATGAAGTTGCTGCACCGGGAGTCCATCGGGTGGTATAGGTGAGTGTTTTTTTTAATTTTACGGTTCTAGATACTAGTTCTTTAGAGTCCATCTTTATTTTTTCATTTCTTTATTCCTAAGCCTAACTCTCCTCTGTGGCGTAGTGGTCACCATGCTAGTCCGCCACCCAGAGGTTCCGGGTTCGATCCCCGGTTAGGGCAAGATGGAAAATGGTCTTTTTCAAATTGTCCTGGGTTTTGGATGTTTATCTATATAGTATCGTTGAGTTAGTATCCCATAACACAAGTCTCGAACTTACTTTGGGGCTAGCTCAATCAGTGTAATTTGTCCCTATATATATTTATTTATTCATTTATTTATTAACTATACAATCAAAGGTTGGTACTTCAAGGGAGCTTCTGGCGGCAAATCTATACGAGTCCACTGGTTTTCAGCCGATTGAGTGGCGGATACTTTACTTTTTAATAAACTATTTAATGAGCCAAGAACATTTTTTTATTTAGCCTACAGTTAGTCAAATATTTTTTTATATACAATAATTAGGTTAGTGTATGCGATGAAATAATTTATATATTTTCTTTAGATTAATATTATATTCTCTTGTTTCCCTTACAGCTGGGTGTTCATAGCGCTGACGTATGGAGTGTGGTTCAGTTCCAGCTACTTTTACTTGGACCAGAGCACCAATTGGGCGGTGAGTTATAAAAAAAAAACAGAAAAAAAACCTTTTATAATAACAAATGCATCAAATGCAAACACAAGTTTTAAATTTAATATACACGGTTATTTTTCATTGGTTTTGAAGCCGAAGACCACTTTCATAAGGATCGTTGGTGTTACCGACGGAAACCAGTGCGGTATTTTCTCCGAGTTCCTTTGCTCAGCTGGTAGCACGGTGGACTGCAGGTTGTGCGCAATGAAAACACTTTTCTCGCTTCACTTGTTTATTCCACTAGGCTCACAATGACACTGAAGTACAAATCACATTGATCCTGCCTTATATTTATACATTCGAGCCACAAAAAATCTCAAACTAAAAAGGGAAGGTGTGCCTAGATATATCCATTCCACTTTACAATGTCGGTTACCTCACAAGGGGCGTGGCCATGGAAATCCCCAAAATTACCAAGACCTATTGAAAATTCGTAAGGAAATTCCATGGCCAACCACCTATTTACCTCACGTTTAGCACTATATACCTGTGCTAGACCTAATACGCTAGGCAAAAAAATCAGAAACAAAAAATGTCGACTGAAACTCGAAATTAAAATCGTGAGATTTATTAGTAGTACCGCCGCCAGGTGCCGCAGGACGAATTCATCGGGGTCACGCGGCAGTTTTGGACAGGCGTTACTACGTAGTCTCGAAAATCATTTCCGCAATTTTTTCATCCTAAGTCATATACACATTTGGATTACATATATGGATAGAGGAATTTATTTATTATCATCATTATTTCAGCCGCATAACGTCCACTGCTGGACATAGGCCTCTCCCAAAGATTTCCAAAATGGCCGAAATTTATTTACTATACCAATTTTTTTTCCAAAACCTGTGAAAAGTCAGCATGTAGGTATTAAGTCTATTAAATAAATTTCTTTATGTAATTTTTCATCCTTTTCCCTCACAGCTGACCCCAGCCGAATCCCGGCGCAACAACCGAGTCTGCTCCCTGCTCCAGCTTTACGATTCGCACGACGTGTGGCACTTTCTGTCCTCGGTCGCCATGTTTTTCTCCTTCAACATGTACCTCACCATAGACGATAATCTGCAGGGAGTGCCCAGAGACAAGATCATGGTGTTTTAGAGCTGGTAGGGGAGAAAGAGACAGATATACTCGTATAAAGTGAGAGGTGTAAGAGGAATAGAAAGTGGTGGTTTTAGAAGGAGGTGGTGAACAGAGAATGTAAAAGATAAAGTGAGATAGGGAGAAGTTTTTGCCAGGCACATTAAAAGATGAACCTGTGCACCGATTTCCATCAAAACAGTGAAAGACCATCTCTATCAAGTCGGCTTTCAAACAAAAGAACCGCTTCAAAATCGGCCCATCCGTTTAGGCATTACAATAACACAGACAGACAAACACGTCTAACGTGTAACTTCCGTCTTTTTCGTCGGGGTTAAAAATAGATAGATCTCACTTCATTTCATGGTGTTTGAGTGAGGTTATAAAGAGAGAGAAAAAGAGAGAGGGGGATGAGAAATCATCATGGTATTTTAGAGATATGTTTTGAAGAGAGGAAAAGGAGATAGATAGAGAAAAACGGAGGTATAAAGAAAGAAAAGAGTGAAGTCATGTCTCAGGACTATGATGTTTTACCTACTTATTCATTAAAAAAATACAAACGCTTGCTGAACCTATTTTAGTAAAAGTATTTTTTGTCTTGTTCTTTCAATATCAAATATAGAAAAAACGAAAAAGGACAAAACATGTTTTAACTATAATAGGTTTAGCAAAAGGTTAAAGTCTCTCTTTATGTTAGCGCATTTCTAGTTGCATCCCTCGCTATGTTTTGGAGATTACATATTCCGTCTGTTACATTTCCACATAGATCGGCCTATGTTATGCTTGGGGCGTGAGCTGCGTCAAGAAGGACCATAGGACGTATTCAGTCCATCTCTGTCACTTCGTTATACACATGGTACAATAATACAGTTCTGAACTTCTTAAATCAGGGTTTTCAAAAAGTGACACCACATGGCAGCACAGTGACGTAATCTCCAATAAGCTGCTGTGATTGGACACATTTGACGGAGCAAAAGAACCTGTCAACTGATGGTCCAATGACAGCAGTCGGTTGGAGCTGACGTCACTGTGCTGCCATCTGGTGTTACATATTTTTGAAAACCCTGTTTGGAAGATTACTATATGAAAGCAGTTTTAAAAAATATATATATGAGATTATTGTATGTTTTAACTTCATGGTTAGTTTACCGATTTTATTTCGGCTTCTGCTTCAAGATATCTGACAATATTCCTGCACATAATCAGTAAATAAGAAATAATATTATATTCAGCAAATTAGTAATATATTCTTGTGATATAATGATATAGTAGAGACTAATCCGTAAGGGCAGAAACCAAAAAGGAATTGACATACTTATTAATATATTTAGTTTGTATCCAAATATTACTTTTTTTGTGAAAGTACAAGTTTTAGAGGTGTTGTAGAGTTGGTCAACATAAAAGATGAAAAGAAAATGTTTTTTTTATTAAAGTACATACAGATTTTAGAGTTGTTACAGAGTTGTACAACATAAAAAATAAAATAAATGTTTGTTTTTTAAGTACTATTTTTAGAGGTGTTGCAAAGAGTTGTTCAACATAAAGAGTTCATTGACCTTTTTGGCTTTGTCCATTTGGTTGCGTCCGTATATTGTAGAATTTCGGGATAAAAACTATCCTTTGTCCTTCCCCGGATTTTAAACTATGTCCATACCAAATTTCATCTAAATCGGTTCAGTGGTTGAAGCAGGAAGAGGTAACAAGCAGACAGAGTTCCTTTCGCATTTATAATATTAGTATGGATATGAATTTACGCAAAATATTAATAAATGTTGTATTATGTTTCTATAAATTGAGTTGTCTGAATTAAAAGTAAAAAAAATAGGACTTCCATACCAACGTCTATTTCTTTATCTAGCTTTTATTTAGAAACATATCAGATTTCGGCAAGTTTGTAATGTTTAACCGACTTCAAAAAAAGAGGAGGTTATCAATTGGAATGTAGTAAATATGTTTTTTTTTTCCGATTACTCGAAATCTGGACCAATTTGGACAATTATTTTTTTGTTTGAAAGGGCATACTTGTCACGTAGTCTCATAGGAATTTTATCGAACTAGGTTGTGTAGTTTTGTGTTGAAGCAGGGTTTTAGTTTTCCATTCCACACTTAATATATGAACTAGAAAGAAAATATAGCGGGTCATCAATTTTGGCCAAATTGCATACATCTAGGATTAAAATAGATTTTAAACATTAAATTCTTTTTTTTATTAATTCATGTACTTATTTACTGTTTTCAAATGCAAAGTGTTTTATTAAATAAGAAAGAAAAAATAAAAAAAATACATATTTACAAATATACACAGAAAAAAGTTAACTATTAATTTAGTCTAAAAAGTCGTGCCCACGTGGCATAGTGCCAAGAATGCTGGCCGCATTTCCGCGTTGGATCGCAATACTGATTCGTTGTGCGAAAAAACAGCCAGCCCTCTTGTCACCAGCGGCGCAGATCAGTCTTGGAGAGATCTCTTTAAGGAGACCCCTAGCATCGGGGCCCCAAGGTCCGAAAGTCTCCACAAAATGTAGTCATTATTTAAAGAACTATATTTGCGGCGCTTGGCGATCTCAGCGTTTTCAGCAGTTTACTGTTTTAAATCTGTTAAAATCCTAGACATATGTATTTTTTTATTTATTAAAATCTAGAGTACCTTTGTATGAAAAAGTCGACGGTAAGGGCGTTCTTAATTATATAAAATTGTAAAAAAAATGTTTATTTAAATATTTTTGTTTAGGCATTTTGATGATATTGTCTATTATAAATTTTTTTTTTTAATTATTTTTTATTACGAATTAGTTTTATTTTTGTTAGTAAATGTTTTACTGATCCATGACAAACAAAATAATTTAACCATTTTATTAATTGTATTTTTAAAGTCTTCGTAATTAAGAATTTTTTTGGTAAGTACATACCTTGTTTTTTTTTTTATTTTTCCATCTTAAATCTAGATGAAATATTTTGTGAAAATTTCACAGACAGATCTCAGTGCGTTTGTAAAAAATGTTAATTTGTTACTAAAAAGAGGCTTTTAGGCAAAATGGAAGGTGCTATTGTATGAATTACGAATTTCTGTAATTAAATAAACAATCGATTTGTAGTTAAAACGGAATTATTGTAATATTTAAAGTTAATGCAGAATTTTCGATACTTTTTTTAAATTTCATTATGTGAATTTGATGGGACAAAATAGGTTAACAAAAAAATGTTAAGATTTTTTTGTCTAAAAAGACATATAACACTTAGTATGAAATTATTTCCCTCATTTTTAGTTTATTATAGGTTTTTTTTAAATATATTCTGCTGGAACAGAATATAAGATATATTTCAAGACCGTTGAGTATCGTCGGAGTATTAAAAAATCTGCAATAACTTAAGCATGTAAGATTTCGTGTAAAAATGTCAAAAAAGGCAATATTTAATATTTTATTAGTGAGTCTGAATGCCTTATCGTATATTTAGAATTGGGACTACATTATTGTATATGTATACCTTCTTGTATTAATATAATTAAAATTGTACGACAATGTGTGTAAAATAAAACTATCTAGTAATTTTTCAAAAATATCAATTAGGTCCCAAGAAAAAATGCTCTTAGATAGAATTTAGTCTTTGTCTCATAAATTTTATGTCTAGGTATGTTAAGTGGCGACATGAAAAGCCGTGGCGTTCTCGTTTTAGATAGTTTTGATCAAAAACGATGCAATCCATGCCATACGTTAGATTTAAAATAGCTAGAAAATAATTTATTCCAAACGAGGGCGCAAATATACGATTTTTCATTGGTTTTGGAGCCGAAACCCACTTCATAAGATCGTTAGTAAGGCCTATTAGCTGGCTAGCTAATTCTGAAACAATTTTTTTAACTCAAACTCGAAAGTAAAATCATGAGATCAATTATAATGACGGCCGGAGGTCGTCGACCGCACGCGGCAGTTTGCACGGGCGTAACTACGTGGTCTCGATCGAAAATCATTTTCGCAACTTTTTTACTATAAGTCATAGACAAATTTGGATTCAGTATATGGACAGGAATTTATTTACTATACAAATTTTATTTTTCTAAAACCAATGAAAAGTCAGCCTGTATATTTATTGTTTCTGTAGCCACTTGTCATAAAGTGTATTATAACTTATGTACAATTAATTCGCTCAAATGGTTTGTAGACTTTTTTGAAAGAGCCATTCTCTTTTTGAAAGGCCCTCTGGTGCGCCGACAGTCTGCAAAACATTTGAACGCACTGATCGAGTTACCTATTCTAGTTAAATCCCAAATTGTTAGTGATATAAGTGACACTGCGCATTTTGTCCGCTAAGCTGTATTAAAAAATTACACTAATAGGGTATCGCTAGTAAAAACTTATCCCCATTATTCATAAAAAGTCTAGTTTTCTAAATCTACTTTAATTAAAATATGTGTTGTCTCGTTCTCGCAATGACAAGTATTGAAAAGAGGGAAACGGACAAAACATGTTTTGACCAAAATATGTTTAAACGGTTATTTTATATGAATGTGAGGGTAAAAATATTATACCTATTTGTTTGTTATGAATTATGACGATGTTGAACACCGCTAGTCGTGTAAATAAATTGCTTTTTGTATAAATCATTGTTTTATTTTCAGCCCCCGATTAAAGAGGGTAGTTGTAGGTTTGACGTCAATGTTTGTGTCATCGTATCTCTCGCAATACCCTTGTTTTTCTATTTATTTATTTAACTTCATACACAAATATAAGTGTAATGGCGGACTTAAAGCCTAAGGCCTCTACCAGTCAACCAAACGGGTGTTGTAGAAAATCATGGGGGTAATCCAAAAGTTAAAACGTATATGGTGAAAAAGACTATATAAACTACATATAAACATAGATACTAACAATACACACTATAAAGTATATGCTAAAATAAACAGTACCTACATATCCTACTTCCTTTCCTGTCCTACTAATCCTATTAATGGATGTTTGTCACTCTTTCACGTAAAAACTACTGAATGGATTTTAATGATACTTTACAATAATATAGCTTATACATCAAAATAACACATACGCTACAATTTATAATATTGTGTGATCCTGCGCAGACGAAGTCGCGGGCACCAGCTAGTACTACATAAATACACTAGAAAATAAATATACAGGGAAAAATTACACTATGATATATCTGACAGTTATCTTGTTATGCGGGCCCCGATGTTGCAGCCTATGTAACCTGTGCTAAATCTGGCCCTGACGAGTCAGGAATAAAATAGACTCTGGGTGGGCGTCGGTAGATGTCAGCAGATTCTTCTTATCGTGTGTGTTAGTGACTAACACTGGTGTCAGAGTTTTTAAACCGCCTTAAAGGCCTCTGACATGGTTTTTGGTAACGATCAATGTCAAAGACAGTGACCGGGACCGACAGCTTAACGTGCCCTCCGAAGCACGGATCATCTTACTTATCAGACAATCAGGTGATCAGCCTGCAATGTCCTAACCAAACTAGGACAACAGCACAAAGTCGTTGCCCCCGCCGGGAATCGAACCCGCGACCTCCGGGTATGATCCGAACGCTCTAACCACTACACCACGGAGGCAGTTACACAATACAAGCATGCAAGGCAGTTATACAAGTATGGCTTTAGTAGTACAGAGGGTCGTGGTCCTGCAGTGTAGACAAAAAGACCCAAAGATGAGATAAAAGTACATTTTCCCATCTGTATCCCTGACAGGGTAGACAGAGCCCAAGGCCGTAAGGCCCAAAGGCCACGCTTAGCGTGGGCTTTAAGATGGAAAATCGGGGATTGGTTGCCGCATCGCTTATTAACTGATTCAAATCTCACCTATTCCCTCAATCGATTTTTACGATCTGCGTGGGAAGAGTATCTTACATTCGTTTTTCGTTTCGCCCAGACCAGCGTGAAAGAGAGGTGCCATAAATAAGTCACTTCAATAACCGACCAAGTGTGAGTCGGACTCGCGCACCATTCGTACCATAACTATAAAAAAAAACACGTTTGTTGTATCGGAGTTCCATTCAAATATTTTTTATGGTGTTTTTAGTACTTGTTGTTATAACGGCAATAGAAATGCATCATCTGTGAACATTTCAACTGTCTAGCTATCACGGTTCACGATACAGCCGGTGACAGCCGGACGGAGATTCCCGTTTTTCCCCTTTGGGTACGCAACCCTAAAGATGAATGCCCAAAATAAAACAAAACATACTTCATAATACTTTTATTGTGTATATCTTGTTTCCGCTACTCGCTACAAGCCGGTAGATGTTAATTTAAATATCGTACAGAAACATACAAAAGCGCTCGTGCGAGACGCTTAAAGCTCTTGTTTTGCCCAACAGTGGGCCAGACCTGTTTACTATACAAAAGTTAAACCACATATTTTTTGGGTTTTGATACATGTATTTAGTATAAAATATAGTATCATTGGGTTATTCCATAACACAAGTTTTAGTTTGCTTTGGGCTCAGTGTGATGTTTATATATTTTTTTACAACAAATTCAGACAAGCGAAAAAACATTTGGTTAGCTGTCCCAGCATGATACAATTTTATCGCGCGATGGACTAGTGCCATCCTGCTCTTACGTAGAACGAGAGTGTTATTTAAAACAAAGTATTTTTGTAAAAAAAGTCACTTTTTTCAAATTTCATGTGTTTCAATTTCAAGGTATTTAAATATCACTATTGTATGTAAAGTATTATAGGAATTCATACAGTAACAATAAAATTAAAAAAACAGAAACACTACGGGCGTCCCATTTTAAGGGATATGATTTTAGCGTCTCATTTTCAGCTTTATCAAATAATAAATAAGTAGGTAAAGAAATCACAATTGTGTTGAAGACGGGATACTAAACGATACTATATTTTATAACACATACATTCAAGTGGTTCAAGATTAAAAGGTAATCTTCCATCTTGCCCTAGCCGGGATTGAACCCGAAACCCTAACACTTAAATCCAGCCCAGTGTCAGACCTACATTTAGTTTACAAGTCACTTACATTACAATATAATTCAGCTCCCTTAGCACGAAACCGTCGACACTGTATCGAGCCCTATCGACTTCAACTTTCACATTTCACTTTACGTAAAAACAAGTGGGATGGCACTAGAAATTAGACTCGCGCGATAAAAACTTTATATGAGTTTATCTACGGTTCCATGCTATGGGTGCAGAATACTAGTTTTAACATCAAAAGTTTTTCTTTGACTTTCGGAAAGCTACTTCATTCAAAGCATTCATAGTGTTATTTTCAAAAATAGAGGGCACCGATGCGGACAGTGACGTCAGCTCCATTCGAGTGCTGTCATTGGACCATCAGTTGACAGGTTCTTTTGCTCTGTCAAATGTATCCAATAGCAGCAGCTTGTTGGAGCTGACGTCACTGTGCTGCCATCTGGTGTCACATATTTTTGAAAACCCTGATTTTGCCAAATTTTCAAGACACATCTGAACTGTAAATGGTATGAAATGACTCGTTTTTACACTATCAGGTTTTTATCCCTAACGGGGCAGATAGAACGATCTGCCCAGAGCCCAGGGCCGCAAGACTAGAAGGCCACTTTTAGCGTCATGCTGAGCGAGAAAGTAAAAAAAGGAATCAAAATAGTGATGGGTTGCTAACCGCATCGGATTTTCTCCTACTTATTTTTATATAAGTAGCTTAAGGTGGCTTTCTGAAAGTCAGAGAAAAACTTTTGATGTTAAAACTAATTTTATATAGCGTTACAATTGTTTTAGCAGATTTACAAAATGGAGACTTTAGATTACACTTTTATAATATTTGGCAAAGGCAGTCTGTGATGTGGAGTGTGAACCCAAATATTAATAAAAAAACAGACATAATTTATATTAAGGAGTTTATTCCATATCTCCAGAGTATCATATCTTCACCACAATAGTATGGGACCAACAAGATTCTATAGGCTTTCAAATAAAAAAATCATCAAAAGATATCGCGTAACATACAAAAATTACAGTCGAATTGATAACCTCCTCCTTTTTTGAAGTCTGTTCAAAAAAAACATATAGACAATATACTTTTTCAATTAACGACCTTCTCAGAGCCTGTGCAAGGCTATATAGCTCATTTCTTTTTAATTTTAAACTAAAGAAATTTGCAAATGTAATATATTTAAAACCGATTAGTATATTTACAAAACCTTATACACGGTGATTTTTTATTGGTTCTGAAGCCGAAGACCACTTCATAGGCATCGTTAGTAAGACCTAATTAGCTGGTCAAAATAAAAATTCAGAAACAAAAAATGTTGACTAAAACTCGAAAGTAAAATTGTGAGGTCAATTAGTAGTACCGCCGCCATACACCGCCCGCCGGCCGGCCGGGGTCATCAACATTACGCAGTAGGCGGCCGGCGTATAACTACGTGGTCTCGATCGAAAATCATTGACGCAACTTTTTTATCTTATGACATACAGAAATTTGGATTACGTATATGGATAGAGGAATTTATTTACTATACGACATATTTTTTTCCAAAACCAATGAAAAGTCAGCGTGTATTACTAGTAAGAATTCATTTATTTTATATAACGAATAGGCATGATGACTGATTTATTATAACGAATAGGCTTGATGACTGAAATTTTTACTGTCTCATCAGATGTATTATTAAAAAATATTGTACACGTATTTTTTCTTTTCTCTGAGAAACAAGAACTGACGAAGATACAGCGCATTTAGAGTTGGCGCTACGTCACATATGACGTCATAAGCCACCAGTCCGGAACTTAAACCCTCTTCCGTCTTATTATAAATCGAGGACTAACTTTGTTACCAGGTTTAAACCATCATCCGCCCAAATCAAGTTGGCATCTAGTAAAGTGACACTATCTCATCTGTCAGTGTCAACTTGATTTGGGTAGATAATGGTTTAAACCTTGTAAGAAAGTTAGTCCTGTTTTAATATAATATAATAAGACGGTCTGTATCTTTGTGTTTTTTTACTAATTGGATAATCGTAATTATGTTTCCATTATTTTTTAATAATCTAGCAGACGGACTAAAAAATAAAAATAATCTGAATTAAATTTTTATTTTGAATTATTTTGTTTGGTTCACACATTGACAAGAATGGAAGTGTATGTGTTTGAAGAATTTTTCATACAAATTACATATTTTTATATTACTTGGTTACCAAATCTAGAAATGGTTACACCTCATACACTATCACGTCTATATCCCTAACGGGGCAGACTGAGCATTGGTCTTGCGGCTCTAAGCAGACAGAGCCCAGGGCCGCAAGACTCGAAGGCCACTTTTGAAGGTGGAAAAAGGAATCTATATAGTGATGGGTTGCTAGCCGCATCGTCTATTAACATGATTCACATTTTCAGCCCTCATATATCCATACAAAAATGTCTAGTAAAGTTGCTATTATTAATTTACTTTAATAGACATTGACAGTGCCGCCATTTTTTAAGCTTCGTAACCAATTTCAACTTCCTTACATACAGAAAATATTTCTTTTTCAAACATAGTGTTTTGAACAAGAAATGAATAAAATATCTGTACGATAGCAAATCCACACGTTGCTATGATTTTTTTTTATATGAAATTGTATGAAAAACTTTGCATGATAAGTTATATTATATATTTAAAAGCAGGAGACATAAACATCCAACATTTTATTGTCTGTAATATAATTCATAGCATTAACTGATGTTTTTACATTAAGGTGCATTTTATTTACATTTATTTGGGTTTTGTATTCGTAATATTTATATGAAAATGCTAATTGGTAAATAGAAAATTCACACCAAAAACATAAATGAGAAAATGGAAGCAAAGTCGAAAAAAAATGCTTGTATTGTATGTAACTAAAGTATCCACATTTATTTTTGTTGTAGGTATTTATTAGGAAATACCAGCTAAACTAAGCTTAAAAACATCAGTGAGACCGCTCCAACCCGTCTGGCCAGCGTGGAGAGTGTAGGCCAAGTCCTCTGGCTGCTCTGGCCAAGTATGGCTCTGGTAGTACAGAGAGGGTCGTGCTCCTGCAGTGGAGACTAAAAGACCTGATGATGATAATGTTTTTATTTTAAATGTACCATGCCTCACGCTGGGGGCACGACAACTGATATAAGTCTTGCGGTGAAAGGGTTAATATTTTCAAACAATCTGGCATTAGATAGACCTTTATTTTTTTTTTAACTATTGAAAGTATTATCGGTAATTCGTCTAGCTTCAAAACACCAAAAGTGGCCACTTTTAGCAGAAATGCGTTTTAAAACTATATCCACTGAGGGCGTCACTTCTGCATAATATTCGCCTTAAGACCAAGTCCGAAAGATAGATCCGCCTTAACAATCCAAATAAATATTACGAACACATAACCTCTCTCTAAGTGTAAGTAAATAGCTAAATGTTTAAATACGGCTTATAAAAATATAGTAATAAATGCATTTCATTATTATTTACTTTCATATGGCAACACTAGGTTCTTTGCCTATAAATCTCCCACTTTCGTCGTTATCCGGTACCAGAGTAGATCCATTGACTTTTTTATCTGACATATCAAAATCTACAATCTGAAATAGACTTTAAGACTTTGTAATTAGAACTCACACTTCTATGAGGGTTTTCAAAAATATGCGACACCAGCTGGCAGCACAGTGACGTCAGCTCCAACAAGCTGCTGTGATTGGACACATGTGACGGAGCAAAAGAACCTGTCAACTGATGGTCCAATGACAGCGGTCGGTTGGAGCTGACGACACTGTGCTGCCATCTAGTGTCGCATATTTTTGAAAACCCTAATTTGAGTTCTAGAAAGTAGTACAATGAAATGTCTACTTTAAATCCATGTCTTCAAGTCGCATTTCAGTTAATCTGTCAGCATTAAAATATGAATGGACAGCAAATAAACGAATCCGCCAGCAAAAATCAGCATTAGTATATATTAAGGGCATGTTTAATTCAACATACTGAACTTCTCTCAATAAATTTATATGAAAATACGAAAAATAAACTTTTCATAATAACCATATCATGTGACTGTATGGAATTTAATGTCTTTTTCATATTTTGGTATACACTTAATAGAGAAAGTACTTCAGATTGATCTAAACTGCGTCTTAAAATATTCTAAAAGTGGACCACATATGTATACAAGGCTATTTTTAATTCAGTACAAATATTTTTAAAGGTGATTCAGTTAATTATTTGAACAACTTTTATCAATATTCATGATCGAAATACGGAAAAAAAATAGGTTCCCATACAAATCGACGTAGTGACGTGATCTATTTACTTTAGGATAAGATTTCTATTTTGTCGTATTTAGGAAATGTTGTTCAAATTATAAGACTAAATCATCTCTTAAATTATTTGTATTGAATTAAAAATATAGTATATTTCTGACTAATATTCTATCTATGTCAAGTAAGGTTTCATATTTTTTATAACATAATAAGAAATTAATTTGAAACAATTCATATCAACGCAACCAGACAAAAATACAATAATAACAATAATTTTTACAAATTCCATCATGATTTTTCGTTAAACTCAATTTATTAATTAATTAGTAAACCTAACATATTTTTTTTAAATAACGATTGCAGATCTTTTAAATAAGTAAGTTGTTTAAATTAGGGTTTTCAAAAATATGTGACAGCAGATGGCAGCACAGTGATGTCAGCTCCAACCGACCGCAGTCATTGGACCATCAGTTGACAGGTTCTTTTGCTCCGTCAAATGTATCCAATAACAGCAGCTTATTGGAGCTGACGTCACTGTGCTGCCATCTGGTGACATATACTTTTGAAAGTGACAACGTCAGCAAATTAACAATATTATGGAAGCATAAAAAAAAATGTTTTGCTTTCCATAAAAACTCTGATCGGCAACTTGTATTAAAGACCGAAAATTATTTTTGATATTTCGATATGTGTTCCTTGGGGAAAGTTGTTCAATATCATGGACTGAATTAACCCTTAAAATAGTTTCATTATATTTGTTCGACCCCGTATAGTTATTTTTACAGCTAAGGCCGCTGTCATTCAAACACCTTTAGGCCCAACGCAGGTGACGGACTATCTGTGACGCACTTTTTAGTCTGTGATAGTCTGTAAAAATAGAACCTATGCAATCATACGCAGTAACGCACACGGTGCGCGCCGGACTTTTTGCGCGTCGTGTGCGTTACTGCATGTGATTCCATGGGTTCTATTTTTACAGACTAAAAAGTGCGGCACGGATTGGTCGTCTGCGTTGGGCCTTAATAAAATAATACTATTAGCTTTGTGATGATTAAACAATAAAATAAAAGAGAGGGTATAAAAAAATAAATAAGTCAACGTAACAAGTAACTAATGATTTTGGAAATATATCACGTACAGTCTATTTACAAGCCTTCCTTAGATAAAGTAGTGTATAATACCGCACATAACTGGGTATTAAAATACTCCTATGATATTATAACTTGAGAGGTGTCAAGGGACACCCGGATGGAACGAAGTTCGAGAGAGAGAGAGAGACAGACAGAGAAACACGCGCCCGCCGCACGGCTTACAACTATAGCAAAAAGTGTCGTTACAACTTTTGGTCTTAATTTTTTACGTCTAGACCCCTTTCGCAACGCGCGAAAAGGAACTTCGTTCCAAAAAGCTGGATTTGTCACACAATGTCGTAGTCGCAAGGCTAGGCTTAGCAAGAATGACAAAACACACTGACATTGAGTTTTCCTATACTCCGTGATTTGATCAAGGAAATATATATCATTGATCAATAGTAATAGGGTTGAGATTCGTCTGTGTTACAGTGACTCGATTTGAAGGGCGAGGCAAGTGAACGTATTATATTTCCAAAATATCTTAAACCTATTGAGTAAATTTTTAATTATAACAAAAGAGACAAGAGAGCGTCACGTCCTTGTTTCATTTGATGAGTTATCTGAAATAGATATACATTTATTTATTATTATTTTATTAATTGGGGCTATACAAATATTTGCCGTGGTTTCCGACAGAGTAGAATAGGGCCACTCCAAGTCCTCCCGTGGATGTCGTAGAACGCGACTTGGGAAATACAAGCTAAACAAAGCTTATAAACATCAATGAGACGTTCAACCCGTCTGGCCAGGAGAGTGTAGGCCAAGTCCTCTGTCTGCTCGGGCCAAGTATGGCTCTGGTAGTACAGAGAGGGTCGTGCTCCTACAGTGGAGACAAAAAGAACTGATGATGATGCTGTATGTATGTCGCAGCCATCTGGTTAAACGAAAAACGGCCACTTTTAGCTAATGTGCGTAGAAAAGCTTCACGTTCGCACTTTAAATTATAAACAGTAGTTCATAAAATACAAAGGGTTATCTAGGGTTTGGTCAAGACGAAATTTTAAATGATACTCGTATCACCGTTTCCTTTCAAATGATTTATTTCAAATGGGGGCGCCACTGGACCCCGGAAAATTTGGGTATGGCCTTAAATCCAACAGGACGCCTAGCCCGGACATTCAGACCAGGCATCCAATTGACATGATGACATCTAGCCAAGTAATTGAACGCAACGTTGAACCAGATGGCTGAACGTAGTAAGAGTAGTCATTCAGTTAAATTAATTCGATATTGATGAATTTGTGATATGTGGTTAGGGTGTACAATTTACACATTACTGTTGACTACTTTTTACTAATACTTACCAAATAGTAATAGAGAAATATTAGAAAAATGGGTTTTGATGAGATTAGGAATAAAAAAATTGGTTGTTTGTAAAGTAGGTTTACGATCGAGATGTTTACGTGATAACGTCGTTTCACGGAATGACTGGCAGCGCTCGAGATGAGACGGGAGATCGGTCCGTCTCTCTCTCGTTATACCTGCGATCGCGCTCGTGAGGTTTTGGTGTGACACAAGTTTCTGAACATGTCACCAGACTAAAACGATTTTAAAGACGTTATCACGTCAAAAATAACATTCACAGTCACAACAGCTGTTTGAGTTGTTGACGCCATATTTGTTTTGGTGCGCTACTACGCCGCAGTGGACAAAATCTGAACTAAATTTGAATCACTTGGCTGAGTCTCGGTCAGTCATAGTCAAAGGGCTGACTTTCAATATGCCAAGTGGTTAAACGTTGACCGTCTTATTATAAAACGCAGACTAACTTTGTTACTAGGTTTAAACCATTATCCGACCAAATCAAGTTGACATCTAGTAATATGGCAATATCTCATCTGACAATGTCAACTTGATTTGGTCGGATAATGGTTTAAACCTAGTAACAAAGTTAGTCTTCGTTTTATAATAAGACGGTGAGTGATTCTAGGTGAATTAACTATCGGACTAGGCATCCAATTGGATGCCTAGTTTTAATGTCCGGACTAGGCGTCCAGTTGGATGGCTAAGTTGGCTGTGACACATACACTATACAACTATAACCAAGGGTTAGGAGCATTCGTGAGATAAAACATATGTACATGAGCTTTGCACTCACCACTGCCCGCTGCGCCGTCGACCTCAGCCCGAGCTGTGGCACGACTTCTGCTCAAACAGGGCCGCCATGTCGCGGATGTTGTACGACGGCGACACTTTTTCTTTCCTGTTGAAATGACGTACAGAAATGTTGAACGACTGGGCATGATGACTGGAAAACTATAGTTGGCCCATCGGTTAGATTATTAACAAGTTTATATGCCAGGCAAATTAAAAAAAGAGGGGATTCGTTTTCACGTAATAAAACCGCATTGAAATAGGTCCATCCGTTCCGAGTGTACAGTGACAGGCAGAAAAACAACCCTATATTTGTCGGGGGTTAATTTAAAAAAAAAAATATTGTTAATATTGTATTGTATTTTTCTTTCCTCTAAAAAACTAAAAATTACGATTATACAGCATCATGACGTTGTACGATTTTTACAAAGCGGTGACGTCACAAGCCCCCTCGAACTTAGATGCTCCGTAACTTTGTTTATTTTTTATTTTTTTTTTGGTAAAACTGATCCATTATTTTTCGATAATCTATATTATTTCAAAACTAAAAAACTTCACCCAACTTCTACATCCTTAAACACAACACGTTTAATTAAATTTCTATGTGACTTATTATAATAAAAAATAAAAAATCCAGATCGGTCCAGGCGTGTTCGAATAATGAACAAAAACATACAATTTTCAGATTCCGACAAATTGATATAATACTACTTTCTGGAAATCGGACTAATTAGAATAATACTTTTCTGACCCTGTCCCCATACCTGTCTATAATATATGTAAAAAAAATATCTCACCTGTCAAACTCCTTTCTCCTACTCTTGCTACTTTCTCCATTTTTCTCGGGACTGGTCGGAGACTGGATAGTGTCCAAATTGTGACTGCTTCGAGCGAGAGAAAACCTCATTCTCTGCCCCAGATCCACCGTATTCCTCCTCTCGAACTTCGGCAGATCTTCCTTCAATCTCTCACATTCTTCGTCCTTCTTTATTTTAATCCTCGTCAACTGCTCAGGGTTACTTCTGAAAGATTGACTGCTGTACTTCTCTCGGAGGAAGTTTCTCCTCTCTTCTTTGTATTTCTCTATCCTTTCTCTACTTAACTTCTTATCCGTATCAAATGGAATCAAGTTCTTGATTTCTGTCGGTCTTTGGATTAGGCAAATCTTGTTTTCTGTGGTGGGAGTTATGCTGCCTTTTTGGTCGTTCTCCTCCATGTTTAAGTTCAAATCGGGTAGGTATTTCGACTGTCTCTTAACATCTCTTACTTCTAAACTCTTTCTTCTATCAACGTAACTCTTTTCGCTGCCGAATTCTTTTATAAACGCGCTCTCGTCTAAAGATCTCGCGTTGCAAGAATTTTTGGATAATTTGTACGTTTTAGGCGAAACGGGGGGAGGTAGCTTTGTCTCTTTTTCCCTTTCAATTCTGTCTTCTTCTTTCCTTTCCAAGCTTGGATATTTGATCTCCGCTTTGAATTTCTCGAAAGTAAATGGTCCTTTCTGTTCCGTAGGACTTTCGAACCTAATCGCTAATTCTCTAACGTTCAAATTTGAAACTTTAGCTTTTATAATATTCCCATTCTCTTTCTCAGTTTCCTTCTGTCCGTTATCAATTTGATTTATGTCTAAATCTTTATCACAAATTTTTAGAGTCTCGACATTTATATTTTCAAACTCTTGCCTTGCTTCAGCAAAAGCTAGGTTCTCATAATGCCTATCTTCCTTCTCTGGCGTTTCAAGAATCATAGCGTTAACTTCTTCTATACTCTTTTTAAAGAATTTAACTTGACTGTAGACATCTATGTCGTCAAATTTCGTTTGTTCTGTCGGCGTTTCTAATATAATCAGATCTTCAGTAAAATCTTCCGGTTGGCACGCCTGTTGTGTTGGCAGGCTTGCGTCCGTTTCCGGAACGGGTGCTTCTTCTACTATAGAAAGATTCTTCTCCAAATCTATATCCTCATAAACTGAATCTCTCTCGTTAGTCGGTGTATCTATATTCTCTATCGGCTCGTAATCTGGCTTACTCTTACTTGGAGACCTAAAAGTGATACTTATAGTAGACTTCAGCGGACTTTTTAGAGGACTACCAGGCGAGCTTTTAGAAGTATCAGATGATTGCAGATTAATGTAGTTAGGCCTCGAAAAGTTATAGCTTTCATAATCATCGTGTTTAGTTAGGCTTACGTTAGAATAGCTTGAAGAACTCTCATGCGATGACGTCATGACTTTAAGATCACAATTCTCATAATTGAGATCTTTCTTTTTATCAGAATTGTGTTCTGAATTAGACGAAGTCGACACAGCTGACAGTCTATTAAGATTTTGGTAGCTGATATCAGTAGAATGTGCTGGACTATGTTCTAAACTATCGTGCAACTCTACAAAGTTTTCCTTCACGACATTCTCATAATCCGCCGCTTTCAATTCACACTTAAGACATTTCTCTTCACCGCAATTATTGCAATCTGTACTTTTGATAGTTATCGTGTGTTTATTGTGTTCACTGACTTCTGAATCGCTTTCGAGAGGGTCGTATAAAGGTGTTATAGGCGTTATTGGGGTAGAATTGAGAGTGCTAGTGGTTAAATTGCTTATAGAAGTGTTTTCGACGGGCCAGTCGACTTTGATGAGGGTGGAATGGTTGTCTTTGCCGTGCCAGCTGAGGCGGGAGCTGACGGTGACGTTGTCGTCGAGAGAGATGGGGTGATGCATGCCGCTGTAGCGGGACGGGTTTTTGGTTTTGCGCGGGGAGCTGCGCTCTCTGAAATCGTTAGAAGCGTTAATGAAGCTGATTTATGTTTTAGGCTCAACTCACATTGGCACAGAGTCGAAGCGACGCGACGCGTCATGCTTTTCACCTATATAGCAAATTCGTTTCTATTTCTCCATTATTAAGGTACAAATTTGTATTATGGAAATATGAAAGCGCGCGAAGTCGCGTGAAGACGCGCGACGTCGCGTGTCGGGAGTAACATAGCATGTATACCTTAATAATGGAAGAATAGAGAATTATTTGCTATAGGTGAAAAAGTAAGGCTCAACTCACACTGCGCCAGTGTGAGTTGAGTCTTACTCTCCACGATGAAATGGTTTTCAACGCGTAAATTTACGTCAAAGTACTAAAATAAATAAATAAATATACATTTATACGGACAAGTCACACTGATTTAGTTAGCCAAAGTAAAATAAAAAAACAAAAGTAAGCTAGATGATTGAACGTAACATGATGTCGCAATGAGAGAAAGAATGACATTACAAGAAAAAAAAGGTTTTTTAGTTAATTATATAGATTAATAAAAAGTATGGTATACGTTTCTTTTCTCTAATTAGCAAATAATGACCAAGCATTTAAATTTCGCGTGACGTCACAATCAGCTACGATTTTCAACCAAAGGTGACGTCAATCACCCCCACTTCGAAACTTCGAAGCGCTGTATCTTTGTAAATTTTTACTACTTTGCTAAACGAAAAAAAGTGATCCTTTATTTTTGCATAATTTAATTGACGGACTATTTTCTTTTCGCCTTCTTCTTCTTTCGTATAAAAATAAATTAAATTGTGTTTATTCAGACCCATACAGTTTTATCCACATTTTATGATTTAATTTAAATATTTTCCCCACCATATTGTTCAGCCCCAGGACATGCGCATGCGTGAATACATGCACCCAGTGCTTCACAATACAAAAGTCTGGTTTATCACCAATGACCTTCAGAAGTTGGTGCTCCCGCGTATTGGAACGGAGATCCTTATCGCGCGTAGCGAAAAGAGGCTAGACGAAAAAAATTAAGACCAAAAGTTGTAACGACACTTTTTGCTATAGGTAGTTGTAAGACGTGCGGCGTGCGCGTGTTTCTCTGTCTGTCTCTCTCTCTCTCTCGAACTTCGTTCCATCCGGGTGTCCCTTACACCTCTCAAGTTTTTTTGTGGATAAGCGACGCGGTATAGCTCTTTTTGTACTATTCTCTTACCTCATTTTGACGTTACTAGGCGACGTCTGGAAGACGTCGGAATTTGAAGACTTTGGACTGTCCCTGTCTTTGCACAATCTGAAACAAACAAACATACGTGAGAAACGTGTCAGAGAGACAATTATTTTTAGCAATGAAAAATATGTGACCCCAGATGGCAGCACAGTGACGTCAGCTCCAACAAGCTGCTGTTATTGGATACATTTGACGGAGCAAAAGAACCTGTCAACTGATGGGCCAATGACAACAACATCTGGTGTCACATATTTTCTAAAACTCAACGTTTTAGTTTGATGTGGGTAAAAGTTGCTGACGCTCTTACTTTCTCTCTAATATGATATAATACTAAAGTAACAGATGCCAAACTCCTTATAAGCTATTGGAGGAAACTTAAAGTTGCGGGTAGGCACACAGAGATGGCAGCACACACGACTAGTAAAAAGTGACAAAGTGTTGAATATACTTTATTTTAGCACCATATAGTGACAAGAAAGCCCGGAATTCGATGACCCGGCGGGAGTGTCGATTGCTGGCGCTTTCGCAGGTAAAACGACGCCGGGCGTGGTCCGCACTTGGATGGGTGACCACAAGTGGCATAAAAATTTCCCGAGCTCCTCCGTGCTTTAGAAAGCACCAAGCAAGGCAAGGTATTAGCCGTTGTTCCCGGCTGTCACATTGTATGGCAGGCGTCGAGCTATGTCAGATGCCTTAAGGCAGCCTGAAAAATCTGACACCACTGTTGGCCATTTACACACGAAAAACGAAACGAGATAAGGAAGAGTAGGCATGATATTACAATACCTTTTAGCCACATCCCGTTGCGTAGGGCTGTGCACTCGTCCCTGACAGTGTCGCTTCTCGGGCGGAGGCCTGCGGGCCCTAGGGGAGTCCCCGTCGATGTAGTTCAGCTGGGAGAGCTGCTCTTCTAAGGCCAAGCGACGCCTGTGTACCGAAATTTAGAAATTACAATTTAATTGCCTAACATAAAGTTGCAGGTATTTAGTGGATAAGTATACTGAATGGTTTACTTTCAAGGATCTGTTTATTATTGTTTAGTACTAGCTTCGCCCCGCGGTGTTACCCGCATCTAAAGTAGCAGGTGTTTATCTAGAGTGTCCGCTTCCTGCATACCGAATTTAATCAAAACAGTTTGCGCATGAAGAATAGGGATGATGACAGGGTCCGAAAAGTATGATTGTAATTAGTCCGTCTTTTAGATTATCCAAAAATAATGGACCCGTATTTTTCAGTTTACCAAAAAAGTAAAAAATCACAAAGATACAGAGCGTCAAAGTTCCGGAGAGGGGGCTTGCGACGTCACACTTGAGTAAAAATCGTGCTCAAGTGTGACGTCACGCGAAACTTCAATTCGCTGTTTCTTTGTCATTTTTGGTTTCTCAGAGAAAAGAAAAAATACGTGTACAATATTTTTTAATAATCTAACCGATGGATAAAAAATATTTTTCCATTCGTTATGCCTATTAACAAACATACACTCACAAACTTTTGCCTTTATAATATTAGTGTGATTTTCTAGACTTATGATGATACTGTAAGATGAATATTTTTGTTGCTTCTGGGTCCTCCTTTTCTATATCGGGGTTTCTTCATTCTTGGGCGACCATGAGTCATATCATGCAATAAACTTTGAAGCAGCAGTACATTCTTTCACCTTATAGGGTTCTATAATGGGATAAATTAAGTCCTTTCGGTCAAGTAGCCTTTTGTGGCCAAAATGAAACCGTGAATAAACTTAGATGAGAAAATCTGCCAAGGTTTCGTATAATTTTCTATAAAATGTCACGTTCGTTGTATGGGAGCCTCACTTGAATATTTATTATATTCTGTTTTTAGTATATGTTGTTATAGCGGCAACGTAAATGCATCATTTGTGAAAGCTTCAACTGTTTATCTATCACGGTTCATGATATTCAGCCTGGTGACAGACAGACAGTGGAGTCTTAGCAATAGGGTGCCGTTTTTACCCTTTGGGTACGGAACCCTAAAAAGTGTAAGGTCTAAGGTCTTACCTTTCTAGTAACTCCTGGTCAGATTCTATATCCGCCAGGTTTCGCCTAGGGCTCGGCTCCACGGTGCAGAGACCTGATTCTGGAGGTGTCGAGCATAGCGAGTCCTGCAAACAAAAAGCAAAGAAATTACATACATACATACATACTATCACGTCTTTATCCCTAATGGGGCAGACAGAGCATTTTGGGTCTTGCGGCTCTATACAGAGCCCAAGGCCGCAGACCCAAAAGCCACTTTTAGCGTCATGGTGGGCGAGAAGATGGAAAAGCAATCAATACAGTGATGGGTTGCTAGCCGCATCGCCTGTTAACATGATTTGCATTTTTGCCCATTCCCTCGATCGGCTTTTACAATCTGTGTGGGAAGAGAAGCAGCTGGTACATTCTAAATGTATAAATAAATATATAGGGACAAATTACACTGATTGAGATAGCTCCAAAGTAAGTTAGAGACTTGTTCGAGAACAATACCACTGAAAAGTAAGTAACATTTCAAATATAAGAGTGGGAGCGTTGGTGTTGTTACTCAAATGTTTTTGCCACTAGTGGTCACCCATCCAAAAGCGGACCACGCCCAGGTTGCTTAACTTGCGAGTCGTACCAACCTGTTGTTCAACATAGTGTTGGTGCGTATCGTCCTCTTCGCTGAACATGTGCAGGTCCCTCTCTTGCGGCGACAGCCGCAGTCTCATGTCAGCTAACTCGGCCTGCCACGGCTCGAAGTAGGAGTCGCACGATGAAGATCTACAAACAAACGAACAAGCCATTTAATAAAAAAATATTTTTTTAGGCTCTGCCTGTCTCTGTGGGACACAGGCGCGTATGTTATTTGAAATAAAATGCTTTTATTTCAAACAATCGAAATAGAATCACTCGCTACACTCGTGATTCAAGTATGGACTCCTTTGTTTCGGGATTCAAAGTAGTCGCGTTAAAAGTATTACCTTTACCCCTTGTAGCACAATCTACAGCGCTAGTGTCAGATTCCGATGTGAGAGATTCGCACGACTTTGCCGGGCGGAGCGTGAGATTCTTGCTGAAACTAGCGGGGATTCAAGCTAGACACTAGCGAAGATTGTTGCTGGACACTAGCGGGGATTCTTGCTGGATACTAGAAACGATTCTTGCTGGAAACTAGCAGGGATTCTTGCTGGATACTAGTGGGGATTCTTGCAGAACACAACATATTCACTGAACTAGTGTTGTGTTTGAGAGGCGCACTGGGGATTCTGAGGATTCTTGCTGAACACAACATATTCACTGACCTGGTGTGGTGTTTGAGAGGCGCGCTCGCTCTCTGCGCGAGCGGCGCTAGAGTGTCGGACTCCGACGTGAGAGACTCGCACGACTTCACCGGACGGAGACCACCGAGTAGCGGGGATTCTTGCTGGAATACAAAATATACATCATCATCAGGTCTTTTTGTCTCCACTGCAGGAGCACGACCCTCTCTGAACTACCAGTAATACTTGGCCAGAGCAGCCAGAGGACTTGGCCTACACACGCCTCACTGGCCAGACGGGTTGGACAGGTCTCATTGATGTTTATAAGCTTTGTTTAGCTTGTATTTCCTAAGTCGCCTTCTACGATATCCACGAGAGGACTTGAAGTGGCCCTATTCTACTCTGCCGAAAACGACAAGGCGAAAAAAAAAGCATCGATCATAATCCGAGTTTGTATGGAAAGCCAAAAATTATTTTTAATATTTCGACATAAAATATGTTCCTTGGGGGAAAGTTGTTCAGAATCATGGACTAATTTCACCCTTAAAATAGTTTCAGTATATTTTATTAGATCATATATACTTGTATGTTGTTTTGTTTGATCAAGTAACAGGACCTATGGTTTTGTATTTTCCAAGTGTATCAGGAAATCATACAAATCACATGCGTATGCTACAACAATGGACATAGATTTTTTTACTGCCAACGGTGACTCACCAAGAGCGGGGCGGCGGGCGGCGCGGGCGGCGTGGGCGGCGCGGCGCACGGCCGCGGCCGCTGCAGCTTGCTGCGGGAGAACAGGCCGCGCCAGCCCGAGGGGGAGCGCTTCAGGGCGCGCTTGGCACCTACAAAACCACATAAGTTTATTGAACAAAAACTTGAGAGGTGTCAAGGGACACCCGGATGGAACGAAGTTCGAGAGAGAGAGAGAGAGAGAAAGACAGAGAAACACGCGCACGCCGCACGGCTTACAACTATAGCAAAAAGTGTCGTTACAACTTTTGGTCTTATTTTTTTTCCGTCTAGCCCCCTTTCGCAACGCGCGATAAGGAACTTCGTTCCAAAAATTATATATTATGCAATTAGTGAATAGAAATCGAGGGCCATAGATGAATCACGAAGAAGTGAAGGATTTTAACGACTGAATTACGACCATAGGGAGTGATTCATGATGATTGAATCACGAGCGTAGCAAGTAATTCAAGTGCAAAAATCCTAAGCGACGCGAGTGATTCATGGCCCTCGATATAAATCCGTTTTTATTTACTGTTTTTAGTGAGTAAAATGAACTTATTAAACGGGAAATGTATTACCTAAGTCACCTTCTACGACATCCACGGGAGGACTTGGAGTGGCCCTATTCTACTCTGCCGGAAACCACACGGCAAATAAGTAAAAAACTGAATAGGTGTAAAATTTGATTTTTAATAATAATTACCTGGTAATGGCAGGTCTAAGACTGTGTGGTACTGAGGTAGATTGTTAGGTCCAGATCCAACCTGAAAATGAAAATATCGGGTCACAGTTCAATTAATTGTCGCACTCGGATAAGATGGTCATTCATAAAAAATAACAACCATTTCATTTTGTTTAAAACGTGTTTTATCCTTTTCCCTCTTTAATGTTTGTCATTGAAAGAAAGAGACAAAAATATTTTAACTAAAAGAGGTTTAGCAAAAATTTTTTTTAATTAATAAAGGCGTAATAGGTGTAAAATTATGCAATTAGTAAATAAAGGATGTCGCTATCTATCTTTTTAATATTTTTCATGAAAGGAACGAGACAAAACACATTTTAAATAAAAAAGTTTTAGCAAACATTTGTATTTTTTTATCAATAAGGGGGTTAGCCTATTCTATTAACATACTTCGAAGAAACACACTTTCTGCGACCACATTGCAGACGTTCTAAAAAAAGAAGAGGTAAAAGGTACCCGTAACCGTATGAAGAGATTTATGAGTATAGATGAAACAATAGAGGTTTGTCAGGATCGTAGCAAGTGGAAGTCCATAGTCTCTGCCTACCGCTGTGGGAAACAGGCGTGATATTATGTATGTATGTATGTAAGAAACACACTGCTAAGAAATATTTTTTCAGAACATACCTCAATGTACTTTGGCCTCAGGTTCCCGGTGGGCCTGAGCTGAGTCCCCGCGGCGGCCGCGATGGCCCCCGAGGGGGGCGGCAGCCTCGGGCTCTGCAGACTGGTGCCGGGCCGGCCTCTGCGACGGGCCTCTTCTAAGCTGTAACATATTTTTGTCTAATTATGGTGACGACCTCCGTGGCGTAATGGTCAACATGCTAGACCGCTAATCCGGAGGTCCTGGGTTCGTTTCCCAGCCAGGGCAAGTTGGAAAATGGCCTTTTTCAAATTGTCCTGGGTCTTGGATGTTTATCTATATATGTATTTGTTGTAAAATATAGTATCGTTGAGTTAGTACCTCATGACAAGTCTCGAACTTACTTAGGGGCTAGCTCAATCAGTGTAATTTGTCCCTATATATTAATTTATTTATTTGCTTAATGATAAATATGTGACACCAGATGGCAGCACAGTGACGTCGGGTTCAAAATAATGCTGTTTATTTATTCAATTTTTGGGAAAGAAGTTCTTTTTACAGTATATATAGGCATGACGAATGGAAAAGAATTTTTGGCCCATCGGTTAAATGATTAAAAATATTGTACAAGTATTTTTTCTTTACAATTTTTTTCTAACAAAAATTGCAAAGATACAGCGCATATAAATTTCGCGTGACGACACGGCTGAGTACGATTTTTAGTCAGCGGTGACGTCGCAAGCCCCCACTCCGGAACTTTGATGCTCTATATCTTTGTGAATTTTTAATTTTTTGGTAAACTGAGAAATATGAGTCCATTATTTTTGGATAATCTAAAAGACGGACTAATTACAATCATACTTTTCTGAACATGTCACAAATGTGACACCAGATGGCAGCACAGTGACGTCAGCTCCAATAAGCTGCTGTTATTGGACACATTTGACGAAGCAAAGGAACCTGTCAACTGATGGTCCAATGACAACAGTCGGTTGGAGCTGACGTCACTGTGCTGCCATCTGGTGTCACATATTTTTGGAAAACCTCACTGTTGCCCGATTAGGTAAATTACCTTTAGGTCAAAACTTGCCCTAACAACTACTTTTAAACTATACTTTAAAAAATAAACCGAAACAACGACCAGAAAGCTGGCCTTTATCTGGCAATACAAGGTGGCAATAGCTGCCAGCCTACTGGGCACGTTACCTCCAAGCACATAATAAAACTAATCCTCAGAATTAATATAAGTGTGTGGCGACCTCTGCGCCACTACGAGGAACTAAACACCACAAACAACAATGAACACAACAATACCTAGTTCACAAGCATCATACGAGATGGCGCCAGCAGAATCTACATCTCGATCTTAGAGTTCTGGTTGCAACTGACTATATATACAACCTCCGACGATACACCGTCGGAGCCGCGGTTCCCCAGGCGCAACACCATGCCTGGCGGGAAGATCTTCCCTTTGTGGCGGTCGAGCATATAACCTCGCTCCCGCTACAAGTGAACGTCAAAATGGTATCTCCTAAGGTCCAGCGCAATATGCGTCCCCGTCCCCCATCCTCGCACCTTTTCCCTGTCCTCGCTTGTCGAGGTTGCAGTTATATAGTTACATTTATTCTGTTACTTCAGAAATTCTTAAATACCTTAACAGTTTAGTCGGTGGGTTGAGAGGCAAGCTCTTAGGTCTCCGACCAGATTCCTGGCCGCGAAATTCCACTTGAGATTCACAGTGCTCCTGAAAGAAAGAACAGCATCAGAATTTGGTACATTCCTGGGTCAAAAAAAAAGTTACTTTACCAGCCGAAGCCCGCGACTTCGTTCGCGTAGACTTTGTCTCTGGAAAATGCTCATCAGGCTGAACAACTTTTGCTAAGGCGTCATTTTTATATTTCTTATAGTTTAGCTGGACCATTATAGTTCTGCATCAGGTATTCCATTTTCCAAAATCATTTATACCCTTTATGTTGCCCAGCCTTAACAGCTATATAAAGAAAAAGTTTCATTCGAATCCGTCCAGTATTCCGGAGATAAGCGTGTACGAACAGACAGATATTGTTTTAAAAAATCTTATCTATTACTTTGCCTTCATCGCGCCATTTTTTTTTTGAAAATATTTTTAATGAATTTGGAAAATTTTTTTTTGTTTGAGACATTTTATAGTCCACATCCCAATAGGCATGACGAATGGAAAAATATTTTTGGTCCATCAGTTAAATTATTAAAAAATATTGTACAGTGTACACTTATTTTTTCTTTTATCACAGAAACCAAAAATGACAAAGATACAGCGCATAGAAATTTCGCGTAACGTCACACTTAAGCACGATTTTTACTTAAGTGTGACGTCGCAAGCCGCCACTCCGGAACTTTGACGCTCTGTATCTTTGTAAATTTTTACTTTTTTGGTAAACTGAAAAATACGGGTCCATTATTTTTGGAAAATCTAAAAGATAAACTAATTACAATCATACTTTTCGGACCGTGTCGTCACCCCTATTGTGTGGGAAAGCGAATTTTTATTAGATTTTCGTAATTTTTTTATGAAGTTACAGCAGTAGAAAGTTATGTGTACTCACCTGGTCCAAAGAGCTCGGCCCGGAGTCCCCGGAGTCCGCGCCCTGCTCCTGGGCGAACAGATCCTCGGCGTAGCAGATCAGGAACTCGGTCACCACCGCCTGGGGACAAATTGTAACATATTGTGTTTTACCTCCGACCTGACGACCTCCGTGGCGTAGTGGTCACCATGCTAGTCCGCCACCCAGAGGTCCCGGGTTCGATTCCGGCAGGTCAGGGCAAATTGGAAAATGGCCTTTTTCAAATTGTCCTGGGTCTTGGATGTTTATCTACATATGTATTTGTTATAAAATATAGTATCGTTGAGTTAGTATCCCATAACACAAGTCTCGAACTTACTTTGGGGCTAGCTCAATCAGTGTAATTTGTCCCTATATATTTATTTATTTATTATATTTATTATTCTCTCTTTCTTTCTCTTTCTCTCTCCCTCTGTCTCTTTAGACCTTATCCCATTTATTTGGGGTCGGCCTGCCGTGTCCTTCTTTATACCTCTGCAATATGTAACAAAAACCTAGTGACACTAGTGTTAGTCACTATAACACACACGATAAGAAGACCCTGTCCAATCCGTGAAGGTAAATCCGGAGAAACCGATAAATGGAACATACTCAAGCTACCCAACATTACGTTCACGGATCGGACAGGGTTTTTTGTTACATTTTGTATATTATGATTTGTTCATACATTTAAATTTAAGAGCGACGCTCTTGTCTGTGAAGTTCCTTTTATATGGTTTAAACCGACATACGGTTCGAATTGGTACTTTCCTGGGTCAAAAATAAATTATTTGATACTGTTAAGAAAATACAACGTCACAAAATAATATCATTTGTCGTGTTCATATCAATTTTCAACGAGATTTTAGAGTTATTATTGCAGAAAAACTGATATTAAGAGCGCTATGACTTCGAGAAACTGTCACGTCAATATTATATATTTCATACAAAGGTTTTAAAGAAATAATGCCCATAGAAATAAAGTGTTACTTGTAAAGCGTGCTGAGGTCTGGGAGACCTAAGCAGGTCTTCTTCTTATCGTGTGTGTTAGTGACTAACGCTAGTGTCAGAGTTTTTAAACCGCCTTAAAGGCCTCTGACATGATTTTAGGTAACGACCAATGTCAAAGACAGTGACCGGGACCGACGGCTTAACGTGCCCTCCGAAGCACGGATCATCTTACTTATTAGCAGGTAAGAAGCCCAGATGAAGGCTATTTTCCTAGCTGTCATGCCCGTTTGTATTATAAGAAAGAATGTCCGTAGAAATAGAGTATTTTACCAGTACGGCTACGCCTTGTAAAGCATGCTGAGGTCTGGGAGACCTCAACGGGTTGGGAGCCCTGATGATGGCTATTTTCCTAGCTGTCATGCCCGTTTGTATTATAAGAAAGAATGTCCGTAGAAATAGAGTATTTTACCAGTACGGCTACGCCTTGTAAAGCATGCTGAGGTCTGGGAGACCTCAACGGGTTGGGAGCCCTGATGATGGCTATTTTCCTAGCTGTCATGCCCGTTTGTATTATAAGAAAGAATGTCCGTAGAAATAAAGTATTTTACCTGTACGGCAACGCCTTGTAAAGCATGCTGAGGTCTGGGAGACCCCAACAGGTTAGGAGCCCTGATGATGGCTATTTTCCTAGCTGTCATGCCCGTATGTGTTAGTAGCCAAAACTAGTGGTTATTTAGAAGGGTTAGTATTTGTATATTTTACCTGTACAGCAACGCCTTGTAACGCGTGCTGAGGTCTGGGAGACCTTAGCAGGTTAGGAGCCCAGACGATGGCCATGTTCCTAGCGGTCATGCCCGTCTGGTCACCGAGCAGCGACACTCGGCGGAGGTGGCGCATCAGGTAGGCCAGAGTCCTAGAAAGCAAAGAACAAACAAGGTTTTTTATTATTTGTTTTTAAGGAGATTAAACAGCCAATACAATAAATCAACATAATTTGAATGGATATCGGAAAGCCTATAAAAGGATTCCACGGATAGCTAGGATACAATACAATACAACTAGTCTTTATTGCACTATAAACAAAAAGAAATACAAAAAAGCAGAAAACAATAATCAGACAGAATTATAATAGAAAGGTGGACTTATAATAATCTCTTTTGGGTAGAGGGAGAAGTGAATATTTAAGAGATAGACAGTGCAAGTATGTCAGATTTACTGTGAATAGAATACAAAATAGAACCTGCTACAATACATATATAAATACATACAGATACACTACATACATACCTATGAATTTATAGACATGCATGCATACATTATTGATTTAATGAAAGTTTCGTACATTTTTAAATGGATCATTAACACCATTTTAAAAATGGTTATTAGTCCATGGAAACTAATTCAGACACTTTTCAAAAATGGGTGTAATACTCTATTAGAACCGTACCTATAATGCGGCGGCGGTAGCTTGACGACGGTGTCGCGCACCGCCCGCAGCCTCGCCGCCTCGTCGGGGGCCTGCACGGCCGAGACGAAGCTCTCGTACAGCTGGTACGTGCACAGGGGGTTAGGTAGCTCCCTGGAACAAGTTGTTAATTTTTTTGGTACTATTGGGTAAAGTCAACGAGGGAATGGGAACGGGAAATATTGGGAAAAGTCAACGTGGAAATGGAAAAGAGGAATGGGGAAATGAGAAAGGGGAAAGGAAAATATTGGGATAAGTCAACATGGAAATGGAAAAGGGGAAGGAGGAAAGGCGAAAGGGATAGTGGGAAAGAGAAAGGGGACATTTTGAGAGGGGAGTATTTCACCTGAAGTATATCCTGAGTAGACTAGGCACAGCAAGAGGGTCTCTAGCTACCGCAGCAGCGGTTAAGTCAGGTGCAGTGCCGGAGTCAAAAGCAGCTCTCAAACATTGCGTGAGACTGAAGCCCAAGGGTAAAGTGGAAAGAGATAGTGACTCCGGAGCCTCAAGAGGAATGCGGAAGGATAAAGTGAAAAGGGGATAAAGGAAAAGGGACAGGGGAATGGGGATTTTGAGAGGGGAGTATCTCACCTAAAGTACATCTTGAGTAGACTAGGCACAGCATGAGGGTCCCTAGCCACGGCAGCAGCCGTCAAGTCAGGTGCAGTGCCGGAGTCAAAAGCAGCTCTCAAACATTGCGTGAGACTGAAGCCCAAGGGTAAAGTGGAAAGAGATAGTGTCTCCGGAGCCTCAAGAGGAATGCGGAAGGATAAAGTGAAAAGGGGATAAAGGAAAAGGGACAGGGTAATGGGGATTTTGAGAGGGGAGTATCTCACCTAAAGTACATCTTGAGTAGACTAGGCACAGCATGAGGGTCCCTAGCCACGGCAGCAGCCGTCAAGTCAGGTGCAATGCCGGAGTCAAAAGCAGCTCTCAAACATTGCGTGAGACTGAAGCCCAAGGGTAAAGTGGAAAGAGATAGTGACTCCGGAGCCTCAAGAGGAATGCGGAAGGATAAAGTGAAAAGGGGATAAAGGAAAAGGGACAGGGGAATGGGGATTTTGAGAGGGAGTATCTCACCTAAAGTACATCTTGAGTAGACTAGGCACAGCATGAGGGTCCCTAGCCACGGCAGCAGCCGTCAAGTCAGGTGCAGTGCCGGAGTCGAAGGCGGCCCGCAAACGTTGCGTGAGGCCGGAGCCGCCGGACAGCCGGTACACGCCGTCCACGGCGCCCCGGGCTTCGATGGCTTGCGCGCATTGCTCCAGGACTTGGGGTACTGGGGACGAGAGGGTTTGCATGTTAATTCTATATTTCCGCGGTTGAAATCTTCTTATCGTGTGTGTTAGTGACTAACACTAGTGTCAGAGTTTTTTAAACCGCCTTAAAGGCCTCTGACATGGTTTTAGGTCCAACGACCAATGTCAAAAACAGTGACCGGGACCGACGGCCTAACGTGCCCTCCAAAGCACGAATCATCTTACTTATCAGACAATCAGGTGATCAGCCTGCAATGTCCTAACCAAACTAGGACAACAACACAAAGTCGTTGCCCCCGCTGGGAATCGAACCCGCGACTTCCGGGTATGAGCCAAACGCTCTAACCACTACACCACGGAGGCAGTTGAAATAAAAAGACGAGAATAATAACCGGTGGTGTGAGTCAGACTCGCGCACAAAGGGTTCCGTACTGTCTCACTAATGTTATGAAGGCGAAAGTTTGTGTGTGTACGTTTGTTACTTTTCAAGCGCAAATTTTGAAAAAATTTGGTACGCCGGAAATTGACACCTAATATATACAGAAATATAATAAGAAATAGATAAAGGCTAGTTTTATAAAAAAAAAACACATTTGTTGTATTCCCATACAACAAATGTGTTGGTTTTAAATATTTTTTACCCCACTTTAATATTTATTTTATTCTGTTTTTAGTATTTGTTGTCATACGGCTACAGAAATACATCATCTGTGAAAATTTCACTAGCCCCTCGTTCCTTCATATCTGTCCTTACACATTCTATCCACGTCTGCCTCGGTCTTCCTATCCCTCTGCAGCCCTCCACCACCAAATGGACCATCCTCTTAGCCAGATGTTCGGCATGAAACTAGAAGATTATATTAAAAATAAACGGCCAAGTGCGAGTCGGACTCGCGCACGAAGGGTTCCGTACCATTACCTATAAAAATCAAGTTTTTTGTATGGGAGCCCCACTTAAATATTTATTTTATTTTGTTTTTAGTATTTGTTGTTATAGCGGCAACAAAAATACATAATTTGTAAAAATTTCAACTGTCTAGCTATCGCGGTTCTTGAGATACAGCCTGCTGACAGACAGACGGACAGACGGACAGGCAGCGAAGTCTCAGTAATGGGGTCCCGTTTTTACCCTTTGGGTACGGAACCCGCGGTAAAGCTATTACATTAAGCCTTCATGGTAGGCGGAGTGGGGGGTGTTAGGTTTTATTTACGTTACGGAATTGGCTTGTCAAGTAATTTTCAAAAAGATCTGATTCGCAATCCTTTTCGAGGAATAGCCTCTAGGAGAAGATTTCTCAAATCAGATTTTAAAATAAGGTCTTACCTATTTAGATATTTGCAAAAAACCCATTGACCTTTATTTTCAAGCAAGGTCAAGCTTATTTGAGGAAGTGATGTCACGATGAAGATTTTTTGAGTAAAGTTGGCAATTTCCACTTTCAGTACTGTACTGAAGTGCCATTTTTGAAACGCGATGTCACCTAAATTACTGGTTTTTTCCATACAAAAACCGTTCGTTTAGTGACTCCACGTTTCAAAAATGGCACCCCTGTATTATATGTCACTGTCACTGTCATCTACCAACACAACAATTTGACAACAACCAACATACAGACGGTAATTTAAACAGTAGACATTGACAGTTGACAGATGTCATTGTTTTATTAGCGCTAAATTTAAACTTCGATTGCAGTGTGTCGTCACTTCCGGTGTTTTGTTTAAAATTATATAAAAAAATCCTGATAAAACGTAGAATTTTTATAATCAAATTACTTTCTTAAAATTGTCTATATTTTCGATTAAAGGCACTTTTAACACTTTCATATTTCTTAGTTGACAAGCTAATTTCTTGATTCGGTCGCCGCGCTCAATGCCCGCGATAAAAGCTATGCAATAGCAAACCCGTTTTTACCTTCATGCTGACAGTTCAGCAGATGCTCCCCCAAGTCGCAGCCGAACACCCGCTCTCGCAGTATGCCCTGCTGCTTGAGGCTGCGCCGCGAGGGCCGGGAGAGTATAAAGCTGCGGAACAGGGAGATCAGCTTGCCGTGCTTGCGGAGGACTGGCTTGATGGGGGCCACCGCTACGGACCTGTGGGGAAGATAATAAATTGTTATTAAACTCATTTACGTTTTACGAACTCATGCCGTGTGGTTTCTGGCAGATTATAATAGGGCCACTCTAAGTCCTCCCGTGTATACAAGCTAAACAAAACTGTAAAACATCAATGAGACCTCTCCAACCCGTCAGGCCAGCGAGGAGAGTGTAGGCAAAGTCCTCTGGCTGCTCTGGCCAAGTATGGCTCTGGTAGTATAGAAAGGGTCGTGATCCTGCAGTGGAGACTATAAATCCGTTTCTTCCGATCTCTTCTTGACTATTCCACCTCTAATTTGTATAAAAAATGGGAAGTGTTAACGGTGAGGCAGCTATTCATACTTTTCATTCTATTATACCTTATGACTCTAATTTAATGATTAAAAAGCGCAAAATAGATCGTATATTTGACTTTACTAAATTTAAGACTGCATTCGCACAACACTTTTGTTCCTTGGGTAGTTACGTGTATAAAAGAATAAACAGAGATGCAACGATCTACTCACTAACAAAATATGCATGTAAGTCTGTCGTTAAGTGACTGGCTTAAAATTTATATTATTATAAAGACCTGATGATGATGATGATAAAACCCATTTTCAGTTTACTAACAACCCACGCCTGTGGTGGTATATTACAAATGGGCAATCTTGCAATGACAAGACAACCCACCTTTTTTAGTAACCATGGCTCCAGTAGCTAGACCAAGAAAAAACCGCGTTTGTTACACCCCACAGCAATTCAAGTTCCTTAGAATGCCTTTTGGTCTATGAACAATCTGACTACAACTAAGTAGTTCAAGATACGTACCCGACTATAGGCGGCGGCTGCGTCATATGCCGCGGCACCTTGTCCCCAATGACGGCGACGCAGTGGTGCGGGAAGAAGCCCACACGGAACCCCCGCTTGCCGCGCCACCACAGCGACTCTTGGGGACCTGTGGGGATTCCTGGTCACTTTAGCGACATTTTGCACAATCTACAATCGTAAATAAACTAATGAATTCTGTATTGTATGACAATAATCAAAAGTACATTGACCAAATTATACAATACAAACAAGCGGTTGACAACGAGCCCAGATAGGTAGTAGTCGTAAGTAACGAGCGCGCGGTTCCCAAACATTCCGAGACTTTGCGCAATAGTTTGGTTAAGAGTCCCCCGACCCTAGACTTCTCCATACAAAGGTAGTCTACGTTTAATTTTGAAACCACATGTCAGATTCCGGTAAAAATTGGTAATTGTAAAGAAATTGCAATTATCTAGGGTTATAACTGGTTTCCTATTGTAAAATTATGAACTGGAAAGAAAATATAACGATTTAGAAGTTTCCCATACTAATGGTCAAAAATGATATAAAACACTATATTCTATTTCAAGTTCATATTTTTACTGACGGAAACCAGTTATAAACCTAGATAATTGCAATATCTTTGAAATTACAAAATTTTGCCCAAATCGGACATGTCGTTTTGAAATAAAACGTAGACTACGTTTGTATGGAAAGTTGTATTTTGGTCTAGGGTCAGGGGACCCTTAAATGTTTCCTTTTAATGAATAAGTATTTTGTTAGTTTTATATTTTTGACGTTACGTGTGATCAGGATTTATAATGTCCTTACATATAAGGCGTGATTTACCAGTCAGCCTGTATATGTATCTCTATGTTGTATGGCTGTTTGTTCCGGTCGCTTTAGTGTGCAGTTAGTAACATTCAACATCAACTTCGATACAAGGAAAATTTAAAAATTCCATACAAACTCTCATCATCGGCTGATCACATAATAAGATTTTTGTATTTTCCCATGTTTTAAAATAGTAACAGAACTCACCTGGCATATCTATGATTGAGATCATGTCGCCCACTTCAAAACTTATCTCGTCGCGTGCCTGGAAAAACATGAATAAAAAGTTAATAGTAACTAATAGTTTCTTTATTCACGTAAAAATAACCGCATCAAAATAGGTCCATTTGGTCGAGAGCTACGAAATCACGGACAGACAGACATTAGAGTCACACTTCTCTTTTTCGTAAGCGTAGCTGAGCAGACCAATTGGAGGTTAACGCTTGAAAGTCTGAGTTTTCTCTTGCAAACAATAGATGGCGCTACGGGTATCAATTGGAATATGTATTTCCGCTACTCATCACTAGATGGAATTCTTGAAGGTCGGGGTTTTTTTTTTAATTGCCTAGAAAATTAACTTTTTCATCAGGTCTTTTGTCTCCACTGCAGGAGCACGACCCTCTCTGTACTACCAGAGCCATACTTGGCCAGAGCAGCCAGACTTTGGCCTAAACTCTCCTCATTGACCCAACAGGTTGGAGAGGTCTCATTGATGTTTATAAGCTTTGTTTAGCTTGTATTTCCTAAGCCTTCTACAACATCCACGGAAGGACTTGGAGTGGCCCTATTCTACTCTGCTAAAAACTACACGGCCTACAAATTAATTATTTTACCTGTGAAACGTATTTCCGGACTGAGTAAGCGGCCGCCACGGCCGGAGTGTTGATCGAGCTGGAGTCTTCGTTGGCCACTAACAACTTGTGTCCTGTGAACAAAACAACGATATTAACCGTAGAAAAGGAAAAATGTTGAGCATAGAATATTAAATAGTAACAAGGTACAGAATAAAAATTTTGGCATGCCTACTTATCGCTTTATAAACATGATTATTTCTCTTCCTTGTCACTAGATGGCGCTATAAGGTAATAATTAAAACATTCAAATCTTGTATTCCTATTATATAAATAAAGTAGTACTCTATCTTATTCAATATGACTTGTATGAAATGCAATAAATATGTTTAAAGCTTATTCAACACTTCCTTTGTCACTTATGTTTATTTTTTTAGTTGTGTGTGCTGCTAGCTCTGTGAGCCTACCTCGCAACTCCAGTTTTGCCTTCTTACGGGCCCTCCAGTAGTTTCTATGGCGTTAGGTAGCTGTTAAGTTAGTAATTATATTGTCTTTCTAATTGATTATATTAGATTCGACAGTCGCTTTATATGTTGTGGCGACCTCTACACCACTATACAAGAACTACTAAGACAACCACGGACAGAAATAGTTCACAAGAAGCATACGAAATGGCGCTGATAGTATTCCTACACCTCGATATCAGAGTTTTTATTGCAACTTGGCATATATACGACCTCTGACAATACACCGCCAAAGCCGCGGTTGCCTCCATGCCTGGCGAAAGATCTTTGTGGCTGCCGGTTGTAAAACTTCTGTAACCTTTGTTGTCCATCTGCAGCCAGTTGAGCACGGGTCCGCAATTGATGGAGTCATCAGCGATGATGAACAGGTGGTGCTCGTAGTGCGATATCAGACGAGCGTACTCCGCCTCGTCTTGTACGAGTGGTGACGTCATCTTCTCGGAGAGATTCGGTAGTCATCTGACTTATATGATGTAACGACTTCTACACCACTACAGTTATACGAAAATAGTTCACAAGAAGCATACGAGATGGCGCTGATAGTATTCCTAGATCTCGATATCAGAGTTTTAGTTGCAACTTAGCATATATACGATGCAGCCCGCAGTTGATGTTATACGTCAGGCTGCCGGTTGTAAAACTTGTCTCACCTTTGTTGTCCATCTGCAGCCAGTTGAGCACGGGTCCACAGTTGATGGAGTCATCAGCGATGATGGACAGATGGTGCACGTAGTGGGCGATCAGACGAGCGTACTCCGCCTCGTCTTGTAGGAGCGGTGACGTCATCTTCTCGGAGAGATTCGGCAGGCCGGACACTTTTCTGTCGTATATGCATCTGGAATGAGAACGTTTTGATGTAAAGTTTATTTGCCAGGCAAATTAAAAAAAACTCCGGACTTTCGAGCGTTCACCACCAATAACTTTTGAACGGCTGAACCGTTTCCATTTCCATTGACCATAGGAAGAACCATCTGTCGACCGCCTCGCTCCAGCTGCCAGTCAGCAGGCGGGACTTGACCGGTGGTCACCAATCCTTACGTGGACCACGGCCGGTGTCGCTTAACTTGCGAAAGCGCTAATAATGCGCACTGGGCCATCAGGCTCCTCCCAAACTACATATACTTGCCTTACATGGTGGTCTTGAAGATATCGCTGGGTATTGTAGTTGTAAAATTATTTCTTTGTTACTTTTTTATTTTGGTGTACAGTAAAGAGTTACCTAAACATGCTGACTTTTCAATGGTTTTGGAAAAAAAATGTCGTATAGTAAATAAATTCCTCTATCCATATAAACGTAATCCAAATTACTGTATGTCATAAGATAAAAAAGTTTCGCAAGTGATTTTCGATCGAGACCACGTAGTTACGCCGTCCAAAACAGCTGCGTGATGTCGATGACCTCCGGCCAGCGGGCGGGCGGCGTTACTACTAATTGATCACACAATTTTACTTTCGAGTTGAAAGGAGTATATAAGCACCTGTGCAACATATCGTCCAGCTGCCGGAAGTGCTCCCTGTTCCTGGTCAGCGTCCACTCGCCCACGTCGGCCGCTTCGCCCCAGCTGCCGGTCAGCAGCCGGGACTCCACGGAGTCGTCGCAGGAAGAGTTCACATGCGAGCGCACCTTGAGGCAGATCCAGCCTGCAGTTGAAAAGACATTGGTATAACAAAACGCTTAACTTAAAGGAAACAAAACGCAGTCACTAAGTGGGAACCACCAGGGGAATTAATATTTTAAAAGCGAAAGTTGAAACTAAAATCACTTGAACAGTAAATGTTAGAAGTGAAGCCTGTTCCATTCTCTGACAAGTAGCTCCCCCGCGCTACCCCGCTTTCCCCGCACTCGCCCACCGCATCTGCTGTCACCGGCACGTCACGCACAACGTAATAGGCGTGTATTGAGCTTATGCATATCCACTTGTCATTGACGTGTGACCATCTGCTTGTCACTCGTCAGTGTATATTTGTCACTTGTCACTCGCAGTTGTCACTTACAATGTGTAAACCGGGCTTTACGCACTCATCCTCGATATCGTTACGCACTTACTCTTACCAACGTTACACACTCAACCTCTGCATCGTTCGTTACACACTCACCCTATACATCGTTACACACTCACTCTCTACATCGTTACACACTCACCCTATACATCGTTACACACTCACTCTCTACATCGTCACACACTCACCCCCTGCATCGTTACACACTCACCCCTGCATCGTTACGCACTCACCCCCTGCATCGTCACACACTCACCCCCTGCATCGTCACACACTCACTCCCAGCATCGTTACACACTCACCCCCTGCATCGTTACGCACTCACCTTCTACATCGCTACGCACTCGCCCTCTGCATCGTCACACACTCACCTTCATCGGATTCGCATTTCTCCTCGCACGGCACCGTCTCAATGCTGAGTCCGCCGAGCGACACCCGCTCGTAGTGGAAGTGGGCACACTCTTCTAGCTTTGGGAAGCGGCATGATGCGGGAGAGGGGGCCACCTGAAATTGTATTACAGTCCATTAGTATACAGACTTGTGAGCGCGTACAGAGGCGAGAACGACGGACAGACAGACTGACAAACTGCCAGACAGACAAAAGCAAGCAGTCCAGACCCTCAGCAAATAAGGATATTCAAAAATATGTAACAGCAGATAGCAGTACTGTGACGTCATGTCCAAACGACTGTTCTGTCATTGGATCATCAGTTGACAGGTTCTTTTGCTCCGTCAAATGTATCCAGCAACAGTAACAGTAGCCTATTGGAGCTGAACTGATATGCTGTGTGGTTTCCGGCAGAGCAGAATAGGGCCACTCCAAGTCCTCCCGTGGATGTCGTAGAAGGCGACTTAGGAAATACAAGCTAAACAAAGCTTATAAACATCAATGAGACCTCTCCGACCCGTCTTGTCAGCGAGGAGAGTGTAGGCCAAGTCCTAAGACTCCGCGGGCCAAGTATGGTTCTGGTAGTATAGAGGGTCGTGCTCCTGCAGTGGAGACAAAGACCTGATGACTTGCTGCCATTTGGTGACCCATTTTTGAAAACTCTCGAATCAAGTTCACATACCGTGTCTGCGAGGTCAAAGTTCACTGTGGCGGAGGGCGCAGACTGGCTCATCTGGGGTGACACGGGGGTCACTGACAGCGCCGTCAGGGATATAGACCCTGAAATGAGAAGAAATAAATTAAGCGTTGGTTTTTCTAAAAAACATATAGTTCAAATGTGTTTTGTCTCGTTTTCACTATGTCAAATATTGAATGGAGGAAAAGAGACCGAATATTATGTGTATAAAGTTAAATCTATACATATAATAAAACAGTAAAAAAAGTGTGTCTGTACATTAAATATATTTCCAAAAAAAATATTGGGGGCGATGGAGACGTAGTAATATAGAAAAAAATTAAAAAAAATGTCTGTCTGTTTGTCTGTTTGTACACGCTAATCTCCGGAAATACTGGACGGATTCGAAACAAACTTTTTTTGTTATATAGCTATTAAGCCTGGGCAACATATAGGGTATAAATGATTTTGGAAAATGGAACGCCTGATGCAAAACCACAATGTTCCAGCTAAACTATAAGAGATACAAAAAGCGGCCAAGTGCGAGTCGGACTCGCCCATGAAGGGTTCCGTAGTAGCAAATAACATAATATAAAAGTCTTGTAGTATGTTTTTTTTAATTTTTATATTTGAGTTGATTGAATGAAAGGTAAATTGCCGTTTATGATGATAACGTATTAAAAAAAAAACTACTTACTAGATCTCGTTCAAACCAATTTTCGCTGGTAGTTTTCATGGTAATGGACATCATATATTTTTTTTAGTTTTATCATTCTCTTATTTTAGAAGTTACGGGGGGGGGGACACACTTTTTTCCACTTTGGAAGTGTCTCTCGCGCAAAGTATTCGGTTTAGAAAAAAATTATATTAGGAACCTCAATATCATTTTTGAAGACCTATCCATAAATGTTTGATGACAAAGGTTTGATGAAAAATAAATTTTTGAGATTCAGTTCTAAGTATGGGGTACCCCCAAAATTTATTGTTTTTTTTCTATTTTTGTATCAAAACCTTAATGCGGTTCACACAATACATCTAATTACCAAGTTTCAATAGTATAGGTCTTATAGTTTCGGAAAAAAGTGGCTGTGACATACGGACGGACAGACAGACAGACAGACAGACATGACGAATCTATAAGGGTTCCGTTTTTGCCATTTGGCTACGGAACCCTAAAAATGCCGCCTCAGTAAAAGTTGTTCAGCCTGATGAGCATTTTCCAGAGACATAAAGTCCACGCGAACGAAGTCGCGGGCTTCGGCTAGTAGTAAATAAACTAGTGGCTCTGTGAGCTGTGAACCTAGCTAGTAACCCCAACCCGTTGAAGTTTATCGGACTGTATAATCAGTAGTTCATAAAATCTTTTGAAGGGTTATATCCATGTTTTATCAATACACAATTTCAAATGATATCTACGTTTCCTTTTGAATTATTTATTTAAATGGGGGCAGCACTGGACAACGCAAAATTCAAGTCTCCCCTAAATAAGGGTAGCACAAAAGTTTTGAAATTTTTCGAAGCCTTTTTATTTGGGTATCAATTGAAAGGGCTTCGAAAAATGTCGACAACACGATTTTATTTTTTAGTTTACAGTATGGCTTATATAGGGTACCATATGTAGTGACGTCACATAGCCTGTGCTCAGCTGACAACCAAGACGCTTTGGCCTGTACCTCATCTGTCGAGGTAACATGGATATAACTTCGCCGTAAAAATAAATAAATAAGTAAAAAGCTCACCCGGCGCGTCTCTCTTGCACTCCTGCTCATTACTAGCTCTGGTAGACCCGCGCGACTCTGAACTGAATCGGACAGATCTGAAATACACAAATTGACTCTATTAGTAAACAAAAAAAACCGACTTTCAAGCGTTCACCGCCAATAACTTTTGAACGGTTGAACCGATTTTCATCAAACATAGCTTTAAACATAGATTTATAACACAGAATTTTGGAAATACTGGGGCCATTCATAAATTACTTCATTCACACGTTAAGAAAGAGGGAGGAAACTCAATGAAATGTGACATTGTGTGACATAGTGGGAGGGGTCATTAGGTTCGTGGCGTCACATCACAAAATTTCAACTTATACTAATATAAACTTTAATATTTTTATCTCTATCAGTGGAGTATCTCCATCTCCCGGTTCTCATAATTGTATGGCAGCGTTGGTTCACCGCGAGTGATTGGCATGACGTCACCGAACGCTCAAGCTATGTCAGATGCCTTCAGGCAGCTTGAAAAATCTGACACCAGTTTTGGCCATTTGCACACACGAAAAACAACATTGCGGGAGCGGGTGATGGGCATGTCATCATAGAGCGTGGGGGGGGGGAGCCGACCATGTAGACAGTGTGTACCCCGTCACACAGAGACGTGACAGTGCGGCCATGGTATAATAAAATAAGGTATTCTCTTCCCGTGACAGCTGATGACGTAGGTGGAACTTGACTACGTCATCAGTTTGATTTGTTGCCACTGTGTGAAATTGAATTACTCGAGCGTAATGAATTTTTGAACTTAACATACCAAATTTGAATTAATGATCTATTATATCAATTTATAAAATATTGAATTGATGAATCACGCGAGAATAGCGAGATACTAAATAGCTAAGTTACTTAACTTTTATTTAATATTCATGAACTAATTGAGAAAGTCCTTAAATTTACTGATGGCAACACTTTGTGACGTAGTCAAGTTCCATCTCGGGAAGAGAATACCTGTTTTATTATACCATGAGTGCAGCTACCAGTGCAGCTACCTGTGCAGAGCAGCGCAGTGCGTCATAGCTTCCTTGTCCGGCTCGGCGAAGGCGCGCGCCGCTAGCGACTGGCATGACATCACCGAGCCGTGGGGGGAGCCCTGCAATCAATAAGACATACTTCAGACAAGTGCTCTCCTCATTTAAGTTTGACACACTACGTCTATAGACGTACATCAATTGTTATTTCTATCGTGTCTGGCTGAGCAACCAGAGAGGAAAGCAGGTTGAGAAAACGTGTTTTACTCCTAAATGTTCATCATCATTTCAGCCGCATAACATCCACTGCTGGACATATGCCTCTCCCATGGAGTTAAAAAATGTCCGAAATGGCGAAATGAAAATGAATTTTATAAAAATTTTCTTTACTAGGGTTCCGTACCCAAAGGGTAAAAACGGGACTCATTTTACTAAGACTCCGCTGTTCGTCTGTCCGTCACCAGACTGAATCTCATGAACCATGACAGCTAGACAGTTGAAATTTTCAGGAATGATGTATTTCTGTCGCGCTTTAACAACAAAGGCTAAAAACAAAATAAAAAAAAATATTTAAGTGGGGCTCCCATACAACACGTGTTTTTTTTATAGATTATCGGAAACCTTCGTGCGTCCGACTCGATTAGTTTCTTTCATGAGAAATTAAAAAAGAAGTGTTTAAAATAAGGGCGCGGACGCACTCCCGTTGACGTCTGTTATCTGACGGAACGTCAAGTGGCGCGGAGTGTTTACGATTTTTTAACGAGCGTTATCTCAAGTGGTACTTATATCGACATTTGTGAAATATTTGTGCTTATATGTCATTTGTACTGATAGAAAATCTCTTATCGACCGAGCGAGCGAAGCGTCTCAGTTTCGAGATTAGGCAAAAACTGCAAATGTTCGCATATCAACACTACCTGTAGGTTGACTGGTAGAAAAGGCCTACGGCCTTAAGTCCGCCAATTGAAATTCATGGAATAATAATAAATAAGGAAATAAATAATAATAAATAAAACTCCTCGTACAGAAGTGCCTGATTACAGTTCTCCAAAATCTCATAACTTTAAAACGGCTGAACCGATCATCATCAAACATAGCTAGAAACCCTAGAACCCTGGCAAGGAAACTTGCTATCACGTAAAAAAACCGCATCAAAATAGGTCCTACCGTTCTACAGATAGACAGACCGACAAACGTTCGCGTCAAACTTACAATACCCCTCTTTTTGTAGGGGGTTAAAAATAGTAACATTTTAAATATTCCTTTCTCATGTTAGACTTCGTTCAGTAATCTAAATATATAGCGTAATATTTCCTCACTTTTATTGCTGGCAATGGCGCATCTCGGGTCGGCCACAGTAAGAATTTATACGGAAAGCAATCTCAGTCGATATCAAATAAGAATTAAAAAAAAAATTGTTCAAGTTTTTATTGTGAGGCTTACATCTATATCTGTGGTGAGGCTAATGAAATAAATATACAAAATTTCAGGTAAATCGGTTGAGGATAACTGGTTGAAAATTAAGTTGCAAGATTTGACCTAAACAAACATTCATACATACAAGATACATAGCAAGTTAAATAAAAGCTTGTAAAATACATAATTATTTATATGGATTTACTAACGAGGTTCAAAGGACCCACCCACATCACTATTACCGTTTGTTTGTATTACGTGTGTGTAAGTGGTAATACTGGTGTCGGATTTTTTAAGCTGCTTATCCTTGACGACTGCCATAGAATGACAGCCGGGACTGATCGTCATAGCTAAGAACCACCGCAAGGGAACTTCCTTTCACGTAAAACATACTATCACGTCTTTATCCCTAATGGGGCAGACAGAGCGTTTTGGGTTTTGCGGTTCTATGCAGAGCCCAGGGCCGCAAGACTCAAAAGCCACTTTTAGCGTCATGGTGGGCGAGAAGATGGAAAAGCAATCAATACAGTGATGGGTTGCTAGCCGTATCGCCTGTTAACATGATTTTCATTTTTGCCCATTCCCTCGATCGGCTTTTACGATCTGAGCGGGAAGAGAAGCAGCTGGTACATTCTAAGTTTTTTTTATTTCTCCCAGACCAGCATGGGATTTCACGTAAAAAACCGCATCAAAATCAGTCTTTTACAAACAGACAGACAGACTAGCTAAGAACTACCGTAAGGCAACTTCCTTTTACATAAAAAAAACTCGCATTAAAATAAAAAGGTTAATAGTGCGGTAAGATACAGCAGACAGACCGACAGACGTTAGCGTCAAACTTCTAACACCCTCTTTTTTATCGGCGGTAAAGATGACTTTCCGTTAGTTTTGCTATGATGTACATCATAATAAGACCTACACACTGCAAGCTCTGACAGTTAACCTACTATTTTTATGCGTCATAACATAAAATATATTACCGCGCGGTGACGTCGCCCATATCTCGCTTAGTTCTCTCTCTTCCACACATATAATGTGTAATATAAAGCTTATGATACGACCCAATTCTTCTACGCTTGCAAAGTTAGAGTCATAATGATAACAAACACCCACGTCAAAGTTAATATTTACTTACAATTAGCGGCACGTAAGTTCAGCGCTGAGTGAAACGTAGAGGGGATACTGCGTATCTACGGGTACAGTATTAATTTTTGACTTCTGCGCAATAACGGTCAACGCTAGAGTTTCCAACAACTCCCCATAGAAACTATTTGGGAGGGCCCGTAAGTAGGCAAAACTGGAGTTGCAGGATAGACTTACAGAGATGGCAGCACACACGACTAGCAAAAAAGTGACAGTGTTGAATATACTTTACAGCAGTCTATTGCACCTAAATAACCAAGTTGAGTTTAACCTTATCGCCCTAAGCACTGTCTAGTCTACCCCGTACGATATAAAGACGGAATCAATAATACATTTGTAAGCATAACCAAGTCCTATCGTGGATGTCGTAGAAGGCGACTCAGGAAGCAAGCTAAACAAAGCTTATAAACATCAATGAGACCTCTCCAAGCCGTCTGGCCAGCGAAGAGAGTGTAGGCCAAGTCCTCTGGCTGCTCTGGCCAAGTATGGCTCTGGTAGTACAGAGGGTCGTGCTCCTGCAATGGAGACATAAAAACCTGTTGATGGTAAGCATAAACAATGCTATCATTACCCCGTTCATGGTCATTGATCTTATCACACGGATAGTTAATTTTAATGGTTCATAAAATGGTCGTTGATACCAGTGACGTCACTAGCGTGAGTGCGTATCGGGCGTACAAGTTTGTTTGATAAGCAAATTAATAAAATACCCGACTGTCAATAACGCCATCTAGTGACGAGTAGCGGGACTACAGATAAGAACTGGGGCGCGAATGGGCGAGAGTCTGAATTATGTTATTAAGCGATGCAGCTAGCAACCCATCACTTGTAAATGATTATATTTATATCTTATACCTTTAAACAAGCAATTCTTGTATATATATATATATTTATAAATTTCTGTGATCTCGAAAACGGCTCTAACGATTTCGCTGAAAATTTGTATATGGGGGTTTTCTGGGGTAAACAATCGACCTAGATTAGTTTTATGTTTGGGAAAACGCGTGTTTTCGAGTTTTCATGCGTTTTTCTTTCCACGCGAATATGGTCGCTAATTTTGTCGCGCAGACGCCTTGTTTTTAGCTCAGAGGTTAAGGATACCGACCGCTAGAAAGAGTGTTACGGGTTCGAGTCCCACTCGGTGACTTACTTTTGTTTTTTTTTATGTTTAAGTTTATATTTTTTATTTTATTTTACATTGTTTTTAGACAAGTTTAAAAAAATTTGTTAATGTTTGAGATGTAACCAAGCAAAGCTCGGTCGCCCAGGTACTGTACACGATACATGAAAAACTTCAAAACTGTAGTACGAGGGGCATTCAATAAGTACCTAGCCTCATCGCCAGAGGGCGCTGTAGTTTCAAAAGAGTTTTACCACAGTGTAGCACATTCTTTTTTAATTCTTTTTTCAAATTTTCATTCCAATCCCTTCATTTGTTTTAATTTGACAACTTAAGGAAGCGAACGTGTCGATCGGTTTTACAAAAATGGAAAAAGAGCAATATCGTTCGGTAATTCGATTTCTATTTTTGGAAGGGAAAACGCGCATCGAAATCAAAGAGCGCTTGGATGCTGTGTACGGTGACTCTTCTCCATCGATGGCCACCATCAAGAATTGGTTCAACGAGTTTGCACGTGGCCGTACGTCGGTTTTTGATGAACCACGTCCAGGTGCACCGAAAACAGCTGCTACGGAGGAAAACATTAAAAAAATCCATGATCTCGTATTGGCAGATCGCCGATTGAAGGTTCGGGAGCTAGCTGAGACTGTAGGCATTTCAGAAGGAACAGTGCATCATATTCTTCACGAGGAACTCGGCATGAGAAAGCTGTCGGCGCGATGGGTGCCGCGTTTACTCACACCGGAAAACAAGCGCAACCGTGAGACCACATCGGAGACGTGTTTGGCTCTGTTTAAGCGGAATCCAGCGGAGTTTTTGCGTCGTTTTGTGACCGTCGATGAAACTTGGATCCACTGGTACACACCAGAGACCAAGGAGCAATCAAAACAATGGATCCAGACCGGGGAACGTGCTCCAAAGAAGGCGAAAACTGTAAAATCTGCCGGAAAAGTTATGGCCACCGTTTTCTGGGATTCACAAGGTGTGATCTACATCGATTACCTCGAGAAGGGTAAAACAATTACAGGGCTTTACTATGCCGATTTATTGGGCCGATTCGACGCCGAATTAAAGAAAAAACGACCCCATCTGGCGAAGAAAAAAGTGCTGTTTCACCACGACAACGCACCGGTTCACACGTCTGCCGTTGCCATGGCCAAATTGGTCGAATTACGCTACGAATTGCTGCCCCATCCACCGTATTCTCCAGATTTGGCCCCTTGTGACTTCTTTCTGTTTCCTAATCTGAAAAAATCACTCGCCGGGAATAGATATGGATCAAATGAGGAGGTCATCGCCGCCACGGAGGCCTATTTTGCAGAGTTTGACAAAAACTATTTTTCGGACGGGTTAAAAAAGTTGGAGCATCGCTGGGCTAAGTGTATCGAACTAAAAGGAGACTATGTTGAAAAATAAATTGCCACTTTTCCAAAATTTTCGTTTACTTTTTGTAGGCTAAGTATTTATTGAACGACCCTCGTATGTAGAACGAAGTTAAAGGAAAACTATCAGAGCTAAATAGGGTTTACAAATTAAAAAGTTACAGGCGATCAGCTTATAAAATGTGCACGGAAAAGGAAAATTTCATACAAAATAGAAAATTAGTTTTTAGACATGTTAGTGGCATGAACTCAAAGTTGGCATTCGCAACTACGGAACACCACGCGTGGCCCGACACGCACTTGGCAATTACATTTTTAATAATGCCTATTTAGGGACAATCCCCACATTGATTGCACTATAAAATCAGTAATATCCGTTTAATGCCCTCAAAACAGTTGCTCGCAGTCAAAGTAGACAGTTTAACACCCATTTTTGTTGTCTATAACCGCCATATTGGATTTCATTGTTGTGTCATAAAAGATTTTACGATCAATTAAAATTAACTATCACCGATAAGTACGAGGAATGAGGAAATGTTTCACTTTTATTGGTTTGTAAAGTAATATACGTTTTAGAGCTGGATAGAATAGCAGTGTTAAGGCAAGTTCACATCAGGATTATTTATTTTATTTACCACAATAATAAATGGTACAAAAGACAGACTTAATGCTAATACGAACACAATACTGAATTTAAAAAAATCAATGTGATAAAGTTTTTTTTTTTCAAAAAAGAAAACGCATTTGCTTCTTAACACCCTCTGTAATCTAAACCATATCGCTAACGACATTGAGTAGATACTTCTTTGAATTCCTTTGCCGAGTTAGACTTCTGTATGTCAGTACTAGAACTTATTCTGTGATCATACTATAAGGGACAAAGGTGAATTTAAACACTTTGTTGCAACACTCATGCATATTCTAAACTCTAAACAGTGATGTCTTCATGCAGGTTTTCTCCAACATACAGAATCAAGTAGAGAAAGGACAGAGTTGTGTAGGGCTTGGGACTATGAAGAGTGTGAAATTTTCTTTGTCTGGTCTTTTTGTATGGACTGTGTACATGCTATGCTTTCCTCTTAAGGGTCCTTACCATAGGCATTTCCATACAAATGTAGTCTAGCTTTTATTTTAAAATTAGGTACATGTCAGATCCCAGTAAAATTTTGTAATTTCAAAGAAATTGCATCTAGGAATATAACTAGTTTTCAAATTCAAAATATGAAATGACACTTGTATAATTAACTTGATTGAAAAAGAAATACATAAAAATAGGTAATACATGTTTCATAAAAGTGAAAATTTAACAATGCATCTAGATTTTTAGCATTATCCTATACAAAAAGGGTGATGTGCTGTAAAAGATCAGAAAAACGTAAATTATAGTGAACACACCATGCATGGAAGTATCAGGGAATACATGGTCAATATTTAAATAATACGGAATTCACAACACACAAAAAACCATAGCTCAACGTGATGAACAGTCAGAGGAAAAAATGGGAAAATTAAAATTGAATTTAGAACACACATAACAAAATATGGCTCAACACATAGGTAAGTCAGTGTGACATGGGAAAATTAAAAGAAACAAAAAACATACAGACAACATCTAGTGACGGCTACATCTAGCCCCTCACATTCTGTCCGCAAAGCAGCCAACTATCCGAGCACACTCCAAAGACCCTCCTCATTTTCGAAAAACACTAAAAATCGGCAATTTCACTGACAAAAATGCCATTTAGTCTGTCAAATCACAAAAGAAGCAAAAAAATATTCGAATTTCGAATCACTGATTTTTGTTAACTTTTTGGCGATACTTTAGCACTATTTAGAACACAGTTTGGCACTGAATTGAGTCTTAGATTGGCACGATTAACATCGAAATTATTTCGAAAGTGATTTATTTGCAACACCGACAGAAACATCACACGGTCCAGCGGTCGCGACTGTTGTTCTCAAGCGAATTTGTGTAAAAAGCCGCCACTGCACTGCATTTCGACACTAAAAACAATATTTACTCTAAACTGGGTCTGCAAAACAAAAATAGACGGAACGCTCGCATACACCGCGACGTCGAAGAACACTAACTAAATATCGGATTTCGTTTATTCCGTGATATAGTGCCGTTAAAACAAAGCCCGAATTTCAGTATGAATAGCGAATTAATTCAGAAAAAAGCTTTTTTCAATAGAAATGAACGCGAATCGGTAACTCAAGAGGATAATTCGATTTGACAGTCGCCCCCCGCGCGCTTGCCGCACGCCGCAAACTTCAGAAGCGGTCGATGGCGGTGTTGCAAGTGCGGGAACTTTACCCCAAAATACGGGAGAATAAAACATGTCTCATTTGTATCAGAGCGTCACACACACTAGTTGCAAGTTGCAAAAAATGAAAGGTTTTCGTTCTGTGCTGTGATTAATAAAACATAATTTTATTCAAGACTTTCCAATTATGTATTGAATTTTTAAAACTAATTTGCTGCGTTTGTGTGTTTAATAGCTCAAGTTATAAAGCCAACCAATAACAGGATGATATTATAATAAACGATTAAGATTCTGCGGTTACATTACAAACTAATCATGGTACCAACTAATTTATATGTTATTTATGTATGATTCACCGTTCCAACCGTAGTTCCAACTAATTGAGACAGAGGTCCGGTATAAAATTAAGTATGCACATGTATGTATAACTGGTTGTACGTTTTTACGAAAGATTCGCTTTACGAAATATTATAAAGTAGTAACGTAGTAGAAAATAGTAGGGTTTATTAATATTAATTAATATTAATTAGTGTTAATTATTATATTAATATTAATTAGTGTGTGAATAATTTTCAATATAAGTATTTCATAGTGTTTGTTATTTTACCCATAAAATAAACATAATTTTCTTCATACATGCCCTTCAACTGAAGGGCATGTATAGGGGTGTTTACCCCTCTTTTTGTCGGTGTTTAAAATAGAAGCTATTTTGCATAAATTCATTACTGTTACATCATGCATAATTTTACCGTTTGTTCCATATTAACCAATTACTTTTGCCTAGAAGTAAATGCAAATTCTTTACATTTGCACATGTAAACGATTTACATAAGTTGAGTAATGAATGATGGACATTCGAATTGTAGGAATTGCGCTATTTGAGCAATGAGCAAGAAGTATGAAAGTTGTGTTGTTTTTCAAAATCGAATCAATTGTTTTCGTGGAAATAAGTAGGTTTATCAGTTGTAGGTTGTGAAGGTGAGAACTGAGAATGGACCGATTTAGCTCATCACTCATGTTCAAACTTTGGGAGACCAATGTGCAATCATTCTTATAAAAGTTTATTTGCCATGCAAATTAAAAAATACCCCGATGTTTAATAGTTTCATTATGAAAACGCCATCTAGTGATGAGCGAAGGGACTAAAACCTAAACTTCAAACGTTACCGCTATTATGTTATTATCATTATTATGATTTACTTTGCTAGAGTTAACCCATTATACTAGACATACGATTCATGTCACTAAATTTACCACTCCGGAGTGGTCAATGGTATAATGTAGGTATATTTTCGATACCTAAACGTGGAGTGACACAGGCCTGTCCACACTAAAGTGGAGTAATTCAGTAATTCGTCCCATGTACCTACGGCCCATTTGGGACGAAACGCAGAAAATCAAAATTAATCAAAATTTCATTCTGCAATTCGTCCCATTCTTTTTTTGTATGGAAATTTAAACCTTATTAACGCTTGGTACAGTCAGTGAGACAAGAATTAAGATAAATGTATATTTCGTTAGAATTGTTACATTTTTAAACATGGGACGAATTTGATTTTGATTTTCTGCGTTTCGTCCCAAATGGGCCGTAGGTACATGGGACGAATTACTGAATTACTCCTAAAGTGCTCAGAACGGCAAACCAAGCCTATCAAATACGTAATCTCAATCATTAAAACTGCCGCTGATAACGATGAGTCAATATTCCATGGCGCAGTAACGCTAAAGCACGTGTTTATTTAATTGTTTATATGGACATGAGTGACATTCCAAGCAGGTTAATTATACGGACATTGTAGGTCCGGGGGGGGGGGGGGGTTACTCTAAAAGCGGTACGCAAGACGAACGTTACTGCGTATTCGTGTTTGAGTATCGAGCAACATTGTTGAACGTATAATAATAAAGTCTAATTTGGTTTGACATAGAAATAGGACGTCACTATAGCACGACTAACGTATATTTTATGAAGTAACCGATTATAACTGCAGTCGGCGTAACGACCACTGTATCGAATTATGGCTTAAATTGGTCGTAAGCGCGTATGGGTGTCCACGCATGCTGTATATCGACTGAGTTAGGCCCAACGCAGACGACAGACTATCCGTGACGCACTTTTTAGTCCGTGATAGTCTGTGAAAATAGAAACTATGGAATAATACGCAGTAATGCACACGACACTCGCCGGACTTTTTGCGCGTCGTTACTGCGACCTTATCGACCAATATAAATGAGTCCTAATGTAAGTATAGTAAGCGACCACTCGGAGTTTTTACGGTCGGTGAGATAGCTGCGAAATAATGGCCTGGACTCAGTACTGTCCAGTGAACTCTAGACTGCTTTTTCGTAATGTAATTGCAAATATCAATCTGAATCACTCGACCTTGTCGGGCTGTTGTGTCTGACACATCTAGTTACGTCAAGCATTGTCTGCCAGCCCATAGGTTCAATAGCCATTGTGAAATGGACCGCTTTTTCAACATTCGATTGTTAGAAAACTGGAAAGTTATCTGTTTTCTTAAACCGGAGAATATTATTCCCTGTAATGGATTAATGTTAACGTTCTTTTCTGAGTCCGCCCCGCCAGCAGTTACGTTACGCTGAGCGTATGAATGAGTTCTACCTTGGGGAGTACGTCATCAAGCTAGCAGATCAAAGCTAATGCCGCATTTACACATTCATGGGAATCGCGAGGCGAATGGCGAGGCGAATAACGAACACGCATATGTACATATGTAAACAGTGAGTTCGCTATTCGCCTCGCGATTCGCGTCTTTGTGCCGCGTTTACACATTCGTGCGAATCGCGAGGCGAATGACGAGGCGAATAACGAACACGCATATGTACATATTATGTAAACGGTGAGTTCGCTATTCGCCTCGCGGTTCGTCTTGCGATTCGCTTCTTCGTACCGCGTTTACACATTCGTGCGAATCGCGAGGCGAATAATGAACACGCATATTTAAATGCGGTATGATACGTTAACCGCAGGGACGTGCACAAATATTTCTGACAGGGCAGGCATTAACATCAAGCAATATACATTTTTCGCTAGTATGGCATCCGATAGTATAATGGTGGCACAGGTAACATGGTAGACAAATTGTCTGTGTCTGTGTGAAATGCAACTACTGGTATACCGTCCTGTCCTTCGAGCGGATGCCAGGACCAACTGTCATACCACTCTCATAGCTCAAGAAACCATAAGAGATATTTGCAATACAGAAGTAAGAGAGAGGGAGTTCAGAACCAACACACAACAGAAGAAACAGAAATAGGGGAGAGAGGGGAACCGACCGAAGTAATGGATTAGGTAATGTTAATGTTGGGTATTTTTAAACCCCGAAAAAAAGAGGGGTGTGATACCCTGAAGCATTAATCCCCAATAACTTTAAAACGGCTTTATCGTTTTCCACCAAACAAAGCTAAGAACCACCGCAAGGAAAGTATCTGCTATCACGTAAAAAAACCCGCATTGAAATCGGTCCATCCGTTCGAGCGCTGCGACGCCACAGACAGACAGACCGACAGACGTTAGCGTCAAACTTATGACACCCCTCTTTTTTTCGTTCTGATTAAATAACCGGCCAAGCGCGAATCGGACTCGAGCATGAAGGGTTCCGTACCATTATAAAAAATCACGTTGGTTGGGGGTTGTCAAATAAGGGTAACAGAAATAAATCATCTGTGAAAATTTCAAATGTCAAGCTACCACGGTTTATGACATACAGCCTGGTGTGGTGACAGACAGACGGATAGCAAAGTCTTAGTAGTGGTATAGTGTGGTAATAGTAGTAATAGGGTCCCGTTTTTAGGCTTTGGGTACTAAATCTAAAAAGAAGTAAAAACTCAGAAGTGCAAGGTACTTTAAGTAGCCAGCTCAATAAGACGCCCGCACCAAATTAGGATTATCAATATGGCCACCAGACGATGCGACGCGGGTGATGTCACGCCCACACTTGTGTTTATTATGACATGTGGCCTAAAGATTGCCCTTTAAAATAAATTGTACAAGTTTAGTGACATCTAACTACGCAGTAGAATTTTGAAACTTACTCTGACGAATAAGCCATCGACAGAATGTTAGACTCAGAATATGGCTCAGAATAAGTACTAGTATTCACGTACAGAAGACTTACTCAACAATGGAATTCAAAGCTAGTACTCACAGTACTAGTACTTATTCTGTACTAATGTATGATGATAAAGTCTAATTTGGTTTAATATAGTAATAGGACGTCAATATTGGAAGACTATCGTATTATTTAATAGAGTAACCCTTCTGTTGTTGATAACATGTGCCCATTTATTTATTTTATTACTTTGTACCTAGGCGACCGAGCTTCGCTCGGTTACATCTCAAACAATAACTACATTTTTTTTAAATTTGTCTAAAAACAATGCAAAATAAAAAATTATATAAACTTAAACATAAAAAAACAAAAGTAAGTCACCGAGTGGGATTCGAACCCGTAACACTTTTTCTAGCGGTCCGCATCATAAACCGCTGAGCCAAAATGGATGGCGGCCGGCGCGACGAAATTAGCGATCATATTCTGCGTGGAAAGAAAAACTCATGAAAACTCGAAAACACGCGTTTTCCCAAACATAAGACTAATCTAGATCGATTGCTTACCCCCGAAAACCTCCATAAACCAATTTTCAGCGAAATCGTTAGTGCCGTTTTCGAGATCACAGAAATTTATATTCATATAAATAAATAAATATACAAGAATTGCTCGTTTAAAGGTATAAGATAAAATATTTGAGACAATAACCAAGATTGTACTAGCACTACAAATCAAGCTACATATTTATAAACCTAAAACCAAGGTTGCTTCCCATTCCCCGACGTCCGATATATCCCATGAACAATAATGACGTTCCTACCGCCCTCTTGACCCAATTATTTCCCGCCATTTCTGCTTGTTACGGCTATGGCCGCTATGGGTGCCACTTACTTTTATTGTGGAGTCGTAAAGTGTAACAAGATGGCCGATAAAAGGGGATAAAGCGCGTAAATAACCACCAATCGATGTATTGGTATTGTCGTAGTAGAGGTACTCAAACGGTTCAGGCACTAGAACACGTATGGTATGGCACTTCATAGAAGCGGAGTATAATTTATGCTTACTACTACTACAAACGAAACTATATATCCGTGCACACGGCAATGTGTGTGTGTTCGCCCGCTCAAGACTCGCGACAAGACGAGAATGGGGGAGAGGTGCGGAGACGGGGAACGGGGATTCATATTGAAATGATTTATCGTAGATATACGTAGATAATCCCGATATGGCGTCAGGATTTAGTAGTCACATAAAAAATATTGTATCTTGAATAATAATAGTTAGTAGGTCCCTCACAAAAACACTCTAAAAATGGTTCCAGAATGGCAACCACGTACTGGCAACCAAAGCTAGTACACGCAAACAAAAGGTGGTCCGACGATCTGACCATTGCCCGAAGGTCGCTGGAAGGCGCTGGATGCAATCCGCTTTAGATAGGTCAATTTGTAAATCCTTGGGAGAGGCCATGTCCAGCAGTGGACGTTATGCGGCAGAAATAATGATGATGATGAGCATATGATAACCGAAGGTTGCTCGCTTATGAAGACTGTGCGAGGTGAGAAGGAAAATACGTAAGTACTTAAAAAGTCTATCGTTCACAGTCATCATTATCATCATAAGATCTTTTTGTCTCCACTGCAGGAGCCCGACCCTCTCTGTACTACCAGAGCCATACTTGGCCAGAGTAGCCAGAGGCTTGGCCTACACTGTCCTCGCTGGCCAGACGGGTTGGACAGGTCGCATTGATGTCACAAGCTTTGTTTAGCTTGTATTCCCTAAGTCGCCTTCCACAACATCTACAGGACTTGGAGTGGCCCTATTCTACTCTGCCGGAAACCATACAGCAATAAATCGTTCACATTAAAAAGTCAACATATTCCTGCATCTTCGCAGTTAATCTAGTTATGTTATGTGACCTACATAACAGGAGTATAAGCAGCGAATTCCTGCCCTGATCAGTGGCGCACGCGATGAAAGTCTGCACGCACTTGCAATTTACTGCTTCTTATATACAATTACATGCACTTTACTAGTATCGTCATAATATCAACATGATCGTAACACTAAAGAGACTAATCACACTGGTTGAGCTAGCACCAAAGTAAGTTTTAACTTGTGTTATGGGATACTAACTCAACGGTTCGATCCCCGGTCAGGGCAAGTTGGAAAATGGTCTTTTTGAAATTGTCCCGGGTCTAGGATGTTTATATATTTGTTATAAAATATAATATCGTTGAGTTAGTATCCCATAACACAAGTCTTGAACTTACTTTGGGGCTAGCTCAATCAGTGTAATTTGTCCCTAATCCCTTTATATGTATTATTATTTATTTATTTATTTTAACTATTGTCTTTGATATTCCGGCATACAAGAGTTTAAACGTACTGCTGAAGGACGAGTTCCTCAAAATGATAAACAACGATTGCAAACTGTACAAGTTCTCGAAACAAGTGCATTACACTTCACGCATGGCGGCGCGCGCGCACAAAAACCACGCATGTGTTTAACACGCTGTGCGCTGACGCAACCGTGCGAACGGGCTGCTCTTCAATGGAAAAACAATGCAAAAACATCGAGCCTACTACTGTAATGATGAGTACTTCGGATTTAACTACTTTGCTATTTAATATTGGACAGAAAGGAAGTTTTATGTCGTAATAGCTGCGCCCCGCGGTGTTGCCCACGGAAAAAGGTAGCCTATGTGTTAATCTAGTGTGTCAGCTTCCTGCATACTACTAAATTTTATCAAAATTGGTCTAGCCCTTTGCGCGTGAAGTAAGACACACACATAAATATACACACGCACACTCGCAAACTTTTGACGTTATAATAATAGTGTGATTAAGTTATTATTTTGTTGTGCATTACTAAAATAATATGGATCATGTCCGAAATAATTAAAACCGCGAAGAATGGCGCAAAAGTATGAGGGGGGCCGCCCCGTAGTGAATTAGGGATATGGCAAGGAGAGAAGAAAAGATTCTAATGTCCAAACTTTCAGTCATTAATTTCAATACAATGATCTCACCACAACAATGATATCAAATTTAATTAGATCATTCACTATACAATAGTAAAGGTATATGCCATTCATTATGCTACACATTCGCAAACAACAATGCATAAAAACCACTCATGCTTTGAAATTAAAATGTGTAGATTCTACAATGAAAACAAGGAGGATTTTTTTAGGAGCCTGCAATGTCCCATTGGGCAAGACAAAGAGTTCCGGTGTCTAATGACTATAGTGTAAAATTGACCAAAGTGTCTAATGACCGTAGTGTGAAATTGACCAAAGTAGTACCAAGTAATTATTCAAAAAATAATAATTTTAAAACAAGCTTTTATCTAAAGAATTTCCTCAAAGCGAATCAAATAAGCCCGAAACTTGATGGAATTGCGTCGTTTCAATACAGAATTTCTATGGCCATCCTCCGGCTCCATCATCAGATCAGTTCCATTTCATCATAATATTGCATTGTCACGCGATATACGTATGCGTACAAAATTTCAGCTCAATCGGAAACCGGGGAGTGGGTCAAATTTAACTTGCAAGATTTGATTACAGACAGAGTGACAGACAACGGGACAGGTAAAAAAATAAATTGAAGCTTGTAAAAACAACAAAGTTGGAAAATGAACATTGTTTTAATAAATAAGTCTAAAATTGACCAAAGTAGCATAAAGACCAAAATGTCCATTGTCCTAGGCCTCCCCTTTAGTTTTCCAAAAACTTCTATCAGCGGCAATAGCTTGCCAGCCCTTTTTTGTATGCCCTTAGACCGTCTGATCACCGTATTCGAGGGCGGCCTCTTATTCGTCGCCAGCCTGTAGGGACACACATCATCGGGTCTTTTTAGTATCCACTGCAGGAGTATGATCCTCTCTGTACTACTAGAGCCATATTTGGTCAAAGCAGTCTAGGGTTTGGCCTACACTCTCCACGCTGGCCAGACTAGGAGATGTCTCATGATGTTTATAGGCTTTGTTCAGCTTGTATTTCCTAAGTCGCCTTCTACGACATCCACAGATCAAACAAACTGAGCTAACTCTGACATAATTGAAAACGTCCACGTGCAAAACGTGGACTCACTCTTATCACTTTTCACCGCAGCAAGAAACTATACAACACAATCAAATTTATGCGATGTCTAGTAAAAGCTAGCCTGGAAAGGAAATGGATCCGGTTCGCGAGCTACGTGAAAACGCTGTCAATATTTAATTACGAATAGACAGCTAGCTATTCGATTCGAAGAAGAAGCCAGTCCAGCGAAGTAACGCAAAAAAGTTAGTTAAATTAATAAAAAAAAGACGGGTTGCACTCTGGGAGTGCCGGCAGAAGTGAAAACTTGAATATTAACGTTGTGCATTTTTGATATACGAAACAGCAGGCGCAGGTATACATTTTCGCCGCGCCGTAGAAAGAGAGGGGGATACTCCCTCTCCTCCGCCGCGCCAGCTGTCTACTCTCCATCCGTCTTACGAATTTTCGATCAGGTCACGCGTCCCGACGCGAGCGTGTCCTGAGGCGAGTTTAACATTTTTTACCCATTCCAAAAAAAGTGCACAACGCCGCTAAAGAAGTTTTCACTTCAAAAATGTTTTTTTACCAAGTCACTAAAAAGACGTAAATTAAAAAAAAGTTTACCATTGATACCATATAGATCAGTACTTGTATATTCTAAATTTGATTTACCAAACATATGTACGTCAAACATTTTCATATTCTTTGTTTGTTTTTGTATATAGTCGTAGAAAAAGTATTGTATGCAAAGTTGTATAAGTACGTCAAAAAATGCTCGATGGCGTCTAATTACGATGCTCGCCAAGGCTCGCATCGTAACCTGCGCCACTCGCATTTTTTGACCGTTCTTATACAACTGTTGCATAAAGTACTATTATTTTGGGTCTTGTGTCCTATTTTATTTTATTTTATTTGGAAAACCATACAGTTCTAATATCTAATTAATAACTCTTTAACTATCTAGGAACACAATTAACAGGTTTTCGCATAATAATAACAAAACTTGCTTACTATATCATACTAAATATTTAAACAATAATAAAAGTAATAACACACAATACTATCTGGGTAAGTTTTAAGGAACCTGATCGAACCACTTTTTAATCAAAAAGTTCTTAAATTTGTTACTAGTGCAGTTAAATAGATCTAACTCGGGAACGTCGACTATCTTATTGAGAGCATCAGCAGCACGGTTAAGGAACGAGTTTTCCTATAATTAGTAACACAATTCGGAATAAATAATGTAACGGGATGTCTGAAATTCCTGTTAGGCACTCTGAGATTGATCTTTGTGAGGAGATAGGGGGAATCAACTTTGGACTGGGCAATTTTTACAAGTTGTACAATATCAGCGATATTTCTTCTCTCAGATAAAGGCAGAAGATGATATTTTTTACATCTTCTATCATATCCCGTGATGAAGTTTTTGGATTTATACTGTATGTACTTTAGCAACCTGCGCTGAATGGACTCCAGCCTATTGATATAAATATCATACTGAGGATTCCATACTTGCGAGCAGTACTCAAGAATACTGCGCACATACATACATACATAATATCACGCCTGTTTCCCGCAGGGGTAGGCAGAGACTTGAATACTGCGCACGTAAGAACAGTAAAGAATTTTAATTAATTTGATGCTCGAAAATTGTGAACAAGATCTAATAATGAATCCTAGAGACTTACTAGCTTTTTTTACTATGTAATCGATATGTGACTCATAAGTCAGTTTGGAATCGAGCGAGACCCCTAAGTCCAAAATTTTATCAACACGATCCAGCTCAAGCCCTTTTAGTTTATAATTATAATTTGTAGGTTCCAATTTTCGAGTAAAAGTAATAACATGACACTTTGAAACAAACAACACGTTTCAGATCTTGTTGCAACAGGAAGCAATCATATATATTACTTATATTTTTAAATATTTTCATGTCATCAGCATATAACAAGACATTAGAATGATGAAAACAGGAACCTATGTCATTAATAAATATATTAAATAATAATGGCCCAAGCAACGATCCTTGTGGAACCCCAGAAGGTATAAAAATCCATTTAGATGTGTATCCATTCACCGCTATAGCTTGAGACCGATTTTCTATGTAGGACGTGAACCATCTGAATAAATTACCGTGTATACCTACCGATTTTAGCTTATCCAAAAGAATATAATGTATAATGTACAACGGTCAAAAGCCTTACTGTAGTCAGTGGAAATAGAATCCACCTGCCCTCCGGACTCCATGTTAGCTGTTAAATATTCCGTAAATGATATTAAATTTGACGAAGTTGAGCGGCCTTTCAAAAATCTATCTCTATGTCAAACCAAATTAAACTTTATCATAATACATTAGTGCTCAATATTGCTTAACTCTGAAACGCGGATACGCAGTAACGTCCGTCTTGCGTACCGCTTTTGGAGTAACCCCCAAGATAAATTAATAGACACACGTGAATTTAAAGCTTTCCCGTTGCAATTACTTCACTTTTTATGGCAACACCGAACAAAACAGGGTAATTATAAATTCAGTCGAATACATGCACAAATCAACACGAGAATCTAGAGGAAAGTCATAAACGTGGTCGTAGTGTAGACGGGAAGGCCGGAGATAAAAAAATAATTTCAAATTATAGGGCTTTTTTAGGGTTCCGTAGCCAAATGGCAAAAACGGAACCCTTATAGATTCGTCATGTCTGTCTGTCTGTCTGTCCGTCCGTATGTCACAGCCACTTTTCTAAATTTATTGCATTACCAAAATAGTCGTACGGCTGTAGGCCTACCCCGTTTGGGATCATAGTTTTAATTCCCGTGTAAAAAAAATTAATAAAAATAATGCAAGGCGATAGTTTAAATTAAAAGAAGTTACAACTTTGTATCTAAAAAGATGATTGAGTGAAAACCAAACGCAATCTGCTGGAAGCAAAACTTTTTTACACGTACTATAATCTTCGCGGCTGGCTAACGTAAACAAAAAAGGCTTGATTAACTAGATACAGCAAGATGATAAGCAAGAACTGTTCATTAAGTTACAGTTAACTTATTTGACTACACACCGTGACTATTAAAACTGACAAATCATTTGCCACGGTCACGGCTATGGTCAACGTACGGTATTCTATAAGTCTGATATTATCATTTGACAAGTTAATTTGTACAGTTAGGTTTTGTACTATAATGAGTTTATTTTTAGCTCATGAAGCTATATAATTTTTCAAAACTAAATCGATATCACCCCAAACTACACAACCGAATATAATAAAATGGTACTGTAGGACCACCTGACAAGTATGCCCATTCCAACAAAAAAGAATTTTTAAAATCGTTCTAGGCCTCTTCAAATAATCGGTGAATAAAAAAAAGATCGCGACGAATTGATAACCTCTTTCTTTTATTAGAAGTCCGTTAAAAAGAGAACGACACAATTATTTTAACCACTAAGTTAAATGGGGTATTTCGCATTAAGGACCTGGCAATCGTTCCCCTTTTCCAAATCGTTTTAACTAACCCGGCTATTACTTCTTGATTTCTAAGGTCTTCGGCATCCTTGGGTGACTATTGACATGCGTATTATATTTGGAGAGAAAGAAGCAGAAACGCGCACCGCGGGCTCCGAAGAAGCACGACCAGGAAAAGAAAGAAAAATAGTTTATTTGGCTACATATAAAAAATTGGATTCATAAATGGAACGCGGTATGGTAAAGAAGGATCGTTCCCATTTCCGCTCCCACTAAAAATTAAGATACTCATACGAATAAATATTATAAAGGCGAAAGTTTGTGAGTGTGTGTGTTTCTTACTACTTTACGAGGTCCATAGTCTCTACCTACCCCTGCGGGAAACAGGCGTGATATTATGTATTATGTATTACGCGCCAATAGCTGGACCAATTTTGATAAAATTTTGTATGCAGGAAGCTGACACATAGGCTTCATTTTACATGGGTAACACGGCAGGGCGCAGCTAGTTAATAAATAAATACCACATTATACCTAAAGGATATATTACCTAAAGGATTGTTTTGGAAACTGCACAGTATATTTGTTATCGTATTACATATGAGTTGCAGTAAATTCAAATTTTATGTGAATAACGCAATTATATGAGTATACTATAATTAGACCGTGAAATATTCAAAATTGTTATTTGCGTATACATACATATTTGTAATGTTTAAATATTATTCTACTTCTTTAGTTGCCATATTAGGATGATAGCATTCAGCATGACATTTGAAGTTATGTAAGGCAATTAGGAAACTTGACATTTTTATACAAGTGTTTGTTACTTATACCAGTAGCGTACATTTCGGGGTCCTGTTGTGTGACCAAAAGTCATTTGGCCAAACTACACTTGACAAACAACGTTTGACAAAGAAATGGTTTCGCCAATTGATCATTTTACTACTAATCACTTTACAAACGAGTCACTTTTCCAAATAATCAACACTTAAATTTACAGTACCTGGGTGACCGAGCTTTGCTCGGTCGGTTACATCACAAACATTAACTACATTTTTTTAAACTTGTCTAAAAACAGTACAAAATAAAAAATTATATATAAATTTGAACATAAAAAAAAACAAAAGTAAGTCACCGATTGGGATTCGAACCCGTAACACTCCTTTATTATAAATGAATATATAAGAATTGCTCGTTTAAAGGTATAAGATTTTACAAATAATTATTTCACAAATGAACATTTAGCAATTGATACTATTGGTCTAAAAACATTTGATGAAATGTATTATTTTACAAGTGTTTTGTTTATTAATAAATATGGTTTGGGTCAAGAAGACACGAGTAAGCGACTCAAGCTTAGGGCAAAAATAACACAGACATAAAAACCACTTTGCCGTGGACTGTAGGTTAGGTTCGTTACGTTTCCTGTGACCAAGACACGAGCGAGCGACTCAAGCTTAGGGTGAAAGTAACACAGACACAAAAACCACTTTGCCGTGGAGTGGAGTGTAGGTTAGGTTCGTTAGATTTCCTGTGACCAATACACGAGCGAGCGAGCGACTCAAGCTTAGGGCGAAAGTATCACAGACACAAAAAACTACTTTGCCGTGGAGGATAGGGCTAGGCATCATTCGGATATATGATTATTATGGAAAAAAATATTATGAGATCTTAAATTATGGATATTAAATTTATCAGAAAAAATAGAGAACCACTAAATCGTGATGTTTGAAAAATGAAGTACTTATTATGAAATAACATTTTGATAAATGACATTTGGACAAATACTTAATTTGCGAAACGGTATTTGGTAAAATGATAAAAAGTCAATTGATATTTTATAATTTAACACATTTAACAATAGTGTTTGCTAATAAATCATTTGCTAAGTGAGTTTTTGTAAGATGATACTTTTGTCAAATTAATCGTTTGCCAAATGAACATTTGGTGAAACGTGGTTTGTCAAATGATCATTTGTCAAACAATTTTTGGTCAAACATTAGTAATCTGTACATTTCATACAGACACATAGACTTTGTCTACCCTGTGTCGCCCGGATACATCGGATACTAGCAAAAAATGTATTTTGCTTGCTATGCAGCCAATCTAGTAATATAGGTAAGATGAATGAGTCTAATAATAATGACAGAGGGATCGCCGTGGTCACATACTGGGTAAAGATGATTTGAAATTGAGGCTACACTGAAACCATTTTGACTCGACAAGAAGGTAAGATCAGTGACTACTCTGTCAAAAATATATGTGCAAGTCACTGACTCATACACACATAAAAAATAAATAAAAGAACCCACAAACCTCATAAGTATTTTGTGAGCGTAGCTATCTGTTATTTCACTATGACACATCAACAAATAGACCATCCAACATCCAATTATCAGTAAATACATAAAAGTTATCCACACGCCAAGAAATCTTAAACTATTTCACGCTAATACAAAACCTCACGAGATCTTATACGCCCAACAGATTACACAAAAAAGCCACTGTAAAATCAACCTTACACCTCCGAAATACAACACATGCAAGAATGCACTTATATGATAAAAATCACTGCAAAATGTACCTTATGCAGTTGTAACACGATATATTGACAATGCTAAAAGCTAAAAGCATGCGTATTTTGCGATCGATCAAAGTGTTTTCATAGCAAAATCGAAGTTAACACTTTTTACATTAGGTAAGATTAATGGCGAGTAGATATTGTGATAAGATGAAAGTTTATGACTTCCTTGCCTGCCTTTATTACCTACTAGGAATTCATCCTTTAGATCGCAAAATGTCATGGTTAGGATAGCAATACCTGTATCAGTGTCCCAAAATCCACACCACACGTGGTAAAAAGGCATCTTTCTTTCTTTCTTTCTTTTGCATAGTAATATTTGCTTGAATATCAGAATTATTAAAAAGGTGTGTAAGAATCCTGATAGGCAACGCAACCCAATTTATATATGTCGCAGTTGGATTGTATGTAAATTCTTCGCCGCGATCCGGGACTAAGCTGTTTTTATCTTAGGGAGTTTTAGTTATCTTAGTTTATCTTAGTTCTGAGGGAGCATCGTTTGTGATTTCGGAGTGCAAAAGATTGAAAAGAATAAGGCAGACCTTTAGCTTGGATCCCATATTTTTATTTTGACGCCCGCCTTCCGGCAAGATGGAAAATTCACGTAGATCAATTGGTCGTAAGAAATCGCTGCGCCATTGAGTTGTCGAGTTTACAAAATTTCTATATTTCTAATTCAATTGCATCGAGCTGATTATCATTCTTCATTGGTGTTTTATGATGTAGGAGACTGAATTATTTAGTAAGGAGTTGAATTGAGGTTTTATTTTCATCCCACGATTAGTATAAAATTTATAAGACACCTTTTTTGGTGAATAAAGATTTTATCTATCTATCTATCTATCTATAAAGAACAACTATTGTCTCCTCATATGTTATTTCGTTTGGTAACACAGTTTTATTCAATAATGGTATGCTATCTCAACGCTAGCTGTTTTGATAAACGTAATAACGTAACTCATTGACAATCGAGCTGAACTATTTTTAGCTGTTTTACAAAACCGAGCTGTATTGCCAAACAGCTAGAGTTTTTGAATAACAACGGATTATACAATTCAACTGCGACATATATATAACTAGCTGCGCCATGCTGTAAGCATACGTTACCATAACTGGTATACAAATTTCTCAAACTGCTCCGTGCTTTGAAAAGCACGGAAGCCGTTGGTCCCGGCTGTCATTTTTGTATTATAATCGTAAGCTAATCCATTAAGACAGCTTGAAAAATCTGGCACCAGTGTTGGCTACTTACACTCACGAAAAACGAAATAGCTAACAGCAGCAAGATGTCCGAGGCATATTGGTTAAGAAAAAAATGAAATCTAAAGAAATTAAAAATCATATCATATCTAGGTATATTAACACGGTTTTACTCATGTAGCATAGTGGGATAAGGCCGACTAAATCACTTCAAGTAATGCAGTCACGTTAGTATAATAATATCACATCATATAACTCAAAAATATTTTGTACTCGCCCAAATACTCGACAACACTGAACTAATTTTGTTTACTCGAAAGCGTATTGTTATTCGACGCACGCGAAAACGCGCGGAAGTCCGCCCGACACGCGATGGGGTAATTTGCACAAGAGGCTGGCAACCATCGGGGTAATATCGAGCATGACGCTGACAACATCGATTGCGTTTCATTTGACTGTAATGAATGATGCAAATGCTAGTCATTTTTAACCTTAGATGATCTAAGTTTTTGACCCAACTTCCAAAAAGGAGGAGTTTGTTTCCGTCGAATTGATAAGAAGAAGAATTAATAATTAGACGTTAAACAACCACTTTAAGGTTCCGTAAAGCAGTCACTCATAGTTTCGCCTTCTATGTCAAACCAAATTAGCCATCATCCATTCGTTTCGGAAATCCTTGGGGAGGCAATGTTCAGCAGTGGACTTCCTGTGGCTGAAGTGATGATGATGATGATCCATTTGCAGCGTTGGTTAACCTAAAAATTACCCGTATAATCAGAAGTGGCAAGGAGAAACCCGCCCAAACCAGTTAGAAGATTGCTACTAGTCAAGTCACTTGATCTCAACTTGATCTATTTGTTAAGTAACTTCAGAAACGGCATTGCGCAATTATTTCGGGTGTTGCGTTTCATATCTGATCTTTTTAAGGCTGTGGTTTTACAAAGCCAAGCTGTTATTTCGCTCAACGCCTTGATTGCTCGAATGCCGAATGTTGACATATTTTACGACAATTTAAGGTGAATGCAAAGGGCTCTTCATTAAACTTTTTTCGCTAGATGGCGTTGATTTCAATATTTTCAGGTTTTTTTAAAATTCTTGTGTAATGGATTACTGGTAGGCAAACATTTTTGATCGGCGAGCCTGTAACATACTCTTTTATTTATTTAATGGCATACTTTTATTCTTCAGTCAACGTATTCAGAAAAATGCTCCAAAATAAAATCTGTCATTTTTTCTCGTATCTCTACACTCACTCACACTACGACAGGAGCTTCAAAAAGCATGAAGATGGCGTAAACCGTTGTTATAGATTTGAGTATCGCCACTAGATGGCACTATTATAAAAACTTAACTGGATAGCGCTTATTTTCAGTTATTTTTTCGAACAGCCGAAAATCATTTTAAACACGGCCGGCGATAAAAAATGATCTCAGATTGCATATTTGTCAACCACAGCTTTGACTCTGATAGCTAATCAAACCTTGTGTCGGGGCACTCGTTTAGAGTTTAGACCATTTGGTGGAAGGAAAAACCACCGCGCAACAAACGTCCGTCGTCATTGTACCTACATGCATTGTATTTTTTAATAAAACCAAATCGTACACAATGTTGTTAAATTTTCTTTTTATTGAAGTTTAATTTTTATTACTGAAAAAAAAAACAATTCATACAGATAGAATGATACATAATGATAGTGATTTCTTGCCGACATAAATTGTTAAATGTTGTAGTCATTATTCTGTGCACGTGACTAAAAACAACTTTATAGTTTATTGCATGTTTGAACTTGAAATGATGGATGATGGAGACGGCAAACCTCTGTTATAGTGAAACAAAAAAAGAAACACTTCTGCATTTTCCTGACACGTATTTTCCCATGGACCTGAAATAAATTTTAAATATAAATATAGGTATCTATACAAAAATGTATACGGACAAATCATACAGACTTTTAAATCAATCAAACCCAAAACAAGTTCGAGACTTGTGTTTCAGTGTCAAACATGGCGGCAATTTGCAACTTTGGGAAACATTTTGAAACAGATTCCAATATGAAATGTTGAATCACCTATAGTACAATTACAATAATAAAAAATATCACGAGTCCGTTCGACCACGCAGACAAGAAAGAAGTCCTGGCAAAAACGTCATCCGTGACATCCGTACTTTTCTTGCACCGTCGTGGATGAAGGCATTTTTGCTCGATGTCATTTTGACTAAACAGCCGGTTTTATACTGCGGCGACCACTGAAATATGTAGACATTTAGCGTGTCACTACTATCAGACACCCAGGCGACGTAAACAAATCTCAACTGGATACAACTTACCTATAATAAATTATATTAAATATTCTAATGATTTCAACTTATGTCATATCGGTATATCGTTTCAAACCTGCAAGCACTCGCTTCCTCGACTTAGGCGGTCCCGAATACACGTAACGTTGATATTTCTTCCTATCCGATCTGGTAGCCATTATTCTCCGAAATTATAATATAGCACGACAAAATTGTAACACATAATCTAGAGATGTGCCGTTGCCGGCAACATTTGGTAGATACAAACCCCACCAAAAACATACCTCTTACAATGGGGGCCAAGTTCCAATCGGCTAATTGTTCGCCTAAAACAGAGTTTTATAATAGATAGAGAGAATTAATTTTAATCAAGTGTTACTTACTGCACGAAAACCTGCAAATTTTGAATTATTTAATTACTTCAAAACTTGGCATTGGACTGGATTTCAACTCTTTTTTAGGCGAACAATTATTAGCGGATAGAAACTTGGCCCCCTTTTTAACAGATATGTTTTTGGTGGGATTTCAATACTTTTTTTCAAGAAATCGTACCTATTTTTTCTTTTTGTGCCACGCCTGCTATACAATGTGCATCATATATACATGACAATATTTTGTTTCCCCTCCCCCCTATCCTCCTCCCCCCTCCTCATCTAAGTTAATAAATATTTTTTTAAAATTCGGTATTAGATTGAGCCAACTCACGCTTGACCGATTTCTTAAATTTCTGTTTTTTTGTTAATTTACATAACATAATACACGACCTGTGTGCCAAATTTCATAACGCTATTACAATTGGAAGTGGCTTAAAGGTTTTGATTACCGGTCAGTGAGTCAGTCAGTGCCAAAATTAGCTATTTTCACAGGGTCATATTTCAGGATCTACTGAAGCTATATCTATGAAATTTGGCATACTGCTTTTGTACTAGTATATAATTATGTAGGTACAATTTTATCTCTTTCCTTGCAACAGGCACTTAGCTACAGGGACAGGGGGTCAAAAGTAAATAGTGTAGGTTCGTGTAAATAGTGCACGGCATAGGCGCGGCCTGTTGCTGGAACTTGGCCTACGCACTACCGTGCGCTTAGAAATCAAAAGAAACGGGTCCCGGCGGGAGTGCACATTACTAGTGATTGCGCAAGTAAGCCACACCGGGAGTGGTCCGCACTTAGATGGGTGACCACAAGTGGCATAATAATGTCTTAAGCTTCTCGGTTCTTTGGAAAGCAGTTATAAGCCGTTGGGTCCAGCTGACATTATTAAATGAAAGTCGTTTAGTTTTGTCAGATTCCTTTAGGTAGCTTAAATAATCTGACACCAGTGTAGGCCATTTACACACATGATTTATTTTGTTTTTAGTATTTGTTGTTATGGCAGAACAGATGGCAACAAAAATACATAATTATTCGTGAAAATTTCAACTATCTAGCTAAAAGGTTCTTGCGATACTGCCTAGTGACAGACAGACGGACAGACAGCGAAGTCTTAGTACCTAATAGGATCCCGTTTTTACCCTTTGAGTACCCTAAAAAAAGAGTGTGTACTCGATGGCGTGTACTTATGTACCTACACGCGTTAGTTAGAAATTATGCTTCTTTGACGTGAACATAAATACAGAGAAGATAAGTACGATCGCAGATTTTTTTAAATAAAATATTTCCAATGAATATTTGATATTTAATATTAATATCCGATAAAATAATTAACAACTAATTTATGAACTATCTCCACGTGAAGGTTTTGCTAAATTGCTAATTTGATTGTTCATATAAGTAGATTAGATAAGTCACGTTCAGAAGTTCGTAGGTTTATTGTGAAATTCTAAATAAAAAGTAAAGATTAATTTTTCGGTAGTATTCATAGTAATCAATACAAACATTAGTAAGTACTTATTTTTTGTTTATGAATAGGTACATGTTTACCTACTAAGCTATACCTATCATTATTTCTTTTAATTAATATATGTTTTGAAAAAAATAATTGTTTCAGTTTCAGAACGAACTCATATCGTAGAAATTAGAAATATTGTGGAGACTTGGAGAGAAATGCATTCGGTTTCAAAAGCAAACAACGTTGCCGTCTCGTGCCGCTGTGTACCTACTACACTTTGCGCGTTGCCTGCTGCATGAAGAGCGGCAACGTAGCATTCTGACCGCGCTGAGTCTTCTGACATAATACTACATTTAGATATTTTTATTACAGCGCCATCTAAATGATGTCCAAGTATGTCGTTGCAAGCATTGAGCTGTCAAATTAGACAAATGCAGTAGTTTTTAATAAATCTGCCAGATGTCACTCTAAAATGAATTCTATTTATTACACACACATTGTTAGAAATGTTAATTTTTGTCTTGTTTTAAATATCGTTTTTCTTGTAAAGTACTGTAAATTATTATGACAGACTTTAAAGGCGAGCACTACAACTTCATGAAAATTGGAAAATCGATTGTAATATGAGAAACACTATCCACATTAAGAGAATTGCTGTAAAACAAAATGTATGGACGGCCAAGGTTCGCAATCACCTTAAAAAAAAATTGTTAATATTTGCAATCGTTATTTTTCCTCTTTGTTTTAAGTATTTAAGTTATTGACTCACGTGTACGCTTTGGGAAACTGTAAGTGCACGAGGTAATTTTTATTAATAATAAAGAATAAAGAATTAAGTATCTAGTACCTGAGCGACCGAGCTTTGCTCGGTTATATCATATTCTGCGTGGAAAGAAAAACGCATGAAAACTCGAAAACAAGCGTTAACACTAAACACATAAGACTAATCTAGATCGATTGTTTACCCCCGAAAACCCCCGTATACCAAATTTCAGTAAAATCGTTAGAGCCGTTTCCGAGATCACAGAAATATACAAGAATTGCTCGTTTAAAGGTATAAGATTAGTCATTTGTGTTGGTTACACAAAACAGTGCTACACAAAAAATAATAATTGGAGATTGGTTGTTAGCTTATAGCCTATTAACACAACCTCTGTGGCTTAGTGGTCGTCATGCCATGCTGCCGCACCGGAGCGGGTTCGATCCCGGGTCAGGTCAAGACGGAACGGAGAACGATCTTTTTCAGGTCTTGGATGTTTATCTATATATGTATTTGTTATAAAATATACCTAATATCGTTGAATTAGAGTTCCATAATAACACAAGTCTCGAACTTACTTTTGGACTACATTTAATGGTTTTTTCTGTATATATTTGAATTATTGTTATTTTTTTGGTGTAAAATAAAGTATTATTTAACTTATCTTAATTAGTGTAATTTGTCCGTAAGTAGGTGTATTTTTTATTTAATTATTTGCATTTCCGCTCATCGAACTGCAGCTGATTCAATTTAAGCTTTTTCTTATCTCCCAGACCAATTTAGTTCCTCCATGAGCTAAATTGTTGCAAACAGCACGATTTCTCGTGTTCCGCCCGTCGTTGCTCACCTGCGCTTGCGCATAATATATGCGTCTGACGGTCATTATGTTAATGGGTGTCATATTGGTCATTGGCTCACTGGCTACACAGGATGCTACTAGTATTGTTAGGAATCTATTACTACAATAGTCCTATAAAAACGTGAAAGTAAAAAAATACTTCTTCATCTTTAAGGTCGGTTTTTAGGGTTCCGTAGTAAACAAGGAACCCTTATAGTTTCGCCATGTCTGTCTGTCCACGGTCCTACAGAGAAACTATAAGTACTAGAAAGCTGTAATTTGGCATGGATATGTATATTAATTATGGCGAAAAACTCGTAAAATAAAAGATGGAAAAAATTTTTTTTTCAGTATAGCTGCCATACATGTAAAGACGTAGTCAATATTTTTTTTTTGGACAAACACATTAAGTGGGGTATCGTTAAATAGATCTTTCAAAAATATTGTTAGCTTGTAAACACCATTTTTCGATTTAGGGGTCCGTTTCTAAAATATTTGGGTTTAAAGTTCAAATTTTTGGTCGAGTCAAGTGTCCCCCCCCCTCTATCTGCTAAACGGTTATATATGGCCACGTAAAAAAAATCACAATTATAGCATATATAATGTAGTTTGAAGAAAAACTATCAGAGCCAAGTAGGGTATACAAATTAAAAAGTTATGGGCGATCAACTTATAAAATGTACTTGAAAAAAGACATTTTCATACAAATTCAATAGATATTAGTTTTTAGACGTTTTTAGTGGCAAGAACTCAAAGTTGACATTCGCACATCTACGGAACCCTACACTGCGCATGGCCCGACACGCACTTGGCCAATTATTCCTTTATTTGATTACTTACTAGCTGCGCCCCGCGGTGTTATCCGCGGATAAAGTATACTAAATTTTATTAAAATTGATTTCCTTTTTCTTAAATACGCATTCATTAACGGCTCATATAATTCTTCTTGTAATCTTTCTTGAGTATAGTTCTTTTCTTTTACTTCCTAATATAATAGTTAACGTATTAAAAGTTAACAGATTGGGAAGTCCCTTTGTTTTATGGTGTATGTATCATTGTGCGTAAAGAAGTAACAAAAAAACACACACACACACAAACTTTCGTCTCATATTAGTGTGATAGGTATAGGCAGGAGTCAGAACGCGGGATACAGTGACGGTCCTATTAAAAAAATCTAGTTATGTGCTACTTAAGCGAGCTCTTGTATTGAAGTCGTCAATATGTCAGCAGATGCCTTAAGGCAGCCTGATAAATCTGACACCAGTGTTGGCCACTTACACACACGAAAAACTAACAACAAAATCTTTTGAACACCAAAAGAAACTTCGTAAAAAAACGCACATTCATGCCAAACATTTCAAAAATCTCGGTGAGTGGATCTAAAATTTAAATCAACTAGATAATATGCGCTTTCAAAGTCAAAATCGTTTACATTATTAGTAGGTCGAAACACGAAAGTATAATCGTCTCATCAATACTCAGGCCGTGACCCTAAACTTTTACGTACCTGTCGGAACTGAACTCGCAGCTACGTTATCATACTCGAAGAAAGTGAAACCGGATAGAAATATACTATCTATGTATACTAGCTGTATCCGCGGGCTTCGCTCCCCATGGGAACTTCGGGATAAAGAGTACCCTATATCCTTCCTTGAGTCTCGAACTATATCCATACCAAATTTCATCCTTCCAAACCAAATTCGTTTAAGCGTGAAGAGGTAACAAACAAACAAATATATAAACTCATTTTCACATTTAAAATATTAGTAGGACTAGCTGTGCCCGTGGGCTTCGCTCCCGTGGGAATTTCGGGATAAAAATTATCCTGTATCCTTCCCAGGGTATCAAATTATATCCATATTATATTTCATCTAAATTGCGTTTGTTGTATGGGAGCCCCTCTTAAATATTTATTTTATTTTGTTTTTAGTATTTCTTGTTATAGCGGCAACAGAAATACATCATCTGTGAAAATTTCAACTGTCTAGCTATCGCGGTTCTTGATAGTTAGAGAGGCGAATAGGGGAATTTTCTGCAATACTCGAGCGTGGCAGTTTAAGATATGAGAGATACCTTAGACCTAATAGAACAACCTTGTAAAGTATTTAGCTCTATATGTAGTGACGCGCGCCTAGGATAGACGATCAGATTATTAAAAAAAAATCGATAGTCTGAAATACTCGAGCGCGTCAGATTAAGATATTGGGGGTTTAGTGTTTAAAGACTAAATTTAACTAATCTGACGACAAGTCCTTGACGCCGCCGAGTTATAGGGTCGCGAACTTGTAAAAAAAAAACGTTAATCCGGCATTCTCTAGCGCGATTTTTTTGACGTGACAACGTCTTATAAATTGGTTTGCCGGGTGACACTTCAAGAAACTGCGTTACGCTCCGCTCACGTTATGCGCTCACAATGAGAGCGAGTGAGAGGCACGCGTCCCTTCCACTCGGGCATGGTTAGCCCGCCTAAGAGCGAGAGAGACAGACATAAAAAGTCGTTGTCACGTAAAACTTTCGCCCGTATACCGACTTTACAGGCAACCAATTTTTATTTATTATTTTGAAGAATATAATCTAAAACTTACTAAAAATACAAAATCTGCCGGTTTCCGCATGACCGAAAGTGTGGAGGAGCCATTTCGTCTTCCTAAGAACGCGTTGCGGCATATAAGTCGCGAACGATACATTTTACGAAAAAAAAGTTTAAATAAACATTTACGTTGGTTGTATCTATCGCTTTATTGTCATTCTTAAATTCCCCGTTTTATCAAGGAGAAAGAAAGAAAAAAAATAAAATGGTTGCCTGTAAAGTCGGTTTTACGGGCGAAGATTTTACGTGACAACGTAGATAACATAGTTGAGTGGGAGAGAGACGCAAGGCATTCGGCGGGCCTCTCTCTCGTTCGGTGACTCATCGTAACGTTACCGAGCGTTACACTTTTTCATAAGTGACTCCCAGCCGCAACCTAATTTAAGACGTTGTCACGTCAAAAAAGAAACCAAAAAACCTTTTTCGCTCAGATTAAGAGAACCCACCAACTTTTTTGTCAGATTAAAAAAATATGCTTTTAGGATACGAGATATACCTCCCCTATGAAAATCTGAAGCGCTCGAGTATTTCAAAAAAACTTTTTTTTTTTGCATTGTCAAAAATTCATCGTAACTTATCGTCACGCCGAAATCGTCAGTTTTTTTAAAGGGAGCTTCCTTGGGGCCTACTTAACACCCCTTCCAAAAATCTGACGCGCTCGAGTAATTTTTTTTTTTTTGCATTTTTGACTACTTCATATGCCTACCCCCACCACGCAAACCGGCAGATTAGTATACCGTTGTTATCAGAGGCACTTGGGGCATACGTAGTATGAATATCTGACGCGCTCGAGAATGCCCAAGTTACTGTTTTTTTTAACATTTTCGAAAAACCGTACACGCCAAACCCACCGCTAAAATGGTTTTTACCATACGAGCTTTTCGTTTCGAAATTATTTTATCTTTCGATTTTGATAGGTCTCGACGGCGCCGTTGAATTACGCCATTTAGCTACCTCGCCTCCCTAACTATGAGATACAGCCAGCGAAGTCTAAATAATAGGGTTCCGCTTTCACCCTTCGGTTACGGATCCTTAAAAAGTGGTGGAATTTTGGCGAAAAATCTTAAAAAACTGACTCGCCTTCTGACACAGTCTCGTAAAACCAACTGCCACTTCAGACCCAAACGCAACATTATCATAGAAAGCAGACGCCTCCAACTCCTCCAACCGGTTGTATATTGGGACGGGGGCTTAGTTGGTGCGGAATCACTATTATTCACAGAGATTGCAACTTAACAGAGGCGAAAGGAAAGTGGAATCGATAGTCTAACATTTTACTATCGAATGTTTTACAAAAGAGTAAGAGTTTTTAGAACCATCTGAGACATAAAATAGAGTTTCATTATCCAACAATTTTAATATATAACTTTTTAATTTGTAACCCTACTTAGCTCTGATAGAGTTTTTCTTTAAACTTCGTTATACATATATTCTACAGCTGTGAATTTTTTCTCGTGTCCACATTTAACCGTTTAGCAGATAGAGGGGGGCACTTGACTATATCGAAAAATGGTGCAAGCGAGGTAACGAGCTCACCATATTTTTGAAAGATCTATTCAATGGGTTAGTCAAGAAAAAAAATGACTCCCACTTAATAAAATCATGCAAATATCCCATTACAATAAAAACTTAATGTTGCTATTCCGGCAAAACTGGTTTCCCTAAAATTAGGGTAATCATATGTCAATGGTGCAAAGCCGTGCAATTATCGATTTCTTTATCTTACAAACCTCGCCTGGAAATCTGAGAATTAAGTGATATTTGAAAACCTGTATTTAATTGCCTAAAACGATTAGCTTATTTTATATTTGTTAACCCAGTATCTATTTTGAAATGAAAGCTCAGTTTCCCTGTGAGAGTGTCATGTACTTTAAAGCCTCATAAAATTGTTGTCTTGACCAAACCTTAGATAAAACTTCAAACTATTTTATGAAGTACTGTTTACAGTTTAAAGTGCGAACGTAAAGCTTTTCTACGCACATTTGCGAAAAACGGCCGCTTTTGGCAATGTGCGTAGAAAAGCTTCATGTTATCACTTTAAACTATAAACATTAGTTCATAAAATAGTTTAAGGGGCTATCTAGGGCTTAGTCAAGACACAATTTTAAATTAGAGAATATAGGCCCAAAATCCTCTGGCTGCTCTGGCCAAGTATGGCTCTGGTAGTACAGAGAGGGTCGTGCTTCTGCAGTGGAAACAAAAATACCTGATGATGATGATGACTTTCTGTTCTTATATTAAAGCATCTCATTCCACAGCTACAAAGCATCAACATTGCAACCAAGAGGTTTGTCAGGATCGTAGCAAGTGGAGGTCCAGTCTCTGCCTACCGCTGTAGGAAACAGGCGTGATATTATGTATGTCTGTACGTATTGCAATCAAGATAATCATCATCATCATCATATCAGCCACGGACCAGCATCGGAAGTCCACTGCTGGACATAGGCCTCCCCCAAGGATTTCCAAAACGACCAACGGGAGCGGCCTGCATCCAGCGCCTTCCTGCAAAATTGCGCAGGACCATCTAGCACGTGGGTGTCCTACGCTGCGCTTGCCGGTACGTGGCCGCCATTCGAGAACCTTTCAATCAAATAATAGTTTGATTAAATACACTAGTATCCAATGAAGTAAATAGTAATGCAACCGAACACTTTGACACATTTGACCGTGTGACTTCACAAAAACCTCATAAACGCCCCGTAACGCCCGCACCGCTACACATACACCGTTGTGAACTAGCCGGTTTGTGGATCTACTTATGTTTTAACAACATAACGCCATTTTACGGTGTGATTTGACATTATTACTGAGTACACAGTACGTTAGAGAGTAGAATCGAATCTATGGCAGTAAACAATTTATGGCATTTTATTAGAATTTTAAAACAAATCACAATGATTGAACCAGGTTTGACTGTGAAAACCATTTATATCCTTAAATATAAACAATATTTTTGACATTACAAAATTTTAAGAAATCGGGCATGTCGTTTCGATATAAAACGTAGACTACGTTTGTATGAGTGTACGAGTAAGATTAGGTAAATAATTAAATATGACTTATACGAAATGCAATAAATATTTTTGAAGCATATTCAACACTATCTTTGTCACTGTTTTGCTAGTTGTGTGTGCTGCCATCTCTGAGAGAGCAGGCCCTTCAATAGTTTATATGACGTTGGGTCTCAGTAACGTTAGCAACTTTTATATTTTCCATCTTCTCGCCCACCATCATGCTAAAAGTGGTTTTTGAATCTTGCGGCTCTGCGGGCTCTGTCTGCTAAGCTTAGAGCCGCAAGACGAAAAATGCTCTGTCTGCCCCATAAGAAATACAGACGTGATATTATAAACATGAATCATATGAATGAATAATATTATCTTTGCCCGAACCGTATTACATTCATACAAGATCAGTACAAATAGATATGGCCAAAATATTGAGCATTTTCCTACATTGTAAAAGATTGTAACACGTACAACATATGCGAAATGCCTGTCACGGGTCAACGCGTTGCCCCGTAGCGGTAAACTGATCCTAACGACCTGGTCACTATTCTGTATAGTGAGCAACACCAGTTTGTTTCTCGTTAAAAATGATTTCGAGAATAACTAAAAAGGGAATAAGAAAACGCCATCTTTCGCGCCTACTGCTCGCTTACTATTGCCAAAGATAATATATAATTACTATTGTAACAGATAGGTACCCAACGCCGAAGAAACGCTCGTAAGTAGGCAAAACTGGTAGTTGCGGGTAGGCACACAGAGATAGAAGCACGCACGACTAGCAAAAAGTGACAACGAAAGTGTTGAATATGCTTAAAAATATTTATTGCATTTCACAAAAGTCATATTTAATTAATTAAAGTACTACTTTATTTAAATAATAGTAATAAAAGATTTCAATGTTTTAATTAATACCTATAGCGCCATCTAGTGATGTGGGAAGATAAATAATTATGTTTATGACGCGATGGATAGGCAGTGTAGGCACGCTATGGCTAGTCAAAATATAATCAAAATATACTCTGAATATACATATGTATAAGGTCTAACAAAATATACTGGAACTATTTTAAGGGTGAATTCAGTCCATTATACTGAACAACTTTCCTCAAGAAACACGTATCGAAATATGAAAGTAATTTTTGACTTCCCATACAAGTTGAACGATCAGCTGATCAAAGTTTCCTTGCGGAAAGTTGTTCAGTATCACTGATTAAATTCACCTTAAAAAATAGTTTCAGTATATTTTGTTAGACCTTATATAATCACAGTGTGACAACTCATATCAAGAAACATGCTGCCGTAAACTTTTGGGGTAATGATAACGTAAACTGCTTGACCTGACCAGTAGGTTGTTTATATTCTGGTTTATGGACAGCTTCTGTTGGCTTTGAAACCTGATTAGATGTGTGATACTGGTAGTTAAACGTAGCGGACTGGGACAATTACTCTATAAAATACAAGTTTATTTGCCAGGCAAATTATAAAATCCCCGACTACGCCATCTTGTGATCAGTGTAGGTACTACATATTCCAACCGACGTTTAGTGGAATTGAAATCCACCACATAAAATACAAGTTTATTTGCCAGGTAAATTATAAAACCCGCGACTACGCCATCTAGTGATCAGTGTCGGTACTACATATTCCAACCGACGTTTAGTGGAATTGAAATCCACCACATAAAATACAACTTTATTTGCCAGGTAAATTATAAAACCCGCGACTACGCCATCTAGTGATCAGTGTCGGTACTACATATTCCAACCGACGTTTAGTGGAATTGAAATCCACCACATAAAATACAAGTTTATTTTCCAGGCAAATTATAAAACCCGCGACAACGCCATCTAGTGATCAGTGGCGGTACTACATATTCCAACTGATGTTAAGTGGAACTGAAATCCGTAGCGCCATCTGTTATTTGCCAGGTAAATTAAAAAACTACTTTCAAGCGTTAATTAACCCCCAATAAATTTTGAACGGCTGAACCCATTTTCATACTTTGCTTTCACGTAAAAAAAAACCGTATAGAATCTGTAAATCTGTTCAAGAGTACGTAGCTTCTAGCAATCGTTTTAGCATCAAGCAACATTGAGGGGTAATAAATTACGATAAAGTCTATTTTGGTTTATTGTATGCTTAACGATACTATTTGACGTCTATCGTTTTTAACCCCCGACAAAAAAGAGGGGTGTTACAAGTTTGACGCTAATGTCTCTTTGTCTGTGTGTCTGTCTGTATTGTACCATCGTAGCGCTCGAACGGAAGGACCGATTTCGATGCGGTTGTCTTTACGTAAAAGCAAGTTCTCTTGCGGTGGTTCTTAGCTACATTTGATAACATACATACATACATACTATCACGTCTTTATCCCTAATGGGGCAGACAGAGCATTTTGGGTCTTGCGGTTCTATGCAGAGCCCAGGGCCGCAAGACCCAAAAGCCACTTTTAGCGTCATGGTGGGCGAGAAGATGGAAAAGCAATCAATACAGTGATGGGTTGCTAGCCGCATCGCCTGTTAACATGATTTGCATTTTTGCCCATTCCCTCGATCGGCTTTTACGATCTGCGTGGGAAGAGAAGCAGCTGGTACATTCTAAGTTTTTTTATTTCTCCCAGACCAGCATGGGAGTAATAAAAATACATTTAATAAAACGCTCACAATTCGGGTTTTGTTTGAATTTGCCTAACAAACTTTTTCATGTAGCTTTTAGATTAATGGTTCTTTAAACGGCGCTTTACCAACAACATCAAAGCCACGTCAATTTTTAAAACAAACTATCCGCGGTCATAGCACCGTCGATCTAACGATGATTGAGGAGCGGAAGCGACAATGAACTTGGCGGGAAGCGGGCGTTCTTAATTTAAATTTGAAATTCCTATTATCTGTTCGACGTTTCGAACACATTTTCATTTCAACATTTTTGTGGTTAAAAAAAATTAGAACTATTGCTTCACTAAATATTTTTATTCTACCTATTTGTTTACCTTTTTAACATAAACGTTTTCTTTTGAGCATCTCCCTTTTTATGGGGTAAATATATCTTGGATTATTGCAACACTATTTTTTTGATGTCAAAATTTTGACATACGATACGACCATCCATACCGACTTCAGAGTTAGATATAAAACTACAAAATTCATACTTATGGAATGAAATATTGTTGGCTTCCGTTATAATAAAATGAGAAAAAATCTGAAAATGTTAAAATAGAATCGTTCAATGTTACTCCGTCGATTCTGGTTTCACCTTGACATTATTTTAGCATTCCCTACTTTCTTTTCTAGTTGTATTCTTTTCGCGTTCCACCGAAGATGACGTCGATGAGATCGAGAGTAGGCTCATAATTTTTTACGACAGAAACTAAGATTTCTAGACAATACGTTGAGATTAAATTTAATAGCTGTTATTTTGTAGTAATCTAGAAAGTTATGGTTTGATGTTATATAAGGTACTTACGAACAGCTGCATTTGATATGGAAATTGTACCTGAAATGAAAAAAAAAACATATAAATATCGTTAAAAATATCAGTAAAAAAGAATCAAATCTATAAATCAATGTATGACGTAATCTGCTTTAGAATGTTGACGGTAAATTCAACTTACTGTTAACAGCCCGGCTAGCTCAGTCGGTAGAGCATGAGACTCTTAATCTCAGGGTCGTGGGTTCGAGCCCCACGTTGGGCGAAACACTTTTTGCTGATGTATTTTCTTTTTTTTTACAAATCTAATTGTTTCACTTTGGAAGAAAAATTTCTATATTTCAATTTTTATTTCATTTTTACATTTATTTGAAGAAAAACCGTTTTATTTTTATCGAGTTTTATGGTCCCTTTATTTATTTTCTAGGGATTTGGGTAATAACTAAAAACAATATTTTTTAATTTTCATTATTTCTTGTTTGCTGTATGTACCCCCAAAATATTGCTTATTTAGCATCACCTGTGTGAGAAAAGGCTTCAGGCCTAAAGTCCGCCATTTACATGTATACAGGGTCTAACAAAATATACTAAAACTAATAATTTTTGCTTTCCATAGAAACTCAGATCAGCTGATTCAATTGGCAACATGTATAGGAGGCCAGAAAATGTTTTTCATATTTCGATATAATGTTTCTTGGGGAAAGTTGTTCAGTATCATGGACATACCTAACCTTAAAATAATTTCAGGATATTTTGTTAGATGTAATATAAAGTTAAATTAAATAAATCAAAAAATAAATAATACAAAAAAAATTTAGTCACCTGTCGTATACATATTTTAGCATCATATTTCAAGCGTAAACAGATTTCATACAAATTCCCCCACATCGTGTGTCTTTTACGCATGAGGAAACATTCTCATCGGAGACCACATGTTAGGATTATACAACTTACCAAAATTCACCCTTACTACCTTTGGAAAAGGGTAGCTTTTGCTGTGACAATGCTATGAAGCACTGGTATATTCGTTTTCTCATATTATATCTGCAATGAACGCAAAAATTTTAACCGACTTTCAAAAAAAGGAGGACTGAGGTTATCAATTCGACGCAATCTTTTTTAGGGTTCCGTACCCAAAGGGTGAAAACGGGACCCTATTACCAAAGATAATATAATTACTAACGTAACAGATACCTAACGCCATAGAAACGATTGAAGAGGCCGTAAGCACGCAAAACGGGAGTTACGGAGCGTCCTCTCAGAGATGGCAGCACACACGACTAGCCAAAACAGTGACGAAGAAAGTGTTGAATATACTTTTAAAAAATATATTGCATTTCATATAAGTCTTATTTGACTAATTAGAGTATTACTTTATTTAAATAATGGTTATAAAAGATTTGTATGTTTTAATTTTTACCTTAAAGCGCCATCTAGTTACAAGGAAAAGAAATAATAATGTTTATATGACGATGGGTAGGCATGCTATTACTAAGACTTGGCTGTCTGTCCGTGTGTCTGTCACCAGGCTGTTTCTCAAGAACCGCGATAGCTAGACAGTTGAAATTTTCACAAATTATGTATTTCTGGTGCCGCTGTAACAACAAATACTAAAAACAAAATAAAATAAATATTTAACGGGGGCTCCCATACGAAAAACGCGTTTTTTTTACCCTTTTTTGCTCGTTATCAACAATGGTAACAGGTAGGTCGTTGAAATATTCACAAAATACTCAGTTGTATTTTTATTTTGATAATAAATAAAAAAAAATATTTAATGGCTTGGTTGAAATTGGGTTATCAAAAATTATTGTATTTTAAATCGGTAAAAATATTACGACCTCCGTGGCGTAGTGGTTTACATGCTAGTCCGCCACCCAGATGTCCCGGGTTCGATTCCCGGTCAGGGCAAGTTGGAAAATGGCCTTTTTCAAATTGTCCTGGGTCTTGGATGTTTATATATATATGTATTTGTTAGAAAATATAGTATCGTTGAGTTAGTATCCCATAACACAAGTCTCGAACTTACTTTGGGGCTAGCTCAATCAGTGTAATTGTCCCTATATATTTATTTATTACACCTATCGTAGTTAAACATACAGTCGGCTAACGAGATACCTGGGCCGGCCCTCTATCTATATCTTGAATTTTCTCTAAAATTCAAAAATAATATTAACATGGAAATGTATATTCAGAAAGATCGTAAAGCAGTCTTTCTAAATATACATTTTCATGTTTATATCATTTTGAGTTTAAGACAAAAATTCAAGATATAGTAGACGGCTGGCCAAGGTATTTTATTAGCCGACTGTACTTGTAGGGGGGGAGGGGGTTAGGGATATCGACTCCCGCCTAGAGTGACGTCATTGTATTTATGAGTCGATTCCCGTAAGTTTGGGCGGTCTCCGAGGGGTTTCCACACTATTTATAGAATGGTTGCTACTTTAGGGTTAACATCGAAAAACTAATAAATTTTTACTCCTTAACTAGGTACATAACATAACCGATTTTGATAAAATTTCTATGCGACTTACCTTAGTATGCCCTTTCAAACAAAATGACCACCACTTATAAATAAAATTTTTTTTTCTAAATTTCAAATCGAACATTTTCTATGGGACTTGTATGAAGTACAGAAGTGTTACGTCATGCTTTTTTGGAGTCAAACAGCGCTTATCAGTTTTAATCTACAACCACGTTGAAAATGGTCATGATTAATGACAAGTGACACTATTTTGTGACGTTTTATGAACTGTAGGTACCAAATAATTTATTTATGACTCAGTCATTTTCCTAATTTATTCTACCTTTGCGTCCATTATTACTCTAAAATCAGCCTTTTCACAGCCCTAGGACCTTAAGACAGTGTCTATCGCGTTGTTGGTAAAGACGTGATAGTGTATCTCATTCAATACATAGGAGAGAACCTCGGTGGCCCAGCGGGTGTGAGCATTACTAGAGCTTTCGCAAGTAAAGCGACTACGGCCGTGGTCTGCACTTGGATGGGTGACCAAAAGTGGCATAAAAAATTTTCGAGCTCCTCCATGCTTTGGAAGGCACGTATAAGCCGTTGGTCCCGGTTGTCATCAGTGTATGGCAGTCGTCAAGCTATACCAAATGCCTTAAGTCCCCTTACCCTAGCTAGGCCAAACTACACTTTTCCATACAAACGTAGTCTTTGTTTTATTTCGAACATGCCCAATTTTGGCAAAATTTTGTAATTTAAAAGATATTGCACATGCACATATCTTATTATCTAGGCCTATCACTGCTTTTCACAGTTAAAAATTTAATATAAACTTGAAATAGAATACCTATAGTGTGTTACTTATATAATATATCAGTACCTGGGTGACCGAGCTTAGCTCGGTCGGTTTCATCTCAAACATTAACAACTTTTTTTAAACTTGTCTAAAAACAGTACAAAATAAAAAATAATATATAAACTTGAACATAAAAAAAAACAAAAGTAAGTCACCGAGTAAGATTCGAACCCGTAACACTCTTTCTAGCAGTCAGCATACGACCATATTCTGCGTGGAAAGAAAAACGAATGAAAACTCGAAAACGCGCGTTTTCCCAAACATAAGACTAATCTAGATCGATTTTTTACCCCCAAAAACCCCTATATGCAAATTTTCAGCGAAATCGTTAGAGCCGATTTCGAGATCACAGAAATTTATAAATAAATATCTATACATATAATAAAACAGTAAAAAAAGTGTGTCTGTACATTAAATATATTTCCAAAAAAAATATTGGGGGCGATGGAGACGTAGTAATAGAGTAAGAATTTAAAAAAAAATGTCTGTCTGTTTGTCTGTATGTCTGTTTGTCTGTTTGTCTGTTTGTCTGTTTGTCTGTTTGTACACGCTAATCTCCGAAAATACTGGACGGATTTGAATGAAACTTTTTTGTTATATAGCTATTAAGCCTGGGCAACATATAGGGTATAAATGATTTTGGAAAATGGAACACCTGATGCAGAACCATAATGGTCCAGCTAAACTATAAGAGATATAAAAAAGCCGCCTTAGTAAAAGTTGTTCAGCCTGATGAGCATTTTCCAAAGACATAAAGTCCACGCGAACGAAGTCGCGGGCTTCAGCTAGTATATACATACATACAAGAATTGCTCGTTTAAAGGTATAAGATTTTTGACCATCATCAATATGGCAAACTTCTACATCCTTATATTTTCTTTCCAGATCATAATTTTACGTCGGAAACCAATTATAACAATAGATAATTGCAATTTCTTTAAAATTACAATTTTTACCGAAGTCTGCCTTATGGTTTCAAAATAAAACTTAGACTGCGTTTGTATGGAGTCCAGGGGGTAGTGGATTCTTAAGGCAGCCTGAAAAATCTGACCCCAGTGATGGGCACCAATAGCGTGCATTTCATACATTCATACAAATAGAATTTATCTACCCTTTGCCACCCCAATATATATATATATATATATAAACAGACGTTTGGGCACTACGTAGATCCAGCAGTGAGCCTGAACTTAGTAGACTCCACCTTTGGCGGCCGATAACTTGGCTCCCTTCGCATATTCTTCGAGCGGTGTGGCAACGTCGCAATCTAGTAATGGATTCTGTCCAACATATTCGTAGAAATAAAGTTCTACTCGTCATTTTTTGTATTCAACCTCCGAGAAAACTTGGATCCGTAACGGTTATTTTTTGCTAATTAATTCGCACTTGCTGCGTCCACATTTTATTCAAAACCCATGCTTGTGTTGTTCCGTTTTATATATATATCATATGTTTTTGTATGAACTCTTTGGTACTTTCTGCCTCCGATTTTACTCAAAACCAATATGTATGTTGTTCCATTTTATATATATAGTGATTGACGGTGAGTTAAGCCATAGCTGAAATTTGAATGCTTGGTTTGATCCAGCAGATTTTATATTCACTAAACTTGTGCGTTTTAAGCTCCTATATACTTTTATGAACTCATCGATACTTTATAGCTCCGAATTTTATTTAAAACCAATGATTGTGTGGTTCCATTTCGTATATATTTAATATAACGGTTAGCTTAGGCATGGCAATATATATTTTTAAATCTTATGCCTTGTAAGCTCCAAAAGTGTTGCCAACTTTGAAACCTATTGGGTGATTGTTAAAAAATTACAGTAATTTTTTTCAAAAAAATTTTTATGAAATATTTTAGATTTACCTTGCTTTTTAATGCAAGTAATAAGTCTAAAAAGTCATAACAATAATAAAAACTCATATTTTTATACTGAATATGATAACCTTATTGTTTCGCATTATTTATGCATCTAAACATGTTTATGACTTAATGTACACAAAAAAACTTGCTATCTTGCCTTACGCTCTTGCGTAATGGTACTAATGGTATATAGTACGATTGAAAAAGTACTTTTCAACAAAAGCAATTATGCAAATAATTTTGAACACAACATACAAGCCTACCAATTTCTTTAGAGTCAGTAAATTCAAAATTCAGAAGTCCAGACGCTTTGTTTACGAAATATAATTGCATTTCGAGTTTAGCGGAGTGTTTCACCTCCACATACAAAATTTCAGATCTCTACGAAGTGCCAGCGAGACGTAATGATTGACTATGATTTTTTTTTCATCCAGATGCCAGATCCAGATTTTGGACATTAAAAAAATCAAATTCGGATTACGCCCAAAAAACCCCTGGATATAGATTTACAGCCAAATCGCAAGCAGTTAGTAACTTTCGGCAGCAATCTTTGATTTCTAAAAATTAAAAAGAAACACTTGGTGTGGATGACTTGGGGTTTGCCCTCGCCACGCAGTTCGCCCTGTGGGCTTACATCACTTGACCTGTGATGTGGCCTCGTGAAAATTGCTTAGGGGGAGCGGTAACAAACAGTAGAAGAAGGGGAATGGCTTGGCCTTCAGTACGACATGGCTACGTTGAGTTGCTTGGTGGTGGCATTTGTATGGAGGATGAATATTTTTTCGAAACTTGAAAAGAAAATACCGGCTCTGATGAGATTAACATCGTTTAGATATGGAGCCCTAATTCTATTATGAATATGAAAAACAAACGCACACAACGATATAAAAATTATGCAATACATATAATACTAAAAAAATTGTCTGTATATTGACTAAATTTCCAAAAAGAAACAACAAGCAGATAGATACACAGTGAAAGAGTAAAATTTTAAAGAGAATGTCTCTCTGTTTGTACACACTAATCTCCGGAAATTCTGGATAGATTTGAATGAAACTTTATTGGTATAAATCTAGGCAACATACAGGGTATAAATTGATTTCGGTAAATGGAACACCTGATGCAGAACTATAAATTTTCAGCTAAACTATGAGAAATAATAAAATGACGCCACAGCAAAAGTTGTTTAGTTTGATAAGCATTTTTGTGCACGCGAACGAAGTCATAGGCATTAGTCAGTATAAATACAAATAAATACATCATTTAAAGAATTAAAAATTCTTAGGACAGTTGAGTGACTAATCTATGTTCAAATCTAATGCACAGGGAATTAGGACGAAGGTTGTAAATCATAAAATGGTAGTCTTGTGGGAAGTGTGCATAGTTTGGGTGTGCATTCTTTTACAGACAAAAGTTTTATAGATTTTCGTTATACGGAATATTTATTCCATACTCACAATATTTATTATGAAGAATTTTATAGTAACAAAACAAATTTTCTTACAAATAACATTAATTTTTTCGATGTTAATAATATCATAATATCAAATCAATTTTTTTCAATTCTCAATATATTTAGTCTTCTTTTATACTTATATTGCCGTACAACCAACTTGATTTTTTATAGATAATGGGACGGAACCCTTTGTGCGCGAGTCCGACTCTCACTTGGCCGGTTATTAACTTTTATAAAAACCGTATATAAAATTAACAAAAGTTTTAGCCAATGCTACCGTACAGTTTATTTCATAGCAAATTTTCGAACAAAAATCTTTGACGTGATTCTTTAAATTGATATAACTTTTTTATTTATCAACGGATTTCAATGAAACAACCACTAAATTTTAAGTGAAACTTATCAAAATACATAATTGAAAATCGCAACCGAAGTTGTTCAGCCGTTTCTGAGATAAGCGTGAACAAACACAGTTTTTCGAACAAAAATGGTTGACGTGATTCTTTAAAATTGATATAACTTTTTTATTTATGAACGGATTTAAATGAAACAAACACTAAATTTTAAGTGAAGCTTATCACAATATTTCAGTGAAAACCGCAAACGAATCAGTTCAGCCGTTTCTCAGATTAGCGTGCACAAACGCACAGACAAACAGACAAACCGACAAACAGACAAAAATTCTAAAAATCATTGTTTTGTGTTCTATTGCGTTGGTAAAAGCCCCAAAAAATATTGTTACTCATTTATCTTCCATGTACAGACAGCGATCGGCTACGATTTTATTATATGTAGTATTGATTGATGATTGATGATGATTATATGTATTGATAACTTCGCTCTAGATCGGTCATTTTGAAAATCTTTGGGAGAGGCCTATGTCCAGCAGTAGACGTTGTGCGGCTGAAATGGATGGATGGATGGGTGGATGTTATATAACTTAACCTACACTCCACGACAAAGTTTGATTTTGTGTCTGTGTTAATTTCATCCTAAGCTTGAGTCGTTCGCTCGCTCGTGTGTTAGTCACAGGAAACCTAACAAACTTAACCCACAACCCACGACAAAGTTGTTTGTGTTTCTGTTACTTTCGCCCTAAGCTTCAGTCGCTCGCTCGTGTGTTGGTCACAGGAAACCTAATGAACCTAACCTACAATCCACAACAAAGTTGTTTTTGTGTCTGTGTTACTTTCGGCTTAAGCGTAAATTGGGCTTAAATACCTTCTAAGAATGGTATGCCGATGTTTCGATACCTTTTTCACAAAAGTATGGCTCAGTCACTCCTTCATAGCTAACACCCCACTAAACCATCACTAAAGTTGGCTAATGCCACGCTGCACTCTGTCGACTTATTGGGAAGCTTTCTTAGAGCTTGGGGCATAAATACCTACAGTCAGTTTATTTGTTAAAATGTTGCTCAATGGTAAAAAAATGGTCATCCGTAAACAATTTTTTTCTGCAACCACCCATTGCGTACCGCAGTACCGCTTCAGTAGATTTTTCGATTTTACTACTCTATTCTTTATTAAATTATCAGTTGTCACAAAGAGGAGGTCTCATTTTACCTATTATAGTCCGGTACCACAGAATTAATAATAGTGTTACATACAGAACGGAAACTCGCACCGTCCCCCGCAATCTGGTGTCCCCGCAACCTTTCCCCTGTTATTGGGACGTGTAAGCGCCAGAAAAACAGGGTTATTGGTAGTCGCACGTGGACGTTACGCGAGTCACTTAGGATTATTGAATTATAATGGTGAGAAACTGCGCACATTATCATTGTTTATCCACGGATAACAATAAAAAACGTAAATTTTTAAATTATAATCATAATCATATTTATTCATAAAAAGTATTTACACGTCATACAAAAATAAAATAGAATAATAAAATAAAATAAATTAAACATACAAATAAATATATTACGCATACACATACATAACTAATAATAATCATATAATTACAAAATAATCGAATGAAAATTAACACATTAAATTGGAATTATAAGCGACATTCATAAAATTCTTCTATACTGTAGAATGTACGCTCAAGAAGCCACTTTTTTAGCTTGACTTTAAAGCTTGTCAATGTAGTCGCCTGTTTAATATCAGGTGGCAACTTATTAAAGACAGACGGCCCCATTACATGAGTCAGTCTGTCAGTCTTAGCTAGTCTGTGTGGTATCAGGTGCAGTCGGTCAACATCGCGGAGCGCAATGTCGTGCACATCTCTCGGTCTTTGGTACACGTCTTGGTTACTAAAGACATATGTGGCTACCTGTAAGATGAAAAGGGATGGCAGCGTGAGGATTCCAAGGGTTTCAAAGTATGGTCTGACGGTTGTTCGCCCTGATACGTGGACTATCGCGCGGACTGCTCGCTTTTGCATACGAAACGCTCGTTGCCATTCCGCGGCGCACCCCCAGACCTCTAGGCCATACTGCAGGACAGACCGCACTATCGCAAAGAAGGTAGACCACACCACCTCTCTAGGTACCACATCCAATAGTCGTCTAAGCGAAGCTAGTGCTTGCCAATTTACCGCACACTTTATCAACCTGTGTTTCCCAGGTAAGGGCACTATCCAGTTGTATTCCCAAGAAGGTAATGTCATCCACCTGTTCAATAGTTGTTCCTTGTATAGCAACAGATAATCGTATAGATTTCCGAGTGGTGAAAACAGGTAAGCAAAGCAACAAATTCTGTGGTAGCGACCCTGATTGTTCAACTCACACATTTGACGTGTGCACGGACGGATTATTTCGTTTGTAGTAGTACTAGGTATTTATGCTGCTCCGTTTCTATGAAGTGTCATACCTGTGTCGGTACACAAACATTTGACTAATACCAAGTGTATGGAGAATTTTAAAAACTGCATTTGGCTCAAACCTACTTTGTGTAATGCAATCACAGCGATTCGGTTCTCTATATCACCCCACTCCATTTTAATATCGCAAAATATTGTTCAATATATTAGCGCCAAAATAAGAAAAGACAATGAAAAATCATATAAAAGTAACGGATTCCAAATTCAAATGTAATATTTTTTTTTATTTTTAATGGTAACGAGCTTTTTTGTCCACGAAAACGAGGTCAAAGGCATCAGATAGTCACAAATTAACACGTCTTTCAAAAAATGTAAGCACTTCTTAGGACAGTTGAGTGAACTCTCTATTCAAATTTAAAGCACAGGAATTAAATAGGAAGGTTGTAAATCATAAAATGGTAGTCTCGCGGGAAGTGCGCAGTTTCGTAGCGTGTGCGCCTTCGTCATCGACTAATTGTATTTCAAATTTGAACTTAATTATCGAACCTTGCGAATGTAATTGATACATTTAGTCTCGGCTCGAAGGATAGTGAAAAAATAATATCGAAAAATGAAATGGGTTTAGCAAGTTTGTGTTATGCCATTATTAATATTTTTACTGTAGTTTGGCAGTAAACAAGCGAGAAAATCGTTTGGCATGGAAATTAGTCGCAAACTAGACTGGATTCTTTTTACCGTAATCGATACTAGAAGATAAACTCATTGAAACCATTTTTCAGAATTACTTCTAAATACAAAACAACGTTAGTAAAATAAAAAACATTGCCCGTGAAAGGTTATGCAATCTTTAAGAAGGTTATATGTATTTTTTGTTTTTAGTTACTAACTTGCAATGTATCAGATATCTACGTACGAATATTGGTTTGGGTCAAATCTTGTAGCTCAATTTCCAACCAGCTATTCTCAATCGATTTCGCTGAAATTTTGCATACTTGTCAATACAATATTATGAAGTTAATGAGCTGTTCTGATGATGGAACCGGGAGGTATTCACTAGGACTGAGTTATAAAACAACATAACCTCATGGAGCAGGACTCGTTTGAATTGTCTTAATGAGCACTTTAGTGCAGATGATGCCAAGGGTCTGCAGGTGGTCGATGCAATTCAGTAATTAAACGACGCAACTCCATCGAGTTTGGGCTTATTTCATTCATTTCAATAAGTAGTTTGGCCTCAGAATAAAAAACTTATCACACAAGGAAACTGTTTAACATAGCAATTCTAACGGAGCACTTGCACCGTCCTTTCGATACTTTACAGATTTATGTAATGATCATAGTCGATTACGCAACTTACATTATAAATGTATTAGATTAGTTGATTTTATACCTTGGCAGAGGGAAACACGCAGGTAAGGCTTATCCTGTAATAAATGATCTAAGGGCTATGTTATTTTATTTACTGAGGGTTGTTGAATTCGTTCCGGTTCCATCATCAGAACGGCTCATTTACTCCATAAGCATTGGATAAGTGTTGCCGCTCGATAGTCCACTAATGACAGTCAATTGACTCACTATCGGTATTTTTAATAAAACCGACAGTGAGTCTTGAGATACTTTTGATTGTTTATCGATACTGCTGATAGTATCGATACTATCGATTCTGATGACGAACAAACTATCGATAGTATTGCTTTTAATAATACATAAACTATCGATACTATCGATATTACAAAAAATATCGATAGTGTCGATATTTTATGAAACGCATACTATCGATACTCATGATAGTTTGATTTTCGTCGGATCGATACTATAAATACCAATTATGGTATTGTTGGTTATCAATAGTATTGCTCTAAAACAGATATCCATACTGATAAACCACTGTCGATAGTTTGGCATTTTTCAATTGAAAAATGATATCTATTGTTTGGCAACACTACATTGATTGCATAAACATTGCAAGTTGAACAGCAGCTTGTAAAAATATTATTACTAGCAGATTGTAGCCAATGAGGTCAACGGTGCTCTCTGATTGGTTGATTTGAATCGGATGTAACAGTGTTGAATGCCAAAAAGGTGGATTTGTATAAAAATCTCATAATTATTATTATTACTCTAGTTGACACTTTTGGCTCCAGTCGGAACAACACGCGCATGGCTGACTAGCATTGGATCTAGAAAAGGCACCCGGAGCCAACTACGTAAACGGAACCAACAAATACTAGTCGTACGGCACGATGGATCTGCAAAGTGCCCACGGGTATATCTATATATATATATATATATATATATTATATTTTTCTCATAGTTTAAGTGATATAGTGCCTATACCCTACCAAAAATATTTGTGAACGTCACTGTTAGGCACTTACACACACAGGAAAAACAAACAATACATAGTGGTAAAAGAAGCATTCAATCTGATGATTCAAACCTATTCAGCCAAAAATAACATCAACGAATAGTGTCTCCTTTGTCCCCTTATATCCTATGATTCAACTCTATAATGTCAGTACCTAGAAATGCCAGGGAAGGGATGCGTCCCCTGTCTGCTTAAAATGTTAGTCACCCTAGTTATGGTAGCGTCAGCAAAAATGTATAAAAAATTCTTAAGCTGGTAGATCTCTGGTAGACAATGCTTGGCATTGTGTTGTACCTTTTGTACTATAATCTTAAGCTTTTAAGTGCAATAAGTTAAATAATTAGATATCCTATTCCCTCGATCGATTACGATCTGCGCGGGAAGAGAAGCATCTGGTACATTTTGTTTGTTTTTTCTTATCTTTGAGACCATATGTATATGTTTTTGCGAAGTCCCTTAACCGCTTTTTATGATATCCACAAGAAGAGATAAAGTGATGTACCACTCCATAGCCTAGAGCTCTCCATGCTCCAGTCTAGAATTAAATTTTAAGCTGAAAACCACAAGTCTTCAATCAAAACATGATGTCAAACAGCGTTTACACACGACGCCGCAGCGGTAACGGCACCTCCGCCATTGCCATTTCTTCATTGACATCTCTCCATTAGTCCAAACAAATATACTGTACGCTCTATGTCACAAAAAAATCGAACTCTTAATTTTTTATTCGTATTTTGCCATCGGTACCTGGCCAGCCTAGACGTCGCGCCTGTCTAGATGATGTCACCCCTTCATGGTGCTCTCATCCCATGGGATTATGTCGATCCATACTAAATGCGATTGTACCTATATACTATATACCTATTATAGATCTACACATCGTCACGGCGTGCGGTTTCCGGCAGGTTAGAATAGGGAGGTATTACCCGTGGTCCCACCGGCTAGACCCACTGGTGGGTCCTCAGGTATTTTTTTTTTCCTCGTAGACCCACTGTACTACACGAAGGACCACAGCAAGTCTTCTCGTGGATGTCGTAGAAGGCGACTTAGGAAATACAAGCCAAACAAAGCTTAAAAACATCAGTTGGACCTCTCCAACCCGTCTGGACAGCGAAGAGTGTAGGCCAAATCCTCTGGCTGCTCTGACCAAGTATAGCTCTGATAGTACAGAGAGTATCGCGGTCCTGGAGTGGGGACTTTTTCTTTAAAGCTTCTTAGCGAATCGGAATGACTTTTAAAAAAGCCTAGTACAATACAATTGGTTTGTCAACTAAAGAATATAAAAGTGTTGTTGCATTGTCTTGAGTCTGAAATATAGACAATTTAAAACATTACACCGAAAGTGAAGACACACAGCAATCGAAATTTAAATTTTTCCTATGCCTGCACTATAAATCAATAACATCTGTCAACTGTCAATGTCTCCTGTTTAAATTACCGTCGTTATGTTGGTTGTCAAGTTGGAAATTGCTAGCTTTACTCAAAGAATCTTCATCGTGACGTCACTTCCTCAAATAAGCTTGACCTTGCTTGAAAATGAAAGTCATTATGGGATTTTCGAAAATATCTAAATAAGTTAAGACATTATCTTAAAATATGGTTAGAGAAACCTTCTCTTATAGGTTATTTCTCGAAATGATTTGCGATTTACATTTTTCTAAAAATGACTTGACAAGCAAATTGACTTGGAGCGCTGCGGCGGCGTCCCGGCCCAACCCATGGGACGCATTGCGGGCTGCGGCCGGAACTGGGTCAAGGTGGCGGGAGGGGCTTCCGGGTGACATCACAGCCTATCGACTAGTCACATTACGCGGATTTGTCTTTAACCCTCTCAAGTTTGACAAACTTCAAAGCTAATACTTTACAAAGACTGCTAACAAACATTACTCTTCCGGTAAAGAAGGTTTAGTTATCCACGAGTATGCGTGGCCTTTGGCTTTTGTGATCCTTGGCTCTGTACTCCGTAAGAAATAATGACAGGAAAGTTTTTAAATTAAAAAACCCTAACGAAAGGCCTCTTTGAATACCAAAATCAATCACACTATATCACACTAATATTATAAATGCGAAAGCTTGTGAGTGCCTGTGTGTATGTATATTAGTTACTTCTTCACGCGTAAACGGCTAAAATAATTTTGATAAAAATCGGTATGCAGGAAGCTGACACCATGGAACACCATGGATTTACTAACACAAAGTTTACTTTTTCCGCAAGTAACACCGCGGGAAGCAGCTGGTATAAAATAATTTCCTTTAAAGTAAGTATTTATGAATTTTCACTATGACATTTGGTAACCTATTTCACTTTCAAGAAGGTTTTATACACAACTAGCTGACCCGGCAGACTTCGTACTGCCAAATATAGCCTGTCAAAATGTACGTTTGTATGGGAAAAAGAAAAGGGCTGTTTTTAGGGTTTTTCCGGCAATTATTCGAATTTTTCTCGCCGTAAAAACCATCTTTGAATTTCAAAGAACATTTAAAAAAAAGAATTGGCCAAATTGGTCCAGGCGTTGTTGAGTTATGCGCTTACCAACACATTTTGCGATTCATTTTTATATTATAGATGTATGTAAGTAGGTCTTGTTTTCGATTACTATGTTGGCATGCATAAGTCTTAGGTAGGACCAATTTAAATAATATTAGCATCAAACATAGAAACAACAGTACGTCTGTGTAACAATAGCCACTTACCACAAACTGTGGTTGGACACATTGTGTGAAGGACAATAGCAATAATATACAATAGGTACACAACTTACTATACTTTTAAACAAACAGTATCTAACTGATAAGCCAATATATCTTTCTATAATATAAAACCACTTTTATTACCCACAGTGGAAGATACCGATTTTTACGAATGGCATTCGGAAAAACTTGTAAGATAGATCATTTTTATCTAATAATAAACAAGACAAGATATGATGTATTCAAGAGTACAAAATATTCCGCATGTTCTTTTTTTATTTATATTTAACTACCCTACACTCTCCACGCTGGCCAGACGGTTTGGTGAGGTCTCATGATGTATAAAAGTTTTGTTTAGCTTGTATTTCTTAAGTCACCTTCTACGACATCCTATTCAAATCCTTTGGCTGCTCCAGCCAAGTATGGCTCTAGCAGTACAGAGAGGGTCGAGCATCTGCAGTAGAAACTAAAAAGGCTTAGTGATAATGATGATTTAACAGCCAATTGCCAGCTAAGGATGCAACCAGGAACGTGTTAAATCATTATCATCATCATATCAGCCACAGGAATTCCCCTGCTGGACATAGGCGTCCTATAAATATTTCCAAAACGACCGATCAGATGCGTTGTTCATAGCGGTGTTCTGCTTACGTATAATGTTTACTTAAATAATCTTTGTATCCCTTACCGCTCTCGTTATTTAAACATCTAACAAAATATACTGAAACTAATTTAAGGCTGAATTAAGTTCATTATACTGAATTTCCCCAAGGAATATTTTTTATAGTTATCTACTAATGTAATTGCCGCACTTGAAGATAATATCAGCAATCAACTTTACTGAAAACTAGCAACTACGCTGAGTGATTAGTTTGTTTTGTTTAATCGGTTAATGTCCGAACTGAGGTCATCTCTGGGCTTGGTTAACAGTTACGTGAGTCAGCGTTGCGTATTACTTAATAGTTAACGGTTCTTAAATAGCTAGTGCGAAAATTCTTATTTTTACTAATGGTAATAAAAAAAAAAACAGTGTTAACTTACGATGGCAATGTTCAGTGTTCAGGTTTATGTTTGGCAAAGGGAAGGCATTCTCTGACCTGAGAAGATTTTCCAACATCTGTGAGTGGCGCGATGATAAATGCCAATGAGAATTTTCAAAAATATTGGACACTAGATGGCAGCGCAGTGAAGTCAGGTAGCTGCTGTTATTGGATACATTTGACGGAGCAAAAGAACCTGTCAACTGATTGTCCAATGACGACAGTCGATTGGAGCTGACATCACTGTGCTGCCATCTGGTGTCAATATATTTTAAAGCCCTCATTGACAAGGCGCTGGAAATGGATGTGGATAAACCATACTCTCGGAATATTCCCCCACTCAAACCCCATTGCAAGTCTTGCAGTGGACTCCACAGGGCAAGCGAAAAATTGACCGGTCTAATCAGATCTTGCGTGCACTCCCCCGTTTGCGCCTTGTCGAGGGTGTTGAGCGGCGAACACGCACACATTGACGTGTGCACGGATGTGTAGTTTCGTTTGTAGTAGTAGGCATAAATGACACTCCGCTTCTTTCAAGAGCCATACCTGTGACTGAAGTCAGCCTCTGCCCGACCTGAAGGGTTACTCCAAAAAATAATACGTTCGTCGTCCGATAGACACGTCCTATTATTATGTCAAACCAAATTACACTTTATCATCATACTTTAGGGCTAACGCTAAAACTCGCGCGGGCACGCGGCGGGTTCAGTCTATCTCTGTCACAAACTCTAAATGCGAAAGAGATAGCAAAATCCGTCGCGGGTCACCTGTCTCTGTCGCACGTTGCGTTTGTGATAGAGATAGACTGAACCCGCCGCGTGCCCGCGCGAGTTTTAGCGTTCGCCCTTAGTTCTTAATGTATATTGACACCGAATCGCGGACACGCAGTAACGTCCGCCTTGCGTACAGCTTTTGGAGTAACCCCCCTAGAGCCTTAGAACCATAAGTCACGTAAGCCACTAACTATACTTCCACGGCTACACTTTCCAAGAATGTCAGTAATGCTACGCACGGAGTATAGTAGTCGACATACGCGACATCACTGCAGATTGGCTATTACATATGCAATGACATGCTAATTGATGGAAACTGACAGACCACGCAGTACACGTTTAAGACGTACTTAATTCTAGCTATGAAACTAGGGTTAGTAGGAAAAGGATAATAATGCAAAATGTCCTTTTATGATAGGAAAGAGCAGGATTGTCTGACACAAGCATACATTGCTCAAGAGTCCCCTTACCCTATACCAAACTACACTTTTCTATACAAATGTAGTCTACGTTTTATTTCGAAACGACATGCCCAATTTCAGCAAAATTTTGTTATTTCAGAGATATTGCACATATCTACGCATATAACTGGTTTTCACAGTCAAAATATGAACTTGAAAAGAAGTGTGTTATATCATTTTTCACCATCAGTATGGGAAATTTCTGCATCCTTTTATTTTCTTTCCAGTTCATAATTGTACCGTCGGAAATCAATTATAATCCTAGATAATTGCAATTTCTTTAAAATTATAATTTTTTACCGAAATCTGACATGTGGTTTCAAAATAAAACGTAGACTACGTTTGTTTGGAAAAGTTAAGGGTAATGGGATTCTTAAGGGGCTACAACTTCTCAGGGTCCAGTGCTGCCACCATTTGAAATAAATTATTTAAAAGGAAACGGAGGATCATTTAAAATTTTGTCTCGATCAAGTCCTAGATAACCCTTTAAACTCTTACGAACTACTGTTTACAGTTTAATGCGAGAACGTGAAGCTTTTCTACGCACATTAGCCTAAAGTGGCAGTTTTGTGCACATGTGCGTAGAAAACACTTCCTTTGACACTTTTTTTGCCATCTTTGTGTGCCTACCCGCAACTCCAGTTTTACCTACCTTGCCTACAAACTTACTGTAGGCAAAACTGCCATAGTAATCAAAGTGACATAGTAAAAAGTAGGCCCTATAATAGTTTCTATGGCATTGGGTATCTGATAGTAATGAGGCGTTTTCCAGTGAAAAAAAAATGAGGTTAAAAACATTGTCAAAAGATGGCGCATAAGAGTTTGAAATCGTTCTGTCAATAATGAAAGAGGCCGTTTGGTTCAATACTTGTAGTAAATTATATGTACTTGTAGTATATTAATGTAATTAATTAACCAATCTTGTATTTTGCTGTTATTTAAGTAAAAACATACATATTTACAAACAATAATATATTTATAACTAAATTTAATAAAATAAAAATATTAAATATGTATTCCAAAACGGAGTGATTATATTCTCTTTGATTCCAAAGACAAACTCTTACTATGAAAATTTTATATGAATTAGACATTGACAGATCTATTTATGTGATTGCTGGCGGCATCTATGTCACGTGAAGGAACTATTTTTTTTTTTTAAAGGAAACGCCTCATTATATTATCTTTGCTTTTGTACTTATGTAAGATCTAAAGGAGTAGTTCTAATAAAGCCTGCCTGAACCTACCACAAGTTAGCCAGTCTGGAAAGTCGAAAGTCGGTACGTGCGTGAAAACGGACGTTGAGTTGAGTCACGGTACAGTCGGCAACGTAAGTGGCGGCAGAAAATTAACGTGCGTTTGCGAAACACAATACCTAGTGGAATTGAATTGAATTGATCATCTTTCAAGCTGGTCTGGGAAATAAGGGAAAAACTTATAATATACCAGCTGTTTCTTTTCCCGCACATATCGCATAATGTCCGCTGCTGGACATAGGCACAGGTATGGAACTTCATAGAAGCGGAGTATAATTTATGCCTACACAAAGAAACAAAACTATACTTCCGTGGAGAAGGCAATGTATGTGTGTTCGCCCGCTCAATAATCAATACCCTCAACAAGGCGAGAAAGGGGAACTGTCTCTGAGTAAAACTGCGGACAGACAGACAGACATGGCGAAACTACAGGGTTCTTCGTTTACTACGGAACCCTTTAAATGTATCTGATGTAAGTTGTTGGATACTCCTAATTCTGTGACAAGGCTTCTCCTAAGGATTCCTAAAATGACCAATCTAGAGTGGCCTATATCCAGCGCTTTTCACTATGTGTACTGTATACCCGTAGCGTATATTCCATATTAATAATGTCCTGTAGAATTGAATGTGCGGCCGACTGTACATGATTTATTGTATTGTCATGCTCATGTCTGACATTTAATAATGATGTTTAATTAGAAAGGGATGTAGATAATTGTTATGCCATACGTGCAGACGCATGTCGAGCATGTAAACGATAGTTTTGGTTTTAAAACTTACGGTAACAGTAACCACAACACAACACAAAATTCTAGTAATTTAATTAATAGTAGTATATAAGTAGGTACCTAAATACATATATTATTTTTGAATAGTTTTGTTTTTTTAAATTTTTTAGTTCATTACTTTATGGCCTACTAGCTGCGCCCCGCGGTGTTACCTGCGCCTAAAGTAGCCTTTGTTAATCCAGGGCGTCAGCTTCCTGCATACCAAATTTTATCATTTTTGGTCCAGCCGTTTGCGCGTGAAGAATTAACAAACACACACACTCACAAACTTTCGCCTTTGTAATATTAGGGTGATAGAGGGCGCCATATTGAATTTAAACTTTTATAAAAAAATAAAACTGCTTTGAACTGAAGACACAGCCTATAACTAGCGAACAGCCAAGCAAGACGCTTCCAAGTCTTCCAACGATACCTCATTTGTTAAGGTACCATGGATATCATAGGAGATACGAGGGAACGGATAAACATATATACATAGCGGGATTTTGATCTGCGCTTGAAGAGAAACCGTTCTTTGGTTAAAAGTGTTGCCATATAAATATTTGTCCGTATTTGTATGGATTTTAGAAATCCAATATGGATGAACCATAATCTTCTTATCGTGTGTGTTAGTGACTAACATTAGTGTCAGAGTTTTTAAACCGCCTTAAAGGCCTCTGACATGGTTTTAGGTAACGACCAATGTCAAAGACAGTGACCGGGACCGACGGCTTAACGTGCCCTCCGAAGCACGGATCATCTTACTTATCAGACAATCAGGTGATCAGTCTGCAATGTCCTAACCAAACTAGGACAACAACACAAAGTCGTTGCCCCCGCCGGGAATCGAACCCGCGACCTCTGGGTGTGAGCCGAACGCTCTAACCACTACACCACAGAGGCAGTTGAACCATGATTAACTACGGATTCTGTAGCGAGAGCGAGGTGATATGCTCGACCGCCACAAAGGGAAGATCTTCCCGCCAGGCATGGTGTTGCGCCTGGGGAACCGCGGCTCCAACGGTGTTTTGTCGGAGGTTGTATATATAGTCAGCTGTGTGCGCATATGTGGCGCAGAGGTCGCCACAACCTAGTTCTTAAATTTATTGATGATACAGAATCGTCCCCAGCACAGTCCACCTTGGAGCAGCGCCGAAGTTAATGATTTCCCCGTCCCTTAAAAGCACATGAGATGGGGGGCATATTTGACTTAGACATAACTAGGTTTAGAATTCATAGTGTGTGCCCTGCAGGGGCAGGGCCTCCTTAGAAGCCGATTCCCATCGGGTTTCCATACGAGTTTCTAATATAAAGCATTTATTACTAACAACAAAACCTACGTATATCGGCGCACCGCGCATTTGAATGTCCATTTAAGTACTATCTTCATATGCCGCATGAATGGATTGCACACACCTACATATTCAAAATACGAAAATTTTGGTAGGTTATTCAAATACACACACATTGATTAGTTTTGTATAAATACGCTTAGAGACACTTAGGTACTCACACTAAATTAATAAAATGCCAATTATAAGCTGTACATTGATCGGCTTACGTTTATTAACCTCCATAACCTGATCAGGTAGGTATTTAATTAGTTTTATAGCCGTATTAGCCAAATATCACCCAACACCACTAGTGCCCAGTATATTCATTTTCTAAATGAATATAAAGATTTCACGCCTTCTCCATATGGCAACACTGCTTTATTGGTACATTTTAGGTTCTTTTTCCTGGACCGGCGTGGAAGAATTTGACACAATGGACTTGTTTCAAAACAGTTGCTGTACGAAGGGCCGACCGAAAAGCATCAAACAAAGGGTTTATCTAAACGGCAATAGACCTTAATTGAGCTCAATTAATGGCCGGGAGATTAAAGAAAGCTAACGACGTTGCGTCATTAGCATGGCCACAGAATACATAGTAAAGAACAACTATTGTCCCCTCATATATTATCTTGTTTGGTAACACAGTTTTATTCAATAATGAAAACCCTATATGCTATCTCAACGCTAGCTGTGTTGTTAAACGTAATTACGTAACTCATTGGCAATCGAGCTGAACTATTTTCAGCTGTTTTACAAAACCGTGCTGTATTGCCAAACAGCTAGTTTTTGAATAACAACGGATTATACAATTTAACTGCGACACATATACTTCGTCTGCGCAGGATTACACAATATCTTTATAAATTGTAGCCTGTTATTCTGATGTATAAGCTATATTATTGTAAAGTTTCATTAAAATCCATTCAGTAGTTTTTACGTGAAAGAGTAACAAACATCCATCCATATTTACAAACTTTAGCGTTTTACGCCTAACCACAGATGTTTGACACTTGATAGAAGCGAAATATTATTTGTGCCTACTACTACTACAAACGAAACAAAACATCAAACAAGGCGAAAACATACATTGACGTGTACACAGACACACGTCAATGTGTGTGTTCGCTCGCTCACACCCTCACAAGGCGAGAAAGGGGGAGAGGTGCGGGGACGGGGAACGGGGACGCGTACTGCGTTGGACCTTAGGAGACTCCGTTCTGTATATTATACTTGTAATTCTGTGGCCTACCTAACACAAGTTTATTTGACAGGCAATTAAAAAATTCCTGACTTTACACTATTCACCCCCATAACTCTTATTTTCATCAAACATAGCTAACAATAGAGAATATGCATGAAAAAAAAAAAACGTGTGGCACTCGGGGACTGCCGCGGTAAAGCTATTGCATTAAGGTGGTTCCGTTCGGTCGGTGAATTTTTACAAGGAAGGACGGCAACGTCGCAAACGGACGACGGAGACGAAGCGGCAACCTACATGGTAGGCTGAGTGGGAAGCGTGAGGTTTTTTCGTTACGGAATTTCTGGATTCGGTCCCCGCGCTCAAGGCCCGCGATAGAAGCTATGCAATAGCCTAAAAATATGTGTTATCTAATGAGTTTATTCGTAAATATTTAAAAGTAAAGTACTAACAGTGAAAAAACAGAATAAAAATTGGTGGAAAAACGAACGAGATATAGCGATTTTACGAAAATATGTCTATCGCACTCGCAAAAACGCTATTTTCTATAGCAAATGTATTGATGATATGTAATTATGACGTCACCAGTCCATATCGGACTTCTCTCTCTAATTGAAACTTTAAAGTATGAAAGGTTGGTCGCTGATTTAGATATTTTATAAATTCTTTCATATTTGTTTACTGGTTAATAAGGATTTTACTAAACAAATAAAAAAAAAAAAATGCGTGCATATTCTCTATTATCTCAATTAAGTCAGCTTTCGGAAAAAACGCATTAAAATCGGCTCATTCGTTGTGGCGCTACAACTACAAACGATCTACGATACCACAGACAGACGCACAGCTATTTAAATTTAAACTAGTAGCTTTTAGCAGTACTTATTTGACATTGAAAAAACGAGAAAAAACACGTTTTAAACTAACATTAACTAAAATAGGTTTAGCCAAACGGTTGTAACTTTTTATGAATTTAAGGGTTACAAATCTATCAAGATCACCAAAAAGCTTCGACTGGCCTACATACATAATTTAATATAATTCACATTTAAATTAGAAATGTTACCCGTTTAGCTTGCCAAACCTGTTTCTATAAGGCGACATGGTAGTTTATGGACAGAGAAGACAGACTATGATAACAGGAGCTTGGTGGCCCGGCGCGTGAGCGCATCTAGCGCTTTCGCAAGTAAAGTGACGCCGGGAGTGGTCCGCACTTGATTGGTGACCACAAGTGACATAAAAATTTCTCGAGATCTTCCGTGCTTCGGACGGCATGTATAAGCTGGTTACTGTAGTTTACTCAATTATTTTTATTATTCATATCAATAAGTAACAAAATCGGAAATCGAAAACAAAAAGGATTTTACAATCTGTCCAAATAATGCCTTTAAAATCTGATGGATGGGGAAACTGTCAAGTAACAGAAAAAGGATGTACGTACAGCGCTCTTGACGTCACGCTATGAGTTCTCGCGCGTATAAAAGAGATAGTGAGATGTCCCCACCACACTCCCACTCTTATATTTGAAATGCTTATTACTACTTGATTAATTAACCAATTCGCTTGCTATTTTCAAAAAATATTTCTTTTCAGTGGTATGTTTTGTTTTATATAAAATATTAACCAAAAACACACACAGTTAAATAGCCTATTGTATGGCAGTATTCAAGACGTGTCAGATGCCTTTGGGCACCCAGCAAAATCTGACACCGGCGGGCACACACCTCTTTCTTGTCGGGAGTTACTAAAGATTTGATTCATAGATTCTGATTTAAGAAACAGGATTTAGGTAGATCAATTAGTACCCAATTAGTGCTACATTAACACAAAATTTGCAAATTGTGTTCTACTGAGCCAAATTCATTTGCAAACAGACAGATGCGTTAATTGCGAAAGTGTTTCTTTCAACTCATAGGTTTTAGCAACTTTCTCTTGTTTTTGGAGATCTCTTTGATTAATACACATGCATCATCATCAGGTCTATGTTTTTCAGGTGTCTGTCTCCACGAGCAGGACACTCTGTACTACCAGAGCCATACTTGTTCAGAGCAGCTGGAGGGTTTGGCCTACACTCTCCATGCTGGCCAGACGGGTTGGAGAGGTCTCATTGATGTTTATAAGCTTTGTTTTGCTTGTAGTCCTAAGTCACTTTTTGAAGTTGTTCAATTCTACTGGAAACCATATATACACACTATCACATCTTTATTACTATGGGTATGGGGCAGTCAGAGTATTTTTGGTCTTGCAGCTCTAAGCAGACAGCCCAGGTTTGCAACACCCTATGCAAAGATAATATAATTACTAACATAACAGATACGCCATAAAAACCATTGGAGGCCCGATTTAGTAAGCAAAACTTTTAATGTTTTAATTAATACCTATAGCACCATTTACTGATGAGGGAAGAAATATATAATTATGTATGAGGCGATGGCAAATATATGTAATTACTAAAGTAAGCTATTGGTAGGCATGCCCTAGGCCACTTTAAGTGTGATGTTTAGCAAGGAGGAGGAAACGGAATCAAAATAGTGAAGGGTTCTGCCACATTATCTATTATCATGATTCACATTTTCTTTCACTCCCTCGCATATAAGCGCATATAAGCATGGGGAAACTTTAAATAACTACATACTTATGTTTTGTCTTTGCACTAAGAAAACAAAATGAATGTCTGATGAATAAAAAGGGAAAATGAAAGGATATTTTGCAATTTCTATGGCCTGAATTTTGGAAAGTTTATGAGATGTGTTGAAAGAAGAAAGGATTTTAGGACATGCAGACTTACCTTATGTGCATGTATCAATCATCCATATAATCCACCAGAAATCACTGTACACACACAAAACACTCGAAAAACAGGGTAATCGGATCTGAAACTTTTCCAACAGCAAAACGTACACGATTACTGTGATTCGATCATTGTTTAACGAGGTTTAATCGCAGGAAATCAAACGAAAACCACACAGAAAGAGTTGTAAACAGGAAGACGACGAATAACACACATTTACGACACTAAATTGCACTTTTTATTTTAAAACACGCAGTCAAATTAATCAAGTTTTATTCTCATGACGCGCCATGAAATACTGCACACATAAATCACATTAATTGTTCATTTTAAAGAGATTTTCAGTCTGTTATAATTAATTTATTTCGCTGTCGTGAGCGAACCAAACACAAGTACGTACACCCAAAAGTCAACAACCGATTGACATTTTCACTTCACGGACGCGACGCCATTTTTTAAGTGTTGCCAGTCGATTAATTCTATAGTCCCTAGTTCCACTCCCAACGCTCAAGAAGACTATATGCGCCATCTATTGGGTGTGCCTACAAATTAAGACAAATTCAAAAGCGCATTGTAATTATGCTTTGGTTCAATCAAAGAGCAAGAATATGGTTGCTTTGTGTTCTATTTTTAGTTCAATGAATGATTAACAGATGTTACTATGTATAACTATTTTAAAAAATATTTTTTTTTCCATTTAGTTCCCTTTGGTCGGCAAAAGCCTCCCCTTCGTTTTCAATTACTTCTTCCTTCAGCTGTTTCACTCCATTCCTTGTCAAAAGCGGAAAACCCGTTCCTCCATTCATACCTAGGTCTCTGGTCTGGATCTCACTCTGTCGGTTGGATGGAAGATGGAACCCAATGTTGTTTTTGTGTTGTTTAACTATTTATATTTTTTTTATTTTAGTACGTAGTAGTCGAGGAAGGACGAGCCTATTGCCCCGTCCAGTGTGTTCTGCCGTCACTTGCCGTCGCGGAAGCAGAACAGACATATGTCTGCGCCCCGTCTGGTCTTACGACTTTTCTATGGGTCCAGGCAAAGATAATATATCCAGCGCTTTACAGAGTTCCAGCATGTTACAACATTTCCAGCGTTATAAAAAAGTAACTTCTTCGGTAACTCGTTACAGATACTTATTGTTTGAATAAAAACAACACGATGTAGGTTCAAACTTATATTATACAAGGTAAGTATATACTAAGAATAAAATTATTGTTCTGTATTATAACTATTATACTTACCTGAATTTTCCGGGGTCCAGTGCTTGCCATTTGTAATAAATTATTTGAAAGAAACTGGACCCAGTAAATGCCTGGGCCCCGAAAAATTCAAGTTATTGAGATCAAAATAATACTGTTAAAATCGAAATACTGAATAGAAAATATTTTAATTAAAGAGCAAAATTCCATAAAATAATAAGTCAGTCGTGCGATAGTGTCATCCTATTTCTGTGTCAAACCAAATTAGACTTTATCATCACAAGTTAGTCCTCAATGTTGCTTGACACTGAAACGCGGCATTATTTTTAGCAGCAGGAAGAAACAGCTAGTAATATGTAAGTATATATTTTTGAAATGGGCTAATTAAGCCCTTTTATTTGATACCAAACACGATATGATTAGAATTTTTTTTTTTTAGGGCGCCGTATTGTGATGTCACATAGCCTATAACCAGCGTACAGCTCAGAGATATGGGACTATACAGCTACAATAACCCTATTTTTGGCTTCGCCGTAGTCAGGTATGGATGTGATGTGTCAAAAAAAGTCAAAAAGTTTCGTTTTGTTATGTTTTCTACACATTGTCCCATATTTAAATTAATTTAACTTTTTACTCATAAGTTGTAGAAATATGGTACGATTACATTTTTTATTACATAATTCAAGACAAATAAATTAGTTATATTTTCACTGTCCTACACTTCGTTACAAGACGGTACCACCAGCCTATAGATCTCGCCATTCTTCTTTTGTCCACAAGACTTAGATAATTTCAAGCCTTCAAATAATAGTTTCTTACTAAAGAGCTGACAAATTAGACTTATTAAAGCCGCATGGGGAAGGGGAGATACGAATCTACTCAACAACTAAAGCCATGAGTTTGGAAGACTTCGTGTCTTCTTCCACTCCAGGAAACACGAAACCCTTCCTCGCCAGTTCCTCATACGATATCTCGAAGAGGTCTTGGAAACCAGCCTTCCTCGCGACGGCTTGCGACGCGGCAGCGGTGAAGACAGTGGCTGTTACTTTGATGTCCAGGGCTTTGCAGAGCGGAATCCTGAAACAATTTGTGGTGTTACAGTTTTAACGGATATCCGGATTTCTTTACCTCTTCATGTTCTCTATATTCAATCTTCTTCAATAGCGTAGCATAGTGGCAGGGGCGGCACTTTTTAGGGGACGGCAAAATTTCAAGATATCCATACTGTATATAAAGCTGAAGAGTTTGTTTGTTTGTTTGAACGCGCTAATCTCAGAAACCACTGGTCCGATTTGAAAAATTCTTTCGGTATTAGATAGGTCGTCTATCGAGGAAGGCTATAGGCTATATAGCATCACACCCGCGACTTCACTCGCGTGGTTAACGCGGGCGAAGCCGCGCGCTGCCTCTAGTATATATTAAAAGCGAAAATTACTCACTCACTCATCAAGAAATCTCGGAAACTACTTAGCCAATGAAGATGAAACTTGGCAGGAAGGTAGATTGTGACTAGGAGACGTCCGTTTAGAATAAGTCACGTTCTTACAATGTCACATATTCAAAAGAGTGGAAGGGACCGAGGGACCAAGCATGTTACCAAAATGGTTTAGGAAACGGTTGCTATTTTTATTTTTTTGGTTAGCTGTCTCGCTTGCGCAATCAAACTTTTTTTTTAATAGCCGTTTAGGTCCCATAGTTGGGCAAAAGCCTCTCCTTTTTGCTTCCAATCACTTCTATCTGCAGCTGTTTCATGCCATTCTTTGTCAAAAGCGGATAACTCGTCCCTCCATCTCATATCTCATCCTAGGCCTTCCTCTGGATCTCACTCAAACATTAAAAATTGAAGTCGGTTAGAATTAAATAACACAACAAAGCAAGAAAACATACTATAATTAAATCAAATTACAAAATAATCATCATTTACAAAATCAGTAAACTATGGAAGAGTCTTTAAACACGTGATCACAATAAATAGGTCCCGTAGTAAACAAGGAACCCTTATAGCACAATATAGATATCATCTTAGATTATCTCTACTGTGCTTATAGTCTCTCCATGTCTATCTGTCCGTCCCCGGTTTCAGAGACTATTAGTACGTTCAATCACGCTGACAAAATGGTATAATAAAATCTTAAAAAATATATATTAGATAGGGTAGCTCCCATACATTCAATATAGGGGTCCGTTTGTGTTGCAAATTTTTGTTAGAGTCCAGTTTTCCCCCCTTCTATCAGCTAACCGGTTGTACACGAACACGTGAAAAATTCACGGAAATAAATAGTATAGTTAAAAGGAAAAGTATCAGAGCTAAAAATGGTTTATAAAAAGAGTCACAGTCAACCAACTAATATAATCGGAAAATGATAATTTTATACAAATTCAATAATATTCGTTTTTTAAGGCGTGTGTAGTCGTTAAACCGTGAGGCGTGAACTCAAAGTCAACATTTTCAACTTTGTAACCCTAATGGAAACAAAATGGAAAAAATTAATAAACAATAATGGAAGGAAAAATAGAAGGAAAGAGAGGAGTAGGAAAATCCAGAAGAAAATTTATAGACCAAATAAAAGAAAAATTAAACGTGAAAACATATAAAGAGGTTAAGAACTTAGCGGAAGGAAGAGAGACATGGAAAGCACTCCACCAACAAGAGCCCAGCTCTTAAATATAAGAAGAAGAACCCTACACTGCGCATGGCCCGACACGCACTTGGCCGGTTTTACTATTATACTCAGCTAGGTAAATACATATACAGAATACATAAAATCAAAAGTTGTATTTGTTCGTCTTATCCAGCTTATGTCTCTGTTTGCAGTCCACTTTAAATATCTTCTTTTCATCCATTATATTCCTCTTTATATGATAAATTGGTAATGCATAACCATAGTCCGATTCACAGTAGTACAAATGTTTATTTCTATCAGCAGGATTCGGGTAATAAGCTGCGTATAACACTTCATCTACTTCGTAAACAAACACGTCTATTGTATGTTGGAACAGAACACCACTTTCTAACATTCGTTGGATAACTCCACAAGGTACATGACCGATTTTGTTTCCCCAAATATTCAGGAATCTAACAAAGTGTGCCTTTTTTATTGTATTCAAAATGTCTAATACACCACGGTCTGTCAATCTGTTGTTAGAAATATCTAACGCTCTTAGCCTCGAATATGGTATGCCAAAACTTAACGCCCTAGCTCCAGTGTCATTTATACTATTACCAGCTACATTTAAAAGTATAAGCGGTGGTTTTTCAGCTAAAAATTTAGCTATTAATTCGACGCCGTAATCTCCAATTTTGTTATAACCAAGATCTAGGTACAACAGAGCATTGTTTCTTCTAAGACCTCTTGCGAAGTATTCCATATCATGAGAGAGAAATTCATTCTTCTGTAAATGCAGTTCTATGATTGTAGAATTTCTTTCAAGTAAAAGTTCGAGGTGGTACGCTAGCCATTTAGTTTCGTAAGAGTATCTGTTGAAAAGAGGCACGATCCTGCTGAAATCGAAAACTTTCAAAGCCGTATTCGCCCCATGGTCTTTTCTCAAAGCTGTAATGATATGAGCAACACCAGTTAGAGTAATATTCGTCTCACCAATATCACAAAACTCAAGAGTTTTAGATTCTCTAAGGAATTTTGCAAAATATTCAGGTCCATTCACTCCAAAGTCGTTGCCATTCAACCTAAGATATTTTAACTTCATGAATTTAGCATAATTTGATAAATACAGTAAAGATTTCTCGGTTAACTCATTGTGCATGATGTTCAAATTTATAATGCTTGATCTTCCTTTGATTAGTAGCTTTTTTAATAGTTTGTGGAAGCCTACATCAGTGATATTGTTATAACATAAATCTAGTTTGGTGATTAACTTTGAAGTTTCTCTAATATACAAACATATTGCTCTGATATCTCCATCATTGACTCTTCTTTTATATCTATCGTAAAAATCTTTGCCTCTTAACACCAAATAACCACTTCCGTCTGAATTTCTTTCTGTGAATAGATTAAGCCGTATTTGGTTTATTTCTGTGTCTCGTAGAGGCTTCGGCACACCGGTTATTTGCTCTAGTAACGCTTTTGTGTTGCAGACACATTTCTTTTTTCTGTTTAGTGGCGAATTCATGTCTTAAATGTAAATAATCTAAAAACAAATTTAGTAAACTCGAAATAACAACTATGTAAGTATATCACAAAATCTTGAAATTATAAAAATTGAAAACTTGTCAATAGAAAATACTGTCAATTTGAAAGTCGAGATTTTTTCATGGGTTTTGATTTGATAAGTATTTTGTCGTCGCTTGCAACACAGCTATTTCACAAAAGAAAATTTTGCACTAAAGTATTTTTTTTTTAATTTCGGGAAGGAATAGGGTAAACCGAGTAGTAACTGGCCACTTAAGCGCTTTGGCTACTTCAAGTATTTTTTTTGTCTTTATATTATTTACATATGATTTTTATAGTACCACCAATCGATTAACTACTTCACTATAAACAATTTCTGGGGACAAGGAAACTAATTAGGACAATCCTTGATTTTTTATAAATTTAATAGAAAAATACTTATCATTTTAGTAGAAACTGGCCACAAAATTTCAATAACTGTCAATAACCAAACTAGTAACTGGCCTAATGAAACAATACTTATCTTTTGATATAACAATAACATAAAACTTGTTTCTAACACAAAGAATGGATGATACAGATCAGTACCTATACAATCTTATAATCATATTATTTTTTATTTATAGTATATCTATAGAGAACGTAATTTTTTCTTAGATCATTAAAATAGGAACATAGGTAGTTATTAAGTTTTTTTTTTTCAAAATTAAGCTTGTGTAAGTACTAAAAGAATATAAATTTTAATAAAAATGAGGTAATTTTTAGTACTTTGTTAAACTTTGCTTGCTTTTTCAACTTCGTACACGTTTCTGCAACCCTTTTCAGCCAAAACTGGACTGAAAGTCAAAGTCAAATGTTTTTGTTAAGTCATTTTCAAACTCTTTTAGTGCAAAAGCGAAAGCTACGAGGCGTTTTGGAACGACTGCTGCTAAAAAGATAACGCCGAAAGAAACCCAATTCAGTATAGGTCCCCCTGCCTGAAGGGCTTTATTACAATATAAAAAATAATATTTATTTACCTGTTTTTGGGCATATGTTAAAACCAGTCTCGTCTCCAATAAATACTTAGTTGAGTTTAATACTTTATAACATCGGTAAGACCTTCGTTTTCAATATATTTATTAATTTCCTGAAACCACGTCCGAATTATGTGGCTACTTGCATTGGAAACTTCTTCAGAAGTGGGAATTGCTATGTAAGGATTCCGCTTTAAAAAAGCTTTAAACCAAAGACGTCTCCCGGTTTTCCGTCACGAAACGGATTTGGTCTAGGATTTTCTTTCAGAAAGTGTTGATCACACGTTTCTCTTTCTTTCTTGGGAACCCATGCTTTGCTAAATCTTACTATCCTACTTCCTACTAATATTATAACGCGAAAGTTTGTAAGTATGGATGGATGGATTTTTGTTACTCTTTCACGTAAAAACTACTGACTGGATTTTAATTAAACTTTACAACAATAGACCTTATACACCAGAATAACACATAGGCTACAATTTATAAAGATACTGTTCACGGGCACCAGCTAGTTGATTATAAAATCACACAACGCTTCTTCTTCTACTTCTGTGAGCATTGGATCAGGCCCTGACTTAAATTTTGTCTCTGGATTTTGTAGTTTCAACTGTGTACTGCGTCTCGGTACATTAATTTTTTTAGATACCCCTCTGATGGAGCCCTCGTTATTATTAACAAATTGTATAGTATTATTAATTGCTTCTTTAGTACATAATTATATTGCCTCTTTTTTGACATAATTTAACTTCTTGCACCAAATACATTTAATGAAAACTTCCCTTATTAGTTACTGGCCACCTCACTGGCCATCTATGCCAGTTTCTGATAAATGATGATAAAAAGACCTGATTCTTTTTCATATGATAATACGTCCTATGCACAATGCAAATAAGAGTTATTTTTCATCGAATTCGATCATTGACTATTTTACTAGTAACTGGCATAGTCGGCCAGTAATTAATATTTTGCAATTACATCTTTGAGTTACTGGCCACCCCCTCAATCTCAGCTTTTTATGTATATTTACTATATTTGACATTACATAAGTGTTGCTTATCATTATAACTTCTATATTAACATAATTCATACACTTGATCTGGCTAAAATAATCAGAAATTACTATTTTTCAACCAAAGTAACCTTAACGATTCATCAAGGAAACACCTTACACGTCGAGTCACGAACGGCGAGTGTCAAAAAATAACCGCCAACTTTGGCGCTAACTTCCATAGTGGATTTTTTTCGTACTAAAACGATGGCGAAATAACTATTTAGTTCTAAAGTGAATACGTAGATGGAGTAAAGTAAACAAAAGTCTTATTTTGATCGAAATTAGTACAGAGTGGCCAGTTAGTACACGCGGCTAGTTATACCTCGATTTACCCTACATCTTATATAACTTCAAGAAAAAATAATACAATTTCGTCACTTTTCTTGGTGTTTCGTTGTTTACGATACGAATACTTATTTAATAATTTTATTAATCCTTACTTATATTATATAGGTGAAAGTGGGTTTGTATATTTGTTTGTTTGTTTTTTTGTTACCACTTCACGCTTCAACCACTGACCCTATTCAGATGAAATTTGATACGGATATATATAGTTTGATACCCAGGGAAGGAATAAATAATTTGATGGAATAAAAAATTACTCTGATTGATCTAGCCCCAAAGTAAGTTCAAGACTTGTGTTATGGGATACTAACTCAACGGTACTATATTTTATAACAAATACATATATAGATAAACATCCAAGACTCAGGTCAATTTGAAAAAGGCCATTTTACAACTTGTCCTGATCGGGGATCGAACCCGGGACCTCTGGGTGGCGGACTAGCATGTTGACCATTACCACAGATTACTAATAAGTGCCATTACGCCATTACGTCAAGGACATAGGATAGTTTTTATCCCGAAATTCCCACAGAGAGCGAAGCCTACGGGTACAGTTAGTTTACCATATTACCATAAAGTTAGAGGGTAAATTACCCTACATAGACATAGCCAAACTCATTTTCTTTTCATTACATCTGCAGATGGGAAACTCCAAATGATTTCCCGCCATTTCTACCGCTTTCAATTATGGTGACAATGAGTTTCAATCGGCGGATGCCGAGCGCGACCGATCGCATTCTTCTACGGGAATTTGCCGCCATTTTGGAATATTTAAGGCACAGAAACTGGACCAGTGGCGCTTTCATATGAAATAAATTAATTTGTCATTACGGAGTGAAAAGTGGCGTATTGGTTACCACGCTATTCCGGCACTCGGAGGTTGTGGATTCGATCCCCAGCCAGGGCATTTCGGGAAATGAGCTGTTGTTTCTCTCTGCGTTTCATCGAACGAAGTTTGGTCGACTAGTAGTGCCATTTTTCAAACGCGGAGTTACTAAACGATCGGTTTTTGAAGTGAAAACTTCTTTAGCGGCGTTGTGCACTTTTTTTTGAATGGGTAAAAAATCTAAAACTCGCGTCAGGACACGTGACCCTGATCGAAAATTCGTAAGACGGCGCAGGGCGCTTGCGCGAATGTTCGTGTGTGTTTATGTTACAGCGTGCTAATAAAATGTCATGTTTGTGTACGATAGCCCAATAAATAAATATTGTATTCTACCACATAAATGAGAGTACTTTTATACTGATAATTAAAGCAATTCGTGCAAAATTATTCCCTAACCATTCCAAAATATCAAAAATGCACAACGTTAATATTCAAGTTTTCACTTCTGCCGGCACTCCCAGAGTGCAACCGAGAACCACTCGTTTAGTTGACTCCACGTTTCAAAAATGACGCTTTAGGTACTGTTCTGTTATTATATAAAGTACTAATTAACCTATACAGTACCTGCTTAATAGGCCGGACAGAATTGTTGCTAATAAATATCTCATACTCATACACATGTCTTACGTTACGTGAATTACGTTGTACTTATAGGTAAGTATGTAGAGTTTTAACTAAGTACTTAGACGTATTTTCTAACAATCGGCCAAGTGCGAGTCGGACTCGCGCACGTAGGGGGTCGTACCATTATTTATAAAAAATCACGTTTGTTGTATGGGCACCCCAGGTAAATATTCATTTTATACTGTTTGTAGTATTTGTTGTAATAGCGGCAACATAAATACATCATCGTGAATTTGTCAATTGTCATATCCGAGAAGGACAAAACTGCGATGAATGTGACTTCTCGTGACGTCGGCCGTGACTGTTCCGAGTCACCGCTGCTCTAAAAGAGGGCGCCACCGTACCGGTATCTAAGCATTAACATTAAGTGTCCTTGCCGTAGGCGCGAAAGAAAATTGCTTGCTATTCATTTAATTCCGTGAGGACTGGGTGATTAAAATGGATAATATTTTAATGTCGTCGCAAAAATATGGTTCATACCTAATTAATATTTGAAAGGATTACTTTTTATGTACCTAATTCTTTTAACAAAAAAAAAGCGCCGTCCGGGGGTTTTCTTCCATATCTGTAAAGTTCTTCATCATTATCTTCACCAAATGAATATAGGACCAATGAGGTACTAAAGGCTTTTAAACTCAAGATAGAGAGAACCTTAGGCCTCAAACTCTACACGTCCAGAGTAATGGTGGGCGAGAAGGTAAAATGGTGACTAAAATAAAAATAAAAGTAGATACTTAATAAAAATATTTAATGAATATTAAATTAAAACTAACTAAACTAAAACATTGAAGTAAATGAAAAACAAAACGTTTTTTTATTTAACATAATTATAATAACAAAAAACATTACAAGAAATAAAAGAATAATTAGTTACAAAGAACATACAAAAATAAATTTAATATAATTTTTCAAACTAAAAACGACTTCAACATCAAAATACACAACTCATTTTGATAAATTTCTATGGAACAAAATCACAAGTACGTCCTTTCAAAAAACAATTCCATATTGGTCCAGGCATTTTCAAGTACACATAAAAAAAAATTTAACAACGTGGAAGGGACATACCTGTAATAAATCGAACCACGGGCTATACTAGATCACTAGGTATGTTGTAATGATAATAAAATAATAGTCAAAGAAACAAAAGATCGACATTCCCATACAAATTGCTCGGGCGGTTGCCCAGTTTCGTATCATTATAATTAGCCTCATCAGGTCTTTTAGTCTCCACTGCAGGAGCACGACCCTCTCTGTACTACCAGAGTCGTACTTGGCCGGAGCAGCCAGAGGACTTGGCCTACACTCTCCTCGCTGAGAGACACGAGACGTCCCATTGATGTTTATAAGCTTTGTTTAGCTTGTATGAAATTTCCATTTTGGAAATGCCGAAATGTTTTTAAATTTTCGACAGTTATTTGAGTTTCATTTGACGGGTTATTACGGGTATGTCCCTTCCACGTTTTATTACAATCGAATTAAGTAGCCAGGGTCAAAAATAAATTATATATACAGTGTTTTGTACTGATAATTATTAAGCTTGTCACAAAATAACGTGATTTTTCTGTGATGACGTCCATTTTCAACGTGATTTTATTTTTATCATTGCAGAAAAACCTGATAATAAGAAAGCTATTTGACTCCAAGAAACTATGACGTCATGTCGTACATATTACATACAAATCTCAAAGACAATGTTTGTTTTGACGTTAAGAAAAAAGTATCCCACCAAAAACATTTTCACGTAAAAATGTTGCCAAGACGAGTCTACATACGAGTAGCTTACCCTCTGAAAAAGTGGTCAGATCTCATGTACAGCCAAGATTGTTGATCTATGCGCCCTTACTTTACCAGGCCTAACCTCACATACTCTACATTTAAGTCAAAACGTGATGCTTGGCCGTTTTGCTACCGTTACGAAGATTTCATAGGCATTCGTTCATCGTGTGTGAAATAAAACGGCCAAGCCACACGTTTCGACTAAAATGTAGAGTATGTGAAGTTAGGCCGTCTGGTCGGTGAAAATGTGAAAGAAACCGGCACCTGGCTTCGAGTATTTCCTTCCCGATCTTGCAGCCCCTCCACTCAGGGTCCACCACCAGCCCGTAAGCCGTGAGGTACTTGTCCACGCCATATTTGGAGAAGATGTCCACGCTTCGGGAGACGAGGTCTACCGCACCGAATAATTGCGCCCAGATTTCGTCATCAGTCTGTGAGAAGAAGAAAATGAAAATAAACCCACAGATTCCCATTAAATACTGTGAAAATGAGTTACTTTCGTTACGAAGCGCTGGTATATCGGTAGCTTTTCGTTAAATATAAATTTAAAATTCATCTGTTATATCAAAATTAATAACGTAAAACCAATTAAAAATCCTATTAGAACCATTTTGGACTTCTACGCGGAGCAAGTCACGCGTTAAAGCAAGAAAACGATGTTAACACATTGCAGGACACTCAGCCAGACAATACAAATAGCAATTGAATTACGTCCACAGCCGTAAGTGTCCTGCAATGTGTTATATAAACCTGATTCCCATATGCAATACTGTGAAAATGAGTTTCTTTCGGCGTTTCTTTCCAGCAGTGGTCGTTGCGAAGACCCGGTATGGGTAGCTTTTCTTTAAAAATTAAGTTAACTTGTAATGTACCTAACACACGTAATGTAACTTGTAAAAATCCCTGTAAAGGTTTGTTACTGATTACTGAATTAACATTTCAATCGAACAGTGACGGGTTGCTAGCCGCATCGCCTATTAACATGATTCGTATTTTCGCCCATTCCCTCGATCTGCACGGGAAGAGAAGCAGCTGGTACATTCTTAGTTTTTCTTTTCTCCCAGTCCAGCATAGATAATCATGTAACCGGGAAAAAGAATAATTTAAATACCTTAAACGGCTCATCTTTATCATCCTTGCACACGACTGTTAACACGTTGACTCCCACAATCTCGGGGTCCTCTTTATCTTCAACGCAGACCAGGGACAGCTGATCTTTCACCGTCGTTCGCCACAGCTTCTCGAGCTCAGCCATGGCTCTTGGATGGTACTGGATTCCTGCGGAAGAGATTGAGTTTAGCTTTTGTAACACAATTAAATTCTGTCACAGAATTAATATGAGTATTACACACAGAGCGAAAGCTCCTAAGGTATCGCGCAATATGCGTCCTCGTTCCACGTCCCTGAACGTCTCCCTCTTTCTCACCTTGTCGAGGCGACCACAAGGCGAGAATGGGGGAAGTATATTTTTTTGAAGTGAAAACTTCTTTAGCGGCGTTGTGCACTTTTTTTGGAATGGGTAGAAAATAATAAACTCGCGTCAGGACACGTGGCCTGATCGAAAATTCGTAAGACGGCGCAGGGCGCTTGCGCGAATGTTCGTGTGTGTTTATGTTACAGCGTGCTACGCGCATCCATGGATGGTGACAGCTGATGGCTCGACCGTCTGTGTAGTGGCCATACTGCTGTGTATTTGAAAATGATTTTGTTGAAAATGAATTTGGTCATGCTTGTGACATTTGTGACAGACTGTGGTTCAGAAAAGATTTGAAATATTTTATACTGATAATTAAAGCAATTCGTGCAAAATTATTCCCTAACCATTCCAAAATATCAAAAATGCACAACGTTAATATTCAAGTTTTCACTTCTGCCGGCACTCCCAGAGTGCAACCCGTCGTTTTTTTAGACGTATTAACTGCCTCCGTGGTGTAGTGGTTAGAGCGTTTGGCTCATACCCGGAGGTCGCGGGTTCGATTCCTAGCGGGGGCAACGACTTTTGTGTTGTTGTCCTAGTTTGGTTAGGATATTGCAGGCTGATCACCTGATTGTCTGATAAATAAGATGATCCGTGCTTCGGAGGGCACGTTAAGCCGTCGGTCCCGGTCACTGTCTTTGACATTGGTCGTTACCTAAAACCATGTCAGAGGCCTTTAAGGCGGTTTTAAAAACTCTGACACTAGTGTTAGTCACTAACACACACGATAAGAAAAAGAAGAAGAAGAAGACGTTATTTATCAGAGATTCTGCTCACAATTCTAGACCGGGTATAGTCATTTGTTTAACAGGTGCTAATTTGATTATTTTATTCAATACTCTGTCTGCAGACTGCCTTATTACGGGTAAGACGTGACAGTATAAGTAGATTTTGACTCACCGATGTACTTGCAAGGCGGTTCATCCTTTGTGAAGTATTTAGCCAGCAATGCGATGGACTTCTCTTCGAATTCTGGAGTCAGATCCTGGATGCGTAGGTGGGTTGTGGTGGAACCTCTTTGGACGGTGAATCTACGCCAGATTGTTGGGTATGGCACACTGGAGGGACGAGTGTATACCATCTAAGGAAAAAAACTTAGCTTGTAATGTTTGTTGTTTTCAAACTCTTGACGAGGAGCCCGGTGGCTCAGTGGCCACTTAGATCAGCTTGTCTTCTTGTTCAATAATATTGCAGTACCTGGGCGACCGAGCTTTGCTCGGTTACATCTCGGTCATATTCTGCGTGGAAAGAAAGCATGAAAACTCGAAAACACGCATTTTCCCAAACATATTATAACACCAATCTAGATCGATTTTTACCCCCGAAAACCCCCATATACCAATTTTCTGCGCAATCGTTAGAGCCGTTTTCGAAATCACAGAAATTTATAAATATATATATATATATATACAAGAATTGCTCGTTTAAAGGTATAAGATACAAGAATTGCTCGTTTAAAGGTATAAGATTGTCGTTTAATTTACATTAGCATACAAAATTTTATATTCGGGAACCGGGAAGTGGCTCAAATTGAACTTGTAAGATTTGACCCAAGAAGTTTATTCCTAGGAATTCTGTAATGAAACGACGCAACCTTGGGCTTATTTGAGAAGTCTTCCCAGGTAGGCGTAAACTTGTATGAAAAAATTTAATTTTTTTGAAAATATTATTTGTATACAAAACGAATGAACCTCGTTTGTAAACAATTTTAAGCACCAAATAAAAGATCGCGTCCAATTGAAAACCCCCTTCTTTGTAATCTTATAAAAATTATCACTTGTGTGAAAATCTGGCGTACTAACCTTGAGTTAATCCAGATTATTTCCGCCCTGTTGACACCACCGCAGCCTCCGACCGAGTGAGTCCAGGCGTAAGGCCCCGGACACACTTAGCATTCCAGCCACTAATGAAATTCCAGGAGCTATCGGTATGACGGTAATATCGAATAACTTTGGAAGAATTCGATATAGGTCTGGAATTATTGCATTTTAATATTTTTCCTTTATTGGGAGGCCTTGGTGTAGACCAGTGGACTGACACAGGCAGGAATAAAGAAATTAATTTCTTCTTAATCATTAGTGAACTGAAATAATTTACCGTGCGAAGGCCTTTTCTCAAAGATAGGACACTAAGATAAATTAAATTTAACTAGTAGTTCGCCGCGAACTTAGACCTCGCGATTATTTTTCGCAATTCAGTTTCCTAAATTACCCCTAGATGGCGGTATCCGAAGTTAGAACGCGCTATGGTTTCGTTTGCTACATAATCGCGGACATTTTTATTAATATTTCAAAAACTACTGAACCGATTTTGATGCCCAACGAACTTGAAAATTCTATTGATGTTTCCTACATGCCTACCAAGTTTCATCAAAATTAAACCATCGGTTCGGCTGCTATCGCGATACAAACATACATACATACATACATACATACATACATACATAGAATGTGTTTTTGCCCCCAACTCGATTTAGAGACCTCACTCGCTTCGCTCGCTCGGTCAAAAATAAGCAGCCAAGTGCGAGTCGGACTCGCCCATGAAGGGTTCCGTAGTAGCAAATAACATAATATAAAAGTCTTGTAGTATGTTTTTTTTAAATTTTTATATTTGAGTTGATTGAATGAAAGGTACATTGCCGTTTATGATTTATGACGTATTAAAAAAAAAACTACTTACTAGATATCGTTCAAACTATTATTCGTAGGTTCAAACCAATTTTCGCTGGTAGTTTTTATGGTAAAGAACATCATGTATTATTTTTAGTTTTATAATTCCCTTATTTTAGTAGTTACGGGGGGGGGGGGACGACGACACGTTTTTCCACTTTGGAAGTGTCTCCCGCGCAAAGTATTCGGTTTACAAAAAAATGATATTAGAAACCTCAATATCATTTTTGAAGACCTATCCATAGATACCCCACACGTATGGGTTTGATGAAAAATAAATTTTTAAATTTCAGTTCTAAGTATGGGGAACCCCCCAAGTTTTATTGTTTTTTTTCTATTTTTGTGTCAAAACCTTAATGCGGTTCACATAATACATCTACTTACCAAGTTTCAACAGTATACGTCTTATAGTTTCGGAAAAAAGTGGCTGTGACATACGGACGGACAGACAGACAGACATGACGAATCTATAAGGGTTCCGTTTTTGCCATTTGGCTACGGAACCCCAAAAATACCGAGTGAGCGATAATGTATAGAAGTTTTTATTTATTCATTTATTTACTTACTCACTGCAACTTTTTGTCTGAACAATTTTTATCCAATAAACTTTAATGGGTTCGGGGTGACCTGCGAGGTCTCTAATTAGGTCCATAACCCAATGGTTTAATACTATTCTAGCGCGAGATGTTTATGCTTAAGTACCTATACCTGTACATATGTCTCAGTTGGATTATATAATCCGTTGTTTGACAAAACCTCTAGCTTTTTAGCATTATAGCTCGGTTTTGTAAAACAGCTGAAAATCGTTCAGCTAAGTAGGTCGTCCAATGTGTTACGTTTAACAAAACAGCTAACGTAAGATTTTAGTTCTGAATTTTGCCACTTGTGACTTGTGGTCAGTATCTTATCAAACAACATATGGTCTCCGTATACCATTGGTTTCTTTCTTCTCCTTCTCAAATTCTTCACCGCGTTCCGAGAGTAAGCTGTTTTCATCGAGAGACACGAAGACATATCGTTTGTGATTTTGGACTGCAAACGGTTAAGAAGATAAAGCAGACCTTCAGCTTGGTTCCCATAATATCTAACAAAATAAAGTGAAACAATTTTAAGGCTGAATTCAGCCCATGATACTGAACAACTTTCCCCAAGGAATACGTATCACTTATCAAAATATAAAAAGTATTTTTTGACCTTCCATTCTTACAAATTGACCGATTACCTTGATCCGAGTTTGTATGGAAAGCCAAAAAATATTTTTCATATTACAATACGCTATTTTCCAACAAGTCAAATCAGCAACGTTTTTCTAAACTTCAAAACAAACAGTTTCTATCGGATTTTGTATGAAATACAGGCAGGTGACGTCATAGATTTTTGGAGTCAAATAGCGCTCTTATTATTAGTTTTTCTACAATAATAAATTTAAAATAACGTTAAAATGGATATGTTCAAAGACAAGTGACATTATTTTGCGGCGCTTTATTTTTCTATTAGTACAAAATAATTTATTTTGGACTTAGGAAAGTACCCAATATTAGTAGGTTCCTTGCGGAAAGTTGTCCACGTTCGCTGTGTGTGCCCCAGCCGCTACCCTAATCGCGGCCTAACGAAGTTTATCTTGGTGACGACTTGCTGACGTCATAACTTATGACTCGACTGGTTTATGCATAGATATTTTTCATATAGCTAGATTTTATGGGTTCCGTACCCAAAGGGTAAAAACGGGACCGTATTACTAAGACTTCGCTGTTTGTCTGTCACCACGCTGTATCTCATGAACCGTGATAGCTAGACAGTTGAAATTTTCACAGATAATGTATTTCCGTTGCCACTGTAACAACAAATACTAAAAACATTTAAGTGGGGCCCATACAACGAACATGATTTTTGAAGTGAAAACTTCTTTAGCGGCGGCGTTGTGCACTTTTTTTGGAATGGGTAAAAAATGTTAAACTCGCGTCATGACACGTGACCTGATCGAAAATTCGTAAGACGGATGGAGAGTAGACAGCTGGCGCGGCGTAGGAGAGGGAGTATCCCCCTCTCTTTCTACGGCGCGGCGAAAATGTATGCCTGCGCCTGCTGTTTCGTATATCAAAAATGCACAACGTTAATATTCAAGTTTTCACTTCTGCCGGCACTCCCAGAGTGCAACCCGTCGTTTTTTTATACATAATGGTACGGAACCCTTCGTGCGCGAGTTCGACTCGCACTCGGCCGTACATTTCCCACACTTCATATTTTTGCATAGTTAAAAAAGATAGGTTTATGTGTCTATGTCTAATTTAAGTACAATCCGTTCACCCAAATGGTTTGCACTTTGTCAGTGGCCCGACAAAGGCGGCGCCGATTCCGTCAAAGACGCCGCGCAGCACGTAGTATATGTATACTCGTAGGGTACATTGGTGCGTCGCATAGCGCTCACTGTTTTGTATGTAATCGGATCAGTAGTTTTTAGGTTTATTAAATAAATAAATAATATAATAAAATATATAGGGACCAATTACACTAATTGAGCTAGCCCCAAAGTAAGTTCGTGACTTGTGTTATGGGATACTAACTCAACGATACTATATTTTATAACAAATACATATATAGATAAACATCCAAGACAATTTGAAAAAGGCCATTTTCCAACTTGCCCTGACCGGGAACCGAACCCGCGACCTCTGGGTGGCGGACTAGCATGGTGACCACTACGCCACGGAGGTCGTCATTGTAATAGAGATGACGACAGGGTCCGAAAAGTATGATTGTATTAAGTCGGTCTTTTAGATTATCCAAACATAATGGACCCGTATTTTTCAGTTTACCAAAAAAGTAAAAATTCACAAAGATAAGGAGCGTCAAAGTGCCGGAGTGAGGGCTTGCGACGCCGTCACACTTAAGTAAAAAGCGGCCAAGTGCGAGTCGGACTCGCCCATGAAGGGTTCCGTAGTAGCAAATAACATAATAAAAAAGTCTTGTAGTATGTTTTTTTAAATTTTTATATTTGAGTTGATTGAATTAAAGGTAAATTGCCGTTTATGATTAATGACGGATTAAAAAAAACTACTTACTAGATATCGTTCAAACCAATTTTCGCTGATAGTTTTTATGGTAATGAACATCATATATTTTTTTTAGTTTTATAATTCCCTTATTTAAGAAGTTACGGGGGGGGGGGGGGACACACTTTTTTCCACTTTGGAAATGTCTCCCGCGCAAAGTATTCGGTTAAGAAAAAAATGATATTAGAAACCTCAATATCATTTTTGAAGACCTATCCATAGATACCCCACACGTATGGGTTTGATGAAAAATAAATTTTTGAGTTTCAGTTCTAAGTATGGGGAACCCCCAAAATTTATTGTTTTTTCTATTTTTGTGTCAAAATCTTAATGCGGTTCACATAATACATCTACTTACCAAGTTTCAACAGTATAGGTCTTATAGTTTCGTAAAAAAGTGGCTGTGACATACGGACGGACAGACAGACAGACATGACGAATCTATAAGGGTTCCGTTTTTGCCATTTGGCTACGGAACCCTAAAAATCGTCCTTATATTAAGTGTGACGCTACGCGAAATTTCAATGTCTTTGTCATTTTTGGTTTCTAACAGAAAAGAAAAAATACGTGTACAATATTTTTTAATAATCTAACCGATGGACAAAAATATTTTTCCATTCGTCATTCCTATTATAAAAATACACATTCAAATCTTTTCTCTTTAAATTTAATTATAATTAATCTAAGTACATGAAGATTAATTTCGCCTTCTCCAAATTTATATTTACTTAGCTTAATATCCGACTTCAAAAAAAGAAGGTTATCAATTCGATCATAATAACATGTCATCATATTAATTCGATCATACGTTGATCACAAATCAGTCGGATGTATTTTTTTTATGCATGTTCCCTGATTACTCGAAAACTTCTATACTGGACTAATTTGGCACATTGTTTTTTTTAAGGGCATTCTTGTCAATTTGTTCTATAGAAATTTTATCGAAATCGATTGTGTAGTTTGTATTTTTCAAAAATTATTATTCTTCTTCAACAATGATTAGCTAATACAATTTCTATATGTAAAACTAGCCGAAGCCCGCGTGGACTTAATGTATCTGGAAAATGCTCATCAGGCTGAACAACTTTTACTAAGGCGGCATTTTTATATCTCTTATAGTTAAGCTGGACTATTATGGTTCTGCATCAGGCGTTCCATTTTCCTAAACCATTTATACCCTATATGTTGCTCAGGCTTAATAGCTATATAACAAAAAAAGTTTCATTCGAATCCTTCCAGTACTTCCGGAGATTAGCGTGTACAAACAGACAAACAGACAGATATTTTTTTTAATTCTTACTCTATTACTACATCTCCATCGCCCCCAATATTTTTTTTGGTAATATATTTAATGTACAGACACACTTTTTTTACTGTTTTATTTTACAATGACCTTTTTTATTAAGTACAAATATTTTAAGGGGTGATTCTGTCCATAATTTCCAACAACTTTTCCCAATAAATGTATATCGAAATACGAAAAAATAATTTTCATTTTCCATAGTAATGATATCACGTGACTACTTCCATTACTAAGAAAACCTAAAAAAAAAATCTTATTTCGATATATATTTATTGGGAAAAGTTGTTCAAAATGATGGTCTGAATCACCCCTTAAAATATTTGTACTTAATAAAAAAGGACATTGTATGTATAGATAGATGTAATGTATGAGAGCAGCACAGGACCGAGATGGGTGTCGACGAAGAGAGGCCTATGCTCAGCAGTGGGCGAAAGAAAGGCTGACATGATGATGATGATGAATAAAATGTCACCCAAAAATGCCAGAGAGGTCAGCTTTTCGGCAAAGTGAAGAATTAGCATCTAAATCTAAATCATTGTTGTAGTTCGAAGATGTAAACAATGACAGAAGTTTTTGACAATCCTTAGTCGTAATAAACAGAGTTCTTTGCTCTCCATCTTTGTCTGAAAGGATACACCTAGTTTGTGCTCGTGATAGGGTAGGTGCGCCGTTGTCAGACCGCGCCAGTACTTGACCATTTAAAGAGTAAATTTTACTATTTTGCCACCAATAGTGAACACTAGTGTAAATCTTACTCTTGCCACCAAAGGTGAATACTAAACGTGTAAGAATTTGACTCTTGCCACACGTATGGCACTTCATACAAACGGAGTAACTTAAATACCTAGTACTACTACTAACGAAACAATATGTCTGTGCACACGTCAAATGTGTGAGTTAAACAATCAGGGTCGCCACCACAGAATCAATGTAATACCTATGTACTGACGATGCACATTTACGATTATATCTTTCCATACCGGGAGATTTTCGATTGTTTTATCTTTATTAATTATATTCTTACCTAACGTTTATCTGGAATCCTGGATAGTAAATAAGAACTTTCTTACAAGCATATATGTATTCGCTGAATCCACACATAATAAAACTGGCACAAACACACTATGACGTATAAAATTATTCTAATATTTATGTAATTTTACGAAAGAGTCGGAGAGCTACTTAATATCACATCACCTTACACAATAACACACACATCACAAATATTTCTTTAGGTTATTATGTCCATCTCCTGTTCTCCATTGGTTTACTGTTTATTACTGACTAATTTATAATATAACGCACTAAATACACTCTTGTAATTTAGTAATTTGCATGTTCGGCATCAAACGTTACAGTAAATATGATTAAATTCAATAAAACAATAAACAAACGTTTGTTTACATCATCGCGGCTCCGGCGGCCGGCATTTTAGCACTATAATCCGCAAAAAACAAGTTAGCACCCACAAGGTATGTTATTCTCTGCGAGCGAGGTGCCTACTTAACTTTTCCGGTTTGTAGGCGCCATCGTCGTAATGCGCGCGCATCACGTCGAGCATGTGACCTTAGACCGGCGTACATTGCATTGCGGTACCTAATCATTTATCTACACTTTTTTAGATGACTTTATGTGAATTTTACAAAAATATTTAAAATATCTCCGATTATGTATGCTAAGGGAGAGGATAAAAATAAAACTTAATTCTACATAATTTATACATTTATTATTAAGTATTTATACACTTGCATGAAAATAAAATTGTGGTTAAAACTACCATAAGTACTTTTATTTTGTTCGAATATAACATAACGCACATTTCAACAAACTTTATTTCTGTGAAAAGTGTTTGAAGTTTCCATTTAAATATGTATACAAACAGAGCAAAAAAGTGGGTATGGGTTTTAATGGTAGATTGTGCTACAAGGGGTAAAGGTAATAAATAATATTTAACGCGAGGGCGCTACATACTTTGAATCCAGAGTGAGGCGAGGGGTTCATGTATATCGCCCGAGAAAAAAATATTACCGTACTTGAGTAGCACACTCTACTTTTCATCTCCATCTACTATAAACTAGCAAATACAGAACAAAACAAAATAAAAAGAAAAGTAGAACATCTACAATACCTAATCAGAGTTTAACTGACAGAAACTTGCATATCACCAAAATCGTGCTAAAAAGTTGTTTATACTATAAAGTTCCGTCTTAATAAGGGTAACAAAAAAGTGTAAGAGCATTTTTTTTTTTTTCAAGTGTCTGAACCTTGATTCTTTTTTATGATCTCAAACCTAATATTTTCGCCATTTTGATAAATTTCGAAAAACTTAATCGACTAAAAATTCCTGATAATTATCAAATGTACTAAAAAAAATCACAAGAATCGGTTGGGAATTATGCGAGCTGCAAACAAAAACGGCTGGAAAACTGGCTTTAATACACATGACAGAATTCTTGCCTACGCTAAAATGCAGACTTTCGTTTGTTTTGCCCAATCTATCAATTACTTTGCATGTTCTTTTTCCTTCAGCAATATTACATAAGAACTTTTTTTAAAAATAACAATCAAATTATAAATGTTATATTTGAAACCTGCATACAATCAGAAAAAAAAACCAAAAGACATTCTTAGTTTTCATTTTTCAAATGTGAGATACACTCAAATATTTTCGTTTAAAAGATTTATCTTTAAATCGTCTATTATTAAACTTTATAATATTAAATATCCGAAAACGTACAAACAATTTTTTTAAATATTCATTAGGGAAGCATTCGCAACACTCAATGAAAGATATATCATTTAATTCTTTTAAAATTTTGTTGCCTACATTGAAAATTATATTCTGTTCAAAATAATGTTTCACTCGATTGTCCATTTCTTTTACATAATTAACAAAATTTTTTGGCGGAGTTATCAAAAGGGTAGGATTTCCATTAAAAGATTTCTCCCGGACAAACAGATTTTCTGAAGAAGTTGACGAAAATTTACTTTGTTCTTGTAATTTAGATATTCTAATAAAATCACACATTTTATCACATTTGTGATTGTCGTAACATTTGCGGAGAAGGTAACCACAAATATATACAAATGCGTTTTTCTCCGGCAAATCGAATCTATAATCTACAGTTCCGACTGCAACAGCCAAAGACTCATCAGCAGCTGGAGTAGGAATTGTATTTTCGACATTAATATGCGTGGAATCATTGTTATCTTCTCTTATATAATCACTGTTTAGCAAAAGTTGATCAAAATCATCTACACAGTTGGCACTGTCAGACGTTCTTAAAATATTTACCATAAATAATTTGCGGAAAGCCCTACAAAATTGAACTGGGGTTGGTTCCCGACAATTTCCACCTTGTTGTCTTACTGCTCCAAAAAAGTTTTCGAGCGGGTCCTGGTTTAGCCTTCTTGTAAAGAGGAACTTATATTATGCGTAATTCTGGCGATATATAATTTAGCAATGACTGGTTCTCTAATAGTTTCCTTTTTTTACACTCAATCTGCAATTGTTGTTTTAGTTTTCGTTTTCTTGGTGAGTTCGAAGAGAGAATCGATCCGGTTTGTGTTGATTGTGTACTTGAAATGTCCGAATTAACCTGACGCTGTGTACTTGAAATTTCCAAATTAACTTGACATGAAAAATCTTGTGTGAATGTGTTTGTCTGAGAAAATTTATTGTCTGTTGTTCGAATAGTAGATATACTTAAGTTTGGAGATGGAACTGCATTACATTTAAGTCTTCTTTTATAACGATCAGACTCCTTAAAATGCAAATCGCATATGTGATAAGATTTGTTCAACGTTTTATAATTTTTCGACTGCAGATCATCACGCCCAGCTGCTTGAATCCATTGTTGGCATCTGAAAGCATTTACAAACATTTTCTTAAAAATAATAAATCAATTATAATAAAACATTTATACAATAAAACAAAATCGAAACATAAATCCAATAGCTGCCTAAATAAATAAATTAAGTTATATTTCGTATAAATACAGTACACTGTATTATCAGCAGTATATACCTATGGCTACAAGTACATTACATTCATGCACACACGATAAATATTCAAATTAAACAAATTGATTTGCTAGGCAAATTAAAAAAACCCGACGACACCATCTAGTGATAAGTGGCGGAACTACATACTATTCTTATCGATGTTAATTGGAATGGATAACTGTTGCGCTATCTATTACTTGCCAGGTGAATTTCAAAATACCAAATTTGTAACGGTAACACCCCAGAAATTTTAAACGACTGAATCGATTTTCATCAAACATGGCTAAGAACCATCGCAAGGGAAGTGCTTTCACGTAAAAAAACCACATTGAAATCGGTCCATTCGTACGGGCGCTACAATGTCACGGACAGACAGACCGACAAACCAACAAACAGACTAAACGCATACCACCCCTCTTTTTTATCGGGGGTTAAAAATGAAAACCATAGCAAAGAAAGTTTTCGATAAAAAAATATATTTAAGTATTGTAAAAGACGCCGCGACAATGTTATATGTTGTGCGCGTCCGTATCTTATGAAATCTTATGATTGTTATTATTACATTAAATTCACTAATATTTATTCCATAAAGGCAGATTATATTGATAGGCTGATGGCAAATCTCTTTTTGATCATCATTGTTTTGCTCCCATTTAACCACAAGATCGCAGAAAAGGTAAATAAAAATGTACGTAACTAGTACTTACCTACATAATAATGTCAATTTATATTGTTGCTTTGCTTACCTGTTTTCATCACTCGGAAATCTGTGAAATGTTCTTTCTTTGTTGTTTCCCGTAGAAAAACAACCAAAATATGCGCAGTTTCTCACCATTATGGTTCAATAATCCCAACCACAAGTGACTCGCGTAACGTCAAGGTGCGACTAGCAATAACCCTGGTTTACGTCCTCCTTCATCTCACAATAACGGGGGAGGAGTTGCGGGGACGCCAGATTGCGGGGGAGGGTGCGAGTTTCCGTTCTGTATGTAATACTATTATTAATTCTGTGCTCTTGCTATCAATGTTGAACAGAACAGAACAGAGTAGATGTGTAAATTTTACTCTTTTGCCACAAAAAATGGACACTACACGTGTAAATTTTACTATTTTTCCACCAATGGTCTAGACGCATAAGAAGCGTTTTATTTTCATCCTCAAAAAGTGAAACAGCAACATAATTTCCTCCTTCTGAGTGTAACTAATTAGAGATACACTGTTCATTTGGACCAAAGTTTCATAATTCTAGTTATACTGAAAGATAAAGATAGGGCTTAGTAGTAGGCCACTAAAGGACCTCGTTGCGGATAGTGGAACGGCCATCAGATATGATGATTAGCTGCGAATAAAAAAATAAGTATTCTCCGACCAATAGCGACGTGACGTGGGGGAAACTTCAGCTTACCTGAAAAATGCCCCAAAGGTTTTAAGACGACTCTTCGTCATGGTAAATGTACGCCGCCAGTAAATAAGCATTCCTCCGTCACTAGGCAGCAGTGGTAACAGTATTGGCAGAAGCCCGAAGATGCTAGATCTGGAGGGGCTTGTGTCAAATCAAGCATTGGGTACGGAAGGTAAATCTCCATTTGCCTTCGGTTCCGGGCGATTTGAAACCACCGTACTAATATCCCTAAATAGGAGCAACTGAAAAATCTCTCCGATGGGTTAATTGTACAGCAAGTTCAGTCCATGATATAGATTATATTTTAAGATCGCGCCATCATATAATAAAACTAAATATAACAATTTATAAAACTACAACTAAACAAAAAAATTTGGAATAATATTCTTGTGGAATATTTATCTATGCCTTTCTGTAATTTGTGCATTGCAAAAAAATAATGTCCAGTAGGTAAGTTTACTTGACAATGAAAGATAGTTCCTCAAAGCAAACAATTTCACACGGCCATTGATCAGCACATTTACCCCACACCGGACACATGCACTGAACTTCGTACTTGGCACTCTGCCATTGGCGTCCCTCCAGAACTCCACCACACGACGGCATCATCAGAAACAGTTCATTCTTAGCTAGAAACCTGAACACACGTTAAAGTTTCGTAGTTTTAGCTGAAAAATCAATACAATCAATTAATCAGTTAACAATTTTGAAGTTATCGTTCCATTTGACAGTTGACAGCGCGCGAAAACGGACCGAAGGGCGTTTTGTTTATTTTTTTAATTTAAAATAGACAAAGGCGTTGTGTTTTGCTTTGTTGTCGTGTTGATTTGGAGATTGGACTAGTTGTTTGAAAGGTAAGTTTATTTCCTCATCAAAACAATAAAGTATTACTATTTTTGTACAGATTCTCGTAATTTTAACAAGAACAATGTAGTGAAAATTTGAAATCTACGCAAATGTATCATCGAGGGTAACACGAAAACAACCATAAGGAATAGTTACTTTATCACATGCCCTGTTGTTTTCGGCCAAAACTAGTACTATAGGTAGCAGAGGCAGGAAATAAGTGCTTACTTTTTTTAAATTAAACTTTACTGTCCTATTTACTACTTCAATTAAAAAATATCCGTTTCAAAATATCAATATTATCCTCAATTAATGTGATATCCCAAAAGCGATCAAAATACTTCTATTGTACTATTTTATTTGATTTACTAGATGATTTTTAGTACCAACATATATTTTTACTCGTAATTTCATGTTTACTAGAAAGAGTAAGTAAGTAAATAGAAAAGGCCAAAGAGATACTGGCCGGCCATTTACCTATATCTGAGATTTCTCTTAAACTCAAAATAATATTAACATGAAAATGTGTATTTAGAAAGACTTTATTAAAATCTTTCTGAATATACATTTTAAGATAAAATTCAAGATATAGGTAGAGAGCGAGTTCAGTAACACGTTGTCCCACTGGATACCTATGATAAATATCTATTTTCTAAAAACACGTGTCACACGTCGAAACAAAGAAACTTCGCAATACACGATTTGTAGGAGACTAGGAGATGAGAGATGTTAACCAACTACGTCATTTACAATGATTCATAGAGAAATGTTGTCATTCTTTTTGTTTTTTCAATACGTTCCAAACTACTATGTTTATTAATTTAAATATCGCTTGAAAGTGAATGTATTAGGCACCCAAATTCATTTTATTACTATCTATTTACACATTATTCTGAAATATATAAACTTACAGGTAAGTAATTTATGGTGTCTACTCACTAATGAATTTATATTATTGACTATTCAAAAAAGTGCATAACTTACTTACTTCCCTATACCTAAACATTCAAACAATGCCCATTTTTTTTTGATCTTATATGCAGTGCTTCCAAATTTCGCAAAAGATTTTAATCCTAATTTTACTTTTATCATAACTCTATCAACCGTTAGGCAATTTTGTAGTACAACTACAAATATTACTGGTTGCTTAAACAAAACAGAATAATATTTGCTGCAACTGCAACAAAGACTTTTCTTCTATTTTCCAAATTTCCATTCCCTTTTAATGTCAAGGGCGAGGTCACTGACATGACGCGTTCTATTTTCGGCCATTTTGTTTGAACCGGCCGCCATCTTCTCAAACGTTCACCTCATGTTTTGATTAGGTTATTTTAAATCGTATCGGTATTTTGCAGCGAAGTTATAATTATAAATCCGGTTTTAGATGCAATATTGCAATCACCAGAAGCCGGTACCGGTGTGTAAACATAGGTGGTGTTTTGGTTCACACATATTTAGGAAATCCTGAACATTATCTAAGTACTTACAGATTAAATAGGGTTGGTTGAACAGTTGATTGAAAAGTTATAAGATAACAATATTCATATGTATTCTCCGTTCCAACCGAAATATACCAACTTATATTTTTTTATGAAGTGGTCAATCTTAGGAACAGGGGTGTTATATGGTACGCATACCTTACAAAGTCAACTGGGGTCCAGTCCAATAAAGGAAATTACCCGTTCTATATACATAAATACAAGTGATGTTAGGTATTTTCTGAGTAGCGTTCCAACTTCATGAAATCAATAACTAAGTAAACCTAATTAAAACAAACATTATTTTATATTTTTATTTAGACGCCCTTACAAAGTTACTGCGTATTGCATTTTTCAATCCCGCCATTTTCCGTTACCATAGCAACGTGTCTCTGATTGGCGGACGATAAATTTTCCCGCCAAAGTGACCTTAGTCAGACGTCCATGTCAACAAAATTGCATGTCTATAGAAGATTTGATTGAATGACCGGCATAAACGTAGGCGGAAGTATGTTGTAACGTATTATATCAAACATTATATGATTTCTTTGGCTCAATAAACTATATCAGACTCCAATAAAGACCGGATGAAGTATTGAATTATTAGCGTCTTGGGCAGCCGTCTCAACATTTTTCTTATGTCAGAGCTAGACGGATGAAAGATTTTTGGCAAGAAAATGCTATTTCGTTTCGTAATGAGAAAGTTGGATTTGATTTCAGGGTGATTTCAATCAGCAGTATTATCAATTTGTTTTCACAATCATTCCAAAACAAAATGGTCCAGCAAAATGTCTTCTGAAATCACAGTAACAAAACTAAAAATAATAAACTAAACCATTTTCGAAGAACCAGCTTGGAAGCTCATCTAAAATTATTGCGTTCATCATTATATATCAAGTGCGTCTCAAGTGCCTGTAAAATCTGAAACTGTTGGCCACTTACACACACGAAAAACAAACAGCTCTGCTTCGCTTCCTGTGGGAATTTCGGTATAAAAACTTTTCTATATCCTTTCCTACGTCTTAAACTATATCCATACCACGCCTACCCATCGCCATATAAACGTAATTATTACCCTTCCGTCCTCACTAGATGGCGCAGTAGGTATCGATTAAAACCACGGAAAACATTAAAATCTTTTATTACCATTATTTGAACAAAGTAAAACTCTAACTTATTAAATATGATTTTTATGAGCTGCAATAAATATTTTTAAAGCACTTTCTTTGTCTATTTCATGAAATTCAGAAATATTTGTCTAAAAGCACAATTTTTGGTTTTTGATTATGTCACTAGATGGCACTTTGTGTGCTTTAAGGTTTTTTGTGGGATTATATTGATGGCAGCACCGTCTTTACTATAAAGCCACAGAATTAATAATAGTATTACATAATAAAGCGTAGGTACTAACTCGTCCGTAAGAATAGATTATACAAATGATACCTGCCTATTATAATATCTTGTAATAATGTACCTCAGAGTAAAATATACTACGTACACTGTGTACAAACAAAATCGTATTCGTATCATTTTGCGCTGAATTTTGTTTCTAGAACAAAGTACCTGGGCGACCGAGCCTTGCTCGGTTACATCTCAAACATTAACAATTTTTTTTTAAACTTGTCTAAAAACAATGCAAAATAAAAAAAAAATATATAAACTTAAACATAAAAAAAAACAAAATTAAGTCACCGAGTGGGATTCGAACCCGTAACACTCTTTCTAGCGGTCGCTATCCTTAACCACTGAGCTAAATCAAGGCGGTCGCGGCGCGACGAAATTAGCGACCATATTCTGCGTGGAAAGAAAAACGCATGAAAACTCGAAAACACGCGTTTTCCCATGCTGGTCTGGGAGAAATGAAAAAACTTAGAATGTACCAGCTGCATCTCTTCCCGTGCTGATCGTAAAGCCGATCGAGGGAATGGGCAAAAATGCGAATCATGTTAACAGGCGATGCGGCTAGCAACCCATCTCTGTATTGGTTGCTTTTCCATCTTCTCGCCCACCATGACGCTAAAAGTGGCTTTTGGGTTTTGCGGCCCTGGGCTCTGGGTAGAGCTGCAAGACCCAAAATGCTCTGTCTGCCCCATTAGGGATACAGACGTGATAGTATGTACGCGTTTTCCCAAACATAAAACTAATCTAGATCGATTGTTTTACCCCCGAAAACCCCCATATACAAATTTTCAGCGAAATCGTTAGAGCCGTTTTCGAGATCACAGAAATTTATAAATAAATATATATATATACATATTATATATATATATATTTATTTATAAATTTCCTATTATATATATATATATTATTTAATTAGTACCTGGGCGACCGAGCTTTGCTCGGTTACATCTCAAACATTAACTACTTTTTTTAAACTTGTCTAAAAACAATGCAAAATAAAAAATTATATATAAACTTAAACATAAAATAAATTAAAAGTTAGTCACTGAGTGGGATTCGAACCCGTAACACTTTTTCTAGCGGTCGGTATCCTTAACCACTGAGCTAAAACCAAGGCGGTCGGCGCGACGAAATTAGCGACCATATTCTGCGTGGAAAGAAAAACGCATGAAAACTCGAAAACACGCGTTTTCCCAAACATAAAACTAATCTAGATAGATTGTTTACCCCCGAAAACCCCCATATACAAATTTTCAGCGAAATCGTTAGAGCCGTTTTCGAGACCACAGAAATTTATAAATAAATATATATATATATATATATACAATATCCTCGCTCGTTTAAAGGTATAAGATAAGATAAGATATCATTGAAAAAGGCACACGCCGTACGAACTAAAGGTACTTAGTATCTTATCAGGCATGTCATAAAAACATCGAAATATGGTTTATATTGTAATACCTAACTACTTATCCGAAATACTAAGTGACGATTATCATAGCTGGAGATGTTAGGTAAATCTTAACGTCCGCAACCGTAACACCCTAACACCTGATATACGAGCACAGGTATCTAGCTATACCTAGATGCTCGTTCAATGAATCAACATGTTACGGGTCAACACGTACTTACCTACCCCGTGTACCTACCTAAAGCAGAAGATTGGACATAAGTAGTGCCGCGAGGTCGCGCCCGGAACGACCGCCGGCGAACACATTCACACACCTGAGTAAGTCAGTGGCATCGTACGACTACGTACCTATCGAACTTTATCAAATTCCAAAGAACTTTGAATATGATACGGAAATATGGTGAATAAATTTAAAAAAAAAGTAGATAGGTATCTTTTAGTTGTATTGTGTTCTACAACGTGAAAGGGACATACCTACCCGTAATAAATCGAACCACAGGCTATACTAGATCACTAGTTTTTTTATATTTTAAATTAACCTTAGGTACCTACTGTCCCACCGATGAGCAAAGGTCTCCATTTTTATTTATTTTTATTTATATTACGATGATATTATATAAAAGTAAAAACGACATTTCCATTGGCTGCACACAGCACACAGTTCTTTGAAGATTACATGCATCGAACTAAAAATAATTCAAATCAAGTGAAGCTGATCTCGATATATAAATAGTACCACAGATTACTAATAATAAGTACGTAGTAATATATACTAATAAGTTACGTAGTAACTTATTAGTATATATTATATATATTAGTAACTTATTAGTAATCTGTGGTAGTACTCAGTACCTACCTATTAGATTTCCATACTCTTTTTCACTTTCCCCGACAAAAAAAAGATAAACCGCCTGGTAAATAAATTTGTTATATATACGTATTCAGATTTCTTATGAGTAACTACATACCTATCACATTGCAAGAGGTTCTTTTTTTTGTAAGAAGGTAGGTAGGTACTTAATATTATTTTGCAATTTTTTACGTAGTACGATTAATTAATTATCATAATTTGCATGAAAGAAATGAGAAATGCTTACTTACCAAACCTACCTAGATATTTCTGAAGATATACATATATGAATGGGTAGTGGTGTCATTTTTTGAAATGCGAAGTCACTAAACGCACGGTTTTTTGTATGGAAAAATCATTCGTTATTGTGACTCTGCGTTTCATAAATGGCACTTACTTCAAACACGTTTTTAAATTTGATATTTTATAACATATTTATGTTATAAAATATCAAATTTCCTTTTTTGACTTGATTGACGCGTCCCTGTCCTGCATCCGAATCTGTTAATTTTAACACCCCTCGTGCGGCGCGCGCGGCTAGCTACCCCTTGTAGGTATGGCGCGATTACGGGTTACGTACGTAAGACAGCATTAACAATGGCCAAAATGTGTATTATCAATATTATCATAGATACTCAGGATCTTATGCCTAAACATTTTTCTCGCTAACGCCATCTAGTGACGAACTCTTAAACACTTACGATATGCTTTCGCGGCTTTGGCTAGTCCTGTGTGCTGCCATCTCTGCGAGTTGCTGGAACTAGAAACGCCTACTCAATTTGCCTACTTAAGGCCGGTCCAAAAGTTTCTATGGCGTTGGGTATCTGTTACGTTAGTAATTATATTATCTTTGTCCATACCAAATTTCATCTAAATAGGTTCCGTGGTTGAAGCGTGAAGTGGTAACAAACAAACAAATCTAACTCACTTTCGCATTTATAATGTCAGTTCTGATTCTGATTAGGATAGGATATGAATTAGGATTGATACCAGCCTGCCAGTTCCACTTTGTAGCTCATAAGATAATCATCTCTGACAAGTGGCAGACCCAATTTCTAAATCGGGCGTAAAAACATTACGTCTATCAAGTAGGTCAGTCGCTGTTGCTGGCAACTAGCTGGTACTGGTCCCACAAGGTCTTGTCCATATAAGTCCCGCAGTAGAGGAAATTGGCAGCTGCTGAGCTGAAGGGATCCAACAGGGTGACCCCGGCCGTTGACCGCATTCGTTATATGATGTATTGGGAGCTCATAATGAAGATAATAATGACTCCTTTGCCGGCAACTATTGTCGAACTGCCTAAAATAGTCAGTCATCATCATCATCATAATTTCAGCTTCATAAAGTCCACTGCTGGACTTAGGCCTCTCCCAAAGATTTTCAAAATGACCGATCAAGAGCGGCCTGCATCCAGCGCTTTCTAGCGACCCTGGTCAGATCATCTGACCACCTTAAAACCATAACCATAACCCATAAATAAATATTTTCTTTTCTTATGCAATAGATTTTTGTTTTACCGAAACCTATTCAACCTAATTAAATACATTTTCCATAAGTATATCCAGAAATAGGTTTTGGCGGTAGCGCTACATGTCAGCAACTTCTCCAAAGGGCCTCTACGTATTAGATCTGTATCCCCACGCAAGCCTCTTCAAGGACTGGGGTGAAAGGACCCGAGATTCTCAAAAATAATAGTAATAATAACCATATTGAAATTTAGGAGAATCATAAAGATCCTAAAGCAAATGCCTTGAAATATAACGAGACAGGATAACACTGAAAGCAGAAGAACAAATATGTGATAGTATAAAAGAGGCAGTAAATACAAGAAATGATAATTATTGGACAACTAAGAAAACAAACTATAAAACTGAAACAGTGTTGTGAGATTCAGATTCAACAGACTAAGAAAATATTATGTGTAAATATGTTAAAAACTGGAATATAGAAAGGCCTTGAGTGGGGCAGCAGGTGAATGTATATAGGTAGATTAGAAATAGATCGGGATTAACCAAACATGTTTACAAAATACATTGTAACAGAAATAGTTGAAAAACATCCTGTTTTAGCTACAACGTAATAGTTTCATCGCAAAATTGGACTAGGTTATGGCGAATCCATTCAATTGGCGCCCCACAATGGCTTTTGTTAGTAAATATACAACCACGTGGCTGAGTACATTATAAAAACGAAATCAAGGTTGTTGCCCCCTTACCAGAATATCCTGAGCTTTCCATCTCATTATTTATCAAAGAAAAGAGGATCAGGGAGAGATCTTCGATCTTTGGCCAGTCGTTGGAGGTTTTCCAATGCGCGTAAAACTGTTTTGGGTTTGTCGGGAAGTAAATATTTTGGCGATTTTGGTCTAGAGCTTTCTATCCGATTTTTCCTAAAGTGCGTTGATACGTGTGCCAAATTTGAAACAAGTGAATATACTACATCATATGAAAGTAAATATGTGTTTAAAAATAGACAAGATGAGAAGGACCAAAAAGATAGATGGTATTGAAGATTTGCAGAGGATTATAGTGAGTAACATGGGTACCTACATGGCTTAGAAAGATATTACAGATATAAGATAACGAGGGTTAGTGAAAAAGGGAAGAGATAAAAGATAACTTTTCGAAACTAAAAACAGACGAAACTAAAAACTACACAACCGATTTTTAATAAAATTTCTATGGGACCACCTGACAAATATAGTCCAGGCATCTTCGAGTTTTTTGGAAGTCGATTAAAAAAGCCTGAAAGCGAACATTAGGCTACACAGCATACAGCTGAAGAAGCAACGGGAATATGCTGAAATGAGTAGATAGAAGGAAAAGAAGAAGATGAAATACGAGAAGCAGCTAATAAATTTATAGCCACCTTTCCAAGACCTGCAACTGTTAAGCGATAGATCGACAGAAATGTCACTGTAGTTCGAATTTAACAATATTTGACCGAGCGAGCGAAGCGTCTCAGTTTCAAGATTGGCCAAAAATGCTGTTGTCCGTCTGTCAGTCTGTCTTCTCTATGGCATTTCTCAACCCATGCTTGTGAAAATTCTTGAGCAGGTTAGATAATTGAATATAGTTTTTTTGAATGGCGGAAATATGATGGGATTATAACTTTAAAAAGTCATATTTCAGCCATTCCGATGATTTTTAAATGTTGTTAAACTTCTTTGGTATCTTTATCGTTTGTTGTTTTACCTGTGTGGTGGTCAACACTAGAATTCGATTTTTCAGCCTGCCTAAATGCATCTGACATATCTTGACGACTGTCTACCAATAATGATAGCCGAGATCCACCGGTTCATGCGTGCCTTCCGAAGCACCTTTATTAAGCCGCATTTGTCTGAACAATGTCCGATACACTTCATCGGGTTATCGACAAACTTCTAAGTAGGTACATTAATTTCTGACGTCACAACGCTTTTACGACTTCCCAAATAGTACTGATACGTCAAAACTAACGCATGTATAGAATAATGTACACGTTGCGATTTAAATCCACGTTTTGACGCGGTCACAAGATCACATAAGGCTATCGAAGAAAAATGGCGATGGTCCAACAACGTTTTGCCAAATTAATCTGACGTCGGAGATTTTCGCAGAATTAACAAGGAAAAAGCTTTTGTACATGTGTTTGAAAGGGACGACAATGATAAATTGATGATGCTGATCAAAACAACGATGATGGTAGGTCGTCATAAGTGATTAGAAAGTCAGACAGTATAAATACATATGTCCATTGTTCAACACTATAAAATAGTCTAAGCTAAAAACCGACTTCAACACCAAACTACACATACGATTTTGATAAAATTTCTATAATACCGCCTTCCAGTGAAAGAAGAAAGAACAAGGAATGTGTCTAGAATTTAAAAAAAATAATTTAGAAATGTATAATGATAGAAAGGATAAATAAATCTATACATATAATAAAACAGTAAAAAAAGTGTGTCTGTACATTAAATATATTTCCAAAAAAAATATTGGGGGCGATGGAGACATAGTAAAAGAGTAAGAATTAAAAAAAAAATGTCTGTCTGTTTGTCTGTTTGTCTGTTTGTCTGTATGTCTGTTTGTCTGTTTGTCTGTTTGTCTGTTTGTACACGCTAATCTCCGGAAATACTGGACGGATTCGAATGAAACTTTTTTTATTATAAAGCTATTAAGCCTGGGCAACATATAGGGTATAAATGATTTTGGAAAATAGAACGCCTGATGCAGAACTTTAATGGTCCAGCTAAACTATAAAAGATATAAAAATGTCGCCTTAGTAAAAGTTTTTCAGCCTGATGAGCATTTTCCAGAGACATAAAATCCACGCGAACGAAGTCGCGGGCTTCGGCTAGTAATAAATAAAATAGTCAAATTGTCCATGAGTCTTTAAGAAATCAGAGAACATGCATAAAACACATAATATTTATTGCATTGATAACCTCCTCCTTTTTTGAAGTCGGTCTTCCAATGTTAGCTCCAAATACTCCAATCGGTCGAAGATAAATTTTTCGAGAAAATTATTTGAATGGAAACAAATTCCCGTAATCACAATGACAAGGTTTGAATTCGCAGTAGATGGGAGAAAATTTCTAAAACCGTACATGACACTTATGTAATTTGCTCGTGTAGATTTGCATATGTATGTTTGTAAACAAAGTTATCCACGTGCGTAATATAAAGTGACATGACAAGACAGAGAATATATTGGCCAAACATCTACGCAATATAGAAGGAAGCCATTAATAAAAAAAATCTACGCGTTTAGACCAAAATAGAACAGGTACAAGGAGAAAACACCATGTGCGTTTGTTTTTGCGAAGTTTTATAGTTAAAAATAAAGCTTTCTGCGAAGAATCAAACTGACTTTCATGTCATCTAATCTTTTTTAATGAGTCGTGACTTCGTATACTTCTACGTAAAGATATATAAGGTGACCTATAGTTACCTAATATAATAGTTTGGAAGCCGTGTGGTTTCCGGAAGAGTAGAATCGGGCCACTCCAAGTTCTCCCGTGGATGTCGTAGAAGGCGACTTAGGAAATACAATCTAAACAAAACTTATAAATATCAGTGAGACCTCTCCAACCGTCTGGCCAGCGAGGAGAGTGTAGGCCAAGCCTCTGGCTGCTCTGGCCAAGTATGGCTGTGGTAGTACAGAGAGGGTCGTGCTCCTGGAGACGAGACAAAAAGAGCTGATGATGATGATGATAAACTATTAATTATATTATCTTTAGCTTTGAAATTATAACATACTCATGTCGAGATGACATCTGTTGGTTCCCATCTTCATTATCATCATCATCAGGTCTTTTTTTCTTCCTTGCAGTTTCCCATATTCACTTAAAACTATAAGTGTTAGTAACACTTATAGTTTTAAGATAAGTTTCACATAAGTTCTCTAAGTAATACATAAGCATATTGTTTTATTTATTTATTTAAGTTTATTGCACACAATCTTATGATGGATTGATTACAATGGGTCAAACTTAATGCTAATGCATTATCTACCAGTTTGCCTTTGGGACATGTTGAGAAATTGAAACAGGGGTGCAAGTGTGGCAAGCCAACTTGTAATATTTTAATGAAATACAAAATAAAATTGTTAATAAAATAAAATACATATTATACTTTAAATAATACATAGCTAAATATATACTTATATATATATATATATAAATATAAGTATCCATGAATATATACATACATACATAAGATTATACATATAATACATACAAATATCTACATATTACAGCAGAGAGACTATTCCGATTCTAAATAAAATTTCTTTACCTGCATTTTAAAATAATCACGACAGTGTAATCTCGCAATGCTATCAGGTAGGGCATTCCAAAGCCGTACAGCCGTGACGGCAAAAGAATTAGAAAAGAATCCAGTACGGTGAGAAGGAATGTCAAGTTGCATTGTGTTAGAGGAGCGTAGATTTCTATCGTGATATTATTATGTCACTTTTTCAAGTTTTAGAGGACATTTGAAACTTATGTCAAACATAATTATCTGATTCAGCTGATGTTTTATAAACTTCTCTTTTTCCTCGGTTACTCTATCATTTGTCTTCCCTTTTGTAGTTTCTGACATTTCTTTTTCATGGTCCATCAATATTTCAAGGAATAGTGTTTCATAATTAAAAATAATGAGCTAAATCTTGCCAAGTTCGACGACTTTTCGCTATTTAAAACTGTTACTACTACACACTGACTGACTAATTAGTATTTTAACTCATGTCATCCATTTAGAAGATTAGTTTTTGGCAAGATTTTGTGAAAAGTAATTGATTAGATCACTTTTTAAAGGGGTTTTGCGTAAGATATATAGCAGAATCTGACGTAATGTATATTTTAGTAAATATACAGGTACTCGCACATTTCGGCTTACGGCACGTGGTTACATATTGTAATGTAACTCCTGTTTTTCACCAAACAATGTATTTTTCTTTCTTTCTGCAGCTACATACAAAATTAAATACTGCAGATTTTTTTTTGCGCTGGGAGAAACCGATAAATACAAGCTACCCAACATTACCTTAACGGATCAGACAGGGTTTTATAACATATTGTATATCCTTTCGTTGCAGCAGTCATGCCGTCGGAGGTGATATCGGAGAAGTCGCTGCAGCGGGAGCTGGCGGACTCCATCATCAGGATGGTTCCGCTGGACGAGATCCGGATACTACTGGCTTGTGGCGCTAAGGTGACTATTTTATATTTCACTAGCTGGTGCACGCGACTTCGTCTGCGCAGGATTATCATTATCACACAATATCTTTATAAATTCTACCCTTTGTGTTATTCTGATGATAACATCCATCCATACATACTTTCGCGTTTATAATACTAGCAGGAAGTAGGATTGCTGGCTGGTTTCTATTGTGTCTGGCTGGCTTAGTAGCCAGACACAATAGAAATAACAATCGATGTACGTCTATAGACGTAGTGTGTGCGACGATGTGTTAATTCTTTGCTCCGACAAAAAATAGGGTTGTTAGATTATAGAATATAGTTTATATGTCTGTCTCTGGAGTCGTAGATTTCGAACGGATAGACCAATTTCTATGTGTTTTTTTTATATGTAAGCAAGCTTCCGTGCAGTGTTTGCGGAAATTGGTTCAGCGGTTCAAATGAAGCCGTTTCTGAGATCACAGAAATAAATTTATATACATATAAATACAAGAACTGCTCGTTTAAAGGTATAAGATACAATTTTTAAACTACTTTATTTTCTTTGTTTCTCATTGATACTCTGTCACTAACACTCAGTTGCTATGATTTTCCGATACGTAATCGGTCACTTAAATATTTTCGATACCCGCATTAACAATTGTCAAGCAATCTTTCATTTGTTTTGTAGCTATATGGTATTGTTACAAAATCATTAGATACTTGCAATTATAAGTAAAATGTACTTACGTATGATTAAGAATTATTTAAGATATCCTGTTTTTCTCATTATAAGTGAATTGTTTTCTTTTTATGGGAAATAAATTTCTTAAACCGTAAACTGTAAAATGGGAAAAACTAAGGCAGATGATGATAAATATAAAATAAATAAATATATAAATATATATAGGGACAAATTACACAGATTGAGCTAGCCCCAAAGTAAGCTCGAGACTTGTGTTATGGGATACTAACTCAACGATACTATATTTTATAACAAATACATATATAGATAAACATCCAAGACCCAGGACAATTTGAAAAAGGCCATTAGTCAAAAGAGTGGTTATTGACATGTACTCTCTTCTTTGCCAGGTGAACGAGCCAGTAACACAAGGTCTTCGTCCGCTTCACTACGCCATCTGGCAACGCTATCTGGAAGCTACCAGGTTGCTGCTGGTTCGAGGATGTGACGTCAACGCCAGGGATGACTGCGGATACAGCGCGCTGCATTTGTCTTCAGAGCATGGGTAAGAGAATAAAAACAAAATAACCGGCCAAGTGCGAGTCGGATTCGCGCACGAAGGGTTCCGTACCATTATCTATAAAGATCGCGGTTGTTGTATGGGATATCCTTAATAATTTATTTTATTTTGTTTTTAGTATTTGTTGTTATAGCGGCAACATAAATACATATTTTGTGAAAATTTCAACTGTCTAGCTATCGCGGTTCTTGAGATACAGCCTGGTGACAGACAGACAGACAGACAGACAGCTAAGTTTTAGTAATAGGGTGCCGTCAGGCCTGTGTCCCTCCCCGTTTAGGTATCGAAAATATACCTACATTATTACCATCGGTGACCACTCCGGAGTGGTAAATCCAGTGACATGAGTCGTATGACTAAAGTAGTAAGAATGAAATTGGCTTGCATGCACTTCTAGGTATCTAAACGAAAAGGTGCCGAGTCTGACGCGAGCTAAATTAAACCATATCGCTAACGACATTGAGTAGATATTTCTTTGAATTCCTTTGCTAAGTAAGACTTCTGTACGTGAGTGCTAGTACTTATTCTGTGATCATGTTTGCTTTATGCTGCGTACCATAGACATAGATTTTTAAGCTATTGCATAGCTTCTATCGCGGGCCTTGGGCGCGGGGACCGAATCCAGAAATTCCGTAACGAAAAAACCTCACGCTTCCCACTCCGCCTACCATGTAGGTTGCCGCTTCGTCTCCGTCGTCCGTTTGCGACGTTGCCGTCCTTCCTTGTAAAAATTCACCGACCGAACGGAACCACCGTAATGCAATAGCTTTACCGCGGCAGTCCCCGAGTGCCACACGTCTTTTTTTTTTACTCTTAAATCTATGCTGCGTACACTGGCCAAATGAACGCCAACGAATGTACTGCATTTCTTTTGTTGTTAACACCTGCCAAAAAAAGGGGGGGGTTTTAAGTTTGACGCTAATGTATGTCTGTCTGTGCGTCTGTCTGTATCGTAGCTCTCGAACGGCTCGACTTTGCCACTCAATACTTTTACTTTTCCAAGTCCTCCCGTGGATGTCGTAGAAGGTGACTTAGGAAACAAAAGCCGAATAAGCTTATATACATCAATGAGACCTCTGCAACCCGTCTGGCCAGCGAGGAGAGTGTCGGTCAAATCCTCTGGCTGCTCTAGCCAATTATGGCTCTGGTAGTACAAAAAGAATCGTGCTCCTGCAGTGGAGAGAAAAAGACCTGAAGACGATGATGATGAATTTTACTTTACAATCGAAACTTTTTGTTCTTTTCCAGCTACACTGAGCTGGTGAAGCTGTTGCTAGAGAGTGGGGCTGCCGTGGACTACCGCGTGGATACTGGTGAGGAGTTCCCTCGCACCACCCTGTGTGACGAGCCGCTGAGGCTAGCCATCAGGAACAAGCATTATGTAAGTGTTATTACTCTTCTGGTGTTGAAACATTTGGACCATGGGGCCCTGGCGCGAGAAGACTTTTGAGAGATCTCTTCGCGACTGATAGCCGCTACAAGTGAGGGCTGGCTGCTTTTTCGCTCAATGGATCAGCTTTGCTATCCAACGAGAAAACGCAGCCAACGTTCTTGCTACCATGCCACATGAGCATGATGTAGTTTACTCAGTTTGGTTTCATTTATTTGAAAATGGAGGAACAGAAAGGCTGAGGATCCAACTTATAAATTTAGGAGTTAGGTCCTACTAGAACATTAAAATTATGGCAGAGAGAAGAGAGCAATGGTGGCAGCTCCCCTAAGTCCAGGATTGATCCAGATCAATCCTTATATGTTCCCAGAAACATAATTAAGACGATCGTCTTTCCACCTGATAGATGGGTTATCTATATGCAAGGTGTGTGTTTCTCATTTTAACTGTAAACAGTAGTTCATAGAATAGTTTGAAGGGTTATCTAGTTCTTGATCAAGACAACATTTTAAATGATATCTCCGTTTCCTTTCAAATAATTTATTTCAAATGGAAGCAGCACTGGACCCCTAAATATCCATGTGGCTCCGTCTATGAAGTGTCAAAAACTAATCCAAAGAGAATATAACCACTGGTTTACCAATCTTCCCTGTGTAGAGGAGACTAATTATACATACATACTATCACGTCTTTATCCCTAATGGGGCAGACAGAGCATTTTGAATCTTGCGGCTCTAAGCAGATAGAGCCCAGGGCTGCAAGACTCGAAGGCCACTTTTAGCTTGATGTGAGCAAGAAGGTGGATGAAAGAATCAAAATAGTGATGGGTTGCTAGACGCATCACCTATTACCATGATTCGATTTATTTGCTTTTTTCCTTGATCTAATATAGACAAATTATTTATTTTATTTATTTTATCAAACTTTATTGTTCCAAAGTACAAATATACTTTTAACAAATGGCGGACTTTATGCTAAAAGCATTTTCTCCCAGTCAACCATAGGGATAAACAGAAAAAATTATGCGGCACAAAAAGCAATACAATATACTTACACATATAAAATAATACTATATAATATACAATCACATTATATACCTATGATATATAAATATCAGAATAAATATCTACTTACAATACACACATATACATTTACTTATACTAACATATAAATAGTTAAGAAGAGAAGAACAAAATAATAATGACTTTATGAAGGAAGGGAGTTTAAGAGGGGGGCGTGAACTTTTCTTTAAATTTCGTGAAATTATCTCATCTGCATTCCATTTCAGGACGTGGCCCGTCTCCTCCTCGAACACGGGGCAGATCCCAACAAGCGCTACTTCTTCGGCTCCGAGATCAACCTGGTCTCCGACCCTGAGTACTTGGAGTTGCTGCTGACTTTCGGCGCGAACCCTGACTCGAGGGACAGGGCTGGTTTGACTCCGTTGATGAAAGCTGCTCGCCAAAGAAGGGTTGGTACCTTTTCTGCTGATTTCCTCTGCTTTTAGTAGCTACAGTTGTTGATCCTGCACTCTAGATGTCTCCATCATCATCATTATCAGGTCTTTTTGCCTCCACTGCAGAAGCACGACCCTCTCCGTACTACCAGAGCCATACTTGACTCGAGAAGCCAGAGCCAGAGGACTTTGGCCTACACTCTCCACACTGGCCAGACGGAGAGGTCTCATTGATGTTTATTAACGTTGTTTAGCTGTATTTCCTGACTCGCCTTCTAAGACATCCACGGTAGGACTTGGAATGGTCCTATTCTACTCTGCCGGAAACCATACGGCAAAGCTTTGGAATCTAGATCTTAAACCTCTTCTTTTCCTTATTGGACGTAGGTTCTGTATCTAGATGACATTATAACTGCTAGGCAGCCATCAATGAGACCTCCCTCGCCAAAGCCTCTGGGTACTCTGGCTGGGGTATACTACTAGCCATACCTATGGCTAGTAGTATAGAGAGGGTCGTGCTCCTGCAATGGAGACTAAAAAGACCTGATGATGATGATGATGAAGATCTAGATACAGTATCTGAAGTAAACTGTTATGTTCTGCAGGGCATGGATGCAGTCCTGTTGCTGATCAGCCACGGAGCAGACATCAACGCGATGGCAGACGCGAGGAATGACTATAGAACTGTGATGCACTACGCTGTGTTGGGAGGTAAGATTCTTATTATTATTTTCTAACGACAGCACATCATATCCATTGCTTGAAATTGGATCCGTCAAATTCCTTCATTTTTAACAGAGTTATGTTTGTTCACCAATTAGTCGAAGACGCCTAGACTGGTTTGGAAAATTAATTTTTTGCTTGAAAGGGTATTCTTGCAAGTTGGTCCTATAGAAATTTTATCAAAATCCTTTGTGTAGTTTAGGGGTTGAGTCGGTTTTTAGATAGGCTTCGCCATCATGTTTGGGTGACTGCCTCCGTGGTCCAGTGGTCAAGGCGTTCGCTTTGTAATCTGGAGGTCATGGGTTCGAATCACACTTTATCTCCTTGGTTAGATATCAAACACGGGCTCTGAAGCATTACTGCTGAGGATGCAACCAAGAAAATACGCTCAGATGATAATGATCGTGCTTTACTTTGGGCCTCGTTAGTCCGAGTCTGATGACCAAAGATGATGATGATCAATCTATTACAGGTAACACGGAGGTAGTAAACCTGCTGATCAAGCAAGGAGCGCGCGTCAACTACGAGTGCCCTGAGGTCAGCAAGCCGAGTCCACTGGACCTGGCCATCTTGAAGGGAGACGTGGCTATGCTGCAGATGCTACTGTCTGCTGGTAAGGGTCTTTAGAACCACTGTACAGGTAGCGGCACGAAACTCTAGCGCTGACCTTGCTTGCGCAGAAGTCAAAAAGTAATTCTGTACCCGTGCGCAGTATCCCCACCACACTTCACTCAGCGCTAAACGGTACCAGGCCTGTCTCACTCCGTGACACAGTAGAAATTAAAAACGCGACTACATACGGCGGCCACGCCAGCGTGGCTAATCAGTGCACCAGAAAAGGTAAGCGCTAAGCGATAGAAAGAGACGGAAAGAGATAATCATAATCATAATCATTCTTTATTGCTTCATTTGGTGTACAATAAGGTCTTAAATAATGATGAAACGACTAGGTGAATATAACTGTAGTTATTAGCGTTTCGCGATCTGAATTGAATTTAATTAAATCGTAGCGAGAGTCGTTTTTCAGAGTGAATCTTCTGTACTTGTACTATTATGTATTCTGTGGCTAAACTTACGTGCCGCTACTTGTAGCGATCTCTACGTCACAACAAAACATAACTGCAAGTTGTGAAGCTAGTAATTTTAAATGTTCTATACAAGAGCTTCGAGGCCATCTCAAGTTAGCACAAAGTAAGTGTGTGCATACTTACTTAAGAAAGGATTTTTGGACATAACTTTAAGGGGTTGAAATAAAGGAACGGAAACTCCTAGGGCCCCGCGCAATATGCATATCCCCGTTCTTGCCTTAACGCGAGTGTTGGGGGCGAACACACACATTGCCGTGTGGATGTAAAAATTCGTTTGTAGTAGTAGGCATAAATGATACTCCTCTTTTATGAAGTGCCGTACACCTGTGATGAGGGTTAAAAGTTTCTATGAAACTTGGTTGCTTTTGAAGTTAGAAATGTAAAACAAGTTAACTAGGTATATCATTATTTTCAAGAAAGATTTTCTTCTAAGACGATAAAATCTTATTATATTCTTGTAGGTATTTAACTTATACTTTTCTATTTAGTTCTAACATTCTGTCGCACCACCCAAATTATTTTTCTCCTTGGTTAAATGGTTGATTGGCATCTGTACACTTTTTATGCAATAAAATTTAAATAAATAAATATAAATAGTGAAAGTTTGTAAGAAACTCAGTTAAAAATAGCTAAACAGTTTCTTCTTTCAAATCTTCTATCAAACGTTGTGCGAGTTGCGTCCAAGGTACTGGCATTTATGTTCAAACCTCCGGAGTGACAAAGCATGAATTATTTTGCCTTGATACTGGTTGTTTCCTCAACAAAGTCTGCTTCTGCTCCAGGTGCTCAGGTGAACGCGTCCAGCTCCGTGATAGGCTCGCCGCTGCACGTCGCCTGCTCCGACAACATCACCAACAGGAAGGAAATTATTAAAGTAAGTCGTGAATGTTCCGGCAGAGTAGAATAGGGCCACTTCAAGTCTTCCCGTGGATGTCGTAGACTTAGGAAATACAAGCTAAACAAAGCTTATAAACATCAATTTGCATTGCATTTCCAAAGTCGCCCTACGACATCCACGGAAAGACTTGGAGTGTCCCTATTCTACTCTTAAGGAAACCACATGGCTAAACAAAGCTTATGAACATAAGTGAGACCTCTCCAACCCGTCTGGCCAGTGGTGCTATTTTTCAAACGCGGAGTCACTAAACGAACGATTTTTTGTATGGAAAAACCATTCGTTTAGGTGACTCCGCGTTTCAAAAATAGCACGTCAGGAGAGTGTAGGCCAAATCCTCTGGCTGCTCGGGTCAATGGCTCTAGTAGTAAAGAGAGGCTCATGCTCCTGCAGTGGACCTGATGATAAAGTCTGACGACTTTATCATCAGGTCCACTGGGGTACATGACTGGGTCAAAAATAAATTATTCGGTACGGTTCATAAAATATATATTTTTTAAAACTGAAAACCGACTTTACCCTTAAACTACACAAACCAATTTGGATAAAATTTCTATGGGGCCACCCAATAAGTATGCCTTTTAAAAAATCATTCCAAATCAGTCCTCCGACAAATATGCCCTTTTAAATCGGTCTAGGCGTCTTTAAATAATCCGTTAACATCTTTAATCACTAAGGTGAAGACTAGAAAAAAGTATATACCTACAATTTAAAAAAATATTCTGGCGACATGATAACCCTTTTAGAAGTCGGTTAAATTTTTATTTTTTTTTGATTTATTTAACTTTATTACAATGTAGTAGGTAGGCGGACTTAAAACCATTGGCTTTATCTACCAGTCGACACTGGTGATGCCGAAAATAAAAAGTCTTTAGAAGAAGGTGCAAAATACGTAATTTTAAAGGTTTTCTAATGAAATATTCTTTTACAGATCCTTTTAGAAAGCGGAGCAGACCCGAACCTGAAGGTGTACAACGATGAGGACGCGACGCAGCTGCGGCCGGCCCTGGCCGAGTACCTCGCTAGCAATGTGGAGCCCAGCACAGAGATCGTGGCCATGCTGCTTAGATATGGCGCCAGGGTACGCTATTTTACTACTTAAGATATGAGTGTTTTAATCCGATCACCATTTTTAAGGTGATTAGGCAGTGTTTTGATCCGATCACCATTTTAAAGAGTAAGTAAGTAGTGTTATAGTCCGATGACCGTTTTAAAGTTGAGTGAGCAGAGTGGAATAATTCCGATCACCATTTTAAAATTGCATGCCCGTAATAAATCGAACCACGGGCTATACGTACCATTATTTATTCTGTGGCTATACTAGATCACTATTATAATGATAATAATATAACAGAAAAAAAAGACGTGTGGCACTCGGGGTCTGCCGCGGTAAAGCTATTGCAAACAAGGAAGGACGGCAACGTCGCAAACGGACGACGGAGACGAAGCGGCAACCTACATGGTAGGCGGAGTGGAGAGCGTGAGGTTTTTTCGTTACGGAATTTCTGGATTCGGTCCCCGCGCTCAAGGCCCGCGATAGAAGCTATGCAATAGCTTAAAAAACAAAAAAATCTGCACCTCCATACAAAAGTGTGCAGCCGCCCGGGAAATTTGTATGGGATTTTCGTTTATTTTTTATTTTTTGACTTTATTTTATAATCATTATGATATAGTGATCTAGTATAGCCCGTGGTTCGATTAATTACGGTATGTCTTTTCCATGTTGTATAATAGGAACAGTGTTTAGGAATTGATTATGCAAAGTAACCAAATAATTCAAAGCCACTCATTTACAAGTTGACTGATAAATTAATCCAATTTATAGGAGAAGTAAATATTTTTTTCCATATTTCGAAATGTGTTGTGGAAAGCCAGTCAATATCTCTTGAATCTTCTAGCCTTTAAATAAACTGAGATCATAGTGGATGAGACTTAATACCTACGTAAATAAATGTGACTAAAAAGGAGAGGGGCTAGTCTACCCTTTGGGTTGCGGAGGTCAGAAGGCAGTATCGCTCTGTGTAAAACCAGTAACCTCGTCAAATCAGCTAGGTTAGGTAGCGGACCCCGGGCTCTGAAGCGTTACCGCTGAGGATGCAACCGGGAATACGGGAGGATGGGGATGATTAAGATCTCTCCGTGTTAGTCGTTCTCCCAAAAGTACCTTATAGTACGTACATAATTAAGTAAGTATTTATATCGTTTAATTTCAGGTTATCATGAAAACTCAGTTCCGTGACCCTGACGGTATCCTGAACCATCTCCAGAACGTCACCGCCGAAGAATACCAGCACATCTTCTACCAACTCCTTGAGGCTGCAGAAGCTTTCGACCTTTGCATGATCAAAAGGAACAACGTACTCTCCCCCACTCAAAAACAAACCTTAATTGAACGCGCTAAGACTCCTATTTCCTTGCTCGCTCAATGTAGAATTTATTTACGCAGATTCTTCAGAACGGATCTGCTTCATGTTGTAAAGAAGTTAGAAGTGCCTACTACTTTGCAACACTATCTTCTTTTCGAATGCAGTTAAATATTTGAAGTTATTTTTTTTTGGATTTAATTGGCTGAATAAAGGCAAAGGTTCCTTTGCCACATCTTTGAATTAAAAAGAAATACTTTGGTGTTGCAATTATTCAAAGATCTCCACGAATGTGGGGTAACTTAAAATCCATGTAAGATTTTGTCTTTTTTTGATGTTTTATGCATTACGACTTTTAGTTTTAAGATTGTTCTTTAGTTTCATCAAGAAACATGTATTTTTATCATATTATGTTTTGTAAAATGTCTTATAAATGGTGGTCTCAGTAGATATATGTACGAATGTTTAGACACCATTCAATTTATGTTTATCATATTTTGTAGTTCGATATTGACAAAATGTGTATTATTACATAATAATGATTTTTAGGATTAAGTTATTTTCTTGCCCCTTTAATTAGGAGCATAATTGTGTCGAAGTATATAAAAACGTACATATTTTTTGTTTATTTTACTTCATTATCATATTTTGTGCTACTATGTTTAAATTGAAGTATGTACTTACATAAAAACATATTTTTGTTTATTAGTCTTCAGTGTCATATTTTTTATATCTATAATTTGCAATAGAAAAAGGTATAACTATTTTCATCTGAACATCTATGTATGACATATTGAATTTTGTATGTTATGTAGAAGATTACTTTTCACTTCTTTTTATCTAGATGGGACTGCTGATTTTATATTATTACTCACTGCACCCCGCGGGTTCACTGTTACCCGCACCTAAAGTAGTCTATGTGTTAATCTAGGGTGTCAGCTTATTGCATACCAGATTTTATCGAAATTGGTCCAGCCGTTTGCGCGTGAAGATGTAACAAACGTACACACACACTCATAAACTTTCACCTTTACAATATTAGTGTGATTATTTAGAAGATTATTTTTCACATCTTTTAAATATAGATGAGACTGCTGATTTTACTTATGTATTACTTATTAAAATATTTATAAATGTATATCGTCTGAATCATATTTTATAATTATGTGATACGATGTGATATATTCTTTTATTCTAAGGCTATAAAATGAATCGGGTTCTCAGACATGAGACTGTATTTTATAAAATAAATGTAAAAAAATTGCATTTGTTTTAATTCAATGACTAACCTTTTCGTGACCTGCTGAACGTATCATCGTCATCACGCCTTTGGGGTGGGTGGTTTGGTAAGAAAGACCACGAGATGCGGGCTGGGCAATTGTACTGGCGCTGCTGGTGGTATGAAACCAATTCCTAATGATCGACTGAAAATTAATTTGGATTGATACAGTCACTTCTGCCGGCACTCCCAGAGTGCAACCCGTCGTTTTTTTAGGGTTCCGTAGCCAAACGGCAAAAACGAGACCCTTATAGATTAGTCATGTCGGTCTGTCTGTCTGTCCGTTCATATGTCACAGCCACTTTTTTCCGAAACTATAAGACCTATACTGTTGAAACTTGGTAAGTAGATGTATTATGTGAACCGCATTAAGGTTTTGACACAAAAAATAAAAGAAAAACAAAAAAATTTGGGGGTTCCCCATACTTAGAACTGAAACTCAAAAATTTATTTTTCATCAAACCCATAAGTGAGGGGTATCTATGGATAGGTCTTCAAAAATGATATTCAGGTTTCTAATATAATTTTTTTCTAAACCGAATACTTTGCGCGGGAGACACTTCCAAAGTGGAAAAAAGTGTGTCCCCCCCCCCCCCCCGTAACTTCTAAAATAAGGGAATCATAAAACTAAAAAAAATATATGATGTTTATTACCATAAAAACTACCAGCGAAAATTGGTTTGAACGATATCTAGTTAGTAGTTTTTTTTTTAATACGTCATAAATCATAAACGGTCATTTACCTTTCATTCAATCAACTCAAATATAAAAATTAAAAAAAAACATACTGCAAGACTTTTATATTATGTTATTTGCTACTACGGAACCCTTCATGGGCGAGTCCGACTCGCACTTGGCCGCTTTTTTTTATGTTGTGTTGTATGTAGTTCATATCACATTAATTCCTACCAATCACCTTATCATCATCATTTCAGCTGCATAACGTTCACTGTTGGACATAAGCCTCTCCCAAGGATTTCCAAAATAGTCCAGGCGTATTCGAATAATCGGTGAACATACAAAAAAACCATAAAAGATCACGACAAATTGATAACCTCCTCTTTTTTGGAAGTCGGTTAAAAGTAGTTAGAGTCGAGAGTCGAGCGAGACAGTAGGGGACTTTTTTTCTGTATTGGCAACATTAGAAAGTCTGCTGTCAAATGCTCTGTCTGCCCCATTAGGGATAAAGACGTGATAGTATGATAGTAACATTAGAAAGTGACTTGTCATATCTGAAAAAAAAAAAACTGTCACTGTCAAACACGATTACAATCCGAAATCGCGTCTTGTAGCTTGTTTTCAATATAATTTTTAACTAAATTAATAAAAATGACTGACAAAGCGAAAGTAGACCTTGGTTTGCTGGAAGAAGACGACGAATTTGAAGAATTTCCCGCTGAAAGTAAGCTAATCCGCTAAAATAGTGTTTTTTTTTCAGCACTTTGTACACGATGAATATCTTTAAGAAATACGTAAATTTTGTGCGTTCCTCTTTCCAGATTGGGGCACGGAGGATGCTGATGACGAGGAAGTGTCTGTCTGGGAAGATAATTGGGAAGACGATATCGTTCAAGATGATTTTAACCAGCAATTGAGGTTAGAATCTTTACTACTACCATTTACAATTTATGTTGTCTTTGTATATGTCGCAGTTGAATTGTATAATCCGTTGTTATTCAAAAACTAGCTGTTTGGCAATACAGCTCGGTGTTGTAAAACAGCTGAAAATATTTCAGCTCGATTGTCAATGAGCTACGTAATTACGTTTAACAAAACAGCTAGCGTTGAGATAGCATACAGGGTTACCATTATTAAATAAAACTGTGTTACCAAACGAAATAATATATGAGGAGACAATAGTGTTACTCGTGGGATTGAAATAAAACCTCAATTCAACTCCTAACTAAGTAATTCAGTCTCCAACATCATAAAACACCAATGAAGAATGATAATCAGCTCGATGCAATTGGATTAGAAATATAGAAATTTTGTAAGCCCGACAACTCAATGGCGCAGCGATTTCTTAAGGCCAATTGATCCATGTGAATTTTCCATCTTGCCGGAAGGCGGGCGTCGAAATAACAATATGAGATACAAGCTAAAGGTCTGCTTTATTCTTTTCAATCTTTTGCACTCCGAAATCACAAACGATGCCCCCGATGTCTCTCGATAAAAACAGCTTAGTCCCGGAAAGCGGCGAAGAATTTACTTTATGGGAGGCCATATTTGTTGTTATGACACTGACACTTCACAAGCCACTAGTGGCAGAATTCCGAACTAATCGTTCTACAATCTTACGTAAGCCAGTTTGTTAAACGTAACACATTGGACGATCTAGCTGAATAATTTTTAGCTATATTACAAAACCGAGCTGTAATGCCAAACAGCTAGAATTTTTGAATAACATCGGATTATTCAATCCAACTGCGACATATATAAATTCTGTACTAAAAGATATTCCTTCACCAGTTTTTGGTAGCAGGTACATGAGCACAAACTCAGTCAAGTCTAGTGAGGTATGAACTCATGACATGACCTATGCCTTACATATGAGCCAGTGTCTAACCAAGTTGGGTAAGAGAAGAACAACCCGAAAACAAATCAAAAACAAGGAGTATAAAACACTGGAACCAGAAAACAATTTGAATAGCATGATGTATGCCCAGTTTTCTGAATCCCCTTAGGGTCCGTTCAGACCGAGGAGCTTTATGGTATATTTATGACAACCGAAAATAAACTTTAATTAAAAAAAAACGACGGTTTGCACTCTGGGAGTGCCGGCAGAAGTGAAAACTTGAATATTAATATTGTGCATTTTTGATATACGAAACAGCAGGCGCAGGCATACATTTTCGCCGCGCCGTAGAAAGAGAGGGGGATACTCCCTCTCCTACGCCGCGCCAGCTGTCTACTCTCCATCCGTCTTACGAATTTTCGATCAGGTCACGTGTCCTGACGCGAGTTTAACATTTTTTACCCATTCCAAAAAAAGTGCACAACGCCGCTAAAGAAGTTTTCACTTCAAAAAATAAATATCAAAAGAGAAATGAATGACTTAACACCTCTCTGCTGTACTTCCCCTCATACAAGCTTTCGGTTTATAAACATACAAAGAATGCAAAGTTGTGATAATTTCCTTTTTTCGGTTTCAGGCAACAACTGGAGAAGCTGAAAGAACAGAATAAAGCTTAATTTAGGATATATTTAGGTTAAATTAGGCTAAGTTTGTTTTATAAAGAATGAGGGTTTTTTAAATTTGTGACACCAGATGGCAGCATAGTGACGTCAGCTCCAATAAGCTGCTTTTATTCGATATATTTGATGGAGCAAAAGAATCGTTTTTGACGTGATAACGTCTTTAAAATCGTTTTAGTCGGGTGACATGTTCAGAAACTTGTGTCACACCAAAACCTCACGAGCGCGATCGCAGGTATAACGAGAGAGAGACGGACCGATCTCCCGTCTCATCTCGAGCGCTGCCAGTCATTCCGTGAAACGACGTTATCACGTAAACATCTCGATCGTAAACCTACTTTACAAACAACCAATTTTTTTTTTGCCTGTCACTGCGTTGTTCATCATATGTGTCTTTCCTAAAATCACACAATCTTTCTGAATTTCAGTGTGAGTTAACTTTGTGTGTGTTTTGTCCAGGTAATGGTTTATCAAGGTTGCACACTGCTCTAAAACCAGTCAAAAGTTATTACATTTACTTCTACCTACATAATCGTATCAACCTGAACCTTGACATTGGCAAAATCATCGTTTTAGCTAAACTATGGAGCCATAACCTTTAACCGGTTAAGAACCGCACGACATTAACCTGTCAAGTACCGGAATCGCAGACACAATAGATTTCTATTGTTTTGCGGTTCACATGTGAACCGTCGGGGTTTGACAGGTATTGTCCACGTTCATTGTCTTACTATTGTGTCTGGTATTGGCGGTAAAGGTACGGTTTAAAGAAAGAAGAAACAAAATAAGCGGCCAAGTGCGAGTCGGACTCGCCCATGAAGGGTTCCGTAGTAGCAAATAACATAATATAAAAGTCTTGTAGTATTTTTTTTTTTTAATTTTTATATTTGAGTTGATTGAATGAAAGGTAAATTGCCGTTTATGATGATGACGTATTAAAAAAAAACTACTAACTAGATCTCGTTCAAACCAATTTTCGCTGGTAGTTTTCATGGTAATGAACATCATATATTTTTTTTAGTTTTATCATTCTCTTATTTTAGAAGTTACGGGGGGGGGGGGGACACACACTTTTTTCCACTTTGGAAGTGTCTCTCGCGCAAAGTATTTCGTTTAGAAAAAAATGCTATTAGAAACCTCAATATCATTTTTGAAGACCTATCCATAGATACCCCACACGTATGGGTTTGATGAAAAATATTTTTTTTAGTTTTAGTTCTAAGTATGGGGAACCCCCAAAATTTACTGTTTTTTTTCTATTTTTGTGTAAAAACCTTAATGCGGTTCACCCAATACATCTACTTACCAAGTTTCAACAGTATAGGTCTTATAGTTTCGGAAAAAAGTAGCTGTGACATACGGATGGACAGACAGACAGACAGACATGACGAATCTATAAGGGTTCCGTTTTTGCCATTTGGCTACGGAACCCTAAAAAAGAACCTGTCAACTGATGGTCCAATGACAACAGTCGATTGGAGCTGACGTCACTGTGCTGCCATCTGCTGTCACATATTTTTTAAACCTTTATTGCAATAGAAAAATACCCAGCTATGTTGAACAGAAGTTTTTGTTTCTCGATCACAGATGTTTCAAGAAAGATTTTCCTTTTTTTCATACACTCATCTGAAAATATTTCATTTATACTTACCTTAATTCGGATCAGATTTGTAATGTTACCAAAATACATACTTTTCGTAGAAAACTTGATGTTTCCTTTAAGAAAATGAACTAACCTAAATAGCATGTAGTTCAGTCTTGGACACCTGAAAGTGGCTTCTTCTGCCCACTACTACATATCATCATCATTTCAGCCGCATAACGTCCACTGCTGGACAAAGGCCCTTTCCATACTACTACCTACATGTGCTAACAAGAAAGTATCTCTGACTAAATCTTCAGGTATTTTTGTCTCCACTGCAGGAGCAAGACCCTCTCTGTACTACTAAAGCTATACTTAGTCAGAGCAGCCAGAGGACTTGGCCTACACTCTCCTCGCTAGCCAAAGGTCTCATTGATGTTTATAAGCTTTGTTTAGCTTTTATTTCCTAAGTCGCCTTCTACGACATCGACGGCAGGACTTGGAGTGGCCCTACTCTACTCTTCCGGAAATCACACGACATTTCACGGCAAATATGTTCCCACCCCCTTTCGAATCGCTGAACTGATTTTCATCAAACATAGCTAAGAACCACCGCAAGGAATCTTGCTTTCACGTAAAGAAAATCGCATCGAAATTGGTCCATCCATAAATATTTGCTGTATGGTTTCCAACAGAGTAGAATAGGGCCACTCCAAGTCCTCCCGTGGATGTCGTAGAAGGTAGTGTTGCAAGCAATAGTATAAAATATCGATAGTCTATCGATACTATCGTGACCTTGGAAAACTGACAATATCGATAGGACTATCGATAGTATAGTTATGCAACGCTAGTAGAAGGCGACTTAAGAAATACAAGCTAAACAAAGCTTATCAACATCAATGAGACCTCTCTAACCCGTCTGGTCAGCGAGGAGAGTGTAGGCCAAGTCCTCTGGCTGCTCTGACCAAGTATGGCTCTGGTAGTGCAGGGGGTCGTGCGTGCTCCTGCAGTGGAGACTGAAAAGACATGATGACAGGTGGTATATATTGTACTAGCAGTCCATCCCGGCTTCGCCCGTGGTACATACATAGCCTATGTCACTCAGGGATAACATACCTATCCAACAGTGAAAGAATTTTTATAATCGATCCAGTAGTTTCGGAGCCTATTCAATACAATCAAACAAACAAATCTTTCCTCTTTATAATATTAGTGTAGATGAATAGCAAACTAAAGGATACACAACGTGGAAGGGACATACCCGTAATAAATTGAACCACGGGCTACAGTACATATAATTAAAATAATAAACATAAAAATTTACATTCCTACATATACCAATTGCCCGCAAGCGGTTGCACACTTTAGTATAGAAATGCAGATTTTTGTTATGGTTTTGGCTGTTATTCTAATTTCATTCTAAAGTTATAATATAGAACTGGTTATATAGAAAGAAAGTTAAGAATGCACACAGACTAAAGGGTCATCGTCACTCATCGTTTTGTTTTTGATGCATTCCAACATCCAGAAATGCAAACAAAATATTATAACGTACTATCTAGATATTTTTTCACCCATCAAATGGTTTTACTCGTTATAAATTTTACTGTTATGTGTTGATAGCCCAAAAGCACGGTGCAAGTAAGTTTCAAATTTTAGGCGCTAGTTGGCAGCACCGTCGTCTTGCACGTCCCCTATAACCCATGGTTCGATTTATTACGGGTAGGCCCTTCCACGTTGCATACCTTATTATTTTGGACAAAAAAAAACAGATTTACGTAACTAAAAGATTTATTATACAAAATTAATATCACAAATCAGTCCAATTTTAGAACTTTTTGAAAACAACAGATGCACCATAAAACAAATACAACAATTGATCAACATGCATACAAAGAGTCATTTAAAAAACAAACACGTCTATCTTTTACTGGATAGAGTGTTGTTACCCGAATAGAAAAAATGATTTTACTTACTGACTTACTTTGTTTTTTTACATTGTTTTTCGTGTGTGTAAGTGGCCAACACTGGTGTCAGATTTTCAATCTGTCTAAAGGCTTCTGACATAGTTTGACTGCCATATAATGGTGACACCTTGGATCTACGGCTTAACGTGACTTAAGAAGCACGGAGGAGCTAGAGTACTTCTTATGGCACTTATGGTCCAGTACGGACCACGGCCTAAGTTGCTTAACTTGCGTGTTTACTAGACCACAGGGCTCCTATTTTTACATTCCACACATCATAAAGTTAATTTGTATTGTATTGTATTGTATCATTCTAAAAGGAATTTCAGTTATTTTACCAATAGAATAAAGCTTTTTCGTACCGACTTTTTATAAAAAATGATGGCTAAAATTGAAATTACACTGTATTTCTAAATATAATTTAATAATAGTTCTAAAAATATCACCTATATAAAACTAAGTAGAATTATGCGCAGTTCCATTACCTTTTAAAAAGTTATGTTGATAGTTTTAATAAATAAATTAAAGATAGTATTAAAAGTATCAACCGACCGTTTAAAGTTCATATGCCACAATGTTATGTTACTATCCGATGACTATTTGAAATCATTATTTAGTGTCATAGTCCGATAACTGTCCAGCAGATAAGTTGATTATGTGCAATGTTACAGTCCGATCACCATTAAAGTTGATTATGTGCAATGTTACAATCCGATCATCGTTTTAAGTTGATTATTTGCAGTGTTTAAATCCGATGACCGTTTAGAAGTTGATATTCTGCGAAGGCGCGCTAAACTGGTACTGTTCGTTGTTCTCTGTCGGTTGGACGACGTTCTCTTCTTGTTCTGCGAAGTAGGTGTCTAGAATTTGCAGCGTTTTCTTATAGATCTGTTCATTTTCATGCTGTTGTAGGCCCTCGATATGATCCAGGGCCCCAATCTCCTCCAGTTTGAGACACAACGCTTCCACGTCGCCCATTTTAGCTGCAGCCTGAAAAAAGGATTTTTTTTATAATTAAGAAAAGTAGAAGTTCTTGGCGGAAGGTTGTTCAGTATGATGGACTAAATTTACCCTTAAAATAGTTTCAGTATACTTTGTTAGACCTTATTCAAGCTGATTTTTTTTATTGGTTTTGGAAAGAGAGATGTATAGTAAATAAATTCGTATGCCGCGTATTGCATTGTAAATTCTTTATTGTACATAAAAAGCCTGAATTGAAACACAAATGAAACATAATAGTACAAAGGACCGCGTGACCCCCATGAACTTCGCAAACCGGCCGGCGCGGCGGCAACACTACTAATTGATCTCACGATTTTACTTTCGAGTTATAGTCAACATTTTATGTATAAGAATTTTAATTTTGACTAGCTAAATGGGTCTTACGATCCTTATAAAGTAGCCTTCGGCTTCAAAACCGCTGAAAGATCACCGCGTATAGCCGCATATTATATACTAGCTGGTGCCCGCGACTTCGTTCGCGTGGAATTTATGCCTCTGGGAAATGCTCATCGGGCTTAACAACTTTTGCTTATGCGTCATTTTGATATTCCTTATAGTTTAGCTGGACCATTATAGTTCTGCATCAGGTGTTCCACTTTCCCAAAATCATTTATACCCTGTATGTTGCCCAAACTTAGCTATATAACAAAAAAAAGTTTCATTTAAATCCGTCCAGTATTTTCGGAGATTAGCGTGTTCAAACAAACCAACAGATTTTTTTTTAATTCTTACTCTGCTACTATGTCTCCATCACCCCAATATTTTTTTTGAAATATAGTAAATGTAATATGTACAGACCACTTTTACTTTTTTATTATACAATATGTAACAAAAACCCTATCTGATCACATAAAAATCGGCAGCTCCATACAAAATTTAATACCTACCGTTCCAAAATGTATGGAGCTACAGATTTTTTTGTGATTTCAGGAATGGGAGAAACCGATAAATTGCACATACTCAAGCTACCCAACATTACCTTCACGGATCGGACAGATTTTTTTTACACATTGTATGTATACACGGTGATTTTTAATGGTTTTTGAAGCCGAAGGCCACTTCATAGGCATCGTTAGTAAGACCTAATTAGCTAGTCAAAATAAAAATTGAGAAACAAAAAATGTTGTCTGAAACTCGAAAGTAAAATTGTGAGATCAATTAGTAGTACCGCCGCCATACATCGCCCGCCGGCCGGCCGGGGTCATCGACATTACGCAGCTGTTTGGCCGGCGTAAAACTACGTGGTCTCGATCGGAAATCATTAACGCAACTTTTTTATCTTATGACATACAGAAATTTGGATTACGTATATGGATAGAGGAATTTATTAACTATATACGACATTTTTTTTTTCCAAAACCAATGAAAAGTCAGCGTGTAGATAAGATGGTATTTATTCTAGACGAAAACTAGAATATGACTAACCTGCAACAGATTCAACAGCCCATCCAACACGACCAACACAGCTTTATGGTCCGGTGACGTCAGCAGGGCGCAGTACGGGCCCAGGAAGCCTGCTGATACTAAAGTCAGCAGCTGACTCTCAGCCCCGCCCAGGCAGAGGTTCGTGATGGCCCAGGCGGCTTCTTTTTGACATCTGCGGATTGAATTTGTGGGTTAAGAGGATTGTATAGCTGTATAAAAAGCGATAACGTTCCTCCCCTTAAACACAGGCCAATTTTGTAGATATATTTGATATGTAGGACAGAACGTTTTTATTTTTGTGAAAGATGGCTTATGACAAAATTTATTAGAATCTCGATATCCAAATTTAAAAAAAATAAAAAACAGGTCTATCGCAGGTTGACTGGAAGAGATCCTTACATGGGATAAGTCCATTAAATTCTAGCGTCTTTATTTAAGTTAAACCTAAGATAATTATAATTACCAACGTAACAGATACCCAACACCATAGAAACTATTTGAGGGTCCGAGGTAAGTAGGCGGGGGGCATGGGGTTCATGACCCCCCATGTACCCATTAGTTTGAGGCACTAACTTGATATCATCGACGTGCAGCACATGCAGCAGCCGCGGCAGCACGCCCGCGTCCAGCGCGCGCTGGATCTGCGCGTGAGTGCCGGCCAGCACGTTGGACGCCGCCCACGCCGCCTCCTTCATCAGGGAGGGCTTGCCGCACTGCAGCAGCACCATCAGGTGGTCGAGGCAGCCCTCGTCTAGGCAGCGGTCCGTCTGGATTTAATGGGATTAATTTTTTGACGTGATAACGTCTTTAAAATCGTTTTAGTCGGGTGACATGTTCAGAAACTTGTGTCACACCAAAACCTCACGAGCGCGATCGCAGGTATAACGAGAGAGAGACGGACCGATCTCCCGTCTCATCTCGAGCGCTGCCAGTCATTCCGTGAAACGACGTTATCACGTAAACATCTCGATCGTAAACCTACTTTACAAACAACCAATTTTTTTTTGTAAGGATTCAATATTTAAAGCGATTCAAAGAAATTCAAAGGTCTAAAGGGGATGAAAGAGATTTAAAGATTCAAAAGGATTCAAAGAGATTTAAAGGGATTCAAATAGAATTAAAGATTCAAAGGGATTCAAATAGAATTAAAGATTCAAAGGGATTCAAAGAGAATTAAAGATTTAAAGGGATTCAAATATAGTTAGTACTTTATCCAGTAACTAGACCTTTACAGGCACTTTTATACGTCATAAGTATAGTTACATTGCGTGCAGTATAATATAATATACAGGACAGGATGTAAATCAGTAACTCTGACATATTCTCAGATGTACCTATACCAATCACACTGAAAAACTTTCCCAAAGGAACATAGGCAAAAATATGCAAAAAAAAATTGGACTTCCCATAGTAAATCATCAGCTGATTAACAATGTTGAAAGGGGGAGCAAATTTTCTTTTTTCATCATTCAACCTCCGTTCTTTGGGAAAGTTGTTCAGTATGTTTGGTATAGGTACGTCAGAGAATATGGCAGGATCACAGATTTACATTTTATTACAAAAAAATTAACCCCCCATAAAAAGGGAATTTAACCAGAATCTGATATGTAATTTCAAAACAAAGGCTAGACTACGTTTGTATGAAAATGTCTGTGGTAAGGGGACTCTTAACTATATGTGATTTTCTTTTTAAAATGTACCAGATACCTATATATTTTGTAAAATTTTACTATTTTTTTTGGTTATCAATTCGAGTGTATGTTTTTTTTTGTATGTATGTTACAAGATTTCTTTTCGTCAACCGTGGGCCGATTTTGATGATTATTTTTTTATTTAAAAGCCTTTACTTCCATGTTGGTCCCATATTAATTTGGTGAAGTCATGATGAAGAACTTTGAAGATAAATGGAAAAATCTGCTCAAAGACATATAAGTCGGTTTTTTCGGTAAATATAAGTATTTTATATTTAATTATCAATCATAAGCTAGACCCACCTGTTCATCAGATCCGGTCAGCATGTTCCCCACAGCCCTGAGAGCTGGAGTCCTCACTGCCGGGGACTTGTGCTGGAGTAGAGCCACCAGACGTTTGAGCAACGATGGAGTGGTTTGCACCTCTTCGATCCTCTCGTTTGGACCGTCCGTCAGGTATGACAGGGCCCAGCAAGCATCCGCTGGAAAATGGGATACATTTTAATTAATTTATCTATACATGTAATAAACAGTTAAAATATGTGACTGTACATTGAATATCTTTCCAAAAAAAATATTTAAGGCGATGAAGACATAGTAATGGAGTAAGAATTAAAACAAAATAATTAGGCAAGTGCGTGTCGGGCCACGCGCAGTGTAGGGTTCCGTAGTTGTGAATGCCAACTTTGAGTTCTTGCCACTAAAAACGTCTAAAAACTAATATCTATTGAATTTGTATGAAAATGTCTTTTTTCAAGTACATTTTATAAGTTGATCGCCTATAACTTTTTAATTTGTATACCCTACTTGGCTCTGATAGTTTTCCTTCAAACTACATTATATATGCTATAATTGTGATTTTTTTCACGTGACCATATATAACCGTTTAGTAGATAGAGGGGGGGGGACACTTGACTCGAACAAAAATTTGAACTTTAAACCCAAATATTTCAGAAACGGATCCCTAAATCGAAAAATGGTGTTCACAAGCTAACAATATTTTTGAAAGATCTATTCAACGATACCCTATCAATGTGTTTGTCGAGAAAAAAAAAAATTGACTACGTCTTTACTTGTATGGCAGCTACACTGAAAAAAAAATTTTTCCCTATTTTATTTTACGACTTTTTCGCCATAATTAATATACATATCCATGCCAAATTACAGCATTCTAGTACTTATAGTTTCTCTGTAGGACCGTGGACAGACAGACAGACAGACAGACGTGGCGAAACTATAAGGGTTCCTTGTTTACTACGGAACCCTAAAAAGTCTGTTTGTCTATTTGTACACACTAATCTCCGGAAATACTGGACGGATTCAAATGAAACTTTTCTGTTAAATACCTGTTTAGCCTGGGAAACATACGTGTGGTTTCCAGCAGAGTAGAATAGGACCAGCAATTAGCATCAAACAACTCATGTTTTATTTCGTTTACGAATTATATCTATTAACATTTATATCACTTACCCAAAACATCTTGATCCGTCATTTCTAACAGCTCAGATATGTATGGCAAAGCTGGAGCAACCAGCTCGAATTTCACCAAGGGACTCTTATTTCTGGAACAAAACGTTATTTTTACGCCTTTATGCATAAATATATAAGCTGAGCCTTGGCTCAAGGCTAGAAAAAAGCGCAAAAAAATCTAGCCTTAGGGCTAAGATGGAACCTTGAGGTACTCCTTTCAAAATTTAAGGTTTACACTGATATTCGGTTCATTTTTCATGATAAATTGTTGTATATGACTAGTTTTTATGCTGTAAATTAGCTTTCTGACCAACTGAACTAGAAAATAACAAGAGTCACTAAGAAATTAAAGTTATTATGAAATAAAGTCTTTATCTATCTATCTAAATTCCTGATACTTACCTAATCAAACGCTTATCTAAGGTTCCAAATTATATTTTTGATGATGACGATTTTTAAACAAAAGTCGCTCTAATACAGAACCTAGGACTCCTTTTTCATTATGAGGATTGAAATTATTCCCATCATTTGTATTGAAAACAGCGATTTGTTTGACTAGCTTATTTAAATACAAAACCTCCCTCAAAGCCTAGTAAATAACCTAGAAAGAATTCACTAAGAAATTTTTGATACTTACATTATAAAATGCTTGTGTAAGATCTAAGATTTGGTTTTTCGACTCGAAATTAGTTAAATCTCATAAAATAGTGTGCTGCTAGATGGAGCTTAACCCTAAATATCTTTAAATTGTCCTAGCACATGCTAAACTGACCTGCAAAAGTTACTGTACGTCCACACATCAATCCTCAGCTGACTAGGAGGTGTATTCACAGTCAACAGCGGCAACAGAGCTGGCAGTGCGCCCCCGTTTAAGACGGCGTCTCTAGTTGCCGAGCCATCCTCGGCAATGTTACCAAGCGTTTATATACTATGTAAGAAGGTATTTAATAAAACTTTCCTTATGAAAGTTATTCTTTAGTAATCAATGGCCCTAATACTGAACCTTGAAGCACTCCTTCCTGAACATTAGAATTAAAAATTTCCTATCATTTTTCTTAAGAAGTTTTGTTTTACTAGTTTTATCAAATGCAAAAAGCCAAAAACAACGCATAAAGCCTGATAAATAACCTAGAAAGAAGGATTCATTTAGAAATTCTTGATACTTACATTATAAAATGGTCGTGAAAGATCTTGGATTACTTTATCGACTCAAAATTAGTTATTAAATATCCTAAAAATGACTTATTTTATGCTAAACTGACCTGCAAAAGTTACTGTAAGTCCACACAGCAGTCCTCAGCTGACTGGGCGGCGTGTTCACAGTCAATAGCGGCAACAGAGCTGGCAATGCGCCCCCGTTTAAGACAGCGTCTCTAGTTGCCGAGCCATCTCCGGCAATGTTGCCGAGCGCCCAGGCGCTCTGTTCGCCGACGATGCCGCCGCGGGAGAGGAGGGAGACCAGTTTTGGGATGGCACCTCCCTGTGAATGAGGAATTTTAGCGTCACTTTGGATAGAAAATGGCGTTTATGTTAGCTACGGTATTTGATTAGTTTTTAAGGTTTCGTATCTAACGGGTACAAACGGGACTCCATTACTAAGACTACTGTCCGTCTGTATGTCTGTCACCAGGACGTATCTCATGAATCGTGACAGTGGTGTAATAGGGTCCCGTTTTTATCTTTTAGGAACGAGAAATCCAAAAAATATACTTGTACGATATTTTATAAAAAAAAAGAAATATATATATTTTACACAATTTTTTTCTTCACGTCGCTATTGTAAATACTTACATCAACAACAGCCATTGTATGTTCGTGTGTACCCGAAGCTATGTTGGTGAGGGCCCAGGCCGCCTCAAACTGCAAATCGGTGCTGAAACCAAAATTTTTAAAAAATAAAGAAAGAAAGAAAAATTTATTATTTGGCTACATATTTATACAACGTGGAAGAGACATACCCGTAATAAAACGAACCATCATCAAATCAAATATAGAACAGAAAATTAAAATAATGGTAAAAAATTATATCGGCATTTCCATGCATGCGAAAGAAAGAAAATAAAGTGTACAGCCGGAATGTTGATCCTTTTTTTAGGGTTCCGTACCCAAAGGGTATATACGGGACCCTATTACTAAGACTCCGCTGTCTGTCCGTATGTCCGTCACCAGGCTGTATATCAAGAACCGCGATAGCTAGACAGTTGCAATTTTCACAAATTATGAATTTCTGTTGTAGCTATAACAACAAATACTAAAAACAAAATAAATTTAATATTTTCCCATAAAACAAACACGATTTTTCATAGATAATGGTATGGTTTTTTTTTTAAAATGGTATGGAACCTTTATTGCGCGAATCTGATTCGCACTTGGTCGGTTATTTACTGCTATTTTATTTTCATTACACAACAGTGATCTAGCATAGCTTGTAGTTCGATTTGTTACGGGTAGTCCCTTCTATGCTGTATCCTACCAGGCCTCCCAGTAGGACAACTGGGACTTAAATTCCCTGTATTACTACTGGTAGGTCTATTGGGACAAAAATCCCCATCAGTCCTACTGGTAGAAAAAACTTAGTACGAATACTGGGACTAGCTCGATTTGTTTAGCTTTATGAATTAAATACACAAGCATGCACCAAAACTAAATAAATAAATATATATGGACAACTTACACTGATTGAGCTAGCCCCAAAGTAAGTTCGAGACTTTTTTTTATAACACATACATTCATAGATAAACATCGAAGACAATTTGAAAAAGTCATTTTCCAACTTGCCCTGACCGGGGATCGAACCCGGGACCTCTGGCGGACTAGCATGTTGACCACTACGCCACGGAGGTCACGAAAACTATTCACTGACATAGCCCAGCGGATTAGTGCTTAGTCCTTTAGTCGCCTCTTACGACAGAAAGAGATGGAGTGGTCCTATTCTAGGCCAGAAGTTCAGAACAGAAGACTTGGTTCAGAGTCTTACCAATCATCCCGGTCCAGTGCTTCAACCAAAGGCCGGATAACCCCTGCTGCAACCATGACAGAAATGGGAGGGTTCTGTTCTCTGGACAGCATGCGGCGCGCAGAACGAGCAGAGATGGTTTTCGTTGACAGATCAGCTGATTTGAGGCCTGAAAAAAGTTTATAGGCTAGGCAAATTAAAAAAAACCCCAATTGTTAAAATCGCTATCTAGTGGTGAGTAGCAGAACTCGATTCTACTTGATATCCGTAGAGTCATCTATTTTTTCATTTCATTTATTTCATGTTTTCATGCACATACAATTGTAAAACTAATCTAGTTTACAAAGTGCACATGAGACCCTGGTAGGGCGCTACATTTAATAAAAATTACTATTACATTTGCACTTATTGTAATTATATGGAATATCTCTAACAATTTAAACTAACTGAAAAAAATTTGAAGCTATTCTTTTAACAGGCACGCTTGCTGAAAATATTTATATATTTATCAATTTTCCTTATTGTCGAAGTATTCGTTAATTGCTTGGGAAAGCCCTGACTAGTGGTGAGTAGAGGAACTCAATTTCCGATGATACAATTTGTTATCCGTAGCGCCATCTATTGTTTGCTAGGGAAAGCCCTGACTTTCAAAAATAAATTTTTTGGCTCTATTAATTTTTTGGAATATAAAACCTCACAAAATAAATTTACTTGTCGTGATCGTAATCCATTTTCAACTTGATTTTGTAATTAATAGCACTTTTGACTCCAAGAAACTATGACATCATTACTCTATATTTCATACAAATTCCATGGAAAATGTTTGAAGTATCTGATTTGAATGTTGGAAAGTATCGAATTGTATATAAAGGTTAACCTTGAACAATCTCAGCGGGAGACAAAACAATCTCCTCTGGCTTCTCATCCCTTGCTTCCGGAGACAGGGCTCGTCTCTTCAGGAGCTGCTCATCACGAGCCTGCTTGCGGAGGGCTACGCTGACCTCAGCACGCTTGCGGCGGAGATCCTAGAAACACATTGCCGTGTGCATGGATGTATCATTTCGTTGGTAGTGCTGGGAGTGCCACATAACATCGACTTCTCTATAATGGCTCTATCTGTTGGATCTGAATCCCCATGCAACCCTCTAACTAGAAGGACCAGGGTAAAAAGATTGGGATTCCCCAAGGAGATAGATACTAATAAGTTTCAAATAACTTACTAGAAGTTGTTTGTTATGATGATCAACAACATTGTATTGCATTGACAGGTCAATACATACATTTAAAATTTCAGCTCAATTAGACTTTGTAGTACATTCATAGCTACATTCATGTCAACCTCCATGGCATAGTGATCACCATGCTGGTCTGCCACCCAGAGGTTCCGGGTTTAGGGCAAGTTGGAAAATGGCCTTTTTGTCTGTCCTGTCTGTCCTGGGTCTTGGAGACACAAAAGAGGCTCTTCTGATAGTGCAAGAATGGGTTTTAGCTCTGTCACACAGACATACCACTTTTAAGCGTATAAAACTAGCCTGCTGTCCACTGACTACGCTCTGCTTCCTGTTCCTGTGGGAACTTCGGGATAAACTATCCAATGTCCCACCTCAGGTCATAATTATATCCATAGCAAATATCATCTATATACATTTGTTATCGCTGAATAAAGATTTTTTTATTTCTATTTCATACCAGACTTTGTTTTATACGTAAGATATAAGCCAATTTGACAACTAAATATAACTTTTACAGTAAGCTAAGACAGAATAAATAGGGAAACAGGCAACTTCGTATTAGAACTGAATAAGTTTAATTCAGTGAATGGAGGTGGATAAAAAATTAATTTTCGTCATCAGATACAATCAGAATTAAACAATAAAACCTTAAAATCTATGAATCATGAAGTTTCCAGTTGTTGAAACAAATAAAAGTTAACTTGAATGAAAGAAAACAAGTAGAAACGTTAATATTATCAAAAAACTTACGGTTGTCCCATGACCAGCATTTTTGTAGGACGCCAATCTCGATGCGCGAGTGTTTTCTGCCATTGTAAATAAATTAGGTTTAATCCTTATCAAAAATACTCAAAAAGCGACTAGCACGATATTAAAACAAAGAAATTTTAATAATTTTTAAGATTTCTTTCTTTCGAAATTTCGAATCGCACTTCAACGGGTAAATAATGACAGGCAACCGGAAACACATGTGTCATGTCAAAGTTGTAGGAATTGCCAACATCGAAAATCATATAATATAAAATCCTAAAATCCCATGGTATTAAAATCCTGATTTCTTTTAATCATTTGAATACTTTTATTATTAAATTGTTATATTTTAAATGTTTAAATATTTATTATATTATTAAATAAAACTTAATAATATAATTCACTTAGACCTTTTGGAAAACTTAGATGCTACCCTCAAAAACGCTTTAGAAAAAATTCTAAATTTAAACCTCGATCACCGCGCCTGGATTCAAGCCTCTTTACCTATTCGATCTGGTGGCATCGGTATCAGAAAAATTTCTAGTATAGCTCTTCCGGCTTTCCTTTCGTCCGTTCACAGCGTATCACATTTGTGTGCGAAAATTCTTAAAATGTCTTCAGCTGATATACACTGTGCAACGGATGCAATCGATGCCTGGAAGACTCTCTGTCCCAATGAAAACATCCCAGAGGCACCAAACCGACAAAAACTCTGGGATGTCCCTCTGGTACAGAGAGATTATAACTATTTGGTTCAAAATTCTATCAGTGATTTAGACCGCGCAAGGCTTCTTGCCGTCTCTGAACATGAATCAGGACACTGGTTACACGCACTCCCCTCCGCCAACCTCGGAACACTTTTCGACAATGGCAGTTTTCGAATTATCGTTGGACTTAGATTGGGTGCTGCCATTGTCGAACGCCATCTATGTTTATGTGGCAGTGTCGTCGACAGGAACGGACTACACGGGCTACACTGCCAACGCAGTGCCGGCAGATTTTCACGCCACGGCTCCATTAACAATATAGTTAAAAGGGCGCTTGCCACCATCGATATCCCTAATGTGTTAGAACCTGTAGGAATAACTCGCGATGATGGCAAGCGTCCAGATGGTTTAACCCTTGTCCCTTGGGAGCGGGGGAGGGCACTCGTGTGGGACGCGACATGCGTCGATACGGTTGCCCCTTCTCGCCTCGGGGCGACGGTGTCAAGGGCTGGAGCCGCGGCTGAAGCAGCAGAAGACGCCAAGCGGCGAAAATATTCCTCTTTATCTAATGAATATATTTTTGTTCCGCTTGGCGTCGAAACTCTTGGTCCGTGGGGTCCAAGTACTAAAAAATTTATTAAAAAAATAACCCCTCGGCTTGTCGACGCCGCTGGTGACAAGAGGGCTGGCTCATATCTCGCGCAGAGGATTGCAGTAGCTATTCAGCGCGGGAATGCAGCCAGTGTTCTTGGCACCATGCCACATGATCAAGATTTAGATTTTTAATTTAGTTTTTTAATTTAGATTGTAATTTAGATATTAATTTTAATTGTATATCAGAAAACAAATAAAGTACATTAATAATATAAAAAAAAAAAAAAAAAAAAAATTAAATAAAATAATAAAATAAGATAATAAAATCAAGTTTAGTGTATAAAAGATGTATGTAAGATAAAAGATGTGAACCCCCCAACAGCTGTTTCCTGTAATTTTTTGTTTACATTTGTATCGATTTTTAAATCGATAATAAATGTAAGGTACATGTTTACCAGACAAAAAAAAAATGATTTGGTACTAAATGTATTTTATTGAAGAGTTGTTTTAAATCAAGATAAATACTACTGTGGTCTGTGACTATAATTTCATTTGTAGTTTCAATATTACGATTTCTTGACAGCAGGGTATTGAGGATAATCTTATCAAGTGACAAGACTTGTATGATAATGATTATAATAAAAAAAGATTATAGTAATGTAACTTTTACTTCAAGGACAATATTTTAACCTTAATCTAAAGTCTGTTCGCCGAGAGTTGATAAATATTTTAATTCGTTTCAGACTAACGACTGTCGCTTTATCATTGCAAACCTTAAGGCGCTCGTTGCTTGTTTCCCGCTTTCGCTATTTGCGTGGTACGAGGCACGCAGTTGATGTCAAGCGCGGCCCGAACGGGCAAGCGAACGCTTGCTTTTGCTTTTCGTGTGTGCAAGTGCCCAACACTAGTGTCAGATTTTTCAAGCTGCCTAAAAGCATCTGACATAGCTTGTCGATTGCCTTACAATGATGATAGCCGGGACCAACGGCATATACGTGCCTTCCGAAGCACGGAGGAGCTTAAGAAATTTTTATGCCACTTATGGGTCCGGGCGTGGTCCACATTTGGATGGGTGCCCACCCATCCAAATGTGGACCACGCCCGGTGTCACTTTACATGCGAGAGAGAAAGAAAGCTAGTAATGCGCGCTCCCGCCGGGCTACCAAGCTCCTCAGCGATGACCATATGTTCCCATTTCATCCTGGAAGTAGTTACGAAGCCTAGTTAAGAAGCCCTGAATTTGTCAACTCTCAGCGAACAGAGTTTACTGATAAGACTACTTCATAACATCATCATCATCACGCCTTTTTAGTCTCCACTACAGGAGCACAACCCTCTCTGGCTGCTGTAGCCATACCTTGCCAGAGCAGCTAGAACCTTTGGCCTACACTATCCACGCTGGCCAGACGGGGTTAGAGAGGTCTCATTGATGTTTATAACCTTGATTAGCTTGTATTTCTTTGAATTAAGACTTGGAGTGGTCCTATTCTACTCTGCCAGAAATCACACGGCACTTCATAACATACAACTTATTCAATTAAAAATTAATTGCTAGTGCATATTCAATTATTATGATTATGTACCTAATTTAAAAATATACTTATGAATTTGTTTTATCAATTTTGATGTAATGTAAGTGTATGTTTTATGTACATTTATATTTTTAGTATAATTATATTTATTTTTTATGATAGTTATAGAACGTTTGTCTGCATTAATAAATATTTTCTTAGTACATACCTAAGGCAGACTTTTATTAGTAAAATATGCAGTTATGATGAGTATAATATCAATTAGTTAAGTTAGTTTAAGGTAAATTATGTTGCTTTAATTTGCTTGTAAATGCTACCAAATAACAAAGATAGTGACATAATCAAAAGAAAACTCTTTGTTTAAAACCATTAAAATGTCCAATATGCCATTGTGCTTTCCAAGGTAACAATCCACTAACTTCATTATTAATCAAACTGCATTGCGACATTTGCGACTCTACAGTCATCGAATTAATGCAGTTGAGATGAACATCTGAAAAAAAGCACTGAATAAAATAAGAAGAAGTAGGAGGCGTCCGTACGACAGATATTGAGTGGTGGGACGGGCCTAACATGCGCAAAGACGTATTACACCAAAATAATATAACATAAACTATAATTAACCTATGCCACGGCCGACACTTTCCTATGACGGATTAGAGTTCGAAACGATCGTAAATTGGCGTTATTAAAACAAGTTTACAGAGCATCATGAACGTGTAATTACGCAAAACGTTACGCCGCTGGGCGTGACATCACAAATCAGTCCGGTCGGGTTGAAGACAACACGTCGATTCACCGTCCTTATCTACTTTTGAAGATAGAAAGAGAGGGCTGCAGCTGGCAGGCCGGCGTTGATCGTATTCTGTCGAGGGTGTCGCCATTTTCGTTTTGACGAATATTGACAGCCAGGCAGACAGACAGCGGCGCGGTAGACGACGCAGCGTCTACGGGACTATTTTTATTTTGATTGTGATTCATTTAACGAGCACACATCGCTAGTTAATTCTCTGTTTAACAGTTTGTTGTCGAAATTGTATTTACTAAACGTTACCCAGTGACTTATGATAGATTCGTTCGGGAATTGCCGATTTTTGGTGCTAACCTCTTCCTTTTTTTACAAGTGTTTTTGAGAGACTGCAATCTGACTGTGATCGATATGTGCAAGATGTACTTCAGATGACTCTGCAAGATTATTCAACATTGTGTTGTTTTCTTCTGGTAAGTACTGAAATTATTTGATAAACGTTTATTAATGTGATTGTTGCAAGTATTAATTGTAGATATTTTGTTATGACTGTTGGGGCAGTGAAGGGTTAAATTTAGCCTAAGCGTGGTAATTGTCGTCTAAAAATGTCAGTCGTCCTTTGTTGCGGTAGCTCCAGTTTGTTTACGAACTGTCACGGGCAGTACACGGCCTAAGATATATTGCCTGGGTTGGCGACTATGCGTGGGCCGAATGCGCAAGGAAATAACCACCTTATCGCAAGAGTTTAAAGCCGAAATTTGGGTAACACACGCTGCGATAACGGCCCGTAGAATTAATTTATCACACGCCGCGCTTGACAAGTTGAAAACATAAATTCGACCTTGGTGCCCCACGTGGCTTTAAGATATTACGATTTCTGTCTAACTTTTTATGTTATTGCTCTAATCGATTATCGATTTTTGTTCCCGATTTTTTTATTGCACAGCGGAAGTGCAGGTGGCATAATTGCGTTTCTGTCAAAAAGTGACAGACTGTGAAAAAAATATTTAAAACTTTTTAGCATTCTTTATTTGTTCTTTTTCGTAAAAATTAAAAGTGATGAAAGTTTTATAGGTTTTGTTTATTTTTAAGATTTCCGAATAAAGGTTTAAAAAAATGGTAATGAAACAGGCGTAAAAATAATAGCTACTTAAATATGTATGTAGCACAAGTAATGTAAGTACATAAATACTAAAGTACAGTGCAATTAAGTAAAACCTAAAAAACGTTACATAACTCACTTCTAAATTTATTATTTCAAGGCTGGTAAGTACCTATAGATAAATAAATAGAACCACAAGATTATTTATAATTATGTATTTACTAAAATAATCTTTGCATACTGTTGGCATTGTAATAATTTTTTACTTTTACTTTATCACAATAATGACAATATAAGTAAATGTCTTATTTTTTTTTATAATTTCACTGATTGAGCTAGCCCCAAATACATACATACATACTATCACGTGTTTATCCCTAATGGGGCAGACAGAGCATTTTGGGTCTTGCGGCTGTATGCAGAGCCTAGGGCCGCAAGACTCAAAAGCCACTTAGCGTCATGGTGGGCGAGAAGATGGAAAAGCAATCAATACAGTGACGGGTTGCTAGCCGCATCGCCTGTTAAAATGATTCGCATTTTTGCCCATTCCCTCGATCGGCTTTTACGATCTGCGCGGGAAGAGAAGCAGCTGGTACATTCTAAGTTTTTTCTTTTCTCCCAGACCAGCATGGGAGCCCCAAAAGCCCCAAAGTAAGTTCAAAACTTGTGTTTTGGGATACTAACTCAATGATACTAAGTTTTATTACAAATACATATATATAGATAAACATTCAAGACAATTTCAATCTGAAAAAGATCATTTTTCATCTTGACCTGACCGGGAATCTGGGACCTCCGGTGTGGCAGCCTGGCATGATAACCACTAGGCTACAGAGGTCATCAAAATTGTCACCTCTCTTACCAATCATTTATCTCGATTTTTCTCTTTTATTACATTAAGTTCAGATTTTTTGCATCATATTTTTTTAAGAGTTAAACTCTTTTCCGTTATAAGTTCTGAACCTCTTTATGTTTTAACATAAATTTTTCTTTTATTTGATTGCAATAAAAATATTAAAACAAAATTATAGATATACCTAACTTACAGGTCAGCGACACGTAAATCTAGCGCTGATTGCCCGGAAGTCAAAAATTAATACTGTAACCATGTAATTTAATTTCTATTCAATCCAAATATATCTTTATAATCATAGGATATTTATCTTAATAATCGTCATTGTTTTGTTGCACAATTGTTGACGTCAAATGGTTACTTACGGCTAAGTTTACTGCCGCTTCCAAAGCGCTAGTGCAGAAGAAGCGGTAACAAACTGCACTACAGCATTTTCTTTAAGGATGTCAACTCACACGCACAGTATCCCCTTAACACTTCACTCAGCGCTTACTTGTACATCATATCATATCATATCGTATCATATAAGCCCTTTATCCTGAACTCTTGGGTTGCATTGGTGCTTTTTATAGGATGTCTCTGAGTTCAGTGTGTAGATTGTTGGCGAAAATAAACTACTTTTTTTGAAGTGAAAACTTCTTTAGCGGCATTGTGCACTTTTTTGGAATGGGTAAAAAATGTTAAACTCGCGTCAGGACACGTGACCTGATCGAAAATTCGTAAGACGGATGGAGAGTAGACAGCTGGCGCGGCGTAGGAGAGGGAGTATCCCCCTCTCTTTCTACGGCGCGGCGAAAATGTATGCCTGCGCCTGCTGTTTCGTATATCAAAAATGCACAACGTTAATATTCAAGTTTTCACTTCTGCCGGCACTCCCAGAGTGCAACTCGTCGTTTTTTTTAATCTAATGTTTCTCTTGGCAAAGACTTTCTCCAACCACTTCCATTGCTTTACACATACATAAAACAAAACATATAATTAAAAATTCCTAAGTATGTCTTTCTTTACAGTTTTACATATAAGCCATGCTCTTTGCAGTGTCATTGTATTGAAATAAATACACATGTAAATTTTTAGGCAGGTATAACAGTGTGGTTTGCCTTATCCATTTACACTAGTATAAACTAGCCGAAGCCCGCGACTTCGTTTGCGTGGACTTTCTGTATCTAGAAAAGGCTCATCGGGCTAAGCAACTTTTACTAAGGCGTCATTTTTATATTTCTTATAGTTTAGGTGTTCCATCTGCCAAAATCATTACGTTTATACCCTATATGTTGCCCTGGCTTAACAGCTATATAACAAAAAATGTTTCATTCCAAATCCGTTTAATATTTCCGGAAATTTGCGTGTACAAACAGACACACAGACAGAATATATATTTTTTAATTTTTACTACTATGTCTCCATCGCCCCCAATATTTTTTTTGGAAATATAGTTAATGTACAGACACACTTTTTAGGGTTCCGTAGCCAAATGGCAAAAAACCGAACCCTTATATAGGATTCGTCATGTCTGTCTGTCTGTCTGTCCGTATGTCCTGTCCGTAGGTATAACAGAGTGGTTTGCCATTGCCTTATCCATTTTCACACCCTAGTAAACTTAAGTCACTAGGGAACAGGGTTACTATTTAAAAATAACCATTTGGGGCAAGTTCAGTCAGTGATACTGAAAAACTTTCTGTAAAAACAAAAAAAAACGGCATCCCATACAAATCAATGTTCAGCTAAATAGAAATTGTATGGGAAGACAATTTTTTTATTGTTTTTCAATATATTTTTTATAGAAAATAGCTTAGTATCACGGAGTAAATTTTCTCCAAAAATGTTGCCAGTGTTTAAAAAGTAGCTCTTTTTTTCCTCAGGATTCTAGGTATCTTACCAAAAACATACAAACATGGGAAAATGACAGCCAAGTCCAATATTATGATACAGTGACGTAGTCAACTTCACATACAAAAGAATTGAGATCTTAATGAGTGCCTTAGTGATAAGTTCCTGAAATTAGTTTTTATCTACTGTCACATTATTTGCTATTTAAAAACTTATAAAGGATGGAGTAAAAAAGTATTTATTTCTCCAAAAAACAAAAATAAGAGTAAGTTTTTTAATTTCCTTGTTTATTTTATGGTTTTAAAATAAGATATTCATAATTTATATTAATAATAATACTAGTGTACCCGCGGGCTTCGCTCCCCATGGGAATTTCGGGATAAAGAGTACCCTATGTCCTTCCCCGAGTCTCAAACTATATCCATACTAAATTTCATCCAAATCGGTTCAGTAGTTTAAGCGTGAAAAGGTAACAAACAAACAAATATACAAACTTACTTTCGCATTTATAATATTAGTAGGATAGGATAGGTTTATGGAAACTGGTTCTCAGCAATGGTTGTTTATAGTTAGAATTGCTAGTAGGGGAACATATCCATATGTGATCCTTTTAGGTAGGGTCTTGTAAAATCCCACGCTTGGTTCTTCTTCTGATCGTGTGTGTTAGTGACTAACACTAGTGTCAGAGTTTCTAACCCGCCTTAATGGCCTCTGACATGGTTTTAGGTAATGACCAATGTCTAAGACAGTGACCGGGACCGACGGCTTAACGTGCCCTCCGAAGCACGGATCATCTTACTTATCGGACAAGCAGGTGATCAGCCTACAATGTCCTAACCAAACTAGGACAACAACACAAAGTCGTTGCCCCCGCCGGGAATGAAACCCGCGACCTCCGGGTATGAGCCGAACGCTCTAACCACTGCACCACGGAAGCACACTTGGTCGTAAAGGGTTTAGGATCTCCTTCAGTTTCGTTCGTCACCCTAGTCAATACAGTCTCACGCTTTTTGGAGCTATTTTCAAATTATAGCGTACTGCGTTTATCATTTTTAGGGTTCTTATCCTTATAGATTCGTCATGTCTGTCTGTCTGTCTGTCCGTATTTCACAGCCACTTTTTCCCGAAACTATAAGACCTATACTGTTGAAACTTGGTAAGTAGATGTATTATGTGAACCGCATTAAGGTTTTGACACAAAAATAGAAAAAAACAATAAATTTTGGGGGTTCCCCATACTTAGAACTGAAACTCAAAAATTTATTTTTCATCAAACCCATACGTGTGGGGTATCTATGGATAGGTCTTCAAAAATGATATTGAGGTTTTTAATATCATTTTTTTCTTAACCGAATACTTTGCGCGGGAGACATTTCCAAAGTGGAAAAAAGTGTCCCCCCCCCTGTAACTTCTAAAATAAGGGAATTATAAAACTAAAAAAAAATTATGATGTTCATTACCATAAAAACTATCAGCGAAAATTGGTTTGAACGATATCTAGTAAGTAGTTTTTTTTTAATCCGTCATTAATCATAAACGGCAATTTACCTTTCATTCAATCAAATCAAATATAAAAATTAAAAAAAATCATACTACAAGACTTTTATATTATGTTATTTGCTACTACGGAACTCTTTATGGGCGAGTCCGACTCGCACTTGGCCGCTTTTTTTTATAAGCTAAAACCTACTAGCATTTCGGAACGACCACTGCTGGTAAGATTACGCCGAAACAAACCCAGTTCAGTATTGGTCCCTACCCAGACTCTGAAATTTTATTATTAAAAAATTAATTCCTCTAATTTTTTTTTAGGAAATATAATATTCAATGCACAGTGCACAGTCACATTTTTTTTACTGTTTTATTGAATGTATAGATTAATTTCAGCCATTAAAATTCTAAAATTGCGAAACTTTATATCTCATCAATATTCCACTTTCTAATGTAAGTAATAGCGGGTAACACCTTTAAATGCCGATTAAATCTCATATTATGTTAATTAAGTGCTAACGCTCTCTCGGGTCATGGACCAATGGTCTATAAACCGACTTTTTAACGCAACCAATTTCCATGCTGGTGTGTCAAAAATATTAATCGGTTAATATATTTATTAAAAAATGATTATTTAATAACCAACTGAAATAGTAATTATAATATATGATCGTGAAAAAAAAAATATCTTTTTTTACAACAAGATGTCAACAAGAATAAAGCAAAATGTACTTGCCAACTGTTTTTTTTCTTATTTATCAGAATCTGCTAGTTATCATAACATTTTCTATGGGATGTGTATGAAATGCCAAACCGTGACGTCATTTTTTATTAACCCAGGATACTACCGTATATTATCTACCTACCTATATTTTTCGAAAGAAAAATTGATATATAAAGGTATAAGAAACATAGGTTTAAAATAAATTCTCAAAGTCTAAAAATTTCCCAACTTCCATAACCTTCAAAATATTATAATAACCAACCAAAAATTTTCCACTCCGCTTGCAAAACTGAAGAATATCTCGGTTTTCCCGCGAAAAAACCGCTGTGACAGCGAAAAAGGCGGGAACGGGCGCCATTATTGCCAAGTGACGCCGTGGCCGGCGTATAATTGGCTGCCGGAGTTATGGACAGATTTTAATAACGTTAAACCCAAAGTTATGGCTGTCTGAGGAGACATTTTTGATTTATTGACGTCAATATTGGTGAAACGTTGGTATTATAACATGACTGCTTACTACAGGTGGACCACGAAGTTGATAGACGTCGCTTCTTCTTTCTTCAGACTCTCAAACTTCCGCTCGCTTCATTCACTTGTTCAATTCATTATTCATGATTATAATACTTTTACATCTTTATCCTTCTGCCTCTGTAGTCCAGTGGTCAAGGTGTCCGTCTTGTTATCCGGAGGTCGTAGGCTCGCATTCCACTGGAAAGCATACTTTGTGCAAAGTTGTTTCCAGTCTGATTAGTATATTGCAGGCTTGAATCACCTGATTATCCGAAAAGAAAGATGATATTCGGAAGGCACGTATAAAATGTAAGATCCGTACGCTCTAGCGTTTACTCAAATCTATCCAAGGATTAGTTCTGGTCTACCCTTTGGTTGCGGAGGTTAGACGGCAGTCGCTCTGTGTAAAAACCAGTAACCTTGTCAAATCACCTAGGTTAGGTAGCGGACCCCGGGCTCTGAAGCGTTACCGCTGAGGATGCAACCGGGAATACGCTCGAATGATGATGATGACGCCTTCACGTCTATTCCTAATGGACGTTGGACAAAAAGCTGCAACCCTAAAGTGGATCTGGGCAAAACATGTTTGCCGTATGCCCGAAGAACTCTGGGCCAAATCAGTGACACAATCAGACACAATATATTCCTCAAAACGGAAAATGGAAGCCCGATAGGCCCAGGAAGAGGTGAAGAGACGAGCTTGATTCCTACTGCAAGGATTGAGCCTCAAAGGCCCTAGACCGAGAGGGATGGAATGCTGGAAGGAAAGCCTTTGCCCTATGGGACAGTAAAGGCTGAAAAAAGAAAATAATTAAAATCCCTAAAAGGGCAGGCAAAGCATTTTGGATCTTGTGGCCCTAATTATTAGAAAGTTAGTTCGGTGTACAAATCTTAATCTTTGGTGATAACAATTCAAAATATCTGTGTGCATGTGGTCAGACCAATATGTATCTAAGCAGAAATCCCCCTAATCCCAAGGTAATTTTTAACTTTTAGCCTCATGGTGGGTGAAAAGTTGAGAGAAGAAATTAAAATGGAGATTGTTGCTAGCAATATCGAGCATGATTTTCATTTTCATTAGAGCTTTTGCAGTCTGCGCCGGAAGAGAAGCAGCTGGTACGTTAAAAGATTCTTCTTTTCTCCAAGAAAGACATGGGGGTATCCAAAAAATCACTCCAAGTAAACTTATAATTAAAAAAAAAAAGTGACTTTAATTCTTCATAAGTTCCACTCCACCAAAATACGCTTTCTCGATGCGAATGCTTAGAATAATTGAGGTGTTCACTCGATTTCTCGAGGATTTCATCCTGATCTTCACCTGGTGAATATCAGGAATACTCTTTCAAATAAAAAAGGAGTTTTATAGATTAAAATGCCGTGTGGATTCCGGCAGAGTAGAATAGAGCCACTGCAAGTCCGGTGGATGTCGTAGAAGGCGACTTGGGAAATACAAGCTAGACAAAGCAAATAAACATCAATGAAACCTCTCTAACCCGTCTGGCCAGCTAGGAGTGTGTAGACAAATCCTATGACTGCTCTGACCAAGTATGGCTCTCGTAGTACAGAGAGGGTCGTGCAGCAGTGAAACAAAAAGACCTGATGATGATGATAAATCGGTTTAAAAATGGAGAAGTTTGAGGGTCATACATAAAAATATATATTTAGGTACTTATACCATTCTAATCGAGAAGCTCCTAATTTTTATAAGTCGCTTAAGAATTGTCTAGCTTTATTCGCTTGTTCAATCAAAGCAAACCCAATTTAAATCCAGAAAGACAAATGAATCCAACGTAATTTTGAAGGTAGATAACGCATCTCATATAGGGTAGGTTGGTGTTGATTAGAACATTTCCCTTTGTGATCGTCGCTATCCAATTTAGGGTGAGACAAGGGTTGGCCTGTCTGATGTGTCTAATATATGTAATTGATGTTTTACATCAGATATCATACGGCCAAGTGCGTGTCGGGCCACGCGTAGTGTAGAGTTCCGTAGTTACGAATGCCGATAGTGAATTTTGAGTTCACGCGACTAATAATGTCTAAAAACCCCATTTTCATATTTCAGAAACGGACCCCTAAATCGAAAAATAGTATTCACAAATTCACATGTTATAGATACGAGTAAAAAACATCCAAGACCTAGGAAAATTTGTAAATGGCTATTTTCCAACTGGGCACCGGAGATCGAACCCGGAACCTCTACGGCAGACTAGCATGGTGACCACTACGCCACGGAGGTCGGTCAATTTTCCTCACACATAGCTAAAAACCTCCACAAGGAAACTTAAAAAAATGCATCGAAATCGTACCATCCGTTTTAAAAATTAAAATATAACGTATTGCGGTATTGCATTATCCTCCGATTGAACCAAAATGCACGTAAACCAGGAACGAGTAGCTAAATAATGCACAAAACAAAATGTACAGAGCCGGCCTTTGTTCTCAACTTTTAATTCAGACTCTTTAACTACCCGTCCTTTGTCTTTTACGTGGTTCGCAATCTAAGCTTTGCAAGTCTGAACATGGTAAATACGAGTACTGTAAGTTGTACAATTTACTTAATATATTTGTACCTTTATACAACGTGAACATACATACATACTCATACTATCACGTCTTTATCCCTAATGGGGCAGACAGAGCATTTTGGGTCTTGCGGTTCTATGCAGAGCCCAGGGCCGCAAGACCCAAAAGCCACTTTTAGCGTCATGGTGGGCGAGAAGATGGAAAAGCAATCAATACAGTGATGGGTTGCTAGCCGCATCGCCTGTTAACATGATTTGCATTTTTGCCCATTCCCTCGATCGGCTTTTACGATCTGCGTGGGAAGAGAAACAGCGGGTATATTCTAAGTTTTTTTTTATCACGTGAAATATAAATTTTACAACGTGAAAGGGGTAATAAATCGAATCACGGGCTATACTAGATCGCTAAGTATAATGATGATACAATAACAGTCAAAAATAAAAACTAGGCATTTCTATACTAAAGTGTGCAACGGCCTGGGCAATTTGTATGGGAATGTAGAATTTTTTGACTGTACTTGGTAGAGTCTGGTCATCGAAACGTGATCATGACATTTTTTTTAAATTTAAAATATGTAGGTATGGCAATACTTTTTGTAAGTACTAATAAGTTAGTTATTACGTGATGCCACAGATTACTAATAAATGGGTACTTTCCTGGATTAAAAACATAATAATGTAATTTGTTATGATAATCCATTTATAATGTGATTTTAGATTTATTATTGCAGGAAAATTGATATTAAGAGCGCTATTTGACTCCAAGAAACCTCTTATGACGTCATCTGCCTGTATTTCATACAAATCCCATAGAAAATGTTTGTTTTGACTTATAGAAAAAAGTGTCTGATTTGACTTGTTGGAAAATAGCGAATTACTAAGATTATGCCATTTTCTCACACGTCGAAGAAGTGTTTTGGGTGATAGTCATGAATTTGGAGGGTAAAAGAACTTCATGGAGGTAGTTTAGTCCACGCGTTATATTTACTGAATAATGAGTCGTGTTTTCTTTCATTTTCATGCGGGCTAAACATAGCCAAGCATAATTAACATACTCGTAGCCTTGAATATTAAGGTACAAATTAAAAGTTAAGCATTAATTTTGAGAATTTAAGAAAGAAATAAAATAGATTGCAATTTACATACTAACGTAAACGTACCTAAATGGATGTTAATTTCAGGTAACGTAGGTACTTAGGTAGTTTTCGAAATAAATCTGTAGCACATTGTTATTTAATTGCAGTTTATTTTTACAGGAGAAATTGCTGTATATCGAAATATTTCTTCGCCTATAAGTCTCGATTGACCGACTTCCAAATAACCGGAAGCGCCCCGCAGTTTCGAATTCAAATTTGAAATTGGATCGAGATGCTGACGTCGAGAGGGCGCCTAGTGACGCTTTTGTTTGTGAATGTTTTCTTTTTCCGGCAGTAACCGTAGATTAGGGTGGCCAGTGTCAATTTTTGTTTTTCTTTCGAGACTTTGGAAACAAAAGGTTTTAATGCTTTGTCCTGACCATAGATAATTAAAACTTTTTACTATTTCAAGTTGGAAAAATATAGCGATATTTTAATTTTAAAAGTTTAATGCATAAAGGACAGTAATAGAAGCTATAATTTGAAATGCAGATGGTTTAAAGGTGCATTATAACCACGTCCAGGTGGTAAAGAGTCTTAAATACCGGTATTAAAAGATCAATTATGATGTTAATCATATGAACGAGTTCATTAATTATGTACTATTACCGTTTTATATTGCGACTAATAAATAATTCGTCCACAGTATAAATAATGTAATAAATATATAGGGACAAATTACACTGATTGAGCTCCAGTTCGAGATTTGTGTTATGGGATACTAACTCAACGATACTATATTTTATAACAAATACATATACCAAGAGTCCAAGACCCAAGACAGTTTGGAAAAGGCCATTTTCCAACTTGCCCTGACGAGGAATCGAACCCAGAACCTCTGGGTGGCGGACTAACATGGTCACCACTACGCCACGAAGGTCGTCATAATTTACATGCCTACTCATTAATTTTATTATTTATAAATAAGTAAAAAAAAATTTGGTTAATCTTTTGAACGTCAGCCAAGTGTTCCCCGTACAATACATATACCAAGTAATCCCGTTTCTATCCTAATATCTCCGCCATTTGACTTGCAGTTTAAGCAGGAACCAACATTTGCATTTTGACTCGTCAACTAACTGAGAATAATCCTTTTTGGCACCCGATGCAAGAGTATTAGCAAGATACCTCATATAATAGAGATGTGGACAACATTTTTTACAGGTTAATATTTTAAACTAGCCTAAGCCCGCGACTTCGTTCGCGTGGACTTTATGTCCCTAAAAATGCTCATCAGGCTGAACAACTTTTACTAAGGCGGCATTTTTATATCTCTTATAGTTTAGCTAGACCATTATGGTTCTGCATCAGGCGTTCCATTTTCCAAAATCATTTATACCCTATATGTTGCCCAGGCTTAATAGCTATATAACAAAAAAAGTTTCATTCGAATCCGTCCAGTATTTCCGGAGATTTGCGTGTACAAACAGACAAACAGACAAACAGACAGACATTTTTTTTTAAATTCTTACTCTATTACTACGTCTCCATCGCCCCCAATATATTTTTTGGAAATATATTTAATGTACAGACACACTTTTTGTACTGTTTTATTATATGTATAGATATAGATGATGATTTGGTTCGTCATTTTGTGAACAACCTGAAATCGCAAAAAAAAAACCGATAAATAAAACCTACGCAAACTACACAAGCAAGCACGCATCGGACAGGGTTTAAGCTACTATGGAAAATGTTTTTTTTTATTATTTTAAGCTATTGCATAGCTTCTATCGCGGGCCATGAGCGCGGGGACCGAATCCAGAAATTCCGTAACGAAAAAACCTCACGCTCCCCACTCCGCCTACCATGTAGGTTGCCGCTTCGTCTCCGTCGTCCGTTTGCGACGTTGCCGTCCTTCCTTGTATCGAACCACCTTAATGCAATAGCTTTACCGCGGCAGTCCCCGAGTGCCACACGTCTTTTTTTATTATTAGTTGTTACCTACTCCGTGGTAACGTACTTATCAGTAAAAAAACAAATCCGTAGCCGGGTTTTAGTTAGTAGTAGTATCTTGTTTCTTTTCTCCCAGACCAGCATGGTAGTCTGCATTTCTTATAAATATGCCAGAGGGCGAGCGCAAGTCAATATTAGAGCACATGTGTTCGGGAGGCGAAAATGTTATTTTTATGCGGCCTACATGGAAATGCTAGGGATGGGGTGCTGTGTCGATTGTTGTGTTGTGATATTTGTAATAATAAAAAAAAAACCGGCCAAGTGCGAGTCGGACTCGCGCACCGAGGGTTCCGTACAAATTTAATACCTCTACGCGTTTATGAGGAAATGGGTAGTAAGTTTAAAATTATTAAAAAAATATATATTATGTGATGTAACTAAAAATTTATGGTTTTCGTAATTTTTCCTTTATCTATGCTATAAGACGTTGCTTCGTACCAAATTTCAAGATTCTGAGTTCACGGGAAGCACCCTGTAGGTTTTGATTCCCTTGCAAGTGTCGAAAATTTGCGGCATAAACGGCTGTATCTTTTGATTGCGTTGGCTTAGAAGTTTGATTTTTTCACAGCTTCAAGGGACAGTAGACCTGAGTAATTGATATAAATTTCAGCTTCATACCTCCACGCGTTCCTGAGAAAAAGGGTCTTGACAGACGGACGGACGGACGGACAGACGGACAACAAAGTGATCCTATAAGGGTTCCGTTTTTTCCTTTTGACGTACGGAACCCTAAAAATAGTTCAGTACAATAAGTTTTATTATTTTCACAAAAACAACAACGAATTACAATTGAACTAAAAACTAAATTAAAACAAAACCAGAAACTAAATTTAAAATCACGTTGAAAATGGATGTATCACTGACAAGTGATATTGTTTTGTGACGTTTTGTTCCCTTATCAGGTCATAATAATCTATTTTTGACCCTGGATACTACCCAATTATTTCTATAGAAATTTCTTCCAGCAGACCCATGACTCCCGTAAGACACTTTTCTGTCTGAACTGTTAGGGATTAGGTCGAAATACGTACTTAATTGAACACTATATTATTATCACAGGATATTTATAATATCTCTTAATAATCGTCATTGTTTAGTTGTACATGGTGTCCGGTGTGTTTGTTCGGCCGTTCTCGCCTACAGGTTGCACTTCTCAACCAATTGTCGTGAAATTTTGTAAGGAAACGTTAAAAAAGTATATTTCAACCATTTAAAAAAAATACACCTCTTGTTTGTTACCCTTATTAAGACGCCACTTTTTTTTGTCCGATAAATTTCAACGAATTGAGGGTAAAAAAAAACGATCACTTAATTAACAATTAACGATCGCGATTCACCCTCAATCGCGACTCGAGGTACACAGCTCGCAGAGCCACTAGTGTATATTTCCATTGAGCCAATGTTCGCCCAAATTCCTGGATGAAGATCGATAGATACCATATCGATACATTTTATCGACAGCACCCCATCCCGCCCCGCACCCTTTCTTGCCAATACGAAACACGAATTTGTTTTCTAATACCATCCCTCTCAATTATTTAACGAATATTACCATATGCCGGGGTCCGAGCGTACCTTGCCAGTCAGCATGTAAGCGAGTCTTGATTTTCTTACGGACGTATTACTTTTTATAGGTTATAAAATGACATATTGCAGAAAAATCGGCACAAAATTTATAAACCACTTATTTGTTACCAGCCGAAGCCCGCGACTTCGTTTGTGTGGACTTTATGTCTCTGGAAAATGCTCATCAGGCTGAACAACTTTTGCTAAGGCGACATTTTTATATTTCTTACCTTCTTATTATAAAACGCAGATTAACTATGTTACTAGGTTTAAACCATTATCCGACCAAATTAAGTTGACGTTTTCAGATGAGACAATGGTGTACTTATTATTAGATGTCAACTTGAATTGGTCGGATAATGGTTTAAACCTAGTAACATAGTTAGACTGCTTTTTGTAATAAGACGGTTATAGTTTAGCTGGACCATGGAAAATCATATCCTATATGTTGTCCAGGCTTAACAGCTATATAACAAAGTTTTATTCGAATCCATCCAGTATTTCCGGAGATTAGCGTGTACAAACAGACACACAAACAGTGTTTTTGTTTTTTTTGAAAGAGTATACTTGTAAGGGGTCTCTTAGAAATTTTATCAAAATCGGTTTTGTAGTTTAAGAGTGAAGTCAGTTTTTAGTTTTGAAAAATTATAAAATCCTTGAAGATAATTAAAAAAGCAATAAATTAAAAAATTAAACAAATAATTTGGCGCCAAAAACCGCTAAGTAGAATTTTTATTATTTGTTTTAGTTTATTATTATGTATTTACCAGTTTTCCTCGATTACTTGAAGACGTCTGGACTAATTAAAAAAAAAATTCTGTATAAAAGGGAAATACTTGTCTGGTCCCATATAATTGGAACTTAGTTCCTTATCGCGCGTTGCGAAAGGAGGTTAGACAGAAAAAATTAAGGCCAAAAGTTGTAACGACACTTTTTGCTATAGTTGTAAGCGTGCGGCAAGTTATTTTCGTTTCGTCTTTCTATTTCGCATTGAACAGTGTGGTGTCGCGACGATTATTTTTGTTGAGTGTATACAGGTTTTTTGTACATAATAAATAATAAAATATTATTATAACTTAAAAAAATATACCTTTTACCTTCACTAATTAATCGAAAGGAACCTCGTTCCATTTCATCCGGGTGTCCCTTGACACCTCTCAAGTTTTTTTTTTATCATAATCGGTTATGCAGTTTGGTGTTAGTTTAAGTTTAAAAAAAATATAGAATAAAGTCATGAATTAAAAAATTACTTAGTAAGTAGATCCATCGCATAACTTCCTCTTCCAAGTCGGTAGCAACATTACCCAACCAGAAATATAAACGGGTTCTAACCAAACACATTGTTTAGCACAATTAAGCGTTTTTCACCTTTTAACTTCTATTTTGGACTAAGTGATCGTAATGGCTCGCTTGGGGGTCCTTAATTGGTAGATGTAAGGCATAAGCGTTAGCGGTTATTCGTACTTCTTAGTGACATTTTAGACTACTTGCATTTCGTACGAATTGATATTTAGACAGCTTTTAGCAGTAGACATGACGACCTCCATGGCGTAATGGTCAACACGCTATACCGCCAACCCGGAGGTCCGTGGTTCGATCCCCAGCCAGGGCAAGTTGGAAAATGGCCTTATTCAATTTTTCCTGGGTCTTGGATGTTTATCTAATCTATATATGTATTTGTTATAAAATATAGTATCGTTGAGTTAGTATCCTATAACACAAGTCTCGAACTTACCTTAGGGCCAGCTCAATCAGTGTAATTTGTCCCTATATATTTATTATTACATAATAATAACATAAGGGATAATTTTATTTTGATTCAATTGCGGCTACTCCCCTATGTTGTTATGTCTACTATTGAAAGTGGTCTAAATATAAATTCGCACAAAATGCAAGTAATCTCTAGTTAAAGATGTTTTTTAGCCTACTCCTATCTCGATCTACCTTTAAATAGTATAGATACATATGATTAACTAGCTGTTGCCCGCGACTTCGTCTGCGCAGGATTATTACACAATATCTTTTTAAATTGTAGCCTATGTGTTATTCTGATGTATAAGCTATATTATTGTAAAGTTTCATTAAAATCCATTCAGTAGTTTTTACGTGAAAGAGTAACAAACATCCATCAATACTTACAAACTTTCGCGTTTATAATATTATATAAGTAGAAAACTGCCCCCGTGGTGTTGTGGTTAGAGCGTTTGGCTCATACCCGGAGGTCGTGGGTTCGATTCCCAGCGGGGGTAACGACTTTGTGTTGTTGTCCTAGTTTGGTTAGGACATTGCAGGCTGATCACCTGATTGTCTGATAAGTAAGATGATTCGTGCACGAGGGCACGTTAGGCCGTCGTTCCCGGTCCCTGTCTTTAAAACCATGTCAGAGGCCTTTAAGGCGGTTTAAAAACTCTGACACTAGTGTTAGTCACTAACACACACGATAAGAAGAAGAAGTAGGAAGTAGGATATTCAAAGATAAATAAATAAATGATTTGTAACATAGGTTAAAAAAGTCTTTATAACTTGTAGACTTGACGCTTATACCTTGAACCACCACGGTCATAATGTTTGTTGATTAGCGCCAGTACGCTATGAACTGGTTTTGTTTGAACCGCCAGGAAGTTAACGCGTGTAAGTACAACAGAACATGGGCTTTCATGTTCCTATTTATCATAGCCATGCCTACCCATCGTCTAATAAACATATCTGTCTTTCTTCCTTGTCACTAGATGGCGCTATAAGGTATCTAATAATTAATACATTAAAATATTTATTACTATTACGCAAATAGTAGTAGTGTTAATGTGACTTATATGAGATGCAATAAATATTTTTGAAGTGTATTTAACACTTTCTTTGTCACTTTTTTGCTAGTCGTGTGTGCTGCCATCTCTGTGCGGCTACCCCGCAACTAGTTTGCCTACTTACAGTCCCTCCAATAGTTTCTATGGCGTTGGGTATCAGTTACGTTAGTAATTATATTATCTTTGTCATAGCATAGCTTGTTCAAGCTTTGCTGCTTTTGATAAATAAGTTTGACGCCAATATTTGTCTGTGGCATCGTAGCTCTGGAACTCTAGACCGATTTCGATACGGTGACGTGAGAGCAAGTTTTCTTGCCGTGGTTCTTTTAGTTCAGTCAATGAGTGTTTATAAAGGGCACGTAGATGGAAAAGTCGGAAGCAGAAAGCTTACACCTCGAAAAAGGTGCAGGATGGAAAATGGAAATCGGTTCAGTCGTTCAAAGGGATGAATGAACGTTTGAAAGTCGTTGTTTGTAATTTGCCTAGCAAATACACTTGTTTTCTCCAAGTATGTTATGCTACAATCACCTATAAATAAGCTGATGACTGTGCGAAATGGAAAAAAATTTGAGAGGTGTCAAGGGACACCCGGATGGAACGAAGTTAGAAAGAGAGAGAGACAGACAGAGAAACACGCGCATACCGCACGGCTTACAACTATAGCAAAAAGTGTCGTTACAACTTTTGGTCTTAATTTTTTCCGTCTAGCCCCCTTTCGCAACGCGCGATAAGGAACTACGTTCCAAAAATTGAGTGTCGTGAAACACTCGGTTGGAACAAAGTTACAAAAATTGAAGCCCCTTAAGAAACTTCCGAAAATTCCAGCCCCTAAAACTTCGTTCTTTGTTCCAAAAACTGGAAACATTAAGTAGTAAGTAGTTAGTAGTAAAGTGGTTTTGCGATCTGCTACCTCAACCCTACTTGGGCAAATAGTATTCATTCCTTTGAATAATAATATGACAAACCTAATTGATTTATCATTGTATTACACTAGAAATATCTACGCGTAATGTATGAGTCAGATTATTTATTACTATCGCACATAGTAAAAACTAGAGATGTGCCGATTAGTCGGCGACTAGTCGGTAAAGCCGACTATCCGGCCACTATTGTAGTCGGCGACTAGTCGGCGAATATTCGGCACAGAGCGCCGCCTATCCGGCTATTATCCTAGTTGGCGAATATTCGGCAAAGAGCGCCGACTATTCGGCTTCTTTTGTGTATGTATTTCTCAATAATATGTACATAATAACAGGTAAGAGTTATTAGGAACATTCAATAAAATCTTGATTATTTGAAAAACACAAAAACACCGCTCTGTCCTTACAAAAGCAAAAATCAAGAAACAATGCGAAGTAAACAAAACGGGTTCCGACACGATCGCAGCCACGGGAATCCCCGAAACCGTAATCGGCTGGCCGAATAGTAGGCCGACTAGTCGGCCTTTTCACAACCGACTATTCGGCTAGTCGGCTAGTCGGCTAGTCGGCCAAAGTCATAATCGGCACATCTCTAGTAAAAATCCTTAGAACAATCGTTTAGTCGAAATAGTTGGAAAGTATTAATTTTTAATTAGTACCCACTGATACACCGCATATGGGTGGATGATGAAAGCGACATAACATTTTAACAAAAATCTATCTAGTAGGTAATATATCGTTTAATGTAAAATTAATTTCTAAAGAAAGAAATCTTTTTAACCTTTCAAAAAGGAGGAGGTAATATGTTTATTTTTTATGTTTGATTACCGATTATTCGAAGACGCCTGGACCGATTTGGAAAATTCTTTGGTTGAAAGGCTATACGAGTACTTATTAGGTAGGGAAATTGTATCAAAATCGGTTATGTGGTTTGGAGATAAAGTCGGTTTTTAGTTTAGAGAAATTATTTTATACTAGCTGTGCCCGTAGGCTACGCTCCCTGTGGGAATTTCGAAATAAAAACTATTCTATGTCCTTCCCTGGGTATTAAACTATATCAATATAAAATTTCATCTAAATAGGTTCATTGGTTGAAGCGTGAAGTGGTAACAAACAAGTAAATATACAAACTCACTTTCGCATTTATAATATTAGTAGGAAAGATTGCGTTTGGGTTAGCTCGAGGTCTTTTCAAACCTGTAAGCCAAAAGAACGTGAACATCGTAAATACACGACTTTTACACACATATTGCCCCAATAAAACGTATGATAGTTACGTGTGCGCTTACAAATCAAATGCTTTGCATAAATTGCCAATATCAGCCACAGAGAGGTCGTGCGTGACACAAATATTGTCTGTGGTTGGTTGGTTGTCTATGGGCGGTGAACCTGGCTTGGCTTTTTAAATGTCGAACCCCAATTTGAAAATAGAAAACTTGTAGAACTCGCGGTGTTCCTACAACCCGATTAAATCTGTGTTTTTAACCTATGACTCAAAAGAGGGGTGATATAAGTTTAACGCTAATATTTGTCTGTATGTCTGTTGCATCGTAGCGCTTGAATGGATTGACCATTTTTCTATGCGCGTGTGTGAACGGGTAGTAAGAATATCGAGAGTTCTACTAGTTTTCTTTATTTCGTTATAGGTACATTACAAATATTATTGTAAAGAGTTATTGAGTATTGCACTGTACGGTTGTGAAACATGGACAATGAACCAAACGGATCGGAACGGATAAAAGCCTTTGAGATGTGGTGTTGGAGACGCCTGGAAAGGATAAGCTGGACAGAGAGAAAAACCAACAAAGAAGTGCTGGAAATGGTCAATGAGAACAGAACGATTATGCATACAATAGAAAATAAGACGAGGAAGAATGTTTGGCCACCTTATGTGGCATGACAACTTCATAAAAAACATAATGGAAGGGAAAGTGGAAGCCAAGAGAGGAAAAGGAAGACCAAGAAGTTCGTTCTTGGATGAAGTAAAAATAAGGCAAAAGTTGTGTCATAGGGAGGTCAAGCATTTAGCGGAAAATAGGGAGACATGGAAAATACTCCACCGACAAGGACCTAGTTCTTTTTATTGATGATGATGATGAGGTATATTAGATTTACGTGTTCCCACTACCGTAAAACTAATTTTTAATTTACAAAACACCAAACTAAAAGTACCATTCAGTTTATTTTTCGCTCTAGCAACACTGGTTCGACAAATTGAACTAATTGTGCAAGCGTTGAGTGCTCCTACGTGTTTTTTGGGCGCGAAGACACTCTTTAATTATAAGCGAAGGGCTGTTGAAGGTAAGTGGTTTTGAATCGACGACTTTGAGAGGATTTTTAATTGAGCGTGTACTTTCGCCATTTTAAGCCAATTAGAACATCGTCATAATATATAAAACACAGACCAACTTTCTTACTAGGTTTGAACCATTATCCGACCAAAAGTTGACAAAAGTAATACCTATAGCATTGTTCATGAAGTTAGAGTTGCCCTCTAACTAATTCATGCCATTGTCTCATCTGAAAAACTCAGCTTGACTTGAATTTGGAATAAAATTCCTTTTCGGACGGTATGGACGGGGATATATCACTTGACAAGCTATCCGCTTGTAGCTTTCCAACGGTGAAAGAATTTTTAAAGTCATTCCAGTAGTTTCGGCGCCTATTCGAAGCAAACAAAAAAAATCTTTCCTCCATATAATATTAGTTTAAACTAAGAAAGTTATTTCGTTGCAACCGAACGTCAAACTCACGCATTTTTTAAAAATATAATTGTAATTTTGTACAAGCTTCTATTGCAAATTGTAAGGTCAAAGTACTCATTATTAACACAAATGAAATTAATCCAAACTCGAGGGATTTGCGTCGTTTTACTACTTACTTCCATCGACCATCTTTCGTCTCCGTGACTAGACCCTAGACATTGTCTACCATAAAATACGCGTCAAGATAAATTAAACGAGTCCTACTCAATGAGGATATGTTGTTTTTCAAGACTTTTGGCTCATGGTCATCATTGAGATGCGATATCTTTGAAGTAAAGACGAAAAAATAATCACTTTTTTGCTGACTGTACAAAATGCTCCAACCCTGTACATAAAGACATATCTTTTTAATATGCAACACCCTACATATGTCACATTTTGCTACTCGACGAGGTAGGGTCCCCTTCTTAGTCTATAAGGCATAAAGGTTCTCGAATGGCGACCACGTACGGACAAGAGAAGCGTAGGACCCACAAGTTGTCTTAACGACCTGACCAAGGTAGCTGGAAAGTGCTGGATGCAGGACGCTCTAGATCGGTAATTTTGGAAATCTTTTGTAGAGGCCTATGTCCAGCAGTGGGCGTTATGCGGCTAAAATGATGAAGAATTTAATCACTGAGAAAAAGCTGAACCAGTTTTGCTATTTGATAATGATGATGATGAAGTAGAAACCGCTCCAAAGCAACTCAACTAACGATCGATTAACCACAAGTCCTTTACCTAATTGTCCATCGCTGGTCATCCAGGAATACGCTGAGAAGAGCCTAAAATTGAAATAAGGAGATCGGTATCTTATAAACAGTAGTGGGTCCCATCTGCTTACTGCATAATTCAGCTGCACTCGCGACTAGAAATGTCTATTTTGTGCGGAATCTTCTCAGATAGGGTTGCGAGTGCTCGATAAAAGTATCGATATGTTTATTTTTAAGCTATGTAATTCCATCTTGGCGCGGTCGCAGTTATTATTTATTAAACTTAATTCAAATAAACTTGCCAAGTAAGTGTCGGGCTACGCGCAATGCAGGGTATTTAGTTGCGAATGCCGACTTGGGAGTTCACGGGACTAAAATCGTCAAAAAAACTATTTTTCAATTTGTATGAAATTTTACTTTTCCGAGTAAATTTTATAAGTTGGTCGCCTATAATTATTTAATTTGTACTCTGATAGTTTTCCTTTTAATTTGATATACTACTGCTGTCAATTTTTTTCCCGTGTCTATATACAACCATTTAGACAGATGGCTAGCTTTCCTTATTACTGAATAAATATAAATTAGATTCTTAGATTCCATCGCTCTGTGGTGTAGGAGGCGACTGTATTCAAACGCGGTTGGATTAGGACTCTCTTTATGAATAAGTTTTTGATAAAATATATACTTACAACTATAGGGTGGCCAACTTGGAGGTATACACTTTTTTTTGCCGCCATTTTGTTTTGCCGGTAAATATGACAGTTGTTGCATGAATATTACTTTGTGTAGATACGGCAATTTATTATGGAGCGTTTTACGACGGAACAACGTGTACAAAATATTAAAACGTTTTACGAAACATTAAAAAGAATGTTTCCCGGTCGATTAATTTCGAGAAACGGTGACATTGATTGGCCCCCAAGATCGCCTTATTTAACAGCTCCTGACTTTTTTCTGTGGGGCTATCTAAAGGGACGTGTCTATGCTAATAGGCCAATGAACCTTCAACAATTAAATTAAAATATTCGAGACACAGTCACTGAGATAACGTAGGAAATGTGATAAAAACGCGATGAAAAGGATTCACATCTGTGATGCTGCTAGAGGTGGACATGACTGACATTATTTATCATGTTTAACTGCCGGCCCTAAATATTATATTTAACAAGGAATTCTTGATATATTTTATATTTCATAGACTAAAAATACAAAACTAATGTGTACCTGTTATTTGGCCACCCTGTAGAATATCTGTCCTACTACACTACAGCTCGTTTGAAAAAGTATCGACATAGTCACACTACCAACACTATAAACCCAACGCGGCAAAGTTAAGTTGGCTATTCCGATGCCGGCCGCGTTCGATCGGCCGCGAATTTTGAATATTTACTATACACGTACCATAGACACAGCCGCTGAAAAGTTTCGCGGGATTTATTGAAATGACATTTGTTTTTGGCAGCAAAATGGCGGACCTATTTTACTCTGCGCCTTTGCAAAACTATATAAGTTTTTTGAATCCTACTCAATGAGGTTATGTTGGTTTATAACTGAGTTCCGTCGAATATCTCCCGGCTCCATTATCAGAACAGCTCATTGACTTAATAATATTGTATTGTCATCCGACTTTCACAAGTATACAAAATTTCAGCTAAATGGGTTGAAAATTGAGTTGAAAGATTTGACCTAAACAAACATTCATACAAGATACATTGCGAGTTAAATGAAAGCTTGTGAAATAGTTGCTTTATAACTTCTTATTGGTTCTTGTTTTTAAATTACCTAGGTATCACGCCAAACTTCTTGGTCTTTAAATTGTCACAACTAAGTATTATAAGCCGGACAAATTAAAAAACGATTTTCAAGCGCCAATAACTTATAAACCGCTGAACTGATTTCAACGTTCCATACCCAAGGGGTAAAAACGTAACCCTGTTGCTAAGACTCCGCTGTCCGTCTGTCTGTCACCAGGCAGTATCTCATGAATCGTGATAGCTAGACATTTTAAATTTTCACACATGATGTATTCTGTTGCCGCTATAACAACAAATAGTAAAAACAGAATAAAAAATTAATTAGGACTCCTATATAACAAACGTGTTTTTTTGTACGAAACCTTTCGTGCCCGAGTCCGACACGCACTTGGCCGGTTATTATTTCTGAGTTTCTCTGTAGGTATTGCTGCGTCCTGAGCTGAGCTGAGATACGTTGTATTTGTAAAGGTTTACAAATAAGTATTGCTTTGCCATATGGCTGATTGCCCATATTAACGTTTTCTTGTTTCTTTTTTTTACTTTTAATTAATAAACACTTTTGTATTGTGATTTGTGATAGAACAAATTAAAGGAATACAGGCAATTATTACAGGCATTGGGTTTTCACCAAAATTGGTTCAACAATTGTAAAAGTTAGGGAAACCTATCATTGATTTTACCTAAATAAAATTGTAATTTAGTGTTGTTATGTTTTTGGTTTTCTTAATAAATAAAATAAAAATAAAAAACGCAGATTAAAAAACAACCATCGTTTCCGGCCCACTAACTTAGTTGTTGACCTTTAATTCAAAATCAGTTTTGAACTGACGTCACCACGCCAATATGGTTACGCGTATTGCATACAAAAACAAGTGGAATAAATACAAAAACAAGGAAATGATTCGTAACAATGTATTTAGTACTTCATTATCATCAGGTCTTTCTGTCTCCAGGAGCACAACCCTCTCTGTACTAGTAGAGCCATACTTGATCAGAGCAGCCAGAGACTTGACCTACACTTTCCACTGGCTAGACGGGTTGGAGAGGTCTCACTGATGTTTATAAGCTTTGTTTATTATTGCTTGTATTTCTTAAGACGCCTTCTACGACATCCACGGGAGGGCTTCCCTATTCTACTCTGCCGGAAATAACACGGCTTATTTTATACTTATCAACTTAAGTACTTATCAACATCTTTATATAATGCGGGTTAGACAGACCTTGGGCCAATAGCTACATTCAGTTCGATAATTTGGGGTTTAGAAGAAAAGGAAAATCAAAATAGTGATGACTAATTCAGACTCGCCTGTTTCCTTGATCGGTTTTTACAATTAGCTCAGTAATAGAGCAGGTGGTGCTTACATTCTACACTATTTATTTTTTTCCTAGATCAACGTAAAACCCAGTAAAAAATCTAAGCCTAAAACAGTGCTTAAATTGAATTTTGAGAAAAAGAATAATTTAATAGTTAACTTTTTTCTGTATGTATATTTGTAAATATGTAATTTTTTTCTTTTTTCTTTCTTATTTTGTGCAATAAAATTTGTTACTAAGTATTAATAAAAACTAAACTAGATATAATTACAATAAATATGTACTATTAAATATTATAGTTAATTAAAGACATAATAAATAAAGAAAATGTACAGTGGCTGCATTTCCTTTTGTATCTGAATAAAATCATTTTTCAAAACTAAAAACCGACCTCACCCCTAAACTACTCAAACGATTTTGTCAAAATTTCTATGTGACCTTCTGACAAGTACGCCCTTTCAAACGAAAGAGATGAGAAAAGATTCCAAACCGGTCCAGGCGTCGAGTACATAAAAGAAACATAAATACATTCAAATTTATAACCTCCCTTTGAAGTCGGTTTTAAAAAGTAGAACCTAAACCAAGGCCTCTATTTTTACAAAGTAGGATAAAAAGAAAGGTTCCACTAAGATTTTATAAGACTTTTTTTCGTAATTTTCCGTGAAACTAATAATAATGTTAATAAGGCTCATAATTAATAAAGAAAACAGAGTCGGCATTTTCTTTTGGGGGTAAATGGGGCGGGGGTAATTATTCCCAGCACGGGGTTCGCCCTTTAGACACGGAGGAGAAATATTACAGAGGTCAAGCCACGAAGCTCAATAATTTGATCTATCGTGATAGCAAGATATATGTTGAGGCGAGGACGGCCCTCCCTAGCGCGGAGAGTTGTCAGAGAGTTACCGTTCGCGCCAATTGTGATCGCCGGTGAAGAATTTAAAATAAATTAGTTAAGTTAAATAAGAACAGTGTTTTTATGCTTAATATTCGTTTGATTCTGATATATACCTGTCTCTATGGTTGTGACATTGTCATTGTTTTCTTAGTTAGTACGTAAATAAATACAATATTGTATAATGTTATTAATTTATTTCAGTTTCTTTATCCATTTGCAACGTGATTTTAGATTTATTAATGCAGAAAAACTGATATTAAGAGTCAATATGGGCAAATAGGCCGACTTATTGCTAAATGCAATCTCTTCCAGCCAACCTTTCCCAGCAAATCTTTCTTGATATAATTTTTCTTTTATTTTTTTCTAATTTTTCAAAACTGAAAAACCGACTTGAATACCAAACCACACAACTGATTTCAATAGTATCACTGTGGACCAACCTCACAAGTATGCTCTTTCAAACAAAAAATAATTATTCCGAATTGGTCCAGCCTTCTAGCAATCGGGTAACAAACTTCATTTAAAACAAATCGGCGCGCTTAAATTAAAAGTGCTTGTTCTGTGCTTTGTTTTTACTCCTATGATTTTAGGGGAGATTTTCCTGTCCGTAATCAAATGCGTTCGTATCACTATCACGTCTTTATCACTTGCGGGGTCGACAGAACCAAAAGTAAAAAAGACTGCGAATAGGGAATATGCATGAAAAAAATATGTGTTATCCAACCAGTTTATGCATAAATATTCAAAAGTATAGTATTAACAGTAGAAACAGAATAAAAATTCGTTGAAAAACGAAGAACAACTATATATAACGATTTTACGAAAATGTGTCTATCTCACTCGCCAAAATGCCATTTTCTGAAAAAGGTATAGATGAAATGGACTTTGACGTTACCAGTCCATATCGGACTTCTCTTTTTAATTGAAACTTTAAAGTATGATAAGATCGTTGCTGATTAAGATATCTTATAAATTCTTTCACATTTGTTTATTATGCTTAATAAGGGTTTTATTGAGCAAATAAAAAAATATACGTGCATATTCTCTATTTCATAAGCTTAGGGAATTGAATAGTAAAAAAAAAGATTTTGAAAAAAAAAATTGGACAAGCTATTAATGTGGGCCAAAGAACTTATTCCGTCATATTATAAAACGCAGACTAACTTTGTTACTAGGTTTAAACCATTATCCGACCAAATCAAGTTTGCATCTAGTAATATGCCGCTGTCTCATCTCAAAACGTCAACTTAATTTGTTCGGATAGTGGTTTAAACTTAGCAACAAAGTTAGTCTGCATCATATAATAAGACGAATTAAGACAAAATATATAAGCCCAATCTCGATGGAGTTGTAAAGTGTCATATAAAGTGCTCGTCAAAACAAATCAGAGTCCTACACTACTCAATGGTTAGCAGAGATCGGAATCCGGGTGCTATCAAAAGTATGGATATGACTAAATTTCCCAGGATTTCTCGAGAATCGGTACCTTAGTAACTGATGTGAATACATTACTAAGATTTCGAATGAAGATCATTCTACATACATACATACTATTACGTCTTTATCCCTAATGGGGCAGACAGAGCATTTTGGGTCTTGCGGTTCTATGCAGAGCCCAGGGCCGCAAGACCCAAAAGCCACTTTTAGCGTCATGGTGGGCGAGAAGATGGAAAAGCAATCAATACAGTGATGGGTTGCTAGCCGCATCGCCTGATTATTCTACTGTTTATAGTATACACAATCTTTCTATTTAAATGAATAATGTTATGGACTTTTAGTCATATCCATACTTTTGATAGCAATAGCACCCGTATTCCGATCTCTGATGATTAGAGATGAGTTTTTTTTTAATTTTCCTGGCAAATGCACTTGTTCCTTGGAGTCTTAGAGGCCCAAGTAAAGTTCTAAAACTACGCCAAAAACAATTTGAGAGCCATTTAAATGCGTTACACAGAATTAGAACGATATAAGAAGGGCGGCATCCATCTTGCGGCAGCCAAAGGCAACACTTGTGACGAATGTGCGCGAGTTGTTTTAATATCCGTTTTTATTGCTAGGGCTGCCGGCTGCTGATGGCGAAATTATTTACAAGAAAGAATAGGAATAAGTACTTTGTCTATGTGTATTCTTGTATGGTTAACCTGCGTGAGACGGGTGGGGAAAATTAAAATACCTTTTTGAAAGGTAGTGATAGCAATTAGTGAATAAAGAACGGATTTAAATCGAGGGCCATAGATGAATTAAGAGCAAGTGAAGGATTCTAATGATTGAATCACGAGCGTAGGGAGTCGTGATTCAAGTGTTAGAATCCTGAGCGACCCGAGTGATGTGGTGGCCCTCGATATAAATCCGTTTTATTCAAGAATTGCGTGCTATACTTTATACCATGACTACGAGAAAAATAATGATTTAAGCGAAATTTTACATTTAATTAAAAAAAATAATTAAAATTCACATTAAAATTGAAACAATTACTAAAATTAGGAGTACTTGTTCATAACTCAAACACCAAAATAGCGATTAAAAGTGGTTTTTAATGCTTAGCACCAAAATACTTTAATAAAATATTTTTTGTACAAGCTTTTTACGGTTCAGTACTCAAAGGGTAATAATTGGCCAAGTGCGTGTCGGGCCACGCGCAGTGTAGGGTTCCGTAGTTGTAAATGCCAACTTTGAGTTCATGCCACTAAAAACGTCTAAGTATCTATTGAATTTGTATGAAATTTTCCTTTTCGAGTAGGTACATTTTATAAGTTGATCGCCTATAACTTTTTAATTTGTTAACTCTACTTAGCTCTGATAGTTTTCCTTTAAACTACATTATATAAACTATAGCTGTGATTTTTTTCACGTGTCCATATATAACCGATTAGCAGATAGAGGGGGGGACATGTGGCTTTAACAAAAATTTTCACTTTAATCTTAAATATTTCAGACACGCTGTATCTGTCAGGCTGTGTCTCATGAACCGTGTTATCTAGACAGTTGAAATTTTCTATACTAAAAAGAGAATAAAATAAATCCCTCGCACTTGGCCGGTTATATAAGAAATGATGATGATGATAATATGTTTTTGTAATACTTTTATAAAATCCTTTATTATGATCGATAGGGTTTGGTTTTATAATTTGGCGCCTTTTTATAAGGTCTAACAAGGTATACTAAAACTATTTTAAGGGGTAAATTCGGTCCATGATACTGAACAACTTTCCTCAAGGAACATGTATCGAAATATGAAAAATAATATTTTGACCTCCCATACAAGTTCAGCGATCAGCTGATCCAAGTTTGTATGATAAGCTAATAATAAGCCAGAAAACATTTTTCATATTACGACATCATTATGTCTATTGTTCCTTGGAAAGTTGTTCAGTATCACGGATTGCATTCACTCTTAAATAGTTTGTATATATTTTTTGTTATGTGCCGTTTTACCGAAATATAAAGGGAAGTCATGTTTACCCGCCGCCAGCCCTGGTTATGAGTGTCGCAAGTTGTTTACTGTTGCCTTGTTTTTGCGAGTTTGTTCTGTGTTTATTGGATTGTTGTCTGTGATATGAATTCCGCTCAGGTCTCTGTTGTTTTCAAGCAAATAATAACTTTTAGTTATCCCCGGGTCAAAAACTGGTGTTTTACGTCCGTAATTTTTAACCCTCGACGAGTGTTATAATTTTGAAGTGTCTGAGTCTGTGTATAATAACGCCTAAACAAATGGGCTGATTTTGACGCAGATTTTTTGTTTGAAACCTGATTTGACCGAGATGGTTCTTAGCTTGTTGGAATCGGCTTAGAAATTTAAAGTTATAGAGGGGAAAACAATTGAAAGTCGGGATATTTTTGAATTTAGTCGGCCAATAAACTTGAGTATTAGCGCGTCGCGTCCCCGGTTGTATCCTTAGCCGTGCTACTTCGGAGCCTGCGGAGCGCTTGTAACGATGTTGCAATGAGCACCATCCTTCATGTTCTTGCCTACCTCCTTTCCTTCATTTCATTATCTTCAAATTCAATTTTTAAATTCTAGGCATTCCTTGTTCATCATTCGACTCATTCCACTTTCACTACTGATACGAATACAATCTCAGCACTTGTAATTTCTTGTAACAGTTATATTGTATAATAAATATATTTATTCTCTGCTTCAATTAATCTCTTGCTCTCCGACCTCTAAAAATTTCATGTGGGAACACACTTACTAGCTGGAACAGGTGGAGTTCTCACACGCCTTCCCGATTTTTTTTAAATAATCTAACCGATGGGCTAATAAAAAATATCTTTCTTTGATTACAGATGCTTCGTCGCTGATAGCGGCGGCATGCAGGGAGGCGCCGCGCCTGCCGCAGACGCCGACCAGGCGCAGTTTGAAGCCGATAAACGAGCTGTTTACAAGTAAGTGTAGCCAAATTTATAGGTCAAATTGTAGTCAATTAAATAAGCTATTGATTGCAAGAAGAACGATCTAAATCGAAATAGTATGTTTTGAGATAATTGAATTTGAAGCAACAAACGGATTGGACCATTCTCGCCGCAGAAGCGACCGGTGCTGTTTGAAGCCGATAAACAAGCTTTACTAGTAAGATTGTCAAATGTATATATCAAATTGTAACGAACAATTATCCAAATCAGACCAGTATTTCTTGAGATTCGTTTACTATCACTGGACTGAATTTGACCCTTAAAATAGTTACAGAATATTTTGTTACACATTTTTTATGTGGTGTCACAGTGTCAGTCCAAAAAGGTCGCACTGAAATTACCACAAACCTGTTTTTTTTTCTTTTTTCCAGGCACCCTCTGTTCCCCCTCTTAGCGTTACTTCTGGAACGATGCGAGCAGGCCACCGCGGGGGCCGAGCCGCCGGCCGCGGACGCCTTCGGGGCCGACCTGCAGGCCTTCGTGCAACACCAGAGGCGGGACCGCCGCCCGTTCCTGGTCGACGACCCTGAAATTGATGGGCTCATGATTAAGAGCATACAGGTATGGGGATGACAGAAAATGGCACCTTATGATACTAAAAATGACCACCAAAACATAACAAAATGACACTTAAATAATACAAAAATGACACCAAAATGACACCAAAATGATTTACACCAAGGTGACAGCACTTGTGTCAGTGTAATTTACACTTTAATTATAATTAAATTATACGTTATTGATTATACTTAAACCGAAGTGTAGATTACGCCTAAATCTTTCTTAAAAATATTTCTTTATTGTATAAGAGACCGTGTGGTTTCCGGCAGGGTAGAATAAAACCACTCCCAAGTCCTCCCGTGGATGTCGTAGAAGGCGACTTAGGAAATACAAGCTAAACAAAGCTTTTAAACATCAATTAGACCTCTCCAACCCGTCTGGTCAGCGAGGAGAGTGTAGGTCAAGTCCTCTGGCTGCTCTAGCCAAGTATGGTTCTGGTAGTACAGAGAGGGTCGTGTTCCTGCAGTGGAGACAAAAAGACCTGATGATAATGATGTGTAAGAAACGCATCAATTTAGTCCTCCCGGCTTATTAAGGTGGATTCCAAGCTGGGTTCTTATCTAAAAAATATATAATTTAAACTGTCTTACTTCCAGGTCCTCAGGATCCACCTGCTAGAGCTGGAAAAGGTTCAGGAGCTGTGCCGCGACTTCTGCGGCCGGTACATCGCCTGCTTGAAGACCAAGATGCAGAGCGAGAACCTTCTACGGACCGACTACTCTGGAGGTAAGTTATTTCTCATCCATATTTTTGAGTCTTTGGCGTTTGGTTTGGTTTTGGTTGCGGAGGTCAGACGGCAGTCGCTCTGTGTAAAAACCAGTAACCTCGTCAAATTACCCAGGTTAGGTAGCAGACCACGGCTATATACGGATGATGATGATGACGACCTCAGTGGCATAATGGTCACCATGCTAGTCCCAGAGGTTCCGGGTTTGATCCCCGGTCAGGGTAAATTAAAAAATGGCATTTTTCAAACTGAGTCTTGTATATTTATCTATATACGTATATGTTATAAAATATAGTATCGATGAGTTAGTATCGCATAACACAAGTCTCGAACTTACTTTGGGGCTAGCTCAACTGCTTACCCAACTGATGTTTGTTGTTTACAATTGTGTTGTAACTGGTGTTTGTTGTTCACAACAGGCATGGCAATGGAAAAATATTTTTGGTCCATCGGTTAGATTATTAAAAAATATTGTACACTAATTTTTATTTTCTCTGAGAAATCAAAAATGACAAAGATACAGCGCATTGAAATTTTGCGTGACGTCACACTTAAGCATGATTTTTACTTAAGTGTGACGTCGCATGCCCCCAACTCCGGAACTTCGATGCTCCGTAGCTTTGAAATTTTTTACTATTTTGGTAAACTGAAAAATATGGGTCCATTATTTTTAGATAATCTAAAAGTCGAAACGAAGACTAATTAGAATAATACTTTTCAGACCCTGTCGTCCCCCCTATTGTCTTCTTCTTATATTTACGAGCTGGGCTCTTGTCGGTGGAGTGCTTTCCATGTCTCTCTTCCTTCCGCTAAGTTCTTAACCTCTTCATATGTTTTTACGTGTAATTTTTCTTTTATTTGGTCTATAAATTTTCTTCTGGGTTTTCCTACTCCTCTCTTTCCTTCTATTTTTCCTTCCATTATTGTTTTAAAGAACGCATCGTGGCGTAGTAGATGACCGAACATTTTCCCTCTTCTATTTTCTATAATTTGTATTATTACCCCCTGTTGTGTTACATTGTAACTTTAGTTCGTTGTTCGTTGTTCACAATTGTGTTGTTTGTTGCAGGCGGCGTGGAGAGCAACAACAACCTGTCTGGCTCCATCGACGAGCACTCAAGCACGTCCAACTCGCCACAATATCAGGTATGAAATGTATGTTCCTTTCGTTACTCTTATAATCATACTAATATTATAAACGCGAAAGTTTGTAAGTATGGATGGATGGATGTTTGTTACTCTTTCACGTAAAAACTACTGAATGGATTTTAATGAAACTTTACAATAATATAGCTTATACATCAGAATAACGCATAGGCTACAATTTATAAAGATATTGTGTGATAAGCGCAGACGAAGTCGCGGGCAACAGCTAGTATCTAATACATTCCTCATCTATTGTTTCCTGATTAATACTAGCCATATTTAAATTGTTTTTTTATTTTATAATAGTTATTCTCTCACATTTTTGATTTAATAATTTTATTATTCGAAAAGGCTTAAATGTTCAAATTTAGGATAATTTTGATAAGCGTGTCATTGCTCGTGTGTGGAAGAAGGTACCTACCTATTGTATTTTCCGTACTTATACGTGTTTATGTATCTATCTGTGCCGTGTGGTTTCCGGCAAATTTGAATAGGACCACTCCAATCCTCCCGTGTAGGCCGTAGAAGGTCGTCGACTTAGGAAATACAAGCTAAACGAAGCTTATAAACATTAATGAGACCTCTACAACCCCTCTGGCCAGCGTAGAGAGTGTAGGCTGCTCTGGCCAAATATGGCTCTGGTAATACTGAGAGGGTCATGCTCCTGCAGTGGAGACAAAAAGACCTGATGATGACATCATAAGGAAAAATATCATCTACATAGTCTAAGCACAGCTAAACTGTCGACTATAGTAAAACATTGTCTGTATTTTAAATCTTATGCCAAAGAATTTCTTGTCAATCAAAGCCATTTTTTGTCTATTGATATATTTATTGACTCAATTTGTATCAATATAAGTCTAAAGTGAATGGTTTTTTGTATTTCAGTCCCCACCGGCGCCCCCCACGGCGCCTACATTCCCCGCATCGGTGTTTCCACACACGGAACTACCGTTTGCACCACAGCACAGAGATCCAAGTAAGTTGTTGGCAATTTTGTAAAGTGGCCGGATTCGATCAAACTTCGAAGCATAACTTCTACTCTCCGGTAGTAATGTCAATACTCTATACAAGTTTGACATTACTATCTGAGAATAAGCGTTATTCTTAGAATAAAAGTTTGGTTAAATCCGGCATTAACGGGTTTGTTTAACAAGAATTTAAAAAGAAAACACAAATTATTTATGGTGTAGTAATTTTTTGATTCGCGCCTTTTGCTTTGTGGGTTTTTTTTTATTTAGTCTGTGGTTATATTTACGATGTGCGTTGTTATTATAAAATATACAAAATTACTAAGTGAACGCCTATCTTTTACTGATAATTTAATAAGGTTACTCACGTATAGAGTTTAATCAAAATATTTTGTAAAAATTGAAAAAATAAGAATAAATTGATCGATGTGAATATGATCGCGGAAGGTCCCAGAATACCCCCTTGAGGAACATGAAATCTTTTATTGGAATATCTTTTAATAGAGATCTGCAAAGTCTTGAATCCATTTTGTTATCTACATAAATTAGTATACTTTTCCAGTATTGTTCATTGATACTTAATTTGAAAAACTTAGCTTAAAATTAATGCAATTATTTTACGTGGTTTAAATATTCGAACGCATTCGTAAAATAACTTACAAACATTTATATAGTGCGTTTTGCCTCGAAAATATTAAAAATTATAGTTGAATATAAAAGTGTGGGTATATAAACGCAAAGCTAGTGAATGAAACTCAAGGGCAGATAGACTTTATTTCGATTTAATTAAGTATCTACATAAGGATACTTTTATTGATAATTCTCAAATAATATAAGCAGATCATGTGCAAAAGCTTGCATACAATGAATAATTGTATATTGTGTAATGTTTCGTATGAACATATTCCTTTCAATCCAAGGTGGTCTGGAAGAGATCTCTATCTGGGATAAGTCCGCCTTTGTAGTGTGCTTTTCTCATAAAAATTGTATTTAAGTGTGTAATATAGAGTTTTATAAATAAACAATGTTTTTAAATGTACCTCTAACTTTTCCAGCTCCTCTAGTAGTCCAAGGTTCAACTCCGATCAGCCAGATTGGGGCTGGTCTTCTGTCCACTGACTCCTTCACAGGTATCTATAAGTTACATGCCGCTTTGTGTTGTGTATGTTCTTCATCTTCTCTTAGACATGGTGAGTTTTCATTGGTATTGGAGCCAAAGGCCACTTCATAAGGATAGTTAGTAAGACCTATTCAGAATAAAATATATATAAAATAAAGCTAGTCAAAATAAAAATTCAGTACCAAAAAATTTTGACTAAAACTCGAAAGTAAAATCATGAGATCAATAAGTAGTACCGCCGCCGGCCGGGCGGTCGTAGTTCATTGGGTCACGCGAGTTCACGCGACAGTTTGGACGGGCGTAACTACGTGGTCTCGATCGAAAAACATTTTCGCAACTTTTTTATCTTAAGTCATACACCAATTTGGATTACGTATTAGAGGAATTTATTTACAACACGACATTTTTTTTCCAAAACCAATGAAAAGTCAGTGTGTATCTAAATCTGGACAAAATTTACCTCCAAGACCTACTTTGACTATAAGAGAAATGAAATGGGTAGGGACCAATACTGAAATAGGTTTCTTTCTGCGTAATCTTCCCAGCAGTGGTCGTTCCAAAACGCTAATAGTTAGCTTTTGCACACAAAAACCTCCGTGGCGTGGTGGTCACCATGCTAGTCCGCCACCCAGAGGTCCCGGGTTCGATCTCCGGTCAGGGCAAGTTGAAAAATGGCCTTTTACAAATTGTCCTGGGTCTTGGATGTTTATCTATATATGTGTTTGCTATAAAATATAGTATCGTTAAGTTAGTATCCCATAACACAATAAGTCTCGAACTTACTTTGGGGCTAGCTCAATCAGTGTAATTTGTCCCTATATATTTATTTATATTATTTATATTTATAAATATATAAAAAGTGACCTTTAATAAGAGATAAATTTATCCTACATTAGAAAAAAAATGTGTGTACTTATGTACACGCGTGAGAAGTTATACTTCTTTGGCGTGAACATAGATACAGTACAGCCAGATCGTGGGCTAACTTCATACTGTTGCTTTTCCTGTCGGTGTGCGCGCGCATCGTAAAAATTCACTCTCATCATTTTTCCCGATCGCGCCAAAACAAGTATAAGTTCAAAAAAAATTGACTTTGACTTTGAAATTAATTTCTTATTATTCTTGACCAAAAATTGTCAAATTCCAGGGACGAACTCCAACAACTCCTGCTCGTCAGTGTCCGGCTCTCCCCCCCCGGACGATGACGACGAGGCGGGCAACAAGCGCGGGGTACTGCCGCGACACGCCACACAAGTCATGCGTGCGTGGTTGTTCCAACACCTAGTGGTAACTACTATATTTGCAGCACCTAGTGGTAACTACTATACTTGCAACACCTAGTCGTAACTACTATACTTGCAACACCTAGTGGTAACTACTATACTTGCAACACCTAGTGGTAACTACTATACTTGCAACACCTAGTGGTAACTACTATACTTGCAACACCTAGTGGTAACTACTATAATTGCAACACTTAGTGGTAACTACACTCTCCAACCGGCCCCATGGCTCCAGTTGAAAAAGATGAACCTCAACCCTATTGCGTTGACATAAAGATTCAGTTTATTAACCCTTCAAATGTCGGCATAGCAGACACAATAGTAAAACAATACATCAGACGCCCGCTCGGGGCGTCCGACATTTGAAGGGTTATGCAATTTTTGACTGGCAATTGAATGTCTATACTTGAAGACGCGTTTATTTATTTACGTTTAGCGTTCTTGATTGATTTACAATCGATACGTAGTTTTAATCGAAAATGCCAAACTATCGAGCAAGAACTATACGAGCAATGCTGTTGATAACCGACAATTATATCGATAGAATCGATCCTGACGAAGAATATATATTATTGTATTTATCGTTATTTTCTATGTAAACTTTTTCTTGCAACTCACATTTAGGCATTATAAGAAGCAATACTATCAATAGATATCGATTTTATCCAAAATATCGATAAATATCGAAAGATCTTCCCTTTGTAGTGTTCGAGAATATCACCACGCTCTCTCTTTCTTGTCTTTCTGAAATTAAATGTTACTTGTCTCGTTGACAGCACCCGTACCCGACAGAAGAAGAGAAGCGTACGCTGGCCGCACAAACGCGGCTGACCCTGCTGCAAGTCAACAACTGGTTCATCAACGCGCGCCGGCGCATCTTGCAGCCCATGCTGGACTGTTCTGATAAACCTGGTTAGTCAATCAGCTCCTCCATTGACGTTTAGTATTTATTTATATAGGGTCGGTCCCATTGTTGGGCAAAGGCCTCCCATTCTTGCTTCCACGATTCACGATCGAAGAATCATTAGAAAAAATTGTATAAACGATATGAAAACACAGTATCCCATTCAGAAATATTGTATAATATAGCAAAAATATAGCAATAACCGATGAAAATGGGCTAAACATATGTTTCTTCTTCAAATCCAACTCAAGCATTTTAATCTTTGTTTGTAAAAATCACGAGTTTTGTAATATCTAACGCTGAACTATAACTTTTAATTTTTTAAACTCTGTAAAAAAATGGACAATGTGTCCAAGTCGCAAATTAGAAAGTCAATATGTCATCTAAATATGTGACGAATAATGTTTTTTGATTAGATCAATAGTTAAGTACTGGGATTGGAAGTAGTAGCTTATTTCCATCCTATAAACCTGAAATAAGAAGTAAAAGCACCTGATCAGATTCTGAAGCCCCTAGCATTATATTAATAAACTCGCAATGATGTAATTGTAATGTATAATATCCTTTTCAGGAGGCAAGAAAAGTAAAAACGGCTCGTCAATAAATAAAAGATATTGGCCAGACGCTCTTTCTAATCCACAGTTTACAGCAGGTATGTTCTTATTTTTTCTCATATTTCTGTGTAAAATTATTTATTATTTGTACTTAACCTCGTTCATATTAATCGTACGGACCAAACAAGTTGACGTTGAGATGTTACTTAATTTGGGCGGATATATGGTCTAAACCTAGTATAAAGTTAGTCCATGTTTTAAAATAAGATGGTATTTGAATTTTAGACCTGTCGCCAAGCAATTCTATAGATTAAATTAATGTCATGTAAGGTAACTGGTCGCTTTCGTAAGGTTGATAAATATAAACTACTAGCTGTGCCCGTCGGCTTCACTCCCCCTAGGAATTTCAGGATAAAAGCTTTCCTACGTCCTTCCCTGGGTATCAAACTATATCCATATCAATTATATTTTATCTAAATAGGTTCAGTGGTCGTAGCGTGAAGTGGTAACAAACAAACAAATATACAAACCCACTTTTGCATTAATAATATTAGTAAGGATAAAATGATTTCTTAACTTACTCTCCAGGTTTACTTTCATCATCAGAGGATGAGGAGCAAGAAGGTGAGCAGTCAGGAGACGAGCAAGAACAACCAGATGAACCAACAAACGCCAACTATCCCATACAGAGCATGCATTAAACAGCTAAGTGTCAGAAAGTCATTGTGACAAAATATGTCAAAATAGAACTTAAAATGCTATGAAACGTTTTACTGGAGTACTAAAAAAATTATCTTTTTTTTTTGGATATTTAAAGCTACAGACGTAACATTATTACAATTTTTTTTGGATCTAGTTCAAAGGCGGTACGCAGGAAAGACGGTCGTTAATGCGAATCCGCGTTTCAGTGTCAAGCAACATTGAGCATTAATGTATGATGATAAAGTCTAATTTGGTTTGTCATAGAAAAGGACGTCACTATCGGACGGCTATCGTATTATTTTATAAAGTAACCTTCCAGTATCCCGTAATCCACAAGTTTCTAACTTGTCAGATGAATTATGAGATTCTATTTTGACATATTTTGTGAAGAACTCAAATGCATAAGTACATAGACAGAAAAATATACCAATTTAATTCAAAATGTGTACAGTTGAGTAATTAATTATAAATGTTTAATACTAAACGAATGTTAGAGAAACATGAAGTTGAATGTAAAGCAGAAACAAATCTTTTAGAGAGCATTACTCTTATATATTAATGAGACTTTACGTACGAAAATGATGATTTTTTAATTAAAAAAAAAAAACTAATAAGAAAATAAATTAAAAATAATACGATAGAAGTATACGATTGAGAACGAATAAGTATACGATTTTAATTTTAGGATGATAAAAAAAATACTCAACTGTACGCATTTGGCAAAAAAGGAGAAAATTACCGGCAAAAATATATAACTTATATTAGTAGTCAGACTGTGGTCAAATAAATTGAAAAAAATATTTTTGTTTTAAAAAGAAAAGATAAAAATATTTTTTTCAAATTTACTATTGTAATTATACAAAAATATTCTGCTTTGTCAATATTAAACCAGTTTTACAATACATAGATTTATCGTCATATAAAATACATTTGCGAATGTAAAACTGTATAAAAGTATTATATAAAGTATTTCATGACAAGATGTCACACTTTTTATTATCAAAAGACATTATTATCAGTATACCATAAATATAAGTTAGTAGATATAACTGACTGAGTAATAATTGCTAGGATTTTTTAACAGCAATATTTTTATTTATTTTTTGATATTAAAATTTGAAGAATATAATTCACCATTAATTAATTTTTCACAATTAACACTCATAAACATTAAATTAATACACCTGGAAGTTATTATTCAGTCCTATAGAACCGAGTATACGTAAAATCATACCTCACTATTTTAAATTTTAATAATCATGTTACAAAAATTGTATCTCGCGAAAATTGTTTATAAAGGTAATTACATTTGAAATAATTCTGATGATGTTTTGAGTAGTTGAAAATTCACGTTTAATAGAAAAAAAAGCTGTAACGGATATAAATTTTGTGTATTTTTTTATTGACTCATGATTTTACATGTAATTTTTTATCGGTCTTACTTTTTGAGAATATAAGTTTACATTTATTGTAATAGCGTGCATATTCAACTAACCAGAATGCAAATTTAGTAAATCTTTGGCAATTTTTAAAACATACTCAATATAACTCAAAGGCTTTTAAAGCTAGAATAGCATTAAATTTAATTTTTGAAAACATTATTTTAACAAAGCGAGTCGTCAATTTTAAGACCGGTTGTGAGTAAAATAGTTTCCTTTTTTCTCTTCCACCAGATGACTGAAAAAGAAATAGCATAAGAATATTTTTACCACGAAAAAAACTATAAAACCGTCCATAGTCGAGATTGTATTTATTTAATGTAAAAAAATAAGTTTTAAATATACTCATTGTAATTATTATTTTAAAACTTGATTTGAACGCAGCCATATTAGAAATTAGACATTTTAGTGTAAACCTAAGAAAAAGTTAGGGCAGACATTTTCAATATTTTGAGTCAGTATTTTTTGCTTTTTATATTTTTTATGACTGCTTTTAAGTCATATGCGTACTAAAACGATTTATACGACATATTATACGATTCCATTTAAGTACAGTTCGATTCAAAATTGTATACGCAATATTAAAAAGATATTCGTATTTTTTTTTCTAAATTAAGTGTAAATTTTAATAATTGCGGTGGGATTTAGGCGGGAGTGATAGGACATATTTAAATTGATGGAAGTGATTTGTAAAAACAAAAACGACGCATAATGTGCTTTTTTACTTAAATTAGTAAAAATGCAAATGACGTTTTTATTGATATTTATTATCGTATAAAAATGCTTTATTGTGAAGAAACATACTTGTACGATAATTAATAAAGAAAATAAGGAAATTTGGACAATTTTTAACGGATTGAAAATAAATCTAAACTGACAAACAAAAATAATGACATATGTTCATAGTACATACCGTACATACGTGAAGTTATTCAAAAATAAATCGTGTTTGAATTTAAAAAATGTCCCAATTTACTTGTTTTGGGATAAAGTGATGTAGCCTGTTATACGAAGCAAACGATATACGTAATTGGATGGTGAAATTAAAATAAAGATTTTTTTATAACTATTAGAGACCTGTAAGTATACTATCGTAGTTATAAAGTGTATTTTTAAATATTTTGCTGTTTGGATAGACTGCGCGTGTAAATATATATAAAGACTAATTTAAACATTTAATGAGATATATCAATTTAATAAAAATTGCTTACCTTATTTAATGCCATTTAGTTTTTTTTACAACGCAATAATTTAAAAAATTATTTAGAAAATACCAATAATATATCCACCAACATTGGTACAGTAATAAATATAAAATTGTAACTTTTTTAAATACCAGATTTTAAAATTCATTTTTGATTGTATATATTTTACCTTGACATAACTTTTTTTGATATTTCACTATACCTACATGGCCACGTACAGTCTACCCAATCAAAGTAACTTGGAATGATAAAAATGCTGTTTCTGTAGTGTTGTTATGTTGCTTGTTATATCTGAGCCATGGTTGAAAATGCCTGACATTTAATTTTGTATTTTATCATTTTATATTTACTAACGAATTAAATCAAGTACTATTATTATATTGAAGAAGTTAAAAATATGAAAGAAAAAACAATTAGCAAAAAACACTGAAATCTGTCAAAAAAAAATGTATTTTTTCCTATTATTGATTTACAGCTTCGTCAAACTGTTTAAAAAATGTGCGCTCTTTACATTATATGACATGTTTAAAAAAAATATATAACATTGTGTTTAGCGTACAAAACAATTTTTTATATTAATGCTCTCTATTCTATTAAAATGCAACATCAATAAGTATTATATGTATTAGGTATATACAATATAAACTTTTGTCTTCCGTAGTTGCTAGTTGATTTGTTATATTATAAATTTAATTATTAGCAAATTTCAAAACACTTACTTCTTATAAAGTATTTTTTTTGACAATTTACTTCTTTACCTACTTTTGACATACTGATGTATCGTACTGATTTAAATTTTATATTAACAATTAATTTAAAAAATTACTTTATTATTGAAAAGAATAAAAAATGTGGGCATTTTCACGGTCCAGATGATATTTTTTTCTTATTCCAAGCTACGCTAGACGATAGTGAAATTGTCCAGTTATAGTATACTATAGTTATAAAGCTTGAGTAGTTGTAAGTCATCCATGTTGATACTATTTCATACTTATAACAGCATAATATTTTGCTAGTCAATAAATTACTTTTTAGGCTCTATATTGTTTTATTTTAATTGTAAGCCTCCCCGCAATATGGCGTCCCCGCACCTCTCCCCCTCTCTCGGGTGTGTTTGATGCTTTGAACATTGAAACTCACACAAACGCAACTCGACAGATGCGCGTCTCAACTCGACAGTAAATTAATAAATAGAATTTAAAAGCTTGTAGTCATTATGCTTTATTTATCTCGAACTGCGTATTTCTGTCGAATTGCGTATCCGTAAGTTGCGTATGTATCTGACAAGGTGCGAGTCTATCATGAGAGATGACGAGATGCTTATCTGACCAGTTGCGTTTCTGACGAAAAGCGACGAATCCAGATTGACGTGTGCAGAGATGTACAGTTTCTCATGAAATGTATATTTAGAAAGACTTCATTAAAATCTTTCTGAATATACATTTTCATGATATTATTATATTGAGTTTTAGAGAAAAATCTAAATATAGGTAGAGGGCCGGCCCAGGTATTTTTTTGGCCGACTGTACCTATCTATAAATTTGTTTTCCACAGTACATGAATATAAAGAAAGTTTCATAAAAAAATATAATAAAAATAAACTACATAGCTTTTTGCAACAATAAATAACAACAATATATTCCACATTATTTTTTATTAAAAACAAAAATTTGATACAAAAATACGCAGCTTATATTATATTTACAATGGTAAAACTATATTCATACAAAAATAGTCCTTAAAACCCTCTTATAGTATACAAATGGAATGTATAGTTAAAAGATTCACACACAAAGTCTTTTTTACACCCAACTACGGTGAAACCTAACGGAAGGGAAATGATTTGAGCAGTCTATGTATGTGTGTATGTGGGTATTTATGTCTGTTCATCGTAGCATCCAAACCGCATATACTCCATTTGGTTAGGTATTTAAATAAATGTAAACAATCTTGACATATCTCTTTATTGAAATATACACTTTTTAAATCAATATCCTTTGCAAATTACAATTTAATTATGTTATAAATTATTAATTACATAATTACTTTGTAATTTGTAAAGGTATTGATTTATAAAGTGTATATTTTAATTAAAAGACATGTCAAGATTGTTTACATTTATTTAAATACCTAACCAAATGGAGTATAAATACCCACATACATACATAGACAGCTAAAAACATTAGCCCTCCGTTTATAATCCACTTTTTACAAATGAGATATTATAGGATTCGGTCATAAAACTTTTAATTTAAATTATATGATAAAACTTTTTTCTATTATCAACTTTCTTTCTTTGTCCAGGTGAGATTGGCTACAATTTCTATGCAATAAATTTATACAACGAATGTAAGGAACAATAAACTGCAAGTAAAAAAAATTTTTTTGATTGCACTTTTAATTAAAGGTTACATACATTGTTATCAGAAAATGATTGCTTGTAGTAATTGGATAATTCATATATATTTTCCCGTAGTCGGGTATTCGTTTTTATACGTATATCATGGTGTATCTATTAAAGCTTTTAATGGGTGTATAAGAATGACAAACAACTGTCAGTGGCGGATTGTAATGTATATTTAGAAAGACTTCATTAAAATCTTTCTGAATATACATCGTATTATTTTTCCAGGTATCTCGTTAGCCGACTGTACTATACACTAGTACTAGTGCAGCCTGGCCTGCAAATCCGCCTGTGACCACTAAAAAAATAATATTTTTTGCCGATGTTATAATGTCAGATGGAAAAATTACCCCATTTTGCCGGTAATTTGTTAATTCCTTCATTTTTTGAACCTATACCAATTTTTTGAATTTCACATATTTCAACAAATGATTTTTAAATATTTAGATAAAAATTATTTTATCTTACTTATTTCAATAAACCTTCTTCCACTTCTTTATGTATTTTGAATTTTCTCTATACACAGTGATTTTTTATTGGTTTTAGAGCCGACGGCCACTTTCATAGGCATCGTTAGTAAGACCTAATTAGCTAGGCAAAATAAAAACTCTGAAACAAGAAATGTGGACTAAAACTCGAAAGTAAAATTGTTAGATCAATTAGTAGTACCGCTGCCATATATCGCCCGCCGGCCGGCCAGGGTCATCGACATCACGCAGTCATTTACGCAACTTACCTTCAGAAATTTGGATTACGTATTGGAATAGAGGAATTTATTTACCATACGACATCTTTTTTCCGAAACCAATGAAAAGTCAGCGTGTATACAATAGTTTTTTTTTATTAACGTTCATATAAAACATATGTAAAAATTGAGCAAGTATTGCCTATGGATACTTCAGTCGATTCAGAAAATCTTTTTCTGCAGTCTTTAAAAATATTTAGCTAATTCCAATTCTGTCAATAACTTTAGTTACATTTAATAAATGTATAATATTTATTTTACTAATATTTGCCACTGTCTTTAATATTTTATTTTATAATTCGAACGTTTTATTGGACTATTCAAACTTTTTTGAATCCACATTTTCGATTCCATTTATACCGTCATTTCTTTTCAGACCTAAATGTTGATCCTCAAATTCTCCAATTCATTTTGGTAACAATTGTTAACATTTTCGTTAAACGTTATTTAAATATATTAATTTTAATGTGTCGAGAACTTTCGGCTATTAATATACACATCAAAAAATAAACTTGACAATATGTATGTCAAATTAGATTTTTTTGTTCTAAAAAAGTATTCTTTGAAAAATTGAAATTGGTACATTCAAATAAACAGGAAAATGTTTCCTTTCTTAAAACTAAAATAAGTGGTCTAATTTAGATTCAGTAATAGAAAATAGACTAGTGTTATTTTGTTCACATAGTTTCAAGTACCTAAATGAACTTTTATAGAAAAGAACATTTTTATTTAATAGAAAAGGAAAAGTTTTTACTCCATAGTCTTTACTGGAACATAAAAAACCATCAGATATAAAAAAATCATTTTGTAAAACGGCTATGTTTGCAGTCTTTTTAACCAAAAAATAATAGCCATTTTAAAAAATAAGTGTATGTAATAGGGTTTCATAATTAATCTTTAATAAAATATCAAAATTTGGCCAATACACGTAAACTAAGGATGGAACTTTATTTGACAAAAATCATTACTAGAAGTGTACCCGTTAAATAATTCTTTAAAACGAAATATACCTACAAATAGTATCAATATATCGTCCAAATCATAAATTTGTAGCCACAACCAAAGATAGACTTATAATATCTATGATTTAATAAGTCACACCTTTTGCCCAAATTGAAATATTGTTTCCCATACCTTTGAAATAAGTCTTCAATGTCAACTAGTAAAAAATATTTGATACTGTGCACAAAATCTCAAAGATTTTCATCCGATCCAGTCCCATCCCTCTAAAATAATAATGAGCAAATTTTCGTTACTTCTAAGATTCCATCAAAATTGGAATCTATACATTCAGTCAATAACACAACCTAAACATACCCAAGAACCATATTTTCATATTTGCATAGTTGTAGATAAAACAACTTTATATTTCTTCACTGGCATTAAAAAAATAATTTGTGCCCTTATTACATGCAAATAGCTATTGATTTGGCCAAAGAATTTGGTCAAGTGTCAATAGTTGTCAAAAATATTTATATAGTGACTTATTTAAAGTTTAAGATGCTTTAGCAATATTCTTTAGATAAATTGGATCTTACAAAATCCTAATGCAATTGGGTACATATTTTACTTAAATATTTTAAATATTACTCTTCTATATGCAGTATAGATAGATGATTTGTTATTAAGTACTCATCTGTTTGCCTACCAATTCATCTCAATTCTACTATCAATACGTGTTGCTTGTCAATAACGAATTAAAGTAGTTAGACTACAACAATGTCTTCAGTTAGGTACTAACATGAAAAACGGTTCAAAACATCACCCACACAGCAAAATTAACCTACAAATCCTCTGAGATTCTTAATAAACTATACCTCCTTAGTTCCGATAGAATAAATGAATTATCTGCCCTAATTAAAGATTCCCTTTCGATGTCACTGAAATTTGTCCTCACAAATTCAGAATTAACACTAGTTTTTAATTCGTCCAAACTTTGGCTGAATTCCTTCTTCACAAAATTCAGCTCTTGTAACCTCTCTTCTCTTGATATGTTCGGCGTTGATGGTAAAGGGTTTAACAGTTGATATGACGTTTCCTTATGAGGTAACAGTTTCTGAGAACTGTGGATTATAAGCGTAGAACCTCTTCGGATAGTCTCTCTTCCGATTTCCATGATTTCTATGCTTCTGGGAGTTTGACCAAGGACAAAACTCTTGTAAGCCTTGACGAAGACGATGACGAGGGTCAAAAGACCGACGAAGATCATGGAGTAGGCAAGGAATGGTGCTGCGATTGGCCCGAACGTTGTGGCCAGGAAGATCCACCGCCAGATTGGTGTTGTTACTTCGTGGATTCCCTGGAAAAGAGGATTGATTAAGAATGAAATAAAACCATAAGAAATAAGCGTTGTAGCAAAGAAAAAGGTTGTAATGCCTGCTTATTAATAATTGGCCAAGTGCGTGTCGGGCCACGCGCAGTGTAGGGTTCCGTAGTTGAGAATGCCGACTTTAAGTTCACGCCATTAAAAATGTCTAAAAACTAATTTTCTATTGAATTTGTATGAAATTTTCTTTATTGGCTCCCACGTTACTAGTATAAGAGAGCTACCATAAAAAAAAATCCAGACTTTTTTAATATGATTGATATGCATACCTGTACCAAATTACAGCTCTCTAGTACTGAATAAACCCGCGGACAAACAGACAGACATAGCGAAACTATAAGGGTTCCTTATTTACAACGGAATCCTAAAAAGTGCTCAGTTTGTGTTACAACTCTGAAAAGGGGCACTAGTGAAGTAATAATTTCGGGGACACCTGTGTAAGTAATTTTATTGTGTGGTGATAGGTGACTAATTGTATTTGCATTCCCACAAAAAAATTAGCAGTTTAGCGATCATGTAATTATGAAAAGTGATTTTTTCCCATTTACTTATCATTTATTAAGGTTTCAAATAAAAAAATTCTAGGTATCTAAACGAAAAGGTGCCAAGTTCTTACGCGAGCTAAATTAAACCATATCTTTAACGAAATTGAGTAGATATTTGTTTGAATTCCTTTGCTGAGTAAGACATCTGTACGTGAGTACTAGTACTTATTGTGTCCAAGTAAACAAAAATTTAGGACACCCACCCACAAGGTGGTCTGACGACCTAACCAAGGTCGCTGGAAGGCGCTGGATGCAGGCCGCTCTAGATCGGTCATTTTGGAAATCTTTGGGAGAGGCCTATGTCCAGCAGTGGACGTTGTGCGGCTGAAATGATGATGATGATGAACAAAAATTTACCTCTTCAACCCACATAACCGGGAAGATGATGTCAGGGAACTTGTTGATGTTGTTGATCATGATGTTGGGCGCGCGGTCTACCTTCAGGTTCAGCTGGACGCGCACGAAGCCCTCCAGTGGGACGCCGATTTTCTGAAAACGAGAAAATGTTTAGTATTGGTCTATGCATGTAAATAAATAAATATATGGGGACAAATTACACTGATTAAGCCCCAAAGTAAGTTCGAGACTTGTGTTACGGAATATGATAACGATACTAATATTTTATAACAAAAACAACTCCCATGCTGGTCTGGGAGAAATAAAAAAACTCGGGTTGCACTCTGGGAGTGCCGGCAGAAGTGAAAACTTGAATATTAACGTTGTGCATTTTTGATATTTTGGAATGGTTAGGGAATAATTTTGCACGAATTGCTTTAATTATCAGTATAAAATATTTCAAATCTTTTCTGAACCACAGTCTGTCACAAATGTCACAAGCATGACCAAATTCATTTTCAACAAAATCATTTTCAAATACACAGCAGTATGGCCACTACACAGACGGTCGAGCTATCAGCTGTCACCATCCATGGATGCGCGTAGCACGCTGTAACATAAACACACGAACATTCGCGCAAGCTCCCTGCGCCGTCTTACGAATTTTCGATCAGGTCACGTGTCCTGACGCGAGTTTAAGATTTTTTACCCATTCCAAAAAAAGTGCACAACGCCGCTAAAGAAGTTTTCACTTCAAAAAAACTTAGAATGTACCAGCTGCTTCTCTTCCCACGCAGATCGTAAAAGTCGATCGCGGGAATGGGCAAAAATGCAATTCATGTTACCAGGCGATGCGGCTAGCAACCCATCACTGTATTGATTGCTTTTCCATCTTCTCGCCCACCATGACGCTAAAAGTGGCTTTTGGGTTTTGCTGCCCTGGGCTCTGCATAGAACCGCAAGACCCAAAATGCTCTGTCTGCCCCATTAGGGATAAAGACGTGATAGTATGTATGTATGTAAAAACATTAAACTATAGATTAAAAAATGTCCGTACATTGAAAATATTTCCAAAAAAGAATTGAAGCGATGAAGACATAGTAAGAGTTATCTATGTCAGCAAAAAAAAAGACTCGTTTACACCTACGTTCGGCCTACGATAGGGCCACCTGGATCACAGTCATAATTCCTCTTGAGGATATTGAAATTCCTTCTAATGTTGGTGCGTTTTAGACATACGTTTTTGACTTCTTTTTCTAATCGTAAGCAAAATTTGAATATACCACCCCTGTCCCGACGTACCTGTTATTTGCCACCCCTTACTTGGTTTTTAAAACGACAACTAAGGTACTAACGAAACCATTCGATCCATCACCGTCTAGGAGTGGGGACGGGATAGTGGATAATTTATTTGATCATTGCGGAGTATTTATACTAAAACAGTGTACAGTGTCTTATTGAATCTACATTCTACACGTCCAGTTAATAAGTGATGTGCTTAATTGACAAAATAAATTATTTGCGTATTAATTAAAAATACACGGTGATTTTTCACTGGTTTTGGAGCCGAAGGCCACTTCATTAGGATCGTTAGTTAGACCTAGGTATTTACTTAGCTAGTCAAAATAAAAATTCAGAAACAAAAAATGTACTAAAACTCGAAAGTATAATCGTGACATGAATTAGACGCTAGGCGCCGCAGACGGGCTGCCGGAGTTCATCGAGGTTAGTTCACGCGGCAGTTTTGGACGGGCGTAACTACGTGGTCTCGATCGAAAATCATTTTCGCAACTGTTTTATCTTATATCATACTCAAATTTAGATTACGTTTATGGACAGAGGAATTTATTTACTATACCTACGATTTTTTTCCCAAAACCAATGTTATTCCAAAATCAGCGTATTTATCCTAGTTCACCATCACGTTTCACGACTATTAGGATGTTGTAATAGTTTTCGAAAGATTTTCCAAATTGCCCGGTATAATCATGAGGAAACTTACTGGCTGTATCATGAAGTAAGTCTCGTGCTTCTTCTTCTCCGGTTTGAGACCCTCGAAATCGTCCAGCAGGGAAGGCTCAGCGTCGTAGAAATGAGGGTATGACAGATACACTGGGGCATCTGTAAAATTACACTTTTATTAGAATGTTGTTTTAGATACAATGCTCAACATCTTTGCTTCTTATAAGATAAAGGCAAAATTGGAAGGATAGTTTAGCAAGACAATATTACCGTGCGTTAGGTCCCTGCCTAAGCTGAGTGGTCAACACTGGAGGGACCCCTATGAAATGGCTCCGATTCCCTTTACGCAGTTTCGCTCCTGGATCAGAAATCGCATTAGCGAGGAACCAGCTCAATCATGGCAGTGCCTTCGGATGCTAAGCTGGCAGGCTAAGGAGGCGCTACCCTAATGGGAAAGTTGTTTATCCCAAAGTCTGTGAGCACTGCCACGAAGGAGCCTTCGCTTCTATTGGCATTATTACTGTAAGTATAACGCTCCAAATTTGGGGTTTTGTAATTTACCTGACAAATTGTAGATGGCGCTTCAATATCAATATATTATGTAGGTGCGCCACATATCACTAGATGGTGTCGTCGGGGTTTTTTAATTTGCCTAGTAAATAAACTTGTATGATACCTATTCGTTCGTATATAGGGAAGTATACAATATATTATTTTTTAGTATTTCGGTGTAGTTTAAGGCCACTCTACCTCCCGAGCCGTGTGAAAGTCCTAGAGGCCAATTTCTATTTTTTCCTTCTAAAGTATTGTTAACGTATGTACAATATCATTAATGTTATCGCTTATAGAAAATAATAGCAAGACTCCTCCTAAAGAAGAATCTTTGAGAACTTACTGTACTGGCACGGGCTGATGTTCTGCAGCCCTCTTGGCGGGCACTTCTCGTCCTGGCAGTAGCACTTGTTGTCAGGATTCACGTCGGCGCGGTCGAAGGTCGAGCTGGGGGGCGTGTACAGCCCGGTTTGGATGTCTGGAAGATCAGGGATACGGGAATGAATAATGATTGAAGGTGACATACCAGTAATAATCGAACCACGGGCTATACTAGATCACTTAGCACCAGGTCTTGTCTCCACTGCAGGAGCACGACCTCTCTGTACTACCAGTGCCACACTTGGCCAGAGCAGCCAGTGGACTTGGCCTACACTCTCCGCGCTGGCCAGTCGGGTTGGAGAAGTATCAATGATGTTTATTAGTTTTGTTTAGCTTGTATACCTAAGTCGCCTTCTACGACATCCACGGGAGGACTTGGAATGACCCTACTCTACTCTGCCGGAAACCACACGGCACTATAATAATATATATAATGATAATTAAATAACAAATAAATATATAGAGACAAATTACACAGACTGAGCTAGCGACCAGGTAAGTTTTAATTTTATAACAAATACATAAATAGATAAACCAAGACCCAGAACAATTTGAAAAAGGCCATTTTCCAACGTGCCCTTATCAGGGATCGATCCCGGAATCTTTGATAAGCGGACTAGCATGGTACCACTACGCCATAAAAAACCGCATTTGGATACAAAAGTGTACTACTTTTTATTACTATTATATACTATAGTGATCTAGTATGTGGTTCGATTTATTGCTGGTGTCCCTTCCACGTTGTATATACCTAACGAAGTTTAAAGGATAACTTGATAACTTATAAAATGTACTCGGATAAGGAAATTTCATAAAAAATCAATAGAAAATTTGGTTTTATGCATTTTTAGTGGCGTCAACATCGGCATCCGAAACTACGGAACCCTAAACTGCGAAAAAAATTGCATAAATTGGCCGAGTGCGTGTAGGGTACACGCAATTTTCCGGCCAAACTATTAGAAATATAAAAATGACGCCTTAGCAAAATTTGTTCTACCTGACGAGCCACAGCCAAAGACCACGCGAACAAAGTCGCCGGGCGTCCGACATTTAAAGGGATATAAATCTGAAAAGTTTGTTTGTTTGTTTGTTTGAACGCGCTAATCTCAGAAACCACTGGTCCGATTTAAAAAATTCTTTTGGTATTAGATAGGTCGTTTATCGAGGAAGGTTATAGGCTATATTGCATCACGCCCGCGACTTCACTCGCGTGGTTAACGCGGGCGAAGCCGCGCGCTGCCTCTAGTACGTTATATACTTACGGTCTTTGTATACATCCCCTCGATACTGCAAAGGCATGATCCTGCAGAGATCCTTGTCATACACATACACCATGTCTTCCTTGGTGACCGACCGGGGCGGGAAGAAGGAGCCTTCAGATGCCCTGGAAGAAATAAACAATATCAAGAGTTTATTTAGAGACTCAGAAGACTGTCTCCGCGGTCCAGTGGTCAAGGCGTACGCTTTGTTATCCGGAAGTCGTAGGTTCGAATCCCACTTGTCCTTATATAAAAATAAATAAAATAATCTTATACCTTTAAACGAGCAATTCTTGTATATTTATTTATATATTTCTATGATCTCGAAAACGGCTCTAACGATTTCGCTGAAAATTGGTATATGGGGGTTTTTGGGGGTAAACAATCGATCTAGATTAGTCTTATGTTTGGGAAAACGCGTGTTTTCGAGTTTTCATTCGTTTTTCTTTCCACGCAGAATATGGTCGCTTATTTAGTCGCGGCGGCCGCCATCCGCTTAGCTCAGCGGTTAAGGATGCTGACCGCTAGAAAGAGTGTTACGGATTCGAATCCCACTCGGTGACTTACTTTTGTTTTTTTTTTATGTTTAAGTTTATATATAATTTTTTATTTTGCATTGTTTTTAGACAAGTTTAAAAAAAATTAGTTAATGTTTGAGATGTAACCGAGCAAAGCTCGGTCGCCCAGGTACTTACATTTATTGGCGATGGGTATGCATGGTATCATTGAATTGGTATTATTAGTATATATGTTACGGCTAAAACCCGAAATGAGGCTACGCCTAGGTTTAGCCGGGTAGAACTTGGTGCAGCCGGTCTCAGATGGCTACACTTAGGTGTATTTTACTTATCTTTGGCTAGAACTAGGTTTAGCCTTTATCATTCCGGCTAGAACTAGGTGCAGCCGATCGCAGGTGCTTACTTAGGTGTAAGAGAGTATGTAGTCTATTTTAGGTTATAACGGTGATAAAATAAACGACCAAAATGTTGAAATGACGATAATATTGTTTTGTTGATACAATATATTTTATGTAATAAGTGATGGGTGGTGGAACTATAAAAGGTCTAACAAAATATAAACTGAAACTATTTTAAGGGCGAATTCAGCGCGTGATAGTGAAAAAATTTCACAAAAAAATATGTATGGAAATATGCAAAATATTTTTTGGCTTTCCATACAAACTCGAATCAGCTGATCGGTCAGCTTGTATGCATGTTCCTTTGGGAAGGTTGTTCAATATCATAGACTGAATTCGCCCTTAAAATATTTTCAGTATATTTTGTTTGACCTTTTATATTCCAATCGATGTAAAGTGGAATTGATATCCGTAGCACCCCGTCTATTATTTGTCGGCAAATTAAAAAACCCTGATTTTCAATCGTTAACTCCCAATAACTTTTAAACGGCTGAACCGTTTTTTATAAAACATAGCTAAGAACTACCGCAAGAGAACTAGTATTTACGTGAAAAAACCGTTTGAGAGCTACGATGCCACATATAGCGTCAATTTTACAACACCCCTCTTTTTTTTTCGGGGGTTAAAAATCTTGCCATTATTTGTCTTCAAAATATGTTTTACGGGCACAATATGTTATTCGAATTAATCGGGAAATGCTTAACTGAACAAAAACCTGGTTCAAACCTAATACACATAGAAAACACTTAATTTTAGCCACCTGTCATCGGCTGCACCTAGTTCTAGCCGGAATGATAAAGGCTAAACCTAGTTCTAGCCGAAGATAAGTAGGATACACCTAAGCGTAGCCATCTGAGAACGGCTGCACCTAGTTCTAGCCGGCTAAACCTAGGCGTAGCCGCATATATATAAATAAAGAAATACTATCTTATAATGAAGGTTCTTCCATAAAATACAAATATTAGTTAAGACAATTATATTGTATGTTCTACTCTATTTGCGTTTACAATTACGTCGGATGCTATGTATATGACGTATTGTGTTCCGGATGTGTGTGTTTGTTCAGTTATTTCTCGGGAAATGGCCAAGAGAAGTTATTGTTAAACAACTTTACAGCTGCGAGAAATGATGAGTCGCGGGTAAAAACCGAGTTGTTTATTTCAATAAGTTTTTTCAAGGTATATATGTTATATCGTGTGTACAAATCTTACCACACCATGACCCTGCTAAGAAGAGTTATGTAAATATCTGCGTTGGCAGGAAAATCCTGTTTTACAATGAAATATATTTTTGCAAGCTTTTATTTAACTTGCAATCTTTCCAGGACATAGCTGTTCACATGACCGAACGTCCAAATGGTTAGATTGCTTTGTGCTTATTAATATGAGAGTCAAAATCAATAACAGACATGCTAATAATACCATAGTTAGACAGAACGCTTTTTAAATACATTACAAATAATATATTGATAAAAAAAAATTAAACAAGCTTTTATCTAAAGACTCCTTAAGACGAGTCAAACGAGCCCAAACTTGATGGAATTGCGTCGATTCATTACAGAGTTCCTACGGCCACCTTCCGGCTCCATCATCAGATCAGCTCCATGTTATTATAATATTGCATTGTCACGCGATATACGTATGCGTGCAAAATTTCAGCTCAATCGGAAACCGAGAAGTAGGTCATATACACGGTGATTTTTCATTGGTTTTGAAGCCGAAGGCCACTTCATAGGCATCGTTAGTAAGACCTAATTAGCTAGTCAAAATAAAAATTCAGAAACAAAAAATGTTGCCCAAAACTCGAAAGTAAAATTGTGAGATCAATTAGTAGTACCGCCGCCATACATCGCCCGCCGGCCGGCCGGGGTCATCGACATTACGCAGCTGGCGGCCGGCGTATAACTACGTGGTCTCGATCGAAAATCATTTACGCAACTTTTTTATCTTATGACATACAGAAATTTGGATTACATATATGGATAGAAGAATTTATTTTCCAAAACCAATAAAAAGTCAGCGTGTATAACTTGCAAGATTTGATTACAGACAGACAGACAGACAAGGGGACAGGTGAAATTAAATAAAGGCTTTTAAAAAGTCATACCGCGTTATTATAAAACGCAGACTAACTTTGTTACTAGATTTATACCATTATCCGACCAAATCAAGTTGTCATTTTCAGATGAGACAGTGGCATATCACTAGATGTCAACTTGATTTGGTCGGATAATTGTTTAAACCTAGTAACAAAGGTAATCTGCATTTTATAATAAGACGGTTACAGTTCCGAGCTAGTGTCAAAATAAACTTATTTTTACAGAGTGCAAATGTTAGAACGATCGAGTCGTCGAGTCCGAATGTATTGTAAGTTTTTGAAAATTTTAAATTTTATGAGGCCAAAGTACTTAGACTAATGAAATAAGCCCAAACTCGATGGAGTTGCGTCGTTTTATTACCGAGTTCCATCGACCACCTTCCGTCTCCCTGATCTGAACATTGTCTACCATAGTGCTCGTCAAGACAAATCAAAGAAGTTGAAAATTGAGTTACAAGATTTGACCTAAACAAACATTCATACATACATATGAGATACATTGCAAGTTGAATAAAAGCTTGTAATAAAGAGATTACAAACAAACAAAACATACCGTATATTATTGCATGGTCGGTCCTTCCAGTGAGGTAGGTGATCTAATCCATTGATCTTGTCCAAGTACCCGAACCTCTTCAGGGACGTTTGTCCCGTATAGATGGTAGACACCTCGTCTAGCGTACCATTTCTCTGAAAGTAAAACAAAAAAGTAAAATTTACTTTCTCCAACAATCTTTAGACAGACAATTTTTTAAATCTAAAAATCGACTTCACCCCTAAAATTACAACCGAATTTGAATAAACAAAAAAAGTACTACCTATAAAAAATTACGTATGTTGTATGGGAGCCCCGATCAAAATTTTTTTTTTTGTTGAAGTGACAACTTCTTTAGCAGCGTTGTGCATTTTTTTTGGAATGGGTAAAAAATGTTAAACTCGCGTCAGGACACGTGACCTGATCGAAAATTCGTAAGGCGGCGCAGGGCGCTTGCGCGAATGTTCGTGTGTGTTTATGTTACAGCGTGCTACGCGCATCCATGGATGGTGACAGCTGATGGCTCGACCGTCTGTGTAGTGGCATAGTGCTCGCGTCAGGACACGTGAGCTGATCGAAAATTCGTAAGACGGATGGAGAGTAGACAGCTGGCGCGGCGTAGGAGAGGGAGTATCCCCCTCTCTTTCTACGGCGCGGCGAAAATGTATGCCTGCGCCTGCTGTTTCGTATATCAAAAATGCACAACGTTAATATTCAAGTTTTCACTTCTGCCGGCACTCCCAGAGTGCAACCCGACGTTTTTTTTTTTGTATTTTTGCTATAGCGGTAACAGAAATACATAATCCGTAAAAAATTTCAACTGTCTAAACTATCACGGTTTGTGAGATTGTAGCGTGATGACAGACAGACGAACAGACGGACAGCGGAGTCTTAGTAATAGAGTCCCGTTTTTACTCTTTGGGTACGGGTCCCTAAAATATTATGATGATGTTATCATACGGTGTATTCAAAACACATGAGGTCGATTCTGTTATTGTATTCCTTTTCGAAGGTCCATCTCTTTACTAAAAAGACGAACATTTAAAAGGTTTTTACAATCATTTTATCAGAAAAACTTACGGCAAGCAGCAACCCCATCTGGCTGTTGGGTCGCTTTCCTTTGGGGTAGAAGATGTGGGCAAGTGATACTAGGGGGTCGTTGTAGCTGTGAACAGAATACCAATTAATATGTTTATTAATCACGTTACGGGGTAAACAGTATCTGTGACCAGAGATATTATCGCCAATAACAATTTAGGTAGCAATGCAACCGATTGTTTTACATTCAAGGATGCTTTAGACCGTGCGAATTGGAGAAGAAAAAGCCGGACTGTAGACCCCGGGCTTGGCAGTATTAAGAAAGAAAGAAAAATACTTTATTACAGCAGAAGATGCAACTGGGAATACGCTGAGATCGGAGAGAGATTGAATGACTGGTCTGAGAGAGAGAAAGAGAGAATCTCAATTTGAATCATTTTCACTAGTTCCATTAGTAAATAGTTCCATGGAACTAGTGAATTTTTTTCTCAGTAGTTCCATTGACTCAGTACTGAAAAAAAAATCTCATTAGTTCCATGGAACTATTTCTATTGACCGATGTAACTAGTGAGAATGATCCCACAATTGCATCATCGGCAATTTAGGTAGCAATGTCTTTCAAGAGGCCAAAACCCTCGATGCATTATACTTACCCAAAAACCAGTTCTTCAGCAGTGACGTGTACGAACGGCTTGGCCCTGTCCTTGTAGGTGATGGCGAGGCCGGAGACTAGAAGGTTGAACACGAAGCCGGCCAGGTTGGGAGAGAAGGAGGTTACTGTCTGGAATAATTCGATAAGTTATCTTTTCAAACATTACATTTTACTCAAACATTTTCAGTAAGTACAGATCTTTAATGTCATCATATAGAGTATGCAAAACACATGACGGTTATTCTGTTTTTGCATTCCTTCTCGAAGCTCCGTCTCATCACTTCTAATTATAATATTATCTATGTTTTACATTCATGTACAATTTATTTGATATCTCAATATCAGATAAATTATACTGTAATTGTTTTATACAAAACCTTTTTTTTACCAATAAGGGTACATATTTGTAACACAAATCAATTCTGGTTTTTGTCTCTGGGCATCTTTGTCACGAATATTAGGATTTCGTCGCGTTGGTACGTCACCGTCTCGTTTTCATACAACGTACGCCAAACGCATGAAGCCGATACTTTTTGTCTTCCTTATTAAAGAAATATTTTTGCTTGCTTTGCTTATTAAAGCAATATGTTTCATTATAAGTGATATAAAAAACCTTCACCATATCAGTAGGGCAATTTTAGGCCCCAACAATTTCTAGTTCTTGAGGCCCATTAAGACGATGCAATTTTTTTGAATGTTGCATAACATTTTACAGCCATAAAAATTATTTATTACTTCGCTGCACAATCTAAATGGGCGTTCTTCCACGGATATCTCTGACCCGAATCCTTGAATCTTGATAAACTGGTACATATCATTGCCATACAGCGTTTGTAAAACGCATGAAGCCGATACTGTTGTGTCGGTTGAAAGTTTTTTAAAGTAGATCTAATTACACTATATTCTAGATGCATACATTATTAATATGTAAACCTTCTTACCAGTAAGGGAATGTTTGGCACTACCAATTTCTGGTTCTTATCCACGGACATCTCTGGCACGAATCGCAGAATCTTGTTGTGTTGATACGTCACCGTATCGTTGTCGTGAAACTTGATGTTCACTTTCTCCATGTCTTCTCTGAAACAAGAGATTTGATATCAATGCGGTTTTTTATGTGAATGCAAGTTTCCTTGCGCTTCCGACGGGATTCCAATGCAACCTTGTAACCTTAGCATACGGAGCGATCATAAAACGCGCGTCATCTCAGCGTATTTAAACGCGCTGAGCAAAACAGAACCTTCGCCCCTTTGTAGACGCGTTTGTAACGATTCAAATTCGCGTACACGTACTTTACGCACGCGTTTGATTCGTTACAACGCAACAATAGGCGTTAAAAATACGCCGTGTGCTTAGGTCCTTAGCTATGTTTGATGAAAATCAGTTCAGCCATTCACATTTGAAAGTCGGACGTTTCGTGCCTGGCCAATAAACTTTTTTGCCTTATTTTGCTTAATATCAACAATGGCAACAGGTACGCACTTGAAATATACATAATACTCAGTTGTATTTTTAGTTTAATAATAATTTAATTTAAAAAATTTAAGTGGGGCATAGGAAAAAAACTTGTTTTTTATAGATAATGGTACGGAACCCTTCGTGCGCGAGTCCGACTCGCACTTGGCTGGTTTTTTATATTTTTTTATATTATAGTTTAGCTGGACCATTATGGTTCTATATCAGGTGTTCATTTTCCAAAATTAACCCTATTATATTGTCCAGGCTTAACAGCTATATAACAAAAAAAGTTTTATTCGAATCCGTCTTTTATTTCCGGACTTTAGCGTGTACAAACAGACAAACAAACAACTTACTATATGTCTCCATAATATGGTCTCCATCGCAATGTATTCAATGTAAGACACATTTTTTTTAACTGTTTGATTAGGTAATGTAAAGATGTAGATTATTCCACTCGCAAACTAAGTACTTGATTCTCACATAAATCAGCTGAATGTAATTACAGATACTTACTTAGACGTAGATATCATGAGAAAATGACGTATCATCATCATCATCATGATAGGCCTTCAATAACGATTATCGACATCGTTTATTTTAAGATTAGTTATATTCATACTCAAACACTATTACGTTTTATTCATAACTAGCCGAAGCCCGCGACTTCGTTCGTGTTGACTTTATGTCTCTGGAAAATGCTCATCAGGCTGAACAACTTTTGCCAAGGCGTCATTTTTATATTTCTTATAGTTTAGCTGGACCATTATGGTTCTGCATCAGGCGTTCCATTTTCCAAAATCATTTATACGATATTAATTAAAACACATTAACTACTGGTAGCCGTGAGTTCAGCAGTCACTCGATTTTGGTAAAGTTAAGCAAACATTTTTGCTACTAGCAACTATTCTTTTTATTATATACTAGCTGTGACCCGCGACTTCGTCCACGTAGAAGTCGAAAATGGTTCTAAAAGGATTTCTAATTGTTGACCCCGTGGTTTGGCCTGTGCGTTGATATGTCAGTCAGTTTCCTTTTTTCCCGTTCCCGTGTCGTATGCTAGAGCGAGAGAGAGAGCGACGAAACGTTTCAGCATGGCCTAGGTAGGTCACCCTATTTCATCCCCCTAGGGGCTAAATTTTGAAAAATCCTGACTTGTGTACCGCCAGGAGTAGTCCTGCGAAGTTTCGAATTAAATGGTCTAACTAATCTTGTTTCTGCATACAAACTTTGGACCCCCGTTTTACCTCTTAGGGGGCGAGTTTTGAAAAATCCTTTCTTAGTGCACCTTTTATATACAAGTACCTGGGCGACCGAGCTTTGCTCGGTTACATCTCAAACATTAACTTTTTTTTTAAACTTGTTTAAAAACAATGCAAAATTAAAAATTATATATAAACTTAAACATAAAATAAAAAAAACAAAAGTAAGTCACCGAGTGGGATTCGAACCCGTAACACTCTTTGTAGCGGTCGGTATCCGTAACCGCTGAGCTAAAAACAAGGCGGTCGGCGCGACGAAATTAGCGACCATATACTGCGTGGAAAGAAAAACGCATGAAAACTCGAAAACACGCGTTTTCCCAAACATAAAACTAATCTAGATCGATTGTTTACCCCCGAAAACCCCTATATACAAATTTTCAGCGAAATCGTTAGAGCCGTTTTCGAGATCACAGAAATTTATAAATAAATGTATATATATACAAGAATTGCTCGTTTAAAGGTATAAGATATGTAAAAAAAAACCCTGTCCGATTCCTGAAGGTACTGTTGGGTAGCTTGTGTATATTCCATTTATCGGTTTCTCCCGTTCCTAAAAGCATAAAAAAAATCGGCATCTCCATACAAAATTAAATACTTACCGTTCCAAAATGTATGGAGCTGCAGATATTTTTTGTGATTTCAGGAATGGGAGGAACCGATAAAGTAAACACACACAAGCTACCCAACATAACCTTCACGGATCGGACAGGGTTTTTGTTACATCTACACTAATATTATTAAGAGGAAAGATTTGTTTGTTTGTTTGTTTGATTGTATTGAATAGGCCCCGAAACTACTGGATCGATTTTAAAAATTCTTTCACTGTTGGATAGGTATGTTATCCCTGAGTGACATAGGCTATGTATGTACCACGGGCGAAGCCGGGATGGACTGCTAGTATTGTATATAGATGTATAAAAATATCAAAGGATCGAACACCCCCCGAAAAAAAACCTGGGTACGTGCTTGCCCTTGCTTTTAATATATGTATTTTTAATTATTGTCCTTAGACGGCGAGCCTGAAGGTGGGTTTATCCCTTTACCGCGAATAGGACGATTATCTGGGTCGAGTTTATTCGTAATTGAAACGATTAGCAAGACCTGGGGCCGGAGTTTTGTACACAATTGACGACCTCCGTGGCGTAATGGTCAACACACTAGACCGCTAATCCGGAGGTCCTGGGTTCGATCCCCAGCCAGGGCAAGTTGGAAAATGGCCTTTTTTAAATTGTCCTGGATCTTGGATGTTAATCTATGTATGTATTTGTTATAAATTATAGTATCGTTGAGTTAGTATCCCATAACACAAGTCTCGAACTAACTTTGGGGCTAACTCAATCAGTGTAATTTGTCCCTATATATTTATTTATTTAATTGACATAGGCCACAGCATAAGTTCTTCTTCTTAGCGAGTCGGAATGGAGATTATAGTTGTGGACCAGTGGGTGGCCACACTTACTCCCCTGTCATAAGCCGAGTTTAAGTCCTCTATTGTACAAGGTGTTGGGGAGTTCCGCCATGAGAGTAGGTGGGCCATGGTTTGAACATTTCACAGTCACAGCGGTCGTTATTTGAGAAACTCCACCTGACTCGGTTTTCATGGCACCTTCTAACACCAGCCCGAAATAAGTGCTATACGTGCGTGTCTCCCATGTCTCCCATGCTGGTCTGGGAGGAATGTAAAAACTTAGAATGTACCAGCTGCTTCTCTTCCCGCGCAGATCGTAAAAGCCGATCGAGGGAATGGGCAAAAATGCGAATCATGTTAACAGGCGATGCGGCTAGCAACCCATCACTTTATTGATTGCTTTTCCATCTTCTCGCCCACCATGACGCTAAAAGTGGCTTTTGGGTCTTGCGGCCCTGGGTTCTGCATAGAGCCGCAAGACTTAAAATGCTCTGTCTGCCCCATTAGGGATAAAGACGTGATAGTATGTATGTATGTATGTACGTGCGTACTAGTACTGAATTTTCTACTTCGGAAAGGTCGGCTTCCATACAAGTTGACCAACCAGTTGATCCGAGCCAACGTGCGATGAGCGTGATAGTTTTAGGTTTCCGTACCCAAAGGGTAAAAAGGGCGCTATTACTAAGACTCCGCTGTTCGTCTGTCTGTCACCAGGCTGTATCTCATGAACCGTGATAGCTAGACAGTTTAAACTTTCACAGACGATATATTTATGTTACCGATATAACAACAAAGGCTAAAAACAGAATGAATAAATATTTAAGTGGGGCTCCGATACAACAAATGGTACGGAACCCTTCGTGCGCAAATCACACGTGCCTGTTTATAATTTAAGTGTTGTTACTAGATGACATAAAATAATATTTCACAACTAAAAACCGATTTCAACTCAATTTAAATACAATTTTAATAAAATTCGTATGGGACCACCTGACAAGTATGCCCTATCAAACAAAAAAGATTTTTGAAGTGAAAACTTCTTTAGCGGCGTTGTGCACTTTTTTTGGAATGGGTAAAAAATATTAAACTCGCGTCAGGACACGTGGCCTGATCGAAAATTCGTAAGACGGCGCAGGGCGCTTTCGCGAATGTTCGTGTGTGTTTATGTTACAGCGTGCTACGCGCATCCATGGATGGTGACAGCTGATGGCTCGACCGTATGTGTAGTGGCCATACTGCTGTGTATTTGAAAATGATTTTGTTGAAAATGAATTTGGTCATGCTTGTGATATTTGTGACAGATTCAGCAAAGATTTGAAATATTTTATACTAATAATTAAAGCAATTCGTGCAAAATTATTCCCTAACCATTCCAAAATATCAAAAATGCACAACGTTAATATTCAAGTCTTCTGCCGGCACTCCCAGAGTGCAACCCGTCGTTTTTATTTTTTCGAGAAACTTACATTATAAAAAGATTAGCAAGTAATAACCTACTCCTTAGTAGAAGCTGTATTGTAATTGTAACATAGCCCATCAGGCTGGGTAGGGACCAATACTGAACTGGGTTTAACTTTCGGCGTAATCTTCCCAGCAGTGGTCGTTCCGAAACGCTAGTAGTTTTTAGGTTTTGTAGTTACCAAAATAATACTTAAAAAAATGACCTTCCATAAAAGATAAATTTATCCTACATATATATATATATTTAATTTCAATCTCTCTTGCCTTCTTTTGATAAAATTCCGTAGATGCGCACTCGCACTTGACAGGCCGTAGCTGAAAATCAGTGAGCTACTCTTTGAGCAGCACGAATCACTGAGCTATGACCTTTTTGGATCGCTGTAGCACACAGATACAAAGTTGTTGATATATGTCCTCAATACGTTGTTTTTACATGTTTTGTTTTGTAATTTTTGTATCTTTATTCTGTATGTGTGTGACTATAGCCACAAATAAACGTTTTATCTATCTATCTATCTACATTGAATAAAAAAAATTGACTTTGGCTCAAGCCGTTTGCTAACCAGACTCGGGGCTTTTATAAAATAACTAGAACACAATTATCACAGGCCTTACCAAAGTTCGCGTCTAACCAGTTTTTATTAAAGGAAAACCGCATGTCTAAGTACTAAGGACTTAATTTATAGTTTACGGTGTTTAGTTTGTAAAACAAACGGACACACAGCAAGGCTATATTTAGCAAGAATCGAAGGAATTCAACTTTTTAACATGTGACGTAAATACACAGAGAACATCTAGGATCAAGTATAGGAACATACAATACTTACATACATACATGAAGAAAAACCATACGACCCAAATAAAATACCTCAATTGGGTATGTTCCTAAGCCAAAAATAAATTAAAATAATTTAAAATAATTATTGATAACAAAATAAAACGTCGCAAAATAATGTTACTTGTATTTGAAAATATCCATTTTAACGTATTTTTAAATTTATTAATGCAGAAAAACTGATAATAAGAGCGCTATTTGACTCCAAAAAACTATGACGTCATCTGCCTGTATTTCATACAAAATCCCATAGAAACCGTTTGTTTTGACGTTTAGAAAAAAGTTTCTGATTTGACTTGTTGGAAATTTCACCAATTATGAAACAATTTTTTTACCAGTGAATTTTTCGCGCTAATTTTTTCGCAATAATAAATTTAAAATCTCGTTAAAAATGATACATCAATGATAAGTGACGTTATTTTGTGAGTAACTACTAAATAATTTATTTTTGACACAGGAAATCTCCTTAATGAAAAACGATTATTTTAGTTAGTTTAAATTTATTCTTTACTACTTGTAGTCGTAGCTTGTAGCAAGACTACACGTAGTTGTAATTGGTAATCAAATTACCTGTAAGTTTTATGAAAAGAAATCATTTTTATACAAGCTTTTATTGTGAGGCTAAAGTACTTACTAAGACAAATGAAATAAGCCCAATCTCGATAGAGTCGCGTCGTTTTATTACTGAGTTCCATCGACCTCTTTCCATCTCCGTGATCAGACCCTAGGCATCGTCTGCCATAAAGTGCTCGCCAAGACAAATCAAGCGAGTCCTACTCAATGAGTTTGTGTTGTTATATAACTGAGTTTCGTCGAATATCTCCCAGCTCCCAGCTCCTTTATCAAAACCGCTCATAGACTATAATATTGTATTGTCATCCCACTTACACAAGTGTACAAAATTTCAGCCAAATCGGTTGAGGGTAACTGGTTGAAAATTAAGTTGCAAGATTTGACCGAAACAAACATTCATACGGGTATGTCCCTTCCATGTTTTATACAGGCTATAATCGATCTACGTCTAACTGGTAAAGTTTGCTTAATTGATCTTCACTTATTAAATAAGTTAAAAGCTTGTAATTGACCGCGCGGGCGAAGTCTCTAAATCGAGTTGGGGGTAAAAACACACTGTATGTATGTATGTTTCTACCGCAATAACTGCCGACCCGATAGTCCGATTTTGATGAAATTTGGTAGGCATATAGGAAACATCAATAGAATTTTCAGGTTTGTTGGGCATCAAAATCGGTTCAGTAGTTTTTGAAATATTAATAAAAATATCCGCGATTATGAAGCAAACGAAACCAAAGCGCGTTCTAACTTTGGATAGCGCCATCTAGGTGTTACTCAGAGAACTGAATTGTGTTATACATGTCAAAATAAAATTTTAGATGATTTATAAATAAGTAGTTAGCCGAATAATAATCGCGAGGTCTAAGTTCGCGGCGAACTACTAGTAATATTAGTTGACTACGCCCAACACTGGCAAGGGCGTCACCAGCTTTAATATACATGTCCTTTTTAATTAAGTAGGTACAGTAACTATTTTAAGGGGTGGCTTGGTCCCTAATTTTGAACAAATTTTCCTAATGCATGTATATCGAAATACGAAAAAAAATTTTTAGGTTCTCATACAAATCGAAGTAGTCACGTGATATTACTATGAAAAATGAAAAATTTTGTTTCGTATTTCGATATACATTTATTGGGAATAGTTGTTAGGAATGATGGTCTGAATCACCTCTTAAAATATTTGTACTTAATTAAAAAGGACATTGTATAGCCTTAAAGCCCTAACCTCCTTCCAAAGAGTTAAAATGATTTAACCAAGATACAGAGATAGTCTTTAACTGCAATACATTTACCTTGAATTAAAATTGCCCCGTAAGGTCATTTATTAAACGGTCTCCGTGACCCTACTAAGGTTCCTGATGTCATCCAAACGGAAGGTCTAACTGCGGGTTAACATATGACATAAGTGTATTTTTGACCTTATTAATTAATTAATTAATTTATATTTTTCTTACACATAACTAACTTTACAGGATCATTTCTAAAGCGTTAGAGGGAACATAATGCATTATACCCAAAATATATCATGAACACAAAAAAAATACTAATGAAATAAACTAAGTATATGTAAGGCCACCTTTGCGAATATTATTTATTTTAAACCTTTATTGACCACAATGGTACAAAAGGTGGGCTTCAAAGGGAGTACAGTATATATGCTCTCTGTCCACACGAAAAGAGAAAATGTTTTTCTACTCCCAAATCAATTACTTTTTATTATCTATGTACCTATGTTATTTACGCAATATAAAAGACAACGTTTATGGGTTTACCTTTTTTTCAAAACTTGCTAAGATATGTATCACCATCATTTCAGCCGCATAACGTCCACTGCTGGACATAGGCCTCTCCCAAGAATGTCCAAAATTGCCAATATACAACGTTGAAGAGACAAACTCGTAATAAATTGATTCACGGGATATGCTAGATCACTAAAGTATAATAAAATTAAAATAACATACATACATACATAAATAAATAAATAGGGACAAATTATACAGATTGAGCTAGCCAAAAAGTAAGTTCGAGACTTTTGTTATGGGATACTAACTCAACGATACTATATTTTATAACCAATACATATATAGATAAACCTCCAAGACCCAGAACAATTTGAAAAAGGCCATTTTCCAATTTGCCCTTAGCTGGGATCGAACACGGGGCCTCTAGGTGGCGGACTAGCATGGTGTACACTATGCCACGGAGGTCGTCACATATCGGGGAAACACACAACCTCTTTTTGACTTCGCCGTAGTTCGCAAATTTGCAGACAGGTATCAGGTATCATATCGCAATAAAAAAAAACAGCGCGCACGCAATTTTTGTGGTGCGGTGTGGCAACCCGGCACTTTCGTTACGATACGACAAATTGTGTTTGCTCACGTACACGCGGCGACAGAAGTGTTCCATTGTAGTTAAAACCCTCGCAAAAGATATTTTTATTTTAATTTTATACTAGCCAAATCCCGCGACTTCGTTCACGTGGACTTTATGTCTCTGGAAAATGCTCATCAGGCTGAACAAGTTTAACTAAGGCGGCATTTTTATATCTCTTATAGTTTAGCTGGACCATTATGGTTCTGCATCAGGCGTTTCATTTTCCAAAATCATTTATACCCTATCTGTTGCCCAGGCTTAATAGCTATATAACAAAAAAAGTTTCATTCGAATCCGTCCAGTATTTCCCGAGATTAGCGTGTACAAACAGACAAACAGACAAACAGACAAACAGACATACAGACAAACAGACAGACATTTTTTTAAAATTCTTACTCTATTACTACATCTCTATCGCCCCCAATATTTTTTTTGGAAATATATTTAATGTACAGACACACTTTTTTTACTGTTTTATTATATGTACTAGCTGAAGCCCGCAACTTCGTTCGCGTGGACTTTATGTCTCTGGAAAATGCTCATCAGGCTGAACAACTTTTACTAAGGCGACATTTTTATATCTCTTATAGTTTAGCTGGACCATTATGGTTCTGCATCAGGCGTTCCATTTTCCTAAACCATTTATACCCTATATGTTGCCCAGGCTTAATAGCTATATAACAAAAAAAGTTTCATTCGAATCCGTCCAGTATTTCCCGAGATTAGCGTGTACAAACAGACAAACAGACAAACAGACATACAGACAAACAGACAAACAGACAAACAGACAGACATTTTTTTTTAAATTCTTACTCTATTACTATGTCTCCATCGCCCCCAATATTTTTTTTGGAAATATATTAAATGTACAGACACACTTTTTTTACTGTTTTATTATATGTATAGATATAGATATATAGATATAGATTATTTTATTAAGTAAGTTCGCTGGTAGAAACCAGCGAACCAACAGGTGATGCTAAGAAAGTAATCTTTTGGGGTAAGTACAACGGCAAATATCTAAAAAAGACAAAAAGAAAGAAGTAAACTTATACTTTTTAAGTAAGTATATATGTATAGTCGTATAATATATATCGTGGATGTGCCATGTGGTTTCCGGCAGAGGAGAATAGGGTCACTCCAAGTCATTCCGTGGCAGTCGTAGAAGACGACTTAGGCAATACAAAGCTTATAAACATCAATGAGACCTCGCCAACCCGTCTGGCCTGCGAGGAGAGTATGATTTTAGAGTTTCACGGTCACAATCTGCCATCATGGTCGGCCAGCGACCATGATGGCAGATTGTGCGAGGGAAGTCGTAATATCTGACAAAAAATGATATTAATCGTGGTAAATCCCGTAATACTAATAATAGCGAGGGGAGTATAGGCCAAGTCCTCTAGCTGCTCTGGCCAAGTATGGCTCTAGTAGCGCAGAGAGGGTCGTGCTCCTGCAGTGGAGACTAATAGACCTGATAATGAATCGTGGATAAACCTACACAAAAGTATAGGTAGCTGGTAGGTACATAAATAATTGTTCAAAAATAAACCATAATATAAACTACATAAACACTTTTGTCGGCGACCATACAGGAACATGTAGAAATCGCATCGCTATGTAATGTCTGTCTGTACGTAGGTAATGCGCGGCTGTTTTATTTTGACCATTTGCACATTGTGACTCACGTGACTCACGTCTTTACGATTTGCGGTGGTGACAAAGACCCGTTAGGGTCAGTTGATCAGTTAAAACAAAAAGGCGCGCAAAAGAGGAGATTGTTCTAGCTGTTTATTATCACCGTATTTACTTTTAAACAATTTATTTTAAATGAGGCCGCCATTTCTACTACCATTACGCCTTAAATCTTAAATTTTATAATTATGTGAAATTATGTGAACCTTCGTCACTCTCATTTTTAGACCTTCTTTATACAACTGTTGCATAAAATATTGTTTTTTTAAGGTCTTAAAAGAATTAATCAATATTTAAGAAAAATAAATCGATAAGTATTTTTTAACTATTTTATTTTATTTTATTTTATGTATGTATTTTAATACTATTTTATTGTAAATTTGTTTAATTATTTTTTAACAGCTTAAGCTACATTTATGCAATTTCAACAGGCCTGTGTCAGCCGTTGAGGTATCGAAAATATACCTACATTATTACTACGCGCGAGGCGACCACTCCGGAGTGGTAAATTCACATGACATGAATCGCAAGTCTAGAGTAATAAGAATGAAATTGGCTTGCAATGCACTTCTAGGTATCCAAACGAAAAGGTGCAGAGTTCTGACGTGAGCTAAATTAAACCATATGGCTAACCACATTGAGTAGATATTTCTTTGAATTTCTTTTTAACCGTTCAAAAAAGGAGGAGGTAATCAATTCGACTGTTTTTTTTTGTATGTATGTTATTATTATATGCTATTTTCCAACAAGTCAAATCAGCAACTTTTTTCTAAACGTCAAAACAAACAGTTTCTATGGGATTTTGTATGAAATACAGGCAGATGACGTCATAGATTTTTGGAGTCAAATAGCGCTCTTAATATCAGTTTTTCTACAATAAAAAACATTTAAAATAACGTTAAAATGGATATGTTCAAAGACAAGTAACATTATTTTGCGACGCTTCATTTTTTTATTAGTACAAAATAATTTATTTTTGACTTAGGAAAGTACCCAATTATTAGAGTAAGACTTCTGTTCGTCAGTACTAGTACTTATTCTATGCCATCGGTTCGTCACGCTATGTGTGTAAACGTCATCGTCTAAATGCAAATGCACCTCACGAGTCGCGTGTCATCTTTATATCAACATTGTAATTCCTACAAAGATGATTCACAATTCACGATCATTGGTCAGTTTTCTGTAAAACCCCATAGCTTTTCCATTGCGTCTTTTTATTGTTATTATCATGAGAATAGTTCAACATTTAGTAATGGGGGTTCCATGGAAAAAGTACCGCAGGTTAGATTACAGTCATGCACTAAGGGCTGACTCAGTTTATTCGCGTAAAAGTCAGGTTCACTCACTAATGTAGTTGTTGTAATATAAATGCAATTCCTGCCATTTACCTTGAGCACGCACGATCGTGCGGATGGTGCGTATGTACATCGAACACGCACGATTGTGCGGGTATTTTTCTGGAAAAACTAAATGTCTCAAATTTTCTCAGTGTGGTTGACTGGGAGAAAATGCTCTTAGCATTAAATATTTTTTTACTTTAAAACAATATAGTGCATTTGGTATTTTTTTTTTACTTTTTCCAAACTATCTAAATAGTAGGGATAATCGGTCGGCAGGAAGCGGCAATAAACTTAGCTATAAAATAAAAATAACTTAGCAATGATCTGACGTCAACAAATACATATCATGAAATCGGAAGAGACAATTACAATTCTTCTTCTTCTCGTGTCGAAAGCTCAAAATAATTTTTTTTTTTCCCTCCAGAAGGTTGCCACTGTCACAGCGTTGTCTAAGGCCTCATATGGGTCACGCTTAGTGCAGCTGGTAGGGCACGATGGGCAGGAAGGTGTGTCATAGTCCGGTCGTTATGACTATGGTCGTTATATGTATTACAATTAGAGAGTGCCTCCGCTGCCGGCGCTGGCTCCTAAAAATATCACTATTGGAAACCGGTGGTTGTACTGCCGGCAGCTGAGATTTAGAACACCGGCTGCCGACGCCAGCACTCAAAATTTGCCGTAAAGTGTAGGTTAGCTTCGTTAGGTTTTCTGTGACAAAAACACGAGCGACTCAAGCTAAGGGCGAAAGTAACACAGACACAAATCGTGTTATACCAGCGCCGGCAGCCAATTCGGTAACCAGCGCCGGCAGCGGAGGCATTCACTTACAATTATCATTGATACAGATATCCAAATAAATGATTTTGACTTTGCCTTTTGTTCGTGAAAACAGCAAAGAAAACAAAGTTTATCTCTAAAAGAGATACACATACCTGTACACGAATGGTCCCACTTCCACCAGTTTGGGTTTCTCCCCGTGTTCCAGGAAACCCTGAGGGTTGCTGACGTTGAAGATGTATACCTTGGTGAGCCTCACCACTCCAGGCTTCTGCCAGTAACTGTAGCTAAGAGAGCCGTTCCACAGTTTGAGCTCCTGTGGGCAAAATGTAAAATAAGATTTATTTTTGTTTTTTTATTTTCATGCAATTGTATTTAAGACACGTTTCATTAAATACACACACAAATAAATCCTACTATCCTACTGTCCTAGTTCCTAATAAAATTATAAATGCGAAAGTGAGTTTGTATATTTGTTTGTTTGTTACCTCTTCACGCTCAAACTACAGAACCGATTTGGATGAAACTTACTATGGATATAGTTTGAAACTCGGGGAAGGACATAGGGTACAATTTATCTCGAAATTCCCACGGGGAGCGAACCCCGCGGGTACTGCTAGTATCCCAAATAAAACTGAATATATTTAACTATAATAAAACTACAGCTAAACTAAATTAAATATAAATACTGAATAAAAATAAGATGAAAATTTATTTATTTAACAAATTTTATTGTTCCAATGTACAAATATACTTTTAACAAATGGCAGACTTAATGCTAAGAGCATTTTCTTCCAGTCAACCATAGGGATAAATAGGGAAAATTATGCGGCACAAAAAGCAATACAATATAGTTACACATTATAAAATAATACTATATAATATACTATTACATATATATATACCTATGATATATAAATATCAAAATATTTTTCCTCCTGGGATAGGTTTGAGCAAATGCTTGATTACGTTCGAGACACATACACTGTTTAGACGTGCCTTCCGAAACACGGAATCATTTTTCTTTTAAGCCTGCACACTATTCGACGACCTCCGTGGCGTAGTGGTCACCATGCTAGTCCGCCACCCAGAGGTCCCGGGTTTGATTCCCGGTCAGGGCAAGTTGGAAAATGGCCTTTTTTTAAATGGTCCTTTTTATTTATTTTATTCTAACCAGTCTGGAAACTACTTATAACAAATGCTTCCCGGTGGGATTCGAACCCACATCCTCCAGGTCACAAGGTGAACGCCTTGACCACTGGACCACGGAGGCAGTCTTTGTACTTAATTACAGTTTACATTACTTTATTATATTTATAGATTAGAATGTCGGTCTTATAGTAAATTATTTAAAATATGACAAGGTTATCGAATACAAGTCTCAAATTGGGTCAAGGTCATTATATTAAGGTCAAATAACAAAATCACTACATAACCTAGAAAGTCTAAAAGCGGAATTCGTTATTACGTCTTTTTATGAGGTTTCGTTTCATTTCATTTCATTTATTTCACGTTTTCATGTACATACAATTGTGAAACTTAAATCTAGTTTACGAAGTGCACATGAGACCCTGGTAGGGCGCTACATTTAATAAAAATTACTACTACATTAACACTTATTAAGATTAAAAGGAATATCTCTAACAATTTAAACTAACTGAAAAAATCTCAAAGCTATCAATTCTTGTGACAGGCACGTTTGCTAAAAATATTTATATATTTCGTTTGTTTGTTTGTTAAATCTTTATTGTACATAAACACAAGACACAAAAATACAAGTAGAAGTAGAACAGTACAAAGGCGGACTTATCCCAGATAGGGATCTCTTCCAGTCAACCTTGAATTAAGAGGACAATTTACAACACGGGGTAGAGAGTGGGCGCAATATACGAGGTATACAGTGCCATGCTGGCTTGACGTCGTCAAAGATATTAGTAACATAACAGATAACAGACCCTATAGAAACTATTGGAGGGCCCGTAAGTATTTTTGTTGTAAATTCTTTTTGTGTTAGATAGATCATTTATCAAGGAAGGCTTTAGGCTATATAACATCACGTTGCGACTAATAGGAGCGAAGAAACAGTCGAAAATGTGGAAAAAACGGGGAAAATTATTCATCTTTGAGGGCTTCCGTTGCGTGCGCTGCGAAAACCGTTCGAGATACCCAAAAAATATGTATGAAAGAATTATTCCTCTTTAAATTATCTAAAAAAATGTCCGCGGCAGTATATGTCTATCCTTTAAGATTAACTCACAATAACCGTTTTTATGATAATCAAATTTGATTGAAATTAATGCATTATTACAAATTATTTGTCAGAGTTGTATCAACATAATAAAGCTGAGGAGGTAGGTTTGTAAACAAAAAATAAATATGATTCCCAAAATAACTATTCCACGCGGACGAAGTCGCGGGCACAGCTAGTAATATTATAAAAAGGAAAGATTTGTATTTTTGTGTGTGTGTATGTTTATAATGAATAAACCCAAAAACTATTGTACCGATTTAAAAATTCTTTCACCATTAGAAAGCTACATTCACCCTGAGTAACATAGGCTATATTTATGGCTAGAAAAGATAAGGGATCCTTACTAAAACTTTAGAAACGTAACTCAAGGTGTAAAAAAATGCCATAAAGCGTCTTTCGTCGCATGCGCTGCGGAAAATATTGATGATAGAACAAAAGTATGTTCTACAATATTAAAGAACATATAAATAACTACAAAAAAACTTCGCGATACTAACCGTCTTATTATAAAACGCAGACTATCTTTGTAACTAGGTTTAAACCACTATCCGACCAAATCAAGTTGACAGGTTTAAACGTAGTTACAAAGATAGTTTGCGTTTTATAATAAGACGGTATATGTCCAACCCGTGCGAAGCCAGGACGGGCCGCTAGTAATCTATATCTTTAAAGGAGCAATTCTTGTATATTTATAAATTTTTGTGATCTCGAAAACGGCTCTAACGATTTCGCAGAAAATTGGTATATGGGGGTTTTTGGACGCGTGTTTTCGAGTTTTCATTCGTTTTTCTTTCCACGCAGAATATGGTCGCTAGTTTCGGCGCGCCGGCCGCCATCGGCTTAGCCTGACCGCTAGAAAGAGTGTTACGGGTTCGAATCCCACTCGGTGACTTACTTTTGTTTTTTTTATGTTCAAGTTTATATATAATTTTTATTTTGCTCTGTTTTTAGACAAGTTTAAAAAAAAATAGTTAATGTTTGAGATGTAACCGACCGTCACCCAGGTACTAATATACCAAAGATACTTATATATTTTGTGTGAAAGTGAAATGAAGTGAAATGATAAAAGGGGGTAACTTACCCTAAATATGATGTAATCGAGCCAAGGCACAAATGACAGGAGAATGCCGATCGCCACCGTGAATATGCTGAACGTGATCACTGCCAGGCGTCCTGAAACAAACAGATACCGCATCAAAATCGGTCCATCCATAGCCCTAAATGATAGTGTATTTACAAAGTGTAACAGAAAATAATAACATACATGAATTTTTCGAGGACCAGTGCTGTCACATTTGAAATAAATTATTTGAAAGGACAATGTGATATCATTTACAATTTTGTCTTGATCAAGCCCTAGATAACCCTTTAAACTATTTTATGAACTACTGTTTATAGTCGTGATAATTTTCTTCGCACATAAGCCAAAAGTAGCTGTTTTTCGCAAATGTGCGTAGAAAAGATTCTCGTTCTCAAACTGTAAACAGTAATTCATCATATAGTAAAGAGCTGCCACCATTTGAAATAAATCATTTGAAAGGGAACGGAGATATAATTTAAAATGTTTTTTTGACCTAGCCCCGGATTCAATCTTTTTTATGTATCTAGTTTATAGTTTAAAGTATCTCCGTTTCCTATTAAATAAATTATTTGAAATAGGGACAGCACTGAACCCAAAAAAATTGAGAAGAATCAATATTTATTAACTTTAGTTTAGCTACTCAATAAGAGATGGCGTTACTTGTATAAAAAGATTTAAAATTGAATAAAAATAATCGGTGGAGGCTACTCAGAGTAAAAAACTTGATTTGGTCTAATATTTATATTAATATTATTACTAAGAGGCTTTTATTATTAAGCCTATAATGTTCCAGCTGCTTATCTTCCCGCGCAGATTGTAAAAGCCGATAGAGGGAATGGGTGAATATGCAATACATGGCTATTTTGATACCTTTCCTACCTTTTCGCTCACTATCAAGCCTTTGGGTTTAGCGGCCCGAAGTTATGTTATGTCTGCTTAAAGAGATAAAGATAAATGCTCTGTCTAACACATACCGCGCTGGATGCATGCCGCTTTAGATCGGTCTTTTTGGAAATCCTTGGGTGAGGCCTATGTCCAGCAGTGGACGTTATACGGCTGAAATGATGATTAAGAAATATATAGACATACCCGTAATAAATCGAACCACGGGTTATACTGGATCACAGTACAAATAAATTATAAAAACGGCCAAAAGTTAAAAAAAAAGACGTGTGGCACTCGGGGACTGCCGCGGTAAAGCTATTGCATTAAGGTTCGATACAAGGAAGGACGGCAACGTCGCAAACGGACGACGGAGACGAAGCGGCAACCTACATGGTAGGCGGAGTGGGGAGCGTGAGGTTTTTTCGTTACGGAATTTCTGGATTCGGTCCCCGCGCTCAAGGCCCGCGATAGAAGCTATGCAATAGCTTAAAATTGCTTTTCCATACAAAAGTTTGCAGCCGCCAGGGCACTTTGTATGGGAATGTCGATTTTTTTGTTTTGTGGCTCTTATTTTATTATCATTGTTCTATTGTGATCTAGGTATATCCTGTGGTTTGATTTAGCACGGGTATGTCTCTTCTACATTGTATATCATCTTTTAACCGAAATGATAAAAAAGTATTTACCTACGTATTTTCGATGAAACTAATTAAGAAGACCTCCAGGGTCAAGGTCAAAATAACAAGTCCACGTGACCTCAATCAGCTAAGGCTGTGCTTCAATTAATAAAATAACTTGTCATGTAGGGCAGCCCCCAGCTCTACATTCTAAGACCATTTGCTACTTGCAACATTGTAGCTAATGATTGCAAACCCAAATTAAAGTGAGATCAGGGAAGGTGCTCTGCAGTTTAGGAATCTAATAAAGAGATTGTCTGTTTTTATAAAGAAATATCTTATACCTTTAAACGAGCAATTCTTGTATATTTATTTATTTATAAATTTCTGTGATCTCGAAAACAGCTCTAACGATTTCGAGGGTAAACAATCGTGTAAAACGCGTGTTTTCGAGATTTCATTCGTTTTTCTTTCCACGCAGAATATGATCGCTAATTTCGTCGCGCCGGCCGCCATCCATTTTGGCTCAGCGGTTTATGATGCGGACCGCTAGAAAAAGTGTTACGGGTTCGAATCCCACTCGGTGACTTACTTTTGTTTTTTTTTATGTTCAAATTTATATATAATTTTTTATTGTTTTTAAACTAGTTTAAAAAAATTTAGTTAATGTTTGAGATGTAACCGAGCAAAGCTCGGTCGCCCAGGTAGTATTTATTTAAGTTCAGATTACTTGGAGAACTACCGCGCGCCAAGGAGGCCTAAAGTATACTAGTTACACAATAGAGATGTGACAAATATAATCGAAAGTTAGAGATGATGCCAATCGATGAATTCCCGCTTAAAGTTAGGCACAGAAATAACATAAGTATTACAAATAGCAACCCGTCTGGCCAGCGTGGAGAGTGTAGGCCAAGACCTGTGGCAGCTCTGGCCAAGTATGGCTCTGGTAGTACAGAGAGGGTCGTGCTCCTGCAGTGGAGACAAAAAGACCTGATGATGATGATTATAAATAGAATGGAATCTTCTAGGGTTTCTGCCCGAACCCCGCTCGCATTGTTTTTTTTTTTTTTATGTTAAAAGTCGGCAAACGAGCAAGCGAGCCTCCTGATGGAAGTGATTCGGAAGTAGTGGGTTCGAATCCCACTGGGAAGCACACTTTGTGAAAAGTCGTTTTCAGTCTGGTTAGGATATTGCAGGCTTGAATCAACTGATTATCCGAAAATAAAGATGATTCCGTATATCGGAAGGCACGTTTAAGCTGTGGGTCCCGAACGCCATCTAGCGTTTGTTTAAACCTACCCAAGGATTGGTTCTGGTCTACCCTTCGGTTTGCGGAGGTCAGACGGCAGTCGCTCTGTGTAAAAACCCCTAACCTCGTCAAATCTCCTTGGTTAGGTAGCTGACCCCGGGCTCTGAAGCGTTACTGCTGAGGATGCAACCGGGAAAATACGCTTATACGAAATGTTTTGAACTATAAAAATTCTATTTCTATTTTGAAACTAACTATTAAAGACTGTGAAAATAAAGTTTTTCACAGCAAAACTGACTTCAATACTACACACCCGATTATAATAAATAAATTTTTAATAAGAATTTTCAAACAATACAGATGTTTTAAATAGATTCTGGCGTCTAGCGTCTTTGATTGATCGGGGAACATACATAAAAAAGAATCCGAAAAAAACGAACAGATAACCTCCTTTTTAGGGTTCCGTAGTAAACAAGGAACCCTAATAGTTTCGCCGTGTCTGTCTGTCCATCCGCGGTCCTACTTAGACACTATAAGTACTAGAAAGCTGTAATTTGGTATGGATATGTATATTAACCATGGCTAAAAAGTCGTAAAAGAAAATCTGGAAAAAAAAATTTTTTCAGTGTAGCTGCCATACAAGTAAGGAGGGAGTCAATTATTTTAGTATTGACATACACATTGTGTGGGGTAATGTTGAATAGGTCTTTCAAAAATAGTTTAAGCTTGTTAACACCATTTTTCGATTTAGGGATCCGTTTCTGAAATATTTGGGTTCAAAGTGCAAATTTTGTTTGAGTTACATGTCCCCCCCCCCTCTATCTGCTAAACGGTTATATATGGACACGTGAAAAAATTCACATAGTATAGGTATATAATGTAGTTTAAAGGAAAACTATGAGAGCTAAGAAGGGTTTACAAATTAAAAAGTTATAGGCGATCGACTTGTAAAATGTATTTGGAAAAGGAAAATTTCATACAAATTCAATAGATCATTAGTTTTTAGACGTTTTTAGTGGCATGAACTAAAAGTTGGCATTTGCTACTACGGATCTCTAAACTGCGCGTGGCCAGACACGCACTTATCCAATTATTTGAATTCAGTTAAAAAGATGTATACAAATATAAGTTATATTTCTGCTCTATCTTTATTTTGCATTAAGACTGCAAATTAAAATGGTAATTGTTCAGATTGTTATCGAATCAGCGGAATATGAAACCGCAAGTGATGAATAAAAATGTTTAACGATAAAGGTGCAAAACCTTGCGCAGATCCGCTGGTTAAGTTAGAAACGTGAACACCACTCATCATCATCATCATCAGGTCTTTTTGTCTCCACTGCAGGAGCACGACCCTCTCTGTACTACCAGAGCCATACTTGGCCAGAGCAGTTATATGACTTGGCCTACACTCTCCTCGCTGGCCAGACGGGTTGGAGAGATCTCATTGATGTTTATAAGCTTTGTTTAGCTTGTATTCCCTAAGTCGCCTTCTATGACATCCACGGGAGGACTTGGAGTGGCCCTATTCTACTCTGCCGGAAACCGGCGAGGTTGAAAAGTTATGAAGGGTCTTATTAAAAGTCAAAGTATAATTTTTTATTTTGCCTCGCGAATAAATCTGTGAATTGTTAATTAAGTATATATTTAATTTATTTAATGCACAGCAATTATTTATTAAATAAATTACTTTAATTCCTTTAAAGCTCACCGTCACTATCAATTATAAAGCAATAAATTTAAAATATTAAAAATAACTATCTTGTTGCATTTTATCATGTTTATTTATTATTTTAAATGACATATGTTTTATTATTCACCGCAAAGATAAAATCTATACCTAGTAAATAAAATATAAAACTGTTTATGATATATCTAGTGATATCATAAAGTACTTCACCAGCTCATAAATAAGTTATAAAAATAAGTTTATTTGTTTACCAGGCAAATTAAACTTTTAATCGTTCACACTTAATAACTTTTGAACAGCTGAACCGATATTCAACAAACATTAAAACCCCTTTCAAGCGTTCAACCCCAATAAGATTAGGACGGGTTCAGCTGTCCTAATCTTCAACCAACATAGCTAAGAACCAACGTGAGGAAATTGCTTTTACGTAATAAAACTGCATGAAAATCGGTTCATCCGTTCGAGAGCTGCGATGTCAAACAAATGCAAAATAGATGCAAATTTATAAAACTTTTTTTTGGGGGGTTTAAAAAGATTGTCCAAGTTGCTTTTGAGCCAGATCTAAATATAACGCTATAAGGATTTTCATGCTCGTCTGGGAGGTAGGCAAAAACGTATAATGTACCAGCTGTTTCTCAACCCGCGTAGATTGTAAAAGCCGATCGAAGGAATAGGCGAAAATCTTTGTTTATTTGTTTTTCGTGTGTGTAAATGGCCAGTGGATAGCACACTCTCTTGAAATAGAATTGAAGTATGTTAGGTATATCATTTTTTTGGGGAACTTCAGATATGTTCTTTCCAGTTCATAATTTTACAGTCGGAAACCAATCATAACCCTAATTAATTGCAATTTCATAATTTTTGAAGTGAAAACTTCTTTAGCGGCGTTGTGCACTTTTTGTGGAATGGGTAAAAAATGTTAAACTCGCGTCAGGACACGTGACCTGATCGAAAATTCACATAGTAGACAGCTGGCGCGGCGTAGGAGAGGGAGTATCCCCGTGTCTTTCTACGGCGCGGCGAAAATGTATGCCTGCGCCTGCTGTTTCGTATATCAAAAATGCACAACGTTAATATTCAAGTTTTCACTTCTGCCGGCACTCCCAGAGTGCAACCCGTCGTTTTTTTTTTTACAGAAATGTGACATGTGGTTTTAAATAAAACGTAGGTTATATTTGTATGGAAAAGTCTAGGGTAAGGGGATTTTTAACGACCGCCATACAATGATGATAGCCATGACCAACGGCTTTACGTGCCTTTCAAATCACGGAGCTTGAGTAATTTTTATGCCGCTTGTGGTCACCCATCTAAATGCGGACCACGCTCGGCTTGACTTGCAAAAACGTACTCCGGTTGGCCACTAACACATTTAAGATGCCGTCAGGTGTAAGACCTGGTGTCACGTGACTTCGGTCGTGACTCGCGGTCATTTCTTGAACATCAATTAAATCAATGATAAAGATTTCTTGGCCTTGCAATGTGGTTTAAGGCATAGGCTGAAGCGATTTCAGTGTTAATAATTATTTTTAAAAAAAACAATCCCGACTACCTGTATAATTTCCGAAAATTCACTTTTTTACTTTTGTTGAATTTTTTATATTTCTGAATTAAGACGTAAACTAATAAATAACATATACATACATACTATCACGTCTTTATCCCTAATGGGGCAGACAGAGCATTTTGGGTCTTGCGGTTCTATGCAGAGCCCAGGGCCGCAAGAACCAAAAGCCACTTTTAGCGTCATGGTGGGCGAGAAGATGGAAAAGCAATCAATACAGTGATGGGTTGCTAGCCACATCGCCTGTTAACATGATTTGCATTTTTGCCCATTCCCTCGATCGGCTTTTACGATCTGCGTGGGAAGAGAAGCTGCTGGTACATTCTAAGTTTTTTTTTATTTCTCCCAGACCAGCATGTCCAACCAATGTCATGACCAACTAATAAATAAAACAAAACAAAATCTCGACTGACAGAATAATTTAAAAAAAAAAACGGCTTTTTGGCTTTTGTTAATTTTTTTATATCTCAGAATTAAGACCAAACTTAAATTCGTCAAGACAAACGCACATCAGCGTTTTCTATAAATATACATACATAATACACTCTCGACTGACATCAGACACTAGGTTATGTTTGTGCAATCCTTCTGAAGCAATCGGGTAAGAAGGAAATTTAAAAAATAAATTCCCCCAAGAACTAGGTATCGAATCCAGAACCTCTGGAGTGTCGCAAAGACATGTTATCTATTTAACCGACTTCCTAAAAGGAGGAAGTTATCCATTTGTCGAGATCTTTTATTTTTTTTGTATGTATGTTTACCGATTATTCGAAGACGCCTGAACCGATTTGGATTTTTTGTTTGTTTGAAAGAGTACACTTGTAAGGCGGTCCCATAGAAGTTTTCCAAAATCGGTTGTGTAGTTTGGGGGTGAAGTCTGTTTTAAGTTTTGAATTTATAGTTTCTTTAGTCCTGACAAGTTTGGTGTATGTTCTTTGATTGTTTTAAGGGAGATTCCAGCGACAAATATATGCTCATTCACTGGTTTTAACCGATTTTACTTCGCAAGGTCTTCGGCATTCTTGGGTGACTATGAACGTGCATTTTTATCACCTAGGCTCCAAAGCACATTTGAGGATCAATGGCGGAGACACTTGCCGCCAGAAGGATATTTATGGGGGTGAAGATGGTTTTTAGTTTTGAAAAATTGTTATATTATGTGCATTAAGTACTAATCATCATCATAACTTCAGCCGCACAACGTCCACTGCTGGACATAGGCCTCACATTAAGTACTAAGCGCTCTCATAATGTTTTAAAATGTAAAATCAACAAACTCGCTACCTCTCATGACCCGGGCCACATAATAGCCGGTTGTTCTTGATAATGCGTCTTTTCCTTCGATCGAAACTGCACATCCGTTGGCGGTACATCGAAATGTGTTCAGCATGCACATTTGGTCATACTTTGATAATACCTGATTGTAATTGCTGGCGAAATCTTTCACGTACGTCTTAATTTCTGATAGGTAGACAGAGTCTACCTATCTGGAGGTCGGGGGTTCGAATCCCACTGGGAACTACTTTGTGAAAAGTTGTTTCCAGTCTAGTTAGGATATTGCAGGTTTGAATCACCTGATTATCCTAAAAGAAAGATGATTCCGTGTTTCGGGAGGCACGTATAAACTGTAGGTCCCGAACGACATTAAGCGTTTGCTTAAACCTATCCAAGGATTGGTTCTAGTCTACCGAGAATTTACAATACAATACAAAAAAAGGAGAGGTAAAAAGTACCCGTAACCGAAGGGTGAAAAGATTGTATGAAGAGATTGATGAGTGTAGATGAAGCAAAAGAGGTTTGTCTGGATCCTAGCAAGTGGAGGCCCATAGTCTCTGTCTACCGCTGTGGGAAACAGGCGTGATATTATGTATGTATACAAAAAAACCTCACTGCTATAGCGTTGGGTGTCTATTACGTTAGTCTTCTTCTTATCGTGTGTTAGTGACTAACACTAGTGTCAGAATTTTTAAACCGCCATAAAGGCCTCTGACATGGTTTTACGTAACGACCAATGTCAAAGACAGGGACCGGAACCGACGGTTTAACGTGCCCTCCGAAGCACGGATCATCTTACTTAAGTTAGTAATTATATTATCTTTGCTAATATTGAGAACCTCATCGTTTCTCGTGGTCATCGTTTAATAAAATAATAGATGTGACAAGGAAAACCATAGAAAATGTAATTTTTATAGCTCTAACTAACAGTAGGTCAAAGGGCAACGCACGTGTCCACTGCATTTCTACGGTAGGAGGTAAAACGTGACACATAATTGTTTTAACCATGTTTTTCTCAGTTTATAGATCCGTAATGACCGTACAATGTTCGTTAGCTCGTGTCGACTGTGGGTTAGTGATGTACAAGACTTGAGATCTCGAGTCATAATTTTGAAGACTGCAGACGGTCTATAAATCTTTAAGTTTGCAGGGCTCTATAAGCTCAATATACATAGTGTTAGAAAAAAAATTTGTGAGGTGTTAAGGGACACCCGGATGGAACGAAGTTCGAGAGAGAAAGAGAGAGACAGAGAAACACCCGCGCGCCGCACGCCTTACAACTATAGCAAAAAGTGTCGTTACAACTTTTGGTCTTAATTTTTTCCGTGTAGCCCCCTTCCGCAACGCGCGATAAGGAACTTCATTCCAAAAACTCGAGTCTGGGAGTCTTAATATTCTGACTGGACTGAAAATCACGAGACTCGACTCATAAATAGCGACTCCACTGTTCGATATGTTACTTCGCCCGTGGTACATACATAGCTTATGTCACTCAGGGATAACATACCTATCCAACAGTGAAAGAATTTTTAAAATCGATCCAGTAGTTTCGGAGCCTATTCAATACAATCAAACAAACAAACAAATAAATCTTTCCTCTTTATAATATTAGTGTAGATAAATCATTAATTTTGTTCGAATTTACACTCGAAAAACATAGCCCTCTCGCTTCGCAGAAAAAGGCTCGGGTGCAAAAAGAGAGCTCGAGCTCTAATTTCACACTCCGAGGCTCACCTCACTCTCGTTGAGCCTTCCTTTAAAAGAGTCGAGCTCTGTAAACGACACCGAGTCCTAAGTAAAAGGACTCCGAGGACTCGAGTCTTATACATCACTACTGTGGGCTGATTTATTATGACTTATTTTCATTGCCCTGGGGCATTCCCGAAAAAAAGAAGGGTGTTATAAATTTGAGGTGTGTCCAAACGACTAGGTTATTTTAATGCGATTTTTTGGTTTTATCGAAAGCTTGATTGGGATAGTTCTTAGCTATGTTTGATGGAAATAGTTTCAGTGGTTCAAAAATTATTGGAGATGAACGTGAAATTCGGGAGTTTTTGTAATTTGCCTGGCAAATAAAAACTCGAGTCACTTAACGAACGGGTTTTTGTATGGAAAGTATCATTCGTTTAGTGACTTAGCGTTTTAGAAATGGCACTTCTGGAGACGAGTCCTTTAGAGTCTATATTTTTTTTGACTGAATTCCCAAAAAAGGAGAAGGAATAGCGATCTTTTTTATGTATGTCACTGATTATTCAAAGACGCCTAGACCGAATTAGAAAATTATTTTTGTTTAAATGGACTCACTTGTTAGGTGGTCTCGTATAAATTTTATCAAAATCGGTTAAGTTAGTTTACAAAAAAAGTTTTGTAAAATATATAGTTAAAAGGTTCAATCAAAGGTTGTTTTAGGTCCTTTGATTGCTTCAAGGGAGCTTCTTACGACAAATACTTATATGTTCATTCACTGATTTTAGCCGATGCATTGACAGAGCATGACATGCATTTTGGAAAAGAAAAGCGCAACTAGGCTCCGAGGCAGAATTTAGTTTTAATTTATAAATAATTATTATTTTAGTTCTATACTTTAGTAATTCGTATATCTATAGTTTAATATAATTTAGTTTAATTTACCAGCTAGCTCATTCCTATAATTTTCAAAAATGTCACAAAACTTTGTTACCCTTACTTATCTTAAGCAACGTTTTCGTCTGAACAACTTTTTTATCTGATAAACTTCAACTGGGGTGACACGCGAGGTCTACAGCTCTATCATTATGGACAGACTAAGTTGTTACTATTAAAGTTGGGTTTTCAACATTGTTGCTTCTACCGCGTTACATGAACTATTATTATGTTATGTAATACTACTTATTAGTAGATTGTTAGCAGTAGTTGTAAATGATTGAATGTTGCAGGGGCATAACCTTACTAAAGGCTATTGCTACTTGTAGACGTACAATACAAAGTATAATTTAGAGACATATTATGCGTAATAAATTAAGCTACGAGCTTTAGGTATCAGTATAGTACCTATAATGATATAGAAATAACAGACAAAACTAAAAAAAATCGGCATTTCCATACAAAAGTGTGCAGCTCTTGGGCAATTACTATAGGACGATTAAAAAAAAATTGATCAGTTCCAGTTCTTAATTAGTTCAAACAAAATTTTTGTCATAAAGATATTTGTAAGAGTTTTTTAAATAGTAGTAAGTAGTAGAAGTACCAAGTACCTAGTAGTAAATCAATCTAAAAAAAACATCTGGTACATGACATTCTACATTTTCCTCTTCTCCCAGACCAGCATGGAAGGATGTCGAAGGTCATGATTATCGGATTTTGTGACGGAAAATAACATTATCAGTCACAGGACGTCCACTGCTGGACATAGGCTTCCCCCAAGGATTTCCAAAAGACCGATCGGAAGCGGCCTACATCCAGCGCCTTCCTGCGACCTTGGTCCCCTGACCACCTAGCAGGTGGGTGTACTTCTCTACGCGATCGAATTAAACATAAGGAGATTCGTAGCAGAACGAAGCTCACTGACATAGCCAAGCGGCTCAGAAGTGTCAGTGGATGGAGAACATAGAAGGAAGACCTGATGGCCGATGGGGCAGAAAGGTTCTCGAATGGCAGCCACGTACCGTCACCATTATTATCATATCTTTTTGTCTCCACTGCAGGAGCACGACCCTCTCTCTACCAGAGTCATACATGGCCAGAGCAGCCAGAGGACTTAACACTCTCCTCGCTGGCCAGACGGTTTGGAAAATATCAAAATTGTATGAAAGCTCACGAACCTTGACCTACAAGTACTTAGTACTTTCACTCACTTTCTTCTTGACAGGTTGCCGCGTCATCGTTTTGACGTTTTTGGGGCATTTTTGAAAACTAAAGGCCGACCAGTTATAACCGGTTTTAGGTACTGAGTCGCATTTGACCCCTAAATATTTTTTTCAAAACGCAAACCGACTTTTTTCCTAAACTACGCAACCGATTTCGATAAAATATCTATGGGACCACCTAGCATCAAAAATCTATATAGGAATTTTCTATTATCGCCATGTTGATTTTAAATAACCTTTTTAACCTGTTCTGGTGTCCCACCATGTGAAGGGAACAGTAGGTAAAGGTCGGCCTCGGCGAACTTTCTGCGACAAAATTGCAGACGTTCTAAAAAAAGGAGAGGTAAAAAGATTGGCATGTATGAAGAGATTGATGAGTTTAGATGAAGCAAAAGAGGTTTGTCAGGATAGTAGCAAGTGGAGGTCCATAGTCTCTGCCTACCCCTGTGGGAAACAGGCGTGATATTATGTATGTATGGTGTCCCACTGCTGGACAAAGGCCTCCTCCTGTCCTTTCACACGAAACCTTCAGTATCAATATATATATTCTGCGGAATAACCCATGATAATGCTTAAACTCACTCGTCCTTCCGTACGACCTCTTACATATAGTATATATTTCGCAACTTGACCTAGTAAGGCATATGAGGTGTTAATCAGTTTTTTTCTAATATCCAGTATAGGGCTAGGAAACATTAATTTATACACATTTATATATATACAGATACATTTTCACGTCTTTAACCCTGACGGGGTAGACAGAGCCCAGGGCCGTAAGGCCCAAAGGCCACGCTTAGCGTGGTGGTGGGCGTTAAGATGGAAAAGGAATCAAAATAGTGATGGGTTGCTAGCCGCATCGCCTATTACTATGATTCAAATCTCGCCCATTCCCTCGATCGGCTCTTACGATCTGCGCGGGAAGAGAAGGAGCTGGTACATTCGCAGCGTTTTTTCTTTTCTCCCAGACCAGCATGGAAGAAATTATATATATATGTATTATGTTATATTGTATTGCTTTTTGTAACGCGCGTTATTTTCTTTGTTTTTCTACACTAATATTATAGAGAGGAAAGATTTGTTTGTTTGTTTGTTTGATTGTATTGAATAGGCTCCGAAACTACTGGATCGATTTTAAAAATTCTTTCACTGTTGGATAGGTATGTTATCCCTGAGTGACATAGGCTATGTATGTACCACGGGCGAAGCCGGGATGGACTGCTAGTTTTATATAAGTATATTTGTACTTTGGAACAATAAAGTTTGATTTTAATAATACATCACGTTGTATAATTAAAATTAAAATGATATAATTTGATTCAATTCAATTCAATTCATTTATTCGCAGCAAATAGGGTTTTTTTACAAATAAATTGAATAAATCATTTTTTCTTATTAGGGCAGACAGTGTTTACGGTCCAAGTTTAAGCAGATAGATAATCATCATAATCATCCTCCCGTATTTCTTCAGAGCCCGGGGTCCGCTACCTAACCTAGGTGATTTGACGAGGTTACTGGTTTTTACACGGAGCGACTGCCGTCTGACCTCCGCAACCAAACGGTAGAGCAGAACCAATCCTGGGATAGGTTTTTGAGCAAACGCTAGATTGCGACTAGATAGCGGAAGAGGATAAGTCCGCCTTTGTGACTAAGTATATTGTTTCTTGTTGTTATTGTAATCTAATGACAGAGGGATCACCGTGGCCACATACTGGTCAAAGACAATTTGAAATTGAAGCTACACTGAAACCATTTCGACTCGATAAGAAGAAGAAGAATTGTAATCTATTTATTACTAAGTTAATTTGTATTGTATTGCATAGCGTTCAGGAACATTATGTCACACACAAATTTGGAATACAGGCTGCTGTAGCAAAGTATGGCTCTGGTAGCATAGAGAAGGTCGTGCTTCTGCAGTGGAGACTAAAAAAACTGCCTCCGTGGCGTAATGGTTAGAGCGTTCGGCTCATACCCGGAGGTTGCGGGTTCGATTCCCGGCGGGGGCAACGACTTTGTGTTGTTGTCCTAGTTTGGTTCGGACATTGTAGGCTGATCACCTGATTGTCCGATAAGTAAAATGATCCGTGCTTCGGAGGGCACGTTAAGCCGTCGGTCCCGGTCACTGTCTTTGAGTCTTTGACATTGGTCGTTACCTAAAAACCATGTCAGAGGCCTTTAAGGCGGTTTAAAAACTCTGACACTAGTGTTAGTCTCTAACACACGAGAAGAAGAAGAAGACTAAAAAAAGACCTAAAGATAGATTGATAGATACAATGTAACCCGCTAAATTCGTGGCCCAACCTGAGCTATGCGAATAAAGCGGTTTTCCTTGCTATTTCGACATATGTATCTACACGTAACTGGTCAAAATTGCAAATATTGCATGGCTGCGGCCTCAATAGCCGGTCACCACGTGCTCGGTCTCAAGTTCGAGTTTAGTTCACTAAAATATGTATATTTGTTTATTACATTTTGGTACAATTTGATGATTTATTTCTTATTATTCTTCAACTTTATGCGCATGTTTCATTATTTTGAACCGACTTCAAAAATGGAGGAGGTTATCAATTTGACTGTATGTTTTTTTTTTGTATGTATACATTCATACATAATATCACGCCTGTTTTCCACAGGTAGACATAGACTATGGACCTCCACTTGCTACGATCCTGTCAAACCTCTTTTGCTTCATCTTGTATGTATGTGACGCGATATCTTCGTCAACCGTGGACCGATTTTGATGATTCTTTACAACTTTTTTACAATGAATTTATATTTATACATATAATAAAACAGTAAAGAAAGTGTGTCTGTACATTAAATATATTTCCAAGAAAAATATTGGGGGCGATGGAGACGTAGTAAAAGAGTAAGAATTAAAAAAAATAATGTCTGTCTGTTTGTCTGTTTGTCTGTTTGTACACGCTAATCTCCGGAAATACTGGACGGATTCGAATGAAACTTTTTTTGTTATATAGCTATTAAGCCTGGGCAACATATAGGGTATAAATGATATTGGAAAATGGAACGCCTGATGCAGAACCATAATGGTCCAGCTAAACTATAAGAGATATAAAAATGCCTTAGTAAAAGTTGTTCAGCCTGATGAGCATTTTCCAAGGACATAAAGTCCACGCGAACGAAGTCGCGGGCTTCGACTAGTTATAGAATAAAAAGGCTTTTTGATTTTGATTTTAATTTATTAACCTCCTCCTTTTTTGAAGTCGGCTAATGAGTAGGACTTTTTGTACACTGCAGTTCGTCAACATCCTTTGTCAACTGATTGGCGAGCTGCCATACTATACTAGGAAGCAACCACGATTTCCATACAATTTTGTATGTTAAATGCTTATTTTTGCAAGAACATGAAATTAAAATAATATACATATGTATCTCTGTGGATACAGTCGTCTCTCATATGTGTCTCCCATGCTGGTCTGGGAGGAATAAAAAAAAATTTAGAATGTACCAGCTGCTTTTCTTCCCACGCAGATCGTAAAAGCCGATCGAGGGAATGGGCAATAATGCAAATCATGTTAACAGGCGATGCGGCTAGCAACCCATCACTGTATTGATTGCTTTTTCATCTTCTCGCCCACCATGACGCTAAAAGTGGCTTTTGGGTCTTGCGGCCCTGGGCTCTGCATAGAACCGCAAGACCCAAAATGCTCTGTATGCCCCATTAGGGATAAAGACGTGATAGTATGTATGTATGTATGTATACATATGTAGGTACCTGCCTACATATTAGTCATACAAACTGCCTCCATGGTCCAGTGGTCAAGGCGTTTACCTTGTGATCCAGAGGTCATGGTTCGAATCCCACTGGGAAACATACCTTGTGAAAAGTTGTTTCCAGTCTGGTTAATATTTTACAGGCCTTATCATATCATATCAGCCACAGGAAGTCCGATGCTGGACATAGGCTGATTATCCGAAAAGAAAGATGGTTCCGTGTTTCGGAAGGCACGTTTAAACTGTGGGTCCCGAACGACATAAGCGTTTGATCATCAAACTACTAAAAGATTGGTTCTGGTCTACCGTTTGGTTGCGGAGGTCAGACGGCAGTCGCTCTGTGTAAAAACCAGTAACCTCGTCAAATAACCTAGGTTAGGTAGCGGACCCCGGGCTCTGAAGCGTTACCGCTGAGGATGCAACCGGGAAAATACGCTCGGATGATAACTTTTACATATTTTAAGGATGATCCACAGAAATATATGTGTTGATTGATAGAATGTAAAATCTAATATGTTCGTCTGTTAACTTATTTTTTTGTCTAAACTAAAAACCGACTTCATCCTCGAACTACACAGAAGATTTTGATAAAACTTCTATGGGACCACCTCGAAAGTATACACTTGTAAACGAATTAAAATAATTTTCCAAATCGGTCCAGGCGTCTTTGAATAATTGGTAAACATACCTCCAAAAAAAATTAAGATCGCGAAGAATTAATAACTCCTGCTTTTTTGAAAGTTGGTTAATAAATAATCTTTACGATCTGGGGGCTCACTCCAAAAGCGGTATGCAAGACGGACGTTACTGCGTATCCACGTTTCAGTGTCAAGCAACATTGAGCATTAACCTGTAATGATAAAGTCTAATTTGGTTTAACATAGAAATAGGACGTCACTTTCGTACTACTAACGTAATATCTTATGGAGTGATCCTGTCTTTACATAACAATCCTATCCTACTTCCTACTACTATTATAAATGCGAAAGTGATTTTGTATATTTGTTTGTTACCTCTTCACGCTTCAACTACTGAACCGATGTGGATGAAATTTGGTATGGTTATAGTTTGAGACTCGGGGAAGGACATAGGGTACTCTTTATCCCGGAATTCCCACGGGGAGCGAAGCCCGCGGGTACGGCTAGTATAATATAACATTCTAAATACAAACCTTTAAGAGGGTTCCGCGCCAAGCTAGACTTTTTTGTCTCTAAGGTAAATGACTGACTCATTAATTATGCCTATATTACAATATAATCCCTATTGTCATCTCTTCCTACTTTGTGTAATTACTATTGTCTGATTGACAATTATGAGTAGGGTAACCATGAAGTTGCGAAGGATAGGATAGTTTGTTTTTGTTTATTTATTTAATCTTGACGACAATGATACAATTAAATAAAGAATTTTTCTTCTTTTTTCTTCTTCATATAGACAGAATGAAAGCTTATGCTTTTGCTACTAGTCACACTATTCGAAATAAATTATTATATTGTAGTCTTGCACGAAAAATAAATAGAAAGATATAAAATATATCACAAAAATCACAAATTTGATTGACTTTAAATATAAGACAAATTTACCAAAACTTAAATATTTTTTTTGACTTAGACTTTGCCTTGGAGAGTTACTTATGTCATATTATACATACATATTCGTATTTGCGTATTTCTGCCTATAACACATCTACATGTGTGATACACATATTTGTGGGTGTGTTTTTTTTTTCAGTGTGCAATAAATAAGTAGGTACAAAATATTATACCGTAAAATATATTGCCGTGTGGTTTCCGGCAGAGTGGAGGTAGAATAGGGCCACTTCAAGTCCTCCCGTGGATGTCGTAAAAGCACAAAGCTAATAAACATCAATGAGACCTCTCCAACCCGTCTGGTCAGCGAGGAGAGTACTAGGTCAAAGGCCTTTGGCTACTCTGGCCAAGTATGGCTCTGGTAGTACAGAGAGAGTCGTGCTCCTGCAGTGGAGACAAAAAGACCTGCTGATGAAAATATTATACAGCAAGAAATAAACAAAAAGACCTCCCGTACCTTGAGACTTACAAAATAAAAATGTCTACATGTCCCCAAGATTTCAAACGTGTGGCAACCCTTTAAAAGGGATAAGTAGAGAGAGACCGCTAGCGGAAGAGAAGTAGGAAATCACCTGATGATTAATAGATACGGGAGTCATAGGTATTTTTAATTCATCATCATTATACATATCAACTTAGAATGTACCAGCTGCCTCTCTACCCATGCAGATCGTAAAAGCCGATCGAGGGAATGGGCAAAAATGCAAATCATGTTAACAGGCGATGCGGCTAGCAACCCATCACTGTATTGATTGCTTTTCCATCTTCTCGCCCAAGATGACGCTAAAAGTGGCTTTTGGGTCTTGCGGTCTCGGCTCTGCATAGAGCCGCAAGACCCAAAATGCTCTGTCTGCCCCAGTAGGGATAAAGACGTGATAGTATGTATGTATGTATCATTATACATCATTTGACGACCTCTAGTGGTCATCATGCCTGGTTGTCACACTGGAAAATGGTGTATTTCAATTTGACCTGGGTTTTTGATGTTTATCTATACAATGTGGAAGGGACATACCCGTAATAAATTGAACCACGGGCTACACTACATCAATATAGTATAATCAAATTAAAATAACAGTCAAAAACTAAAAATAACTAGCATTTCCATACACGAGTGCGCAGCCGCGCGGGCAATTTGTAGGAAAATGACGATTTTTTTTCGTTTTTTGACTGTTATTTTATTATCATTAGTACCTGGGCGACCGAGCTTTGCTCTGTTACATCTCAAACATTAACAATTTTTTTTTAAACTTGTCTAAAAACAATGCAAAATAATAAAAAAATATAAACTTAAACATAAAAAAAAAACAAAAGTAAGTCACCGAGTGGGATTCGAACCCGTAACACTCTTTCTAGCGGTCGCTATCCTTAACCACTGAGCTAAATCAAGGCGGTCGCGGCGCGACGAAATTAGCGACCATATTCTGCGTGAAAAGAAAAACGCATGAAAACTCGAAAACACGCGTTTTCCCAAACATAAAACTAATCTAAATCGATTGTTTACCCCCGAAAACCCCCATATACAAATTTTCAGCGAAATCGTTAGAGCCGTTTTCGAGATCACAGAAATTTATAAATAAATATATATATAGTACCTGGGCGACCGAGCTTTGCTCGGTTACATCTCAAACATTAACTAATTTTTTTTAAACTTGTCTAAAAACAATGCAAAATAAAAAAAAAATAAACTTAAACAAAAAAAAAACAAAAGTAAGTCACCGAGTGGGATTCGAACCCGTAACACTCTTTTTAGCGCTCTCGCTATCTTTAACCATTGAGCTAAATCAAGGCGGTCGCGGCGCGACGAAATTAGCGACCATATTCTGCGTGGAAAGAAAAACGCACGAAAACTCGAAAACACGCGTTTTCCCAAACATAAAACTAATCTAGATCGATTGTTTACCCCCGAAAACCTCCATATACAAATTTTCAGCGAAATCGTTAGAGCCGTTTTCGAGAACACAGAAATTTATAAATAAATATATATACATACATACAAGAATTGCTCGTTTAAAGGTATAAGATAATATAGTGATCTGATATAACCTGTGGTTCGATTTATCACAAGTATGTCCCTTCCACGTTGTATATTCCTTTCAAACTAAAACAGAATTTTCCAAATCGGTCTATTAATCTGTAAAGCATCGGTCAACATCTCAACATACATAAAAAAAAGATTACGACGATTCCGACGAATTCATAATAACCTCAGTTTTTGAAGTCGGTAAGCAAAAAAATCATTTAACCCAAATTACTCACACGTACCTAATACGGAACCACAATAGTAAGCTTGAATGAAAAAAAGCATAAAAACCGTTAAAAACATTCATTATCACATCGCGCGGGCCATTGTGATTGACGTACAGTGAATGGCATGGAAAATTAATGCAATATTTATTTTACTTTATTTTATCTAAAACACAGACAAAATACAATCATTATTCAGTTTAGATCATCTTATTTGTTAATACAAATAAGATTTTATAAAATAAAAGTATTCTATTTTGTGACTTTATAGTATTAACATTTTAGTTTTAGCTCTTTTTAACTTGTTTACTTTTTAACTTAACATAATTTTATAAAATTCTTTCGAAATTCTCTGTTAGTCCAATTAGGAACTATTACTTAAATTTCCCGGGGTTTGCTGCCTCCATTTTAAATAAATTATTTCAAAGAAAACGGAGATATCATTTAAAATTAAGACTTGATCAAGCCCTAGATAACCCTTCAATCTACAGATTACAATTTAAAATGAGAACTTGAAGTTTTTTTCGCACATTTGCGAAAAACGGCCACTTTTGGCTAATGTACAAAGAAAAGCTTCACGTTCTCACTTTAAACTATAAACAGTAGTTCATAAAATTGTTTGAAGGGTTTTATAGGGCTTGGTCAAGACACAATTTTATATTATATTCCCATTCCTTTAAAAAAATATTTAAAATGGATAAAGGCATGATTGTGTGTTATACTCTCATCATCAACATCAGATCTTTTTGTCTCCACCGCAGGAGCACGACCCTCTTTGTACTACCAGAGCCATACTTGGCCAGAGCAGTCAGAGGACTTGCCCTACACTCTCCTCGCTGGCCAGACGGGTTGGAGAGGTCTCATTGATGTTAATAAGCTTCATTTAGCTTGTATTTCCTGTGACACTCTATAATCTACTAAACACGTGTATCCAGAGCCGTAAAATAATAAAATACAAAAGTAACCTTTTTGAAAATTCAATAGTATAAATGATGAAACGTGAAATGAAGATTTAATTGCTAATGTCTGATGGGCCGTTGAGAAATGTCTGGTTGGGTAAGCTTGTATGCATAAATTACTTGGCAAATGTTCATTTAATTATTAGTTTCTAGCTGAAGCAGTGTCAAAGATAATATAATTACTAACGTAACAGATACCAAACGCCATAGAAACTATTGGAGGGCCCGTAAGTAGGCAAAAATAGTAGGCGAAATTAGTACCAATTGCAATCTTACAGAGATGGCAGCATATTCGATAGCCAAAAAAAATGGGAATATCGATTTTTTTTGTTTTTTCTTACTGTTATTGATCCTGTGGTTTGATTTGGGTATGTCCCTTTCACCTGTTATAATGTCCAGGAGTAGAAAAAGTCATTATTAAAATCGTAAGTACTTTGTATTGACGTAGGTTAGTTGTCAAATTAAAACCAAATACATCTCAGATTGATGAATGACATAGATGGCGCGACGAATGCTAATTCCTTGTATGGTAATTGTCGTAACCTTGACTTTGGCTACATAATAGACATCAATCTTAGGGATCCACGCAGAATTTTAAGTTTGAGAGTTAAGGTGTTGTACCATAAGGCTGAGTATTAGTTGGTAGTACTGTTAATCAAGCATTTGAAAAGATTATAAGTAACCTATTCAATGATTGGTTCTGCTCTACCGTTTGGTTGCGGAGTTCAGATGGCAGACGCTCTGTGTAAAAACCAGTAACCACGTCAAATCACCTAGGTAAGGTAGCGGACTCCGGGCTCTGAAGCGTTAACGTAAGAAATGTCAAAATCATATTTTAGATGATTTTTAAATTAGTCGCTAGCTGAATAATTAACGCGAGGACTAAAAACTATTCCTATTTTTAAAAAATTTAAACTGAATAATTAAAAAAAAATATTTTTATTCTAGTCTCACGTATATGACGTATCTAGTAGATCATCACCTTAACTTTCATACAAAAACAGATCACGTACATGCAACGTCGTGATCGTAATGATCACTTAAATTATGTTATATGTAACGTACAGACAGACGTACATTGCATGTACAGAACATATATCTTACTTTGACATCTTGATATTAAACTTTTGTCGGTGCCATCTCAAAAAATGATAATTTCGTACCCCTTCAAACGTCGGACGCCCGGAGCGGGTGTCTGATGTATTGTTTTACTATTGTGTCTGCACTGGCAACGTTTGAAGGGACGATATAGTAAAATATATGCAAAAAATATACAATACTTTTGATAAGGAGAAATATAGAGAACTAGCTGTACCCGCGGACTTCGCATCCCGTGGAAATTCCGGGATAAAGAGTACTTTATGTCCTTCCCCGAGCTTCAAATTATATCCATACCAAATTTCATCCAAATCGGTTCAGTAGTTTAAGCGTGAATAAGTAACAAACAAACAAACAAACAAACAAACAAACAAACAAATATACAAACTCACTTTCGCATTTATTATATTAAAGTAGTTTATTAGGATAAACATGTCTCAAAGGTATAATAATTATTTTCTTGATTTGTATTTTTTTTTAGTTTTGGTCCGTATTTAGTTTTAATTTAAATATTATAGAATTTATAGTTTTTATTAAAAAAAACGATGGGTTGCACTCTGGGAGTGCCGGCAGAAGTAAAAACTTGAATATTAACGTTGTGCATTTTTGATATTTTGGAATGGTTAGGGAATAATTTTGCACGAATTGCTTTAATTATCAGTATAAAATATTTCAAATCTTTTCTGAACCACAGTCTGTCACAAATGTCACAAGCATGACACATTACACACACGAACGTAATGTAACATAAACACACACGAACATTCGCGCAAGCGCCCTGCGCCGTCTTACGAATTTTCGATCAGGACACGTGGTCCTGACGCGAGTGTAAGATTTTTTACCCATTCCAAAAAAAGTGCACAACGCCGTTAAAGAAGTTTTCACTTCAAAAATCCCAAAGTAACCCCTTTTCAACAGACTTCATTGTAATATATTTTCATAACTACGACTAAACTACTAATATTTAAAATTTAATTCTTATGCTCAATTACAGCCACTAAATATTTATAAACAAATTCGCAGTTCCCTTTTATAGCTTTTAACAATTAAAAAAAAATTAAAACCGATAAAATCTACATTCCGCGTTATTTCGTGTTCAATTCCCGCCCCCGTTCCCCAGTCAGATGAAATATGTAAGAGTCTGCGGGGTGCCTCACAGATTACCCTGCACCTCATCCGAGTGGCCCGGTAGACTGCAGGCCCTTAAGAGTCCGGCGACCCTAGACTTCTCCATACAAACGTAGTACACGTTTAATTTTGAAACCACATGTCAGATTCCGGTAAAAATTGGTAATTGTAAAGAAATTGCAATTATCTAGGGTTATATTAAGTTTCCTATAGTAAAATTATGAACTGGAAAGAAAATATAACGATTTAGAAGTTTCCCATACAAATGGTCAAAAATGATATAAAACACTATATTCTATTTCAAGTTCATATTTTTACTGTCGGAAACTTAATATAAACCTAGATAATTGCAATATCTTTGAAATTACAAAATTTTGCCCAAATCGGACATGTCGTTTTGAAATAAAACGTAGACTACGTTGGTATGGAAAGTTGTATTTTGGTCTAGGGTCGGGGGACCCTTAAGGCAAGTAATATAATCTTATTCCTCTATTTACTACCCACATTTTCAACCGTAACTTTTGCCAATTCCCAGTAATTTCAATTTAATAATTCCAAGTAAAATTATTGCATACAGTAATAATTACAGAAGTAATAAAATTTTATTTTCTCTCGTAAAAGTCGCACAAGGCTTTAATAAATATATTAAATTTACACTATAATTTAATTGAAATTACATGAATTAAACCGTCGTAAATTTTAATCGCAGGCCGTTAACGATGTCCTGCAGTGTAATGGATGGATATAATTTATTAGTATTATATAATAAAGTTTATATATGTACTTGATGGGATGGCGCCTTTTTTCAGGAAGAAAATAGTTTTAACTGATTTCCAAAAAGGAGAAGGTTATCAATCGTCGTAATTTTGTTTTTTTTATGTATGTTCACCGGTTATTCAAGGACGCCTTTACCGATTAGATTTTTTGTTTTTTGTTTGGAAGGGCATATTTGTCAGGTGGTTCCATAATTTTTGGAACGTAGTTCCTTATCGCGCGTTGCGAAAGGAGGCTAGACGGAAAAAATTAAGACCAAAAGTTGTAACGACACTTTTTATAGGTACATAGTATAAAATGAAGTCCCTCGCCGCGAATGTCTGTCTGTACGCTTATAACTAAAAAACTACTAAACAGATTTTGTTGCAGTTTTTACTATTAGACAGATCGTTTATTCCGGATGGTTTATGTATATAATTTGCATGTATTTTATTTATATTTACTTAAGTTTATATATAATGTTTTATTAGAACGAAGTTCCTTATCGCGCGTTGCGAGAGGGGGCTAGACGGAAAAATTGAGACCAGAAGTTGTAACGACACTTTTTGCTATAGTTGTAAGCTGTGCGGCGTGCGCGTGTTTCTCTGTCTGTCTCTCTCTCTCTCTCTGTCTCGATAATCGAAAGGAACTTCGTTCCATCCGGGTGTCCGTTGACACCTCTCAAATTTTTTTTATCAAAATGGGTTGTAGAGTGTTGGGGCAAAGTCGGTTTTTTAGTTTTGAAAAAATATTTTAAAACATGTGCTCTTTTTAATTTTGTATGAGTATTAAATATGCTCCTAGGGAAAAGTAGTTCTATTATAGAATAAAATATTTACTTGCATTACTTATTTGTTTTACATACGCTAAGACATTAAAAAAAACCATATTAAATTCCCAAATAAATGTTATTTTATTAAAAATAACGTGAAATAAATTCATTGTGAATATTTTAAACAGTTTACAAACACTCGCCCCCATTAGACTATTTAACGGTTAAGAACTATTTCCAATATTCTTTATACAATAAATGTTTTTGTTAGTTAAAGTTACATTTAAACAAAATCTACATTTATTTTATAGCTAAATATAGCTTTTACTTTTGCCCGTGACTTCGTTTGCATCTTTATGCCGCCTTTTGCACATTTCCTAGTTTTTATAACAATAATTGAGACTTATATTTATTTATTTTAGGAGTTTCAAACAATTCAAATCTAATACTTTCTTCTAAACGTTAAAATAAACATTTTCTATGGGATTTGTATAAAATAAAGACTAATAACGTCATAGTTTCTTGGCGTCAAATGGCGCTCTTTGGCAATGACGTTGAAAATGGATATGGTCAATAACAAGTGACATTATTTTGTGAAGTTTTATTCTATTAACAGTACCTAATAATTTCTTTTTGAACCTGGAAACTTATAAAGGGTATATTGTATTGTTATTTCACTTACCACCTGTGGTGATCCAATTTATTGTATTTCAAACTGTTGCTTACCTGTAAAGGAAATAATAATTATATTTAACAACAGTTTCCTTATTTAATTAAAAGATTCTACAATAACATAATGATTAGGGCTAACAAAACATACAATGTAATTGGTGTACGTCTTTTATCCCTTACGGGGTAAACAGAGCCGATCATGGCAGAGTCATGTAGAAGGAATAGAATCAAAATAGTGACGGGTGGCCAGCATATCTCGTCTATGATATATTATAAATATGGTTCACTCATGTACAATCAGAAGTTTATTTGCTAGGCAAATTAAAAAACCTCCAATGACACCATCTAGTGATGTGGCTGAACTACATAATTTATTGAATTCATAACACCATCTATTTTTTTTCAGGTAAAAAGCTTTTAAATGACTGAACCGATTTTCATCAAAAATGGCTAAGAACCACCGCAAGAGAAGTTGCTTTCACGCAAAAAAAGCGCGTCGAAATTGGTCTATTCGTTCAAGCTAGCGCTTGATAAATAAATAAATACAAATGACACAGATTGATCTAGACCCAAAGTAAGCTCGTGACTTGTGTACTCGGATACTAACTCAACGATACTTTATTTTATAACAAATACATATATAGAAAAACATCCAAGACCCAGGACAATTTGAAAAAGACAATTTTCCAACTTGCCCTGGCTGGGGATCGAACCCAGGACCTCCAGATTGGCGGTCTAGCGTGTTGACCTTTACGCCACGGAGGCCGTAGAACGATGTTACAGACAGACACTTATAAAACCCCTCTTTTATCGGGGGTTTAAAAAAGGGACTATATTACGTGAGTGAACTGTGTTTTATAATATACAGGCTGACTAGTAAAGTTTATACAATTTTCTTTTTCGTTGTTTTTTCTTTTTTCTCTTTATTTTTCTTATAGTTTACTTTGTATGTTAGGTTTTAGTTTAAGTGTTCTGTCCAGTGCGTTAGCTAGTGAATAATAATAAAGTAACACAATCAGCGTAGGGCCGCGACCCTTCTCAACGCTGACATTCTCTAATTAACTTTGTACAATTCGATTTGACGGGGAACGCATCGCACTATTTCAATATTCGTTTATTCTGGGTGAAAAGTGTTGGAGCTGGCAACCCTCGCGCTCGCGGCGCACCTCACCACTTGTCAACGTCAATCTCAGTTGTCAAAATGTTGCCCAAAACTCGAAAGTAAAATTGTGAGATCAATGAGTAGTACCGCCGCCATACATCGCCCGCCGGCCGGCGTATAACTACGTGGTCTCGATCGAAAATCATTTACGCAACTTTTTTATCTTATGACATACAGAAATTTGGATTACATATATGGATAGAGGAATTTATTTACTATACGACATTTTTTTTCCCAAAACCAATAAAAAGTCAGCGTGTATAGCTGTTATGCCTGGGCAACATACAGGGTATAATTACTATTATTTTGGAAAATGGAACATCTGATGCAGAACTATAATGGTCCAGCTAAACTATAAGAAATATAAAAATGATGCCTTACTAAAAGTTGTTCAACCTGATGAGCATTTTTCAGTGACATAAAGTCCGCGCAAACGAAGTCGCGGGCTTTGGCTAGTTTAAGATAAAAATCTTGTTCTAATTGGACGGCCCTGGGCTCTGTCTACCCCGTCAGGAAAGCAGACGTGAAAATGTATCTGTAATAAAAAAATAAATATACCTACATATAGAGACAAATTACTCTGATTGAGCTAGTTCCAAAGTAAGTTCGAGACTTGTGTTATGGGATACTAACTCAACGTAATGTTGTCAAATAGCTATTTTTCAACAATTTAAATTAGATACTTTTTCTGAACGACAAAACAAACAGTTTCTATGAGATTTTGTAATAAATACAGGCAGATGACGAAGTTTTTTGGATTCAAATAGCGCACTTATTATCAGTTTTTCTGCAATAATAAATTCAAAATCACGTTAAAATGGATATGTTCAAAGACAAGTGACATTATTTTGCAACGTCTTATTTTGTTATCAGTACAAAATAATTTGTTTTTGGCTTAGGAACATACCCACAGATTGAGCTAGCCCCAAAGTAAGTTCGAGACTTGTGTTATGGGATACTAACTCAACGTAATGTTGTCAAATTATAAATTCTAGTGTGTACTATTCACTGCCTGGCAGTGTAGTAAGTGGCGGCTGCAAGTGCATAACAGGTTTTTCGACAAGTAGGTTAAGCGGACACTAGCCTTTCTATTATTGTGAAGTAGAGATGACATTGATTTTTGTGGTTTTTAGGGTTCCGTACCTAAAGGGTTATATTATAGGGTGCCAAAGGGTTATGTTAATATTAGTGAGACTCCAATTAAATTTTAATTAATTTATTCGCTCCACTCCGCAGCCCGTTTGTCCGTCTGTCTGTCTGTCACCATAGTTGAAATTTTCAAAGATGATGTATTTCTGTTACAATAACAAATACAAATAGCCGGCCAAGTGAGAATCGGATTCGCGCACAAAGGGCGCGGAAAGGGTTCCGTACCATTATTTATAAAAAATCGCGTTTGTTGTAGGGAAGCCCCCTTAAATGTTTATTTTATTTTGTTTTAGTATTTGTTGTTATAGCGGCAACAGAAATACATAATTTGTGAAAATTTCAACTGTCTAGCTATCGCGGTTCTTGAGATACAGCCTGGTGACAGACAGACGGACAGACGGACGGACAGACAGCGAAGTCTTAGTAATAGGGTTCTGATTTTACCCTTTATGTAGAACCAGAAAAGAATAAAATAAATATTGAAGTGGGGCTCTCACACAACACATGTTGTTGTAATTGTATAATTTAAATGTATAGCTTAAGTGTAAATCTGTATTGTAATTGTAACATAGCCCATCAGGCTGGGTAGGGACCAATACTGAACTGGGTTTCTTTCGGCGTAATCTTCCCAGCAGTGGTCGTTCCGAAACGCTAGTAGTTTTTAGCTTATGCACTAAAATAATATTTAAAAAAAATGACCTTCAATAAGAGATAAATTTATCCTACATTGAATAAAATTTTTTGACTTTGACTTTGACATGTGAATGAATAATGTTACGGAATCGCTCCAGTGCAAGTCTGACTCGCACTTGGCCAATTATTGTCGTTTTTAGGGCTGGACGCATGGATTGATTTAGAATATTCTTTTTTGTTTGAAAGGTATAACTTATCAGGTGGTCCCAATTTATCAAAATCGGTTGTAAAGTTTGAGGTGAACTCAGTTTTGAGTTTTGAAAAATTATTTCAGCGTTTCTAACTCTGTCTTTATAATGTCATTAACTAGACAATTCAATTCAATTCAAATATATCTTTATTATCATAGGATATTTATAATATCTCTTAATAATCGTCATTGTTTTGTTGCACAATTGTTGACGTCAAATGGTTACTTACAGCTAAGTTTACTGCCGCTTCCAAAGCGCTAGTGCAGAAGAATATTAAGCGCTAACAAATTTCACTGCAGCATTTTCTCCAAGGATGTCAACTCACAATTAAATTAATACTTAAAGTTAATGTGGACAGAGAATACATTGTTTGTTATGTCATCTCATAATTTAAATTTAATTTTTAGAATGTCAAAATTTTAAAATAATGTCAAGTTGTAGATTCAGTTTGTACAAAATGTACCAAATTATGACATTTGCGAGTACCTAATTACCTATTATTACAAACTATTAGAGGGACCCGCGTCAAGCTCAAGCCAGACTTTTTTGTCTTTAAGGTAGTAATCGGTCTTCATCAAAACACATTGTACGGAGGTACGGAACCCTTCATTTACGAGCCCGAATCGCACTTGACCGGCTTATTTTTTATGACTTGTGACTTTGTGGATTAGAATGCGCTTTCTCATGTCATGAGTTTCTTCTCAGCTATAGCAAATCACAACACCAAATTACACTACCGATTTTGATAAAATTTCTATGGGACCAACTGACAAGTGTACCCCTTTAAACAAAAAAGGTCTAGGCCTCTTTGAATAATCGGGGAACACTGAGGGAAACCTATTTGCTTTAAGAAAATCCTACGAATTAATGACCTCTTTTTTAGTTTCGCCATGTCTGTCTGTCTGTCTGTCTGTCCGTCCGCGGTCCTACTCAGAAACTAAAAGTACTAGAAAGCTGTAATTTGGCATTGATATGTATATCAATCATGGCGAAAAAGTCGTAAAATAAAATATGGAAATATATTTTTTTAGGGTAGCTGCCATACAAGTAAAGAGGAAGTCAATTTTTTTTTCTCTACAACCGCATGGTGTGGGTTATTGTTGAATAGGTCTTTCAAAAATATTGTGAGCTTGCAAACACTATTTTTCGATATAGGGATCCGTGTCTGAAATATTTAGGTTTAAAGTGAATTTTTTTGTTAAAGTCGCGTGTCCCCCCCATCTATCTGCTAAACGGTTATATATGGACACTTGAAAAAATTCACAGCTATAGTGTATATAATGTAGTTTAAAGGAAAACTATCAGAGCTAAGTAGGGTTAACAAATTAAAAAGTTATAGGCGATCAACTTATAAAATATAGTGAAAAGGAAAATTTCATACAAATTCAAGAGATACTAGATTTAGATTAGAGATTAGACGTTTTTAGTGGCATGAACTCAAAGTTGGCATTTATAACTACGGAACCCTACACTACGCGTGGCCCGACACGCACTTGGCCAATTATTTGAAGTTGGTTAAGACTAAGAAATATTTTTTAGTATTAACGATCCAAAATCCAATTTACTAAAGACATATTTCGAAATACAACGTGAAAGGGACATCTTCGTATATTTAAGAGCTGGGCCCTTGACAGTGGAGTGCTTTCCATGTCTCTCTTTCTTCCGATACGGGATATACCAGGATATAGTATGTACTCCTATTATTTAAATTGCACACTTGTATCCTTCTACACTGTAATACTCTAACTGCGCCTACTCCCCCACATCTTTTATAGTCTTCTTTACCCAAAGGTTGGCTGGAAGAAATCACTTTAGTGATAAGTCCGCCTTTGTACCTACTATATTTGAAATGTACTTTTGATTATTGTCATACTTAGTTGGTGCAATACAGAAATTTTATCTTATACCCGTAATAATTACAAACCACGGTTATAAGGTCTAACAAAATTTATCGACACTATTACTACAGCTTGCAATGTATCTTGTATGTATTAATGTTTGTTTAGGTCAAAACTTGCAACTCAATTTTCGACCAGTTTTTCTCAACCGATTAAGTTGAAATTTTGTATACTTTTGTAAGTCGGGTGACAATACAATATTATGAATTCAATGAGCTGTTCTGATGATGGAGCCGGGAGATATTCGACGGAACTCAGTTATACAACAACATAACCTCATTGAGTAGGACTCGTTTGATTTGTCTTGACTAGCACTAAGGTCTGATCACGGAGACGGAAGGTGGTCGATGGAACTCAGTAATAAAACGACGCAACTCCATCGAGTTTTTGCTTATTACATTTGTCTTATTAAGAACTGTGACCTTACAATAAAAGCTTGTACAAAGATGTTGTTTTTTTTTCACAAATCTTATTTACAAGCATGTACAAAAAATGATTTTTTTTTTCATAAAACTTATTTATAGGTGAAATCAATCCATGATACCGAATAACTTTCGGAACGAAGTTCCTTATCGCGCGTTGCAAAAGGGGGCTAGACTGAAAAAATTAAGACCAACTCTCAAGTTTTTTTTTTAATTTTCTCTATGTTTTTTTACCGTTATTTTAATTTAAATACTATATTAATATAGTATTATACTGATCTAGTATAGCTCGCAGTTCGATTTATTACGCATGAGACACGTAAACGTTGTATTTTAAAATCAAAAACCTCTCAGTTATATAACTTTATGGTAAAGTGTCATAGGCAAGTGTTGTTTCGTAACCAGAAGCCATCTTATAGTTACCTACAATTAGGGTGACCATTTAGGAATTTAAAAAAGGCAAAAAGCCTGACTTTTTTGGAAACATTAATCACTTAGTTTAGTTCAGTCTCCTTCTTCTTATCGTGTATGACTAATACTAGTGTCAGAGTTTTTAAACCGCCTTAAAGGCCTCTGACATGGTTTTAGGTAACGACCTATGTCAAAGACAGTGACCGGGACCGAAGGCTTAACGTGCCCTCCGAAGCACGGATCATCTTACTTATCAGACAAGCAGGTGATCAGCCCACAATGTCCTAACCAAACTAGGACAACAACAAAAAGTCGTTGCCCCCGCCGGGAATCGAACCCGCGAACTCCGGGTGTGAGCCGAATGCTCTAACCACTACACCACGGAGGCTTTTAGTTTAGTTCAGTGCTGTGATAAGAGTGTTTTCTATAATGCGCACAATGGACAAAGAGAGAAACAGTTGTCTGTACCCTCGGTTAGATCACTGATGAAGATTCAGTACAATCTTAAAAGTATAAGTTGCGAAAGTTCAACAAGAAAACTTTGAATGAAAAGGAGTTGCTCAGTAAAGTATCTGACGCTGAAAAATATAAAAATTGAGAGGTGTCAAGGGACACCCGGATTTTATTTTATTTTTATTTTATTTTATTTACATGGAGAGCTACAAGTAATTACAATAAAAACAGAAAATATAGCAATAATAGAGCCAATTAAAGGTCCTCACCGCTAGAAACAGTATACAATTCCAAATAATTGAACATTATTACACGCTACTTAAAAAAGACAACAAATATTTTTAAAAGAAAACTAAATAAGAGTTAGTGATGCCAATTAACTTGTAAATATTCACAAGAACGCATGGAACGAAGTTCGAGAGAGAGACAGACAGAGAAACATGCGCACGCCGCACGGCTTACAACTATAGCAAAAAGTATCGTTACAACTTTTGGTCTTAATTTTTTCCGTCTAGCCCCTTTTCGCAACGCGCGATACGTTCCAATCAATACATTTTCCGAAAACTCCTTTTACGTAAGATAGTAGTAACAGTTTTACGTAAAATAATCAAACTTAACGCAAGTTTGATTATTTTACATAAAACTATTTTTGTTTTGATTAAAGAAAATATGTTTGAACTATTTGATTGACTTTCACAGTAGAAGATTTATTGTTAAAGAAGATTTTATACTTTGTTTTTTGATAAATGAGTAGTTCGTTGTTGCTTAAAGATTGATTTGATATATAAAAAAAGATTAATTTCATTACTCATATTCCATAAATCCGGACAAATTAAAGGGCCGAACAAAGTCCGGACAAGAGTCTGGCTAACAGTCTTATTATAAAACGCAAACTAACTTTGTTACTAGGTTTAAACCATTATCCGACCAAATCAAGTTGACATCTAGTAATATGACACTGTCTCATCTGAAAATGACAACTTGATCGGTCGAATAATGGTTTCTGAAAATCTCAACTTGATTTGGTCATGGTTTAAACCATGGTACAATAAAATAAGGTATTCTCTTCCCGTGACAGCTGATGACGTAGGTGGAACTTGACTACGTCATCAGTTTGATATGTTGCCACTGTGTGAAATTAAATTACCTGAGCGTTATGCATTTTTGAACTTTATATACCAATTTCGAATTAATAATCCATTATATCAATTTATAAAATATTGAATTGATAAATCACACGAGAATCGCGAGATACTAAATAGCTAAGTTACTTAATATTTTTTTAAATATTCATGAACTAATTGAGAAAGTCCTTAAATTTACCGAAAAGAACAATCAGTGGCAACACTTTGTGACGTAGTCAAGTTCCATCTCGGGAAGAGAATACCTGTTTTATTATACTTACTATGGTTTAAACCAAGTAACAAAGTTAGTCTGTGTTTTAAATAAGACGGTACAAGTCCGGACATGTCCGGACTAATCCGGATAGATGGTAACCCTACCTACGATGTTACGAAACTATTGCCAATGTCACGGTCAGAAGTCCGTGGCTCATGGCCTCGATTTAGGATTATCTGATACAAAGTTGCTATTTATTTACATAATACCTGAAGGTACTTAAAGATAATAGAGATGCTAGTACTACACGCGGTCTTGTGTACACTGCGATTACGAGAAGTTGAAGAATTACCGGCCAAGTGCGAGTCGGACTCGCGCACGAAGGGTTCCGTGCCATCTTTATATAAAAAAAACGACGGGTTGCACTCTGGGAGTGCCGGCAGAAGTGAAAACTTGAATATTAACGTTGTGCATTTTTGATATTTTGGAATGGTTAGGGAATAATTTTGCAGGAATTGCTTTATTTATCAGTATAAAATATTTCAAATCTTTTCTGAACCACAGTCTGTCACAAATGTCACAAGCATGACACATAACACACACGAACGTAACGTAACATAAACACACACGAACATTCGCGCAAGCGCCCTGCGCCGTCTTACGAATTTTCGATCAGGACACGTGGTCCTGACGCGAGTTTAAGATTTTTTACCCATTCCAAAAAAAAGTGCACAACGCCGCTAAAGAAGTTTTCACTTCAAAAATTACGTGTTACTTTGTTTGTCCGCGATGGACTCCTAAACTACTGAACCGATTTTAAATTTGAATTGCACACCGTGTGCAATTTGATCCAACTTGAAAGATAGGATAGCTTACATCTCAATTTATAGTCGTAATATTATTTTATTGCACTGGACTGATGCAGATACGCCGGCGTCATAAAGTCCACGCAAACGAAGTCGCGGGCATCAGCTAGTTATCTATAAAATATCACGTTTGTTTGTATGTGAGCCCTATTAAATGTTTATTTTATTCTGTTTTTAGTATTTGTTGTTTTAGAAGCAACAGAAATACATCATCTGTTAAAATTTTTAACTGTCTAGCTATCACGGTTCATGAGATACAGCCTGGTGAGAGATCGTCGGGCAACCAGACAAAGGGGTCTTAGTAATAGGGTCCTGTTTTTATTTTACCTTTTGGGTACGGAACCCTAAAAAGAATCTATTTTTAACCTACTTCAAAAAAGGAAGAGGTTATCAATTTGAATGTATTATGCATGTTTCCTAATTACTCGAAAACGCCTGGATCAATTTAAAAAACAGAATAAAATTATACATACAAGAAACGTGGTTTTTGCCGTTTTTTTAATCGATATTAATAACGGTAACAGGTAGACGCTTGAAATATTTTCAGAATATTTAGTAGTGTATTTACTATAAAAATTAAATAATTATAATTAAAATAAATATCAAAGGTGGGCTCTCGCTCTCATACAACAAACGCGTACCAAATTTTATCAAAATTAGTCCAGCCGTTTGCGCGTGAAGTTACATACACACACTCACAAACTTTTGCCTTTATGTCATTAATCTGAGAGTGTGATGGTACGGAACCTACGGCGCGCGAGTCCGACTCGCACTTGGCCGTTTTTTTTAAGAAAAATGACAGCAATAAAAACAAAATGCACCGACAATCGTGCCGAGCTGTTAGTACGTGTCGTAACCAGTCGTAACAGTAGAAAGCGGCGACGTAACGCCTGAAAATAGACTGAAATGTTTGTTTTGTGTCTACAGCATCACCCATCGCCTTATAAACATAATTATTTCTCTTACTTGTCACTAGATGGCGCTATAAAGTAACAGAAACAAAGATAATATAAACACTAACGTAACAGATACCCAACGCCATAGAAACGATTGGAGAGCCCGTAAGCACGCAAAACTGGAGTTGCGGAGCGGCCTCTCAGAGATGGCAGCACACACGACTAGCCAAAAAGATGACGAAGAAAGTGTTGAATATACTTTTAAAAAATATATTGCATTCATATAAGTCTTATTTAACTAATTAGAGCACTACTTTATTTAAATAATAGTTATAAAAGATTTTTTTGTTTTAATTTTTACATTAAAGCGCCATCTAGTTACAAGGAAAAGAAATAATAATGTTTATATGACGATGGGAAGGCATGACAGAAAGAGGCCCTTAGTATACTTTTCTCGAAAAAAATCGAGACACTTTGAACTCTGTATCCTCATTGTGGAAGAAACTAGAAACCAAAATGTTTAGTGACCAAGAGGACGTATAATTATAGCCATGCCTACCTTTTGCCTTATAAACATAATTATTTCTCTTTCTTGTCACTAGATGGCGCTATAAGGTAACAAAGAGAGAACCTTAGTATACTTTTCTCGAAAAAATTTGAGACACATTTAACTCTGTATCCTCATTGTGGAAGAAACTAGAAACCAAAATGTTAGTGGCCAAGAAGACGTATAATTATAGCCATGCCTCTTGATGGCAACACAAGGTATAAACTATATGTCACTGTCAAACATTGACACTTCCAATATAATCGTGTGTGCAACCCATATCGATGTGCTTGTGTCTTGTGCGAAATAAAACATTTTTATAAACCAAATTAAAAGCAACGTGTTTCACTGGTCCAAAATAAAGCAGTCCACTTCAAGACCCGTTCAATGCCTACCTATCGCCTTATAAACATAATTATTTCTCTTCTTTGTCACTAGATGGCGCTATAAGGTAATAATTAAAATATTAAAATCTTTTATCACTATTATTTACATAAAGTAGTACTCTAAATTAAATATCATCGTCATCATCAGGTCTTTTTATCTCCACTGCAGGAGCACGACCCTCTCTGTACTACCAGAGCCACACCTGACCAGAGCAGCCAGAGGACTTGGCCTACACTCTGGCCAGACGGGTTGGAAAGGTCTCACTGATGTTTATAAGCATTGTTTAGCTTGTATTTCCTAAGTCGCCTTCTACGACATCCACGATCAGGACTTTTAATTAAAATTGACTTAAATATTTTTGAAGCAAATTCAACACTTTTTGTCATTTTTTTGCTAGTCGTGTGTGCTGCCATCTCTGTGTGCCTACTCCACAACTTCAGTTTTGCCTACTTACGGGCCCTCCAATAGTGACTATGCTATGGCTTTGAGTATCTGTTACGTTAGTAATTATATTATCTTTGACCTAGAACTAGCTTAACCTGTTAAAACATTTTATTATTTCAACAGGTTATGAGCCCAGTTAATGTCATGTTATATTTGAAAGAGAAAGTTAAAGTAAAAAAAGTTAGGTACTGTATTGTCCTGGGTCTTGGATGTTTATCTAAATATGTATTTGTTATAAAATATAGTATCATTGAGTTGGTATCCCATAACACAACTCTCGAACTTACTTTGGGGCTAACTCAATCAGTGTAATTTGCCCCTATATATTTATTTATTAATTTCTTCATGTCAAAAACAAAATACATCCTGTAATCGTGATATTCCAGTTGTTTCGGAAGTAAATTAAAAGTGAAATGGCATCCTTCGCCAAACGGTTGCTTCACTCTATACTTATTACGAGTATGCGCGTGCGCACTGAGACGGAAAGCAGCGCGTTTCCACTGTCTAATGACGATGTATCCTTCTTATTAACGGTTCTTACAGTATGTGAAGTAAAAAAAATATATTCGCTTTTGAGATAGATTATTAAAAAGTATTCTTTTTCTGATTAGCAAATAAATAGTTCGGCTCATACCCGGAGGTCGCGGGTTCGATACCCGGCGGGGACGACTTTGTGTTCTTGTCCTAGTTTGGTTAGGACATTGTAGGCTGATTACCTGATTGTCCGATAAGTGAGATGATCCGTGCTTCGGAGGGCACATTAAGCCGTCGGTCCCGGCCACTGTCTTTGACATTGGTCGTTACCTAAAACCATGTCAGAGGCCTTTAAGGCGGTTTAAAAACTCTGACACTAGTGTTAGTCACTAACACACACGATAAGAAGAAGAAGAAGAAGATTAGCAAATAATGACGAAGATACAGCGCATAGCATTTATATTTCGCGTGACGTCACCAGATTTTTAATCAAAGGTGCCGTAAATCTTCCCCACTCCGAAACTTCGAACCGCTGTATCTTTGTGAATTTTCACTTCTTTACTAAACGAAAACATGTGGGTTTTTGAAGTGAAAACTTCTTTAGCGGCGTTGTGCACTTTTTTTGGAATGGGTAAAAAATGTTAAACTCGCGTCAGGACACGTGACCTGATCGAAAATTCGTAAGACGGCGCAGGGCGCTTGCGCGAATGTTCGTGTGTGTTTATGTTACAGCGTGCTACGCGCATCCATGGATGGTGACAGCTGATGGCTCGACCGTCTGTGTAGTGGCCATACTGCTGTGTATTTGAAAATGATTTTGTTGAAAATGAATTTGGTCATGCTTGTGACATTTGTGACAGACTGTGGTTCAGAAAAGATTTGAAATATTTTATACTGATAATTAAAGCAATTCGTGCAAAATTATTCCCTAACCATTCCAAAATATCAAAAATGCACAACGTTAATATTCAAGTTTTCACTTCTGCCGGCACTCCCAGAGTGCAACCCGTCGTTTTATTTTTATTTTTGGATAACCTAGTTGACGCCCTAAATAAATTATAATATATATTTTTTTAACAAGTCCCTATTGTTTAAATAAAGACGTTGGTATCGAAGTTACATAGTGTCGAAATAAAATGTTGTTTACGACAACATTTTATTTCGACAATATGTAACTTTCAGGTTTGTCAACGTTCAGTTTGTTGAACACGAGCCCCGCTTAAATATTTTTTAGTATTTGTTATTATAGCGGCAACAGAAATACATCTTCTGTGGAAATTTCAACTGTCTAGCTATTACGGTTCATGAGACACAGCCTGATGACAGACCGACGGAGAGACGGACAGCGGAGTCTTAGTAATAGGGTCCCGTTTTAACCCTTTGGGTACGGAACCCTAAAAAGTATCTGATTTGTCTTGTTATATACCAGCGGATGGCCAGCGACCATGACCTGAAATAACTCTTTCTCAGTCCTCGTGTATATTTGTCAAATAACGGTTCTTACATCAATGTAATTGTTTGTTTGTTTGTTCTTCGTATACTTGTCATCATCATCATCATCATATCAGCCACGGGAAGTCCACTGCTGGACATAAGGTTCTCGAATGGTGGCCACTTACCGGCAAGCGCAGCGTAGGACACCTAGCTAGATGGTCGTATACGTGTGTAAGTGGCCAACGCTGGTGGCAGATTTTAGGCTGCCTAAAGGCATCTGACATAGCTTGACGACTGCCATACAATGACGACAGCCAGGACCAACGGCTTGTATGTATCCGTAGCGCTATCTATAATTGTTAGGGAAATCCCTGACTTTCAAGCTTTAACTCCCAATAACTTCGAAACGGCTGAACCAATTTTCATTTAAAAATGGTAATCGGTTTATCCGTTCGAGCGAAACGATGACAAAGACAGACAGACTAGCGTCAAACTCAAAACATCCCACTTTTTTTCAGGGGTTAAAAAATTGGCCTAAAGCACGGAATAAATACTAGAACTTACGTGAATTTATTAAACTTTATTGTTCCAAAGTACAAAATACTTTTAACAAATGGCGGACTTAATGCTAAAAGCATTTTCTCCCAGTCAACCACAGGGATAAACAGAGAAAATTATGCGGCACAAAAAAGCAATACAATATTCATATGTACATTCTAAAATATTACTAAATAATATAAAATTATATTATATGCCTACTATATATACTATAACATAAATATCAGAATGAATACTCTATTTAAACAATACACACAAATACATACACGTCTACTTATATTACCTAACATACAAATACATAGCTATGAAGAGAAGAATTGATGATGATGACTTTATGAAGAAAGGGACTTCCAATCTACAAGCTCATTACATTTGACAGAATTATCTTTGTTCGAAAAACTGTTTTAAATTGGTCGTTACGTTCGTCATTGGTCGGTTCAACAAATTAAATTGACAGTTGGCCGAAAATAACGTTCGTCCCTTAATGGTTGCAAAAATTATCAATCCATTATATTGCATACAATTAAATTGATACAAATAATTTATTTCTGAAATTAAATTGCATAAAACAGGAAATAATCTTGCACTGCGTAAATGGGTCTTATTTATTTCATCATTTCAGCCGCATAACGTCCGCAGCTGGACATAGGCCTCACCCAAAGATTTCCAAAATGACTGATCAAGAGCGGTCTGCATCCAGCGCTTTCCAGCGACACCGGTCGAGTCTTTTTTATTTATTCAAAGTAAAATAGTTATTCAAATCTTGTTTGACCACAATGATACAAAAGATGGACCTAATGCTAAAGTATTCTAGCTCTACAAGTCAGCCTTTCATAATATTAATTGATTATTATTTCACCTATATGCATATTATTACAATTATATTTTATGATGGCCGTTGGGTGAGGACCAAAAGGCCATAAAATACTTTAAGCAGTGTGTAGATACTGCTAAAACCCTGCAGATTTTGTTTATGTTTTACGTTTTCTTTGATGTTTATCTATTATATGTTATTCTTCCTCAATCCTATGTATGAACACGCCTGTACCTGTGTACTTTTCTTACATAAACATCTCCTCTCACAGGCCTACTGGAAGAGATCTCTTTTGAGATAAGTAGTGCCTTTGTACAACTTTTATTTTATGAATTCTCTGTTTACAACTTTTATTCTTCCATGTACATAAATTAGTAAATAAATTAAGATATATTTGTAATAAAATATAGTATTGTTGAATTTGTTGAGTTAGCCATAACTCAAGTCTCGAACTTTCTTTGGGGCTAGCTCAATCTGTGTAATTTGTCCGTATATATTTATTTATATAAACACTGTCTTCCCCGTAAAAGAGAAAGACAAATCAGTATGTATATTAGTTACATTATATGTAGATATATATCAAATCAAGGTTTTATTTCGTCATAATATATCAGACGACCTTTGGAATTTTGTTAGAAACCTACTCATATTAATTTAGTATTATTCGATTTTGATTGCGGCTTGATTGACTGCAAGTAAAGAGCCTATACGTATGGCGTGTTAAATAGGCTCGATGGTCCAGTGGTACATCAAAATTATACAACGTGAAAGGGTAAAAACATACCCGTAATAAATCGAACCACGGGCAATACTAGACCACTACAGTATAACTCAATTAAAATAACAGTCAAAAATTTAAAAAGAAACGGCATTTCCATACGAAAGTTTGCGGCCACCGGGACAATTTGTAGGGGAAGTTCGTTTTTATTTTGTTTTATGCCTGTTAATTTATTGAAACGAAGTCCTTATCGTGCGTTGCGAAAGGGAGCTAAACGGAAAAAATTAAGACCAAAAGTTGTAACGACACTTTTTGCTATAGTTGTAAGCCGTGCGGCGTGCGCGTGTTTCTCTGTCTGTCTCTCTCTCTCTCTCTCTCTCGAACTTCGTACTATCCGGGTGTCCCTTGACACCTCTCAAGTTTTCTTCTTTGCGTGTTGATGGTTTATTTGTTTGAGTTATGGGTCTTGTTTCAGGGTACCATCATGGTGACAGGATTGGCCAGCCTAAAGTCTGCGTTACTGACTCTAGCTGCTTCCAGGTGCACCGCAGGGAGGCTCTTTCTTATCATACATACATACATACTATCACGTCTTTATCCCTAATGGGGCAGACAGAGCATTTTGGGTTTTGCGGCTCTATGCAGACTAGAGCCCAGCACCGCAAGACCCAAAAGCCACTTTTAGCGTCATGGTGGGCGAGAAGATGGAAAACCAATCAATACAGTGATGGGTTGCTAGCCGCATCGCCTGTTAACATGATTCGCATTTCCGCCCATTCCCTCGATCGGCTTTTACGAGCGCGGGAAGAGAAGCATCATGTATATTCTAAGTTTTTTCTTTTCTCCCAGACCAGCATGGAAGATCGTACCATGCACCAAGTTTATGTCCAAAGTATACAAATATGTATATTCTATAAACACTGATTAAAGTAAACAGTGGAAACGCACCCGTCTCGCCAACAGCACACACTTTTATGATATAATTTCGTTGCTCATTACTTGTACTCAATTTTGTAACTCTGTTGAGATTTGAAGATATAATCTTGCGAAATTGATTAATACAGAGGCGTATTTGCATGTATAAGGGTTGAGGTGAGATGCGTTCTTTTTGTCCTTTCGTTGACTTAAATACGTATTATATTTGGTTATTCCAATACGTTGCTACTTTTAAGCTTTTTTCCGAGGCAGGGTATAGGCAAAGATAATATAATTACAAACGTAACAGATACCCAAAGCTATTTAAAACGTTTGTAGGACCCGTAAGTAGGCAAAACTGGAGTTGCGGGGTAGACACACAGAGATGGCAGCACACACGACTAGCAAAAAAGTGACAAAGAAAGTGTTGAATATACTTTTATAATATTTATTGCATTTCCTATAGGTGAGTCAAATTTATATAATTAGAGTACAACTTCATTTAAATAATAGTAATATAAGACTTTAATGTTTTAATTATTCTCTAAAGCGTCATCTAGAGTAACAAGAGAGAGAGAGGCACTCCTCTGAAGGCTAGATGTAATTACGGAGTGGAGCATACTGCTCCCGTCAGATTTCTTTAAGGAGATAGATGAATTTTTCTGGGTCTAGTAAAACAAGTTCTTCGAAAGTAAACATAGAGATATCATTTAAAACGTTGGTCTTATACGGCTCTAGGTAATCCTTTAACGATTAGTTAAAAATAGTTTGGAGGGTTGTCTAGAGCCGAAAGTTTAATAGAAATTTTGGTTTAAAAATAACTATTTGACCAAAATTTTAAATGATACCTACCGTTACCTCTCAATTCTGTACAAAAAAAATTATATTTAAAATTCTTCAATAAAAATTTGGGGTGTCAAACTACGCTAAAGCTCAAAAATACGCCTCTGCGAAATAACATTACTTTTTGTGCCAAATTGGATGCGGTTGTTAACTGTTCAGTTATCATTAGCCGATTTCAAAATAGGTTTTCATTCTATATGACGAGATTATGACATCATCCTGATTCCACTGGGATCCCCGGCTAGTGGGTCGTATGATCTTCGGCTCCGTCTGTCACGTTAGGTATAAATAAATAAATAAATAAATAAATAAATAAATATATAGTGACATATTACACTGATTGAGTTAGCCCCAAAGTAAGTTCGAGACTTGTGTTATGGGATACTAACTCAACGATACTATATTTTATAGCAAATACTTATATAGATAAACATCCAAGACCCAGGAAAATTTGAAAAAGGCCATTTTCCAACTTGCCCTGACCGGGGATCGAACCCGGGACCTCTGGGTGGCGGACTAGCATGGTGACCACTACGCCACGGAGGTCGTCAACACGTCATGGATATAATACAATACAATACCCTTTATAGCACAAAATAAACAAATAAATAAAGGATGCGTGTTTTTACAAGCTTTTATTTAGATTCACCTATCTCGTTGTCTGTCTATAATCAAATCTTGTAAGTTAAATTTGACGTAAACGTATTACGTGTGAGCATGCAATATTAAGATGGCAGGGAGATGATCTGATGATGGAGCGGAAGGATCTCGTGGAACTCCATAGGAACTCTATGATAAAACTACCCTTTTAGTTTGAGCTTATTAGATTTTTCCTGAAGAGCACTTTACAAGTAAACTTTTTAAGTTAGTTTTTATAAAAAATATATTTTTAAATAAGTACTTCTTTAAATGCTTTCGCATCTTTAAAAACGCTTATTTTCCGGCGATTTTCTTGAAATTTTGTGAGCATTGTCTGATATTTATTAGTAATTTTTAGTAAATTTTGTTATTGGAAATTTTTCAAAATGGCGTAGCCTAGCCATGGGAGTATTGAGGCAAGCGGTGAACATGAAGCAAAGACAGATATACGAGGCCTAGAGTATGCGAGTAAAGCTCACTGAGCCATTACTTTACGTTGCTAAAATTTATAACAATACGAAATTAAAGCTCATAAATTATACGAAGCTATCTCCAAGAAACAAGTTTTCCGTGACCAGAAGGCTGATCTATATCTAGGCCAGAAAATTACCATTGCCATTCAACGTGGCAATGCTGCAAGCCTTCTCGGCACGTTGCCGTAGGGTAAACAATTGCCGGGCCTTTTTTATTTGTAAATATTAGTGTGTAGTGTCTTGTAGTAAGTAATATTATTTTCTACACCTATTTTAGTTTTTTAAGAAAATGAAATAGGTACCAATGTGGTTTGTTCGTTTTGATTAAATTAAATTACGTAACTCACGTGATATTTTGTGGTCAATATTCTAAGGTCGAGATGAGATGAAAACCTTGATAACTGAGGCTAAGTGACGATGGGAAAGTCCGAAGTGTGATAGGTCACCGTCACGATACGTTGTGCAATCGTTTTGATTCGATATTTAATTATAATTATCTCATGTTTTTAAAATTACAAAAATCAAAGCTTTCTGGTCTTATTTTTCATTACACTATTATCAAAAATCTTCAAAAAGCCGCTATCGCTTTTTGTATGAAAATAAAATGAAAATATTTGGTTCATAATCCTCATAATTAATCGTTTTACCGAAAGATCGTTTCGCCGAAACATACCATACTTTATTGAATCAACCTCCGTCTTACTACGAATAATGTGTTTTTATTACTACATTACTACAACCACTCTTCATCAATTCTTTAATAAATAATAACTATAAAGAACTGGTTTCAATTAAATAGCTAGAACGTCCTTGCGAAAACGAAAGTGGTTGGTTACATCTATCGAGATCTTATGTTTTAGCTAGATTTAGTTTTTTTGGTTGTTGTTTTGTGTGTAAGTGCTAGATTTAGTAATACAAATAATGTTTTAGTTTATATCATATTTCTTATTTTAGTAGAAAAATGCATAACGTCTTTAACTTCCAAAATATAAAGAAAAAAGAGATGGCGCTCTTTATTGAAAACAAAAAAAATATTTTCATTAGAAAAAGTTGTCTAGTATTATGGATTGAATCTGCCCTTAAAATAGTCCTCACACGTCTTGTTTTCAAACGCGGTCAATATTATTAACTTAGAAAACCGGGAAGTGGGTCAAATTTAACTTGCAAGATTTAAACAGACATACAGACAATGGAACAGGTCAAACTAAATAAAAGCTTGTTTAGTTATAAGATTTTTCGCAATATATCACCTTTTCTTGAGTCACTGACAGTATCGTTTGGTTGGTATACGTGTCAATTGTCTTTTAATATAACCAAGGATGCTGTGACGTGTGATGACCGTGTGAAGTTCTTGAAGAAGAAGAAAAAGAAATTTCTCCCGGCTTCTCAGCTTTACAGCTGGGAATACGCTGAGATGAGATAACATAAGATAACATTTATTTCTAGCACCAACTAAGTATGATAAATAAAAATTAAATTTGAAACATAGTAGGTACAAAAGCGGGCTTATCACTAGAGCGATTTCTTCCAGCCAACCTTTAGGTAAAGAAGACTAAAAAGATGTGGGCGAGTTGGCGCAGTTTGAGTATACAGTGTAAAAAAAGAGACACGTATAGTTGAGAGAGTGAGAGAGAGAAAATCGTTTGGGTAAATAATGGTTTAATCCAAGCCTGAAAGTTAGTCTACATTTTATATTAAGACAGTTAGTTTAATTTATTACGTTTATTAAGTTTATATTATTTACGTATAAATTATAACAAAATATGCCACCCTTGTGAATTCATTATTAAAAAAAAACATAATAGGTCTAAATAATTTGCGAGGTCATGGTTATTATTGTTTTTAACAAAACAAGGTTGCATATCATTGCCATTGACATAACTTTTAGCAGAAATTACGATTCATCGAAAACACGTTTCGATTATAAATCTTCATCTTGTCAAAATAAAATGTGATATTTTTCGCGATAAGGTTAGTGACATATTTGTGACATTACATACCACAAAATTATTCATTCGACCTTCTTTGAGCGACTTCAAAAAACAGCTTTTCAATTCGAAAGTATTCTATACAAATATATTTTTTTACCCTCGACTAAATAGAGGGGTGTGATAAGTTTGACGTGTCTGTGTCTGTCTGTGCCATTGTAGCGCCTAAATGAATGGGCCGATTTCGATGCGGTTTTTGGTTTAAAAACTAACTAGATCGAAATGGTTTTTAGATATGTTTGATAGAAATCGATTCAGCGGTTTAAAAGAGGGGGAGGGTGATTTTAAGCTATTGCATAGCTTCTATCGCGGGCCTTGAGCGCGGGGAACGAATCCAGAAATTCCGTAACGAAAAAACCTCACGCTTCCCACTCCGCCTACCATGTAGGTTGCCGCTTCGTCTCCGTCGTCCGTTTGCGACGTTGCCGTCCTTCCTTGTAAGAATTCACCGACCGAAGGGAACCACCTTAATGCAATAGCTTTACCGCGGCAGTCCCCGTGTGCCACACGTCTTTTTTTTTTAAATATATTTAATGTACAGACACACTTATTTTGCTGTGTTATATGTGGGTACATTTTCGATACTTAGACGAGGAGTGTCACAGGCCTGACGGGAAGAGAAGCAGCTGACACATTCTAAGTTTCTTATTCTCCCAGAAAGGAACAAAAAGATGAAAAAATAAAGAAATAATTTAACTCATGTAAATAGTTACATGTATAATTATGTACAGTTAATCGGTCAAGGACGTTATGTTAATATCACCATAAAAAAACTGGTTTTCAAATAGTTGAACTTCCTTCACAAAAACGAAAGTGGTTGAGTCATATCTATTATCATTCAAATATTAAAAACCTTGAAATTATCGAATCAGGAATGAGGAAATTCGTAGGAAAACACTGAAATAGCTCAACGGATTAGCTCGTTGAAGTGGCAGTGGGCGGGATACATAGCGCGACAAACCTATGGCCGATGGGGTCAAAAAGGTTCTCCTACGAATTCTCGAATGCGACCACGCACTGGCAAGCGAAGCGTAGAAGCAGCCACTAGGTTAGACGACCTGACCAAGGTCGCTGGAAGGCGCTGGATGCAAACCGCTCTAGATCGGTCGTTTAGAAAATCCTTAGGAGAGGCCTATGTCCAGCAGTGGACGTTATGCGGCTGAAATGATGATGGAGACGATTAAAAACCTTTATGTAGGTAATTTAAATATGGACAAAAATATTTTTAGGCTCATATTAGATAGATCATCCGACACACAAATATGCAAGAACACAAGTATGCAAAATTTCAGCTCAGTCGGTTGAGGATAACTGGTTGAAAATTAAGTTGCAAGATTTGACCTAAACAAACATTCATACATACATACAAAATACATTGCAAGTTAAATAAAAGCTTGTAAAAAGCTTATAAAAAAACTTGTAGTAACCAAAAGTTCGAAAATGAAAGTATTTTAAGTATTTGTTTTAAAGAATAGTTCAATTCAGTCTTTATCACAGTATTAATCATTTCACACGTTAAGAACATTCTGTTTAACATTAGCGGTTATTATGACGACATTACTCATGTGAGTAAAAGTGGTGTAATGTCACTTTCTACCATCAGAGATTGAAAGTGGTTTGCGTTGCTTGACCTAGGAGCAACGGCATTTGAGCAAAGACTATCATCTCAGCGTCGTATTAACTATAGTACCTGGGCGACCAAGCTTTGCTCGGTTATTACTAGTTATTGTAATATGGTGGTGTTTAGGTGATAATTAAACTTGAACATATAAAAAAAACACAAAAGTAAGTCACCGAGTCAGATTCGAACCCGTAACACTCGTTTCTTGCCGTCCACGTCTTAACCGCTGTCCGCTGGACCGGACGGACAGTGGCCGGCAGGACGAAATTAGCGACCATATTCTCCGTGGAAAGAAAAACGCATGAAAACTCGAAAACACGCGTTTTCAAAAACATAAGACTAATCTAGATGGATTGTTTACCCCCGAAAACCTCCATATACCAAATTACAGCGAAATCGTTAGAGCCGTTTCCGAGATCACAGAAATAAATTTATATACATATAAATATACAAGAATTGCTCGTTTAAAGGTAAGATTCCCATCCCAGTTGCATCCTCCATGTTTATACAAGCTTTTATTTATTTATTTATCCTTTATTGTACAAAATACAATTTGTATGGCACAATAGGCGGACTTAATGCTAAAAGCATTATCTAACAGCCAACCTTTTGGGTTGTTAGAGAAGTTTAGGTTAGTGTAAAATAATGGGATGAGTAAAATAGTGATTATCTTGCAATGTCATCAAACGTCCACTGCTGGACATAGGACTCACTCAAAGATTTCCAAAATGACCGATCAAGAGCGGTCTGCATCTTGCAATGTATCTTGTATGTATGTATATGAATGTTTGTTTAGGTCAAATCTTGCAACTCAATTTTCAACCAGTTATCCTAAACCGATTTAGCTGAAAATTTGCTTAAAAGATACTTCCGTAAGTAGGATGACAATATAATATTATGAAGTCAATGAGCTCTGATGATGGAGCCGGGGATATTCGACGGAACTTAGTTACAAAAAAGTAGTACTCTAATTAATAAATATGATACCTTGATAAGATATGAAATGCAATAAATATTTTCAAAGTATATTCAAAACTTCCTTTGTCACTTTTTTGCTAGTCATGTGTGCTGCCATCTCTGTGTGCCTACCCTGCAACTTATTGCCTACTTACGGGCCCTCCAATAGTTTCTATGGTGTTAGGTATCTTTTACGTAAGTAATAGTAATTATATCATCTTTGCTGATGCATTATAAAATCAGGTTAATGAGTTGTCTCATACCGCCGGCGTCCTTGCTAAACGAAAGTGGTGGCGCCACATTCTATGCACATTTCGCAAGGAATAATCATCATTTTGCGTTTTAAGTACCTCTTATTGCTTGCCGCTGTCCACAGCTTTGCCTGCGTGAGGGTTGCCAACTATTATTAGCAAAAATTGAGTTTGTAACAGAAAAGAAATGAACAGTCTTCATTTTCTTTCATGAGTTTCTTCCCTATTTCTAAAGTTCTTCATCATCATCATCAGGTCTTTCTGTCTCCACTGCAGGAGCACGACCCTTTCTGTACTACCAGAGCCAGACTTGGCCAGAGCAGCCAGAGGACTTGGCCTACACTCTCCACGCTGGCCAGACGGGTTGGAGAGGTCTCACTGATGTTTATAAGCTTTGTTTAGCTATTATTTCCTAAGACGCCTTCTACGACATCCACGGGAGGACTTGGAGTGCTTGGAACCGCAGGACAGGTATCTTTAGTCTTCATCATGTCTTCACCAACAAATTTATATATGGACCAATTTAGAAGTAAAGGCTTTCAAATAAAAAAGAGATATCATTTAATTTAATTTTGTCTTGATCAAGCCTTAAATAAACCTTTAAACTATTTTGTGAACTAAAGCTTTTCTATACGCACATTTGCGAAAAACTGACATTTTTGGCAATGTGCGTAGAAATGCTTGGTGTTTTCACTTCAAACTATAAACAATAGTTCATAAAATAGTTTAAAACTCGGGTCGAGACGGGATTCTCTTTAGATATTAATATGTTTATAAGGTACCTAATTAAAATAGACTTTTACAGTACAAGCACTTTTACACGTCATTAAGTACAATGTAATATTACGGTAGTGTTTATTAAAATTTAATTTATTTTTAAAGAAAAACTACCGATACCAGCGTTTGTTCACTTGCTTGACCACCATTATTACTGTGCGCATGGACATCACTCTAGAGTGGGAAATTCAGTGACATGAATCGTTTGTCTAGATAAGAATGAAATTGGCTTACGATAGATTTCTAGGTATCTAAACGAAAAGGTACCGAGTTCTGACGCGAACTAAATTAAACATTGAGTAGACATATCCTTTTAGGGTTCCGTAGCCAAATGGCAAAAACGGAACCCTTATAGATTCGTCAAGTCTGTCTGTCTGTCTGTCCGCCTGTATGTTACAGCCACTTTTTTCCGAAACCATAAGACCTGTACTGTTGAAACTTGGTAAGTAGATGTATTATGGGGATCCCCATACTAAGAACTGAAACTCAAAAATTTATTTTTCATCAAACCCATACGTGTGGGATATCTGTGCATCTGTGCATAGGTCTTCAAAAATGATATTGAGGTTTCTAATATCATTTTCTTCTAAACCGAATACTTTGCGCGGGAGACACTTCCAAAGTGGAAAAAAGTGTTTCCCCCCCCCCGTAACTTCTAAAATAAGAGAATGATAAAACTAAAAAAAAAATATGATGTTCATTACCATGAAAACTACCAGCAAAAATTGGTTTTAACGAGATCTAGTAAGTAGTTTTTTTTTAATACGTCATAAATCATAAACGGCAATTTACCTTTTATTCAATCAACTCAAATATAAAAATTAATAAAAACATACTACAAGACTTTTATATTATGTTATTTGCTACTACGGAACCCTTCATGGGCGAGTCCGACTCGCACTTGGCCACTTTTTTTTTCTCTTCCATGCTGGTCTGGGAGAAAAGAAAAAACTTAGAATGTACCAGTTGCTTCTCTTCCCGGGCAGATCGTAAGAGCCGATCGAGGGAGTGGGCGAGATTTGAATCATGGTAATAAAGTCAAAGTCAAAAAATTTTATTCAATGTAGGATAAATTTATCTCTTATTGAAGGTCATTTTTAGGGTTCCGTAGTAAACAAGGAACCCTTATAGTTTCGCCATGTCTGTCTGTCTGTCTGTCTGTTCACAGTCCTACAGAGAAACTATAAGTATTAGTAAAGCTGTAATTTGGCATGGATATGTATATTAATTATGGCGAAAAAGTCGTAAAATAAAAAATGGAAAAAAAAAATTTTTCAATGTAGCTGCCATACAAGTAAAGACGTAGTCAATATTTTTTTTCTCGACAAACACATAGACAGGGGTATCGTTGAATAGGTCTTTTAAAAACAATGTGAGCTTGTGAACACCATTTTTCGATTTAGGCATCCATTCCTGAAATATTTGGGTTTAAAGTTCAAATTTTTGTTCGAGTCAAGTGTCCCCCCCCCCCCCTCTATCTGATAAACGGTTATATATGGCCACGTGAAAAAAATCACAATTATAGTATATATAATGTAGTTTGAAGGAAAACTATCAGAGCCAAGTAGAGTATACAAATCAAAAAGTTATAGGCGATCAACTTATAAAATGTACTTGAAAAACGACATTTTCATACAAATTCAATAGATATTAGTTTTTAGACGTTTTTAGTGGCAAGAACTCAAAGTTGGCATTCGCAACTACGGAACCCTACACTGCGCGTGGCCCGACACGCACTTGGCCAATTATTTATATTATTTTAGTGCAAAAGCTAAAAACTATTCGCAACGACCACTGCTGGGAAGATTACGCCGAAAGAAACCCAGTTCAGTAGGCGATGCGGCTAGCAACCCATCACTATTTTGATTCCTTTTCCATTTTAACGCCCACCATCACGCTAAGCGTGGCCTTTGGGTCTTATGGCCCCGGGCTCTATCTGCCCCGTCAGGGATATAGACGTGAAAATGTATCTGTATCTGTATCTGAGTAGATATTTCGATATCCACAAATACGACGATATCCATAATTAATTAGAGTAATACTTTTTTTAATCTATACTACCTTTAATTGTCCTGGGTCTTGGATGTTTATCTATATATGTAAGTATTTGTTATAAAATATAGTATCGTTGAGTTAGTATCCCATGACACAAGTCTCGAACTTACTTTGGGGCTAGCTCAATCAGTGTAATTTGTCCCTATATATATATTTATTTATTATTTATTTATTTATTTAAACGAGCAATTCTTGTATATTTATAAATTTCTGTGATCTCGAAAACGGCTCTAACGATTTCGCTGAAAATTGTTATATGGGGGTTTTCGAGGGTAAACAATCGATCTGGATTAGTCTTATGTTTGGAAAAACGCGTGTTTTTGAGATTTCATACGTTTTTCTTTCCACGCAGAATGTGATCGCTAAATTCGCCGCGCCGGCCGCCATCCATTTTGGAAAAGAAAGAGTGTTACGGGTTCGAATCCCACTCGGTGACTTACTTTTTTTTTATGTTCAAATTTATAAATATTTTTTTATTTTGTATTGTTTTTAGACAAGTTTAAAAAAAATGTAGTTATTGTTTGAGATGTAACCGAGCAAAGCTCGGTCGCCCAGGTACTTTAATCTTAAACCTTTAAACGAGCAATTCTTGTATATATATAAATTTCAGTGATCTCGAAAACGGCTGTAACGATTTCGCTGAAAATTGGTATATGGGGGTTTTCGGGGGTAAACAATCGATCTAGATTAGTCTTATGTTTGGGGAAACGCGTGTTTTCCAGTTTTCATGCGTTTTTCTTTCCACGCAGAATACGGTCGCTAATTTCGTCGCATTGGCCGCTATCTGTTTTGGCACAGCAGTTTAGGATGCGGACCGCTAGAAAGAGTGTTACGGGTTCGTATCCCACTCGGTGACTTACTTTTGTTTCTTTTTATGTTCAAGTTCATATATTATTTTTTTATTTTGTGTTGATTTTAGACTTAAAAAAATGTTCAGGTACTTAATAGTAATCAAAGAAATGAATGTTTTAATTATTACACAACAAGGACAAGGCAAGAAAGATAAATAATTACGTTTATAAAGCGACGGCTAATTTCATCTGGCCATTTCATGATATTTTCAGTCTCCTCATAAGGAAGTTGATACAAGTTATGTCACAGTCCAAAAATTCTAACGTCAAGGAAACCGGTCGTTTGATAACTGGGCCAAGGGTAACCTGAGGTCAGTTCCGCTCCGATATCAATATTAATATTTCTTATAAAATATGTTAAACTAGCTGACTGCCTCCGTGGTGTAGTGGTTAGAATGTTGCCCGTGTAGGAATTGCGTTTTGTTTGCTTTAGTTTTGCGTTTAATTATCTTTAACAGAAAGGCAAGCATTTGCCAGAAAATTGAGAGAAATGGAAGAGTTGATGCTCTGTGGAATACCTCAGATACTCAACTGACAAGAACATAGTTCATAAGTTAATTGATTGATAGGTACTTAGTAGGTTTGCAGTAAATTGCTGCGCATGCCCCAGTGACCGCGGCGCGATGTTCGCGGCAAGCATTTTTTGTTTCGACACCAATCCGTTTTCGTAACGTATGCTAAGTCACAAGCGGTAGCGTGGAAAGATCTAGAGACAGTAGTATTAAGTAAGGTCAAAGATTATAATTACTAACGTAACAGATGTCAAGCGATTCACACGACGAGTTACCTGGTTACCTGGTGCTGTCTAATGTTCGAATAAATTACGGCAAGCGAATGTTTACGTTTGAGTGAGCACAGATTTATAATAAATTACCCTCGGATACAAAAAATATAAAAACTATCGGTGCTTTTAAAACTAAACTCGCCCAGCATATTTTGAAGTTATAGTAGCTTCCTATTATAGTATATTCTTCCATTTATTAGTTGCTCGTTAATATTACTTTATTTACAAAGTTATCTGGTCCTTGTTAAGTGTTTCGAACATTGTATATTTATTATTATTTCTCATGCAAGTGGCTTTGTGTCTTAATGAGAATAAAGTTCTTTGAACCGAACAGATACCCAACGCCGTAGAAACTATTTTAGGGCCCGTAAGTTGCAAAGCTTCACAAGGACCAAAATTGACATTACTCAGTAACAATGTATACAAGTTAACTTAGTACTTTAAAATTCTTTATTGCATAAACTGTGTCATCATCATCATCATGTCTTTTGTCTCCACTGTCCGTACTATCAGAGCCATATTTGGCCAGGGCAGCCAGAGGACTTGGCTAACATTCTCCAAGCTCCAGATACTTGGAGAGGTCTTATTGATGTTTACAAGCTTTGCTTAGCTTGTATTTCCTAAATCGCCTTCTACGATCATCCACGGATCCACGACTTGAGTGGCCCTATTCTACTCTGGCCGGCTGCTGCTCTAGATACAAATTACGAGTAAAGGATGTTATCGATGTTAACCTCTTTGTTCCAAAATCGCTCGAAGCTTATTAAACAGGGCACAGCTGTACTGACAAAGTAAAGTAAAACAAGTGCTAAGCACACTTTATCGCACGAACATTAATAAGCTATTATATTGTTTGATCAATTTTCGCGTTGCTATGTATGTATGTGTTACGCATTCTTGTAAACTTCAAGGTTTTTTAATACAACTATGTAGGTTTTAACCCCCCGACTTAAAAAGTGGTGTGTCTGTTTATGGCATCGTAGCGCTTAAACGGTTGGACCGATTTCGATTTTGTGGTTTTAGGTGGTCTGACGACAAGGTGGTCTGACGACCTGACTAAGGTCGCTGGAAGACGCTGGATGCAAGCCGCTCTAGATCGGTCATTACGGAAATCTTTGGGAGAGGCCTATATCCACCAGTGGACGTTATGCGACTGAAATGATGAGAATGTACCATCTGCTTCTTATCCCGCGCAGATTGTAGAAGCCGATCGAGTGAGTGGGCGAATATGCGAATCATATTACTCAAGCAAGCCATAACTATTTGATTCCTTCTTGCTCACATGAAGCTTAAAGCAGCTTTGAGTCTTGCAGCCCTAGGCTATATCTGCTTAGAGTTGCAAGACCTCAAAAGCTCTCTCTGCCCCATTAGGGATAAAAACGTGATAGTATGTAAATAAATACCACTAAGGTAAAATAATTCATCATGAAAAAACCTGCACAATAGTTCACGATGTGTAATATGACTGTTGTCACTGGATGTCAGTCATTGAGCTACGTCAGATGCCTTTAGGCAGCTCGAAATCTTTCACCAGTGTTAGCTATTAATAGACTCGATAAGACCGCAATTAGCACGCTGTATGGTTTTTTTCAATTTCGCAAAATGCCGTTTGGCCTAAAAACTTATAGCATCTAGAGCAATATCACACTAATATTATAAGGGTGAAAGTTTGTAAGTGTGCGTGTGTATTCATATAAACATGTACACATGTTTGTGACTTCTACACGCGAAAACGGCTGGACCAATTTTGATAAAATTTGGTATGCAGGAAGCTAACGTCCTAGATTAACACATAGGCTACTTTTTCGGTAAAACCACGAGGCGCAGCAAGTGTACAAAGAAAAATAGCTTTTATTACCACTTACCATGGTTGAGTTTCCCCTGCTGTGATATCAGCATGTTTAGCGGGACCGTGCGGTCTCCCAGACCAAACAGTCTGCTGCGGGCGGTCTGTCCGACCGCTAGGTACTGTTTGTGACCCATTCTGAGGCTTTTCCGGTCCTGGGACAAGCTGTGGTCTGTGGACAAAAGATACAGGGATTTAATACAAATTTTAAAGTCATGTTTTTAAAATAAAATAAAAATACAAAAAATACAAAATCATTTATTTAACAATAAACTTAATACACTGTATGATTAACAATGATTCCCGCACTAGGCACAAGCCTGTATCGCGGGCAATCAGAAGGATTAACAAAAATAAGCACTTATGCATTTAAAGGACGAGCGGCTAGTAAAATAGTACCTAATAAAAAGTCTTAAAAGTAAAAAACCTGTGTTTTTTTTATTTGCAACCCATTTTTTTTTGTAATGTAACGTATACGTAACACACTAATCATCATACACACTAGTGTTATTGAGTGTGTGTGTGCGTGTGTATGTTTGTTACATGTTAATATAATAAAACAGTAAAAAAATGCGCCTGATAAATTGAATACATTTCCAAAAAAAAAATTTGGGCAATGGATACATAGTGACATAGTGATAGAGTAAGAATTAAAGAAAAATGTCTGTCTGTTTGTACGCACTAATTTCCGGATTTTTTTTTTGTTGTTATTTGTTATAGCTGTTAAGCCTGGGCAACATGTAGGATATAATTGATTTTAGAAAATGGAACAACTGATGCAGATCCATACTGGTCCAGCTAAACTGTAAAAAATATAAAAATGACGCCTTAACAAAACTTGTTCAGCCTGATGAGCATTTTCCAGAGTCAGAGAGAATCTAATAAAAAATATAAACAGTCGATTGATAACCTCCTTCCTTATTTATTTCAACAAACGTAAATACAATTAAATTATTAAAATCGGAGCTGTCAATTATAATTAACACATTGATTTATTGTCATAATCATTATTTACGATACGAATTCACAATACCATGTGAATTTGATAAGACGATACCAAATAAGATCTACTAAAGATATAAAATATATACAAATACAAGACAATACGCTATTTTCCAACAAGTCAAATCAGATACTTTTTTCCAAACGTCAAAACAAACAGTTTCTATGGAATTTTGTATGAAATACAGGCAGATGACGTCATATATTTTCGGAGTCAAATAGCGCTCTTATTATCAGTTTTACTGCAATAATAAATTTAAAATCACGTTAAAATGGATATGTACAGAGACAAGTGAAATTATTTTGGGACGTTACGTTGACGGACGGAAAACGCTATCAATTTAATTCAATTCAAATATATCTTTATTAACATAGGATATTTATAATATCACTTAATAATCGTCATTGTTTTGTCATACAATTAGGTATTTTCCTAAGCCAAAAATAAATTATTTTGTACTGATAAAAATTAAAGGCAAAGCCGTCCGGCCCTCTGTACATAGGACTCATTCATTCTATGTGCACAATAATCTGTATAGCTATAAGTACTAACATTAGTTTTAAGTTACTGTATACTAACAAATTGGATCTTAGATATCTGAAATAAAGAAATTGTATTGAATAAAGAAATTTAATTGAATTGAATTGATAACATTTTAACGTGATTTTAAATTTATTACTGCAGAAAAACTGATAAAAAAAGCGTTATTTGACTCCAAAAAAAATGGGACGTCATCTGCCTGTATTTCATTTCGAAAAAAGTATCTGATTTCACTTGTTGAAAAATAGCGTATTGTTGACGTCAAACGCGTATTGCAACTAAGTTTACTATCGATACTACGTTTTAGAACGACCACTGCTGAGAAGAAACGTCAAATGAAAGTCTTCTTCTTATCGTGTGTGTTAGTGACTAACACTAGTGTCAGAGTTTTTAAACCGCCTTAAAGGCCTCTGACATGGTTTTAGGTAACGACCAATGTCAAAGACAGTGACCGGGACCGACGGCTTAACGTGCCCTCCGAAGCACGGATCATCTTATTTATCAGACAATCAGGTGATCAGCCTACAATGTCCTAACCAAACTAGGACAACAACACAAAGTCGTTGGCCCCACCGGGAATCGAACCCGCGACCTCCGGGTATGAGCCGAACGCTCTAACCACTACACCACGGAGGCAGTTAAAAGAAAGTTTCTTTCTTTCTTTCCGATCGGTCGTTTTGGAAATCCTTGGGGGAGGTCTATGTCCAGCAGTGGACTTCCTGTGACTGATATGATGATGATGATGATGAGTCGCCTACTCACCATAAGGTTTTTCCATATTAATTTATATCAGCCTAGTTAACAAGAATTGCCAAGTAAATTAAAAATACCCCCAATAACTTTTAGACGGCTGAACCTATTTCCATAAAACATAGCTAAGGACAATCTCGATCAAGTCAGCTTTCAAACAAAAAATCGGATCAAGATCGGCCCACCCGTTTAGGTGCTACGAAGTACTGGTGACGAAGCAATCCATCGCTTTTTCTCGCTTTAGCAAATGACGGTTTTGAGCGACAGAAAAGGATAACAGCATTGAAAAGTATACCGTTTGGTTTACGGCAGAGTAGAATAGGGCCACTCCAAGTCCTCCCGTGGATGTCGTAGAAGGCGACTTAGGAAATACAACTAAACAAAGCTTATAAACATCAATGAGACCTCTCCAACCCGTCTGGCCAGCGTGGAGAGCGTAGGCCAAGTCCTCTGGCTGCTCTGGCCGAGTATGGCTCTGGTAGTACAGAGGTCGTGCTCCTGCAGTGGAGACAAAGACCTGATGATGATGATAATGATAGAATAGTGCTATAACGTGCAGACAGATGACCCTGTTGTCAATGGCGACCGATTTGCAATGGTCAATGGAGCTCAAAAGGTCACCACCACAGAATAACTACGTATAGAAGTCTTACTCAGCAAAGGAATTCAAAGAAATATCTACTCAATGTCGTTAGCGATATGGTTTAATTTAGCTCGCGTCAGAACTCGGCACCTTTTCGTTTAGATACCTAGAAGTGCATTGCAAGCCAATTTCATTCTTATTACTCTAGACATACGATTCATGTCGCTGAATTTCCCACTTCGGAGTGGTCGCCGCGCGCATAGTAATAATGTAGGTATATTTTCGACGGGGAGTGAGACAGGCCTGACACCACCTTCTGTAAAAGCAAAACTACTGTACGACTAGAGATAGAACCGTAGCGACCTTCGTCATTAACCATCAATTAAGTGCGATAATTGTTGCTTAAGTACTTATTGTTGTTCCTTATTATTGACTTCACTGTTTTATTATTTAGTTAAATCATGTTTGTTTGTTTTTGTGTGATTAACACTGGTTTTAAATTTTCTACTTTATCTCCTAAACGGTTATAAATGGACACGTGAAAAAATTCACAGTACTTAGTAGCAATATCAGACCTAAGTAGGGTTTACAAATCAAAAAGTTATCCTGTTGTCTAGTTTCTCTTTATTTAAGGAAATAAGAAGGATAAAAAAATACATATTTACAAATATACAGAAAAAAGTACTAATTTAGTCAAAAAAATCTTGCCCATGTGGCATAGTGCCAAGAACGCTGGCCGCATTCCCGCTTTGGATCGCAATACTGATTCGTTGTGCGAAAAAACAGCCAGGCCTCTTGTCACCAGCGGCGCAGATCAATCTTGGAGAGATCTCTTTAAGGAGACCCCTAGCACCGGGGTCTCCTTAAAGATTGTCTGTGCAAAACACGGACTGTCGACCGGATTCCGGTCTGCTCACAGATGACAGGTTATAGGAGACCAATTTATCAAATGTACTCGGAAAAGGAAAATTTCATACCAATTCAATAGAAAATAAGTTGCCTGTACTCAAAGCCGGCGTTTGCAACTACGGAACTCTACACTACGTGTAGCCCGACACGCACTTGGCTGGTTTTATTATTACAGTGGCTAGACTCTGCCTCCCCCGTTAAGGAAAGGACGTGACAGTGTTAAACAATAGATCGTTCTGCCAACCTTCGCGAATTAACAGCGGCTATAATGAATGCGATCCGTTCTCCTTGACACATTGCTTTTTGCTTGGAATCCTGTAGAAATCTTTAAATCAACATCTACTTACGCAGATATACTATCACGTGTTTTATCCAACACTAGCCAAAGCCCGCGACTTCGTTCGCGTGGACTTTATCCGTAAAATTATCATCAGGTTGAACAACTTTTGCTAAGGCGTCATTTTTATATTTCTTATAGTTAAGCTGGACCTTTATGGTTCTGCATCAGGTGTTCCATTTTTTAAAAATCAATTATACCCTTTAAGTGGCCCAGGCATAACAGCTATATTAAAAAATAATTTTGAATCCCTCTAGTATTTCCAGAGAATAGCGTGTGCAAACAGACAAACAGACAGATTTTTTTTAAATTCTTAGTCTATTACTATTTCTGCATCGCCTCTTATTTATTTTTGTAAATATATTTAATGCACAGACACGTTTTTTTCACTGATTTATTGTATGTTTAGATAATACAAAATCGTCTATTTAAACTTTAACTAGATAACAATACATAATAAATTTACCACTTGACAACCTCGCACTACCTAATTTCCCATGACTTTTTAGGGTTCCGTACCCGAGGGGTACCAACGGTGCATTGTGTTATCTCTATAGGTATATCTTCTATACATATAATAAAACACAAACAAACGTGTCTGTACATTTTATATATTTCGAATATATATATGTACATATTTCTGTTTGTACACGCTAATCTCCGAAAATACTGACTTTGTTCATCATCATCATTTCAGCCGCACAACGTCCACTGCTGGACATAGGCCTCTTCCAAAGATTTCCAAAATAACCGATCTAGAGCGGCGACTTTATTTATAGGGTATAATTGATCTTGGCAAATGGAACACCTGATGCACAACCATAAAGGTCCAGCTAAACTATAATAAATATAAAAATGACTCCTTAGCAAAAGTTGTTCAGCCTGATGAGCATTTTCCAGAGACATAAAGTCCACGCGAACGAAGTCGCGGTCTTGGGCTAATAATTTATAAGTAAGTTTTTGCACTTATTTCCGAAATGTTCACATACAAGATCACCTGTAGGTTGACTGGTAGAAGAGGCCTACGGCCTTAGAGTACCCTACACCAAACTACACTTGTCCATACAAACGTAGTCTACGTTTTATTTCGAAACGACATGCCCGATTTCGGCTAAATTTTGTAATTTCAAATATATTGCACATATCTAGGCATTTATCTGGTTTCACAGTCAAAATACGAACTTGAAATAGAATATTATATGTTAGTAGAGGCAGCGCGCGGCTTTGCCCGCGTTAACCACACGTGTGAAGTAGCGGGCGTGATGCAAATAACCTATAGCCTTCCTCGATAAACGACCTATCTAATACCGAAAGAATTTTTTAAATCGGACTAGTGGTTTCTGAGATTAGCGCGTTCAAACAAACAAACAAAAAAACTCTTCAGCTTTATATATAAGTATGGATATAATTTTTGACCTTTGGGAAACTTCTACATCCTTATATTTTTTTTCCAGTTAATAAATTTACGGTCCGAAACCAATTTATTACTCAAGGTAATTGCAATTTCTTTAAAATTGCAATTTTTTACCAAAATCCGACATGTGGTTTCAAAATAAAACGTAGACTACGTTTGTATGGAAAATGCTAGTGTAAGGGGATTCTTAAGTCCGCCGATTACAATTCATGTAATAAATTATGTTAAAACCAAGAAATTAGTTTTGAAGCTAGACGGACTACCAATTATAATTCCACCGCTTATTGGAACGAAGTTTTGAAACAAAGTTCCTTGTCGCGCGTTGCGAAAGGGGGCTAAGCGGAAAAAATTAAGACCAAAAGTTGTAACGACACTTTTTGCTGTAGTTGTAAGCCGTGCGACGTGCGCGTGTTTCTGTCTGTCTTTCTCTCTCTCCTAATTAACTTCGAAAGGAACTTCGTTTCATCCGGGTGTCCCTTGACACCTCTCAAGTTATTTTTTAATTTATAAAATACTTTAAGGTCTTTGTAATGCCTAGAAAATTTGCAAAATGTTGATTGTCACCACATTAATTACGATAAAATCATTTGTTTCAAACGAGGGCGGAACTTCTGCCTTGTCTTTGCCTTAAAATTCGAATAGATGCGCGTATATATGATACGAAGGTTCTATAAAATAGTTCGTCTATCTACTACGACCGTTGACATAAGATAGTAAACACTTTTTTTAACTACATCCTTACTCAGAGGCCGGTTTGTTTGCCGAAGTATAATTAGGCATGGTATTATAAGGACATGGAAGTATAATTAGACCATCATCATCAGGTCTTTTTGTCTCCACGACCCTCTCTGTACTACCAGAGCCATACTTGGCCAGAGCAGCCCGAGGACTTGGCCTACACTCCCCACGCTGTTCAGTCGGGTTGGAGAGGTCTCATTGATGTTTATAAGCTTTGTTCACCTTGTATTTCCTAAGTCGTCTTCTACGACATCCACGGGAGGACTTGGAGTGGCCCTATTCTACTCTGCCATAAGATGTATTGTTTTGTTTTTAGTTTTAGGCATAAATGATACTCCGCTTCTATCCAGGCCACATGGTCATATCCAAGCGCGGACCAAACCCGGGGTTACTTGACCTGCAAAAGCACTAGTACAATACAATACAATACAAATACTCTTTATTGCACCATAAACAAAAGGAAATACAAAACAGAAAAAAAAATAAGACAGAATTATGATACAAAGGCGGACATATCGAATAGCAATCTCTTCCAGTCAACCTTTGGGTAGTGGGAGAAGTGAATATTAACTAGTAATGCGTTCACCGAGCTCCTTCTTCACCCCTTTAATGAAAACAATGTGACAGTCATCAACATCATCTTTTTCAGCAGTATAACGTCCTCTCCTGGACATAGGCCTCTCGTAATGATTTCTAAAATGACCGATCTAGAGCGGCTTGGTTGTGTCAGTGTCTATATCTCATTATAATTTCTCATTAACACAGTAAATCACTGCTCTAGAACAAAGTATTCCGCTTCATAACTATGTATTTAGATTAAGGGCATAACAATATGAAAAGATTCACGGCATGATCTTATAAATGCTGCAGTGCAGTTTGTTACCGCTTCTTCTGCACTAGCGCTTAGGAAGCGGCGGTAAACTTATAAGGAAATATTAATAGATATTTATTGTAATTCTTTAGAGAATCATGGGTCTTTTCACTCCGGTTCTTTGAGAGGCTTGCGTGGGGATACAGATCCAACACGTAGAGGCCCTTTGGAGAAGTTGTTGTCATGTGGCGCTCCCGCCAAAACCTATTCCTGGATATACCTATGAAAGGTGTACCCTTGAATAGGTTTTGGCAAAAGGAAAATCTATTGCATGAAAACAGGAAAGGTTTATGGGTTATGGAATGAATTTGGGATGGACTGATTATTGTAATTATTGTTAGTTAGTTTAATTTACGTAAAATTATTAAATCATTTATTTTCAAAAACTTAAAACCCGGAAACCTTCCGAAACTTTTAACAAGATAATTTATACGTATTAATGTAAATGCATGCCAATTAGGTAAATATAACAAACACGCATTGCGTTTCCATATTGCATGGTGTTATTCAGGGCGTGACGGCAGGCCGAAATATGGTACCAACCTTGAAGAAGGGCTATTTAACAAGGTCTCATCATCATCATCATCAGGTCTTTTTGTCTCCACTGCACTGACGATCTCCGTGGCGTAGTGGTCAACATGCTAGTCCGCCACCCAGAGGTCCCGGGTTCGATTCCCGGTCAGGGGAAGTTGGCAAATGGCCTTTTAAAATTGTCCTGGGTCTTGGATGTTTATCGACCGACGGCTTAACGTGCCCTCCGAAGCACGGATCATCTTACATATCCGATAATCAGGTGATCAGCCTACAATGTCCTAACCAAACTAGGACAACAACACAAAGTCGCGAACAACGAAATCGAACCCGCGACCTCCGGGTATGAGCCGAACACTAACCACTACACCACGGAGGCAGTCAGGTTTCCGTACCCAAAGGGTTAAAAACTCTCATGAACCGTGATAGCTAGACAGTTGAAATTTTCACAGATGATGTATTTCTGTTGCCGCTATAACAACAAATCGGAATAAAATAAATATTTGAGGCTCCCATACAACAAAAGTGATTTTTTAAAAGATAACTAACTGTGCCCTTGGGCTTCGCTCCCCGTAGGAATTTCGGGATAAAAACTATCTTAGTAAGCATAAGAATGGCTATATGGATAGGTAAACTATCTTAGTAAGGTACGGAACAGTTCGTGCGCGAGTCCGTTTCGCAATTGGCCGGTTGTTTAATAAATCAATGCTACACAATAAAATAAAGAACCTAAGACGACATAAAAATCTTTAAGCTTCAATTTCACCTATTGTTCTGTACAATTTGTATTTGATGAGCAATAAAAATGGAATAAAGTAAATAAATAAAAATCTAGAAACTTACCTACTTCTTCTTCTTTTTCTTATCGTGTGAGTTAGTGACTAACAGAGTTTTTAAACCGCCTTAAAGGCCTCTGACATGGTTTTAGGTAACGACCAATGTTAAAGACAGTGACCGGGACCGACGGCTTAACGTGCCCTCCGAAGCATGGATTATTTTCCGTATCGGACAATCAGGTGATCAGCCTACAATATCGTCACCAAACTAGGTTGCACAAACAAAGTCGTTGCCCCCGCCGGGAATCGAACCTGCGACTACTGATAATTACTAGGTAGTTTCACTTTTGGCACAATCAAAGACGCATCGGCTTTCCATATCCAAGAATAAACGATGGAAAGATCTCTGTAATTCTATTCAAATGACGTGGAAAAATATAAGTGAATACCTACCTACTAGTAAAATGTTTTGTTTTGAGTCTTCATACCCCATAATCCACCTCCGCCATTTTGAAAAATTTCGTTAAACTGAATCGACAGAAAAATCTATATACCTAATAGTATAGATTTTCATCACAAATATGGTCCCGTTTTTTGGTTTTTACAAGCTTTTATTAACTTGCAATGTATGTTTATTCGGGTGGAATCTTTGAACTTAATTTTCAACCAGTTATCCTCAACCGATTTAGCTGAAATTTTGTATACTTGTGTAAGTCGGATGACAATACAATATTATGAAGTCAATGAGCTGTTCTGATGATGGAGCCGGGAGATATTCGACGGAACTCAGTTATAAAACAACATAACCTCATCGAGTAGATCTCGTTTGTGTTGTCGTGACGAGTACTTTATGGGAGACGATGCTTAGGGTCTGATCACGCACACGGATGGTAGTCGATAGAACTCAGTTATAAAACGACTTAAGACATGTAAAAAAAATTTAATTTTTTCAAAAAACTTATTTGCTTTCATCTCGAAAACGGTGCGTCGTATGACGTACGAAATTGTGTTGTACTACATAAGGGGGATATTACATTGTCAAATATCTCTGATCATTTAAATGATCATATATTTGATCCAATATAATATCAAGGAGAAAATGAATCACATGTCTATGTTACATTATCCAATATCATTGACTATGAGTCAATGATATGATCTATGATCCAAGATAAATGATAGTGTAATATAATGAAAGTTGATAAAATTTTCTACGACTTGGGCTTTCACTTTTTTATTTATCTTTATTAATAACTGAAATAATACAAATACATATTTTATAATAAGATTAAACTAAATAACTAAATATAACTAATATTATTTATCTCCAATCGTTGCCTAGCTATGACCTTCGGAAAATGTCCGATTCTCAAAAAATTCATACAAGTCCTATAAACAATGTTTCTTTTGACATTTAGAAATAACGGGCCAAGTGCGAGTCCGACTCTCTCAAGGGTTCCGTACCATTACCTATAAAAAATCACTCTTGTTGTATTGGAAATTTTATTTTGTTTTTAGTATTTGCTGCTTGAGCGGCAACAGAAATACATAATATGAAAAATTTCAACTTTCTAGCTATCACGGTTCATGAGATACAGCGTGGTGATAGACAGACGGCCAACAGTGTCTTAGTAATAGGGAACTGCCTCCATGGTGTAATGGTTAGAGCGTTTGGTTCAAACCCGGAGGTCGCGGGTTCGATTCCCAGCGGGGGCAACGACTTTGTGTTGTTGATAAGTACCTGATTCTCTGATAAGTAAGATGATCCTTGCTTCGGAGGGCACGTTAAGCCGTCGGTCCCGGTCACTGTCTTTGACATTGGTCGTTACCTAAAACCATGTCAGAGGCCTTTAAGGCGGTTTAAAAACTCTGACACTAGTGTTAGTCACTAACACACACGATAAGAAGAAGTAATAGGGTCCCATTTTTGCCCTTTGGGTACGGAACCCTCAAAAGTATCTGATTGAAAGCTTGCGGATTAGAGAAACATATATACTTTCACGTCTTTATCCCTAATGGGGCAGACAGAACATTTTGAGTCTTGCGGCTCTATGCAGAGCCCAGGGCCGCAAGACCCAAAAACCACTTTTAGTGGGTGAGAAGATTATAGGATCGGATTATCCCACTCTCAAAATTATAAGATCAATTCCGACTAAGCTAAACACCACACATGTAGACATGCAACCTTGGTGTGTGTTTACATTTACAAAACACTGGTCAAAATTTGCTCATTGGGTAACAGAAAATGACTCGATTTCATTTGAATTTCATCACGCGAGATAGACATATAATTACTGAGGCTTTAGTCACGTCGCAAGAGTGGTATTATAACATAACTTTAGGGGCCACTCTACCGTATAATACATATCCATGTTCATCATCATCATCGGACCTCCGTGTGTAGTGGTCACCAGGCTAGTCCGCCACCCAGAGGCCCCGGGCTCGATCCCCGGCCAGGGCAAGTTGGAAAATGGTCTTTTTCAAATTGTCCTGGGTCTTGGATGTCTATCTTTACAATAGTTTTATTTTCCATAGTAATGATATCACGTGACTACTTCAATTTCTATGAAAACCTAAAAATTTTTTTTCGTATTTCGATATACATTTATTGGGATAAGTTGTTCAAAATGATGGTCTGAATCACCCCTTTAAATATTTGTACTTACAAAAAAAGGACATTGTATATGTATTTATTTGTAAAATATAGTATCGTTGAGTTAGTATCATATAATACAAGTCTCGAACTTACTTTGGGGCTAGCTCAATCAGTGTTATTTGTCCCTATATATTTATTAGTTATTTATCATCATTTCAGCCGTATAACGTCCACTGCTGGACATAGGCCTCTCCCAAGGATTTCCAAAATGACTGATCTAGCAGCGGCCTGCATCCAGCGCCTTCTAGCGACCTTGGTCAATTCGTCATACCCCAAATTCATACATACATACATACATAATATCACGCCTGTTTCCCGCAGGGGTAGGCAGAGACTATGGACCTCCACTTGCTACGATCCTGACAAACCTCTTTTGCTTCATCTAAACTCATCAATCTCTTCATACATGCCCTTCGGTTACGGGTACTTTTTACCTCTCCTTTTTTTAGAACGTCTGCAATTTGGTCGCAGAAAGTTCGCCGAGGCCGACCTTTTCCTACTGTTCCCTTCACATTCGTCATATAAATATTTTTCGTCAATCTCTTTTCATCCATCCTTTCTATATGCCCAAACCATCTTAACATCCCTTTCTCTATTTTTGTCACAACATCCTCTTTTACTCCACACCGCTCCCTTATGGCATCATTCCGTATTCGATCTTTCAAAGTAACACCACACATACTCCTCAGCGCTCGCATTTCAACTGCATTTATTCTACTTTCATGCTTTCTCTGCCATACCCAACTCTCACTACCGTACATTAAAGTAGGTATCAGTACTCCTTTATGAACAGCGAGACGTGCCTTGTCTGATACCTTCCTACTGCTCATAAAGGAATGCAACGCTCCATTCACTTGGTTACCCGCATTCACTCTTTTTTCAACATCACCCTCGTGCTTACCATCCCTTGTAAACATACATCCCAAGTATACAAACTCTTTCACTTGCTCAACTTTCACCCCATTTATTAAAATATTGCATTCTGTTGCACTATCGTCCTTTTCAAACACCATAACTTTGGTTTTACTGACATTAACTTTCATACCCTTTTTCTCTAATGCATCATTCGTAACAGCTATCATCTTCTGTAATTCCTCCTCTGAGTCCGCAAGTATTACTTGGTCATCGGCATAGAGAAGGCATTTGATTAATAACTCATCCATTCTAACACCACATTCATCATCTTTCAAATCTGTCAAACAACTGTCCATGAATAAGTTGAACAGCCAAGGCGACGCTACACATCCCTGTCTAACACCTTTTTCGATGTTAAACCAGTCTGTGTATTCGCCGTCAATTCTGACACAAGCACTGGAATTCCTATAAAGAGATTTCAGTGCTCGGATCAGATGGCTGCTCAGCCCATACGCAGACAATGTTGACCACAATTCATTTCTCACCACTCTGTCATAGGCCTTTTCTAAATCTACGAAGATGCAATAGACTTTTCGACCTTTGGCCAAAAGCTTCTCTAAAATGCATCTTAAAGAAAAGACCTGATCCGTGCATCCCATACCCTTTCTAAATCCCGCTTGTACATCCCATAACTTCTCTTCTGTATTTTTCACCACCCTTTCTATCAAGACCTTTGCATACAATTTGCCGACAACGCTGAGAAGACTAATGCCTCGGTAGTTTTTACAGTCTTGCTGTGAACCTTTTCCTTTATACAGCGGTACAATTACCGCATTGCACCAATCTTTTGGCACCACACAGTTTTTAAAACAAAGATTGAAAAGGTGACACAACTGACTTGCTACTATGCCCTGTCCAGCCTTCAGCATTTCGACAGTAATCCTATCATACCCTCCAGCTTTTCCCATTTTCATACTATTTAATGCTTTCACTACTTCATCCATACTTATTTCCTCATCATAATTTTGCATATCACTCTCTTGTGCGTCATTTTCAGGCTCCGGTACTCTCATTTCATCTTTTTCAAACAGTCCTTCAAAATATTCCTTCCATCTATCTACTACACTCTGTAACCCAACTAATAATCTTCCATTCTTGTCTCTGATCTTGTTTAACTCAGAGGTCGTATTTTTACCTCTAGCTGTTTTAACGCTCTTCCAAAAATATTTAATATTACTTTTAAAGTCTTGAGACAACCTTATATCAAAATCATCCTTTTGTTCTTTTTTCTTCTCTTTTACTATCTCTTTTACAATCACATTCATCCTCTTATATTCTTGCTTTGCTGCAAATACATCACTATCCCTTGCATTCTGATTTCTTCGATCAGCTCGTACTGACAACCAATTCTTCCATGCTTTCTTCTTCTTTTTTACAGCGTCTTGTACTTCCTTGTCCCACCATACATTTACCACATCCTTGCCTTTTCTTCTTTTTGTCATACCGCATACATCAATAGCGGTGTCAATCATTCCCTCTTTTAATACTGTCCACACGTTTTCTATCTCACATTCGTCCTCTATTCCTTTAAATTTTTCTATTAGTATTGATTTATATTTCTTTTTTGCATCTTCCTCTTGTAATTTCTCAACTTTTATCCGTTCCAACCTGTTGGAGGGGTTAGATATAAAATTTCGCCATTTTTTAAAAATGTTTCTAGTTTTACAGATTACCAAATAATGATCTGTAGAAATCCCTACTCCACGGTAAGACCTTGTATCAATCACATTCTTTTTCATTCTTTCGTCCACTATTATAAAATCAATCATACTCTTCACTCCGTTTTCCTCCCTTGTGTACATGTGAATCTTTTTGTGATCAAACATAGTGTTTGTCACACAAAGATTCTTTTGCAGACATACCTCAAGCAAACTTTTCCCATTTTCATTTTCCCTTTCATCGCCAAACAAACCCAATACCTTTTCATAACCATCTCGCTTAATACCAACCCATCCATTAAAATCACCTAGCATAACTATCTTCTCATTGTCTTTGCAACCACTCAGAACATCATTCACACTATCCCAAAATTCCTTTCTTTCTTCTTTATTTCTTTTAGACTTACCTTCTGTAGGCGCATACGCTCCCAATATAAATATTCGATTCAACCCAACTTTCATTCTAATCCAGACAAGTCTTGAACTTACAAATTCATACTCACACACTCTGTCATTCTTTTGGAAAGGATGAGGCCAACTCCTTGACAGCCTTTGGCGGTTTCTGGTACTCCTGACCAATATGCCGTGAATGAACCACTCTCAGTGGTTCCGCATCCTTTCCGTTTCGTCTCAAATCATAAACCCAAATTCATAAACAAATAATAATTGGCCATGTGCGTGTCGGGCCACGCGCTGTGTTCCGTAGTTGCAAATGCTGACTTTGACTTCACGGTTTAACATCATCATCAGGTTATTTTAGTCTTTACTGCAGGAGCAAGACCCTCTCTGTACTACCAGAGCCATACTTGGCCAGAGCAGCCAGAGGATTTTGCCTACACTCTCCGCGCGGGCCAGACGAGTTAGTGAGGCCCTATTGATGTTTAAATGCTGTTTAGCTTATATTTCCTAAGTCGCCTTCTACGACATCCACGGGAGGACTTGGAGTGGTCCTATTCTACTCTGCCGGAAACCACACAGCGATCTTAAAAGTCAAATATTTTTCAAAACTAAAAACCGCCAACTTCACTCCCAAAGTACAAAACTCATTTTGATAAAATTTTGTATGGGACCATCTCTCGGATATTGAAAGGATATATTTATGAGATGGTCCCAAACAAAAAGAAAAAAAAACTTTTCCGAAGACATTTTATAAGTTGGTGAATTTAATATGTCAAACATATTACACCATTCTTTATTTAAAGTGGGTTAAAAATGGCGGACTAGCGTTTACAACCACACACCGCGTAGGTCGTCCTTACAACGACCTTGAAATTAAAGGTACGGTCATATATAATTTCTTTATTAAAGCCTATAATTAATGTTAAAGTAGGTCGGACTGTTAACATCTTTAAATTCCTTGTGGTCACTATTTTTGGATAAAACACTTGTACCTGTCAACCTTGCCCCTTAAAAGGGTCAATATTGACACCAATGGATCATATTGACGTTAATGTGAGGTTAACGAGGGAATTTATGAAAGCACCTTTTTAATAATGTTTATATTATGTATGCAATGTCCTTTATTATTAAGTACAATTATTTTAAGGGGTGATTCAGTCCATCATTTTGAACAACTTTTCCCAATAAATTTATACAGAAATAGGAAAAAAAAATTTTAGGTTTTCATAGAAATCGAAGTAGTCACGTGATATCATTACTATGAAAAATGAAAATTATTTTTTTGTATTTCGATATTGGAAAAAGTTGTTCAAAATGATGGTCTGAATCATCCCTTTTAATATTTGTACTTAATAAAAAAGGACATTTCAAGTCAAGAAAAAAAAATGGCTCCCAATTTACTCGAATGACTAAATTGTCGTTAAATAGATCTTTTAAAAATATTGCGTACTTAGAACACCATTTTTCAATTTAGGGTTCCGTTTCTGAAATATTTTGTTTTATAGTGCATATATAACCATTTAGCAGATAGAGGGGGGGACACGTGACTTTAACAAAAAAATTCACTTTAAACACGGATCCCTAAATCGAAAAATTGTGTTCTCAAGTTCACAATATTTTTGAAAAACCTATTCAACGATACCCCACACAATGTGTTTGTAGAGAAAAAAAATATTGACTTCCTCTTTACTTGTATGGCAGCTAACCTAAAAAAAAAATTTTTTCCATATTTTTTTACGCCTTTTTTGCCATGAAGCAGTAATTTGGCATTTATATGTATATCAATACATTTAAATGCCAAATTACAGCTTTCTAGTACTTATAGTATCTGAGTACGACCGCGGACGGACAGACAGACAGACAGACATGGCGAAACTATAAGGGTTCCTTGTTTACTACGGAACCCTAAAAAGGAGGAGGTTATCAATTAGACCCACATTTCTTTGTATGTATGTTATTATTTTCGCCACTTGTGAACCGTTAAAGGCTTTTTTCGCAGACGCGACTGTTCAAAGATACAGTGTAGAAAAAAGGAGTAATTCAGTAATTCGTCCCATGTAGGTACCTACGGCCCATTTGGGACGAAACGCAGAAAATCAAAATTAATCAAAATTTCATTCTGCAATTCGTCCCATTCTTTTTTTGTATGGAAATTTAAACCTTATTAACGCTTGGTACAGTCAGTGAGACCAGAATTAAGATAAATGTATATTTCGTTAGAATTGTTACATTTTTAAACATGGGACGAATTGCAGAATGAAATTTTAATTAATTTTGATTTTCGGCGTTTCGTCCCAAATGGGCCGTAGGTACATGGAACGAATTACTGAATTACTCGAAAAAAGGTATTCCGTGACTTATTGGAACAAAAATGGTGACTTGGAAAAACACGATGTGTTTCATCGCCACCCGCATTCAAAAATAGGTCCCTAGTTATAATGCACTACGTTGCATTTCTTGCATAATTTGCTTACTCGAAAAAACCTTAATAAATAATATTATTTAAACATATTTGATGAGTAGTGACCTACTAAAACTAACTGTATTTTGCTTACCACTAAGAAAATGTAATAAATGTATACTCATAATAATTTTTTTTATGTATGTTAATATATGTTTGTAAAGATTTATTATAAAACTAGCTAAAACCCGCGACTTCGTTCGTGTGGACTTTATGTCTCTGGAAAATGCTCATCAGGCTGAACAACTTTTACTAAGGCGACATTTTTATATCTCTTATAGTTTAGCTAGACCATTATGGTTCTGCATCAGGCGTTCCATTTTCCAAAATCATTTATACCCTATATGTTGTCCAGGCTTAATAGCTATATAACAAAAAAAGTTTCATTCGAATCCGTCCAGTATTTCCGGAGATTAGCGTGTACAAACAGACAAACAGACAGACATTTTTTTTTTAATTCTTACTCTATTACTACGTCTCCATCGCCCCCAATATTTTTTTTGGAAATATATTAATGTACAGACACACTTTTTTTACTGTTTTATTATATGTATAGATATAGATATAGATAGATTTCGCATTTCTTCTCTTTTTGGTTGCCTGTAAGAGATTGCTTCGGCGATAAGGCCGCCTCTTGTACCTCATTACATGTTGTTATTTCATAAGTGTTAAAAAATTGTAAATGTCTTTTGGTGCAATAAAGATTTTTGTATAGTATTGTATCTCCCATGCTGGTCTGGGAAAAATAAAAAAAAACTTAAAATGTACCAGCTGCTTCTCTTCCCACGCAGATCGTAAAAGCCGATCGAGGGAATGGGCAAAAATGCAAATCATGTTAACAGGCGATGCGGCTAGCAACCCATCACTGTATTGATTGCTTTTCCATCTTCTCGCCCACCATGACGCTAAAAGTGGCTTTTGGGTCTTGCGGCCCTGGGCTCTGCATAGAACCGCAAGACCCAAAATGCTCTGTCTGCCCCATTAGGGATAAAGACGTGATAGTATGTATGTATGTATGTATAGTATTGTATTGTATTGTATATGCTACGTGAAAGGAACATACCCGTAATAAATTAAACCATGGGCTATACTAGGTCACTTTATAGTAATAATTGAAATTAAATAACAGTAAAAGTACAAAAAAGAATGTGACATTTCCATACTAAAGTGCGCATTGTGCAGGCGCTCGGGCAATTTGTATGGGAACGTTGGATTTTATTTTGGTTTTTTACTGTTATTACAACAAAAGTGATTTTTTGAAGTGAAAACTTCTTTAGCGGCGTTGTGCACTTTTTTTGGAATGGGTAAAAAATGTTAAACTCGCGTCAGGACACGTGACCTGATCGAAAATTCGTAAGACGGATGGAGAGTAGACAGCTGGCGCGGCGTAGGAGAGGTAGTATCCCCCTCTCTTTCTACGGCGCGGCGAAAATGTATGCCTGCGCCTGCTGTTTCGTTTAGGCGGCGCAGGGCGCTTGCGCGAATGTTCGTGTATGTTACAGCGTGCTACGCGCATCCATGGATGGTGACAGCTGATGGCTCGACCGTCTGTGTAGTGGCCATACTGCTGTGTTTTCACTTCTGCCGGCACTCCCAGAGTGCAACCCGTCGTTTTTTTTATAGATAATGGTACGGAACCCTTTCGAGCTCGAGTGCGACTCTCACTTGACCAGTTATTATTCTAGTCAATGTAGAAAGTTGTATAGTGTGACAGATTTCACGCCTTTCTTTCTATTTTATGACATAAATGGCGTCTTTAGTTTTATAAACTGCAAACCACAACCGCTAGGTACCTAGCGGTGAGCTGTTAATTGTGGCAGCCTTTTACCCGCGACTTCCTTCGCGTGACTCTATAGATAACTAGCCGTACCTGCGGGCTTCGCTCCCCGTGGGAATTTCGGAATAAAAAGTACTCTATGTCCTTCCCAGAGTCTCAAACTATATCCATACCAAATTTTATCCTAATCGGTTTAGTAGTTGAAGCGTGAAGACACAGACGAAGAGGTAACAAACACATATACAAACTCACTTTCGCATTTATAATATTATAAAGTAGGATAGGATAGGATGATCCGTAACCAAACGTGCGCGAGTGCGACCCGCACTTGACCGGCTATTTTTTACATTTAAATAAGATTTTTGAACAAAATTACATTTTGTACCCCTGACGAAAAATAGGGGTGTTATAAGTTTAATGCTTACGTCTGACGGTATTTTTGTCTGCCTGTCTGTTGCATCGTAGCTCTCGAACGGATAGACCAATTTCGATGCGGTTTTTTTTTTAGTAAAAGCAGACCCCTATCTATGATTTGATGAATATTAGTTTAGCCGTTTAAAAGTTATTGGGGGTTTACGCTTGAAAGTCAGGCTTTCGGTTGCAAAAAAAAAGATGGCTCCACGGATACTAATCGACCACCTTCTGTCTCCGTGATCAGACCCTAGGCATCGTCTTCCATAAAGTGCTCGTCAACACAAATCAAACGAGACCTACTCAATGAGGTTATGTTGTTATATAACTGAGTTTCGTCGAATATCTCCCGGCTCAATTACCAGAACTGCTCATTGACTACATAATATTGTATTGTCATCCGACTTACACAAGTATACAAAATTTCAGCTCAATCGGTTGAGGATAACTGGTTGAAAATTGAGTTGCAAGATTTGACCTAAACAAACATTCATACATACAAGATACAAAAAAACACTCGAGAAAGCTCCATACTTCAACCCATCCTACTCTCATCCATTGCTTAACCCATAAAACCACGAGGCAGATATTTCTCAAGTTTATCGTACATAATAAGTAGGAAGTCTGTCTGTGTGTCAGTAGGTTGTTACGCAACAACTTGCTCTCGCGTCTAGCAATTATACGGGTTAGGCAATAGATGGGTTTTGATGTTAGCCCTAGAGTGTGTACGTCTTTAGTTTTTACGGGGTAGACGCGTACTAGAGTCTAAAATCTTATAAAATTATAACTTATAAACAATTCTTGCATATTTATATATAAATTTATTTCTCTGATCTCGGAAACGACTCTAACGATTTCGCTGAAATTTGGTATATGGGGGTTTTCGGGGGTAAACAATCGATCTAGATTAGTCTTATGTTTGGGAAAACGCGTGTTTTCGAGTTTTCATGCGTTTTTCTTCCCACGCAGACTATGATATAACCGAGCAAAGCGCGGTCGCCAAGGTACTAACTTATTAAGAGAATAAAACGTAAAAAAATAATTTCACTTGTCATTGATCATATCCATTCTGAACCGACTACAAAGAAAGGAGGTTATAAATTTGTCGCGAACTTTTTTTTTATATAAGTTCACTGAGTGATTATTCGAAGACGGGTGGACTAATTTGGAAAATTTATTTTTTGTTTGTAAGATTATACTTTCAAGGTTGTTCCATAGAATTTTTATCAAAATCGGTTGTATTTGATAGAAAGTTTGTAGAAAGTTTAGGGGTGAAGTCAATTTTTAGTTTTGGAAAATTATGGACGTGATTTTAGATTTATTAATGCTTCTGCATTTAAATGTCGGACGCCCGGAGGGGGCGTCTGATGTATTGTTTTACTATTGTGTCTGCTATGTCGACATTTGAAGGGTTAAGACTGCCTTTGATTTCAAGAAACTATGACGTCACCGTTTGATATAATCAACCGAGTCCCATATAAATGTAGTGCCAGTTTTGAAACGCGCCGTCTTTAATCGAAGGTTTTTTACATACATTTTTTTTGATTTTGTGATTCCACGTTTCAAAAATGACACCATTGTTTGTTTTTTTGGGGCAGTGTGATTTGTCCTTAACTATCTATTTATTTATTAGCAAAATTTGCATCAACTACGTTCCTTTGTCTGTAAATCCTTGTATTCGGCCGATTTAGCGAATTTATCGCTTGACTTTGACGAGTCAATTATAAAAAACCAGCATAATACGACATCCGATCGGTCAATGGCCCTGACATCAAAACTATAAGGTCCCTGGCCGTTCATGCGATCTATCCATTTTAACCGACTTTCAAAAAAGGAGGTTCTCGATTCTTTGCGATCTTTTTAGGGTTTCGTAGTAAACAAGGATCCATTAGTTTCGTTATGTCTGTCTGTCTGTCCGTCCGCAAAATAAGGTAAAAATATAGTTTGACAAAATAAACAGTGTTGATCTACGACACCCTCTTTCTTAACGACCTATCCGTTGAGCTAGGTCAGTGGCTTTTGTTATCTTAGAAATTTTCTTTTTTTTGTTTCGATCACGTAGAGTAGAGAAACATCGAGCTACCGCTCTTTGAGAAACTTATATTATTACTACGTACAGCTTTGCAAGCGTCATCTTCATCTTCCTTGCCTTTTCCCTATAACCTTCTATCCTTCGCCATCTCTGTACTTACCCCCCGTTCCCCCATATCCGATCGCGCGCATTCTTCCCACGTCTTTCTCGGCCTTCCTCTTCCTCTATACCCGTCTACTTTCAAGTCGACCATTTTGCCAAGTATTCGGCATCCCTTCTCATTACGTGGTCATACCAGGTCAGGCGATGGCTTTTTAATTGTCGACTATTGGCGCCCCTTTTAGACTCTCTATAACATACTCAATCCGGATTTTATCCAGTTTAGTAACCCCAGACATCCATCTTAACATCTCAGCAACATGCATCTCATATTCATCTTTCTTCTTCGTTGCCCAACACTGCTCCATATAACAAGGCAGGTCTAATGATGGTCTTTTATATTTTCCCTTTTAGTTTGCAAGCGTCCATGTTCTATAATAGGCTTATTACACGATTATAACAGTTATTAAAGTTGTCACAAAAGGATTGTCGCAATCGTAGAAAAAATACTAGGAAACGGACACGAATCGAAAAAAATATGGGAAACTTATCTCAGAATGTTGATTGATGCGTGGGAAATGATTGAGAATAGGGAATATGCATGAAAAAATACGTGTTATCTAACCAGCTTACCCATTAATGTAAATAAATTCAAAAGTAAAGTACTAATAGTAAAAACAGAATAAAAATTGCTCGAAAAACGAACGAGATATAACGAAAAAAAAAACGACGTGTTGCACTCTGGGAGTGCCGGCAGAAGTGAAAACTTGAATATTAACGTTGTGCATTTTTGATATTTTGGAATGGTTAGGGAATAATTTTGCACGAATTGCTTTAATTATCAGTATAAAAGTACTCTCATTTATGTGGTAGAATACAATATTTATTTATTGGGCTATCGTACACAAACATGACATTTTATTAGCACGCTGTAACATAAACACACACGAACATTCGCGCAAGCGCCCTGCGCCGTCTTACGAATTTTCGATCAGGGTCACGTGTCCTGACGCGAGTTTTAGATTTTTTACCCATTCCAAAAAAAGTGCACAACGGCGCTAAAGAAGTTTTCACTTCAAAAAATATGTCTATCTCACTCGCAAAAACGCTATTTTTTATGGCAAATGTATAAATGACATGGACGTTGTCGTCACCAGTCTATATCGGACTTCTCTTTCTTATTGAAACTTTAAATTACAAGTTCGCGACTGATTGAAATATTTAAAAAATTCTTTCATATTTGTTTAATGTGGTAAGAATTTTATTAAGCAAATATAAAAAATACGTGCATATTCTCTATTGCTTATGTAGGTAAGTAGTTTTTTTGCATAGGTCAGTTTTCAAGCGAAGCAAGCGAAATAAGCTATTTTACTGTGTAGGTTTTTGGTTAATATTTAATATAAAACAAAAAAAAAAAGTGAAAAGAAATATTTTTATCAAGCAAAAGGCAAAACTAAGTAGGGGTAGTATATTCGCATTTTGCCCCGCTGAATAAATTCTTATTTAGTCCTCAATTATCCAAGATTTTTATATAACAGATCTAAGCTTAGCTCATATTCATCCGTGACCTAGTTAGGGTCCACTTGTGTGTTTATATGGTCACTGAAAGGAGAAATAATGGATATGGCATTATAATGGTTTGTGTGTTTGTTTGTATTTCACAATTATAATCAAATTAGCAAAAAAATTTAAACTTAAAAAAAAGGAGGAGGTTAGCAATGCGACGCGTTCTTTTTTTAGGGTTCCGTACCCAAAGGGTAAAAACGGGACCCTATTACTAAGACTTTACTATCTTTCCGTTCGTCTGTCTATCACCAGGCTGTATCTCAAGAACCGCGATAGCCAGCAGCAAATTTTCACAAATTATATATTTCTGTTGCCGCAATAACAACAAATACTAAAAACGAAATAAAATAAATATTTAAGGGGGGCTCCCATATAACAAACGCGATTTTTTATAGATAATGGTACGGAACCCTTAGTGTGCGAATCCGATTCGCACTTGGCCGGTTATTTTATGTATGTTGACAGATTATTCGAAGACGTCTGGACTGATTTGGAATATTCGTTTTTGTTGGGTAGTTTGGGGTTGAAGTCCGTTTATAGTATTTAATTATTTTTTTTCATATTTCGATAAATGTTCCTTAGGGAAAGTTGTTCAGCAATCAGCCTTAAATTTTTTCCAGTATATTTTGTTAGACCCTATATAAAATAATATTTTCCCTGTCTGTCATCATCCCTAGTTTCTCATTGTCTGTCTCCCATCATTGTGTTTAGATATTTTTGTTCATAACTAAAAACTAAAAACCCTCAAACTACTCAACCGATTTTGATAAAATTCCTATGGTACCACCTGACAAATATACCCTTACAAACAAAAAAAAGATTTTCCAAATTGGTCCAGGCGTCTTGGAATTATTGATGGACATACTTATAAGCCAAGTCCTCTGGCTGCTCTACCCAAGTATGGCTCTGGTAGTACAGAGAGGGTCGTGCTCCTGCAGTGGAGACCAAAAGACCTGATGATGATGATGATGATGATACATTAAAATAAATCGCGACGTATTGATAATCTCCTTTTTTAGAAGTCTGTTAAAAAGACATAGTTCTTATCATAAATAAGAAGATGCAATTTTTTATCTGTCGTCTGGATTTCAAGGGTAAAAAAATTAGGGTTATTGTAACTGTTTATCATTAGGTAAGGCAACCTCTGGTTTAATGATAGGTAATTTAACTGTGTCATTAGCTTTTTATAGTCATGAATGATCATTAATCATGTTAATAAGCGATGCGCCTAGCAACTTATCACTGTTTTAATTCCTTTTTAAGGTTCCGTACCCAAAGGGTAATAATTGGCCAGGTGCGTGTCGGGCCTTGCACAGTGTAGGGTTCCGTAGTTGCGAATGCCAACTTTAAGTTCATGCCACTAAAAAGTCTTAATTCTAATTTTTTATAGAATTTGTATGAAGTTTTCCTTTTCCAAGTATGTTTTATAAATTGATCGCCTATAACATTGAAAACCTTACCTAGCTTTAATAGATTTCCTTTAAAAAAAATTTATATACTACAGTTGTGGATTCTACCGCATATTACCGCTTAGCAGAAAGGGGAGGGGGTGGGGAGGACACTTGACTCTAACAAAAATTTGCACGCTTGCCGTGTGGTTTCCGACAGAGTAGAATAGGGTCACTCCAATTCCTCCCGTGGATGTCGTAGAAGGCGACTGAGGGAATACAAGCTAAACAAAGCTTATAAACATCAATGACACATCTCCAACCTGTCTTGCCAACGAGGAGAGTGTAGGCCAAGTCCTCTGGCTGTTCAGGCCAATTATGGCTCTGGTAGAACAGAGAGGGTCGTGTTCCTGCAGTGGAGACAAAAAGACCTGATGATGACGATCTTCTTCTTCTTCTTATCGTGTGTGTTAGTGACTAACACTAGTGTCAGAGTTTTTAAACCGCCTTAAAGGCCTCTGACATGGTTGTAGGTAACCGACCAATGTCAAAGACAGTGACCGGGACCGACGGCTTAACGAGCCCTCCGAAGCACGGATCATCTTACTTATCGGACAATCAGATGATCAGCCTACATTGTCCTAACCAAACTAGGGCAACAACACAAAGTCTTTGCCCCCGCCGGGAATCGAACCCGCGACCTCCGGGTATGAGCCGAACGCTCTAACCACTACACCATGACGATGATGAGTATATTATGTATGTATTATGCTCGTAATATGCCGTATCCATAATTCTGACGGCGCAGTTAAAGATTTGTCAAGGTAGGATCACTTTAACAATATGTGTGATCTTGTGGATATATCATAGCATCGTCTTATATATGTGAGTTTGATTTATCGCACTATACATACATACATACTATAAAGAGAATGCTAAGCTGGATGTGCTTTGTAACAAAAATAAATAAGAGAAGCAGCTGGTACATTCTATGTTTTTCTTTTTTCCCAGACCAACGCGCTTTGTACTATGATAATGTCAAATATATAACGTCAAGCAAAATATACTGAAACTATTTTAAGGGTAAATTCAGTCCGTGATACTGAACAACTTTCCCCAAGGAATAACGTGGAAGGGACATACCCGTAATAAATCGAACCACGGGCTATACTAGATCACTATATAATAGTATCATCATCATTTCAGCCGCGTAACGTCCACTGCTGGACATAAGCCTCTCCCAAGGATATATAACTCTTCGGAACGTTCCCTTCCCTGGGAACGTTCCCAAATTTCTAGGGAACGTTCCCTTGATGCCGGGAACGGTTCCTTGATGCCGGGAACGAGACCCATTTCCATAGGATATACATCTTATTAATCGAGAAAAAAAACATTTTTATTGTTTTATGGTTTGTTTGTAATAACTTTCTTTATTGTACCAAAACAAATACATATACAAAGACAGCTTATATACAAATGCGGACTTATTCCGTGTATGTTATGTTTTATGGTTATTTATATGTTAAAAATTATTAAAAAAAATAAAATTGGCCCTTTGAACGTGCCGACTTTCTTGGTAATAGGTTAAAAATGATGGGTAAAAAATTAATAAATTTTGATTTTTGATCTGCTGATGAATATACATATTAAGAATACTTAACAAACTTTAGCAAAAAAATTCATATGATGAAAAAATAAAATTGAGACGGGATACTTCCCCTGAAATTGGGAATGTTCCCGGGAAAATTCCCGTAAACGGGAATGAGGAACGTTCCCAGGAAACGGGAATTTGGGAACGGCACATCACTAACTGCACCCCAGAAAATTGACGTATGGCCTTAAGATGACTTTGAAAGTTCATTATCACGGACCAAGATTGAATGGGTCGCCATGAACGTATGAATGTTTTTGCAAATACTGTTTAGTTTACAAAAGTATGTACCGGTGACATTAGGGTAAAATATGATAATTTAATGAATGTTAATTACATTGTGTGTACGTCTATGTGTCATTTCATCGAGTTGACAACACAAAAGGATTGTCAAAATAAAGTTTAAAAGAAACAAATTGACGATTCGATTTAATGTGAAAGGTCGAACATAATAATTTGCTGTTATTCGTTTTAAACCGACTTCAAAAAGGAGGTTATCTATTCGAATGTATACAACAAAAAACATAGACATAGAATGTATACAACCATGGAATTGTATTAAACAACAAAGAACATAGACATAGAATTTTTTACGTGGAAGGGACATAATCGTAATAAATCAAACCACGAGCTATACTAGATCACTATAGTTGGCGGTTTGCCGTGTGGTTTTCGGCAGAGTAGAATAGGGCCACTCCAAGACCTCGGGTGGATGTCGTAGAAGGCGACTTAGGAAATACAAGCTGAACAAAGCTTATATACATCAATGAGACCTCTCCAACCCGTCTGACCAGCAGCGTGGAGAGTGTAGTCCAAGTCCTCTGACTGCTCTAGCCAAGTATGGCTCTGGTAGTACAGAGAGGGTCGTGATCCTGCAGTGGAGACAAAAAGATCTGATACATACATAGGTACATACATACTATCACGTCTTTATCCCTAATGGGGCAGATAGAGTGTTTTGGGTCTTGCGGCTCTATGCAGAGCCCAGGGCCGCAAGACTGAAAAGCCACTTTTAGCGTCAAGGTGGGCGAGAAGATGGAAAAGCAATCAATACAGTGATGGGTTGCTAGCCGCATCGCCTGTTAATATGATTCGCATTTTTGCCCATTCCCTCGATCGGCTTTTTCGATCTGCGCGGGAAGAGAAGCAGCTGGTACATTCTAAATTTTTTCATTTCTCCCAGACCAGCATGGGAGAAAAGATCTGATGATGATACAAATACATACTTATAAAAGTAAATTCGAAAAACATAACGTCCTTCACCCGCAGTCGGGCAAAACCCGAGCCAACTCGCCGGATGCCGCAGTACACAGTCGGTAAACGCGTTAAAAACATAACTAGCAATGTCCCAACCAAACTGGTTAAGCTGTTACAACAGTAACCTACATTTCGTAATTTTGCTTTATTTATATCAAGCAGTTACTTGTGTTTGGTTTGCTTTACTTTTCGACCGTGAAAATGATTTAACCGACTTCAAAAAGGAGGAAGTTGTCAGTTTGACCCGTATGTTTTTAGGGGTACGGTAAAGACTCCACTGTCTGTCACCAGGCTGTATCTCATGAACCGTTATAGCTAGACAGCTGAAATCTTCACAGATGAATTATTTCTGCGAGCCGGTGCGGTGTAAAGCCTCTCGTCACATTCGCTCTGATGAAGACCTCCTCATGAGGTCGAAACATGTCAGCAGTAGCTGACTCTATACGCGAGTTACCCGTTTATTGAATTTAATAATGAATTATTTCTGTTGCCGCTATAACAACAAATACTAAAAACAGAATAAAATAATTATTTAAGGGGCTTCTTCTTCTTCTTTCTTCTTTATCGTGTGTGTCAGTGACTAACACTAGTGTCAGAGTTTTTAAACCGCCTTAAAGGCCTCTGGTTTTAGGTAACGACCAATGTCAAAGACAGTGACCGGGACCGACGGCTTAATGTGCCCTCCGAAGCAAGGATCATCTTACTTATCGGACAATCAGGTGATCAGCCTACATTGCCCTAACCAAACTAGGACAACAACACAAAGTCGTTGCCCCCGCCGGGAATCGAACCCACGACCTCCGGGTATGAGCCGAACGCTCTAACCACTACACCACGGAGGCAGTTAAGGGGCTACCATACAAAAAACTCGATACTAGTAGTTCGCCACGAACTTAGACCTCGCGATTATATCTTCTACTATCAAGCAAAGCAAGCAAGCAATCCAATACACGACAATTGAACACAATTAACTGACTAAACAAATTAAACAAAACTTTAAACAAGCAAGACAACAAAAAGTCATACGATTCTAGAAAAAATCAAGTCAATCTTGTAAACTTATGAAAAAATAACCATAGCGAGTTGAGTTTTTGTTGGACATCTACCTACATAGTTATTGCTTTTTGTGAACTATATGGTATTGAATGTACTTACGCAACGCAACAAATATTTGTCAATTTTCTTCTTTTCTTAAAAATAGTGGTCAAGACATTGGCCTTGTAACTCGGAAGTCGCTGGTTTAATTCCCACGGGAGCCATGTATTTTTAAGAATGTTGTTCAGTATGCTGGACTGAATTCAATACTTTGTAAGAAGATTTTGTATTGTATATCCGTCACGGCTCAGTCAGCTAGACTTCGCGAGTCACCCTAAACCCGTTTAAGTATAACGTATAAAAAAGTTGTCCAGACAAAAAAGTTGTTCGATTAAAAAAAATGCGTTTTTATAATGGCAACAAAAAAGTCTAATGAAATTTTTGAAAATATTTTGAAATGGCGGATATATGACAGTTTTTAAATTTTAAACCCCCATATTTCCGCCATTTTGAAAAATTTCGGAAAACTGGCTCGACAAAAAAATTCCATTTAGTTGCTGAGCCTGCTTACAAAATTTTATGAGAATCGGTTAAGAAATGCGACCTGTAGGCGAGAACAGCCAGACAGACAGACAGACAGACAGACAGACGGACAAAAGAATTTTTGGCTAATCTCGAAACTGAGACGCTTCGCTCGCTTCGCTCGCTCGGTCAATTAAAAAATTCAACAGGCAGACGCTTGAAATGTTTACAGAATATTTAGTTGTATATTCCCTTTCATCCTAAATGCCTTCTACGATATCCACGAGAAGACTTGGAGTGGCCCTATAATGCCAACGAATATAATATATTCCTTTTATAAATAAATAATTAAAATAAAATAAAATAAATATTTAAGTGTAGGTCCCTTACATTACAACAAACGTGATATAGACAACGGCACGGAAAACCCTGTCCGATCCGAAAATCTAAAAAAAATTGGGTTGACTGGAAGAGATCCCTTAAAGGGATAAGTCCGCCTTTGTATTGTTATCTACTGTATTTTTGTAGTGTCCTTTCTGTACAATAAAGAATTTACAAACAAACAAACAAACAAATCTCAAAATCCCAAGAAAAATCTACGGCTCCATACAAAATTATAGAACCTACACAAGCTACCCAACATTACCTTAACGGATCGGACAGGGTTTTTAGGGTTCCGTAGTAAACAAGGAACCCTTATAGTTTCGCCATGTCTGTCTGTCTGTCTGTCCGTCTGCGGTCCTACTCAGAAACTATAAGTACTATAAGTACTAGAAGCTAAAAAGTCGTAAAATAAAATATGGAAATAATTTTTTTTTGGTAGCTGTCATAAAAGTAAAGAGGAAGTCAATTTTTTTTTCTACAAACACATTGTGTGGGGTATCGTTGAATAGGTCTTTCAAAAATATTATGAGCTTGTAAACATTATTTTTTGATTTAGGGATCCGTGTCTGAAATATTTCGGCTTAAAGTGTCATTTTTTGTTAAAGTCACGTGTCCCCCCCATCTATCTGCTAAACGGTTATATATGGAGACGTGAAAAAAATCACAGCTATAGTATATATAATGTAGTTTAAAGGAAAACTATCAGAGCTAAGTAGGGTTAACAAATTAAAAAGTTATAGGCGATCAACTTATAAAATGTACTCGAAAAGGAAAATTTCATACAAATTCAATAGATACTTAGACGTTTTTAGTGGCATGAACTCAAAGTTGGCATTTACAACTACGGAACCCTACACTGCGCGTGGCCCGACACGCACTTGGCCAATTATTTTAACATAACCCTTTTTCTGACGCAGTCGGATAAAAATCCAAGTTCAATAAACGGCCCATTCAAACAATAATTGGAATCGATCTGTCATTGACTGCATTTATCAGTTTGACATTACACTGCCCGGCACAACTAGTGACCAATATTATAAATGTGTCATTATTTATTTATATAATTTTCTTTGTTTACAAAATTCATGTACACAAAATACAAACTGAGTGAAGACATTGATAGTTAGACAAGATAGATAAATTTATTGGAACGAAGTTCCTAATCGCGCGTTGCGAAAGGGGGCTAGACGGAAAAAATTAAGACCAAAAGTTGTAACGACACTTTTTGCTATAGTTGTAAGCCGTGCGGCGTGCGCGTGTGTCTCTGTCTGCCTTTGCTCTCTCCTAATTAATCAAAAGGAACTTCGTTCCATCCGAGTGTCCCTTGACACCTCTCAAGTTTTTTTATTGCATCTATAGCACACTACAACACATAAAAAACAAAATATATGTGGTGTAACTTTGAAAGACCGAATAAGAATTACACATGAGAGATGTGGGGTGAAAGAGGATGTCATTACAAAAATTGAGAAAGGAATGTTAAGGTGGTTTGGACATGTAGTGAAGATGAAAGAAGCAAAAATTATCCGTGTTTCAAGTTCATAATTTAACAGAATATTCAAAACAATGTGGTTAATAAAAAGTAACAGTAAAATATATATCATATACCTTTAAACGAGCAATTCTTGTATATTTATTTATATATTTCTGTGATCTCGAAAACGGCTCTAACGATTTCGCTGAAAATTATGGGGGTTTTCGGGGGTAAACAATCGATCTAGATTAATTAGTCTTATGTTTGGAAAATGCGTATTTTCGATGTTTGAGATGTAACCGAGCAAAGCTCGGTCGCAAAGGTACTCAACTATAATATGAAGATAACTTAAAGATTACTTTCTCAGCATCACCTGTTGGTTGACTGGTAGAAAAGGCCCCTGGCCTTAAGTCCGCCATTTACATGTATATTGTAATAAAGTTAAATAAATAAATATGGAAACAATTTTATGGGCATAATTTATGTACGTAACTGCGGCGTTGTCTATAACTTAGCCCAAAGATCTCCAAGTCCTCCCGTAGATGTCGTAGAAGGCGACTTAGAAAATACAAGCTGAACGATGCTTATAAACATGTGAGACGTCTCCAATCCGTCTGGCCAGAGTAGCCAGAGGATTTGGCCTACGAGTGTAGGCCAAGTATGGCTTTGGTAATACAGAGAGGGTCGTGCTCTTGCAGTGGAGTCAAAAAGACCTGATGATGAAAGATATCAAAACCATCAAGTTTAGCATCCTTTTATAATCTGCACATGACAGATATTAATATGGGTTGTATCAGCTCCTTCTCTTCCCGAACAAATCATCGATCGAGGCAATTGGGTAAAATGCGAATCATATTAATAGGCGATACGGCAAGCAACCATTACTGCTTGATTCCTTTTTCCACCTTTTCGCCCACTATCAAGCTAAAAGTGGCCTTTGGGTCACGCGGTCCTAGAAAATGCTTTGTCTGCCCTATTAAGGATAAAGATGTGATTGTGTATACAAAATTGTATACACCGTAATCGCAAAATTTCCATACTGACCTATCATATCATTATTGCGTAACTAAGTATGCCATAATAATAAGATGTAATTTATTCATGACGTTTGCGTCTCAATGAAATAGATTCAGTTCTATTTCATAAGGTTTCATAGGTTGAAAGAATACTTCACGATCTTCTTCTTATCGTGTGTGTTAGTGACTAACACTAGTGTCAGAGTTTTTAAACCGCCTTGAAGGCCTCTGACATGGTTTTAGGTAACGACCAATGTCAAAGACAGTGACCGGGACCGACGGCTTAACGTGCTCTCCGAAGCACGGATCATCTTACTTATCAGACAATCAGGTGATCAACCTGCATTGTCCTAACCAAACTAGAACAACACAAAGTCGTTGCCCCCGCCGGGAATCGAACCCGCGACCTCCGGGTATGAGCCGAACGCTCTAACCACTACACCACGGATTCAGTTAATTCACGATATACTTTAGGTTAATTTTTTGACCACGTCTGTGGGCTAGTGTTCATCATGCTACGTTGTCACACCGGAGGTCCTGGGTTCGATCCCCGGTCAGGTCTAGATGAAAAATGATCTTTTTCGGATTGACCTAGATCTTGGTTGATTTCTATATATGTATTTGTTATAAAAAACAGTATCGTTAAGTTAGTATCCCATAATACGAGTCTCGAACCTACTTACGGGCTAGCACAATTTGTTGGCTTTGTCCGTATATATACTTATTTATTTACGTAAGGTGGTGGCCAACCTGTTTAGTCACTGGCATCTGTGAGGCAAGAGTTCAATCCTGACTGGGCGCGACTTGTACCTCTAAGCTTGCGTTAATGTTCGGTGACTGTCTGCTACTACCACTTGCTTCTTCTTATTATTATTATTAAAGAGGTAAGCTCTTCTCCGTGGAGCAACCAATGCCTTCCATCTCTCTATCCAAAGTCAATTCCTTTACATCCTTGTAGGTTGAAACATTGAACTGATCTTTTAGTTGTTTTATAAAACTATCTCTAGGTCTTCCTTTGCCTCTTCTTCCTTCTATTTACCCTCCAATATTACTTCATTTTCTAAAAATTTGTCCTAACATTTGCCCTCTCCTAGAATTAATAGTTTGTTGCAGTTTTCTCTCCAATAAGTCCAACTTATCGAGTCAAAATAGGTCAAATTCAATTTGTTAGACCAGAATCTAGTGGTGGATGGTCAATGGATTAAGTGCTCCATAGTCACACAAACTGTCAGAGTTTCAGAGTTTGTCAGAATCGCTAAGGTCAAATACTTTTTTGTTTATTCATACATATTGATTCACGTCCATTTAACAACAATTTCACATATCTGTAAAACATCTACAAAGTAATATGGTAGGTACACTATTAAATTAAGTATGCATTTAAAATTCCACACGACTCTATTCGCAGTGAATTGGTCATTTTCTATTCGAACGTGAGTCCATAGATTGGTTATTTAATAGACAATACATAGATAAAGGAAGCGTAGGACACCCAAGATAGTCTCCAAGACGATCTGACCAAGGTCGCTGGAAAGCGCTGGATGCAAGTCGCTCTAGATCGGTCATTTTGGAAATCTTTGGGAGAGGCCTATGTCCAGCATTGGACGTTATGCGGCTGAAATGAATGAATGAATAGATACAGGCTAAGTAAGTAATTCAAAGGGTTTCGTCTATTTCTTCTGCACTTTGGCATCCTTGAGTGACCATTGACATGCTTATATTTGGAGAAGAAAAAGATGAAACCGGGGACAAAATGAGGTGAAGAAAACATGCTAATAAGTCTGCAACCTCCATTTCATTGCCCGTGGCAATCCCAAACCCTCCCATGAAAAACTCCCGTTTTCCCGGGATTCGATTTTTTTATCTGTTAATCCGGCAGATTCTATGAGGTTCAAAATTTCGTAACATTTTGATTTCGCATATATACATACTATCACATCTTTATCCGTGAATGGCGCAGACAGAGCATTTTGGATCAAGCGGCTCTAAGCAGACAGAGCCCAGGGCTGCAAAACTCAAAGGCCACTTTAGCGTGATGGTGAAAGGAAATCAAAATAATGATTGCTAGCCGCATTCCGCATTGTTATCCTCTATTCTTATAATTCGACGATCTCCGTGGCGCAGTAGTCACCATGCTAGTCCGTCACCCAGAGGTCCCGGGTTCGATTCCCGGTCAGGGCAAGTTTGAAAATGGCCTTTTTCAAATTGTCCTGGGTCTTGGATGTTTATCTATATATGTATTTGTTATAAAATATAGTATCGTTGAGTTAGTATCTCATAACACAAGACTCGAACTTACTTTGGGGCTAGCTCAATCTGTGTGATTTGTCCCTATATATTTATTTATTTATAATTCAAGTTCTCACCCATTCCCTCAATCAGCTTTTACAATCTACGCAAGAAGAGAAGCAGGTGGTACATCTACGTTTTTTCTTTTTTCCCAGACCAGCGAGAAAGAAATTAGGATAAATTAAATATTGATATTTCCGTGGGACTACATAATTTGTAATGTTTTTAGTTTTAGTTCTTAGCTATTACTTGGTTCTAATTAAAATTTTATTAAATAAAGTTTTAATTTTATTTCAATTTTATTTTTTCTAAATACACGGTAATAAAAAATATTAATATGCTTGTTGTATCTATTTATAAGTATATCATCGTGTTAGCAAACGCACATCCATGAATGAATACTAAAGCAGTAATTTCAATGAACTAAACTATTACTATTGAGAGATGTTTATGATAAATGATAATATTATTTATTAGTACTTAAATATTTTTAATTGACGAATTACACTTCTTATTTTCTTGCACTTTCTCATGCAACGGTTTAAGAGTTTTATTTTGAATTTCCGATAGATATGATAGACTGAATCACCCCTTATTTGTATTTAAGTTATTTAAGAGTTTTATTTTCGATTTCCGATAGACTAAATCACCCCTTATTTGTATTTAAGTTAAAAACAGCTTGTATATCGACTGTATGAAATTAATAATTTTATCATAGATTACGTTAGTCGCATAACTTTGCTCAATGGATAAAAAGATATATCCTGTAAGATGTCGTAAAAAATATGTACATGTCACTGTATTATATTGTGTTTATATCAATAAAATCTAAGTTACTTTTATGTAAATGATCAATTTTCTTAGCCTTCCACTGTATTACGTAATTATGAAGATAAGGTTTTGTTATGTAAATGAATTTGGAGCAAGGTTAGCTCTGGATGAAAAACGTCCCTAATACACCTTTTTCTGTCTATTTTTTTTACTACACTACAGGGCTCTACCTCGTATACAAGTTTATTTGCCAAGAAAAAAACTCCGACTTTCAAGTGTTCATCCCCAGTAAGTTATAAACCGCTGAACCGATTTCCGTCAAACATAGCTAAGAACCATCTCAACCAAGTCAGCTTTTAAACAAGATAAGAAAAAGCCGCATCACATACGTCTCATTTTTAAAGCGCTACGCTAAGCGCGTTTTTTAACCAAATATAAAAATATTTTAAGAGGTGATTCAGTTACCTATTTTGCATAACTTTTTCCAATAAATTTAAATCGTAATTTAAAATAAAATAAAAAATTACTTGTCGTAGTACCTAATTAGATCACGTGACTAGTTAAATACTTAGATTTGTGTAATAACAAAAAAAAACATTTCTTAAATCAAACATACATACTATCATGTCTTTATCCCTTACGGGGCAGACAGAGTATACCTATAAATTATCATAAAACGATGTTCAAAATGAGGAAATGCATCACCTCAAAATTATTTGTAGTTTCTTATTAAAAAGTACCTGGTATAGTTAACTACAGTGTAGCCGTCTTATTACAAAACGCTATCTTCCTAAAACAGGATTAACTTTGTTACTAGGTTTAAACCATTATCCACCCAAATCAAGTTGACATTGACAGATGAGTTAGTTTCACTTTACTAGATGTCAACTTGATTAGGGCGGATAATGGTTTAAACTTTACTTTACTTTCGAACTTTCTGCGACCAAATTGCAGACGTTCTAAAAAAAGAAGAGGTAAAAAGTGCCCTTAACCGAAGGGCATGTATGAAGAGATTGATGAGTTTAGATGAAGCGAAAGAGGTTTGTCAGGATCGTAGCTAGTGGAGGTCCATAGTCTCTGCCTACCGCTGCGGGAAACAGGCGTGATATTATGTATGTATGTATGTATGGTTTAAACCTAGTAACAAAGATAGTCTGCGATAGTCTTAATTAGACGGTACAAGTTTTATAGACTTGATCAAGTTTCCTTGCCCTGCACTGTATTTATGAAGATAAGGTTTGTTATGTCAATGAATTTGGAGCAAGGTTAGACCTCAGGCATCGTGTTGTCAGACCTAAGGTTAGAACATTAGTTTAAACAATATAAGTTATGTGTTAAATAAATCTTCCACGCACGGATTGAATAATAATAGACTGAACACACACCACTAGCAAATAACCGGCCAAGTGTGAATCGAATTCGCGCACTAAGGGATCCGTACCATTATCTTTAAAAATCGCGTTTATTGGGAGCCCCCCTTAAATACTTTTTTTATTTTATTTTTAGTATTTGTTGTTATAGCGGTAACAGAAATACATAATTTTTGAAAATTTCAACTGTCTAGCTATCGCGGTTTTTGAGACACAGCCTGGTGACAGACAGACGGACAGACAGACAGACGGACAGACGGACAAAGTCTAAGTAATAGGGTCTTGTTTTTACGCTTTGGGTACGGAACCCTAAAAAGTAACAAAGAAAGTGTTGAATATACTTTAAAAAAATGTATTGTGTACTATATAAGTCATATTTAATTAATTAGAGTATTACTACATTTAAGTATTTAAATAATAGGAATAAAAGATCTAAAAGTCTTAATTATTACCTTATAAATAATAAATATATAGGGACAAATTACACTGATTGAGCTAGCCCCATAGTAAGTTCGAAACTTCTGTTATAGGATACTAACTCAACGATACTATATTTTATAACAATTACATATACATAGACAAACATCCAAGACCAGGACAATTTGAAAAGGCCATTGCCCAACTTGCCCTGGCCGGGGATCGAACCCGGAACCTCTGGGTGGCGAACTAGCATGGTAACCACTACGCCACGGAGGTCGTCATTATAGCTCCATCTAGAGAAAAGGAAGAGTGTATCTTATACCTTTAAACGAGCAATTCTTGTATATATATATATATATATTTATAAATTTCTGTGATCTCGAAAACGGCTTTAACGATTTCGCTGAAAATTTGTATATGGGGGTTTTCGGGGGTAAACAATCGATCTAGATTAGTTTTATGTTTGGGAAAACGCGTGTTTTCGAGTTTTCATGCGTTTTTCTTTCCAAGCAGAATTAGGTCGCTAATTTCGTCGCGTCGGCCGCTATCCGTATGGCTCAGTGGTTTAAGATGCGGACTGCTAAAAAGAGTGTTACGGTTTCGAATCCCACTCGGTGACTTACCTTTGTTTTTTTATGTTCAAGTTTATATTTAATTTTTTATTTTGTATTGTTTTTAGACAAGTTTAAAAAATGTAGTTAATGTTTGAGATGTAACCGAGCAAAGCTCGGTCGTCCAGGTACTTTCATTTAAATAAGTTCAGTGGTTGAAGGTTGAAGCGTGAAGTGTTAACAAACAAATACACAAAATCACTTTTGCATTTATAATATTAGTTGGGATGTTATTTATTTTCAAGTGCTTTGGTGCAATTGCATAATAAGTGTTTTTCTTAACTTTACTTATTACTCAATCCATTATATAGGTAATCCTAATTGCTACAAAACCTAACAATATCTGTTATTTCCGTCGTCTAGACTAAGTTCAGTCTAGGTCATCTTATTATATATAAGCTTTAAAATTAGCATCAAAATTAATTACATTGTTATGACATCAGTGTCATCATTAGACAAATACTGAAATATTCTAGAAATCGGCTAAGTAAGTAGCTACCTATACTATTTTTTTTCGTTGTGTAATGGTTAACATGCCTGCCCGCTGTTCAGGAGGTCCCGGGTTCGATCCCCGGTTAGGTCAAGATGGAAAATGATCTTCTCTAGATTGAGCTGGGTCTTGGATGTTTCCTATATATGTAGGTATTTGCTATAAAATATAGTATCGTTGAGTTAGTATCCCATAACACAAGTCTCGAACTTACTTTGGGGCTAGCTCAGGTTATGAGATTTGTCCGTATGTTTATTTATCTACTAGGATCTTACGAAGCAAGTGGAGGTACATTATATACTTAATTTTTTATTCAATAAAAATCACTTACAAATAACAATATAACATGCATTCAATTATATATAGAAAAAATCTTTCAACGCTTCACATACAGGCAACGTGCCCAGAATACTGGCAGTGTTCCCTCGCTGAATTGCGATTCCTACTTATTCGCTGAGCAAAATAACAGCCAGATCTGGGATCTCCCGTTGCCTTGACAAGACGCGTCGTGTTGTGATGTTATGGTGTTATATACTCGTATGTCTAGTCTCTACCTACATACTTATGGGAAAGAGCGTGATCATATGTTAATATGTAACTTTAGGGGAGGAAGGGAGGGGGTTTATACAAGTCTAATTAATTATGCTTTTTGAAGTGAAAACTTCTTTAGCGGCGTTGTGCACTTTTTTTTGGAATGGGTAAAAAATGTTAGACTCGCGTCAGGACACGTGACCTGATCGAAAATTCGTAAGACGGCGCAGGGCGCTTGCGCGAATGTTCATGTGTGTTTATGTTACAGCGTGCTACGCGCATCCATGAATGGTGACAGCTGATGGCTCGACCGTCTGTGTAGTGGCCATACTACTGTGTATTTGAAAATGATTTTGTTGAAAATGAATTTGGTCATGCTTGTGACATTTGTGACAGACTGTGGTTCAGAAAAGATTTGAAATATTTTTTACTGATAATTAAAGCAATTCGTGCAAAATTATTCCCTAACCATTCCAAAATATCAAAAATGCACAACGTTAATATTCAAGTTTTCACTTCTGCCTGCACTCCCAGAGTGCAACCCGTCGGTTTTTTTTTTATTTTATCCAATTGGTTCCGAGAAAAATGTAGCCCATGTGTTAATCCAGGGTGTCAGCTTCCTGCGTACCAAATTTTATTAAAATTAATAAACGTTTGCGCGTGAAAAAGTAACTAACAAACACACTTACATACTTTCGTATTTATAATATTAGTGTCTTGCCGCAGGCATAGACAGACAGACAAACATTAGCGTCAGACTTATAACACTTCTCCTTTTTAACGGGGGTTAAAAACAAAGTTCATTGCCCTGTACGAATCGGATATGGTCTTGCTTCATCAGGTATTTTTTTTTTCTCCACTGCAAGAGCACGACCCTCTCTGTACTTACTAGAGCTATAGATGGCCAGAGCAGCCAGAGGATTTAGCCTACACTCTCCACGCTGGCCACACGGGTTGGAGAGGTCCTTTTGATGTTTATATGCTTTGTTTAGCTTGTATTTCCTAAGTCGCCTTCTGCGACATCCACGGAAAGACTTGGAGTGGTCCTATTCTACTCTGCCGGAAACCACACGGCAAATAATCTTGCTTGCACAACAGTAACCCAAATACGAATACACCGAACAAGACATCGCACGCGCTAAAATGCTGATGAAATGCCCAATTCTGCAATATGTAGGCTGACCACACATTGGGCGGTCGCGTTCCTACGTTTGAACGACGTAACAGAATAAACGACGCCATGCCTTCCCATCGCCCTAAAAACATAATTATTTCTCTTCCCTCGTCACAAGATAGCGCTAATAAGGTAATAATTAAAACATCAAAATGCAGGCCGCTCTTAATCTGCCATTTTGGAAATCGTTGTCCAGAAGTGCGGCTGAAATGATGATGATGAAAACATTAAAATCTTTCATTACTAATATTTAAATAAAGTAGTACGAGTAAATTAATTAGAGTACATATACTCTAATTAATTTAATATGACTTATGTGAAACGCAATAAATATTTTTAAAGCATATCCAACACTTTCTTTGTCACTTTTTTGCCAGTCGTGTGTGCTGCCATCTGTGAGAGCAGCTGGTACTCATTTCGGCTAGTAGTTTTGCCTACTTACGGGCTCCAATAGTTTTTATGGCGTTGGGTATCTGTTACTTTAGTAAATAATTAATTATTTTCTTTTTGACGATGCGGATGACGCGTGTGCGCACACCTCGCTTACACGCTCGAAAAACGCGCACGCCCAATGTAGGGTCAGCCTTAATAATGAGTATTGCAAAAATACATCGAGTAAATGTCATAATCTGGGGGCACGGCAGTGCCCCCACCAAGTCGAGCAAAAAAGCGTCACGGCCGTACCATCCTTTTCTCGAAGCAATTCAGACCATTTTCGACCCCCTGTAATTTCGTTGTGGATAAAACTAGAAGACTGAAATTTTCAGTAACCATGCAAGCATTGTAAAGACACGGTATATTTCAAATTTCATTCAATTTGAACCAGTATTTGAAGAACTATAACGGGTCAAATTTCTTAATTTTGTCACTCACTGACTCACCGATCATCAAAATTCTAAGGCACTTCTAGCAGACCTAGAAGCTTCAAATTTGGAATATAAGTAGTGTTTGGTGTATGAATCAAGGAAAAACTAAAAAATCTAGAAAAGACCGCAAAGAAAATTAAGCCCATACAGCCAAGTCTTCAGTAAAATTTTTCAATATTGGCTTTATTCGTAACGATGTTTTACGGCAGTTATTATTATTGCGTGCGAAGCCGCGGGTTTAAGCTAGTCCCATATAAATATAGGCGCATGGTAGTGCCCCTGCCAAATCGAGCAAAAAATGGGTATTCCCGTCATGAAAACACGTGTAAATTAAATTATTTAATGCAAAAAACGTACCTACGTGCGTATTCGTACTTATTACGAGTGCATAAGGTTGTAAATTAATTATTATACCACGCGCTGCGATGCTAGCGAGTGAGCGCGGGCAGGTACTACGCGCTGCGCGGTGCTAGCGCGAGGGCGCGGGGCGGGGACAGTGGCGAGGCGCGCGGAAAAGAGAGAGGGCTTTAAGAAAATTCGTTGCTGGTAGATATACATATATACAATAAGTAGAAGGTACCGAAAAGGAGAAAAGTAGAACTGTCTACAAAATACAAAAAGAAATGAGATCCCATCAAAAACAATACTTGTCAAAAAAACCAAGTCTCGCAACTCAGTTGTTCTGCGGTAAAAAGTTGTGAGATCCATGTAATACCAAGTCGGTTATTAATTTATTCAGTCTCTACTTAAGCGACTTTCTGTCTTAATACGTCCAGTCTCTAAGACCACGATCGTGGTCCATAACAATTGAAAATCAATTGTGTCTGGAATCTCCGTACTCGAAGCATTAAGTTGTTACGTAATAATTAACAGCATCTTATAGTGACGCATATCAATATTAAAATTCTTTAATGTTTTATATAAATATATTGAGACTTGGCCATCGCCTGAAAACACGTGTAAATTCAATCGCCTGAAAACACATGTAAATTCAATTATTTAGTGCGATGGCCAAGTCTCGATATATTTATATAAAACATTAAAGAATTTTAATATTGATATGCGGCACTATAAGATGCTGTTAATTATTACGTAACAACTTAATGCTTCGAGTACGGAGATTCCAGACACAATTGATTTTCAATTGTTATGGACCACGATCGTGGTCTTAGAGACTAGACGTATTAAGACAGAAAGTCGCTTAAGTAGAGACTGAATAAATTAATAACCGACTTGGTATTACATGGATCTCACAACTTTTTACCGCAGAACAACTGAGTTGCAAGACTTGGTTTTTTTGACAAGTATTGTTTTTGATGGGATTATTATTGTCCTATACATAGGAGCTCGGTGGCCCGGCGGGGGCACGTGGCATCCGTGCTTCGGAGGGCACGTTAAGCCGTCGGTCCCGGTCAATGTCTTTGACATTGGTCGTTACCTAAAACCATGTCAGAGGCCTTGAAGGCGGTTTAAAAACTCTGACACTAGTGTCAGAGTTTAACAGAACTAGGTCTTTAAAAATGATATTGAGGTTTCTAATATCATTTTTTCTGAACCTAATACTTAATACTTTGCGCGGGAGACACTTCCAAAGTGGAAAAAAGTGTGTGTTCCCCCCACCCCCGTAACTTCTAAAATAAGGGAATTATAAAACTAAAAAAAAATATGATGTTCATTACCATAAAAACTACCAGCGAAAATTGGTTTGAACGATATCTAGTAAGTAGTTTTTTTTTAATACGTCATAAATCATAAACGGTAATTTACCTTTTATTTAATCAACTCAAATATAAAAATTAAAAAAAAAACATACTACAAGACTTTTATATTATGTTATTTGCTACTACGGAACCCTTCATGGGCGAGTCCGACTCGCACTTGGCCGCTTATTTTATTTGTAAACTAGCCGAAATCTGGGATTTCGTTTGCAACTTTATACAGATACAGATACATTTTCACGTCTATATCCCTGACGGGGTAGACAGAGCCCGGAGCCGTAAGACCCAAAGGCCACACTTAGCGTGATGGTGGGCGTTAAGGTGGAAAAGGAATCAGAATAGAAATGGGTTGCTAGCTGCATCGTCTATTACCATGATTCAAATCTCGCCCATTCCCTCGATTGGCGCTTACGATTTGCGCGGAAACAGAAGCAGCTGGTACATTTTACGTTTTTTATTTTCTCCCAGACCAGCATGGGAGTTGCAACTTCATAACTTCGGAAAATGCTCATCAGGCTGAACAATTTATATTACATGTAGTGTAGTGTATATTAAAATTTAATTTATTTGTAAAAGAAAAGCTACCAACACCAGCTCTTCGCAAAGACCACTGCTGAGAAGAAACGTCGAAAAAAACTCATTTTCACAGTATGCTGTTAGATAGCTCGAAAATCTAACACTATTCGGACCAAGATGCGTGTTCTAGTGCGTAAACTTTCACACACACAAAAAAAAGACAAACAACTTTCTAATAAAAATAGGCTTCCTATAAACCCAAAAGATTGACAGTTAAAAATGCCTATTCTACATCACATCACAAAGAAAGTTTGTCAGTGTGTGGGTATGTTTGTTTCTTCTTCAAGCGCAAACGGCAGGACCAATTTTGATAAAACTTGGTACGCAGGAAGCTGACAACCTGGATTAAGGCATAGACTACTTTAATTGCGGGTAACACCACAGGACGTAGCTAGTAGACAAAAAAATTGACTTTGACTTTGACTTTGAAAACTAGTGGTTCTGTAAGCTGTATATAGACCTCGCGAGTGACTACTTACCTACTGAAGTTTATCCGAAATAGTTGTTCAGACCAATAAGTTGCGTCTTAATAAGGGTAACAAAAAAAATATTTTTGAAGTGAAAACTTCTTTAGCGGCGTTGTGCACTTTTTTTGGAATGGGTAAAAAATGTTAAACTCGCGTCAGGACACGTGACCTGATCGAAAATTCGTAAGACGGCGCAGGGCGCTTGCGCGAATGTTCGTGTGTGTTTATGTTACAGCTGATGGCTCTACCGTCTGTGTAGTGGCCATACTGCTGTGTATTTGAAAATGATTTTGTTGAAAATGAATTTGGTCATGCTTGTGACATTTGTGACAGACTGTGGTTCAGAAAAGATTTGAAATATTTTATACTGATAATTAAAGCAATTCGTGCAAAATTATTCCCTAACCATTCCAAAATATCAAAAATGCACAACGTTAATATTCAAGTTTTCACTTCTGCCGGCACTCCCAGAGTGCAACCCGTCGTTTTGTTTCAACCCAAATATTTCCGCATTTTGAAAAATTTCGAAGTTTGTTTGTATCATTGAAAGAATGCTCATAAAATTTAAAGAGAATAGAAAGAAAGAAAGAAAAATTGTTTATTTGGTACACATAATATGTTGAGAAATGTAACCTGTAGAACAGTCGGATCTTAAAGCATTTTTTGGCCAATCTCGATATATATCCTTACTAATATTATAAATACGAAAGTGAGTTTGTATATTTGTTTTTTTTGTTTGTTACTACTTCACGCTTCAACCACTGAACCTATTTAGATGAAATTTGATATGGATATAGTTTGAACCTAGCGAAAGGCACAGGATAGTTTTTATCCCGAAATTTTCACGGGGAGCGAAGCCCGCGGGTACAGCTAGTAATTCATATTAGTTACGTTAGTAATTATTGACCGAGCGAGCGAAGCGAGCGAAGCGTCTCAGTTTCGAGATTAGCCAAAAATTCTTTTGTCCGTCTGTCTGTCTGTCTGTTCTCGCCTACAGGTCGCATTTCTTAACCGATTCTCATGAAATTTTGTAAGCAGGTTCAGCAACTAAATAGAAATTTTTTTGTCGAGCCAGTTTTTTGAAAGTTTTCAAAATGGCGGAAATATGGGGGTTTAAAATTTTAAAACTGTCATATATCCGCCATTTCAAAATATTTTCAAAAATGTCTTTAGACTTTTTTGTTGCCATTATAAAAACAATTTTTTTTTATTTGAACAATTTTTTTTCTGAACAACTTTTTTGTACGATAAACTTAAACAGGTATAAGGTGACTCGCGAAGTCTAGCTGACTATGCCGTGACGCCCGTGACGGATATACAATACAAATCTTCTTACAAAATATACTGAAACAATTTAACGGTGAATTCAGTCCGGGTTACTGAGCAACTTTCTTAAAAATACTTATCTCCCCTGGGGTCCACGAAGTAATTTCTCTGAATAACTAGTATGGTTATTATTTTGAGTTTCATAAGTAGTTTTATAAATATCATATTTAACCGACTTAAAAAAAAGGGTTTTGCTTATTTTAAGATTAGTTTTTATTTAGTTTTTGCTTATTATAATTGATTGTTGGCTTGTTTATTAAATTTAGCAATTTTGTTGAGCGAACTTTTGTTCAATCGCTATCGCTGCTTGTCTGTGCTTCTGTAGTAGTAATTATGCTACGAACTAACAAGAGATCAACAGCAATCAAAGCGCGCGAAGTAGCTTTACGAAGAGAGTAAGAAACCAATGAGCAGCGGCATAGAGCCATGGCAATACAAATAAACATTTAAACGAAAACCCATTAATAGTCACAACCATGAATCCGCATATCGGTAAACCTGCACGGATTATTCATCTAAATTCGCGAGGTCTAAGTTCGTGGCGAACTACTAAGTAGTATTATCTTTGATATAAGGAAATTGTGATTTTTAAGACTTTAAAAACGGTGGAGGTTGTCAATTCGAATGTTTATTATGTTTTTTGAAGTGAAAACTTCTTTAGCGGCCGTTGTGCACTTTTTTTGGAATGGGTAAAAAATTTTAAACTCGCGTCAAGACACGTGGCCTGATCGAAAATTCGTAAGACGGCGCAGGGCGCTTGCGCGAATGTTCGTGTGTGTTTATGTTACAACGTGCTACGCGCATCCATGGATGGTGACAGCTGATGGCTCGACCGTCTGTGTAGTGGCCATACTGCTGTGTATTTGAAAATGATTTTGTTGAAAATGAATTTGGTCATGCTTGTGACATTTGTGACAGACTGTGGTTCAGAAAAGATTTGAAATATTTTATACTGATAATTAAAGCAATTCGTGCAAAATTATTCCCTAACCATTCCAAAATATCAAAAATGCACAACGTTAATATTCAAGTTTTCACTTCTGCCGGCACTCCCAGAGTGCAACCCGTCGTTTTTTTTTTTTTGTTTGGAAGGGCTTTGTCAGGTTTTATCAAAATTTGGTGTTGAAATCGGTTTTTACGAGTAGTTTTGAAAATTATCATGTTCTTTTTATATGTTAGGAGCTATAAAAATAATACTGAGAGCAGCAGTGGCATTCGTGTAACCCCTTAAAAAGTACCGGAAATATGGTGCATATAATATCAGAGGAAATTTATAAAACAATGTAACAAAATGCCGATAAATTGATAAAAGCTAACAATGACCCCATGAACTAAGTTCATGACCTTATGGACACTAACTGATACATTATGTGTCCATACAGGGTGTTACAAAATGGAAAAATAGAATATTATCATCATCAGGTCTTTTAGTTTTCATTCCAGGAGCACGACCCTCTCTGTACTACCAGAGCTATATATGGCGAGAGCAGCCAGAGGATTTGGCCAAAACTCTCCACGCAGGCCACACGGGTGAAGAGGTCTCATTGATAATTATAAGCTTTGTTTAGCTTGTATTTCCTAAGTCGCCTTCTACGACATCCCCGGGAGGCAGTGCCGGTTTTAGCCCTACCAGCGCTCTGGGCGAAATTTCTACGGTGCCCCCTATCTAACTGAAATTCAAACCCACTTGAAACAAGATTTAAACCCAAATAAAATTTTAAATGTGCTAATTAAGACCTTTCATTTGATACACCACTCGAAATAGAAACAAAAAAAAAACGACGTGTTGCACTCTGGGAGTGCCGGCAGAAGTGAAAACTTGAATATTAACGTTGTGCATTTTTGATATTTTGGAATGGTTAGGGAATAATTTTGCACGAATTGCTTTAATTATCAGTATAAAATATTTCAAATCTTTTCTGAACCACAGTCTGTCACAAATGTCACAAGCATGACCAAATTCATTTTCAACAAAATCATTTTCAAATACACAGCAGTATGGCCACTACACAGACGGTCGAGCCATCAGCTGTCACCATCCGTGGATGCGCGTAGCACGCTGTAACATAAACACACACGAACATTCGCGCAAGCGCCCTGCGCCGTCTTACGAATTTTCGATCAGGCCACGTGTCCTGACGCGAGTTTAATATTTTTTACCCATTCCAAAAAAAGTGCACAACGCCGCTAAAGAAGTTTTCACTTCAAAAATTTGCTTCGCCATTATTGTATGTAAAATTCGGTATATACATTTATTGCATTCAAATGACTATAATATGTCACCCGGACAATAATGAACAATCGATTGAGACACCTTTTGTGAAAATGGGATATGCTGTTCGGATGTTACGGTGGACACATTTAAATATCCACAATAAAATATACCTAATGAAATAATAATTATTGAAAAAAGTAAGTAGGCCTCGAACGATCAATTAACGAGGAGATATTATACAGGGCCAGTCGTGGCTCCCCTTTATACCCGGCGCTCTGGGCGGTCGCCCAACCGCGGCCTACCCTAAAACCGCTACTGACGGGAGGACTAGGAGTGGTCCTATACGGAGTCCTATTTTGCGCATGGCCCGACACGCACTTTGCCAATCATTAGTATTGCAAAAACTATTGGGATAATGAAATCCAAAAGATCTATCTGCGATTTATTATTCATCGATAGACGATACTTCGAAAGATTGATATTACAAATCCTCAATTCTTCGATGTCTCAGCATTTGAAAAATGGTATACTCACGAACTTAAACATTCTCAATGCGTTTTTAATAAAAAAAGTAGCACATAAGTACCTACTTACCTACTTTCTCTGGGTAAAGAATAACTTTATACAATATTGTTTTTCTATGCACAGATACGATAAAAAGTCATCCATCGTAAAGTATATCTATACAATACATATACATAATAAAACGGTAAAAAAAAATTCTGTACATTGAATATATTTAAAAAAATATATTTTGGGCAACGAAGACATAGTAATAAAGTAAGAATTTAAAAAAAATGTCTGTCTGTTTTTTTCTTTGTCTGTTTGTACACGCTAATCTCCTGAAATAGTGACTGAATGGATTTGAATAAAACTTTTTTGTTATATAGCTGTTAAACCTGGGCAATAGGGTATGCTTGATTGATTTTGGAAAATGGAACACCTGATGCAGGACCATAATGGTCCAGCTAAACTATAAGACATATAAAAATTACTCCTTAGCAAATGTTGTCCAGCCTGATGAGCGTTTTACGAAATCATAATGTCCACGCGAACGAAGTCGCGGGCTTCGGCTAATTTGGTAATAAAAAGTGAAATGCATTTAAAAATATTTTCAGTCCGTATTTCATTTATCCTTTCACAATTTTTTAATGACAAATTAGGTACATTAATTTTGTTAGTTGCTATCAAACAAAATGAATTAGATAAAATGTTGTGGCTAGGTATTTGAAAGTAAAATCTAGATTTTACATAACTAATATTAAATTAATGCAATTTTTTAGTTTTTTTTTTAAAGGAATGGGAGTTTGAATTATATGTATTGCACATGTACTACAGATAACTAATCACGTTTTTATCCCTGGCGCGGTAGACAGAGCCCAGGGCCGTAAGACCCTAAGGCCACGCTTAGCGTGATCATCATCATCAGGTCTTTTTGTCTCCACTGCAGGAGCACGACCCTCTCTGTACTACCAGAGCCATACTTGGAGAGCAGCCAACCGACAGCCTACACTCTCCTCGCTGGCCAGACGGTTTGGAGAGGTCTCATGATGTTTATAAGCTTTGTTCAGCTTGTATTTCCTAAGTCGCCTTCTACGACATCCACGGGAGGACTTGGAGTGGCCCTGTTCTACTCTGCCGGAAACCGCACGGCAATACTATACTAGATCACTAAAATATAATGAAATTAAAATAACAGTCATGAAACTAAAATAATCTAGTATAGCCCGTGGTTCGATTTATTATGAGTATGTTTTTTTAGTAGGTATTTATTATATGAAATCAAAATTAATCCGTGTAATTAGCCGCCTCCGTGGTGTAGTGGTTAGAGCGTTCGGCTCATACCCGGAGGTAGCGGGTTCGATTCCCGGCGGGGGCAACGACTTTGTGTTGTTGTCCTAATTTGGTTAGGACATTATAGGCTGATCACCTAATGTCTGATAAGTAAGATGATCCGTACTTCGGAGGGCACTAAGCCGTCGGTCCCGGTCACTGTCTTTGACATTGGTCGTTACTTAAAACCATGTCAGAGGCCTTTATGTCCGTTTAAAAACTGTGACACTAGTGTTAGTCACTAACACACACGATAAGAAGAAGAAGAAAATTAATTGGAGATCAAAATATTTACAGCTAGATATTATAAATTATAACTCTGAAGCCTTCGTGTCAAATATGTAGGTTATTCTCATTATATGCTATGCAATATATAATTTATTGCCTTTAAAGCAATCTCAGAGTGATAAGTTCGATCAAACATTAATTTATTTGTGGTTTATTTTATAGGTTTTGAATTGGCTAAATAACACATTTTCACGTCTATATCCCTGACGGGGTAGACAGAGCCCAGGGCCGTTAAGCCCAAAGGCCACGCTTAGCGTGGTGGCGGGCGTTAAGATGGAAAAGGAATCAAAATAGTGATGGGTTGCTAGCCGCATCGCCTATCACCATGATTTAAATCTCGCTCATTCCCTCGATCGGCTCTTACGATCTGCGTGGGTGGAGAAGCAGCTGGTACATTCTAAGTTTTTTCTTTTCTCCCAGACCAGCATGGAAGAATCGAATTGGGTAAATAAATTACTAAAATGTCATAAAATAATGTCACTTGTCATGAACATATTATTATCCATTTTCGACGTGATTTTAGGTTTATTTTATTGCAGAAAAACTGATATTAAGAGCGCAAGACTCCAAGAAATTATGACGTCAGACTATATTTCATACAAATCCATAGATAATGTTTGTGTTGACGTTGAGAAAAGAGTATTTGATTTGAATTGTTGAAAAATAGCGACATAAAAGGACAAATTTTATTTTATTTATCCAATGTACGAAATTAAATTAACGGTCATACCAAAAAAAAACGACATTCCCACACGAAAGCCCGGGCGGCTGCACACTTTTGTATTGAAGTGCCACTATTTGTTTTTTTACTGTTATTCTAATTAATTTTAATATACTATAATGATCTAGATTAGCCCCTGGTTCGATTTACTATGGGTATGTCCCTCCCTCGTTAAATTTAAAAAAAATTAAATAATTATTATTCAATAAATATAATTCGAAAATATTACAATATTATTTTTAATTTAGATAATAACAAAATAAATTTGTACCAAAAATATTATCCTACAAAAAAAACTGAAATGCCGAATAGAGAACAGGAAAAACTTTCGCCCGCACATAACGCACGCAACGGCGCGCGCGCCTAAAATTCATAAAAAGAATACCCAAATTATTTGTCGTAAAGATATAAAAACATTTCGGTGAACAATTCATAGGTCAACGGTTTGTCGCACAACTGTGGTAATTTCAAAAACCTGATTGCGATTTTTTTTTAACATTTCTCATTCTAAAATTGAATTTGGACATATAAGTTGCATACAACGTGGAAGGGACATACCCGTAATAAATCGAACCACGGGCTATACTAGATCACTATAGTACCTATAATGGAAATAAAATAACAATCAAAAACAAAAAAAAATTAGCATTTCCATACAAAAGTGTGCAGCCCCCATGGAAATACCAAAATTATATTTTTTGATTTTGACTGTTATTTTATTATTATTATACTAAAATGATCTAGAAGTCCAAGGTTTGATTTATTACAGTTATGTCCCTTTCGCATTATAATTTTTGTAATTATTAAATAATCTCCTTTATTTCGATACTCAATAAGTTTTAAATATTTAAAAAATCAAGATACTATTTGGCGCCAAATACGCCATTTTAATTTTTTTAATTACACCCAGTATCACTTTCAGAAAGATGAATCTAACGACACCTCTCAAACTAAAATCTATCAAGCCTAAGCTGCAAAGCATGCCAAGAAAATATGCATATTTTCATAATATAATCCGAATAACCCTTCTTCGGTGCAGTCAGGCAAACATGCGCAGACGTCTGTCTTTCGGTCGTCTGTCGGCACAGCCTCCACGCCTTACAAGATCACTTTCCACTGACACAGTGCCCTAAATCCCCACCTTACGACAAGTGAAAGCAAAATTAGCAAAAACCAATAATGACATAATACTTGCCAATCGCATAACCCAATCTAACTTTGCCTATTTCATTAAAAAAAAAATATTAACTCACCTCAAAATATCCAAACTTTTTTCGTACACTCACAACATTTGCACTTTGAAAAAGGAACACCGCACTCACACAGCTGAATTTGACAACTTGAATTTTGATTTGGAATTCACAGATAATTTATGATTTGTTTTTTTTTCACTGGTCAAGCGATGTCGTAAGGTCTTCGCGGCATGGAGGTTTGACGGAACGCGTCGGTCTATTCCTCAACACGTTTCGCTTACTCGGCCTACAATGGCCGACTGAGCTCCGTTCACTTCGGAACTTCATTATTTTGATTGTCTAAGGAAAATTATGTGTAATGCCTTTTCGTTTAACACTAAGACCTGTGTTAATGAGAAATAAGCATACATACATACACACTATAACGTCTTTATCCCTAATGGGATGGACGGATTCGGTCTTGCGTGCGGCTCTAAGCAGAGCTCAGAGCCGCAAGGCAAACGTCACTTTATAACCGTTTTTAAAAAAGATGGGGTTATTCATTTGTCGCGATCTTTTGTATGTATGTTCATCGATTATTCGAAGATGCCTGGACCGATTTGGAAAAATATTCTTTTGTTGGAAAGGTATACTTGTCAGGTCCTATAGAAATTTTAGCAAAATCTGTTGTGTAGTTTGAGGGTGAAGTCAGTTTTTAGTTTTGGAAAATTATAGCGAGGTGCGGGCGAGGTTTGAAAAAAGAATCAAAATAGTGATGGGTGGCTAGCCGCATCGCTTTATTATTAACATGATCCGACCGGCTTCTACGATCTGCGGGATGAGAAGCAGCTGGTACGTTCTAAGTTTTTTCTTTCCCAGACCAGCATGGAAGTTAAGAATCTTTAAGTTCTTGAACAAAAGTCACTGACATAGCCCAGCGGATTAGCTCGTTAAAATGGCAGTGAGCGGGATACAGTGCGACGAACCGATGGCCGATGGAGCAAAAAGGTTCTTGAATGGCGACCGCGTACTGGCAAGCGAAGCGTAGGACACCCACCCACTAAGTCAGACGACCTGACCAAGGTCGCTGGGAAAGGTCATTTTGGAAATGTTTGGGATAGGCCTATGTCTAGCAGTGGACGTTGTGCGAAATAAAGAAGTTCTTTGTAAACTGTGGTTAAGGCGAAATGGTAGCAGAAGTGGCGTCCCCATTTGAAAATTTGACTTCTAACAATATCTAGAATGATATAACTCATTTTATGAATAACCTTTTAAAGTATTGATAATTGGTCTAGTTTTTGTCTAAAATGGCCGCTTTTGGAAAAATCTCGTTTTTAAACTAGATGAACTGCAGCAATTTTCTTCAAAAGTTTTTTATAAAAAAAAATGGTATTTTTGAGAGATTGTTGGAAGTCTAATTTTTAATTTTCTATATTTACTTCTAAACAATTTATTTCAAATGAGGTCTTTTAACTATTTTATAAACTACTGTTTACAGTTTAAAGCGAGAACGTGGCCGTTTTTCGAAAATGTGCGTAGAAATAGTGGCTCTATGAGCTGTATCCCTTGAAGTTTACCGAATTAAAAAGTTATTCGGACAAAAAAAGTTTTATAACGTTTTTGAATATTTTTCGAAATGGCTGAAATATGATATTTTTTTTTTGAGAGTTCCGTACCCAAACGGTAATAACGGGACCCTTCTGAGACTCCGCTGTCCGTCCGTCCATCCGTCTGTCTGTCACCAGGCTATATCTCATGAACCCTGATATCTACACAGTTGAAATTATCACAGATGATGTATTTCTGTTACAAATCCCTACTAAAACAGAAAAAAAAATATAAAAGTGGAACTCCCATACAAAAAACGTGATTTTTTATAGATAATAGTACGGAGCCTTTCGTTCACGAATCCGACTCGCACTTGACCTTTTTTATTTACTTTTTCAAACCCCATATTTCCGATTAACATATAAACTTATGTCATCTCCAACCCGTCTGACCAGCGAGGAGAGTGTAGGCCCAATCCTCTGGCTGCGCTGGCCAAGTATGCGGCTCTGGTAGTACAGAGAGGGTCGTGCTCCTGCAGTGGAGACAAAAATACCTGATGATGATGATGTCATATAATTCTTGACCATCTGTATGAAAAACGTCTCATCGTATATTATTGACTTTCAATTTCAGTATGTCGCGAGCCGGTGTGGAGTACGATTCGCCCTGATTTTAATAATTCTAAACATGTCGGCACTAATTTCAATAATTGTCTTTTAAGTTCGTATCTTCCATGCTGGTCTGGGAGAGAAAAAGCGTAGAATGTACCAGCTGCTTCTCTTCCCGCGCAGATCGTAAGAGCCGATCGAGGGAATGGGCGAGATTTGAATAATGGTAATAGGCGATGCGGCTAGCAACCTATCACTATTTTGATTCCTTTTCCATCTTAACGCCCACCACACTAAGCGTGGCCTTTCGGCCTAACGGCCCTGGGCTCTGTCTATCCTGTCTGTTTTGTATCTGTAACTCTATATAAGTTCGTAAAGTGAAGCCGAAAACAAGTTAGGTACATGCTTAGATGTACAATTTCTTTAAAATTACAAGATTTTGCCATAATCTCACAAGTAGTTTCAAAATAAAATGTAGACAAAGTTGAATGGGAATAGGTATCTAGAGTTTCTAGAGTAGTGACTCCTAACAAAGATGTCACCGTGACATGAACTTGCATTGACGTTTAGATAAAATGAGAAATAGGTCAATGAAAGTATATTTACGAAATAAACTAAAGGTCAGCACTTGGGACGCAAATAGCACTTCTTCTTCTTATCGTGTGTGTTAGTGACTAACACTAGTGTCAGAGTTTTCAAACCGCAAAGGCCTCTGACATGGTTTTTTAGATAACGACTAATGTCAAGGACAGTGACCGGGACCGACGGATTAACGTGCCCTCCGAATCCGGATCATCTTACTTATCAGACAATCAGGTGATCAGCCTACATTGTCCTAACCAAACTAGGACAACAACACAAAGTCGTTGCTCCCGCCGGGAATCGAACCCGCGACCTCTAGGTATGAGCCGAACGGTCTAACCACCACACCACGGAAGCAGTTAAATAGCACTAATCTCATCTTTATTCTTAACGGGGCAGTCAGGGCATTTTGGATCTTGCGGCTCTAAGGGGGCGTCCATAAATTACGTGAGACGCTTTTAGAAGTTTTCACCCCATCCCCCAATCACACGTGAGATTTTTAAAAATGTGTGCACCTACTGTAAATGTAATTATATTTAGAAAGTTATTTATTTTAATTAATATATAATTTATTTCACAATGTTCACTACACTATGTGTTGGATTAAATAATACAAGAAAACAATTACCCGCTTAATATTTTTCTGGGAATAGTGCGACTAGTATTTAAGATTGATGAGAAAATAAACCAGAAACGGCTCTCTATCTCAATTATACTACAGTACTCTATGTTTGCAGCGTTCGCAAATTATTGTGTAAACGTGTTCCACTTTGTCATCATCATCAGGAATTTTACTCCACTGCAGCAGTACGACCTTCTCTGTACTATCAAAGTCATACTTATTAAGACCAGCTAGAGGATTTGGCATACACTCTCCACGCTGGACAGACTGCTTTACAGAACTCAATACAATTTTGTCGCAATTTAACTGTTTCTTACGGAAAAAATACGTGATATTTGTCAAAACCTAAGTACGATTATCAAAAAAAAAGTAAGATTTGATGAGATTCGGCCCGACCCCATCCCCACTTGAACGTCTCACGTAATTTATGGAGTCCCCATTAGCAAACAAAGCGCAGGTTCGTAAGACTCAAAGACCATGGTACGGGCCAGAAAGGACTCAAAGTGACAGGTTGCAAGCCGTTTCGCTTACTTTCTAGATTGGCTTTTAGAATTTGCGCGGGAAGAGAAGCAGCTGATACATTCCAGATTTTTTAAATGCATTGAAGACTAATTTAATCATTATCATCATCAGGTCTTTTTTAGTCTCCACTGCAGGAGCACGACCCTCTCTGTACTACCAGAGCCATACTTGGCCAGAGTAGCCAGAGGCTTTCGCCTACACTCCCCTCGCTCCAGACGGGGTGCAGAGCTTTGTTTGATATGAGATATGAGAAACTAATGAGCATACATACACAGCGGCGAAAAACATAACCCTCCTTTTGGCTCAGCCGTAGTCGGATAAACCGAAACCTTTAGATGCATTTTAATTAATCATTTATTAATCAACTCAAACTTGCTTAAAGCTTGCAAAACATAGTATATAATGTATAATTTATAAGAAATTCACTTTTGTAACCGGATCAATTCATGACTGGATCGTGTAAGTGGGTGCACCGTAGGGCAGCCAAGTTTGTAGTTTGGATTTAATTTATTTGTTTCTTCTATGTTGGTCTGGGAGAATATAAAAAAACTTACAATGTACCAGCTGCTTCTGCGCTCAATGACTTGGCTAGTTGTCTATCAGCCATTTAATTGCATGCTAGCTTTTACAGAACGGGCTAGGTGTTATCTCAGTACCAATTATTTTGTTTATTTGGTCATTCTTCGTTTTTTTTTTTTAACCTAATGAACGCGTCGTTTTTTTATTTGACTTTGATAATTTTTCAAAAGTTAAGACCGAAAACCTATACAACAAATTTTGATAAAGTTTCTATGGTACCACCTCGTAAAAATACCCTTAAAATAAAATAAAAACAAACTCAGAAAAAAGTCCAGGCGTCTTCAAATAATCAGTGAACATACATAAAAAAAACACATTTGGTAATCCGTTAAAATGCGATGCTGCATATAGGCTGGTAACAAAACTAAACATTATATAGTTGATAGTTTTTTTTACATTTGGTATTAATTTTCCCATAAAGCAAATGGACAAAGCAACGCGTTATTTAGGCAGCGAAAGAAAACTGAACAATTTTCGATTTAATATTTATGTAACTTGGCGGCACTCTGCCGTGCGAACTCAATTAACTATTTCATTGGGCCATAGAACCAGTTCGCAGCTTCCGAACCAGCGTTCATATACATATATGTAATTTTATATACATTATGAATATTACGAAATTGATGCCAAACAAAACTGTTTTGATAAGTTTTATGTGTTTGTTTGTGTTTTTATCTTTCTTTTTAAGGCCTATGCTTATACAAGTCCTATGTTGGTCAGTCTTTGCATATGAATTTAAAAAAATCTAAAACGTAACCCTACTAACCTTTTAAATGCGAAAGTCAGTCTGTATACTTATTTATTTGTTTGTTACCACTTCACGCTTCAACCACTGAACCTATTTAGATGAAATGTGATATGGGTATAGTTCGATGCCCAGGGAAGGACATAGGATAGTTTATATCCTGAAATTCCCACGGGGAGCGAAGCCCACGGGCACAGCTAGTAACATTATAGATGCGAAAGGGAGTTTGCAACTTTGTTTGTCTGTTACCACTTCACGCTTCGACCATTGAACTTATTTGGATGAAATTTGATATGGATATAGTTTGATACCCAGGGAAGGACATAGGATAGTTTTTATTCTGAAATTCCACGGAAGCTTACGGGCAAAGCTAGTATTTTCATAAGTCGCCTTCTACGACATCCACGGGAGGACTTAGAGTGACCCTATTCTACTCTGCCGGTAACCACACGGCTCAACACAGGTGAATCTAAATAAAAGCTTGTAATAATTAAAAATAATATTGTCATCTGCTGAATGACGGTTGTAAAAACATCTTAAGTTATTAGATTTTCCCATAATTTTCTAAAGAATTTACTGAGAAAAATTACATGTTTAATTACTTGTAGAGATGTCTATCAATGAGAAAAAATGTCGTTTATAATGGGATAGGGAAATTGTTTTACTTCACGTGGTGATATTTAAAACTTAGAAGAATCATATGACTTGTGTTTAGATGCCGTTTTTAGGGTTCCGTAGTAAGTGAGTGAGGGAACCTTTCGATAAGATTTAACTAAATAACATGTATAGATATGTAAGATGTAAGTCATCTCTATGTAGTACTAGTACTTAAGAGACACAATTAAGTTTATTTTATTTATTTAATCGAAACTATAAGGATAAGGAACCCTTAAAGTTTCGTCATGTCTATCTGTCTCGCCGCGGTTGTTTATTCAGAGACTATAAGTACTAAAAAGAAGGAATGTGATTGTGCCAAAAAATTGGTAAAATAAAATCTAGTTTTTTTTTAAGTGGCTTACGTACACGTAAATTTGGAGTCAATGTTTTTCTTGACTAACCTATCGTTTTTGAAATATTTGGTTTTATAGTGAACATTTTTGTTAGAGCCAACTCAAAGTCGGATCCTTACTTTGCGCGTGGCCCGACACGCACTTGGCCGATTAGTATTTTTGAATCGACTTCAAAAAAACGGAGATTATCTATTCGAACATATATTTTTTATGTATGTTCCCTGATTACCCGAAGACGCAAGGAAAAATTAAAAAAAAAATTTTTTTTAGTTTGAAAGGGCATACTTTCGACATAGGCCCATATATTTTGGACTTTTCGTTTAATTTTAGAAAAATAATTATGCACAAATTCTGACGGCAAGCGCTACCTATGCATACATATTTAATACATAAAAAAAAACGACGGGTTGCACTCTGAGAGTGCCGGCAGAAGTGAAAACTTGAATATTAACGTTGTGCATTCTTGATATACGAAACAGCAGGCGCAGGCATACATTTTCGCCGCGCCGTAGAAAGAGAGGGAGATACTCCCTCTCCTACGCCGCGCCAGCTGTCTACTCTCCATCCGTCTTACGAATTTTCGATCAGGTCACGTGTCCTGACGCGAGTTTAACATTTTTTACCCATTCCAAAAAAAGTGCACAACACCTCTAAAGAAGTTTTCACTTCAAAAAAACTCAAGAACCAGGACAATTTGAAAAATGTTACACTGAGAAAAAATTAAAATGGCTAAACCAGTTGGCTACATGCGATTTGGTTAGTAGATACCAAAATCTTGTTTTAATTAGCAGGTTGCAAGTCCCAAACTACAAGTATTAATCAAAACGCATTTTAAATATAACCGGCCAAGTGCGAGTCGGACTCGCCCACGAAGGGTTCCGTACAATGGTACGGTAGAGATAATGATCTCTAAAAATCAAGTATTTTTGTATGGGAGCCCCTCTTAAATGTTTTTTATTTTTATTTTATTTATTATTCAAATTAAAAATACAACTGAGTATTTTGTGAATATTTTAAGTGCCTATCTGTTGCCATTATTGATATCGAGTAAAAAAGGGCAAAAAAATCGCGTTAGTTGTATCAGAGCCTTAAATATTTATTTTATTTTGTTTTTAGTATTTGTTGTTATAGCGGCAACAGAAATACATAATTTGTAAAAATTTCAACTGTCTAGCTATCGCGGTTCTTGAGATACAGCCTGGTGACAGATAGACGGACAGCCAAGTCTTAGTAATAGGGTCCCGTCTTTACCATTTGGGTACGGAATCCTAACTAGAGCCCAGAGTTCACACAGAGTCACTCGATTTTGGTAACGTGTGGCAATTTTTTTTGCTACTAGCAACCGTTATTTTTTCTCAGTGCAACAGTATACCCGACACGTGTCGACGACTGTCGGCCACCATCGCCGATAGTCGCAAACGGTCGCTTGACACGTGTCAATTTGTTACAAAATGCTGTGAAAAACGAGTTTCTTTCGGCATTTTTTCTCAGCAGTGGCGTTGCGAAGAGCTGGAATTGGACGAGCTTTTCTTTTAAAAAAAAACGACGGGTTGCACTCTGGGAGTGCCGGCAGAAGTGAAAACTTGAATAAAACGTTGTGCATTTTTGATATTTTGGAATGGTTAGGGAATAATTTTGCACGAATTGCTTTAATTATCAGTATAAAATATTTATAATAATATATAAATCTTTTCTGAACCACAGTCTGTCACAAATGTCACAAGCATGACCAAATTCATTTTCAACAAAATCATTTTCAAATACACAGCAGTATGGCCACTACACAGACGGTCGAGCCATCAGCTGTCACCATCCATGGATGCGCGTAGCACGCTGTAACATAAACACACACGAACATTCGCGCAAGCGCCCTGCGCCGTCTTCCGAATTTTCGATCAGGCCACGTGTCCTGACGCGAGTTTAATATTTTTTACCCATTCCAAAAAAAAGTGCACAACGCCGCTAAAGAAGTTTTCACTTCAATAAATTAAATATTAATACACACTAAGTACATCGTCAGGTCTTTTTTTGTCTTCTCTACTGAAGCACGGCCCTCTCTGTACTACCACAGCCATACTAGGCCAGAGCAGCCAGAAGATTTAGCCTACACACTCCACGCTCTGACCAGACAGGTTGGAGAGCTCTCACTGATGTTTATAAGCTATGTTTAGCTTGGACTAAGTCGCCTTCTACGACATCCACGGGACGACTTGGAGTTGCCCTATTCTACTCTGCCGGAAACAACACGACACGTCCTATACACTAAACGTAATGTAAATAATACTTATTAACGTGAAAAAGTGCCTGAAAAGTTCTAATTACTGAATAAACATTTGATTATTGAATTTTTAGGGTTCCTTAGCCAAATGGCAAAAACGGAACCCTTATAGATTCGTCATGTCTGTCTGTCTGTCTGTCCGTCCGTATGTCACAGCCATGTTAAAAGTTGGTAAGAAGATGTATTATGTGAACCGCATTAAGGTTTTGACACAAAAATAAAAGAAAAACAAAAAATTTTGGGGGTTGCCCATACTTAGAACTGAAACTCAAAAATTTATTTTTCATCAAACCCATACATGTAGGGTATCTATGGATAGGTCTTCAAAAATGATATTGAGGTTTTTAATATCATTTTTTTCTAAACCGAATACTTTGCGCGGGAGACACTTCCAAAGTGTGTGTGTCCTCCCCCCCCCCAACTTATAAAATAAGAGAATTATAAAACTAAAAAATATATATGATGTTCATTACCATAAAAACTTCCAGCGAAAATTAGTTTGAACGATATCTAGTTAGTAGTTTTTTTTATACGTCATAAATCATAAACGGTAATTTACCTTTCATTCAATCAACTCAACAACAAAAACAAAAAACACACTACAAGACTTTTATATTATGCTATTTGCAACTACGGAACCCTTCATGGGCGAGTCCGACTCGCACTTGGCCGCTTATTTAATCCAGCTGTTGAAAACTGTCGCGCGACTGTCGGCGGCAGTCTCCGATAGTCGCCGATTGCAGTCGCTCGTCTATAAGAACCAGATTTACTTACCTTCTTACGTGATGTCTTGGCAGACTTTGATTCGGCTAATCTATGCCATTCTGAATTTACGTCAACCATCAATTATTATTGTTATATGGAAATTTTTATATTATAATGGTTATAGGGGTGAAGAGAGGTCGCACACGATGGTAAACAAATCACGGTTAATACGTCACATTACTTCTTAGCCGTGTGGTTTCCGGCAGAGTAGAATAGGGCCACTCCAAGTCCCACTGTAGATGTCGTAGAAGGTGACTTTGAAGATACAAGCTGAACAAAGCTTATAAAAATCAATGAGATCTCTTCAACCCGTCTGGCCAGCAAGGAGTGTGTTGGCCAAGTCCTCTGGCTGCTCTAGCCAAGTATGGCTCTGGTAGTACAGAGAGGGTCGTGCTCCTGCAGTGGAGGCTAAAAGACCTGATGATGATGATGACCTCATCTCACTCACGTTCCCGGTAGCATCCTCAACTGCACTGCTTCGGAGCTCAGGGTTCTCCCGCTTCTTCTTCTTCTCCAAATTTAATATGCATGTCAATAGTCACCCAAGAATGCTGAAGACCTTGCCAAGTGGAGAAGAAATAGATGGGACAGTTTAAACGACTTGGCTATGTGAAGGGTTCCGTACCATTATGTATAAAAAATCATGTTTGTTGAATGGGAATTAATTTTATTTTAATTCAATTAGTTTTTATAATACATACATACATAATATCACGCCTGTTTCCCGCAGGGGTAGGCAGAGACTATGGACCTCCACTTGCTACGATCCTACTAGTTTTTATAATACGTATTAATAATAAACAATTACCGGGCCTTTTTTATTTGTAAATATTAGTTTGTAGTGTATTGTAGTGAGTAGTTTTTTAATCTTTATTTTAGATTTTTTTTAAATTTTATGTGTGTATGTATTTATTTTTCGTCGTTATAAAAGTTTATATACATTTATCAAATTTTAATTGTAGAAAATATTTGTCAAGCATAACATATAAATAAAAGATTATTATTTAAAAATTACAATTTATGGTCATAATAAAATAAATAAATACAAAATAAAGTTTCCGGTGCAAAGGTGCCCAGAATACTGGCCGCGTTACCGTGCTGGATAGCTATGGCCATTCTTTGCAAAAGAATCGAGCCAGAGCGTCAGTCCCCAGTCTTCTCTGCAATTATTTATTAAGCTATTGCATAGCTTCTATCGCGGGCCTTGAGCGCGGGGACCGAATCCAGAAATTCCGTAACGAAAAAACCTCACGCTCTCTACTCCGCCTACCATGTAGGTTGTGCTTCGTCTCCGTCGTCCGTTTGCGACGTTGCCGTCCTTCCTTGTAAAAATTCACCGACCGAACGGAACCACCTTAATGCAATAGCTTTACCGCGGCAGTCCCCGAGTGCCACACGTCTTTTTTTTTAAACTGAATAAACAACTAAATAATTTGTAAATATTTCAAGTGTCCCATTGTTGTTATAAATTTCAAGCAAAAACCGGCAATAAAATCACGTTTGTCGAACATTTATACACATACATACTATCACGTCTTTATCCCTAATGAGGCAGACAGAGCATTTTGGGTCTTGCGACTCTATGCAGAGCCTAGGCCGCAAGACTCAATAGCCACTTTTAGCGTCATGGTGGGCGAGAAGATGGAAAAGCAATCAATACAGTGACGGGTTGCTAGCCGCATCGCCTGTTAAAATGATTCGCATTTTTGCCCATTCCCTCGATCGGCTGTTACAACATTTTCGAACATTTATTTTATTCTGTTTTTAGTATTTATTGTTATAGCGGCAACAGAAATACATCATCTATGAAAATTTTAGCTGTCTAGCTATCACGGTTCATGAGATACAGCGTGGTGACAGACAGACGGACGGACAGCGGAGTCTTAGTAAGAGGGTCCCGTTATTACCTTTTGCGTAAAAAAACATACATTCGAATTGATAACCTCATTTTTGAAGTCTGTTAAAGATTTTGTTTTTGTCTTTGACTCTTGGGAAATACGTGTAACAAAGTTACGCAAATGACTAATTATGTGCCTACTTAGTACATATGACGTGAACAATATTCTTAGAATGAAGACCTATAGGCAATCACAAGGTCTGCGTATTGACCTAAGTATTATTCCTATAACTATTCGAGTATGTTAGTGACATAAGTCCCCTTGCCATTAACATTTTCATACAAACGTAGTCTAGCTTTTGAAATTGCACTACCTATGTTAGATTTTGTTATTTCGTAGGCATATAATATCTAGTTTTCAAATTCAAAATATGAACTTCTTCTTCTTTGCGTGTCGATGGATTTTTTATATTTGATCAGCCCAGTAGTAGGCCACTTCAACGGCTTTATCGTTAGCTTGAAGTAAATCATCCAGGGTGCAGGTGGTAGGGCACCCGGGACAGGAAATCAGGTGCGCCATAGTTAGGTATGAACTTGAAAGAAAATAAAAGGGTGTAGGTAGAAGTTTCCCATGCTGATGGTCAAAAATGATATAAGTATTAACTATATTCACGTTCAAGTCCATATTTTGACTGTAAAAACCAGTTATATGTCTACATTATGGTGCGTCGTCTTTAAAATTACAACTTCTTCTTCTTCTTCTGCCTTATCCTTGTCCCACTTTTTATGTGGGGTCGGCACAGCATGTGAGTTCCTTCCACTTTGGTCTTTAAAATTACAACATTTTACTGAAATCTGACAAGTCATTTAAAAAAAGCTAGACCTACGTTTGTGTAGAAGTCTGATTCTGTCTAGGGTCAAGGCCATTTTAATCGACTTCAAGAAAGAGGTTCGGTTTTATGCGTGTTTTTACAGACGACGGGAGGGGGCGACCAAATGCTTCAGCACCGGCCATGCTGAAGCGTTCCGTCACTCTCTCTCGCTCTAGCAAATGACGGTTCCGGTGACAGAAAAGGATACCAGCATAGAAAACTGCTTTTCCCTGCTGACAGACGCAGGCCAACCCAAGAATGAACACGTCGCGTGGTTCCTCTTGACGCAGTTTACACCCTCAGATTTATTTATTAATTAATATCTTTATTGACCATACAATGGTACAAAAGGTGAACTTAATGCTAATGCATTCTCTACCAATCAACCTTTGAAAAACAGAAAAAAATAATCTTATTGCGATATGTAAATACCTAAAGATGTACTTAAGCTACACTATATACTAATACAAGTTTACTTAGATACATACGTACAATACATATGTATCTAAGTATAAATTCCGTAGATGCGCACTCGCACTTGACAGGCCGTAGCTGAAAATCAGTGAGCTTCTCTTTGAGCAGCACGAAGCACTGAGCTATGACCTTTTTGGACTGCTGTAGCACACAGATACAAAGTTGTTTTTACATGTTTTGTTTTGTAATTTTTGTATTTTTCTTCTGTATGTGTGTGGCTATAGCTACAAATAAACGTTTTATCTATCTATCTAATACACATAAATACTTATACACTAGTTCTGCTGCAATAAATTAACAGAAAGGTACGTGTGAACTTTTTTCTTAAATATAGGAATCTGTTTGAGATACTTTTGACGTCTTCAGGTAAGGCATTCCAGAGTCGCGTAACTTGAAGAGTTAGACATGAATTCAGACCGAAATAACGGAAGATTAAGATGAAGAGGTATGACTGAAGCGAAGCTCACGGTCATGGCTTTCAGACTGAAAGCGAAATTTAATTTTCATATATCGCAGACGTTCTAAAAAAGGAGAGGTAAAAAGTAACAGTAACCGAAGAGATTGATGAGTGTTTGTCAGGATCGTAGCAAGTGGAGGTCCATAGTCTCTGCCTACCCCTGTGGGAAACAGGCGTGATATTATGTATGTACTATTGGAGAGAAAGAGGGTTCTTAAGTAAAGAGAAAAGAGTACATAGCATTCTGTGCTAAAAGTATGTATGTATGTTCGTCTGTACCACACCTCTTAGCTTGACCACGTCAAGTCATTAAACTATAATCTAGGCATGTTTACAATGCCCTAGGGTTATGGGTTAATAGCCCTGCGACAATAGCTAGCAATCAGACAACTATTATATTTTTGCAACCAACTTCCGTGATCGGAGCGTAATGATATCTAACTTACCTACCTTATTTTCAACTTGTACATTATCAATATCATCATCGTGTAGAATAATAAATATAAAAAAGACGTGTGGCACTCGGGGACTGCCGCGGTAAAGCTATTGCATTAAGGTGGTTCGATACAAGGAAGGACGGCAACGTCGCAAACGGACGACGGAGACGAAGCGGCAACGCGCGAGCGTGAGTTTTTTCGTTACGGAATTTCTGGAATCGATCCCCGCGCTCAAGGCCCGCGATAGAAGCTATGCAATAGCTTAATAAATAATAATAACAATAAATATAAATAAATAATAATAATAATAATATAATTTTAGATAAAAAGGTACTAAAAGGCCTCTTCATGTTGGCTTTGGCCCCATGAACGCCTCAAAGGACCGGGTCCCTATGGACCCGTGGCTGAAAAGCGTACCAACAAAATAATAAATATAAATAAGACTGGTGACTCCCGCTCAGGTTCGTTTCTCGTGCAAAGGATAGCCATTGCGATCCAGCGCGGCAATGCTGCCAGCATTTTGGGCACCTTTGCACGCGAAACGATGAAGGTCGGTTTATATGACTGATACTTGTATGTACTTACGAAATAGTTTTGGCAGTGTTTATATGACATATTGTATTTTATTTGTGACATTTCCTTAATAAATAAATTACTTTCAATAAATAATATAAATATATAGGGATAATAATAGTATACCTCTCCTGTCTCTGTCATCATCATCATCATTTCAGCCGCATAACGTCCACTGCTGGACATAGGCCTCTCCCAAGGATTTGCAAAATGACCGATCAAGAGCGGCCTGCATTCAACTTGTAGGTACGTACGGGACAGACGGGGGCAACGACTTTGTGTTGTTTCCTAGTTTGGTTAGGACATTGTAGGCTGATCACCTGATTGTCTGATAAGTAAGATGATCCGTGCTTCGGAGGGCACGCTAAGCCGTCGGTCCCGGCCACTGTCTTTGACATTGGTCGTTACCTAAAAACCATGTCAGAGGCCTTTAAGGCGGTTTAAAAACTCTGACACTAGTGTTAGTCACTAACACACACGAGAAGAAGATACGGGACAGGTATATAATTAGATCATCTTCGTATCGTTTAACCGACATTAACATTGTTTGTGAGACTTTTGGCAGAATTGGCAGAATTTTGGAATTCTGAGATGGGAGAAACCGATAAATAGAACCTACACAAGCTACCCAACATTACCTTAACGGATCGGACAGGGCTTTTTAACATACTGTATAATGAGGACATCTTTGTAACGCTTTACCGATCTTAACATTGGTTGTGGCACTTCTGTCAGAGTTGGGTAGATGACTGAGTCAAAAATAAATTATTATGTACTAGCTGTACTCGTGGGCTTCGCTCCTCGTGGGACTTTTGGGATAAAAACTATCCTATGTCCTTCCCTGGGTATCAAACTATATCCATAACAAATTTCATCTAAATAGGTTCAGTGGTTGAAGCGTGAAGTGGTATTAGAAAGGATAAAGACTCATATAATTTTTCAAAACTAAAAACCAACTTTACCCCCAAACTAAACACAATACCTACAATACAATACAACACAATACCCTTTATTGCACAAAATAAAATACAGCATAATTATCTTCATATAAACATAAAAAGAGGTTAAGAACTTAGTGGAAGGAAGAGAGACATGGAAAGCACTCCACCGACAAGAGCTCAGCTCTTAAATATAAGAAGAATTATTTTCATAATTACACAAATTGTATGGGAAGAAAAGATTTTTCGAAATCGGTGCACGTGTCTTCGAATAATCAGTGCACATACACAAAATATTGACCAAGTGCGTGTCGGGCCATTCAAAGATTTATTTTGTAGTATAGTTCCGTAGTTGCGAATGCCAACTTTGAGTTCATGCCACTAAAACGTTTAATAACAAATTTTCTATTGAATTTTATGAAATTTTATAAGTTGATCTATTTTTCGTCTCACACATACAGCCAAGTTTTCTGCGTACCTATATTTATTTACAACGTAAAACCTTTTATATTTTTTATGTAACTGGATAAAAATTAATTTATTAACGCTTATCTCTTGTTATTGTCTTTATATCGCAAATGGTACGAAAAGTAGAGTATTTCCTCGGTGATAAAGCTGTCTTAGTCTTTGGTGAACTTAAATCCGACGCTACACTCAGAACTCGTCCTAAATCCCTCGCTTCGCTCGTGATTTAAGTATTTAACACCCTCGCTCCGCTCGGGAGTAAACCTCGGGTCCTTCGTTGCGCTCACGATTTAAGTCGTTACCCGCGACAGAAGACACTGTTTTATCTCCTTGGTTAATGATCTACTATATCTTTGGTTTAGGATAGCATAAAAAGATGTCGGTACTTAATCATACAGCTAGTAGATACCTGTAACTACTTTCACTTATAACTGTCTTCTGTCAAAAAATGCTTTAAATTTAATACAATTCCGGATGTATCCGACCGTGGAAAAACAGAGGTTTTGTTAACGATAACGGTTTTTGAAAGTAGTGTCGCGCTGTGCTATACAGGGTTACTTTTTAGGGTTCTGTATCCAGAGGGTAAAAACGGGACGCTAATACTAAGACTGCCCGTCTGTCTGACTTTCCGTCTGTCTGTCTGTCAACAGGCTGAATCTCAAGAACCGTGATAACTAGACAGTTAAAATGTTTACAGATCATAGTATTTCTGTAGCCGTTATAACAACAACGTGTTTTTATTATAGTTAATGGTACGGAACAGTTCGCCCGCGAGTCCGACTCGCACTTGACCTTTTTTGATGCAAGTTCAGTACAATATCGCAAAGCGAACCAAAAATTTCGGCTTCCCATACAACCAGCGCTCAGCCAAATGGATTCTGTATAGGAAAACTTAATTTTTTTATCGATTTTCAATATTTTTTTACAGATTTATGAACTGAACTTGCTCAAAAAAGATTTTTGGTATTTTAAAAATAACCCTGTTTTTTTTTAAGATATAAAATATTTAATACGAATACATTGTACATAGTCTCTTATATAGGTTTGAAGTTTAGCTGTGTGGTTGATTCTTTAGCTGCTTCAGAGCCCGAGTTTCCAAAGATGCATTTGTATCGCTTCAAATAAGGTTGACGGTGTCCGTCGAATGGCCAGTCTAATGTCCAGTTGCGCAACCTGAAATGTGAAGAAAAAAAAATTGCTTTAACGTGTTGAAATAAACTTGTTTCTTGCGGTTTATTTGGTTTAAAGATTATGAAATGAAAGTTTTCTTGGAAGTACTAGTAGCGACATCTCTACGATAGTTTCGGTAACTTTGACTTTTCATAGTTCTGCTATTCGTCACTAGATGGCAGATAGTTTGTTGTTTGTGTAGTACCTAACTTAGTCCCTAGATGGTGTGTAATTAACTTTTCTAGATAGCAGAAAGTCAGTTGTTTGTTTAGTACAGAAATTCGTCACTAGATCACGTTAATCAACTCTAATATTTTCGCGTAATTCGCATTTAACCTTACATTTCGTATCCATCTTTCTTTTCTTTAAAATAATACGAATTAATTAAAACATATTAGTATGTAACATATGGACATATTTTCATTATTTACTTAATTTCGTATATCTAATCGAGAATCGAAAGAAAGTCTTTTTGAGAAAGAATCCGAACGTAACCACAAGTCAGCTGTCGGTGTTGTTAGTCAAAAAAAAATTACAACATTTTAGGTAAAAAAATAATTTTCATTACTATTGGGCTGAGAAATCGCGGCATATTCAATATATTATATCACGCACGGCAATTCAATTTCATAAAGTGAGTTAATTTTAAACTGTTTAATTAGAATATTATTATTTTCCATCAATTTGTTTTTAGTTGAAAAGCTAAAATATAGTTAGTAATCTCATTCTTTATTACATTAAAATTATTCTACCGCAATTTTCAGAGACACCATACACCAAACTATTAAAAAAATACGCACTTAAATTATAACATATTAATAATTATAATATAAGTCTGGCCAATATTAAGTTAACTTTGTTTTTAGTATTTGTTTATAGTGTCTGACTATTCGGGCAGAAAGGATTAAAATCTCTTAATCATTAAAATGATTGAGTCAATGACAGAATTGACAGATAAACGCGAAGAAAGAAGGAGAAGATCACATAGAACATAAAAATGTTTCAGTGCTTTTAGAAATGTTCCTAAGCGCAAAACTCGGGAATGGCTGAACCGATTTGGCTGATTTTTATTTAGTAATTTTAGGTTCCTTAAGTTCCAGGAAAGGTTCTTATACGAACGAGAATGGGAGTGGCAGCGTCGGTTTTTGCACTACCAGCGCCCTGGGCGAGATTTCTGCGGCACGCCCTACATAGGCATGACGAATGGAAAAATATTTTTGTCCATCGGTTAGATTATTAAAAATATTGTACACATATTTTTTATTTTCTCTGAGAAACCAAAAATAACAAAGATACAGCGCATATAAATTTCGCGTCACGGCTGAGTACGATTTTTACTTAAGTGTGACGTCGTAAGCCCCAACTCCGTAACTATGACGCTCCGTATCTTTGGAAATTTTTCTTTTTTGGTTATCTAAAAAATACGGTTTATATATTTTTGGATAATCTAAAAGACGGACTAATTACAATCATACTTTTCGGACCTTGTCGTCACTCCTATTCAAACGCATTTGAAAACTCTTTATTGCACCAAGAAAACACCAACCACGCCCTTCCCTAAAACCGCTAATGGGGAGCGGGAGCGGGAATGGGAACGGGTGCACAATGTATGCCGGGGCAGCTAGATACAAGATAAAAATGTTTCAGTGCTTTTAGAATCAGTCTCTTGCTGTCTTGTTGACTGAGACATGCTTTTTACACACATTAAAACTATCTTAATAGGACCGTAACCCATGTCACATTTATAAATGTATTTATTTTTCTTACATAACTTATAAACTTCTGACTCGGTCGCTCATTTTTGTTGTTAGTTTTGAACTTTTCACAGATTCTTTTTATTAGTGGTAATTTGAATTATTATGCTGGCCACACTACAAGTGCCATGTCCTGTCCCTCCCCCTCACCCCTCACCCTCCCCATATCCCTCAGCAGCGTTGCCAGATCGTTCCTTTTGGAACATTTTGCGTTCTATTTTGCGGTCATGCGTTCCCTTATCGTTCTCTTGTTTTGATCGTTCTTTTCGTTCCTTTTTGGGGAATAGGGCGGCGGGGGTGGGCGAGGGGCTTGTGGGGAGCGGGGGAGGTAAAAGATGAAAAAATGAAAATGAAAAATAGTTTATTCAGTACTGGGGTCTCACACAAAAGTTTTGTCTGTGTATTGGCCGCATAGGTTAGAATAATTTTTCTCAACAAAATGGGTGGATGAAAAATGTCTTTGCAAGCGCGAAAACTTTTGAGTTTGACAGATGCTTAATCTCAATATCACTTCGATCGGATCAAATTGTTGATCTTGGCTTGGCGTTGTTTTATAAAATGAAAATGGACGAATTGCACCCCCCCCCCCCCCCTCCCCCAAACAACTCCTTGCGTTCCCTTACCTCCAATTTCGTTCGTTTTCAGATTTTCCGGCGTTCTAAATCGCCAACCACTACTGGCAACACTGTCCCTCAGTAACGTCGTGAATGAGCTGTCGCGGTGCTCGCAAATGTTGTTTTTGTATATTTTTTGTTGTGAATTGTGTTTCAAAATACTTCCTACAGTTAAATAACAAAGTTGAAGCTATTGGCAATGTGTTTCGCGTTATTAAATAATTTTCCAGTGGATTTATGCTCAGTTTTGTCGTTATAAACAATGATCAGTGTCTTGTATGTACCTAACGTCTGAAAAAAAAAACAGTATACAACAGGTTGTTTTCATTTTCGGAGTAATGTTTGATAATTATTTGAAAAATATATAAATAAACGTGTTTACATTATCATTTATTTGGAATGTGCAGTGTTGTTTTAGTGAATTCAAAGAGTTAGAAAGTTGGCTAAAAGTTAATCAAGTAGGGCTGTGTGATAACAACATTAACATAACCGACAAAACATAAAATGTATTCTCGCTTAAAATAATGTTATCGCAATCAAAAAACAGAGTTCAAGCGATAAAGAGTAAATTCGAAAATTTGAACATAGAAAACGAACCAATAGTTTTGAGAAAGAAAAGCATACATCTGTTCAAACAAAATGAGTTTGGCGGGAATTTTAACAAGGAAAACGATGAATTATCGTCAAATAAGGACAAAATCGACATCGATTCCACATCGAGCGATGAGTGTGTTGCAAACGTGAGTTATTTGTACAGTGAATCCAAAAAAAATGATGGTAAAAAGTCTTTGACCCGTCAAAGTAGTGATCCCGGTAAGAAACTTCATAGAAGTCACGCATTTAGGTGCGACAAAAGCCAGAAAATTGTTGGTAGTCCTAAAAGGCACGGGAGCTGTTACGGAAGATCTGAAACCAGTGATTTTACGTTAAAAATGGCTGACAAAAGGCTAAGTAAAGATCGGTTGAAGAGGCTAGGGAATCTACTCGAAGATCAGATGAGAAAGGAGAATTTCCAAATGAGTAACGATAAATTAATCGTTGGAGAAGTCCGTGAAATCGTTCCAAAAGAAAGTCAGTCTAATGTCAACTTTAATTCCATACCTGATTCTGAAGTACCACCACATATTTTAGAACAATACGCTAAAGTTATTAAACCAAAAAGAAAAGAAGATAAACAGGACGCCATGACGGATAGTGGAGTGAGTTCTGAGACTGAAAACTTGGATGACGAAAAAGGTAGAACAAAGAAGTTAGTGTCTCAATTTGAAAAACAGGAGCAAGAGGTACAGTCTGATACCAATTTAGAATCTATGAACGATCTAACCATATCCAGTGAAACAATGAGGTTGGAACGCAAAAATCCTCATTTAATTTTAACGGACACGCTAAAAAAGGCTTTAAAGCAGCCGTTGCCTGTTGGACCTCCTCCTAAGAAGCCTCCACGGTCATTTGCAACGTCACCCATTCCAGAAGTTAAGGAGAAAGAACGGAAAGACACTAAAAAGATGCTAGAAAAGTTAGAAAAGGTTTTACTGAAACGTGAAACACAGAGCCCTAAAAATGTATACGATATAGCCGAAGCTGATATGAGTTTGAAAAAACCAAAAGAACCGAGTAAAGAAATTCACTATTTATGCACAGAAATACTTGATATCACTCACAGAACGCTTCTCCCGAATCAGAACAAAGATTTAAATTGTTTTAAGCTTAATTGTTCTAATATAATGAACTCCACAACTAGTCTTCCATATGCGAGACTGAATCACGATTTTTCGAATGAGAAAAGTTTTAACGATAACGATAAATGTGTGAAATGTCAGCTTAACGATGAAAGGCAGGATCGTTTTAAATGCCATCTCCGTTGTGATTGTAAGAAATCAGAGTTTTATGTGGAAAAGGAGCACATCTATGATGAACCATGTGTGGAGGGTTTCGTGAAGAAGAATAAGTATGGAACGTTGAATCTCAGTAAGAGTTTAAGCAAGAGTTTAGAGGATTTGAGGAATAGCAGCAGTTCGGAGCAGGTGAGTCGTTATTTCCTTTATTTAACCATTAAATGTTAATGAAATAATGGTAATAATTATTTATTGAAGTGAAAACTTCTTTAGCGGCGTTGTGCACTTTTTTTGGAATGGGTAAAAAATTTTAATCTCGCGTCAGGACACGTGGCCTGATCGAAAATTCGTAAGACGGCTCAGGGCGCTTGCGCGAATGTTCGTGTGTGTTTATGTTACAGCGTGCTACGCGCATCCATGGATGGTGACAGCTGATGGCTCGACCGACTGTGTAGTGGCCATAGTGCTGTGTATTTGAAAATGATTTTGTTGAAAATGAATTTGGTCATGCTTGTGACATTTGTGACAGACTGTGGTTCAGAAAAGATTTGAAATATTTTATACTGATAATTAAAGCAATTCGTGCAAAATTATTCCCTAACCATTCCAAAATATTAAAAATGCACAACGTTAATATTCAAGTTTTCACTTCTGCCGGCACTCCCAGAGTGCAACCCGTCGTTTTTTTATTTTAATAACTTCAAAATAGCCGTGTGGTTTCCCGCAGACTAGAATAGGGACACTCCATCTCCTCCCGTGGATGTCGTAGAAGGTGACTTAGGAAATACAAGCTAAACAAAACTTATACCTAAACATCAATGAGACACCATCTTCAACCTGTCTGGCTAGCAAGGAGAGTGTAGGCCAAGTCCTCTGGCTGCTCTGAATGTTTATTTGACTTCCTACTTATAAATATTCAAATGAAACTAGCTTTCTGCTTGCCTAATAACCAGTATCTAGTATTACTCTGATGTTTATGATAATGATAAATCTTGATTGATGAAGTGATATCTGATTGATGTATTTGATATTAGGTTAGATACAAGTACAACGCATTTCTAAACAAAGTACCTATGAATCATTGGCATGCCTATTGCCTACCCATTGCCTTCTAAACATAATTATTTCTCTTTATTGTCACTAGATGGCGCTACGAGGTAATAATTAAAACAATGACTACAAACAACTTTTATATCTATACATCTATACATATAATAAAACAGTAAAAAGAGTGTCTTCTCCAAAAAAAATATTGGGGGCGATGGAGACGTAGTAATAGAGTAAGAATTTAAAAAAAAAATGTCTGTGCTGTTTGTCTGTTTGTCTGTTTGTCTGTTTGTCTGTTTGTCTGTATGTCTGTTTGTCTGTTTGTCTGTTTGTACACGCTAATCTCCGGAAATACTGGACGGATTCGAACGAAACTTTTTTTGTTATATAGCTATTAAGCCTGGGCAACATATAGGGTATAAATGGTTTTGGAAAATGGAACGCCTGATGCAGAACCATAATGGTCCAGCTAAACTGTAAGAGATATAAAAATGCCGCCTTAGTAAAAGTTGTTCAGCCTGATGAGCATTTTCCAGAGACATAAAGTTCACGCGAACGAAGTCGCGGGCTTCGGCTAGTGTATGAATAAAGTAGTAGGTACTCTAATTAATTAAATATTACTTGTATGAAATGCAATAAATATTTTAAAGTATATTCAACACTTTCTTTGTCACTTTTTTGCTAGTCGTGTGTGCTGCCATCTCTGTGTGCCTAACCCGCAACTCCAGTATTGCCTACTTACGGGCCATCCAATAGTTTCTATGGCGTTGGGTATCTGTTACGTTAGTTTATATCTTTGGGTGTGTCAGCTTTTCTACAGGAGGCTGAAGTGTTATTTTTGAAACGCGGAGTCACCTAAACGAATAGGTTTTCCATACAAAAAATCGTTCGTTTAGTGACTCCGTATTTCGAAATAGCAACTCTGGTTTCACAACTGCGCGGGAGAACCCTTCGGCCGTAATCTGATCAATCCATTTGGCAAGCCCGCAATAGTGTTGTACAAGGCTCGAGTCTTTGATTTCTAATTTTGAAGACTCGGGTCGGTTTTGCAGGTCTCTGAGCTCAATAGGCTTGGAGTTTCGAGCAACGACTCAAGCTTTTAAAAAAGCTCGAGTCTTAAAATTAACGTGAGCTGTTCTTGAAAACTTACAAACACTCATGACAGCAGTGACAGCCGGCGATCGCTGCCAAAAGGCAGCTTATCCTACGACGATGACAGCCGGGATCAACGGCTTTACGTGCCTTCCGGAGCACGGAGGAATTCGAGAAGTTTTTATGTCAAATGAGGACCATGGTTGCTTAACTTTGCAAAAACAATAATAATGCATATCAACTACCACCCCACCAAGCCAAACTCTTAATAGTGAAAACTTTTTTACTGTAAATGTGATTTTGATAAAATTTCTTTTCGCGATAGTGTCTAGTTACAAGCATCTTGAAATGATCCCTTGTTTGTGCTTTCATAATGTTATCGGGCAGGGCATTCCAAAGACGCACGGCCGTGACAGTAAAAGAATTAGGGAGAAATCCAGTACGGTGAGATTTCTATGGGATGGGATCACCTGACAAGTATTTTTTGTGTTTATTAGTTTATTTTTAAGTGCTCTTTCAAACAAAAAAAAAAGGATTTTCTAAATCGGTCCAGCCAGGCGACTTCGAATAATCGTTAAACATACATTAAATAACCGGCCAAGTGCAAGTCGGACTCGCGCACGAAGGGGAACCCTTCGTGCGCGTACCATCCATACTTATATATAAAGCTGAAGAGTTTGTTTGTTTGTTTGTTTGTTTGTTTGTTTGAACGCGCTAATCTCAGGAACCACAGGTCCGATTTGAAAAATTCTTTCGGTATTAGATAGGTCGTTTATCGAGGAAGGCTATAAGCTTTATTGCATCACGCCCGCGACTTCACTCGCGTGGTTAACGTGGGCGAAGCCGCGCGCTGCCTCTAGTTATCTATAAAAATCAAGTTTTTTATAAAAATACAACTGAGTATTTTGTGAATATTTCAAGTGCCTACCTATTGCCATTATTGATATGGAGCAAAAAAAGAGCAAAAAAATCGCGTTTGTAGGTTGCTGTATGGGAGCCCCCCTTAAATATTTATTTTATTTTTAATATTTGTTGTTATAGCGGCAACAGAAATACATAATTTGTGAAAATTTCAACTGTCAAGCTACCGCGGTTCTTGAGATACAGCCTGGTGACAGACAGACGAACAGACAGCGAAGTATAGTAATAAACGTACCCAAAGGGTAAAAACGGGACCCCCGTTTTTACCCTTTGGGTACAGAATCCTAATAAAACGATAAAGTCGGGTCCACCGGGATTCGAACCAACCTTGTTTGGTCCAGAAATACATACGGCCCCTATATTTGATACCGGCGAGAAACGGCTGGTCTAATTACGACCAATTTAGGACAATGAACTCGAAAAGAGCGGTTTGTTAGGTTCAGTTGTTACGTTGTTAGAAACTGTTTGCAGCTATTTATTTTAAACTACAAGCTATTATTGTGAGGCCTAAGTGATCGAATCAGAAATGAGGAAATTCGTAGGAGAACAAAAGTCACTGACATAGCCCAGCGGATTAGCTCGTAGAAGTGGCAGTGGGCGGGAGACATAGCGCGACGTACCGATGGCCGATGGGGCAAAAAGGTTCTTGAATGGCGGCCGCGTACTGGCAAGCGAAGCGTAGGGCACCCACCTACAAGGTGGTCAGATGACCTGACCAGGGTCGCTGGAAAGCGCTGGATGCAGGCCGCTCTAGATCGGTCATTTTGGAAATCTTTGGGCGAGGCCTATGTCCAGCAGTGGACGTTATGCGGCTGAAATGATGAAGTAGTTACAGATCAAGACAAATGTAAAGTGTTGTCAAAACATGGTTTTATCTAGGTATATCAACATTATCAATGATGTAACAATTTTTCAAAACTTACAACGGATTTGACCACCAAACTACACAACCAATTTTGATAAAATTCGGTCCAGGCGCCTTCGAATAATCGGTGAACATCCAAAAAAAGATCATCATTATCACCAGTACAGGTCTTTTTAGTCTCCACTGCAGAAGCACGACCGAGCTGAGACAGAGCACTCGGCCTACACTCTCCACGCTGGCCAGACGGGTTGTAGAGGTCTCATTGATGTTTATAAGCTTTGTTTAGCTTGTATTTCTACGACATCCACGGGAATACTTGGAGTGGTCCTATTCTACTCTGCCGGAAACCACACGGTATCAAAAAAATAAGCGGCCAAGTGCGAGTCGGACTCGCCCATGAAGAGTTCCGTAGTAGCAAATAACATATTATAAAAGTCTTGTAGTATGTTTTTTTTAATTTTTATATTTGAGTTGATTGAATGAAAAAAATTGCCGTTTATGATGATGATGTATAAAAAAAAATACTTACTAGATCTCGTTCAAACCAATTTTCGCTGGTAGTTTTCATGGTAATGAACATCATATATTTTTTTTAGTTTTATCATTCTCTTATTTTATAAGTTACGGGGGGGGGGGGGGGGGACATTTTTTTCCACTTTGGAAGTGTCTCGCGCAAAGTATTCGGTTTAGAAAAAAAATGCTATTAGAAACCTCAATATCATTTTTAAAGACCTATCCATAGATACCCAACACGTATGGGTTTGATGAAAAATAAATTTTTGAGTTTTAGTTCTAAGTATGGGGAACCCCCAAAATTTACTGTTTTTTTTTCTATTTTTGTGTCAAAACCTTAATGCGGTTCACACAATACATCTACTTACCAAGTTTCAACAGTATAGGTCTTATAGTTTCGGAAAAAAGTGGCTGTGACATACGGACGGACAGACAGACATGACGAATCTATAAGGGTTCCGTTTTTGCTATTTGGCTACGGAACCCTAAAAATCACGTCGAATCAAATCAAATTTCATCACTCGAGCCCAAACTCGGTAGGGTTATGTTTTATCACAGAGATGCCCTGAGCCATGACTATAGTTGTAAAACAGCGGTTGTTATCGGGTAGTTATCCAAAGCAGCGGATAATAACGTATGAACAGCGGTTGACAACCGGCTGCTTATCCGACTCAATACCAAAAGGTCTTATAATTTGTACAGTTCCTAAGTCGATTTTGTAATAATATACGTGCCGATATATACAAATAGGTATTTTTACTAAATGAATTACCTGTTTATATTTTAAACCATGACAGGGTGTCATGGTTTAAAATATAAAATGTTCAATATTATGAATTATTTTGGAATGTCCTTTAACACGACAGATAATAAACTAATGTTTGTAAACTAAACCTACCTACTTATTTATACCGTACATAATAGGATATTAATCTGTAGGTATGAAACTCTGATTCGTCACTTTATTACTATTGTACAATCGTACTATTCGTACTTAATAAATAGGTTATTGCAAAGCGTACCGTCCTCTTTGCCTACATCGCGAGAGATAGGTTAGGTATACTCATACCCTGCGTGATCTCCGTCTTCACTCGAGCGCTAGATAGGGTAGGTATTATACCGAAATAAACAGCACCGCGTCGCGTTGCGCAAAAAATGATTTAAATGGCTGAAAACGGCTTTTTTCTCTTTACCAAAAACACAAAACGGACGTCGTAGGTACCTACACATGTGAAACTACTACTACGACGTCCGTTTTGTGTTTCGTGTTTTTCGTATTATGTGATCAACTCGAGTAAGATGAAACATTAATTTCAAAAGTTAAATATTTCAAAATAACATCAACACAACTATGAAATAGGAAAGACCGCCTATTTAAATTATTAATTCTGAATTTACGAATAAAGTAAGTAGGCAAATAAACAAAAATAATCACTTAGGACATTAAACGGATTCAATAAAAACATAATGACATGTCAACCGTAGACAGCCGCTGTTTATGGTTGTTATCCGTAGTTAGCGAAAAAAGCGGCTGGTTACCCGCTGGCTTACTACGATAACAACCGCCTTCACATCTATAGCCATGACCACCTAAGTAAGAGCTGACCGGACGGGATCTTAATTTCGTCCCAGGGGTTGTGGGCAGCGGAGTGTGGCAGCCTTCGCCATGGTCCACCGCTCAGTGTGGGACGTGAATCATAACATTACTTGCGTCTTTGATAAGTATGTACATTTTATACATACGTATCTATACATCTAATAATACAGTTAAAAAATGTGTCTGTACAGCCAGAGGACTAAGCCTACACTCTCCTCGCTGTCTAGACGGGTTGGAGAGGTCTCATTGATGTTTATAAACTTTGTTTAGCTTGTATTTCGTAAGTCGCTTTCTACAACATCCACGGATAACGTGGCCCTTTTCTACTCTGCCGGAAACCACACGGCAGTATAACTTGTATGCTACTTGTGGTCAAAGTATGAACCATGCCAAGGGTTGCTTACCATGCGAAAGCGTCCAGTTCTCCTATCGACCTTCTCCTGTGACATTGAGATTTTAAGACATTTTAAAAGTGGCCGTTAAATTGTTAATTTGGTAACACAAAGCCTTTAATTTTTTACCCAATCGCTTGATTTTATTATTTTCTGTAATACGCAATTCATACTTTCACCTGTACAAAACTACAATATAAAAATGTAAAACCTACAAATTGGCAAGATGACTTGAAACTAATAACTACTAGTGTGTGTCGAAGGCATAGTTGATGGTTCCGTATGAAACTATCTATACATAACATATAATAAAACAGTAAAAAAGTGTGTCTTACATTCAATATATTTCCAAGAAAATATTGGGGGCGATGGAGACATAGTAATAGAGTAAGAATAAAAAAAAAACGACGGGTTGCACTCTGGGAGTGCCGGCAGAAGTGAATACTTGAATATTAACGTTGTGCATTTTTGATATTTTGGAATGGTTAGGGAATAATTTTGCACGAATTGCTTTAATTATCAGTATAAAATATTTCAAATCTTTTCTAAACCACAGTCGGTCACAAATGTCACAAGCATGACCAAATAAATTCATTTTCAACAAAATCATTTTCAAATACACAGCAGTATGGCCACTACACAGACGGTCGAGCCATCAGCTGTCACCATCCATGGATGCGCGTAGCACGCTGTAACATAAACACACACGAACATTCGCGCAAGCGCCCCGCGCCGTCTTACGAATTTTCGATCAGGTCACGTGTCCTGACGCGAGTTTAACATTTTTTACCCATTCCAAAAAAAGTGCACAACGCCGCTAAAGAAGTTTTCACTTCAAAAATTCTGTCTGTTTGTTCAGCCTGATGAGCATTTTCCAAAGACATAAAGTCCACGCGAACGAAGTCGCGGGCTAGTACATATATATACTCTCTCTCTCTCTCATCTCAGCGTATTCCCAGTGAAGTCCTCTGCTGTAATGCTGCAAAGCCCGGGGTCCGCTTTCCGGCTTTTTCTGCTCCACTTAGCATATTCACATATCCTACTATGATACTTCCTACTAATATTATAAATGCGAAAGTGAGTTTGTATATTTGTTTGTTTGTTACGTCTTCACGCTTAAACTACTTAACCGATTCGGATTAAATTTGGTATGGATATAGTTTGAGACTCGGGGAAGGACATAGGGTACTCTTTATCCCGGAATTTCCACGAGGAGCGAAGCCCGCGGGCACAGCTAGTACCTTCATACATAGTATCACGTCTTTATCTCTAATGGGGCAGACAGAGCATTCTGCATCTTGCGGCTCTAAGCAGACAGTGCCCGGGCCGCAAGACTCAAAAGCCACTTTTACGTGATGGTGGGCGAGAAGATGGAAAAGCAATCAAAATAGTAAGGGGTTGCTTGCCGTATTGGCATGAAGATGATTCGCATTTTCGCCCATTCCCTCGATTGGCTTCCATGATCTGCGCGGGAAGAGAAGCAACTGGTACATTCTATTTTTTTTCTTTTCTCCCAAACCAGCATGGTTGAGAATGCAAGATAAAAATTATAAGTTCTGAAAAACTTTTATGTTCGGAATTTAAGATCCGCCGAGGCGTACAGTATACTTACTTGCGAAATTTTACTGAGGTTTTGAATTCGATACCTTTGAGGTGTGACGACCTCTGTAGCCTAGTGCTTATCATGCCAGGCTGTCACACTGGAGGTCCCGGGTTTGATCCTCGGTCAGGTCAAGATGGAAAATGATCTTTTTTAGATTGACCTGGGCACTACGAAGCCACAGACACAGACACTTCAAATTTATAATACCCTCTTTTTCGTCGAGGGTAAAAGGTAAAGAACCCTAAAAAACCTACACGATAAAGGTGCACCTAAAATGACTTTCAAAATGGCAAGTACGCAGCTACAGTTAGAAATCTACCGGTCAGAGAAAGTGATTCGACAAACGACACCGTAATGGCACCATAATGACCCCATAATGACCTCAGACGTGTCAATCTGTGTCAGGTGTCAGGCCAAATGTCGGGTTGATGGGCATGAAGCTAAAGGATTCCCTCTTCAGGTTAACGGGAGGTTAATTTTGGCTGAATATGGATTAACTTATTAAATTATGTTAAGATGGATGTCTGGGGTTACTAAAATGGATAAGATCCGGAATGAGTACATTAGAGGGGGCCTAAGAGTATCGCCAATAGTCGACAAATCAAAAAGCCATCGCCGCGCCTATGGCCACGTAATGAGAAGGGATGCCGAACACCTGGCAAAAAATGGTCTACTTGAAAGTGACGGTTATAGAGGAAGAGGAAGGCCGAGAAAGACGTGGGAAGAAGGCGTAAGATCAGATATAGGAGAACGGGGGGTCGGTACAGAGATGGTAAAGGATAGAAGGTTATGGAGGGAGTTGACATACAGAGCCGACCCCAAATAGGGAAAAGCCAAGGAAGAAGAAGAAAAAGAAGATGGATTAACTTATGGTGTCGAGACATGGACTCTTACAAGGAAACCATGCATTAATCGCAGTTGCGCAAAGGGCTATGGAGCGAGACAGGCTCAGTGTCAAATGGCAAGAACGAGTTCGCAATGTGGACTGTGGAGATCCGGCGTTGAACGAAAATTCACGACGTGCTCTCTAGGTTTGCGAACTTAAAATGGAACTGGGCAGGGCAACTAGCTAGAAGGACCGGTGAAATGTGGAGTAAGGCTATCACCGAGTGGTAGCCTTCCCATCCCAGGAATGGAAAACTCAGTGTTGGGCGTCCGGCATCTAGGTGTGTCGATGATATCAAATGGATTGCTGGAAAAATCTGAATGGCTAAGGCTACGGATAGAATTCAATGGCGCAGACAAAAGGAGGCTTATGCCCAGCAGTGGGTTGTTGAGAGCTGACGATGATGATGATGAACATTATCATCATCATCAGGTCTTTTTGTCTCCACTGCAGGAGCACGACCCTCTCTGTACTACTTGAGCCATACTTAGCCAGAGCAGCCAGAAGATTTGGCCTACACTCTCTTCGCTGGCCATTACCATAAAGCGCTATCTATGGGCAAGGAAGAGAAATAATTTTGTTTATATATCGATGGGCAGGCATGGTACTGCGTAGTCTATTTAAGGAGCGGTATTGAACACAATAAGCCCAGAGCATTTTACTCACATTAAGTCAATACCCATTGTGTGTATGAGCGCACAACAGATATCCAATTCACAGGAATATAAACTAAATTCCAATTCAGTAGAGGACATTTTCCTTCAACTGCAATCGGAATTGGTGCAGCGCGTGGGTACAGGATGTATCAGAATTGCAAGATCGGATTTTCTGCATTTACTGCATAACTTTAGCTCACAACTGTCTGTGCGTTTGGGAGTTTGTACACTTGTAAGTAAAGTTCGGTCACTTTCAACTACCACCACTAGCTTCTAGTGAAGAAAAACATAGTGAGGAAACTACATACTAGTTCACTGGTGTGTAATGATGACTTGTCACTAGATGACACTTGCCCTGTGGTTTCCGGCAGAGTAGAATAGGACCACTCCATGTCCTCCCGTGGATGTCGTAGAAGGCGACTTCAACAACACCTTCCACAAGGCAAGAACGGGAGAGAGGCCCGGGGACGGGGAAAGGGGTCGCATATTGCACGAGACCTTAGGAGACTCCGTTCTGTATGTAATACTTATATTCTGGGCCATCCCTGAAACTCACACATTGACATGTGCACGGATATAAAGTTTCGTTTGTAGTAGTAGGCGCAAATGTTACTCCGTTTCTATGAAACACCATACCTGTGGCTAGGGATGAAACTCAAATGATTTCCAGTGTGACTTTCAAGACCACAAATACACTTACCTACTCTACTTCTTCTTTTTATCGATTCGAAATGGTTTCAGCGTAGCTTAAATTTCAAATTATCTTCGACCAGTATGTGGCCACGGCGATCCTTTCATAAGCCTCGTTAAGGTCCTCTATGGTACATGTCGTAGGGCAGCCCGGACACGACAGAAGGTGGTCCATTGATTGGATGGCGCCGCAATCGCAAAGGTCGTTATACCTACTCTACTATTATATAGTGTGCAAGTGTAGTGTATTTAATTAGTGTTTTTATCATCACTTTTACCAGTCACGACAAGTGTATTATTAAATCATTACATACACTTTCACGATTGTGTGATGAAAAATATTGTCATTATTGGATTGACACGTTCTACCTTTCACTGAGGGTTTTCAAAACTATGCAACACTGGCAACACCAAATGGCAGCAGTGACGTCAGGTCCAATCGACTGTTGTCATTGGACTATCAGTTGAAAGGTTCATTTGCTCCGTTAAATGTATATGTCGCAGTTGGATTGTATAATCCGCTTTTATTCAAAAAATCTAGCTGTTTAGCATTACAGCTCGGTTTTGTTATATAGCTGAAAATCATTCAGCTAGATCGTCCAATGTGTTACGTTTAACAAACTAGCTAACGTAAGATTGTAGAACGATTAGTTCGGAATTCTGCCACTTGTAGGTCTTGTGGCTTGTGAAGTGTTAGTGTCATAACAACAAATATGGCCTCCCATAAAGTAAATTCTTCGCCGCGATCCGGGTCTAAGCGTTTTTTATCGAGAGACATCGGGGGCATCGTTTGTGATTTCGGACTGCAACAGATTGAATAGAATAAAGGAGACCTTTTACTTGAATCCCATATTGTTATTTCGACGCCCACCTTCCGGCATGATGGAAAATTCACCTGGATCAATTTGCCGTAAGAAATCGCTGCGCCATTGAGTTGTCGGGTTTACAAGATTTCTATATTTCTAATCCAATTGCATCGAGCTGATTATCATTCTTCATTGGTGTTTTATGATGTTAGAAACTGAATGATTTGGTAAGAAGTTGAAGTGAGGTTTTATTTCCATCCCACAAGTAATATAAAATTAATACGGAACAAATAATGTCTCCTCATATATTATTTCGTTTGGTAACACAGTTTTATTCAATAATGGTAACCCTGTATGCCAGCTCAATGCTAGCTGTTTTGATAAACGTAATTACGTAACTCATTGACAATCGAGCTGAACTATTTTCAGCTGTTTTACAAAACCGAGCTGTATTGCCAAACAGCTAGAGTTTTTGAATAACAACGGATTATACAATTCAACTGCGACATATACAATAACAGCAGCTTATTGGAGCTGACGTCACTGTGCTGCCAGCTAGTGTGATACAAAAACCACTCACTCGAAGCGCATTCTACGGCGAAATGGCAAAATAACGAGCATGCAAACTTGGCCATTAGGGGGTGGGGGGGATTTCCCGGCTCTGGTAATTAATCAGGTACCCCTTTCATTTGGTCTTTGGGGTCAAATCCCTAAGTCCAATCGTTTAGCCAGGCCGTACCCCTTCCACGTCAGGTTTCTACAGATCATGCTAAATTTTCTGGTACTCGACCCCCAATCCCCTATACATTCCACCATAAACCATCACCTCGTACTATTTGGCAACCGGGCTAACAACTATGTCAATCAGTAAGTCAGTCAGTAGTAAGGTGTAGCTTTTGATTTTGGAAAATGGAACACCTGATACAGAACTATAACGGTCCAGCTAATTTATAACAAATATAAAAATGACGCCTTAGGAAAAGTTGTTCAGTCTGATGAGCATTTTCCGAAATCAAAGTCCTTGCGAAAGTCGCGGGCTTCGATAGTGTATAAAGACAAGGTTAGGCATCATATTTTACTGTCACATCGCTTTACGCTGAACAAAACCGTGGGTCACTAAACCAGACTTAACATAATACCTCTAATAACATAATAACTGTCCATAGTTTCATTTCATAACGCCCCGGTTCCCAACGTCTTAATTAACACCACGCAATTATCACCTTTATTACCTGCTCGTAACGTCTACGATTGTCCGGTGCGTGAGAAAAACAGAACGGATTTAGCGGTTTGACAATTTGAGAGTTCACATGATTGATGATTGGAGTTTTTTTACCGACTAAGCCAAAGGGAGGGTTATGGGTTTCGCCTCCGAAACTTTAGCTCATTTTGCCTGCTTATATATCAATAAATAATTATATTGTACCATTTTTACCCCAACCGCATAAAAAGTAAACATTCCTCTCAATTACTGGCCGGTTGACTGGAAGAGATCCCTATACGGGATAAGTCCGCCGTTGTATGTTTACTTTCCTGATTATCTGTGTTCTTTCTTATGTACAATAAAGCTTTGTAAATAAATAAATAATAATCGGCCAAGTGTGAGTCAGGTGGTTCCGTACCATTATCTAAAAAAAACACGTTTGTAAATACTTATTTTATTCTGTTTTTAGTATATGTTATGTTAGAAATATATCATAAGTGAAAATTCCAGCTGTCTAGCTATCACGGTTCATGAGATACAATCTGGTGAGTCAGCGGAGTGTTTTACCTTTGGGTACGGAACCCTAAAAATAAAGATAGAAAATATAAGTGTTTCAACATAAAGGCAGGAACTAGATGATTATGCTCCCAATAGGTTATTCTTTTATATTATTTCTCACTTATTACCAGACTAATAAGGGCATATACACATTGATATTCTCTGGTATGTATATAGTATAATGAATTTACTTTCAATAGACCATTCACTATAAACAATTAAGGGGAAACAATAAGGTCGAGAGAATTTTAAACTATTTCATAGCTATTTGTAATTTTATTTTCATATTGTATTTTTTTTAATCTTTTAACTTTGACACTTTTTTGAGCTAGTTTACTTTATTGAACATAAATATATATATAAAATTAAAATTAAACTGTAAACATATTAAATATTAGGTACTTGAAATAAATATTTAATAAAAGCAAATAAAATTAAAATACTTGAAATAAATTAAATTCTTGTATTGCTTGTAAACTTAAGTATCCACATAAGTAGATGTAGGTATTTATTTTAGACTAGCTGAAGCCCGCGACTTCTTTCGCGTGAACTTTATGTCTCTGGAAAATGCTCATCAGACTGAACAACTTTTACTAAGGCGGCATTTTTATATATTTTATAGTTTAGCTGGACCATTATGATTCTGCATCAGGCGTTCCATTTTCCAAAATCATTTATACCCTTTATGTTGCCCAGGCTTAATAGCTATATAACAAAAAAAGTTTCATTCGAATCCGTCCAGTATTTCCGGAGATTAGCGTGTACAAACAGACAAACAGACAAACAGACAGACATTTTATTTTAAATTCTTACTCTATTACTATGTCTCCATCGCACCCAATATTTTTTTTGGAAATATATTTAATGTACAGACACATTTTTTTTTACTGTTTTATTATATGTATAGATGTATAGATTTACTATGCCTCTCGCTGGGGGCATGACAACTAATATAGTCTCGCGGTGAAAGGGTTAACCAGATAGCTGCGACATATACAACAATAATGATTTGTGCAAAATTGCGATTGTGTAGTACCTAGGTATTTATTGAATGCGCCTTTAGAAACACCTTGACTAAGCCGGTTTCATATCCTGCCTGAGAGCGGCGTGTATCAGCCTAAAGCACGCAATACTGATATTAATACTGGCTGTTACTTGCGGTACTGCCTCCGTGTTGTAGTGGTTAGAGCGTTCGGCTCATACCCGGAGGTCGCGGGTTCGATTCCCGCCGGGGACAACGACTTTGTGTTGTTGTCCTAGTTTGGTTAGGACATTATAGACCACCTAACCGGTAAGACTTGGAGTGGTCCACTCCAAGTCTTACCGTGGATGTCGTAGAAGGCGACTTAGAATACAAGCTAAACAAAACTTATAAACATCAATGAGACCTCACCAACCCGTCTGACCAGCGAGGAGAGCGTAGGCCAAATCCTCAAGCTGCTCTGGCTATGTATGGCTCTGATAGTACAGAGAGGGTCGTACTCCTGCAGTGGATACTAAAAAGACCTGCTGATGATGACAATGATGACTTGCGGTACTCTTTGCCCCCTTGTGTCAGTTCGAATCCCACGCCGGCAAAGATAAATTACTGACGTAACAGATACCCTACGCCATAGAAACTATTAGAGGTAAGTAGGCAAAACTGGAGTTGCAGGGTAGCTCAACAGAGATGGCAGCACACACGACTAGCAAAAAAGTGACAAAGGAAGTTGAATATGCTTTAAAATATTTATTGCATTTCTTATAACGGAATTATTAATTAATTAGAGTACTACTTTATTTAAATAATAGTTATACAAGATTTTTAATGTTTTGATTAATACCTTATAGCGCCATCTAGTGACAAGGAAGAGAAATAATTATGTTTATAAGGCGATGGGTTGGCATGCCACTGGGAAGCGTTCTTTGTGGAAAAGTTGTTTTCAGTCTGGTTAGGATATTGCATGATTGAATCATCTGATTATCCTAAAAAAAAGATGATTCCGTTTTTCGGAAGACACGTAAACTGTGAGTCCAGAACGCCATCTAGCGTTTGCTCAAACCTATCCTCAGATTTGTTCTGGTCTACCCTTTGGTTGCGGAGGTCAGACGGCAGTTGCTCTGTGTAAAACCAGTAACCTCGTCCATAACCAGACATAAATAGATACGTGAAACTTAACTAAGGGCATGAATGAAGAGATGGATGAGTTTAGATGAAGCAAAAGAGGTTTGTCAGGATCATAGCAAGTGGAGGTCCATAGTCTCTGCCTACCCCTGTGGGAAACAGGCGTGATATTATGTATGTATGTGAAACTTAACACCTTTTTCGTCGGGGGAAAAAATAAAAGACCTGTTTTGAAGTCGGTTATAAACGTTTTGTAATGTAAGATATAAAAACTAATGTACCTGTACCAATCTCGATCTAACAGACAGAACGGTATCCACACGCGAATCACCCATTTCTGTATTATCTTAGGTGCCAGCCTATTGTTCACAATTCATCAAACAAATCCATTGCAATTTGACTTTCATTACCGTTGCATAAAGGTGATAATTGCTTGAGGTAATGACTGTGCGTTGCGTCATTCGGAAGTACCCTATTGAGTCAGTAAACTGTGTCAGATTTGTCGTAAGTGTAGTGTAAAACGAATGTTTCTAAGTAAATCTTTTATTACTGTATTTCGGTGCCCAGACTGTGAACTTGTGAACCCCATATCTCGGCAACCCCGTGACCGATTTGGCTCATGTTTTAGCATAACAATTCTATTGATTACATCTACGCGCTTGCAAAATTTCATAAGGCTGAGATTAAATATACTCAAGTTATCGTCGAACAAACATACATACATACTCACATACGTACAAACGCAGATTGTTCGAGTAGACTTGGAGAACTTCGCTCGCTCGTTCAAATGTTCGCCAGAAACTAAAATTGCGATGTACTTGCACTTTTATTTCAGCCAAGTTTGAACCTAACAAGTTTATTTGCCAAGCAAATTTAGACAATAACAGACGACTTTCAATGGTTCACCCCATAAGATTTATCTCAAACATAGCTAAAAACCATTCCGATAAAGTCATCTTTCCAACAAAAAAGATATCCAAATTAGCACGTTCGTTTATGCATTACTATGTCACAGATTGACACACAGACTACAGATACGTCAAACTTATGACACCCCTCTTTTTCGTGGTTCAAAAATACTGTAGGTCTCCTATCATACCAAATTTCTTGAATATCAAACAAAAAATGCTCGAGTTGACAGTACAGTATACATATTTAAATAAATCAAAAACTCGCTAAGACAGCCTTATTTACTTTTTCTCAGCTAGACGTTTGAATTCGTAAGCACACCATTCAAAGAAATGAAACAGTATCGACGTTTTATGTATAAATCATTAAAAAATATGTCCAGCCGTGGTCTTCTTGTGGCTGATTCGACGATGTTACAATTACAAATCATGTAATATACCCAGAGATCAACGGAATAATAAAGCGGTTCAATAAGAAACCGCCTATGCTAATATTAGCGAGATTTGTGCTAAGGGTCCGCGCATGGGTCACGTAGACAGAACTAAGGACTATCAGACCCAAAGGGCCCGAAGGCCACATACAGCGCGTTGAAATAGAATCAAAATAATGGTAGGTTCAAATTCTCAGTGGGTTTTTCTTCGAAGAAGAAGCATTTCTTGTTTTCTGAATGACCAGCATTGACAGGCCATAGACAAAACAAAACATTCTGTACAACTTTTTTTCTAACCAAGCATTGTGTAAATCGGAAACATGCACTGATAACGCTTTCCGTTCATTCTCCGTGAGTATCGTGAGGTGAATGACTTAGAATCGTTACGGATAACGAGGTACTTAGTGAGTCATGTTCCCCACGCGATGAGGCTTTAATTGAGTAACTGTGTCTTGTGTTTTTGGATCATCTTCGTCAATAATCTCCAAAACTTCTACGGTCTACCAAATTTCATGAAGCTCCGATCAAAACTACTCATGATGTATACATATAAAGCCGGATACTTTTAGATTAAAACTTGAGACATCGTGCGAGTTTCCATATTCACCCTGAGGAAGACCTCCGGACAGTAGCTGAGTCGATACTGTGACTGACGGGTACGTGAATTGACTATCTTTTGACCCCTGAAAAAAAAAGGGGGATGTTATGAGTTTGACGCTAGTCTGTCTGTGGCATCGTACGGATAGACCAATTTCAATGTGATTTTTTTTACGTGAAAACAACTTCTCTTGCTCCTTAATTTTTCGATGAAAATCAGTTTATCAATAAATTACATAAGGTGTAACAAAATATACTGAAACTATTTTAAGGGTAAATTCAGAAATATTAAATGTAATTTGTGGCCTCCCATACAATTTGATCGATCGGCTGATCCAAGTTCATATGGAAAACCATCAAATAATTTTCATATTTCGACATATGTTCCTTGGAGCAAGTTTTTCACTATCACGGATTGAATTCACCCTTAAAATAGTTCAGTATATTATTTTAGACATATAGTTCCGCACTTATCAACTAATAATTTACCTGATAAATAATAGATGGCGTTATCAAGATATTATATAGTTCCGTAACTTATCACTAGATTGTGTCGAACTGTCGACGGGGGTTTTTTAATTTGCCTAAAGCAAATAAATTTGTTCTATTATTATTAAACGTCGGATTGTTCCAAGTAGACTCGGAAAACTTCGCTCGCTTGTACAAAGATTACTAACGTAGCAGATACCCAACGCCATAGAAACTATTGGAGGGCCCGTAAGTAGGCAAAAGTGGAAGCGGGTAGGCACACAGAGATGGCAGCATTGGCAGCACATGCGACTAGCAAAAATGTGGAAGGAAGTGTTTAATATTAGGCTTGATAAATATTTATTGCATTTTATATAATTCATATTTAATTAGTTCAAGTACTACTTAATTTAAATAATAGTAATAAAAGATTTAATTGTTTTAATTATTACCTTATAGCGCCATCTAGTGACAAAAAAGAGAAATAATTACGTTTATAAGGCGATGGGTAGGCATTACTCGTTTAATAAATATCCGATCATGACTCAACTAATAACATCAATGCATCTAGCCTCATACAATGTACGTGTGAAAGTGCATTCAGTGAAGCTAGAAGAGATACTACGGTGTGGGTGATATAGAAAGTAAAATCTATGTTATGTGGGTGTTAGATATAAGGTTACGTGTTAGATGTTGCTGTGACAGCGGTGAATAGCAAATGAGATGTCATCATGATAGTATAGTAGTGACATTAATAAGATTATGATGATTTTAAACTGGTTTTGCTTATTTTTATTTATTTATTTTAACTTCATTACAATATACATGTAAATGGCGGACTTAAGGCCGGGGTTATTAGCGTGTACAAACAGACAAACGAACAGACAGACATTTTAAATTCTTACTCTATTACTATGTCTCCATCACCCCAAAATCTTTAAATATTTTTTTGGAAATATATTCGATGTAGACACATTTGTTTTATTATATGGTTTTACTCATAATTTGAGTTTGAAGAGTAAATTAGTAATTGGTTAGAGATAAGGCAAAAAGATTATCGAATGGCGACCACGTACTGGCAAGCGAAGCGTAGAAGGTCCAAGGACCAAGGTCGGTGGATGGCGCTGGATGCAGGCTGCTCTAGATCGGTCGTTTTGGAAATCTTTGGGAGAGGCCTATGTCAGTGGACGTTATGCGGCTGAAATGATGATGATGATGATGAAAGATAGGTCACTGCGATATCTTACTGCAAGAAGATATTGCAGTGAATAACAAAGCTTATAGTATAAATAATAAGTATAGTATAAATAGCGTATAGTATAAATAATAATAATAAGCGTATAGTAATAAATAATAGCGTAATGTGAATAGCGGCGTGTGTAAATAATAAATGACATATCAACCGGGAAATGAATCAAATTTAACTTGCAGGATTTGATTACACAGACAACGGGACAAGTGTAACTAATTTAAAGCTTGTAAAAATTAACCTATTTCCATCAAACATAGCTAATAACCATCTCGGCAGACGAGGCTTTCTATTAAACAAAACCTCATCGAAATCGGTCTATTCAGGTTAGGTTAAAAAGAAAGGAAAGATAACAAATTCGCAAAGACCAAGGTAAAGCTATAGACTGGTGGCAGGATACACGTAGTAACTAATACAGATCATAAAACTATATATATCATGCGACTATGACGGAAGTATAAAGTTGCTTGTGTAAAGTATAAACGGCTAAGTGCGAGTTGGACTCGCGCACAAAGGGTTCAGTACCATTATCTATAAAAAAATCACGATAGTCATAAGAGAGCTCCATGGAATTTATTTTTTTGTTATAGCCGCAACAGAATTATACATCATGTGTAAAAATTTTAATTTTTAACTGTCTAACTATCACGGTTCTTGAGATACAGCCTGGTGAGAAACGGACAGCGGAGTCTTAGAAATAGGGTCCTGTATTTACCCTTTGAGACGGAACCCTAAAAACACACGCATGAAATAAAGGAAGCCACCCAGATGTAAGTTTATAAATAGACATCTAAATATAAAGATCCCCATTCTTAGCTCATTTTTGATTATGTCTGTCGTTTGGGAATATATTTAGATGTTTGGTTTCGTATTGATAGGAGAGACACAAATTGCTCTGTCTGCCCCATTAGGGATAAAGACGTGATAGTTTGTACCTATTGTATTTATCCCATAACACAAGTCTCGAACTTACTTTGGGGCTAGCTCAATCAGTGTTATTTGTCCGTACGTTTGATAGCTTGAGCTAGCTATTTTGTTAAAGCCTATATAGGTATTTATTTTTCTGTCTGTCTACTCTGTACGGATGCCTACCCACCGTCTATAAACATAATTATTTCTCTTTCTTGTCACTAGATGGTGCTTTATGATAATAATTAAAACATTAAAATCTTTTATTCCTATTATTAAAATGAAGTAGTACTTTAATTAATTAAATATGACTTAAATGAAATGCAATAAATATTTTTAAAGCATATTTAACACTTCCTTTGTCACTTTTTTCTGCCATCTCTGTGCCTACCCGCAACTTTTAGTAATGCGTACTTACGGGCCCTCCAATAGTTTCTACGGTGTTGGTCTGTTACGTTATTATTACAAGCTTTTATTTAACTTGCAACGTATGTTTGTTCGGGTGGAATCTTTGAACTCAATTTTCAACCAGCCTTAACCGATTTAGCTGAAATTTTGTATACTTGTGTAAGTCGGATGACAATACAATATTCTGAAGTCAATGAGCTGTTCTGATGATGAAGCCGGGAGATATTCGACGGAACTCAGTTATAAAACAACATAAGCTCATCGAGTAGGTCTCGTTTGTATTGTCGTGACGAGTACTTTATGGGAGACGATGCTCAGGGTCTGATCACGCAGACGGATGGTGGTCGATAGAACTCAGTTATAAAACGACTTAACACAATCGAGTTTGGGCTTATTTCATTTGTCTTGATAAGTACTTTGGCCACACAATAAAAGCTTGTACAAAAAATGTAATTTTTTCAAAAAACTTAGTAATTATATTATCTTTGCTGTAAGTGACACAAAAGCCGTTGCGAGATGATACTTGTAACACAATTGTTTTCGCCCTCAGAACAACTAAACGGTGTCAAGGTCGTGTTCATTATCTTTGCTCTCTTTAACCTGCGAGCCTACAGGTCCAACCACACGTAGCGTACGATGCGCGACGCATTTGCGTCTAGGATCGAGGAGCGTAGCGGAGCGTAGAGGCGGAGGATTTTTTTACGACACTCGAGAACAGTCAAACATTGGTCAAACAAACTTGATGTCGAGAAATAGTAGTACCGATCAAATGTAGTGTCATAGGTCTGTCGGGCAACGGTTTGTCACACAACTGAGGTAGAATCAACTTTAACCTATTGGCATAATGCTATAGTGCAAGACGCAGCGTTTTGTCATTTTTAAACGTTTATTTATACACTTTGGTATATGGTAATACGCTCTTATTTGTTTTTTATTTGTCTCTAAATCAAGTTGGGGGCGAAAACACATTGTTTGTATGTATGTTTGTACCGCGATAACTGCCGAACCGATGATCTGATTTTGATGAAATTTGGTAGGCATGTAGGAAATATCAATAGAATTTTCGCGATTTTGTAGCAAACGAAACCATAGCGCGTTCTAACTTTGGATAGTGCCATCTAGGTGTTACTTAGGGCATTATTTTATGTTATAAAATAGAATAATAATCTCGAGATCTAAGTTCGCGGCGAATTACTAGTTAATTTAATACATATTTATAATAATTGCTATTTATTAAATAATTGACCCTTACGTGCCTCTGTTGCGTTTCATATAATTTGTACCGACTCGTTCCACAACATGCGCAAGTTATGCGGGTAGCAATTCTATAAGCAAAGCAAGATGCGTCGCGCATTATACGCTGAGTGTGGCCACTTTTAACGTGATGGTGGGCGATAAGGTGAAAAAAATATTAATACTTTTTTTGATAAAAAAAAAATCATTTTTTGTACAAGCTTTTATTGTGAGGCCAAAGTACTTATTAAGACAAATAAAACTAGTAGTTCGCCACGAACTTAGACCTCGCGATTATATCTTCTACTATCAAGCAAAGCAAGCAAGCAATCCAATACACGACAATTGAACACAATTAACTGACTAAACAAATTAAACAAAACTTTAAACAAGCAAGACAACAAAAAGTCATACGATTCTAGAAAAAATCAAGTCAATCTTGTAAACCTATGAAAAAATAACCATAGCGAGTTGAGTTTTTGTTGGACATCTACCTACATAGTTATTGCTTTTTGTGAACTATAAGGTATTGAATGTACTTACGCAACGCAACAAATATTTGTCAATTTTCTTCTTTTCTTAAAAATAGTGGTCAAGACATTGGCCTTGTAACTCGGAAGTCGCGGGTTTAATTCCCACGGGAGACATGTATTTTTAAGAAAGTTGTTCAGTAACCCGGACTGAATTCAATATTTTGTAAGAAGATTTTGTATTGTATATCCGTCACGGCTCAGTCAGCTAGACTTCGCGAGTCACCCTAAACCCGTTTAAGTATAACGTATAAAAAAGTTGTCCAGACAAAAAAGTTGTTCAATTAAAAAAAATGCGTTTTTATAATGGCAACAAAAAAGTCTAATGAAATTTTTGAAAATATTTTGAAATGGCGGATATATGACAGTTTTAAAATTTTAAACCCCTATATTTCCGCCATTTTGAAAAATTTCGGAAAACTGGCTCGATAAAACAATTCTATTTAGTTGCTGAGCCTGCTTACAAAATTTTATGAGAATCGGTTAAGAAATGCGACCTGTAGGCGAGAACAGCCAGACAGACAGACAGACAGACAGACAGACAGACAGACGGACAAAAGAATTTTTGGCTAATCTCGAAACTGAGACGCTTCGCTCGCTCGGTCAATAAGCCCAAAGCCCTAAACTCGATGGAGCTGTGTCGTTTGATTACTGAATTCCATTGAACCATGCTGAAACGTTCCGTCGCTCTCTCTCACTCTAGCAAATGACGGTTCTAAGCGACAGACAAGGATAGGAGTATAGAAAAATGCTGATCCATGCTGACAGATGTAGCCCAAGCCTTAGTAACAACGCCTATTTCCGTCCATTCCCTCGATCGGCTTCTACGATCTGCGTGGGAAGATTCTTTCAGACTAGTATATGGTCAAAATTTATAGGTAGGTACTTAGGTATATGTTATCTTTATGGGTTTTACGTTATTTATTATGTACCTTGTACAAAACCAACAAGTGATAAGCCACTGGTTGGTCCTACTTTAGCACTTACCTATATCCACACAATGAGGTCATATTTGTCGGAAATATACGTAAAATATTATTAAACCGTATAATGTGAATCAAGAATTACGAAATCAAAAGCAAAATTGAAAATTATCAAAATGATAAAAATATTCTAATTGGCCAAGTGCGTGTCGGGATACGTAGTTGCGAATGCCAACTTTGAGTTCAAGCCACTAAAAACCTCTAAAAACTAGATATAATTTAAAATGTTGTCTTCGAGTTCGATCAAGTCCTAGATAGGAAGGTGAAGCCTTTCTTAAGTCCTAGATGGGAAGGTGAAGCCTTTCTTCGCCGCACATTAGCCAAAAGTGACCGTTTTTCGCAAATGTTTATAGAAAAGCTTAATGTTCCCATTTTAAACTGTTAACAGTTCATAAAATAGTAAGTAGCACTGGGCCACGAAAAATTGACTTGTCAAGTAATTAAAAAAAAATCGGATCTGCAATTCGTTTTGAGGAATAACCTAGGAAAAGCTATCTCTAATCAGATATCAAAATAAGGTCTTAGGTACATAATTAGATATTTGCAAAAATCCCAATGACCTTTATTTTCAAGCAAGGTCACGCTTTTTGAGGAAGTGACTACACGATGAAGATTTTTTTGACTAAAATTGGCAATTTTCACTTCCAGTACCTGTATTGAAGTGCCATTTTTTGAAACGTGGTGTCACCTTAAGGAATGGTTTTCAATCAATCAATCAATTTATTTTTCAATACAAAAAAACCGTTCCTTAGTGACTTCGCGTTTCAAAAATGGCACCACTGTATTGTATTGTCACTGTCACAACGGTAATTTAAACAGGAGACATTGACAGTTGACAGATGTCATTGCTTTTTAGTGCAGGCATAGGAAAAATGTAAACTTCGATTGCTGCGTGTCGTCACTTCCGGTGTAATGTTTAAAATTACATAAAAAAACCTGATAACACGAATATTTTTTTTTATTCAAATTACTTTCTTAAAATCGTCTATATTATCGAATAAGGCACCTCTATCGCTTTTATATTTTTTAGTTGACAAGCCAATTCAAGTAACACATTAACTCAAAATTGGGTATTTACCTAAGTCAAAAATAAATTATTTTGTACTGATAACAAAATAAAACGTCGCAAAATAATGTCACTTGTCTTTGAACAGATCCATTTTAACGTAATTTTAAATTTATTATTGCAGAATAACTGATAATGAGAGCGCTATTTGACTCCAAAAAACTGTGACGTCATCTGCCTGTATTTCATACAAAATCCCATAGAAACTGTTTGTTTTGACGTTTAGAAAAAAGTATCTGATTTGACTTGTTGGAAAATAGCGAATTTTCTGCCGGTCCCAGATACCTAATTTTTTTACTAGTCTGCCCCATTAAGGATAAGGACGTTGACATGACGTATTTAATCTAATACAGGTTAAGATCAGGGGTGTGTTTTCCTCAGCAGTCCGTGACCAACCGATTGACATTGACAAAGTCGTAAACCCAATTATGCTAAACAATTAGCCTTAGTTATCAATATGTAAATATTATGATAGATTTGACCTATTGAATTACAATTTATTGTGGACTATAGTTGCCCGCGACTTCGTTCGCGTGGACTTTATGACTCTGGCGTGTTAATATAAATACGAACTAATACTAATGTAGATACATAAAATACTTGTAGCCGTTTTATATGTTTAAAAAAATTTTGTTTTTTTATTTCTTATTGTAAATAGATTTCCACATCAGATGATCATCGATTTTTTGCATCATTCCCCCGAGCGTATTTTCCCGGTTGCTTCAACAGTAATGCTTCAGAGCCCGGGGTCTGCTACCTAACCAAGGAGATTTGACGAGGTTACTGGTATACAGTACAAAGCGACTGCCGTCTGACCTCCGCGACCAAAAGGGTAAACTAGAACCAATCCTTGGGTAGTTTGATGATCAAACGCTGGATGGCGTTTGTGACCCACAGTTTATACGTGCCTTCCGAAACACGGAATATCTCTCGAACATTTCTTTTCGGGTAATCAGGTGATTCAAGCCTGCATTATCCAAACCAGACTGGAAACAACTTTTATTAAACTACAAAGTATGCTTCCCAGTGGGATCGAACCCACGACCTCCGGATCACAAGGCGAACGCCTTGGCCACTGGACCACGGAGGCAGACATAATATATTTATTTGTATCATTATTATCATCAATAAATTTAAGAACTAGGTTCTTGTCGGTGCAGTATTTTCCATGTCTCCCTATTTTCCGCTAAAAGCTTGACCTCCCTATACGACACAACTTTTGAATTTTCTTTTACTTCATCCATGAACGACCTTCTTGGTCTTCCTTTGTATGTAGACGAGCTCCGTGGTTAGTGGTCACTATGCTAGTCCGCCACCCAAAGGTTCCGGATTCGATTCCCGGCCAGGGCAAGTTGGAAAATGGCCTTTTTCAATTTGCCCTGGGTCTTGGATGTTTATCTATACATGTATTTGTTATAAAATATAGTATCGTTGAGTTAGTATCCCCTAACACAAGTCTCGAACTTTGGAGCTAGCTCAATCTGTGTGATTTGTCCCTATAGATTTATTTATGTATAGAAATAAATCTTATCGCAAAAGATCTGCACCGTTCGCACCACAGCCACTCGGTATGCTAGATAGATATCACAGAAGCTGTTGCTTACGCCACTATTGTTTGTATTGTCTGTGGGTCACAGTGTCGGAAATAAGGAAACTGGTTCATTAAACCTTAGTAGACTAGTTAAATTGGAACGAAAAGGAAATATTTACCAACCGAGGAGTTCTTCAAACTACTTCCGCCGTTTGTATGTATGTAAGACCATGGTATAATAAAATAAGGTATTCTCTTCCCGTGACAGCTGATGACGTAGGTGAAACTTGACTACGTCATCAGTTTGATATGTTGCCACTGTGTGAAATTGAATTACCCGAGCGTAATGCATTTTTGAACATTACATACCAATTTCGAATTAATATTCCATTATATCAATTTATAAAATATTGAATTGATGAATCACGCGAGAATCGCGAGATACTACATAGCTAAGTTACTTAATATTTTATTTAATAGTCATGAACTAATTGAGAAAGTCCTTAAATTTACTGAAAAAAAAATCAGTGGCAACACTTTGTGACGTAGTCAAGTTCCATCTCGGGAAGAGAATACCTGTTTTATTATACCATGTGTAAGACAATTTGATTGAGCGAGCCAAGCATCACAGTTTCGAAATTGGCCAGAAATGTCTGAACAGACAGACGGACTTAAGCATTAACACCGTCCACAAGGCAAGAACGGGGGCGAGGTGCGGGGACGGGGAACGGGGACGCATATTGTGCGGGACTTAAGAATCCCCTAACCCTAGACTTTTCCTCACAAACGTAGCCTACGTTTTATTTTGAAACCACATGTCAGAATTCGGTAAAAATTTGTAATTTAAAAGAAATTGCAGTTATCTAGGGTAATAATTGGTTTCTGACCGTAAAATTATGAACTGGAAAGTATAAGTATATAGAAGGTTTCCATATTGATGGTCAAAAATGATATAACACACTATATTCTATTTCAAATTCATATTTTTACTGTCGTACAATTATTACCGTAGAAAATTGCAATATCTTTGAAATTCCAAAATTTTGCCGAAATCGGGCATGACGTTTCGAAATAAAACGTAAACACGTTTTTGTGGAAAAGTGTGGTCTAGGGTAAGACTCTTAAGAGATTCCGTTCTGTATGTAATACCTAGGTCTGTTAATTCTGTGATTAAAGCAAAAAAGACAGTTTGTACAAAACACATCTCCGCAGGAGTAACCTGATTCATTTCATGTCTCGTTAAAAACCGGTTACAGAATCAATTATGTAACATCCTTGGGACCAAAACAGATACGAATAAAGACAAAACTTGGACAGGTTATGGTGTAACTTCCCCCTAGGTAGCGTAACGAACAAATCAAAGACTTGATTTCGTGTTGATTTATTGTTTATTTTGGTAACGTGAAATTGCAATTTAGATGAAGCAAAAGAGGTTTGTCAGGATCGTAGCAAGTGGAGGTCTATAGTCTCTGCCTACCTGTGGGAAACAGGCGTGATATTATGTATGTATGTGAAATTGCAAGTTTAAACTTGTCTGTGCGCATAACCGGTTGCATTCAATTTAATTGAATTGAAATTAATTATTAAGTTACTAGCTATGCCCGTGGGCTTCGCTCCTCGTGGGAATTTCGGGATAAAAACTATAATATGGTATCAAACTATCCATATCAAATTTCATCTAAATAGGTTCAGTGGATGAAACGGGAAGTGGTACAAACAAATTAATATACAAACTCACTATCGCATTTATAATATTAGTAGGAAGTAGGATAGGATTAGACGAGATGTAACTCTCGTAAATTTGCACCAATTAAACTATTTTTCTATTATTTCTTTCATAAGCTTTCAGTACTAGCCAAATTTTTAGAGCAAGTTCTGTCTATGATACTGAACACTTTACATTAAAACAATAACGAAAACAAAATTTCGGGTTCTCATGCAAGTCAGCGCTCGTCCACCCGGATTTTGTATCAGCCATTTTAGCGAAGTAGAGAAGATATCCGGTTTTCTGACTGCTTATTTTTTACTCTGCATGGTCTTGCGCATCTTAATCCACAGTCAAAGAATTTGGCTGTGTCTGTTTTACTCCTGGCCGCATATAATCTCTGAAACTAGGGCCATACTTAGCCAGAGCAGCCAGTGGATTTGGCCTACATTCTCCACGCTGGCCAGCCGCGTTGGTGAGGTTTCATTGATGTTTATAAGCTTTGTTCAGCTTGTGTTTCCTAAGTCGCCTTCTACGACATCGAGGTCGCGGGTTTGAATTCCACTGGAAAGAATACTTTGTGAATAGTACATTACTACAGAGGGAAGTAGGGTATTACCGGAGGAGAAGTTGTTTTGCCCTTTCCTTGTTCTCTCCTTGCCGGATGGAACGGGGGCGCATATTACGCCGGACCTTTGGAGATTCCGTTCTTTATATTTATTCTGTGCTTAAAGTATAAACTAGCTTTTCGGGCGTTGCGCGGGCTGCAAGCAATCCGCAGTTTTTCGTGCGGCTGTTGAGGTAGGCTAAGACATGTTTCCAGTTCAGAAAATGGGTAAAAACTGCAGTCAGTAAACGAAACATAAAAATATGTGTGGCGGCCATCTTGGATCCAAAATCTGATGGCAATTAAGAGTTTCGCGGGGTGCTCTACCCCCACATGCAAACACTCAGACCCTTACAAAGTCCCAGTGAGACGTTATAAACGTAATAAGTTAAACGAGTACAAATACATACAGTTATGTTTACCTGTACTATTTGTCTATTCCACAGATATAGATGTAATAGATAACGCCCGTATCAAGATTTGTACTGAAACCAAGCGTGCCAACTTTTTTAATGCCTTCTGTGACGTCACAGGCAATTTTAGTGACGGGAAATTCAAACCGATTCAAAGAAATCGCTCGCTACGATTTAAACGATTTATTGAAGACGCACGCCGCCGCCCTGATCGTCTCGCTCATACTCATAGATTTTATATCTGTGATCTTGCTCGCTCACTCCGCGCTCGCTAACCATACGATCGATTAACATTCAAGTTAATCGATTTATGATAAAAATCACAATCGATTTTCTGATTGACGAATGATATGAAATTGGATAAACAATTGATTCTAAACGAAAAATTGTTTGATAATAAAGAATAAATATTTGTACTTAAATAATTTATTTCAATTTAACTGAAATTCAAACTATACCAACTTATTAAAATTTAAATTAAAACTAAAAATTACAAATAATGTAAATATTTTAATTGAACTTTAAAAATAAAACTATTATTATTCTTAAATAATCGGCCAAGTGCGAGTCGAATTCGCGAACGAAGGCTTCCGTACTATTTATCTATAAAAAAACACGTTCGTTGTATGGGATGTATTTATTTTATTCTGTTTTTACCCCGAAGAAAGAGTGGCATCGTAGCACTCGAACGGATGGACCGATTTCAATGCGTTTTTTTTAACGTTAAAGCAACTTCCCTTGCGGTCGTTCTTAGCCATGTCAGGCTTGTCTCACTCCGCGTAGAGGTATCGAAAATATACCGCTTCAATGGGGGAAATTCAGTAGGGACGACTCACTAACGAGCAGTGAGCAGTGACGCACGCGTGGTTTTGTTCACCAACGTGTGACCAGTAGTATATGTTCAAAGAGCGACCATATTACATACATGAACTCTGAAAATAGAAATAGAAATATTACCCTCGTTTTCTAAAGTGTAAATTAGGAAATGAGCTTGTTTATATCAATATCTATTAAATTGGCTCTTTAATAATAGTTAATATCATTCGTCAGTCCGATATCGATTAAAATCGATTATTGGCATATGTTGTGAAACGAACAACACTAGTCGCTAAATTTTACTGACGAATGAGAAATTGCCGGTACCACGACGTCGTAGCGATGCGCGACAGTATCGCTTATTTCGATATTCATTGCTTCTTAACACACAACGTCGGATCAAACGCTCAAAGCAAACGCTGCAATGTAATGTGAATGTAGTTTTTAAACCTTAATCTATACTTATTTAGGTATAATCTTGGAATCACCGCTTAGAATGCTTAAAAAATTGTTTTAAAATGAATTTACGCATAATTTTTTTTAAAAATAACTTAACTGTCATAGGAAATATGTCCTTGACTTTGGGCGCTTGCAATTTTTGGGCTGTTGCAGATTATTATCACGCAACGAGGCATTTTTTTATTTTTCGCTGCCGTCCGGCTGCAATCACAGACACGGGCGGACTGTCAGTAGCGGCGGCCAACCTCGACGCTTTGTCTGAGAACTTACACGCGAAGTAGGTGCATTTAAGTCATCTATCTATATCTATGTCTGTGGTCTATTCTATTGGCGCCTTTGCCAAGTGCCACCGTTCAAACCACAACCTATCCCACGGTTACGCAACGAGTGTATATTATATATTCTATGTCAACCGTTCACAGGTTCGGTTCTGCGGTCGGCTCAGGTGTCTTCGAAAGGGCAGTGGCCGAGTTAACACCAGACATACATATGTATAGTCGTGTGAAAAATCTTATACCTTTAAACGAGCAATTCTTGTATGTATATATATTTATTTATAAATTTCTGTGATCTCGAAAACGGCTCTAACGATTTCGCTGAAAATTTGTATATGGGGGTTTTTGGGGGTAAAAAATCGATCTAGATTAGTCTTATGTTTGGAAAAACGCGCGTTTTCGAGTTTTCATTCGTTTTTCTTTCCACGCAGAATATGGTCGCTAATTTCGTCGCCCCGGCTGCCATCCGCTTAGCTTAGTGGTTAAGGATGCTGACCGCTAGAAAGAGTGTTACGGGTTCGAATCCCACTCGGTGATTTACTTTTGTTTTTTTTTTATGTTCAAGTTTATATATTATTTTTTATTTTGTACTGTTTAGACAAGTTTAAAAAATGTAGTTAATGTTTGAGATGAAACCGACCGAGCTAAGCTCGGTCACCCAGGTACTTCTAAAATTATGAGGGCTAGATATCATTTGTCAGCACGGAACGGAACATTTTGCATGCTGCCTTTCTGTCCTTCAGAAAGAGAGAAGAATCTCTTTGATAGAAAGAGAAAGCGAAGGATCTCTTCAGCACCGGACTTGCTGAAGCGTTTCGTCGCTCTCACCCGCTCTAGCAAATGACGGTTCTGAGCGACAGAAAAGGAAGCCTAGAAAAGTGCTGATCCGTGCTGCCAAATGAGTCCCAACTAGCGTTGAAAATTCCGAAAGAAATAAATTGTTGTGAAAGAAACGATATCTCGTTTTTTACCGTTTTATTCGTTTGTTGCATTGAAAAAGTCCCGAAAAAAACGTTCGGAATTTTTCGAAAGATATCGGAAATTAAAAAAAAAAACAATTGAAATAATCAACTTGTTATTACTATAATTCCAACAGACAGTATAGTAGTATAGTATTGTGTGCGTGATATGCACTAAATGTAAGCCGGAAAGGAATAAGCGCATAATAAGTATGACAACAAAAACAAATCATTTTACCCTCCGAAACATAATAAAAATATTCTGTGAAAAAAACATCCTTTCCTTTTTTTTCCGTTTTATTGATATAAAACATGAAAAATTCCTTAAATATTTTTCTTGAAACTTTCGAACAAAAGTGGAAAACACGAGGGACTTTGAAAAAAACAGGGAATTTTCCCGCTTTTTTCAACGCTAGTCCCAACTCCAAGTAGATCTTCATATATGTAAAGGTAGTAGCTAAGAATCATCTCGATCCTGTCAACTTTCAAACAGCATAAAAAAACTTATCAAATCAACACCCTTCTTTTTGCGTCGGGGGTTAAGGGGCTACCTGAATTCTCCGGGGTCCAGTGCTGCCCCCATTGAAGAGTATTAATTTGAAAGGAAACGGAGATATCATTTAAAATTGCGTCTTGTCTAAGCCCTAGATAACCCTTCAAATTGTAAACAGTACTTCAAAAAATATTTTGAAGGGCTTGGTCAAGACACAATTTTTCGTTTCCTTTCAAATGATTTATTCCAAAGTGCTGGACCCCGGAAAATTCATATATCCCCTAAAATTGAAAAAATCCGTCCATGTCCGTACGCCTGTTCACTCGCGGTTGCTAACCTGCCCCTGCGTGTCATGACTGCATTTTCCGGAAAAACCACTAACTGGTTACCATTTCACTTTCTACACTATCTCGTGCATGTAACGGATTATGTTTTCATACCGTTTTTAACTCCTGTGCAATACGCTAACTTTATTGCACCGTAAAATACACTCAAAAATTACAAAAACAACAAGAAACAATATAGCCACAAAGGCTAACTTATCGCTGCTATAAATGCAATCTCTTTCAGTTCCAGCCAACTAATAAAATGTTTAACAAAGAAACAACCGACTTCTTGTTTGAGGAGTTTCTTCATCATATCGTGACTAAATACAGGACCAACTAAGTAGTAATTAAAGGCTTTCAAATGAAAAAAGAATGATCGAAATCGTGGCGGAGATATCAAGTAACATACATGCACAAAGAAAATAGATACGGTCGATTTTTTTAGTCAGTTAAAAAGGATGGCCGTGTGGTTTCGGGCAGAGTAGAATAGTGGCACAGACTCCAAGTCTTCCCGCGGATGTCGTAGAAGGCGAACGCTTGACCACTGGACCACGGGTAGTAACTTAGTCTTCTTCTTATCGAGTCGAAATGGTTTCAGTGTAGCTTCAATTTCAAATTGTCTTTGACCAGTATGTGGCCACGGTGATCCTGTCATAAGCCTCGTTAAGGTCCTCCATGGTACATGTCGTAGGGCAGCCCGGAAACGACAGAAGGTGCTCCATTGATTGGATGGCGCCGCAATCGCAAAGATCGTTATTAACTTATTAGCGTGACGCCACCTAACTCGGTTTTCTCTACACCTCCCAACACCAGCACGGAGTCTATTTAGAGACTTCCAGACTGACAGTAACTTAGTAATCTGTGACCACGCGGAGGCAATATAGCATTAGCAATCATGCAAAAGAAATAGCTGCCGTGACAACACACATACATAACATACATACAAGTCATCCATACTAATTACAATAACGGTAACTTTCCCCATACCGTACTTAACACGTCTTTTGAGTTGCGAAAGTTACTAGACTTTGGTGTGACAGAATTCTAATTAGTACTTAAGTATCTATGTTAATTTATTCTTATTTATTTCCGATCTTATCTATTTATAATATTTATCTCTTCCATGTTGATCTGGGGTAAAAGAAAAAACTTAGAATGTACCAGCTGCTTCACTTTCCGCGCAGATTGCAAAAGCCGATTGAGGGAATGGGCGAAAACGCGAATCATGTTAACAGGCGATGTAGCTGCAATCCATCACTGTATTGATTGCTTTTCCATCTTCTCGCCCACCATGACGCTTTAAGTGGCTTTTGGGTCTTGCAGCCCTGGGCTCTGTATAGAGCCGCAAGACCCAAAATGCTCTGTCTGCCCCATTAGGGATAAAGACGTGATAGTATGTATGTATGTATTATTTCCGATCGGTCGTTTTGGAAATCCTTGGGGGAGGCCTATGTCCAGCAGTGGACTTCTTGAGGCTGATATAATGATGATGATGATGATGATCTATGTCAATTCTAGGTAATAGAATAGGAAAAAAAGAAATAATCAGCTGTATGGATTATTTAACTAAACTAGAAGTAGGCAAAATAATTTTATGTGCATTTCCATATATACGTTGCCGGTCTCCAACAAATAATAGAAACATTCACTATCTCAATACTTTGATACATAATATAACATGTCGTTATAGTGATAAATTAGTGTTTTTTGACACCAATAATTTCATAGGTGAATGTGATCTGACAAAAGATAATATTTATCTTTCAAAATATTCTAGACGTAAGATTGCTACGTTAGTAGCAAATAATATTAATTTTTGGATGAGTTTACATTGTAAACGAAAACCTAGTTTTAAGACGCCTACCGATTTACCAGGAATATGTGATGGTAAATCTGTAGACTTGACGGCAGTTTTAAACTGAACATTAAGACAACGGAAAGGCCTCATGAACTAAGAATAGTACATCAAAATTTAGAAGGTTTTTCCGGCAAAGAATTATTAGTTGAATTATTTCTTGAAGAATTGGATGTTGACATTTTATGTTTGACTGAACATTGGCTGTATGAGAGTCAGATGATGTTCAGCCTAAACAACTATAATATTGTTAGCTGCTTTAACAGGAAGTCTGCTCAGCGAGGGGGTTCCATAATTTTTGTAAAAGATTCTTTCCGTAGCAAAGAGCGGACGGATATTGTCAGACTTTCTGTTGAGCGCGTTTGTGAGGTGACCTGTGCCGAGCTAGATCATCATATAATTATTTGTGTATACAGTCCTCCTAATAGTGATTTTAAAAGTTTTCTTAAAACAATGGACCAGGTACTTAAGTCCTGTTCATCTAGTAAAAAGAATTTAATTGTTTGCGGAGATTTTAATGTTGATCTTAGTAGATAATCCAAAAAGTACACAATTTCTAAATCTTTTTAAATGTTATGAATTAGTAAACGTATTCTTTGAGCCAACACGAATCACTGCTATATCTGCTACTTGCCTAGACAATTTTTTTAGTAATATTAAATATTCTGTTAAATCAGTTATTAATAAACTGCCTTCTGATCATTCAGGTGTATATGTAGTTTATGTCAAGGAGTCCAAAGGCAAGTTCAGCATTTTGAACAAAGATAAGACTTTTTGTAGGCCGATTACTTTTTAAAAATATACAAAAACTAAAAAATAATTTAGATAACAAATTGTTGTCGGTCGTTTACACAGGAAAAAATCCTGACGACCATTACAATAAACTATTTAACGTTATTACCTCAGAATATTCAAAAATTTTGAAACAAAAACAAGTTGTAGTGCATAGAAAATTACAATTTAGTGAGTGGGCTACTACCGGCATCTACATAAGTAGGAGCAGACTTTATGACTTATATTCCCAAAAACAATATAATTTTAGTCCTTCCTTTCTAGAATATGTTAAAAATTATTCCAAAATATTTAAAAAAGTTTGTAGACAAGCCAAGGCAAATCGTATAAGTAGAAAAATAAATAATGCTCCTAACAAAATAAAAGAAACTTGGAATGTTATAAATAAAGAAACGGGTAAAAATAAAGCCAAAGAAAATATCTGTCAAATCAAATCTTGTGGTAAGACTATTACTAAAACTGAAGAAATAGTAAATATTTTTGATGATTTCTTTACTAACATTCCTTTGGAACTTACTTCTAATGTGAATTCTAGCCCCCAGCGTGCTGAAGCCTTGCTTAAGAATAATGTTAGGCCTTGTGATTCTAAATTTAAATTTAAGCATATTGGCCCCAAAGATATAATAGATGCATTTAAACAGTTAAATTTAAAAAAATCTGAAGACCATTGGGGCATGTCAGTTGCTGTAGTAAGCCATATCATAAATATCATAGCTGCTGATTTAGCTTTTATATTTAACGAATGTATTGATGAAGGCATATTTCCTAACCTAATGAAATGTAGTAAACTAATCCCCTTATTTAAAAAAGGAGAAAAAACAGATCCTGGCAACTACAGACCTATATCTATCCTGCCAGTTTTGAGTAAGGTGTTCGAAAAGATAATGCTCAATCAAATGCTTCTTCATTTTAAGACCTACAACCTTTTCCATAGCCAACAATTCGGCTTTACTGGCGGGAAATCGACCACCGATGCGGGAGTAGCACTTGTTACTCATATATACGACGCATGGGAGAACAAAAATGATGGAATTGGATCATTTTGTGATCTCTCCAAAGCATTTGATTGCGTAGATCATCCGACACTTTTGCTTAAATTTCGTCAATACGGTTTTGATGACAATTCAATAAAACTTATAGAATCTTATTTAACAGATAGGCATCAGACTGTTGATTTAAATGGCATAAAATCGCACGGATCTAATGTTAAGATAGGCGTACCGCAAGGTTCAATTCTTGGACCTTTCCTTTTCTTGGTTTATGTCAATGACTTGCCTTACATGGTTGAGAAGCAGGCTGGCATAGTGCTGTTTGCTGATGACACCTCGCTTATATTCAAACTTGATCGACATAGCACAAACGCTAGCGCGGTGAACAGCACCTTGTCTTCCATTTCTGATTGGTTTTCTGCCAATAATCTCATGTTAAATGCGAAAAAGACTCAATGCGTTCGATTTTCTCTTCCCAATGTGAGACAGGGCTGCGTTGACATAATGATAGATGGTGAAAAACTCGATCTTGTTGAAAGTACTACCTTCTTAGGAATTACAATAGACTCGAAACTTCAATGGGGTGCTCATATAACTAAACTTTCAAATAGACTTAGTTCTGCGGCTTATGCTGTTAGGAGAATAAGACAATTGACAGATGTAGCAACTGCTAGACTAGTGTACTTTAGTTACTTTCATAGTGTAATGTCTTACGGCATACTCCTGTGGGGGAATGCAGCCGATATTCAGACTATTTTTATTTTACAAAAACGGGCAATTCGTGCTATTTACGGGTTAGGATCTAGAGACTCACTCAGAGAATTATTCAAGGAAATAGATATACTTACTTAGATATACTTACCTTAGCATCACAGTATATATTTGAAAACATAATGTATGTAAGGAAAAATATTTCCTCATACAATAAAGTAAGCGATTTTACAGATAGAAACTTACGTAATAAGAATGACTTAGTTGCCCCGTTTTATAGGCTTAAAACAATTAATAAGACGTTTATGGGGAACTGTATACTTTTTTATAATAAATTGCCAAAATCGATCCTTGATATGCCAGACAAAAGATTTAAAACTTATGTAAAAAAAGTACTTTGTGAGAAGGCTTATTATAGGACCGATGACTACCTTAAAGACAAAAAAGTCTGGCTTGAGCTTGACGCGGGTCCCTCTAAAAGTTTGTAATATAGGTACTCGAAAATGTCATAATTTGGTACATTTTGTACAAACTGAATCTACAACTTGACATTACTTTAAAATTTTGACATTCTAAAAATTAAATTTAAATTATGATATGACATAACAAACAAAACAATGTATTCTCTGTCCACATTAACTTTAAGTATTAATTTAATTGTGAGTTGACGTCCTTGGAGAAGAGGTGCAGTGCAGTTTGTTACCGCTTCTTCTGCACTAGCGCTTTGGAAGCGGTAGTAAACTTAGCTGTAAGTAACTATTTGACGTCAACAATAGTGCAACAAAATAATGACGATTATTAAGAGATATTTTAAATATCCTATGATAATAAAGATATATTTGATTTGATTTGATTTGATTCTATGCTGTTCTGAGTTCATCTAATTGGGTAGATGACTGCGTCAAAAATAAATTGTTCGGTACAGTTCGTAAAATAAAACGTCACAAAATAGTGTCACTTTTCATGGATCGTATCCATTTTAAAGTTGTTTTATATGTAAAACTGATATTAAGAGCGCTATTTGCTCTTTTGTATTTCATACAAATCCCATAGAAAATGTTTGTTTTGACATTTAGAAAAAAGTGTTGGATTTGACTAGTTATTATTAAGCGGATTATAGGTACGTCTATACTTAGTTAAGTGCTGTAGATCTCGTGAGTATACTTAATATCAAATAAAAAATTCATCAAAAATGTGATTTTCAAAAAGTTTTAAACCTTATTATTTCTGCCAATCTGAATAATTTCGGATCTAAGTACAATCTAAAACTTAATATACAAAGAATTTCTGCATAATTATTGGACCTGCTCACAAAATTTCACATCTATCTGTATAGAATGCGAACAGAATTGCTATTTTTGAAACGCGGAGTCAACTAAACGAATGGTTTTTCTATACAAAAATCCGTTCGTTTGGTGAAGAATGACACCAATGTAGGCAAAAACAGCCCGACATCCGGATAGTTAACAACCCATCATTATTTGATTGCTTTTTCCACCTTCTCGCTCACCATCTAAAATTGGCTTTTGAGTCTTTAGGCTCCCTGGGCTCTGGCTTTTAGAGCATCAAGACCCAAAATGCTCTTAGAGATAAAGACGCGATAGTATGTATGTATTATTTATTTCAATGAATTTCTCTTTTGTTACAGGAAAAGATCTACGACATTCCATGTGATGATTTAGAGGAAGAAACGCAAGAAAAACCCAAAACAGATTTCGAAAAACTGCGGCGCAACTTCGAAAACATAGCTAAAGAAACGACATACAAAAAACCAGACATCGATAAATCGAAAGAACTTGATATACCGAAAATTGAAATCATCAAAGCTGAGATTTACGAAAAACTTGATTCCGTTCTCGAAAAACCTATTTATATTCCTGAAAAACCGGTAATCGATGTGAGACCGGACATTTTGGAAAAACCGCCGATAAATCGGAAACCGGTTCTGAATAAGTTCTCCAAATCGACGGAGAATTTAGTTGAGAAGAGAATACCGGTAAAGTTTTTTACTGAGAAGAAGTTTAAGAAGAATGAAGCTGGCGTGAAGATCAGTCAGAGAGACCCCAAGAAGGACAGTCAAGTGGACAAAGATAGAGAAAACGTGAGTAACTATATTTTAAGTTCTATTTTTTTAAAATAAAGGTAAAAAGTATCCGTAACCGAAGGGCATGTATGAAGAGAGTGATGAGTGTAGGTAGATGAAGCGAAAGAGGTTTGTCAGGATCGTAGCAAGTGGAGGTCCATAGTCTCTGCCTACCGCTGTGGGAAACAGACGTGATATTATGTACCTAATTAAAAAAAAACTTACATTTTATTAATCCTCGACAAAAAAGGGGATTATATGTTTGTCGCTAATGTCTGTTTGTCTGTCTGTCTGTATAAAGTGACTATTACCCATATAAAGCTAGTTGCTTATACGTGGTAAACGCGATTCTTATAACTTGATCTGATTTATAGATAAAAAGATAAAGATAATTTATTTGCCAAACGTGTTACAAAAGATATTCAGTTTCGTCCAATCATGTTTACCATCACCGATATGCAAATTTAGTCATCATCTATCATAATTCAGAATACTATAAAATTATACTTAATCTATGAACCTTGTACAATTTACTATAAAACCAAATCAATTTACAATTTATCAGATAAGAAATCCTTAATCCTATAATACGATTTTATTATCAAATATAACTTAATTTTCTTTTTAAACAAAGACAAATTTAATTATTTACATTGTATCAGTATTTACTGTATATTATCGGTGCTTTACTCTTTATTATGAAACAAAGCAGTTTTAGATGAATGCACTCTATCAAATAATTTAGAAAACACGTGAGGATTACTTTTACATATATGTATAGCTGCTTCCATTTGCATAATGAAGAGAGTGTTAGAACGTTTAATTAAAAAATCAGATCACAACTATCTATACTTTGGAGTCCAAACATTGCTCGGATACAGCGCTTTTGCATTTTAAATTCTAGATCTTTATCGGTGGAATCAGTAACCTACAAAGGTTAAAGTGCTCCTCAAGATGAATCAATCGAGCCCAAACTCGGTGGAATTATGTTATTTTGTCACAGAGATGCCATGACACCTTCCAGCTCTATCATCTGATCAGCTCTAAATCATCATAATATTGCATTGTCACGCGATATACGTGTGCATGCAAAATTTCAGCTCAATCGGAAACCGGGAAGTGGGTCAAATGTAACTTGCAAGATTTGATTACAGACAGAAAGACAGACAACGGGACATGTGAAACTAAATCAAAGCTTGTAAAAAAGTGCAGTCTATTACCATTTGTCTGGGCGTTCAGCCTCTTTGCAGACTGACTGACTATGGACGAATAGACAGACATAGACTCGCACGACACTTGACATAAGTAAAAAGACGACTAACGAGTGACTGATTGAATTTTCCTTGAATGCGAGTGTTTTTATTTCGACTAAGACAAAAATCCCTTTTAAAACCGTTCACCATTGCAATGGGTAATGGGAATAGTGAGCCCCAACATAAAATACTTATTCGTCTTATCGTGTGTGTTAGTGACTAACACTAGTGTCAGAGTTTTTAAACCGCCTTAAAGGCCTCTGACATGGTTTTAGGTAACGACCAATGTCAAAGACAGTGACCGGGACCGACGGCTTAACGTGCCCTCCGAAGCACGGATCATTTTACTTATCAGACATTAAATACTACGTCTGTGTTAAGCGATATCGGTAACAGCCGCAAAAGGAAGTTTCTCATATCATTCCTTAGCACAAAGGCAACAATGTGTCATGATACGTTCATACCGCATGCGATGTTAGTAAACAGAAAGTGAGCGCGCACAGCGCCATCTATTCAGTGAAAGGTGCAAGTTTGGTTCGGACGACGAAACATAGATGTCGTTACTGGTCGTGTAAAAACTTACATGTATTTAAACGACTTAAAAGCATCCTGCTTGATGGTTATCAATTCGAAGTTAAATCGAACCACGGGCTATACTAGATCACTATAGTATAATGATAATAAAATAACAGTAAAAAACATTCGGCATTTCCATACGTAAATGTGCAGAAGCGGCCCGGGCAATTTGTTTGCGTTTTTTTTTCTTCTTTTTTGACTGCTATTTTATTATCACCATACCTATTAATAGTACGTAGGTAATTTATGTTTGTTAACTCTTTCGTAAGCGTTACAATCCGTTACATGTTATAGTTTTAACGTCATCTTAGCATCTTTTTAGGCAACAATAATATGACAAAGCCCTTTTAGCATTTAGTTTCCTCTCAGCAGTGGTCGTTGCGAAGCGCTAGTACCGGTAGCCTATACAAACATACACTACACCTACACGTAATGTAAATTAGGCTTATTGACGTGAAAAATTAGTCTAATTACTGAAAAAACATTTGAATTTTGAACTTTTAGACTTTAGAAACTGAGATCTCCAAAATTGGTATGCAAGACGGACGTTACTGCGTTTCAGTGTCAAGCAAAATTGAGCAATAACGTATGATGATAATGTTTACTTTGGTTTACATAGAAACAGCACGTCACTATGGTACGAATAACTTATTATTTGATGGAGTAACTCCACTGTAACGGAGACCCTTGGCTCGCATCGCTCGTTTGGTCAATAACGCATTTTACGATAGATTCGTACTCACTATCATCGTCATCAGGTCTTTTTGTCTCCACTGCAGGAGCACGACCCTCTCTGTACTACCAGAGCCATACTTGGCCAGAGAAGCCAAAGGACTTGGCCTACACTCTCCACGCTGGTTAGACTGGAGAGGTCTCATGATGTTTATAAGCTTTGTTTAGCTTGTATTTCCTAAGTCGCCTTCCACGATATCCACTTGGACTTGGTTGGTCCTATTCTACTCTGCTGGAAACCACACGGCTTTACGCACTAGCAGAGATCACTGGTGCTACTGCTATCAAAAGTATAAATATGTCTAAAAGTCCATAACATTATTCATTTAAGGGGAAAGATTGTGTATACTACAAGCAGTAGGATAATCTTCCTTCGAAATATTAAAATCTTAGTAATGTATTTAGTTCCGATTATTAAAAACACCCGGCAAATTTAGTCATATCCATACTTTTGATAGCAATAGCACGACCTCCGTGGCGTAGTGGTCACCATGCTAGTCCGCCACCCAGAGGTCCCGGGTTCGATTCCCGGTCAGGGTAAGTTGGATAATGGCCTTTTTCAAATTATCCTGGGTCTTGGATGTTTATCTATATACTAGCCGAAGCCCGCGACTTCGTTCGCGTGGACTTTATGTCTCTGGAAAATGCTCATCAGGCTGAACAACTTTTATTAAGTTTAACTTTTTTAATGTACAGACAAATTTTTTTTTACTGTTTTATTATATGTATAGATATAGATAGATGTATTTGTTATATAATATAGTATCGTTGAGTTAGTATCCCGTAACACAAGTCTCGAACTTACATTGGGGTTAGCTCAATCTGTGTGATTTGTCCATACATATTCATTTATATTTATTTAGCACCCGTGATTCCGATCTCTACTCACTAGTGACATACTTACTCGTACATGAACAGTAGTTACGCAGGTCATCTGATGTGTTGAGAATACAAACAAAAATAAAAACATTCCGACATGAAACAGAGGCCCACTATCTATGCCACTGAGTCATCGCGAAAAATCATACGCGCTCGGTTCACATGACGCAAGGCATTATCTTATCAAAGGAACTTTAAACTATTGCTCTTTGAGATTTTTAACCGAATTCCGTAAAAGGAGCCGTGTGGTTTTCGGCACAGCAGAATCGGAACACTCCAATTCTTCCCGTGGATGTCGTGGAAGGCGACTTAGGAATCACCACTAAACAAAGCCTATAAACAATAATAGGAAGTCTCCAACGATGAGTGTGTAGGCCAAAGCTTTTGGCTGCTCTGGCCAAGTATGGCTCTGGTAGTTCAGAGAGGGTCGTGCTCCTGCAGTGAAGGCTAAAAAGACGTGATGATGATGATAATGATGATCAATTATTCGAAGACGACTGGACCAATTTGGATTATTCTTTTTTTTTTTTAAAGGGTACACTTGCGATGTGGTCCCATAGAAACGGTCGGTTTTTAGTTTGGAAAAATATTTTATGTATAATTGCTAGTATTATTTAAAATATATATGTATTATTGAACGATCAAGCGAAGTTCTCCGTGTTTACTTAAATTATCCGGCGTTTGTATATATGTATGTATGTTTGTTCGACAATAACTGGAGTATCTTAGAGCGAAGCTTTGGCAGATGGGAGCTATAGACAATATTTTAAGGGGACGCACCGTGAAAATGGGCATTATCTATTTCTTATTTCTCAGCGAATACCAGAAATTTAAAACTGATACTTGCTAATAGCATACTAGAACGCTTTTCTAGCATAATTGTGGTTGTGGATACACGATTAGCTAATTTTTGTAACACAAACTTGCTCATCAAAAACACCTCTACCAAAACATATACGGTCTAATTTCTCACAAACGAGAGGGACTTCAGCTTTGAAACTTTTTATGCAGATCAGTAATTATGTAATCTTCAAAATTGTGGTACAAATTTTTTTTTGATGCTTTAGTTTTAATTTTAGAGCCATTTTTCTATAATTGATCAGTTTTGCGTGGCTTTAGATTTCAGTCATATAAGCCCTTTTGCCTTCCTGAAAAATATTGTACTTGCCGTCTTGCTTTTTCGTGAGTGTATTTAAATAAACTGTTCTTGTTGCACAGATTTTTGACAGTTATACATGAAATTGTCAGATGGCCGATGGGCCTCACGAAGCAAGGACGCGTCGCTCTTCACAAAAAAAATGACATTTGATTTCGTAAAATTATTGTCACAGTGTAAAATAATATCACGAATATATATGAGTCGAACAGTCTGTAAACAAATGTGCGAGTAACTTTCTTACACTGTGTCACTTGTCATAATGTCAAAGGAAGTGTCAAAGCATAGCGTGGCATAGATTGATTACCTTACAGACATGGTCGGCATAGATTTTTTTTCATACAAGTAATGTAAACATACAATATCGATTAATAATATTTTATTTTTATTTAATTACCAGTTTTGTGGCAATAAATGATTTTATAATTGCCAAATAAACTAAATATATAAAATAGGGAAAAAATATTGTAGCTCCCATACAAGATTTATTTTCTCGACTAATCCATCGTGTAGGGTATCGTTAAATAGGTCTTTCAAAATATTTTGAGCTTCTGAACAACATTTTTCGACTTAGGGATCCGTTTCTGATATATTTGGTTTTATTAAAAGTTAAAAGAAAACTATCAATCCTAATTAGGGTACACAAATTAAAATTAGTTTTTAGACTTTCTAATCGATATGGATTGTTGTATCGATATTGTGAAGGTTTTTCGAGATCCATTATCGATAGTCAAATTAAAGATAGAGTTATACTATACAACACTTGTAGAAATATTTTTAATAGACACATCTTCCTAGGAAATGTATAAATTTCAACTGTCTGTCTATCACAGTTCTCGAGAAAAAGTCTGGTGACGCAGATAGACAGTGAAATCTTAGTAATAGGGTATCGATTTTACCATTTAGGTACGGAACCCTAAAATGATAAAAGATCTAGTTTAACTTTCATAGAGTGGGTAAAAATAAAGGACTGAATTACCCTTTCTTGGCACTTGTTTTAAATTTTGCCCATTGTTTACTGTAGCATAACAGCCAAATAAACGTGTATTAAGCGACAAATCTGGATATATAATATTGCTCTCCTAGCATTTACAGTACATAGATGCTCCGCAAATTCGACGTCAGTTTAGAATAAATGTAGTGCCCACAGTAGTGCCAATATACAACGTGGAAGGGGCATACCCGTAATAAATCGAACCACGGGCTACACTAGACCACTTAATATTAGTATAATGACAGTTAAAAACGTTAAAAAAATATTCGGCACTTCTATACAAAAGTGTGCAGCCGCCCGGCCGATTTGTATGGGAATGTCGAATTTATTTTTGTTTTTTGAATGTTATTTTAATATCATAAAATATAGTGATCTAGTATAGCCTGTGGTTCGATTTATTACGGGTATGTCTCTTCCATGTTGTATATTAATTGTTTTTTCAACATACTTGCTCGTAAAGTGGATCTCATTGAATTTCATCGGCTTTAGACATATATAAAGTAGCTCATAAAACACGCTTGCGTTATAAACGTAAATAGTGAAGTTATATTATGCAACAACAATATTTTTTTTTCTCAAATTCCGAACACGCCCACTGCCTTGTGGCATCAGCTAGTAATGGTTGGTCAGCCGCGCTGATTTTAATAAGTATTACGGTGGGAAAGCAGCCGTGTGCTTCACAGTTTCATGGTTGAGTTTATTTAACCGTTCCTTTACCGCTAATACCAGACACAATAGTAAGACAATGAACGTGGCCATTTATAAATATGGTGCGTGTCTTTACTTGTTAAAATAAAAATCAGTTTAGATATACGTGTGTTGAAAAACGTGCGATATACGTGCGTATATTGGTTAAACACTCTCGGCTCGGGCAAGCAGCGGCCGGCGAGTGCTAAGACACTTCTATCCATTTTCCTATGTTAGGGCAATCCTGTAGGTTAGGTTATGTTAGAACTGCGACCAACACACGCACGAGCCGAGCGAGCAAAGTGAGCGTGCCGCGGTAGCGGCCGGCGAGTGCTAAGACACTTCTATCCATTTTCCTAGGTTAGGGCAATCCTATAGGTTAGGTTATGCTAGAACTGCGACCAACACATGCACAAGCCCAGCGAGCGAAGTGAGCGTGCCGCGGCAGCGGCCGGCGAGTGCTAAGACACTTCTATCCATTTTCCTAGGTTAAGGCAATCCTATAGGTTAGGTTATGTTAGAACTGCGACCAACACACGCACGAGCCGAGATAGCGAAGCGAGCGTGCCGCGGCAGCGGCCGGCGAGTACTAAGACACCATTATCCATTTTCCTAGGTTAGGGCAATCCTATAGGTTAGGTTATGTTAGAACTGCGACCAACACACGCACGAGCCGAGCGAGCGAAGAGAGTTATTATGTGTACCGTTACAAATTGAAACATGTTTTTATGAACAGTTTCATCAATAACTTAAAATTTTATATGAAATGTTAGTTCGATATACCGTTTTTCTATAAAAGAAAACCATTTTAAAATATATATTTTTTAAAATGTTGTTATTATAATATGAAACTGCGATGATAAACTATTCGTTTTATTAGGAAAAAATATATTTTATATATTAGCCATATATAAAAAATAAGTGCGTATAACAAACGAAAATTTGAGGAACGAAATCATCTATCAATGTTAATACGTACATTATGTGATTGCGAGTATTGCGACATATTAATGTATTATCTTCAGCCCACCTGCATTGGCTTATTGTAATAAAATTATCCGCAACATACTGCCAGGCGCTATATCAAAAGTTTGTTATATCTAATGATAATTATATATTTAGAATCTTCTATTAATCGATTCATAAACGTAATAATTATTATGTTTAATAATATATCTAGAGAAAGTTTATTATACGTAACGACCAATAGATTTCGAAAACTTTATACGACTTTAAATGTATACGAAAGGTTTGTTAGATGGAATAATTATTATTTAAACGATTTTATGGGTTTGAAAAGTATGATTTACGATTTTTATCTTAATTGATAATTATACCAACGAAAATTATATATTTCGTTGGTATTTATTCAAAATAATATATATTTTGTTGTTCTATCTTATATTACTTACCCCTTTTTTATATAGTTACGTATTTACCCCTTACTTATTTTGTACAACATGCTGACTTTTCAATGGTTTTCGAAAAAAATTCGTATTGTGAATAAATTCCTCGATCCATATACGTAATCCAAATTGTGTATGACATAAGATAAACAAATCGAGACCACATAGTTATGTCCGACCAAAACTACCGCATGACCTCGATGAACTTCGGCCGGCCGGACGGAGGCGATGCCTGGCGGTAGTACTAATGGATCTCACGATTTTACTTTGTTTTTAAATTTTTATTTACTAGCTAATTAAATTTTACTAACGATCCTTATAAAGTGGCCCTTGGTCCAAAAAAGAATAAAAAATTACCGTGTATATTTTAAAATTGAAATAAATTATTTCTGTTTTATCTAAAGGCTGACCGGTAGACAATGCGTTAGCATTAAGTCCACCTTTTGTACCATTACGGTCATTTAAGATTTAATAAATAAATAAATTTTCCCATTGCGATCTTTTTCTCCACGTGTCGTTGGCTCAAACTAATAAATATTGATCTTTCATTATGAATTTCGAACATTCTAGACTTCCCTCCAGAATGTTAGTCATTGCTCAGATTTCTTATTGAAAGCCAATACCTCTGGTTTATTGATCTAGTAGGCGTGATAAGTCTCAGTTTTAAAAATATAACGTAACTATTAGATTACGTGACATGACCTTTTTCAATTCTTTACAAAAAAATAACATGTTACACAAAAAGTAAACATACTAGTGATACTTTTTATTACGTCATGTTTTTCATACTGTGACCTCTATATATTTTTAACTCTATTTGCATTGCGTTTAGACATTACTACAAACCTAGCGGAAAAGGACGGACAACTTTTGAATCAATTTTGACAGATTTTGAAAAATAAAAACGTAGAGCCAAGCCTTAAGTTCGAACATGTGAAAGGAAAGAGGGGAGGCTTTTGTCCAGCAATGGAACACGAATAGCTAATTAAAAAAAAAACTTGCTAGCTCGATCTGTGTAATTTATCCGTATACATTTATTTATAGAATAGACAAATCTGTCAAATGGTTGTCGAGGTGTTGTAAAGGCGTCTCGAGTTAACAATTCGGATAAATCTACTAGTAGACAGTACATATCCCATCCTTAATAACTCATTCTTTTTTTCGCCTAGCCTCCATGTGTACCCACCGCTATCAGTCCGCAAGGCTTCCTCAAACACGCAACGCTAGTCTAAATCTACAAACGGTCGCGTCCTGACGCATTTTTACCGCAAAATCGGTAAAAAAATCTGCAAAAATGCACAAACCAGTGTAGTTCTGTTACATTTTCCCGCGTTCAGTGTCAGTACTTTTTCAATTCCTTGTCCTCGACAAGGATATTTGAAAAAAGAATTCTAGTGTCGAAAACTTTGTTGCGCGAAAAGTTTTTAACTTTTAACACTGGCTGGTGAGGATGCAGTGGAATGTTACAGTCGAGTGATTTCATGTCATAGTGGAGTTGAGTGAACAGTTATTAAAATCTAAGTGAATCACGGTTATTTATGAATGTTTTTTTGAAGAAACCTCAGTGGTTAAAACATTAAAGAGTGTTTGACGTAGTGGACTGTATATTTCGGCGATACACTTTATTTTTGGAACTATGAATGGAGCCAAATACAGGTATGACGTCACTGCAGTTATACGTCATTATCTTATCATTGTACTTCTTTTAAACGTGTATATTCGATAATGTATTTTTTTCTTGTTTGATGTATGGCGCCTTAACTGAAGATGAATTTTAGTTGAAATTTTGTTTAAAAATCTAACTTTTATGTAATTACTTATATTTTCCTACATAATTAAATGAGCCAAGTAGTTCGAGGGATTTTCAAATATGGGGTAAAGAGTCGTTCACAACATCAAAAAACGACCAAGTGCCAGTAGGTCTCGGTAGTAATAGGGCCCCTATGCGTCTCCGTTAACCGTCTCCGCACCTCTCCCCTTTCTCGCCTTGTCGAGTGTGTTGAGCGCACGCACACATTGACGTGTGCACGGATGTATAGTTTCGTTTGTAGTAGTAGCACAGGTATGGCACTTCATAGAAACGGAGCAGCATATATACCCAGTACTACTACAAACGAAACAATCCGTCCGCGCACACGTCAAATGTGTGAGTTAAACAATCAGGGTCGCCACCACAGAATTTGTTGCATTGCTTACCTGTTTTCATCACTCGGAAATCTATAAAATTTTCGTTATTTATTGTTTTCCGTGGATAAACAATGATAATGTGCGCAGTTTTTCACCATTATAATTCAATAATCATAAGTGATTTGCGTAATGTCAACGTGCGACTACCAATAACCCTGTTTTACTGGCGCTTACACCTCACAATAACGGGGGAGGGGTTGTGGGGACGCCAGATTGCGGGGGACGGTGCGAGTTTCCGTTCTGTATGTAATATTATTATTAATTCTGTGGTAGTAGTACGCATTGTACTCCTTTTGTACGAAGTGCCATACTTGTGGTTTTGTGGTTTAGATTCAACCGAGCTCTTCCGTTCTTCAGAAAGCACGTAAACCCGTTGGTCCCGGCTGTCATCATTGGCAGTCGTCAGGCTAAGTCAGATGCCTTTAGACAGGTAAATCTTTGACGACCTCCGTGGCGTAGTAGTCACCGTGCTAGTCTGCCACCTAGAGGTTCCGGGTTCGATCCCCGGTCAGGGCAAGTTGGAAAATGGCCTTTTTCAATTTTTCCTGGATCTTGGATGTTTATCTATATATGCATTTGTTATAAAATATAGTATCGTTTAGTTAGTAGGCATCCCATAACACAAGTCTCGAACTTACTTTGGGGTAATCAGTGTAATTTGTCCCTATATATATTTATATATTTATTTATTTTTTATAATCTGACACCAGGGTTGGCCAACATACACGAAATACAAGCAAAAATGGTCTGTATTCTCACTCATTCCCTCGATTGGACTACATACGTAACAATATAAATAGTATTTGGTACAGATAATAATATAATGATAATGGGCTAGTTAACTTTGTTGTTCTCGTTAGTTAAGTTGATGACTTGTAAACTGGGCACTTCACAAAGCAATAAATAATGATATGAGAAGTAAAGCTTGACTAGTTATACGTTTAAATAAATCAGGCCAAGTGCGTGTCGGGCCATGCGCAGTGTTAGGTTCCGTAGTTGAGTGTACGCCACAAAAAAATTAAAACGTATAAAAACTACTTTACTATTGAATTTGTATGAAATTTTTCATTTCCGAGTACATTTTATAAGTTTGTCGTCTACAACCCTTTTTAATTTGTTAACCCTACTTAGCCCTAATAGATATACTACTTCTGTGATTTTTTTCATATGTTCATATAATTTAAAATTGTGTCTTGAACAAACCCTAATTAACCCTTCAAACTATTTTACAGTTTAAAATGAGAACGTGAAGCTTTTCTAGCCAAAACTGGCCGTTTTTCGCAAGTGTGTGTAGAAAAGCTTCACGTTTTCACTTTAAACTGTAAAAGTAGATCATAAAATAGTTTGAAGGGTTATCTAGGGCTTAGTCAAGACACAATTTTAAATGATATCTCCGTTTCCTTTCGAATTATTTATTAAAAATGGGGGCAACACAGGCCCCCGAAAAATTTCAAGTATTAGACGATGCGGCTTGCAACCTATCACTATTTTGATTCCTATTTCCACCTTGCCCATCATCACGCTCAAAGTGGCTTTCGAGTCATTACGGCCCTGGGCTTTGTCTGCTTAGAGCCGCAAGATCCAAAATGCTCTGTCTTATTACTTATAAAGATGTGATATGAATGTATGTAAAAAATATACTTACACGTAGTACTCGTATCTTTTACTATACATTACTTGTAGTAGAACACTGTTGTTTGTTTGTAATACCAGCAACTGCAACACATATGGTAATCAACGACTAAACGATCATTATCTACTATTCTTTAACCTCGAGTATTCTACCCGCAGGGAAATGCTTATAGTTTCCGCATTATTATATCTTCTATACATCTATATCTATACATATAATAAAACAGTAAAAGAAGTGTGTCTGTACATTAAATATATTTCCAAAAAAAATATTGGGGGCGATGGAGACGTCGTAATAGAGTAAGAATTTAAAAAAAAATGTCTGTCTGTTTGTCTGTATGTCTGTTTGTCTGTTTGTCTGTTTGTCTGTTTGTCTGTTTGTCTGTTTGTACACGCTAATCTCCGGAAATACTGGACGGATTCAAATGAAACTTTTTTTGTTATATAGCTATTAAGCCTGGGCAACATATAGGGTATAAATGATTTTGGAAAATGGAACGCCTGATGCAGAACTATAATGGTCCAGCTAAACTATAAGAGATATAAAAATGCCGCCTTAGTAAAAGTTGCTCAGCCTGATGAGCATTTTCCAGAGACATAAAGTCCACGCGAACGAAGTCGCGGGCTTCAGCTAGTATTAAATATGTATATTACTATGCTGTAGTGTGCACCAAGTATGTTATATTAAATCTATGAAATAATATGCCGGGTCCAGTGCTGCCTCCATTTAAATTAACGGAGATACAATTTAAAATGTTGTCTTCACAAACTGTAAACAGTAGTTCATAAAATAGTTTGAAGGGTGGTCGTGGTCTTCTTTATCGTGTGTGTTAGTGACTAACACTAGTGTCAGAGTTTTAAAACCGCCTTAAAGGCCTCTGACATGGTTTTAGGTAACGACCAATGTCAAAGACAGTGACCGGGACCGACGGCTTAACGTGCCCTCCGAAGCACGGATCATCTTACTTATCGGACAATCAGGTGATCAGCCTATAATGTCCTAACCAAACTACGACAACAACACAAAGTCGTTGCCCCCGCCGGGAATCGAACCCGTGACCTCCGGGTATGAGCCGAACGCTCTAACCACTACACCACGGAGGCAGTTAGGGCGTGGTCAAGACACAATTTTAAATTAAATCGACATGTGAAAAAATTCACGGCAGTCGTATATCTATCAAAGCTATGTGCGAAGATAAGCTTCTTCTTACTTTTCTAGAAGACAAGAAAATACTTAAAATGTAGAAGCTGATTCTTTTCGCACGCAGATCGTAGAAGTTGGTCGAGGGAGTGAAAATGCGAAACCCATCGCTATTTTGATTCCTTATTCCACCTTTTTGCTGAAAAAGTGGCTTTTGGGTCTCGCGGCCAGCTGTCTGCATAGAGCCGCAAGACCCGAAATGCCCCTGTCTGCCCCGTAAAGACGTGATAGAGTGATGTTCACTGTCAAAAGTGCAATCAGTCACAGCATAGTTACCTTTTGTGACTAAATAATAGTATGCGACACACTTTCCCATTCAAAATGTTGCTCGAATGTGTGTCATGTCGTTTTGGTGAGTGAAATCAAAATTGGCTTTTGTTACTGAAAAATGGTAATTTAAAATTTTATTTTGAATAAACTTTCACCCATTTTGTAGCTATGTTTAGGGTAATACTTCAATTTTCCGGGGTTCAATGCCATTTCAAATCATTTATTGAAAAGAAAATCATTTAAAGTTTTGTCTTGATACATACATACTATCACGTCTTTATCCCTAACGGGGCAGACAGAGCATTTTGGGTCTTGCGGCTCTATGCAGAGCCCAGGGCCGCAAGACCTAAAAGCCACTTTTAGCGTCACGGTGGGCGAGAAGATGGAAAAGCAATCAATACAGTGATGGGTTGCTAGCCGCATCGCCTGTTAATATGATTCGCATTTTCGCCCATTCCCTCGATCGGCTTTTACGATCTGCGCGGGAAGAGAAGCAGCTGATACATTCTATGTTTTTTCTTTTCTCCTAGACCAGCATGGAAGAGTCTTGATCAAGCCCTAGATAGTCCTTCAAAGTATTTTTTGAACTTCTGTTTACAGTTTAAAGTGAAACTGCCACTTTTGGCTTATGTGCGAAGAAAAGTACACGGTGTAGTTCAAAAAATAGTTTAAAAGGTTATCTAGAGCTTGGTCAAGACACAAATTTAAATGATATCTCCGTTTTCTTTCCAATAATAAATTTTAAATGGGAGTGGCACAGGACCCCGACAATATTATAGCACCTAGGCGGCCGAGCTTTGCTCGGTTACATCTCAAACAATAACTACATTTTTCTAAACTTGTCTAAAAAGAATACAATATAAAAAATTATATATAAATTTGAACATAAAAAAAACAAAAGTTAGTCACCGAGTGGGATTCGAACCCGTAACACTTTTTCTAGCGGTCGGTATCCTTAACCACTGAGCTAAAATCAAGGCGGTCGACGCGACGAAATTAGCGACCATATTCTGCGTGGAAAGAAAAACGCATGAAAACTCGAAAACACGAGTTTTCCCGAACACAAAACTAATCTAGATCGATTGTTTACCCCCAAAAACCCCCATATACAAATTTTCAGCGAAATCGTTAGAGCCGTTTTCGAGATCACAGAAATATATAAATAAATATACAAGAATTGCTCGTTTAAAGGTATAAGATTATTTTGTTCATCTCTTGAACTCTAAGGCCTACCAGTGACCTGGCGTAGGCCAAACGATTATTAGTAGAACAAACACGTGTTGCATTCAATAATTAGTTCTAATGATGACTACGCCCTACAACGTTAGTCATACATTGCTAATCAATCATACATGTTTGCGTATTCCGTAATCGCTGCTTCCTTTTATGTTTGCAGTATTGGTTGTATGAAGCATGGTGTTATAGGTTTGACGCCTATGTCTGTCTGTCTGTCTGTCTGTCTGTCTATCCTTGGTATCGTAGCTGTGGATCAAATCCATGCGGTTTCTACATCGTCTTTATAGTCTCCATTGCAGGAATACAAAGAGGGTCGTGCTCTCTTTGTCCTACTGTGGTTCTAAGCTACGTTTGATGAACATTGGTTCAGCCGTTTAAAAGTTATTGGGTGATAATGCTTCAAAGTCGTTTTTTTTTCATTTCCCTGACAAATAAACTTGTAAAACCTTCATAAGCTAGATTTATGGGGGAGGCGTATGTTCAGCAGTGAAACGGTGGCTGATAATGAAGCTATTTAGACGCAGTTATTCAGGTTTTATCTGCTATAACAAGTTATTCTACGCATTTGATACTATTATAGTTAATTGGCCGACGACTAAGAAACAATGGATTGCGTTTGTTACTGTACGTGCTATGATTAGATTATTAAGTAGGTACTAGCCGAAGCCCGCGACTTACTTCGCCTTTACTTTATGACCCCGGAAAATGCTTATCAGGCTGAATAACTTTTGCTAAGGCACAAGGCGCCCTTTTAATAATATTCCCAAAGACTAGTGTCTTTGAGAATATTTTATGAAAGGGCGTTCCATAGCTGCACGGCGAGTTTGAATTATTGTTCAAGAATCCCACCAAAAGCCACATTGGCGTGAAGATGGAAAATACAATACAAATAGTACAAACTACTAGGCCAAAATCCACAGGGACACATTTTGGATCACGGCCATTTAAAATATAACATACAATTGTTTAGTACCTATCTTTGTATGTATGAATGTAATGCAGCACAGGACTGAGATGGGTGGCGTCGACGAAGAGAGGCCTATGCTCAGCAGTGGCGAAAGAAGGGCTGGGATGGTGCTGATGATTGTTTAGGTCAAATCAATTTTCAATTAGTTATCCTTAGCCGATTTAGCTGAAAATTTGTAAAAGTCAATGAGCTGTTCTGATGATTACAATTCTCTTCTTCTCGAATCGATTTAAGAAGTGCAGATTTTAATGGAAGGTCTATGAATAGATCTCGAATAGATTCAAGTGCAGATTTTTTTTTCTATGAATAAACTGGAAGTATGTCTACTTATGTACTACATGTTTGGTAGGTTAGGTAGACGGTACGGTACACCCCATCGCTAAAGGTCGACCTTAGTCACCGTCACGCCCTGTAACAGGGTGTGGGATGGGACAGCCCCGCTATTTTTATACCGTGACGATATTGCCCTTTAGAAAGGGGTTTATGTAATGAAATTGAATTGGTAGTTGCTACATCACTTTCCGATATATTTATAAATTATCTACACTCCGTATAATATGACTTATTTAGTACAATACTACCGATTTTAGGAGCACAGATTTTTGCACTTAATAAACGGGTAGATGAACTCACTAATTTAATAAGTCCGATTTTTAACCATCGACAAGAAAGAGGGGTATTATAAGTCGACGCTAATGTCTGTTAGTCTGTCTGTGGCATTGTAGCATTCGAACGGACGGACCGATTTAGATGCGGTTTCTTTATGTACGTGAAAGGAAGTTTCCTGGCGAAATGGCTGACCGTTTAAAAGATGAGTTAACGCTTGAAACTCAGGGTTTTTCTGAGCAAATTATAGATGGCGCGACGGATATCAATTAGAACATTTAGTTCCGCTTTACTCATCACTAGATGGCGTTCTTGATAGTCGAAATTTTTTTTAGTTTGCCTAGCAAATAAACATGTTATAAATACTGGGGTATTTCTATAACAGAATTTCATCAAGTCATCAAGTCTTTTTAGCTCCACTGCATTAGCTCGACCCTCTCTGTACTACCGGAGCCATACTTGGCCAGAGCAGTCAGAGGACTTGGCCTACACTCTCCTCGCTGGCCAGACGGGTTGGAGAGGTCTCACTGATGTTTGTAAGCTTTGTTAGCTTGTATTTCCTAAGCCGCCTTCTACAACATCCACGGGAATAAGACTTGGAGGTCCTTTTCTCCTCTGCCGGAAACCACATGGCTGTAACAACATAACCGTAATATTTCCAAATTGTGACACTGTCTTTGAGGTACCGAGGGTTATCTCACTATATAAGCTTTGTTTAGCTTGTATTTTCTAAGCCGCCTTCTACGACATCCACGGGAAGACTTTCTCCTCTGCTGGAAACCACACGGCTACAACAACATAACCGTAATATCTCCAAATTGTGACACTGTCTTTGAGGTACCGAGGGTTATCTCACTATACAAGCTTTGTTTAGCTTGTATTTCCTAGTCGCCTTCTACGACATCCACGGGAAGACTTGGAGGTCCTTTTCTCCTCTGCCGGAAACCACATGGCTGTAACAACATAACCGTAATATTTCCAAATTGTGACACTGTCTTTGAAGTACCGGGGGTTATCTCACTATACAAGCTTTGTTTAGCTTGTATTTCCTAAGTCGCCTTCTACGACATCCACGGAAAGACTTGGAGTGGTCCTATTCTACTCTGCCGGAAACCACACCAACAACATAACCGCAATATCTCCAAATTGTGACACTGTCTTTGAGGTACCGAGGGTTATCTCACTATATAAGCTTTGTTTAGCTTGTATTTCCTAGTCGCCTTCTACGACATCCACGGGAAGACTTGGAGTGGTCCTATTCTACTCTGCCGGAAACCACACCAACAACATAACCGCAATATCTCCAAATTGTGACACTGTCTTTGAAGTACCGAGGGTTATCTCACTATACAAGCTTTGTTTAGCTTGTATTTCCTAAGTCGCCTTCTACGACATCCACGGGAAGACTTGGAGTGGTCCTATTCTACTCTGCCGGAAACCACACGGCTACAACAACATAACCGTAATATCTCCAAATAGTGACACTGTCTTTGAAGTACCGAGGGTTATCTCACTATACAAGCTTTGTTTAGCTTGTATTTCCTAATTCGCCTTCTACGACATCCACGAGAAGACTTGGAGGTCCTTTTCTCCTCTGCCGGAAACCACATGGCTGTAACAACATAACCGTAATATTTCCAAATTGTGACACTGTCTTTGAAGTACCGGGGGTTATCTCACTATGCAAGCTTTATTTAGCTTGTATTTCCTAAGTCGCCTTCTACCACATCCACGGGAAGACTTGGAGGTCCTATTCTCCTTTGCCGGAAACCACACGGCTAGAACAACATAACCGTAATATCTCCAAATAGTGACACTGTCTTTGAAGTACCGAGGGTTATCTCACTATGCAAGCTTTATTTAGCTTGTATTTCCTAAGTCGCCTTCTACGACATCCACGGGAAGACTTGGAGGTCCTTTTCTCCTCTGCCGGAAACCACATGGCTGTAACAACATAACCGTATTATTTCCAAATAGTGACACTGTCTTTGAAGTACCGGGGGTTATCTCACTATACAAGCTTTGTTTAGCTTGTATTTCCTAAGTCGCCTTCTACGACATCCACGGGAAGACTTGGAGCTCCTTTTCTCCTCTGCCGGAAACCACATGGCTGCAACAACATAACCGTAATATCTCTAAATAGTGACACTGTATTTAAAGTACCGGGGGTTATCTCACTATACAAGCTTTGTTTAGCTTGTATTTCCTAAGTCGCTTTCTACGACATCCACGGGAAGACTTGGAGTGGTCCTATTCTACTCTGCCGGAAACCACATGGCTGTAACAACATAACCGTAATATCTCCAAATTGTGACACTGTCTTTGAAGTACCGGGGGTTATCAAGATGGCCGCCCGCTTTGACGGCGACATTCAGTCTGGTTCCATTGCTTATCACGCCCTAGTTCTGTTGAATATAATTTTTAATATGTTTTTTTACTTTTGATAAAAAAAGAGACATCTCTCTTTTTTGTCAGAAGTAAAAAGTAAGTACAATACTTTCGATTCCGTGAAAATGTGAGGTTACCATTAGATTTGATTAGATTGTCAATTTTTTATTACTAGCTTTTATTTAGCTTGCAATGTATCTTGTATGTATGAATGTTTGTTTAGGTCAATTCTTGCAACTTAATTTTCTACCAGTTATCCTCAACCGATTTAGTTGAAGTTAGTACACTTATGTAAGTAGGATGACCATACAATATTTTGAAGTCAATGAGTTGTTCTGATGATGGAGCCAGGAGATATTCGACGATACTCAGTTATAAAACAACGTATAAACCTCATTGAGTAGCACTCGTTCGATTTGTCTTGACGAGCACTTTATGGTAGACGATGCCTCAGATCACGGAGACGGAAGGTGATCGATGGAACTCAGTAATAAAACGACGCAACTCTATCGAGTTTGGGGTTATGTCATTTGTCTGAATAAGACCTTTGTCATCACAATATATACAAGCCAGTACAAAAAATTTAATTTTTTCCTAAAACTTATTTCATGTCTGTATGTCGACCACTTTGTTTACACGCCTGGACTAATTTGAAAAATTCCTTAATTGTTTGAAAGGGTAGGGCAGTAAGGGTAAAAAATCGGTTGTATAGTTTGCTGTTGAAGTCGGTTCTTAGTTTAAAAAAAAATGTTTATATTATTAAAGGCAATCTTATAAAAAGAGATGTCTCACGTGTTTCATCACGTCGTGTAGATTGGAATTCATATCAGTATGTACACGTAAACGTCGGTTGGTTGCGATGGCCAGATTGGACGGTGTCATGCAGTATGTGTCAAGTCAGTAGACAGATTTAATTTTTTTTAACTGTCTTCTAAAACAGAAAGAGGTTATCAATACGTCGCGATCTTTTTAGGGTTCCGTACCTAAAGGGTAAAAACGGGACCCTATTACTAAGACTTCGCTGTCTGTCCGTCTGGCCGTCTGTCCGTCTGTCCGTCTGTCCGTCTGTCCGTCTGTCCGTCTGTCTGTCACCAGGCTGTATCTCAAGAACCGCGACAGCTAGACAGGTAAAATTTTCCCAAATTATGTATTTCTGTTGCCGCTATAACAACAAATACTAAAAACAAAATAAAATAAATATTTGAGGGGGGCTTCCATACAAAACCCTGGATTTTTATATATAAAGGTACGGAACCCTTCGTGCGCGAGTCCGACTCGCACTTGGCCGGTTTTTTCAAATGGGGGCAGCACTGAACCCCGGCAAATTCAGGAAGCCCATTTAACGGCGATGTAGTTGTTAAGCCATTTCTATTTTGATTATTTTTGCAACCTTCTCGCCGACCATCATGCTAAAAGTGGCCTTTAAGTCTTGCGGCCCTGGGCTCTGTCTGCTTAGAGCCGCAAGACCCAAAATGCTCGTGATCGTATAGTCTGCTTTAAAAAACTTTGCCTCAGACATAAAACATGCGAAAACAAGTAATTCGATATAAAAAAAACGACGGGTTGCACTCTGGGAGTGCCGGCAGAAGTGAAAACTTGAATATTAACGTTGTGCATTTTTGATATTGTAGCACGCTGTAACATAAACACACACGAACATTCGCGCAAGCGCCCTGCGCCGCCTAAACGAAACAGCAGGCGCAGGCATATATTTTTGCCGCGCCGTAGAAAGAGAGGGGGATACTCCCTCTCCTACGCAGCGCCAGCTGTCTACTCTCCATCCGTCTTACGAATTTTCGATAAGGTCACGTGTCCTGACGCGAGTTTAACATTTTTTACCCATTCCAAAAAAAGTGCACAACGCCGCTAAAGAAGTTTTCACTTCAAAAATGTTTTTTAAACAAGCTATTTTCTAAAACAATGTCTTAGGATAAAGTGCTCCTCAAGAAGAATCAATCGATCCCAAACCCGGTGGGGTTATGTTGTTTTATCACAGAGATACCATAACCACCTTCTAACCCCATCATCAGATCAGCTCCATGTCATCATAATATTGCGTTGTCACGCGATATACGTGTGTGGGCAAACTTTCAGCTCAATCTGAAACTGGGAAGTGGGTCATATTTAACTTGCAAGATGTGATTCCAGACAAACAGACAGAGAGTCAAGTAAAACTATATAAAAGCTACATACATTTTCGAATCTTATTTAAAATAACTGTTATTTAGATTAAATCTTAATCGTCTACATCGAATCAGTTAATGGCGTAAGTATTTCGCAAAGTAACCGTTTGATTTCTAATTTTTTTACCTAGTAAACAACTGTAGTATCAGTCAAAGTTTGCGCCTAGGTAGACATCGACAAGTGAGATTTGGTTTGTTTTGTTTTTATATATAAAAGTGTGGTGATTTTAAAGATATCCCGTAATATTTATAAAAAAATAACACATGTTTGTTAAATTTATTTTAATTAAAGTATGTTTTGGCCCTGTTACTCTTTTCTATATTTGATATGTCAAGAAAAATAAGTTGAGCAAACATTTATAAATTTTTAAGAGGTTAGAGTGACCGGTGGTAAGAGAAAGACATATTAATTTAATTATTTTAAGTGCAATAAAGTTTTTAAATAAATAAATAAATTAATGATATTAGGTATATTTTTTTCATGGTCGGGTTATATAGGCACACTTCAAATTGCATCATAAATGAGTGTGCCTATAAACCGACCTAGAAAAAAAATTACGTAATATCATTAATGTGTAGTTGTATGTACTATATCTTTGGTTTTTCGTGTGTAGGTCATTCAGATTGACCAAATTGCCTAAAGGCATCTGACATACCTTGACGACTGCCATCTAGTAAATGACGCTAAGGATTAACGGCTTAAGAGTCCCCTTACCCTAGACCAAAATACAACTTTCCATACAAACGTAGTCTACGTTTTATTTCAAAACGACATGTCCGATTTCGGCAAAATTTTGTAATTTCAAAGATATTGCAATTATCTAGGGTTATTATTGGTTTCCTACGGTAAAAATATGAACTTGAAATGGAATATAGTGTTTTATATCATTTTTGACCATCAGTATGGGAAACTTCTAAATCGTTATATTTTCTTTCCAGTTCATAATTTTACCGTGGGAAACCAGTTATAAACCTAGATAATTGCAATTTCATTACAATTACCAATTTTTTGCGGAATCTGACATGTGGTTTTAAAATTAAGCGTAAACTACGTTTGTATGAAGAAGTCTAGGGTAAGGGGACTCTTAACTAACCGTTTGATTTCTCAATTCTGTAGAAAATAGCTGTAGTGTTTGTGTGTCAAAGTTTACGCCTGGGCAGACACCGTTAGGTAAGGTTATGGTCACTAAACGAACGATTTTTTGTATCCTACTAATATTATAAACGCGAAAGTTTGTAAGTATGGATGGATGTTTGTTACTTTTTCATGTAAAAACTACTGCATGGATTTTAATGAAACTTTACAATAATACAGCTTATACATCAGAATAACACATAGGCTACAATTTATAAGGATATTGTGTGTACTCGAAATACTAATTCTGCGTAGACCAATTTGCGGGCACCAGCTAGTATTAAATAAAATATTTGTTTAGTGAGTCCGCTTTTCAAAATAGGGCTAAAGTAAGAATTAATATAAGTATTACATATAAAACGGAAACTCCTAGGGTCCCGCGCAATATGCGGCCCCGCCCTGTCCCCGCACCTCTCCCCCTTCTCGCCTTGTCGAGTGTGTTGGTGGGCGAACACACATATATACGTGTCCATAGATGTATAATTTCGTTTGTAGTAGTAGTAGGTTTCGTTCCTGTAACTACTATAAGGAATTGACGTACAATAGGTTTAATTATGAACAGTGTCAGGTATCGCAAGCAGAAAGTGGAAGAGCAAGCGGGTTTTATGACATGATTGCTGAGTTTATAAATAAATGCAAACCTATATATTGTGAACTAATCATGAGATAAAAATCAGCAAAATTTTTGAAGTGAAAACTTCTTTAGCGGCGTTGTGCCCTTTTTTTTGGAATGGGTAAAAAATGTTAAACTCGCGTCAGGACACGTGACCTGATCGAAAATTCGTAAGACGGCGCAGGGCGCTTGCGCGAATGTTCGTGTGTGTTTATGTTACAGCGTGCTACGCGCATCCATGGATGGTGACAGCTGATGGCTCGACCGTCTGTGTAGTGGCCATACTGCTGTGTATTTGAAAATGATTTTGTTGAAAATGAATTTGGTCATGCTTGTGACATTTGTGACAGACTGTGGTTCGGAAAAGATTTGAAATATTTTATACTTATAATTAAAGCAATTCGTGCAAAATTATTCCCTAACCATTCCAAAATATCAAAAATGCACAACGTTAATATTCAAGTTTTCACTTCTGCCGGCACTCCCAGAGTGCAACCCGTCGTTTTTTTTTTTTAAACGTAAAACCGACTTTAACACCACACTACGCAACCGATTTTGATAAAACTTCTATGGGATGGAAACATTTTACAATGCCCGCCTTTTTAAATAAAAAAAGGAATTTTCCAAATTGGTCCAGACGTCCCTTCGAGTAATTGGAGAATTTGCATTAAAGACCATATGTACATCTGAATTGATAAACTCTTAATAATTTTCATTATGACCTCTGTATTCCTTGTAAGGGATGAAAAACACGATAATGGTATGTAAAGTAAGTACCTAAACTACAGGAAAATGTATGTTATTCCTGAATACTAAGTAGAATGTTACAAATCATAAATATACATTTTTATCGCAATAGTTTCCTCTTGCATGAGCTCATCCATCGGCTTTATCTAACAATAATATAAATATTAAACAAATTCAGTTAGTGCTATGATTCCATTGAAAGCAGACGCGTGTGCGTAACTAGCGTCTACCCGCGACTTCGTCCGTAAAAACGTGGAAGTTTATTATTATAAGTGTTATAATTAAAAAGCTATTTCTAGATATTATTCATGACGTAACTAAAAGTAACATTAAAATAATACTAACCTAAATTAAAACTAAGAAGTAGACAAACTAAGGAATAAAAGAAAAATATATAAAGTACCTATCTTCTTTAAAATACTTTTTACTTGTGATATACTTTCGAATTAAAATAAGTAAGGTACGCTAATACTAAAAAAAATATTAATCTTAAAACGCTGTTTTAGATTCATATTAATATTTATAACTTAACAAAAGGATCATATCACTGAAAAAGGATTGCAGTGCGAAAACAGGATGTGTGTTAAAAAATGATACGACACAAAGAGTGAATGTATAAAAATTGTGTGTATGTGTGTTGTTTTGGATTGCAGTGTGCACATAGTAACAATATGGCGTCCGTACTTTGTAAGTACCTACTTTATGACATCATCCTCACGTATTCCCGGTTGCATTCTCAGCGGTAACGCTTCAGAGCCCGGGGTCCGCTACCTAGGTGATTTGACGAGGTTACTGGTTTTTAAACAGAGCGATTGCCGTCTGACCTTCGCAACTCAAAGGGTAGACCAGAACCAATCCTTGGATAGGTTTGAGTAAAAAATTAACCAAACGGTAGAGCAGAACCAATCGGTTTGAGCAAACCATTGCTGGAATGGCTTTCGGGATCCACAGTTTATACGTGCTTTCCGAAACACGGAATCATCTTTCTTTTAGGATAATCAGGTGATTCAAGTCTGCAATAGCCTAACCAGACAACAACTTTATACGTAGTATGCTTCCCAGTGAGATTCGAACCCACGACATCCGGATCCTTTTCTTCTCTCCCAGACCAGCATAGAAGAACGTATTTTATGACGTAGTTAGCTAGATTCATAGAAAAGTCTTATTTATTCGTCGTCCTAGGTTGGTTAAATTCAACAAGTTTGTTTGTCAGGCAAAATAAAAAAAACATGACCTTCAACCGCTGAACTTTTCTTAAAAAAAAATACCTATACTATGTAGGGTTCTGTAGTTGGGAATGCCAACTTTAAGTTCTTGCCACTAAAAAAGTCTAAAAACAAATTTTCTTTCGCTTAAATTTCAGTCACGCTCGCCCTTAAAAATTACTCCTCCGGCAATACCCTTCTTCCCGTCGTCTGCAGTAACGAACTATACATGGTATAATAAGGTATTCTCTTCCCGTGACAGCTGATGACGTAGGTGAAACTTGACTACGTCATCAGTTTGTTATGTTGCCACTGTGTATAATTGAATTACCCGAGCGTAATGCATTTTTATCACGCGAGAATCGCGAGATACTTAATACCTAAGTTGCTTAAAATTTTATTTAATATTCATGAACTAATTGAGAAAGTCCTTTAATTTACTGAAAAGAACAATCAGTGGCAACACTTTGTGACGTAGTCAAGTTCCATCTCGGGAAGAGAATACCTGTTTTGTTATACCATGGTACTATACTATTCTTTTTAGGCAATTAGGTGCGTAGCAAGATTATTCCTTCTTTTTTATCTTTAACTTTCAATGTATCTTGTATGTATGTATCTATGTATGAATGATTGTTTAGGTCAAATCTTGCAATTTAATTTTCAACCAGTTATCCTGAATTGATTTAGCTGAGTTTTTGCATACTTGTGCGAGTCGGATGACAAAAACAATATTATGAAGTGAATGAGCTGTTCTGTTGATGTAGCCAGGAGATGAGGAGATATTCGACGGAACTCAGTTATAAAACAACATTACCGCATTGATTAGGACTCGCTTGATTTGTCTTGCACTTATGGTAGACGATGCCTAGGGTCTGACCACGGAGACGGAAGTTGGTCGATGGAGCTCAGTAAGAAAACGACGCAACTCCATCGAGTTTTAACGTTTTTTTTTGTCTAAATAAAGTACTTTGGCCTCACAATAAAAGCTTGTACAATTGTTTTTAGGGTTCCGTAGCCAAATGGCAAAAACGGAACCCTTATAGATTCGTCATGTCTGTCTGTCTGTCTGTCCGTCCGTATGTTACAGCCACTTTTTTCAGAAACTATTAGACCTATACTGTTGAAACTTGGTAAGTAGATGTATTATGTGAACCGCATTAAGGTTTTGACACAAAAATAGAAAAAAAACAATAAATTTTGGGGGTTCCCCATACTTAGAACTGAAACTCAAAAATTTATTTTTCATCAAACCCATACGCGTGGGGTATCTATGGATAGGTCTTCAAAAATGATATTGAGGTTTCTAATATCATTTTTTTCTTAACCGAATACTTTGCGCGGGAGACACTTCCAAAGTGGAAAAAAGTGTGTCCCCCCCCCCGTAACTTTTCAAATAAGGGAATTATAAAACTAAAAAAAATACATGATATTCATTACCATAAAAACTACCAGCGAAAATTGGTTTGAACGATATCTAGTAAGTAGTTTTTTTTTAATACGTCATAAATCATAAACGGCAATTTACCTTTCATTTAATCAACTCAAATATAAAAACTCAAAAAAAAAACATACTACAAGACTTTTATATTAAGTTATTTGCTACTACGGAACCCTGCATGGGCGAGTCCGACTCGCACTTGGCCGTTTATTTAAACTTGTTTTAGGACATAAGATGTCTGTAAATCTGTGTGTATTGATCCTTCGAATAATTTTTTACATCGTCTTACCCCATTATCTGGGGTCGGCGCAGTATGTCTTCTCCTTCCACAGCCGTCTGTTTCCCGCCATACTAACATCTACTCCTATAACCATATCTTGCCTTACGCATTCCTTACGTTACTATCAATATTATTGTTTATGTCGCATTTGGGTTATCTCGACCACACACTGATTGGGGGGGTATTTTCCGAGCCTCATTTTAGTAATAACTGTCATTTTAATTAAAAGTTATAAGCAAAGAGCTCTTATGTAAATAAATAAAATAATAAATAAATTAATATATAGGGACAAATTACACTGACTGAGCTAGCCCCAAAGTAAGTTTGAGACTTGTGTTATGGGATACAAACTAAACGATAGTATATTTTATAACAAATACATATATAGATAAACATCCAAGACCCAGGACAATTTGAAAAAGGCCATTTTCCAACTTGCCCTGACCGGGAATCGAACCCGGGACCTCTGGGTGGCGGACTAGCATGGTGACCACTACGCCACGGAGGTCGTCAAGTAACTAGAGAAAACACCACGTATCAATCACTGTTTTTAACCCCTGACAAAAAAGAGGGGCCAATGGCTGTCTGTCTTGTGTCTGTGGCATCGTAGTACTTGAACTTATGGATCGATTTAGTTTCGGTTTTTTTTCGTGAAAGCAAGTTTCCTTGCGGTGGTTCTGAGCTATGTTTAATGAAAATAGTTTCAGCCGTTCAAAAGTTATAGGGGGTGAACGCTTGAAAGTGTTTTTTTTTAATTTGCCCGTAAATCGGCCACTTTTGCCAAATGCTAAAAAAGACTTAACGTTCTCGCCTTTAAACTGTAAGTTTATAAGATACTTCGAAGGGTTATCTAAAGCCGCATGAGACAATTTTTTTAATGATATCTGTTTTTCTTTTGAAAAGGACTGTGTCAGTGCTGCCACTGAACTCCGTAAAATTAATGTATCCCATTAACAAAGCATGGTACCGACTTTACTTACAAAGTTAATGTCTATGAACGAACTTAGTTTAAAACAAAGACATGGTGTTAGTATACAAATGTGTACTTATCGTTTATAGACAAGTAATTTTTTAAATTATAATATAATGTAAGAAAGTGATAATAATGTCATGTTATGATAGTATAAGAAGTAATAATAAACAAATAAACTATTAAGGTCGCTGGAAGGCGCTGGATGCAAGCCGCTCTTCATTTTGGAAATCTTTGGGAGAGGTCTATGTTCAGCAGTGGACGTTATGCGGCTGAAATGATGATCTAAATACTTTTTTCAACGAAAGCGACGAGTCAAACGAGGCCAAGCTGCGGAATTGATGGAATTGCGTTGTTTCGTGACAGAGTTCCTATGGCCATCCTCTGACTCCATCATCAGATCAGCTCCATGTTATAATATTGCATTGTCACGCGATATACGAGTGTATGTTAGTTCAGCTCAATCGGACACCGGGAAGTGGGTCAAATGTAACTTGCAAGATTTGATTACAGACAGACAGACAACGGGACAGGTGAAACTAAAAAATAAATAACCGGCCAAGTGCGAATCGGATTCGCGCACTAAAGGTTCCGTACCATTATCTATAAAAATCGCGTTTGTTGTGTGGGAGCCCGCCTAAAATATTTATTTTGTTTTTAGTATTTGTTGTTATAGCGGCAACAAAAATACATAATTTGTGAAAAATTCAACTGTCTACCTATCGAGGTTCTTGATATACAGTTCTTGAGTTACAGCCTGGTGACGGACAGACAGCGAAGTCTTAGTAATAGGGGCCCGTTTTTACCCTTTGGGTACGGAACCCTAAAAGAAATAAAAGCTTGTAATTTAGTATGAATTTATTATTTCTTTGCTTTTGTCGATGACATACGAAATGTCACATGAGGTCAACAACGTTGAATCGCAGTTTTTTTCACTATTTATCATCTTATCGCATTGTTTTAATTAATTTGATTATAATTTTATCTTTTTTATTGTATTCGTTAATTACATCATCAATAGGTTATCGATATTATCAAATAATAAATTGCGAAGGTGGTGTAAAAATTAGTAACGTCGTCAAATCTAACCGTAACGAAAAAACCTCACGCTCGCCACTCCGCCTACCATGTAGGTTGCCGCTTCGTCTCCGTCGTCCGTTTGCGACGTTGCCGTCCTTCCTTGTTTGCAATAGCTTTACCGCGGCAGTCCCCGAGTGCCACACGTCTTTTTTTTAGTTTTTAATTATTATTTATAAGCTATTGCATAGCTTCTATCGCGGGCCTTGAGCGCGGGGATCGAATCCAGAAATTCCGTAACGAAAAAACCTCACGCTCCCCACTCCGCCTACCATGTAGGTTGCCGCTTCGTCTCCGTCGTCCGTTTGCGACGTTGCCGTCCTTCCTTGTTTGCAATAGCTTTACCGCGGCAGTCTCCGAGTGCCACACGTCTTTTTTATTTAAGTTTATAATATAGTGATCTAGTATATCTTGTGGTTTCATTCATTACTGGTATGTCCCTTCCACGTTGTATACGTACATATGCTTACATAGTCTTACAAAATATACTAAAACTATTTTAAGAGTATACCTATTCAGTTCATGATACTGATCAACTTTTCCCAAGGAACATAAAGGCAAATATGAAAAAAATCCGCCTTCTATACTACTATTGACCGGTCAGTTGATCAATTTCTATGGAACGCTTTATTCCATACTAGCTGTGCCCGTGGGCTTCGCTCCCCGTGGGAATTTTGGGATAAAAATTATCCTATGTCCTTCCCTGGATATCAAACTATATCCATATAAAATTTCATCTATAGGTTCAGTGGTTGAAGCGTGAAGTAGTAACAAACAAACAAATATACAAACTTACTTTCGCATTTATAATATTAGTAGGATACACAGATATGCACGGTAGTGTAACATCCACGTTTCATTGAATATCTCCAACTAGTCCCAAGGCGCACGGTAGAGCAACGTCCAAGTTTTGCTTCAATATCCATTAGCAACATAAATATAATTTGTTTGTTACAGCTAAGTCGTCTTATGAACGAGATCTACGAGACGGTGACACTGGCGTGCAACATGGACGACAAGCCGGGCAGCTTCCCCACTGACGCAGATGGCAGCACCAGCGAAGGTAAGATTCTGTTGACATCGGGTGGCGGCTGGTTCGCTGAAAAAAAGAATAGCTGAATCAGTTTTGCTACTTGCGATTTGGTTAATAGATACCAAAATCTTGTTCTAATTAGCAGGTTTCAAGTCATGAAACACATTTCACATGCAGCACCAGCGAAGGTGAGATTTATATTTATTTTATTTTATTAAATTATTGTTCCGAAGTCCAAATATACTTTTAACAAATGGCAGACTTAATACACTGAGAAAAAAGAATGGTTGTTAGTAGCAAAAAATATTCGCTACACGTTACTAAAATCAAGTGTCTGCTGAACTCAGGGCTACTCTAGTTAAAATGTGTTATAATTAATAGTTGTAGTTTGGGACTTGCAACTACATGGTTCTGCTGATTAGAACAAGATTTTGGTATCTATTAACCAAATTGCAAGTAGCAAAACTGGTTCAGCATTTTCTTTGTCTCAGTGAACCATTTGTCCCTTCTTGGAAGTATTGTGTAAAAGGTAATACAACACTAAGAAAAAAGAATGGTTGCTACACGTTACCAAAATCGAGTGACTGCTGAACTCAGGGCTACTAGTAGTTAAAATGGGTCTTAATTAACAGTTGTAGTTTGGGACAGGCAATTACATGGTTCTGCTAATGAAAACAAGATTTTGGTATCTCTTAACCAATCGCAAGTAGCAAAAATTGGTTCAGCTATTTCATTTTCTCAGTGTACTAGGAGCGTTTTGACCAGCGAAGGTTTGTTCTGTTGACATAGGGCTGCGCCTGGTTTGCTGAGAAAAAGAATAGCTGAATCAGTTTTGCTACTTGCGATTTGGTTAATAGATACCAAAATCTTGTTCTAATAGGGGTGATGACAGGGTCCGAAAAGTATGATTGTAATAAGTCTTTTAGATTAACCAAAAATAATGGACCCGTATTTTTCAGTTTGCCAAAAAAGTAAAAATTCACAAAGATACGGAGCGTTAAAGTTCCGGTGTGGGGGCTTGCGACGTCACACTTAAGTAAAAATCGTAGCCAGCCGTGACGTCACGCGAAATTTATATGCGCTGTATCTTTATCATTTTTGTTTTCTCAGAGAAAAGAAAAAATACGTGTACAATATTTTTTAATAATCTAACCGATGGACCAAGAATATTTTTCCATTCGTATTAGCAGAACCATGTAGTTGCAAGTCCCAAACAACAAATATTAATTGAAACACATTTTAACTACTAGTTGCTCTGAGTTCAGCAGTCACTCGATTTTGGTAAAGTGTAGCAAAAATTTTTTGCTACCAGCTATCATTATTTTTTCTTTTGTGTTGTAAAACTTTTTGCACAATACTTCCAAAAGGGTCAAATGTCAAGCAGACTAAAACATTCTGCCTGATGCTTAAAAAGATTTAGCTACATTATGGATTGTAAAACCATAATTTTAGCTCTAGTTTTTTTTCTTCATTTGGGTGACAATTGACATATTGTATACAACGTGAAAGGGACATACCGGTAATAAATCGAACCACGGGCTATACTAGGTCACTATAGTATGATGAAATTAAAATAAGAGTAAAAAAAAATAATAATATAATTTCCTTAAATCTTCTATGAGCAATTGGACGACATCATTAATCCTGCGTACTGGAGAAACTGCTTTGAACTCACCCGAAATCCCTATAAAGAGAGGAATATTTCAGGGAGACTCTTTAAGTCCTCTCTGGTTTTGTCTAGCCCTAAATCCATTATCTCGAGAATTAAATGAATCTAATGCAGGTTTAAATTTAAAAACAATAGAAATACACTATCACAAATCACCCACTTGTTGATATGGACGATTTAAAGTTATATTCTGATTCGGAGGTTAATATTACAAAATTACTAGACATCACCCGGAAGTTTTCAGCAGCTATTAAAATGGATTTTGGACTAGACAAATGTAGAAAACTCAACGTTAAAAACGGAAAAATAGTAAGTGGAAATTACCAAATCAACGAACAGGAACAGATTACAGCTATGAGTGATGATGAAGTTTACAAGTATCTAGGATATAAACAGGCAAGGGTATTAGAGCAGAGACAGGCAAAAGAAGAATTAAAAAGAGAATTTTTCAAGAGAGTTCATAAACTTTGTAAGGCTCAGTTATATAGTAAAAATCTATTCAAATCTCTAAATACATATGCAATACCTATACTTACATATTCTTTTGGGATTATAAATTGGTCTAAGACAGAACTTAAACAATTAGAAATTAAATTAAGAACTATTTTAACACTATATAGGTACCACCACCCGAAATCCGCAATAGAGCGTGTTACAATAGCTAGAAAGGAGGGGGGGAGGGGATTGATCGATATTAGTCATTTACACACAAAACAGGTTTACAGTTTGAAAATGTTCTTTAGCAATAAGAAAACTTCTAGCTCGTTACATTACACCGTTTGTATCTTAGACAAGAAATATACACCACTCAATCTCGCTGATGAAGCAATAGAAAACTTAGATACTCGTAAATTCATAGAGGAGAAATTCAATAGATGGCAACAAAAAGAATTACATGGAAGGCATATAAAAGATCTAAGCTGTTTGCACGTAGATAGGGAAGCATCTAATAAATGGCTTAGCACTGGATACCTGTTCCCGGAAACTGAAGGTTTTCTTATTGCTATTCAGGATCAAGTTATAACCACCAAAAATTACAGAAAATATATAATTAAAGACAGTACGATGACTAGTGACCTATGCAGAAAATGTCATAACAAACCGGAAACTATTCAGCACATTACGGGCGCATGCATCACTCTCACACAAAATGATTATACTCACAGGCATAACCAATTAGTTAATATAATCCACCAAAAACTTGCAATAAAATATTAGCTCCTAAATGACACCGATGCTACTCCCTATTACAAATATAAACCAGATTCAGTTTTAGAAAGTGACACTCATAAACTCTACTACGACAGAACCATACTTACAGACCATACCATTCATAACAATAGACCGGATATCACACTCGTTGATAAACATAACAAACACGTATTTATTATAGATATTGCAATCCCCAACACACATAATATACAGGCAACTATAGCAGAGAAAATAAGAAAATACACCGAATTACAAGAGGAAATAAGAAGGATGTGGAGAATGAATGTTGTGACAATCGTACCTATAGTCATATCAACAACTGGCGTGATTCCATCAGACATTTTCCACAGGTTGGAACAAATAAACTTAAATAAGGCTACATATATTACTCTGCAAAAAGCTGCAATATTAAATACTTGCCGAATTGTACGAAAATTCTTACAACTAGATGCGGAAAACTCGATACCTAACTAATTCCTAATAATATCCCTTTTAGTGGGTCAGCACTTGGTTAAAAGCCCGTGCTGACTTCAAAAGTACCAGGCATTGCCTGAGAATTCCAAATGGAAAAACAACCATAATAATAAATAATAACGCCCCATGAACGCCTCAAAGGACCGGGTCCCTATGGACCCGTGGCTGAAAAGCGTACCAACATAATAAATAATAATAAATATATAGGGACAAATTACACTGATTGAGCTAGCCCCAAAGTAAGTTCGAGACTTGTGTTATGGGATACTAACCCAACGTTTCTATATTTTATAACAAATACATATATAGATAAACATCCAAGACCCAGGAAAAATTGAAAAAGGCCATTTCCCAACTTGCCCTGACCGGGAATCGAACCCGGAACCTCTGGGTGGCGGACTAGCATGGTGACCACTACGCCACGGAGGTCGTCAATAATAATTCGACACTTCCATATAAAAGTGTGCAGTCGCCCGGGTAATTTTTATGGGAATTTTGTTTTTTTTGTTTTATGACTGTAATTTTATTATCATTATAATATAGTGATCAATTATTAGCCTGTGGTTCGATTTATTATGGGTATGACCCCTTTACGTTGTATAGATAGACATCCAAGACCCAGTCAATCGGCAAGATCATTTTCTATCTTGACCTGAGCGGGAATCGAACAAGGGACTTTCAGCGTGGCATGATGACCACTAGACCATATAACTCGTCAATTAAATGTGTAATCTAGTTTTGTCTCTTATTTCAGAATCAGTAAAAATAACAAGAAGTCTCACAGAAAAGAGGAAGAACTACGTGCGTAGGGTGTCCTCTCGGGTCGCGTACCTCGACCAGAAGAACATAAAGAACAGATACCGACACCAAACGTCCATTTGTTCATACAAGTCTGAGGTAAGTTGGTGATGGTATCTATCTATTAATCTATCCTACTTCCTACTATCCTACTTCCTACTAATATTATAAATGCGAAAGTGAGTTTGCATATTTGTTTGTTCGTTTGTTTGTTTGTTATCACTTCACGCATCAACCACTGAAATCTATTTAGATGAAATTTGATATGGATATACTTTGATACCCTGGGAAGGACATAGGATAGTTTTTATCCCGAAATTCCCACGGGGAGCGAAGCCCACGGGCCCAGCTAGTATTGTATAAAGCTGCACAGATGAAGTCCGTTCTGCGATGGCTATATCTCGTTTAGTCGCCTCTTACGACATCTGTGCCATTACTACTGAATCCAAGGTGCACATTATCAATTTAAGAACATAAAGAACAGATACCGACACCAAACGTCCATTTGTTCCTACAAGTCTGAGGTAAGTTGGTGATTGTATAAACTTGCACCAGCTGATTTAAGGATAAATTCGAATTCCCCATTCAGAAAATGCAGTGAGTGTTTGGGTGATAGGCATGACGAATGGAAAAATATTTTTGGTCCATCGGTTAGATTATTAAAAAATATTGTACACGTATTTTTTCTTTTCTCTGAGAAACCAAAAATGACAAAGATACAGCGCATTGAAATTTCGCGTGACGTCACACTTAGGCACGATTTTTACTTAAGTGTGACGTCGCAAGCCCACACTCCGGAACTTTGACGCTTCGTATCTTTGTGAATTTTTAAATTTTTGGTAAACTGAAAAATACGGGTCCATTTAAAGTCCATTATTTTTGGACAATCTAAAAGACTGACTTATTACAATCATACTTTTCGGACCCTGTCGTCACCCCTATTGCATTTCTATTTACTCCACGCACCAGTAGTAGATGCCGATGGCTGCAAGGGTAGTGACCCGAAAACAGTGACTTGTGTAAATAAGTAAGGGATAAATTAATAAAATAGAGAGATATATTTGTACGTGGAGCAAATAAAGTTCGGAAAACGTACAAGTTATTTTTCTCACCTTCAATCGTCTGCTTACTGCTGAGCGTCATGATGTGCCCGACCTAACTTTTACCGACCTTATTTTTCTCAAGTGCGTGTATATTCAATTCAATTCATGAATTGAATTGAATACACACGCACTCACAAAACGAAACGAACAATTCATCATTCAATTCAGTCACACACACACACAATTAAGTCTTGCCACAAAATTATTGATTCAGGTAATAGTAACAATTTTTGTCTAGAAATTTGAAAAAAAATGTTGGATTTTGCCTTAAAAAAATTGGTTGCCTGTAAAGTCGGTATACGGGCGAAAGTTTTACGTGACAACGACTTTTTATGTCTGTCTCTCTCGCTCTTAGGCGGGCTAAGAAGGGACGCGTGCCTCTCACTCGCTCTCATTGTGAGCGCATAACGTGAGCGGAGCGTAACGCAGTTTCTTGAAGTGTCACCCGGCAAACCAATTTATAAGACGTTGTCACGTCAAAAAATTGTTCATAATTTTTTTTCGTTACAGGTAATAGACAACCCATACTCAACATTCCGCTCGTGGAAGAGCTTCAGAACCTCCCAGAACAACCTGGCCAAAGACAAAATGGAGGCTTCCGATTCGAAAATCAACTTGACAGACGAGAGCGGCAACGCCTTGTCTATGGACTGCAGTGACGGTAGCATAGACAATCTGAGCATAGACGAGAAGACCGGTTGTGTAGAGATTCCTCTGGAAACGAAGGATAACGGGCTCTTTAATATTTGCCTATTGGTTGGATTGAATTATATGACTGGACAGGCGTATGTGAAAAGCGTTTTTCCTAGTCAGGTGAGTTTATTGAATATAATAATTATTGAAGTGAAAACTTCTTTAGCGGCGTTTAACCGACGAAATAAATAATAATAAAAAAAGACGTGTGGCACTCGGGGACTGCCGCGGTAAAGCTATTGCAAACAAGGAAGGACGGCAACGTCGCAAACGGACGACGGAGACGAAGCGGCAACCTACATGGTAGGCGGAGTGGAGAGCGTGAGGTTTTTTCGTTACGGTTAGATTTGACGATTTCGTTACGGAATTTCTGGATTCGGTCCCCGCGCTCAAGGCCCGCGATAGAAGCTATGCAATAGCTTAATAAATATATATGGACAAATTACACTGATTGAGCTAGCCCCAAAGTAAGTTCGAGACTTGTGTTATGGGATACTAATTTAACGATACTATATTTTATAACAAATACTTATATAGATAAACATCCAAGACCCAGGACAATTTGAAAAAGGCCATTTTCCAACTTGCCCTGGCCGGGAATCGAACCCGGGACCTCTGGGTGGCGGACTAGCATGACCACAACGCCACGGAGGTCGTTAGGAAATAATATGCCACTGTGGCATACAAATTCCTCGTGGTCCGAAATTAGAAGGCACGTATAAGCCGTTGGTTCCGGCTGTCATCATTGTATGGCAGTCGTCAAGCTATGTCAGATAACTTCAGCTTAAATAATCTGTCTCAGAGTTGGCCACTTATAAACACGAAAAACAAACAAGCGTTAAGACGTACCTCATCTACCCAGCAGTGGGCCACTTCGGTCGGCCTTAAGTAAATCATCCAGGTTAGGTAAATAAATAAATAAAATAAATAAATATACAATGTCCTTTTTTATTAAGTACAAATATTTTAAGGGGTGATTCAGACCATAATTTTGAACAACTTTTCCCAGTAAATTTTTATCGAAATACGAAAAAATAATTTTCATTTTCCATAGTAATGATATCACGTGACTACTTCGATTTCTATGAAAACCTAATTTTTTTTTTTCCTTTTTCGATATACATTTAAAAGAAAAGTTGTTCAAAATGATGGTCTGATTCACCCCTTACAATATTTGTCTACACTATCTACACTAATGTTATAAAGAGGAAAGATTTGTTTGTTTGATTGTATTGAATAGGCTCCGAAACTACTGGATCGATTTTAAAAATTCTTTCACTGTTGGATAGGTATGTTATCCCTGAGTGACATAGGCTATGTATGTACCACGGGCGAAGCCGGGATGGACTGCTAGTACCTAATAAAAAAGGACATTGTATAGCGACAAATTACACTGATTGAGCTAGCCCCAAAGTAAGTTCGAGACTTGTGTTATGGAAAACTAACTGTATACTCTATACTATACTAGGTAGTAGGGCACAACTACTTAGTGAACATAGAACCTCCTCCTTTTTTGAAGAAGGTTAAAGAATGATGGAATTATTAAACTTTGTAAACGGGTTACTCGCGTACAGAGTCAGCTACTGCCGACATGTTTCGACCTCATCCGGAGGTCTTACAGGGCGAATGTGACGAGAGGCCCGTACACCGCACCGGCTCGCGACACACTCTCGTCACATTCGCCCTGATGAAGACCTCCGGATGAGGTCGAAACATGTCGGAGGGCACGTTAAGCCGTCGGTCCCGGTCACTGTCTTTGATATTGGTCGTTACCTAAAACCATAGATTTAGAAGGTATAAGATGGATATAGATTATTATAAAATGTGACCAGAAACGAAATATTTCTGTGTAACTTTTTATGGGTTGTATTTGTACCTACTACACAAACTATAGGTGAAGCAGTACGATACCATCTTTCTAGTATAAGATAACTTATAAATTAACACAGTTTATAATTTGGAAAATCAAATTTTCGTGTAACGATGTTCGAGCCAGGGTGACAATGGGTGACATGTTTTGTATGAAAACTTGTCTCATTGTCAACTTATCTGTCGCACTCGGCTAGTGTGTTCTTTTTACGCAATAAAAAAATTCTACTTCTATGTCTAAAACCATGTCAGAGGCCGCCTTCAAGGTGGTTTAAAAACTCTAACACTAGTGTTAGTCACTAACTTACGATAAAAAGACTAAATTTAGAAATGTCGATGATGGAATTATTCATTCGCAGATTCTTTTAACAATAATGATTTAATTTTGATAAAGCAACGTTTTATGTGACGATAAAAATGTGGCTATAGTTTAAATGCGGTGTATGACTTCAAATACGTATGATAACGTTTTTATAGCGTTTTTATTGCCTATGTGGCATTGATATGTATTTTATTCTACTCCTGTACTGTAATTTTATTTTATTTTATCAAACTTTATTGTTCCAAAGTACAAATATACTTTTAACAAATGGCGGACTTAATGCTAAAATAATTTTCTCCCAGTTATTATTATTAGTAGTTATTCTCCTAAGAAAACCCAAAAACCTTTAAGTCTAAACTATTTTTTCCTCGACGACCTGCGTGGCGTAGTGATCACCGTGCTATAGTTACCCAGAGGTTCCGGGTTCGATCCCCAGTCAGGGCAAGTTGTAAAATGGTCTTTTTAAAATTGAACCGGGTCTTAGATGTTTATCTATATAATGTATTTGTTATAAAATATAGTATCGTTAAGTTAGTATCCCATGACACAATTCTCGAACTAACTTTGGGGCTAGCTCAATCTGTGATTTGTCCCTATATATTTATATATTATTTTCGAAAGAGGCAAACCACACAATTAAAATGTTATATATACCTGGAACAATTAACTTTATTTTATGATAGCTATATCCGTAGGGATAAAGCTATCGTAAACTAACCATAGGGTTTTTTTTTTAATTGCCGTTTAGGTCCCATAGTTGGGCAAAAGCCTCCCCTTTTTGCCATAGGGATAAACCGAGAAAATTATGCGGCACAAAAAAAGCAATACCATACATATACTTACATTATAAAATAATGTCTTTTGTATATTAATTGTAATGTAATATCTTTTAAATAGTCACGATCACTAATATAAGAACATATTAATTTTTATGATTTAAGGAAAGTCTATAGTCTGTTCCCCATAACAGCACATGTACCCATAGACCTAGAACTTTTTTCCTTAGATCTACGAATTAATAATAACCTTACGAAGCACGGCTGGGTTGTATAATAATAATAAGTAAAATAATCGTCCGTCAAATGTTCTTTTGCTAAAGAATGTTTCGGTAAAACGACACATCAGTGAAACAAGAATTGTACTTATGAGCACTCGAAAAAATAAATATTCGCATAATGAAGCTGTTGGTTGAACGTCCTCCGGGAAACGTAATTCCTTAAATAATGTTTCTGAGTGGCGTAGCGAACCCCTACCATACTGCCAACAAAAGAAAAATGTTTTTTTAACACAGTCACTAGACTAGGAAGACGCCAATAAAAAAAAAAAATAGTTTACCATTGATACCTATTATCTAAGTACCAAACATACATTATGTCAAACATTTTCGTATTTTTCTTTGTTTAGTCTTGTATTTTATTTAGCAAATATAGTCGTAAAAAAGTGTTGTATAAGTACGTCAAAAAATGTTCGATGGCGTCTTCTGATCAGCTGATCGGTCAACTTGTATAGGAGGCCAAAAATTATTTTCCATATTTCAATTTATGTTCATTGGGAAAAAATTAAAAAAATCCTAAACTGAATTCACCCTTAAAATAGTTTCAGTATATTTCGTTAGACGTTATCCGCCTTATTTTAAAACGCAGACTAACTTTGTTACTAGGTTTAAACTATTATTCGACCAAATCATGTTGACATCTAAGTAATATGCCTCTGTCTTATCTGAAAATGTCAACTTGATTTGTTCGGATAATGGTTTAAACCTAGTAACAAAGTTAGTCTGCGTTTTATAATAAGACGGTATATTTGTATTTTGTAACAATAAAGTTTAATAAAATAAAATAACTTTTATGTATTCCAGGTGCAAGTACCACCTCATATCGAGAACCTCATCTTCCCCGAAACTCTGAGCTGGACCCAGCGCGGGGAGTGGAGCCCCGACGCGAGCGCGCAGTGCTACTCGCTGGTGCTCACCACCGAGAGGGGGGAGAGGGCTTACGGGTTAGTTCATAAAAAAAATTTAGGCCAACATCCCTTTAATTTCTTTTCCCTGAAAATAAATTGTAAATAGAATTAAAAAAAAATACGTGTAAGGAAAAAAAATTTTTTGAGCCTTTTTTGGCTCCTTGGATAGTTTATTAAAAAGTATGATATGTGTATTTGTTCTTTTCTCCAATTAGCAAAAAAACCCTACAGGGGAAACATTTTTTTGAGATTTTTTTGACTCCTTAGTTAGATTCAGAAGCACGGCATTTAAGAGGCCGTCTATTAAATTTGACAAATTTCACTCAACTTTGCGTCGTGTTTTTGAGAAAACTACAGGATTATCATTAAATTTATTTATATATTATGAAAGATAATATCATATTATTTAGCATGAGTGAACCATTTTGCCTATGAACTTGCTTGTTTTAGTATAATTCACTGGAATCCAACGTGCGTTTTGCCAAATTTCGCAAGACGCGTGGCGGGGCTTTCGAGATTTTCAAATGATTTAATCATTAACACCCGGTAAAAAAAATACACAAATATAGCTGAATAAGTATTTTCTGACATGAGTGAAGCATTTTTCATTGTTTTATTTAAATTCACAAGGAAAAAAAATCAACAAGTCGCGTAATTTTCGCCGAAATCGATGTAAATAAAGTCGCTTGTATTTGTGTTTTGAGCTCCTATTTTAGAAAAATAAAAATAACTTTACAAACGCCATTTCATGCCCTTTTTAAATATGCCAAACACATCATAATTATATTTTTTTAAATAATGTAAAAAAATAAAATCATATCGCATAAAAATTTATTTAAATAGGATGCGGTTTACCCTCCGACGGCAGTCCGCGCGCAGCGCTTACAGCGAGAGGACGTATTTCTTTGCGCCAACGCCGACCTCGTAGTCACTGTGCGATGACGTGCGCAAACCATAGAGTGACTGATAGGATTTGATCATTGGAAAACTTGATTACTTATAGTAATTTATTTGTGTCGTTGAACGTACTGTCGTAAATATAATGGGCTATCGGATAAATTTTTCAAACTTGAAAGAAATAGAAAATTTATCAAGTTCTCCCTAATTGCCCCGTATTTCTGAAATGAAGATGTTGCTCCCATTCCATCGCTGGGCGGTGGTGTTCAGCGCTGGTGTGGCCCTAGGCCATATGCGCAGGCACTGTCTGCTCCGCGGTGGAAAGGGACGCGATGTAGCGGCCATTTTAAGAAATTCAGTTTACATGAAAATGCGATTTCACTAATATCGTCTAAGTAACCAAACATAATTATTGAAAGATTTTTTATATTTAATTTGCCGTACTCATTTGGGGAGTGTAGCACGGCAGCTGAGTGCTGGCACCGGATGCCGTCTGTTGTATAGGTTACACGCCGATAATATTTGTTAAATCTCTTTGCAGTTATCTCACCACTTTTATATACGCCTGCCAAGGTACGAGAATAGATATTTCTAGAAAATTCATGTGCTTGACCCTCCGTCACCCCGACTTAGAATGTTAGTGTTGGTTGACCGATGTGAACTCGGGATTATTCTCAAACATTCCACAACCTTCTTTTTAATTCTTCATCATTCTGGATTATTCTAAAAATTTCTAGAACATTTCACATTATTTTAGAACTTGCTAATTCTTCTGGAATTCTATACTTCTAGTAGCTTTGCGACACTATTTCTCATCATTGTGCTAAATTTCATCGAAATCCGTTTATATGTTAGATATTATTTGTTTTGAGCACGCAAGGTTTAAAACGGTAGTCAGATTTGCGTGCTAACATGAGGCTTTTCTGCAATAATTTTAATCGAAAATCAGAAGAAAATGTAGCGTTTCCTGTCAAGCAGATTTGTATGTGTACTTTTTAAATGTATACTCAGACAAATTATACCAATTTTCTTAATTCTACAGTTTTATTTATTTTATTCGATAATAAGGAAGGCAACTTCTACTCTAGCGATGCAGTCGTGTGTTTCATGAACGCGCTACTGCATCGCAACATTCTCCATCGGTTTATGACCAGCGACTGCATAGCTACCAAAGAATTCACCGTGTGCTACCTCCCTAAACTCCTTTTCATTCGATATACACGCTGACTTTTCATTGGTTTTGGAAAAAAATGTCATCGTGTAAAAAAATTCTTCTATACATATTTGTGTATGACAAGACAAAAATGTTGCGAAAATGACTTCTGATCGAGACCACGTAGTTATACGCCGGCTGCCGGCTGCGTAATGTCGATGACCCCGGCCGGCGGGCGGGCGGTGTATGGCGGCGGTACTACTAACTGATCTCACAATTTTACTTTCGAGTTTTAGACAACATTTTTTGTTAGGACGCCCGGAGCGGGCGTCTGATGTATTGTTTTACTATTGTGTCTGCTATGCCGACATTCGAAGGGATAAAAGATTCGCATAGATTCCATGACACGTGTTTATCTCCACCGTCAATGCCCCAGAATCTTGTAAAAAAAATTTCACCAAAGACATTTAATTTCTACCTTCATTATTTATTCAGAATGAATTCTCACCAACCGGTCAATTAGTGCTGCCAATTTTTAAAATATCCGTCTGTTCGTTACAACTTGCCACAGATACCCGACCGTACGAACGTACCAACTGTATCAATCGACTTCCACTTAGGTTTTATTAATTTAGCAACACTTATGAAAACTGCCAATACTGTTTACAAATTGTGATACTTATTAGCTACAGCAGATCTAAGAAATAAATTATTTAAATAAAATATATTTTAAATAAAAGTAATACTTAATAGTAGTTACGCCTGACCAAAACTGCCGCGTGAGCTCGATGAACTCTGTCGGGCCGGCCAGGTGGTGGTACTACTAATTGATCTCACGATTTTTTGTTTCTGAATTTTTATTTTAACTAGCTATTTAGGTATTAATAACGATCCTTATGAAGTGGCTTTCGGCACTAAAACCATTGGAAAATCACCATGTAGAGAGTAATACGGAGTAATATGGCTTACAATCAATGATAAGTAATACTTTGCACTACCTAATTTGCTAAAACTTGCCTTATTTAAGTTTCTATACAAATTAAATAATACTCAACTTTGCTAAAGTACCTGGGTGACCGAGCTTTACTCGGTTACATATCAAACATTAACTACATTTTAAACTTGTCTAAAAACAAGCTTCAAGTTTATATATAATTTTTTACTTTGTAAGTAAAAAATTATATATAAACTTGAACATAAAAAAACAAAAGTACTCATTAACAGTCACCGAGTGGGATTCGAACCCGTAACACTCTTTCTAGCGGTCCGCATCCTTAACCGCTGAGCCAAACGGATGGCGGCCGGTGCGGAGAAATTAGCGACTATATTTTGCGTGAAAAGAAAAACGCATGAAAACTCGACAACACGCGTTTTCCCAAATATAAGACTATCTATCTAGATCGATTATTTACCGCCGAAAACCCCCATATACCAATTTTCAGCAAAATCGTTAGAGCCGTTTTCGAGATCATCGAAATTTATAAATATATAAATAAATAAATATACCTACAAGAGTTGCTCGTTTAAAGGTATAAGTTAAAGAATAGAAGTCTCCATTATTATCACCTTCACGATTTATCATATTATTTTATCATAATATTTTTTAATTACCCGTAATCCAAAGCACTCAAGGATTTAATATTCATATATTATTACTCGCATTTAAATTAGGATGGCATTTGTAATAAAACTTTTACCAAAATTTGAATAATATCTGTTAGTTTATACCAGTTAGTAAGTTAGAAAATCTTTATTGCACCAAAACATAATGTACCACCAGTATATTTAACCAAAAAACATCAAGGATCGCCGAGCGCGCTACACCGCGCTTTACGTCGCCTACGTAGCTCTGTGTGTGTGAGCGGCATGTCGTTGTGTGCGTGCGCCCGCTGCCAGCGTGCAAAAAGATTACAGCGGGCTCTTAAATGTATTTTTGTTTTCAGGTATTGCCGCCGGGTCCTTCCTGAGGGTGCTACAACTTGTCTTCCGCTTTGCTATTGCGTCATAGGGAAATACAGAGCTCCTGGTTTCTATTACAAGGTACTTAGTCTCTTCATACCTCGTCTGTTTTAAATCATTCTTTCTCAGCGCATCGTTTTTAGGGTTCCGTAGTAAACAAGGAACCCTTATAGTTTCGCCATGTCTATCTGTCTGTCTGTCTGTCTGTCCGTCCGCGGTCCTACTCAGAAACTATAAGTACTAGAAAGCTGTAATTTGGCATGGATATGTATATCAATCATGGCGAAAAAGTCGTAAAATAAAATATAGAAATATTTTTTTTTTAGGTTAACTGCCATACCAGTAAAGAGAAAGTCGTTATTTTTTTTGCTACAAATACATTGTGTAAGGTATCGTTGAATAGGTCTTTCAAAAATATTGTGAGCTTGGGAACACTATTTTATGATTTAGGGATCCGTGTCTGAAATATTTAGGTTTAAAGTGATTTTTTTTTGTTAAAGTCAAGTGTCCCCCCCGTCTATCTGCTAAACGGTTATATATGGACACGTGAAAAAAATCACATCTATAGTATATATAATGTAGTTTAAAGGAAAACTAATAGAGCTAAGTAGGATAAACAAATTAAAAAATTATAGGCAATCAACTTATAAAATGTACTCGGAAAAAGAAATTTCATTCAAATTCAATAGATAATTAGTTTTTTAACGTTTTTAGTGGCATAAACGCAAAGTTGGCATTCGGAACTACGGAACCCTACACTGCGCGTGGCCCGACACGCACATAGCCAATTTTTAAAAAAATATTTATAGATATTGCCTTTCTCCAAAACGTTTTACAACCCCCGACAAAAAGAGTTAGTGTTATAAGTTTGACAATATGTCTGTCTATCTGTATGTGACATCGTAGCTCTCTAACTCATGGATAGATTTCCCTTGCGGTAGTTCCTAGCTATGTTCAGCCGTTTAAAATTATTAGGGGTTAGTAACTGCCTCCGTGGTGTAGTGGTAAGAGAGTTCGGCTCATACCCGGAGGTCGCGGGTTCGATTCCCGGCGGGGGCAACGACTTTGTGTTGTTGTCTTAGTTTGGTTTAAGACATTGCAGGCTGATCACCTGATTGTCTGAAAAGTAAGATGATCCGTGCTTCGGAGGGCACGTTAAGCCGTCGGTCCCGGTCACAGTCTTTGACATTGGTCGTTACCTAAAACCATGTCGGAGGCCTTTAAGGCGGTTTAAAAACTCTGACACTAGTGTTAGTCACTAACACACACGATAAGAAGAAGAAGGTTAGCGCTTAAAAGTTACTAAGTTACTAGTTAAATACATATTTGGTTTGCCTAGCAAATAATAGATGGAATATTTACTTACCTATAGTTCCGCTGCTCATCACTCGATGGCGTTTTTGAAAATGGTTTTTTAATTTCCTGGTAAATAAACTTGTTATTAAACTTTTTTTACCTTTATTGATTGAAACAGCATTATACAATGCTCGTAAAATCTTACATATAATGAAACAATTAAAATCGCGTGTCTGTACATAAAAAAATATGAAAAAATCAGTGTACACAATTAAGAGAAAAAGAAAATGGTCTACTATATATTTTTTTTATTTAAAACTTAGTAAGAAAGAAAGAAAGAAAAATCTTTATTTGGTACAAAATATACAACAATTATGTACTTAACAAAACAGAAAACATTATACTGGATGCACCAAAATGGTGTCCGCTCAGCAAATGTTGTGGTGTTAATCACAACGCTGCTCTTCCGCGGATGCCACGTTCAATTTAAATGTAAAGGTAAAAAAAATAAAAAAAATTAAAAATTTAAACATAAAGTAAAAATTTGGGGTCTCTAGGTAACATTATATTAGCGATAGCTTAATATTTATAAAATTAAGTATTCTTAGTAAATATTTAACCTATAATATATTATACGTATGAATTTATATAAATACACATTGTATATCATAACATTATATATATATATATATATATTATACTTAGTAATAAAAAGTTTTACATTGTTTTTATTTTAAATGTTTTGTATAGTAGCGCTTGACCGCTTCTCACTTGGTGGAAGGTGATGAAACGGTCTAGGATGGATCACGCATACTCAAGTAATTCCTATTCACTCTTCTCTTGAAAACATCCAAAAAGTATCTTTCTATCCAAATTGCATATATAATAAATGTAGAATATTAACGCGGTTAATAATAATAAATTAACCTATAGTTACCAAAAAAAGGACTTTGTTTTATTGAGATCTAATATCAGGAAAAAAGATGTCGTCATTTTAAAATTTACCACCAGCTAATATTTAAATAACACTAATAAAGTAAGACCTGTAGGACCAATAAAAAACAGCGGGGTGATGTACGACATCCTGTGTTTTCGCAAAATGTTATAATCGAGATATTACATCAATATATCACCAAGATGAAACAAATGCTGATTATGTTCTGCAAATTATGATTGTTTTCTTATTGTTCGTCTTTTTTGTGTTGTACTTTTTCAAAGAAAATATATCTACGAGAATACAATCGGTGTTATGTGTTTAATAATAGACTAGCTTTTCGGGCGCTGCGCGGGCTGCAAGCAGCCCGCGGTTCATCGAGGGGCTGTTGAGGTAGGCTAAGATATGTTTCCAGTTCAGAAAATGGGTAAGTTTGTATGGAGGACAATTGTCGTTGTATGGCGGCCATCTTGAATTTTGAAAAAAATCAAAAAACAAATGACGCTCGTCAAATTGCTTACAACCCCCTACATTTTGGAAAAAAAATCACACCCCTAACCCTAACCGTTTTCGCAGGCCGTACCCCTTCCACATCAGGTTTCAGCAAATCCTCAAATGTCAGATTTTTCTGGTACTCACTGGAGCACCCTCTATACGACCACACATCAACCTAAACCCCACCAACCCCGCAACAGGGCAAACAACTATGTCAATCAGTCAGTGAGTGGTATTGTAGGTTTATATATTATAATGCTAGAACGAGTTTCCATTCTTTATACTATTTAATATTTGTGTAATCCTGTTAAGACAAATGGCTATAATACAGATTTTAATAAAGGCTCTAAACATCTACAAGTAAATATAATCGTGAGAATTGAGTAGCAATGCATAATTAATGATAAAACGAACTTACCTGTACGTGAAGTTCTATCATAATTATGCGAGCTACTCAATTCTAAACGATTATATAATAACTCTCCCAGATAACCATAGATAAAAATCTGAATTATAATCCATTTTGTCAAACATTCTATTGCGTGTAACAAAAGTACTTTCAACTATAATGAACCAAGATGCGCGCAGGACGGGAGAGCACTTGTTTTTTTAGGGTTCCGTAGTAAACAAGGAACCCTTATAGTTTCGCCATGTCTGTCTGTCTGTCTGTCTGTCTGTCCGCAGTCCTACTCAGAAACTACAAGTATTAGAAAGCTGTAATTTCGCATGGATATGTATATTAATCATGGCGAAAAAGTCGTAAAATAAAATCTGGAAAAATATTTTTTTTAGGTTAGCTGCCATACAAGTAAAGAGGTAGTCAATATTTTTTTTCTCGACAAACACATTGTGTGGGGTGTCGTTGAATAGGTCTTTCAAAAACATTGTGAGCTTGTTAACACCATTTTTGGATTTAGGGATCCGTTTCTGAAATATTTGGGTTTAAAGTGAAAATTTTTGTTGGAGGCAAGTGTCCCCCCCCCTCTCTCTGCTAAACGGTTATATATGGCCACGTGAAAAAATTTACAGCTATAGCATATATAATGTAATTTAAAGAAAAACTATCAGAGCTAAGTAGGGTATACAAATTAAAAAGTTATAGGCGATCAACTTATAAAATGTACTCGGAAAAAGAAATTTCATACAAATTCAAGAGATAATTAGTTTTTAAACGTTTTTACTGGCATAAATTAAAAGTTGGCATTCGGAACTACGGAACCCTACACTGCGCGTGGCCCGACACGCACTTGGCCAATTATCTTTATTTCAGATTTACTTTAAAATATTTGTGAAATGTCGAGAAATACGAAAAAGTACTAATATTACAAAGGGGAAAGATTGTGTGTGTGTGTTTGTTGGTTATTACTTACTACTTCCCGCGCAAACAGCTTTACAAAATTTGGTACTATTTTCCTTCAAAAGTAAAAAAAAAAAAATTCAATGTAGGATAAATTTATCTCTTAAAGGTATTTTTTTAAATATTATGTTTGTCCAAAGTCTAAAAGCTACTAGCGTTTCGGGACGACCACTCCTGGGAAGATTACGCCGAAAGAAACCCAGTTCAGTACTTCTTATTAACTACTTCGTACTACTTATTTATTTAGATTGTTTCTCTCGACGTTCCCAGGTGCTCCAAGAAATAGAATCTCAGCACGGCAGCTCCGAGCTCCAGATCCAGGCTCTGCTTCAGCAGCTGTTCGAGACCTCGTTCCCGAATCCAGGGGACGAGATCGTCGTCAACACGCAAGCTGAAAAACAGGTACTTATGCATTTAATACGTACATGATTACATGATTAATACATGATTGGCCCTGATGTTATGATGTTATTGTCCTATGTCCCCTGGGTGGGGCAGAGGGCCGCTACAGTACTTCTCCATCTCGTTCTGTCTTGAGCAACGCGCTTCACTTCAGGCCAGGTTAGCCCAATTGTCTTCATTTCCGCTGTTACCGACCGTCGCCAGGTCTGCTTTGGCCGACCACGCTTCCTCTTGCCTTGAGGAGTCCATTCTAGGGCCTGCCTTGGAATGTGAGTGGGATCCCTTCTGAGCGTGTGGCCAATCCATGTCCATTTGCGATGCGCTATTTGGTGATCGATCGGTGTTTCGCCACAGAGCTGCCACAGGCGTTCGTTAGAAATCTTATCAGGCCAAAAGATAACTAATATTTGTCGAAGACAGCGATTTATGAAGACTTGGATCTGCTGCGTGATGTCTTTGGTAACCTTCCACGTTTCGCTCCCATAAAGTAGGACTGTTTTCACGTTGGAACGAAGGATTTTGAGCTTTACTCTACGAGTGAGTTTCCTAGAACGCCATATGGGACGTAGTTGCGCGAAAGTGGTCCTAGCTTTAGCAACTCGCGATGTGATATCCTCTTCAGTTCGTGCACATTGCGACACGACACTACCAAGGTACGTGAACTGCTGCACGCGCTGTATTTGTTTTTCTCCGAGCGTTAATGGCAGCAAATTCTTTCCCTTTATACGCATCTCCTGGGTCTTTTGCACGTTAACTTTAAGTCCAACGTTCCCCGCTTCACGCTGGAGGTCATCTAGCTTGGATTGCATATCACCGTGTTTGTGGCTAAGCAGACAAAGGTCGTCAGCATAGTCTAGGTCGTCCAGCTGGTCCGTTAACCCCCACTCTATACCTCTTCGCTTGCCTTCATTCACTTTATGCAAAATACCATCCAACACGAAAAGGAAAAGCAGAGGTGATAATGAACAGCCCTGTCTAACACCTGCATGAACCGCCATGTCTGCCGACAGCAAACCGTCGTGAGCTACCTTGCAAGAATATTTCTTGTAGACGGCTTTTAGCAGATCCTTGATTTTCGGTGGGACTCCCATTTCATCAAGTCGAGACCAAATACTGGGCCAATGTAGAGTGTCGAAAGCTTTTTCGAAATCCACAAACGTGAAGTAAACCTCACGTTGCCATTCTGATGCTTCTTCAATTATGATCCTCCGGAATCCAGCTTGTTCACGTCGAATTATTTTTACATAATGGTACAGAACCTTTACTGCGCGAATCCGATTCGCACTTGGCCGGTTATTTATAGTATAACTAGCTGTGCCCTTTATAATAACATTTATAGTAGTAAGTAGGATATAAAAAATAATGTTATTTTTTCAGGATAACCTAAAATGCAAGACGATGCCAGACCTGAGAAGAAGTGGGGGCAGAACCGAGGAAGAAAAGGAAGAATTCCCCAGATTCCTTGATTTCGAAAACAATAATGGATCTAAGAGGGTCACGCTTAGTTTCGAAACTAGGTAGGTAACTGTAGGTTTCTTTACCAGGGGCCATCCAAGTATTACTGCACTGGGGTGGGGGTCATGCCAGGCCTATTTAGGTATAGAAAATAACTCCATTATTATTATGCGTGCGGCGACCACTCCGGAGTGGGAAATTCAGTGATGTGAATCATATGTCTAGAGTTATAAGAATGAAATTGGCTTGCAATACACTTCTAGGTATTTAAACGAAAGGTGTCGAGTTCCGACGCGAGCTAAATTAAACCATATCGCTAACGACATTGAGTAGATATTTATTTGAATTCCTTTGCTGATTAAGACTTCTGTACGTGAGCAGCTGAATGTGGCGTGCGTATTATAGGGATGATATCATCATCATCAGGTCTTTTAGTCTCCACTGCAGGAGCACGATCCTCTCTGTACTACCAGAGCCATACTTGGCCACAGCAGACAAAAAGACTTGGCCTACACTCTCCTCGCTGGCCAGACGGGTTGGAGAGGTCTCACTGATGTTTATAAGCTTTGTTTAGCTTATATTTCCTAAGTCGCCTTCTACGATATCACGGGAGGACTTGGAGTGGCCCTATTCTACTCTGCCGGAAGCCACACGGCATTTTATTTATTAATTTAACTTATTTTCAGACAAAAAGTAATAAAGCGACCCATCGAACCTCGAGTCGATGAAGACAATCTGTCCACGCTGTTAGACTCTCTGGGCACAGGACTCGTTGTCAAGGTGTTTGGATCATTGTTGTTGGAGAGGAAGGTCATCATCATCAGTGATAAGCTGAGGTAAGACTCACCATCATCAAGAAAGAGGGAGAATTCTATAAATGTATTTTATTGTTACTTGTAAATTTTTCTCTTATCTACGTAACAATAAATATCAGCGCCACCTAGTAGCGCCTAGTGGAACTAGTTATTAGAAGTTACGCTCTTAAAGCATCAAGTTTGACCAAAAAATTCACTATCTGATGATGAAGATGGCGCTTTTACATAGACAAAAAGTAATAAAGCGACCCATAGAGCCAAGAGTTGATGACAATCTGTCCACGCTGTTAGACTCTCTGGGCACAGGACTCGTTGTCAAGGTGTTTGGATCATTGTTGTTGGAGAGGAAGGTCATCATCATCAGTGATAAACTGAGGTAAGACTCACCATCATCAAGAAAGAGGGAGAATTCTATAAATGTATTTTATTGTTACTTGCTTAGAGCAAAGATAATAATAAGAACATTTTAATGTTAGTGGTTTTCTTAGTAGATAACTTCGAAGATAATATAATTACTAACGTAGCAGATACCTAACGCCATAGAAACTATTGGATGGCCTGTAAGTAGGTAAAACTAGTACGTGAAATTAGTACCAGCTGCTATCAAAACCAGCTGATGGCAAAAAAGTGAGAAAGAAAGAATTGAAAAAAAGTCATATTTAAATATTTAGAGTACTTTATTTCAACTATAGTAAAAAAAGATTTTAATGTTTTAATTAATATATATAGCGCCATCTAGTGACGAGATTTATTCGGCGAAGTGAAGCGATTCGTTAAACCTAGATTTTGAAATGAAGATAATCTATGACAAACTAAGGCCCCTTAACTTGTCTTAAATCCAAGCCAGGTTAGATTCTTATATTAACAAATTTCAGGATTCTCTACAGAAGCACCCATTTAGATCTCTTACACCTAACATAATATTGAACTTGATTGTCATTTTTTACATATATGTTTTGGCCACACCAACAAAATATTGAACCTGGCTCACATTTTTACATTTATATTTTTGGAGAAATAAAAGCTTTCTATCTCTTTCCAGCCAATTGTCATCATGTATGGAGGCTCTACAGTCCTTCCTGTACCCGTTAGTGTGGCAGCAACCCCTGATCTCGGCGATACCTTACGAAATACAACGCGACGTGCTACAAGCCCCCCTCCCTATACTGGCCGGCATGTTGTCTACTGGCATCGATCATAGCGATGAAAACTTGAATTTCGAAGAGGTGAGTGTTTAGTTGTCTTGACAATAGATGGCGTTGTTATATTTTAGAACTAGCTATTGAAGTTTTTTTTGTTTTTATATGGGACCAGATAAGATAGCTTGATTTTAGTATTATTGTCTATCTGTAGTAGAAAGTCATTCGTGTGACTGCAGTCTATGGCATTGATCATAATGACGAAAACTTTGAAGAGGTGAGTATTTAGTTGTCTTGACAATAGATGGCGCTGTCGTACTTTAGTTAGAATCCGCAATAGAAGTTTGCTTTAGAAGAGTTATAGATGATTAGTGTCTACTAGAACCTTCCATTCCAAGAATATATCCTCTACATACTAGCACACATTGTTTCTTGTGCATTGCTTCATTTTGTCCACAACTTTCTACTGCTAGACTGTTCTGGAACATTCTTCTCGAATAGTCAAAGTCAAAGTCAAAGTCAAAAATTTTTATTCAATGTAGGATAAATTTATCTCTTATTGAAGGTCATTTTTTTTAAATATTATTTTAGTGCATAAGCTAAAAACTACTAGCGTTTCGGAACGACCACTGCTGGGAAGATTACGCCGAAAGAAACCCAGTTCAGTATTGGTCCCTACCCAGCCTGATGGGCTATGTTACAATTACAATACAGATTTACACTTAAGCTATACATTTAAATTATACAATTACAATTTGCAGACAACTATTTCCAAGAATTTTTCTCAGATGATGATAAGTAGTCATTTACATGATAATACGCATTTTGTAATAAATGATTTTTAACGGCTGTCTTAAACTTAGTTAATGGTAATGCTACTATATCATCTGGAATTTTATTATAGAGGCGCAAGCCGAGACCCACAAAAGATTTTTTTGTTTTCTCTAACCGCAAAGCTGTGATGGCTAATTTATTTTTATTTCTCGTGTTAATACTATGAATGTCACAATTTCTCTTAAATGAGTGTATATTCTGACGCACGTACATAATGTTCGCATAGATGAATTGCGAAGGGAGGGTCAAAATATTTATGTCTTTAAATAGTTCCCTCAAAGACTCTCTAGCACCTAATTTATATATAAATCTGATAGCGCGTTTTTGTAAAACAAATATGGTATTTATATCTGCAGCGTTACCCCATAGCAATATTCCATAGGACATAACACTGTGGAAGTACCCAAAATATACCAAACGCGCTGTATCAACGTCAGTCATTTGCCTAATTCTTCTAACCGCATAGGCCGCAGAGCTAAGTTTTCCAGCTAATTTTTTAATATGGGCACCCCATTGCAACCCTGAATCAAGCGTTATTCCCAAAAATGTTGTGTTATCAACCATATCTACTGCTTCCTTATCAATAAATAATCGTGTTGGAACTTTTGTAACATTCGGTAAGCAGAACTTTACACATTTCGTTTGTTTTGCATTTAATACTAAATTATTTGCTGTAAACCAATCCAACACTTGCGACAATATATTATTCATCTCATCAGAGGTGTCAGTTTTCCTATCTACGCTGAAAACAAGGGAAGTGTCATCAGCAAAAAGTACAGCCTTACAATCTTTTACATAATATGGTAAATCATTAATATAGATCAGGAACAACAAAGGACCCAAGATAGAACCCTGGGGCACACCCATCACTACGGTTGATCCTTCAGATTTTACTTGATTTACACTAACTTTTTGAATTCGGCTACTCAAATAAGATTCAATAAATTCAAGAGCCTTCCCTTTTATTCCGTAGTGCTCAAGTTTGGATAGAAGGGTTTTGTGGTCTACACAATCAAAGGCTTTGGAGAGGTCACAAAAGACACCAATTGCATTCTGACAACACTCCCAAGCATCATAGATGTTTTGTAAAAGTGCAACACCTGCATCCGTTGTTGATCGACCCTTAGTAAATCCATACCGATCACCATGGAACAGACTATTTTTGTTGAAAAAATCTAATAATTGGTTAAAAATTATCTTTTCAAATATTTTGCTCAGTGCTGGCAAAATAGAAATGGGACGGTAATTTGTTGGATCATTTCTGTCACCAGTCTTAAATAGAGGGATAACTTTACTTAACTTCATCATGTCAGGGAAAGATCCCGCGTCTACACATTTATTAAATATGGAAGCTAAATAAGGCGCAATTACATCTATAATATTACTTATAACGGATACAGAAATGTCCCACAAATCACCAGTTTTTTTATTATTCAAGCTTTTAAAAGTATCAATGATATTTTTAGGTGTGACGTATTTGAATATTAGCCTATCTTTACATTTAGGTACGCAATTGGTTAATAGCTTTTTTGATTTCCTAGATGAGGACATTAGTGGGGCAGTTGTATTTAGGGGAATGTTTGTGAAAAAGTTCTCAAAGTACTGTGCGACATATTCACTAGTATCTAGAACCTTATTGTTAATGTTTAACTCAATTTTATTTACTCGTTGCTTGTTTTTCCCGGTTTCAGTGTTAATAATATTCCAGGTTGTCTTTATTTTATCTTTAGAATCTAGAATAGCTTTCCTGGTGTATAATGATTTCGCGCATAAACATACTTTTTTAAAAAGCTTTGAGTAAGTTCTAACGTAATTAATGAAATTAGGTGTTTGGTTATAAGCTTTCATAGCTAATAATTCATATAGAATATTCCGACAACATACAGATTGTAAAATAGGTGCCCCAGATAATGAGGAAAATTTGATATGTATCGATGTGTTTGGTAACTGTAATCGGTCCATCCGTTCGAGCGCTTGAAAGTCACGGACAGAAAGACGTTAGCGTCAAACTTATAACCCCTCTTTTTTGTCAGGAGTTAAAAAGAGGAATGATAACTATTTGACGACCTCCGTGGCGTAGTGGTCACCATGCTGGTCCGCCACCCAGAGGTACCGGGTTCGATCCCCGGTCAGGGCAAGTTGAAAAATTGCCTTTTTCAAATTGTCCTGGGTCTTGGATGTTTATCTATGTATAGGGACAAATTACACTGATTGAGTTAGCCCCAAAGTAAGTTTGAGACTTAATTGTGTTATGAATACTAACTAACTCAACGATACTATATTTTATAACAAATTCATACATACATAAACAAACATCCAAGACCCAAAACCCAAATGTATGTATTTGTTATAAAATTTAGTATCGTTGAGTTAGTATCCCATAACACAAGTCTCGAACTTTCTTTGGGGCTAGCTCAATCTGTGTAATTTGTCCCTATATATTTATTTATTTAACGATTGTTTTTGTTCCCAGGGTATGCTGATAGACCTGACGCACCCGTCCAAGGTGCTCTCCTACCACGGAGACGAGGCCACGATCCTGCCCACCTCGAGCTACAAAACATTGAAGACATCTTTACAGGTTTGTCATCATCATCATCATCAGGTCTCGTTGTCTTCACTGCAGGAGCACGACCCTCTCTGTACTACCAGAGCCATACTTGGCCAGAGCAGACAGAGGTCTTGGCCTACACTCTCCTCGCTGGCCAGACGGATTGGAGAGGTCTCATTGATGTTTATAGCTTTAATTAGCTTGTATACCTTAGTCGCCTTCTACGACATCCACGGGAGGACTTGGAGGTAGTTTTTTCCTTGTATTCCAATCCTACTAATATTATAAACGCCAAAGTTTGTAAGTGTGGATGGATGTTTGTTACTCTTTCACGTAAAAACTACTGAATGGATTTTAATGAAACTCTACAATCAAATAGCATATCCTGTCATCTGTGAGCAGACCGGAATCCGGTCGACATGCATTGTTTTACTATTGTGTCTGGTGTTTTGTACTGACAACAGGTTATACATCAGAATAACGCATAGGCTACAATTTTTAAAGATACTATGTGATAATCCTGCGCAGAGGAAGTCGCATTCACCAGCTAGTTTATGTATATTTTTGTGTAGGTTTATCCACGATATATACGAGAGTACAACGTGGAAGGGACACCCGTAATAAATCGAACCACAGGCTACACTAGATAACTATAGTATAATACAATTAAAATAACAGTCAATATACAAAAAAAGACGACATTCCTATACAAATTGCCCGGGCGGCTGGACACTTGAATGGAAATGCCGATTTTTTTTTACTATCATCTTAATCTTATACCTTTAATCGAGCAATTCTTGTATATTTATTTATATATTTCTGTGATCTCGAAAACGGCTTTAACGATTTCGCTGAAAATTGGTATATGGGGGTTTTCGGGGGTACACAATCGATCTAGATTAGTCTAATGTTTGGGAAAACGCGTGTTTTCGATGTTTGAGATGTAACCGAGCAAAGCTCGGTCGCCCAGGTACTTTAATTTTATATAGCGATCTAGTATATAGCCTGCGATTCAATTTATTAAGTTTACTAGTTAGTTTCTGTTATACTTACACCAAAAGATTATGCAAATTGCAGATACATGTGATGAAAATGGATTCAGCCGTTTTAGCAAATTATAGATGGCGCTACGGGTCGTGTCGGTAGTTCCCCTACACACCATTAGATGGCGTTCTTGACAGTCGGGTTTTTTTTATTGGTCTACCAAATAAACTTATCTCTCCACAGATGGAATCAATAAAATACAAAGATCGGACGGAAGATGCGAAAACTCGAAACGTCCTAATATCCGAAGCTTTCCTGCGTTTCTTCGTGGATATACTGGGAGACTTCTGGAAGTATTTCAGTGTGGGGGAAGTGAAAGAGGGGATGCTGGGCAAGGACGGCGTGGTTTTTGACGTGAGTATATTTTCAATACAATACAATACCCTTTATTGCACAAAATAAAATACAGCACATAATTACCTTAACCCTTTGTGTTCCATTTTCATAAAACTTACATTAATGGTCAATAATAGTTCAAATAAAATGGGATTTTATTTTAATTGCTTTGTTTTAAGGTTAAAATTTAAAATTTTCAGTATTTTCGAAAAAAAGCCCTCTTTATAAAATAAATAATTTTTCATTTTCGTTATTTTTATTTATGAATTATAAAAATATGTTTAACTTACTATTTTAAGCAATTTATTTTGTGTCAATCTGACCATTTTAAGTATATAAAAATATATTTTTAAATAAATATGGATTTTGGCTCTATAGTTCGTTGTCGCAAGAAAGTTGAGTAGACATAGACAAAAAAAGAAAATAAAAAGAAACGATTTACTGAACAGTAATTTTTTATTAAATATCAAAAGGAGATAGGTAACAATTGAACATAAAACATGTAAAAAATATTAAAAGTAATAAAAATAAAAAAATCCAGTATGTATGCATATAGGCAACACTACGCTACAAAGGGTTGAAAACTAGGAAATGCTCAAAAGGCAGCCTTGTCAGTTAATTCTTCCAGAGAACCTATATAGAATAAAATAGTGATGGGAAATGAGATAGAGCGTAGTAGTGTAATTTAAATGTTATTTAGGGAATACATGAATTTTTCGTGGTCCAGTGCTGCCCCATCATTATCCCCTCTCTGTACTACCTGAGCCAAACTTGGCCAGAGCTGCCAGAGGTTTGGCCTACACTCTCCTCGCTGGCTAGACGGGTTGAGAGGTCTCATTGATGTTTATAAGCTTTGTTTAGCTCGTATTCCTTAAGTGCTGCCCCAATTTGAAATAAATAAAACTTGAGCGGTGTCAAGGGACACCCGGATGGAACGAAGTTCAAGAGAGAGAGACAGACAGAGTCTTAATTTTTTCCGTCTAGCCTCCCTTCGCAACGCGCGATGAGGAACTTCGTTCCAAAAATTAATAGATTTTTATTTATACTACGCGTAATGTAAATTATACTTTTTGACGTGTAAAAGTGCCTGAAAAGGTTGCTGAATAAACATTTGAATTTTGAATCTTTGAATTTAAATACATTATTTGAAAGAAAATATGATCTAAAGATTTGTCTTGATCAAGCCCTAGGTAACCAAACTACTTTGTGAACTACTGTTTACAGTTTAACGTGAAGCTTTTCTACGCACATTTGCGAAAAACGGCCACTTTTGGCTATATATAAGTAGCAGTTGTTCATGACATAGTTCGAAGAGTAACTAGAGCCTCATGAGACAAAATTAAAAAAATGGTATCTCATTTTATTTTGCCTGAATCCAAGCTACTAAAAAAACTTCTTCTTCTTTTAATTAAAAGACAAGCAATTAAAAGAAAAGCAGTCAAGAGCTTAGCTCTTTAATTAAAGAGCTAAGCTCTTGTCTGTGGAGCAACCATTGCCTTCCATCTCTCTCTATCCAAAGTCAACTCCTTTACATCCTTTTAGGTTGAAACATTGATTTGATCCTTTAGTTGTTTTATAAAACCAGCTCTTGGTCTTCCTTTGCCTCTTCTTCTGTCTATTTTCCCCTCCAATATTACTTTTAAAAGATCATCATGTCTAAAGAAAACTACTAAAATTAAAATTTTCTTTCACAGAAAGAGTCGTTCACTAAAAACGCGAGCTCCAAACAAAACCAATACTTCCTCGAATGGTTTACAGAAACCGCCATGTTTACTCACTTCATCCAAAACATGGCAGTGTGTACAAAAAAAACCCTCACCAACACATGCAACCAACCAAACACAGTCTTCACGAACCCTATAGACTACACGCACGTAAACCTAGTCGACACACCGTTACCCGACTTCTACCGACTTTTCGAAGAGAGGGTGCGGTGTCGACACAAGAGTGACGTGAAAAGCGGTGAGAAAAACTATAAAAGTGCTATGAATAAGAAAGTTAAGTTGCTAAAGACTAAATTGAAGGATCTTATTACGTAGTTTTAGTGAAATGAGGCTTTTTTAATGTAAAGTGAAATGATCTTTATTGCAATGGCTTAAGGTTTAATTAGGCTTTTCAAAAACGTGTGACACCGGATGAAAGCAGAGTGACGTCAGCTCCAACCGACTGTTGTCATTGGACCATCAGTTGACAGGTTCTTTTGCTCCGTCAAATGTGTCCAATCACAGCAGCTTATTGGTCCTGACGTCACTGAGCTGCCATCTGGTGTCGCATATTTTTGAAAACCAATATTTTGATTGTCTAGCTAATTTATATCTAATGTCTTTGCAATAAAGAACATTTTGCGTTGTTATGCATTCTAAGAAATATAGTTTTATTTTTAATGACAAATATTTTTAGAGGTCATTTAGTACATCATTTTGAACAACTTTTCCCAATAAATGTACAACGAAATGGAAAAAAATCCTATAGTAACTAGATCTCGTGACTTCTTCGATTTGTATGAGAACCTATTTTGTTGTATTTCGATATACATTTATTTGGAAAAGTTGTTCAAAATGATGGACTGAATCACCTCTTAAAATATTTGTACTGAATTAAAAATGCCCTTGCATAAAATGTTAGTTTTATAAGTAGGTTTGATCAACATAAAGTATATCATAGTCTTATTTAAAACATGGACTAATTATATTAGGTTTAAACTATTATCCGCCCTAAAAAAGTTGACACCAAATCATCATCATCCAGTCTTTTTGTCTCCACTGCAGGAGCACGACCCTCTCTGTACTACCAGAGCCGTACTTGGCCAGAGCAGCCAGAAGACTTGGCCTACACTCTCCACGCTGACAGGTTGAAGAGGTCTCATTGATGTTTATAAGCTTTGTTTAGCTTGTATTTCCTAAGTCGCCTTCTACGACATCCACGGGAGGACTTGGCCTATTCCACTGTGCCGGAAACCACACGGCTCGGCTGACATCTAATAAAATGGCATTATCTCATGTGTCAATTACAACTTGATTTGGGCGGATATGGTTTTAAGTTTAAACCAAGTTAAAGTTAATCCGTGATTTATAAGATGAAATATGATTTTAAGGTATGAAATATAGTGTCATATTTATAATAAGGGGTCATCCACATATTACGTTAGTAATGGGGGTGGTCGTTCCAAATGTAACAATACGTGTTAAAGGTAAAAGAAGCGTGACGAGAGGGAAGGGTTGGAAAAGTCAAAATGAGATTCCGTAACTAATTTTGTTGAGTATGCAGATTTATTTAGCTAAGAATCTTTTGACGACCTCTGTGGCTTAGTGGTCATCAAGCCAGTCGTGACAAAGGTCCCGGGTTCGATCTCCGATCAGGTCGAGATCGAAATGATTTTTTTCATATTGACCTGGGTCTTGGATGTTTATCTATATGTATTTATTATAAAAGCAACTGTGCCCGCAGGCTCCGCTCCTCGTGAGAATTTTGGGATAAAAAGAATCCTATGTCCTTACCAGGGTCTCAAACTATATCCATACCAAATTTCATTGAATCGGTCCAGTCGTTCTTGATTTATAAATAGTGTAACTAACACGACTTTGTTTTATATTTTAAGATACAGTATCTCATAACACGTCTCGAACTTACTTTGCGGCTAGCTCAATCTTTGTGATTTGTCCGTATATATTTTTGTAAGAAATCCATAACATACAGTCCAAAAAACCGCAACGGATGAACCGATTTCGAAAAATTACATTGATGAGAAAGCTCATTTAAACACTGTAATGTTGGTTTTGAGTTGATTGGTCGACCTATAAATGATCCTCATTATGCGAGACGTAATACTTGGACGGCCCCTTACCAGACATAGGAGTGACGTATTACTTAATGTGCCTTAATTTTACGAGAAGAATCTCACTACTACACTAGTACTAAGTCTAAGTACTAAGTCTTTGTATTTATGTTTTAAAATATTGACTGAATTTTGTCCTGCAATGATTTTTTTGTTTATAAAAATGAGTCTTATTTTAAAACCCATTATTATATACCTGGATTAGCTCGTTGAATTGGCAGTGGGCGGGACACATATTGCGATAAACTTATGGCGGATGGGGCAAAAATTTCAGTCGTCAAGCAATGTCGGATGCCTTCAGGCAGCTTGAAAAATCTGGCACTAGTGTTGGCCACTTACCACGAAAAAAAGAAAATGTCTATGTTTTATAATAAGACTGAATAAAACGCGGTTTAAATTTAGTACTTGGTTCAAACCATTATCCGCCCAAATCAAAAAGCCTACCCGTAATATGTCACCTTTTCTTTCGTAACTGTCTACTTCATGTGGGCACAGAATAAGTACTAGTACTCACATACAGAAGTCTTACTCAGCAACGGAATTTAAAGAAATATCTACTCAATGTCGTTAGCGATATGGTTTAATTTAGCTCGCGTCAGAACTTGACACCATTTCGTTTAGATACCTAAAAGTGCATTGCAAGCCAATTTCATTGTTATAATTCTAGACATACGATTCACGTCACTGAATTTGCCACTCCGGAGTGGTCGCCGCGCGCATGTAGTATGTAGGTATATTTTTGATACCTAAAAGGGGAGTGACACAATCCTGTTGTGAGTGAGTAATGGTTTAAACCTTAACTAAACCTGCGTTTATATAATTAGACGGGTTAAATTTTTCTACCAAGTAAATGTATTAACGTCTTATTATAAAACGCAGACTAACTTTGTTACTAGGTTTAAACCATTATCCGACCAAATAAAATTGACATCTAGTATTATGCCACTGTCTCATCTGAAAATGTCAACTTGATTTGGTCGCATAATGGTTTAAACCTAGTGACAAAGTTAGTCTGCGTTTCTGCGTTTTATAAGACGGTATATGTTCTACAGGATGTTCTTTTTCCAGTGCTTAAACTTTCTATCAATCAATATTCACACAGGAAAAATATCACTCTGTAATGTATTATAAAACAGTTCTTGAAAGCATTGTAGATATTATTTTGAACTGCCATTCAAGCCATTGCATATCACAATTTTATATACCTAGTTAAGTTGTGGAAAATACTGGTTGATAAAGCCTCGTAGCTATATATTTAAGAAAAGTATTCTGCGAAAAAAGAATGCATATTGTCGTGCATACCTTGATTCATGATAAAAAGCAAAGATATCAGGCAGCAAATGCATTCCAAATATCTTCCGTTGACCGCTTGTCGTCCGGTAGCGGGCGGTGTGAAGGGCGCCTGCTACCGGCACAGGTATCTCGTGGGCCTACTGTACTTAGGACTCACAATAAAAGAAAGGAAAAAAAGGTTTTTTTTCATGTTTTTTGTATTCTGTTAGATTGGTTTAATGCTCTAAGTCTATTAGTGATTTTGATTCCAAGATTTCTATAAGTATAGCTAGCGAGTGCACAATCAACCTCTTTTATAGCCGTCATCACATTATACGTATTATAGGTAGACTGAAAGATATGAATATGCTATTAGATTACTTACTTGATGTCAGATTGTTTGATCGATTGACGTTTGGTCGAAATAGCAGAAGTGCGACGTTCGAAGAAACGAAAAAACCTTTTCAAGTCAGCTTAAATGTTTACTCAGTAATTAGATATTTACAGGCACTTTCACACGTCAATATTAGTTTTCATTAGGTGTAATGTAATGTTTATTTGAATTTATATTATTTTTAAGAAATGCTACCGAAACCAGTCAAATTATTACATGTCTAATGCATTAATTGACAGTTTTTGAGGATCATAGCAAGTAAACGTCCATAATCTCTGCCTACCCCTGTGAGGAATGTATATAATTTCATTAAAATAGCCTTTCGGTGTTTCGTACTTCGACCTTTTGTAGTTTCGAACAAACGTCATTCGAGATAAATTAATGTAAAATAAGTTAAGAAAACTTGACATTCTGTATTTATTTGTGATATAAAGTATTTGATAGTGCCTTTTAAATTTAAGTTTTATTGTAAGATACTATATCTCGATTTAAATTATATGTAGTTAAACAACTAAGTTAGTGGAACTGCAATTGTTTTGTATCTGTTATGGTCGCCATGGTTTACTTAGCTCTGATTTACATACATACATACATATTTTCACGCCTGTTTCTGAAGTTTAATTTTTTCTGCAATATGGCGAGATATCAACTAAGTAACTTATTTGTTAACCATAAGAATCCCCCTTACCCTAGATTTTTCCATACAAACGTAGTCTACGATTTATTTTGAAACCACATGTCAGATTTCGGTAAAAATTGTATTTTTATAGAAATTGCAATTATCTAGGGTTATTGTAATTGGTTTCAGAGGTTAAAATTATGAACTGGAAAGAAAATATAAGGATGTAGAAGTTTTTCATACTGATGGAAATGATATAACACAAATATAACACAATTCTATTCCAAGTTTTGACTACGTAACACGTGCAATATCTATGAAATCACAAAATTGTGCAGAAATCGGGCGTGCCGTTTCGAAAAAAAAAACGTAGACTACGTTTGTATGGAAAAGTGTAGTTTGGTCTAGGGTAAGGGGACTCTAAAATTGTAAAAGCAGAAAGATTTTAACCGACTTCAAAAAAGGAGGCTATCAATAACAGCAGCTTATTGGACCTGACGTCACTGTAATTCGAAAAATTCGAAAAAATATTTTCTCAAAACCGAAATTTTAAATTTTTTGTTTTAAATGATGGTGTTATAAACTGTGCCTGTATAAAGTTCGTTTTAAGTTATTATGAATGCAATAAAGTTATTATTATTTTACGAGTTGGTTTTATTTGAAGTATATAGCAAAGTTAATTCCTTATGAATGAGCTGATTCATCATCATCAGGTCTTTTAGTCTCCACTGCAGAAGCACGACCCTCTCTGTACTACCAGAGCCATACTTGGCCAGAGCAGCCAGAGGACTTTGCCAACAATCTCCTCGCTGGCCAGACGGGTTGGAGAGGTCTAATCATGTTATAAGCTTTGTTTAGCTTGTATTTCATAAGTCGCCTTCTACGACATCCACGGGAGGACTTTGAGTGGCCCTATTCTACTGTGCCGGAAAACACGGCTAAGCTGGTTAAGCTTATACATAAAAATTAACAACCCTTTGCTAAACCTATTTTAGTTAAAACATTTGTTTTGTTTTTTTCTCTTCAATATTTGAGAGAAGTCTAACATTTAAACTAAGTTAAATGTGTGAACGTAAACAAAATATTATTTAAAACTAACGTAAGATGACGTAAGTAACATTTTAACATGGCTTTACTCATGTGGAAGTAAGCTATAAAACAACATAACCTCATTGAGTAGGACTCGTTCGATTTGTCTTGAGCACTTTATGGTAGACGATGCCTAGGGTCTGATCACTAATTTGCAAGTTGATCGATGGAACTCAGTAATCCATCGAGTTTGGGCTTATTTCATTTGTTTCAGAAAATACATTGGTCTCACAATAAAAGCTTGTACAAAATATTTTTTTTAAAACGTATTATTTTATCGTGTTTCTTTGTTCCCTCCTACCTACTTAAAAAGGTACCTATTAGAAAAACTTACAACTCGTCAATATGACAGTTTAACCACTTCCTAGCTCATTTAACTATTTTAGAACGAATTATGCACAATCTAATATGAGAAGCAAACAATGGACAATTACCATCATTGTTTAATTGTCTGTATTGATGTCTGGGACAAGATTTACCTATAGATATGAACTAGGGATGGCCACAGAGACAGAGAACGACCTAGAAAAACGTGGGGGGAATGTGCAAAGCGGGACATGGAGGTATTAGCACAGGTATGGCACTTCATAGAAACAGAGTAACATATATACCTAGTACTACTACAAACGAAACAATATATCTGTGCATACGTCAAATTGTATATCACATTGAGTACCAGATCGCCTTATGTGTCCCAGACACAAAACCGCTGCCTTTCGAGGCAGCTTTAGATATGCTGCATCTAGATGCTGGAACAACATCCCTCCGCCTATTAGGAATTCGATCTCGGTTAAATCTTTTAAGCAAAAACTTAAAGAGAGAGTTTTACGAACTCAAAAAGCGCAATAGTTGCAGCATTATCTATTCTATTTATTGTGCAAGTAGGTAAATTTAATTAAGTGTGATTATAGATGTACCTAATTAATTAATATTGTAATAGGTTAATATTATTTAAAATGTATGTCATTCATTTGTTATGTAATCAATATTTATTTTATTTTAATTTTAATTGTTATTTAATGTATTTCAATTCAAGTCTAATATAATAATTTACTCGGCATCCGCGGAAGACCAGCGTCGTGGCTCGTACCACGGTCCACGACACATGCTGAGCGGAGGCCGTTTTGGTGCATGTTTGTGTAATGTAGCTTCAGCAAATTGTCAAATTGTTTATAAGTATGTAGCCAAATAAACGATTTTTCTTTCTTTCTTTTCTTTATTGTGAGTTAAACAGGGTCGCCACCACTGAATTTTTTGCTTTGCTTACCTGTTTTCATCGCTCGGAAATCTATAAAATTTTCGTTCTTTATTGTTTTCCGTGGATAAACAATTATAATATGCGCAGTTTCTCACCATTATGATTTAATAATCCCAAGTGACTCGCGTAACGTCAACGTGCGACTAGCAACAACCCTGTTTTACAGGCGCTTACAAGGCCCAAAAGCGGGGGCGGGGTTGCGGGGACGCCAGATTGCGGGGGACGGTGCGAGTTTCCGTTCTGTATGTAATACTATTATTAATTCTGTGGTATTAGTACAGATATGGTAAATGATAGGAGAAAACTATGGAAGGAGTTGACATACAGAGCCGACCCCAAATAGGGGTAAGGGGAGGAAGATGATGATGACGATGAACTAGTAATGCGGTAGCCTCTATTTTTTACTCGACTACAGCAAAACCAAATGGAGGGTTAGGTAATTAGGTATGTGTTTTGCCGCTATACGACATGGAAGGGACATACCCGTAATAAATTGAACCACGGGCTATACTAGACCACTATAGTATAACGGAATTAAAATAACAGTCAACTAAATTGTCTGTATTCATGTCTGGGACAAGATTTACCTATAGATATGAACTAGGGATGGGGCAAACTCTGTTTTTTACCCAACTACAGCAAAACCAAATGGAGGTTGCCGTGTTTTGCCGCTATACGACATGGAGGGGACAAACCAAACAAAAATAAGCCTAACCACGAACTATACTAGATCGGTATTAGTTTAATAAAATTAAAATAAGTGACAAAAGTTAAAAAAAACTTTCGGCTTTTCCTTACAAAAGTGTGCAGCCGCCCGGAAAGTTGTATGGGAATGTCGATTTTTGTGTTTATTGATTGTTATATTATCTATTATCATTTTAATATAGTGATCTAGTATAGCCTTTGGTTCGATTTGTTACGGGTATGATCCTTTCACGTTTTAGACACATGTTCATTATCAGATGATATCGTATATTCAGAATAGTGAAAAAGTGTTGAGTTGTTTGCTAGTCGCCATTCTCGCAAATCGCAAATTCCCTCGATCGGCTTCTACGAGAAGAGAAGCAGCTGGTACATTTACGCTTTTTTTCTTTTCTCCCAGAATTTCGAGATAAAGAATATCCTATGTCCTTCCCCGAGTCTCAAACTATATCCATACCAAATTTCATCTAAATCGGTTTAATAGTAATAGTAGGATATTAGATAGATATCATGTCATAGAGTCCAGATACTAGGTAAGATGTTCCCTGTCCCATCACTAGAACTGTCAAACAGTCACAAGAACGTGTTCCTGATAATCTAATTATGGTTATGTCACTCCAATTAGCCCGTCGTCTAAGCAGACAAAGTGCTAGTATCTAGAATATCTAGCTTAATACTAAGCTAATTCATTGTTTCTTGTAGGTTGCGTGACCATCAATAATATATCTAGTATGTATGTCATAAAGGTACATAGGTACTGTTTATTTGAATTTATAACCTAATAATCCATCCATAACATAACCTAATAATGAAAAGGATAGTCTGTCGTCTGCGTTAGGCCTAAAAGGAACTCCGTGGCCCGGCGCGAGTAAGCGTCTCTGGGCGGGGTCTGCACTTGGATGGGTGATACGAAAGTGGCACCAAAATTTCTCGAGCTCCTCCGTGCTTTGGAAGGCACGTATAAGCTGTTGGTCCCGGCTGTCATCATTGTATGGCAGTCGTCAAGCTATGACAGATGCCTTTAGGTAGCCTGAAAACTCTGACACCAGTGTTGGCCACTTAGACAAATGAAAAAAACACCATAACCCAGTTATCCGGTCCACTAACATCCCATCCGCATAGCCCAAACCAAGTCAATCCCTCCCTGGCAATAGTTCTGCAGTTATGGAGTCCATTAGTGCATCTCAATGGTACATTCATGGGGCTGACAGAGCATTTTGGGTTTCGCGCTTCTAAGCAACCAGTCTAAGCCCAGGGCCACAACACTCAAAGGCCACTTTTAGCATGAGGTGGACAAGAACGTGGCAAAACGAATCAAAACAGTGAGATGTTTACTTACCGCATCGCTTATTAATATTTCCTCGATCTTCTCCACAGGAAGAAAAGCAGGTAGTAAATTTTAAGCTTTTTCTTTCCCCGACCAGCATGGTTAGGTATAAAGTTGCAAGCGTACGAAACACCTATTTATATAAGTTCAGTTGTCTAAAATAGTACAGAATTAATATGAATATTACAAGCAGAATATATGCCGTGTGGTTTCGAATATAGAGCCACTCCAAATCCACCCGTGGATGTCGTAGAAGGCGACAGGAAATGCAAGCTAAAGAAAGCTTATAAACATCAATGAGACCTCTCCAACCCGTCTGGCCAGCGAAGAGAGTGTAGGCTAATTCCTCTGGCTGCTCTGACCAAGTATGCCTCTGGTAGTACAGAGAGGGTCGTGCTCCTGCAGTGGAGACAAAAGACCTGATGATGATGATACAAAACGGAGCCGCTCACTCAACACCCTCCACAAGGCGAGAACGGGGGAGAGGTGTGGGGACGGGGGACGGGGGACATGGACGCATATGCGCTGACCTTAGGAGATTCCGTTCTGTATGTAATACTCATAATAGGCATGACAATTGAAAAATATCTTTGGTCCATCGGTTAGATTATTAAAAAATATTGTACACATATTTTTTCTTTTCTCAGAGAAACCGAAAATGACAAAGATACAGCGCATTGAAATTTCGCGTGAAGTCACACTTAAGCACGATTTTTACTTAAGTGTGACGTCGCAAGCCCCCACTCCGGAACTTTGACGCTTCGTATCTTTGTGAATTTTTACTTTTTTGGTAAACTGAAAAATACGGGTCCATTTTTTGGATAATCTAAAAGACGGACGAATTACAATCATACTTTTCGGATCCTGTCGTCACTCCTATTTTGTGGTAATAGTTTACAAACCTCGTTCTCCGCTGGGCCGCCAGGCTCCATCGCTCAAAATAATGTTATGTTAATAATTCCATTAAAATAAAATCGTAATACATCAATTTTAGTTTATAAGAGCAAGAGAACTACATAAATATTTAGCATAAATAATGTTATGGTACAGGTAATGGAAAAACTGTTTTAACTGACTTCCAAAGAGAAGGTTTATCAATTCGTCACGAATTTTCTTTATGTATGTTCATCTATTTTTTGAAGACGCCTGATCCTATTTATTTTTAGTTTGAAAGGGCATACTTGTTAGGTCTGTAAGTCGGTTTGTATATTTGAAAAATTTGTAAATGAGTAACTATTTTTGCCAGGCACAAAACCCCCGACTTTCAAGCTTTCACCCTCAATTACTATTAAAACGCTGAACCGATTTCTATCAAACATAGCTAAGAACTATCTTGATCAAGTCAGCTTTTAAACTAAAATCCGAGTCGACCTCGACGAACGTTCTGCGACTAAATTGCAGATGTTCTGAAGAAAGGTGATGTAAGGAGTACCCATAACCGGAGAGCATGCATGAAGTGAAATAAAAAAAAACGACGGGTTGCACTCTGGGAGTGCCGGCAGAAGTGAAAACTTGAATATTAACGTTGTGCATTTTTGATATTTTGGAATGGTTAGGGAATAATTTTGCACGAATTGCTTTAATTATCAGTATAAAATATTTCAAATCTTTTCTGAACCACAGTCTGTCACAAATGTCACAAGCATGACCAAATTCATTTTCCATCAGCTGTCACCATACATGGATGCGCGTAGCACGCTGTAACATAAACACACACGAACATTCGCGCAAGCGCCCTGCGCCGTCTTACGAATTTTCGATCAGGTCACGTGTCCTGACGCGAGTTTAACATTTTTTACCCATTCCAAAAAAAGTGCATAACGCCGCTAAAGAAGTTTTCACTTCAATAAAATTGTTTATTTTAGACTGCACAGGTATTCAATACAGATCCATATTATGTTATTAGGAAATTTAATATCCACGTTAATAAAATTTAAAATGTAGGTTATTATTAAAAACTTATAAAGACGACCAATGTTTACATCTTGGACTAGCCACTCTTATGTTATGAGTGTTGACGAAGCAAAAGAGGTTTGCAACGATCGTAGTAAGTGGAGATCCATAGTCTCTGCCTACCCCCATGGGAAACAGGCGTGAAAATATGTTATATATCTATGTGTGTATTTTCAAACAAAAAAACACATCAAAATTGTCTAATTTGTTTAGGCGCTTCGATGCCATATGCAGACACGTCAAAATTATTAGACTTAGACTTTTCCACACGACGAAACATTTCATCTACAATGGCCGTATATTTATGAGATCATTTAGTGACACGAATACACAATTCTTCACGGCTGTAGCTTCACGTGACCTTACTTACAGGATGTTACGTTTGTTTAGAAAAGCAGCATTCTTTCATATCCTGTTGGTCACGTCAGCTGAAAGACAGGGGAGATGGCCTAATACAGTATCCTTAGACAGTATCACACTAGATACCTGAGAATATCTGAGAACGGTCGGCGAGTTAGAGGTAGGAATAGAAAGTTGAAGAAACAAGACAAGAAAGTGAGAGCAATCCTCAACTGAAACCATATAAGTTTCTATTACATAAGCATCATCAGTTCTTTTTGTCTCCACTGCAGGAGCACGACCCTCTCTGAACTACCAGAGCCATACTTGGCCAGAACAGTCAGATAACTTTGGCAACACTATAGTCACGCTGGCTAGACGGGTTGGAGAGGTCTCATTGATGTTTATAACTCTTTAAGCTGCGCATATACCAGACACAATAGTTAAACAATTGAAGTCGGGAGGAATTCCTCCCAGTGCCGGCTTAGAGGATAAGCTACATCTTTAGCTTATCTATTAGAACAATTTAATAAGGTCCCGCAAAATGCCCCGTTCTTGTCTTGTAATGCGTCTGCAGCCAAGAACGGGGGAGAAGTGCGGGGACGGGGGACGAGGACGCATACTGCGCGGGACCCTAGGCATTTCGGTTCTGTATGTAATACTTATATTCATTCTTTGACATGTGCCTTCTTTTACAAAGTGGACTCCCGAAGATGATCGAAGGAAGAGAGGTAGGCCCCGGAAGCGTTGGTGCGACGACTTGCGTCAGTTTGTGAGGGAATGGTGGGAAGTGGCACACAATCGAGATACTTGGAAGGAGATGGGGGAGACCTTTGCCCAGCAGTGGGACAGTACAGGTTAATTTAAAAAAAAAACGACGGGTTGCACTCTGGGAGTGCCGGCAGAAGTGAAAACTTGAATATTATCGTTGTGCATTTTTGATATTTTGGAATGGTTAGGGAATAATTTTGCACGAATTGCTTTAATTATCAGTATAAAATATTTCAAATCTTTTCTGAACCACAGTCTGTCACAAATGTCACAAGCATGACCAAATTCATTTTCAACAAAATCATTTTCAAATACACAGCAGTATGGCCACTACACAGACGGTCGAGCCATCAGCTGTCACCATCCATGGATGCGCGTAGCACGCTGTAACATAAACACACACGAACACTCGCGCAAGCGCCATGCGCCGTCTTACGAATTTTCGATCAGGTCACGTGTCCTGACGCGAGTTTAACATTTTTTACCCATTCCAAAAAAAGTGCACAACGCCGCTAAAGAAGTTTTCACTTTAAAAATGTGCCTTCACTTCCCGTTAAAACCAGCCTATATTTGCTCCCAGAGATGTGGGTTGCAAGATAGCTTTCACTGTCTATGATGAAGAAGAAGCTAATAATACTGCCTCCGAGGTCCAGTGTTCAAGCTATGTCAAATGCCTTTATCTGATACCAGTGGCCACTTACACACACGAAAAAAAAGCTTAGTAATGTAGGTAAGAAACATTGGTTTCTAGAAATTGATTTCTTTATGTTAGTTCATATCATCATCATCAGGTCTTTCTGTCTCCACTGCAGGAGCACGACCCTCTCTGTACTACCAGAGCCATACTTGGCCAGAGCAGCCAGAGGACTTGGCCTACACTCTCCACGCTGGTCAGACGGGTTGGAGAGGTCTCATTGATGTTTATAAGCTTTGTTTAGGTTGTATTCCTAAGTTGCCTTCTACGACGTCCACGGGAGGACTTGGTTAGTTTATATAGGTAGTAAGTATTGTATAACTACATTTATTATATATTTGTGGTACAACTGTCAATCTCCAAACAATACATTGTATTATAATAGGTATGTTCTAAGAAATTTTTCTAATTTTCCTTTTACATACATACATACATACTGTCACGTCTTTATCCCTAATGGGGCAGACAGAGCATTTTGGGTCTTGCGGCTCTATGCAGAGCCCAGGGCCGCAAGACCCAAAAGCCACTTTTAGCGGCATGGTGGGCGAGAAGATGGAAAAGCAATCAATACAGTGATGGGTTGCTAGCCGCATTGCCTGTTTACATGATTCGCATTTTTGCCCATTCCCTCGATCTTTTACTCAATGTTAAAGACCATTGTCATTTGAAATCGAATTTCGGGATGAAAACTATCCTATGTCCTTCCCTGGGTATCAAACTGTATCCATATCAATTTCATCTAAATAGGTTCAGTGGTTGAAGCGTGAAGTGGTAGCAAACAAACAAATATACAAACTCACTTTTGCATAATCTTATCTGGGGGCACGGCAGTGCCCCCACCAAGTCGAGCAAAAAAGCGTCACGGCCGTACCATCCTTTTCTCGAAGCAATTCAGACCATTTTCGACCCCCTGTAACTTCGTTGTGGATAAAACTAGAAGACTGAAATTTTCAGTAACCATGCAGGCATTGTAAAGACACGGTATATTTCAAATTTCATTCAATTTGAACCAGTATTTTAAGAATTATAACAGGTCGAATTTCTTAATTTTGTCACTCACTGACTCACCGATCATCAAAATTCTAAGGCACTTCTAGCAGACCTAGAAGCTTCAAATTTGGAATATAAGTAGTGTTTGGTGTATGAATCAAGGAAAAACTAAAAAATCTAGAAAAGACCGCAAAGAAAATTAAGCCCATACAGCCAAGTCTTCAGTAAAATTTTTCAATATTGGCTTTATTCGTAACGATGTTTTACGGCAGTTATTATTATTGCGTGCGAAGCCGCGGGTTTAAGCTAGTCCTTTATAAATATAGGCGCATGGTAGTGTCCCTGCCAAATCGAGCAAAAAATGGGTATTCCCGTCATGAAAACACTAGTAAATTAAATTATTTAATGCAAAAAACGTACCTACGTGCGTATTCCTACTTATTACGAGTGCGTAAGGTTGTAAATTAATTATTATACCACGCGCTGCGATGCTAGCGAGTGAGCGCGGGCCGTTACTACGCGCTGCGCGGTGCGATATACATATATACAATAAGTAGAAGGTACCGAAAAGGAAAAAAGTAGAACTGTCTACAAAATACAAAAAGAAATGAGATCCCATCAAAAACAATACTTGTCAAAAAAACCAAGTCTCGCAACTCAGTTGTTCTGCGGTAAAAAGTTGTGAGATCCATGTAATACCAAGTCGGTTATTAATTTATTCAGTCTCTACTTAAGCGACTTTCTGTCTTAATACGTCCAGTCTCTAAGACCACGATCGTGGTCCATAACAATTGAAAATCAATTGTGTCTGGAATCTCCGTACTCGAAGCATTAAGTTGTTACGTAATAATTAACAGCATCTTATAGTGACGCATATCAATATTAAAATTCTTTAATGTTTTATATAAATATATTTGAACTTGGCCATCGCCTGAAAACACGTGTAAATTCAATCGCCTGAAAACACATGTAAATTCAATTATTTAGTGCGATGGCCAAGTCTCGATATATTTATTTAAACATTAAAGAATTTTGATATTGATATGCGTCACTATAAGATGCTGTTAATTATTACGTAACAACTTAATGCTTCGAGTACGGAGATTCCAGACACAATTGATTTTCAATTGTTATGGACCACGATCGTGGTCTTAGAGACTGGACGTATTAAGACAGAAAGTCGCTTAAGTAGAGACTGAATAAATTAATAACCGACTTGGTATTACATGGATCTCACAACTTTTTACCGCAGAACAACTGAGTTGCGAGACTTGGTTTTTTTGACAAGTATTGTTTTTGATGGGATACCTTTAAACGAGCAAATCTTGTATATTTATTTATTTATATGTACATAAATTTCTGTAATCTCGAAAACGGCTCTAACGATTTTGCTGAAAATTGGTATATGGGGGTTTTCGGGGGTAAACAATCGATCTAGATTAGTTTTATGTTCGGGAAAACTCGTGTTTTCGAGTTTTCATGCGTTTTTCTTTCCACGCATAATATGGTCGCTAATTTCGTCGCGCCGGCGCGGCAGACCACTAGAAAGAGTGCTACGAGTTCGAATCCCACTCGATGACTTACTTTTGTTTTTTTTTTATGTTTTAGTTAAATATAATTTTTTATTTTGTATTGTTTTTGGAAAAGTTTTAAAAAATGTAGTTAATGTTTGAGATGTAACCGAGCAAAGCGGTCGCCCAGGTACTATTAGTATGATAGGAAGTAGGATGGTTCGGAACCTTTCTTGCACGAGCTCGCACTTGGCCGGTTTATTTTCTATGACATGGTAGCTGAAGCGAAATCTGATAATAAAATAAACTTAACCATAAATAAACAAAGGTGGGCAAAACCTATTGTAGTAAAAACCAGTTCAAAGACCTTAGATCCCATCTCGCATAATAAATCAGTTGGAATCACTAAGTGTAAAACTAAGTTACTTTATGCGGTCTTTTTAGGGTTCCGTAGCCAAATGGAAAAAAACGGAACACTTATAGATTCGTCATGTCTGTCTGTCTGTCCGTCCGTATGTCACAGCCACTTTTTTCCGAAGCTATAAGAACTATACTATTGAAACTTGGTAAGTAGATGTATTCTGTGAACCGCATTAAGATAAGATTGTCACAAAAAAATAGAAAAAAAACCATAATTTTTGGGGGTTCCCCATACTTAGTTAGAACTGATAAAATTTTATTTTTGATCAAACCCAGACGTGTGAGGTATCTATGGATAGGTCTTCAAAAATGATATTGAGATTTCTAATATAATTTTTTTCTAAACTGAATAGTTTGCGCGAGAGACACTTCCAAAGTTGAAAAATGTGTCCCCCCCCCTCTAACTTCTAAAATAAGGGAATAATAAAACTAAAAAAATATATGATTGGTTTGAACGAGATCTAGTAAGTACTTAGTTTTTTTTCTAATACGTCATGAATCGTAAACCGCAAATTACCTTTCATTAATTCAACTCAAATATAAAAATAAATAAAAAACATACTACAAGACTTATAATAAGTTAAGTTATTTGCTGCTACGGAACCCTTCATGGGTGAGTCCAACTCGCACTTGGCCGCTTATTTTTTATATGACGTGACTTGAGATGAAATAATACGTAACATTATGATAAATTTGGAGTGGATATATTTATACCGGTTGCAGAACTACTTGGGTGGTTACTGCGTTAAGAACTATGAAGTATTTTGAAAAAAAAAAACGACGGTTTGCACTCTGGGAGTGCCGGCAGAAGTGAAAACTTGAATATTAACGTTGTGCATTTTTGATATACGAAACAGCAGGCGCAGGCATACATTTTCGCCGCGCTGTAGAAAGAGAGGGGGATACTCCCTCTCCTACGCCGCGCCAGCTGTCTACTCTCCATCCGTCTTACGAATTTTCGATCAGGTCACGTGTCCTGACGCGAGTTTAACATTTTTTTACCCATTCCAAAAAAAGTGCACAACGCCGCTAAAGAAGTTTTCACTTCAAAAATTTTTTGTAAGCGCTGTATAGTTGTGAGACCAAAGAACTTATTCAGACAAATGAAATAAGCTTTGATTATGAAATAAGGCCAAACTCGATGGAGTTGCGTCGTTTTATTACTTAGTTACTTAGTTAGTACGTTACCGCTGAGGATGCAACCGGGAAAATACCCTCAAATGATGATGATGTTGCAAGATATTCTACGATAACCATTTGCCTGCCTCCGTGGTCTAGCGGTCACGGCGTCCTCTTGTAATCTGGAGGTCGTGAGTTTGATTGAATCCTACTGGAAAGCATACTTTGTGAAAAGTTGTTTACAGTCTGGTTAGGACATTTCAGGCTTGAATCACCTGATCACCTGTTCCAGAAGGCACGTATAAACTGTGGGTCCTGAACGTCATCTAGCGTTTGCTCAAACCTAGCCCAGGATTGGTTGTCATCTACCCTTTGGTTGCAGAGGTCAGACGGCAGTCGCTCTGTGTAAAAACCAGTAACCTCGTCAAATCACCTAGGTTAGGTAGCGGACCCCGGGCTCTGAAGCGTTACCGCTGAGGATGCAACCGGAAAAATACCCTCGAATGATGATGATGTTGCAAGATATTCAACGATAACCATTTGCCTGCCTCCGTGGTCTAGCGGTCAAGGCGTCCTCTTGTGATCTGGAGGTCGTGGGTTTGATTGAATCCCACTGGAAAGCATACTTTGTGAAAAGTTGTTTACAGTCTGGTTAGGACATTTCAGGCTTGAATCACCTGATCATCCGAAAAAATATATGAAACCATATTTCGGAAGGCACGTATAAAACGTGGGTTCCGATCGCCATCTAGCGTTTGCTCAAACCTGTGCAAGGATTGGTTCTGATCTACCGTTTGATTGCGGAGGTCAGACGGCAGTCGCTCTGTGTAAAACCAGTAACCTCGTCAAATCAGCTAGGTTAGGTAGCGGACCCCGGGCTCTGAAGCGTTACCGCTGAGGATGCAACCGGGAATACGGGTGGATGATAATGATGATGAACGATTTGCTATACAGCGAGTCATGTGCCTATTTCCCTACTTAGTTGTATAAATTATTGTAAAGGCTACATTTCTTGGAATGACCACAAATAAATCAGTTCTGGCGCCACGACTTTGCGCGGGGGCTTATCACACAATTTATTATTTGCTAACAGACCTTACATAATGTTGATTCAGAGCAGTTATAAACTAGCGAAAGTATAGAAGAATAGATTATCCCACCAAAAACATATTCATGTAAAAATGTTGCCAAGACGAGTCTACATAGCTTACCCTGTGAAAAAGTTATCAGATCTCGTATAAAGCCAAGCTCTAAAGACTACAACATGCCCTACATTTTAGTCAAAACATATGGCTTGGCCGTTTTATTTCGCACACGATGAACGAATGCCTATGAAATCTTCGTAACAAAACGGCCAAGCATCACGTTTTGACTTAAATGTAGAGTATGTTTCTCTCATGTTTGTCTCTTGTACACGCTAATCTCCGGAAATACTGGACGGATTCGAATGATTTTTTTTTATTATATAGCTGGCCTGGACAACTTATAAGGTATAATTGATTTGGCACATGAAAAACTTGATGCAGAACCATAATGGTCCAGCTAAATTATAAGAAATATAAAAATGACGCCGTAGAAAAAGTTGTTGAGCCTGATGAGCATTTCCGGAGTCATAAAGTCCACGTGAGCGCAGTCGCGGGCTTCGGCTAGTTTAGAAATAAAACTGAAAGCAACGTGATCACTTCTGTCATTTCTTTATTTTTAAGGTATAATCCACATAAGCCGGCCAAATATGATTCAGAAGCTATTAGTTTGTTTTACGGTTTTGGCGGTATGATGTCACATAACTACATTTTTTGAGTTCGAAGTGAGTAAGTCGTTTCACAATCAGTTTATCTTCTGTGAAAGTGGCCATTGTCCGATTTTTAGGGTTCCGTACCCGAAGGGTGAAAACGGGACCCTATCACTAAGACTCCGCTGTCCGTTTGGATGTATCTCATGATCCGTAATAGCTAGACAGTTGGAATTTTTACAGATGAGGTATTCCTGTTACAATTAAGTGGGGCTCCCATTAGAGGTGGGTCGTTGACGGTTTTGCCGTCGACGAAACGAGACCGTTTTCCGTCAACTATAAACTAAAAAGTTAGCTATAAGCTAGTTCATAAAACTGTCTAATTTTCGACCAAATCAATGAACTATGACAACGTAAACTAATCTTTTATTGCACGATTTAATGACAACGTCAACGTCGTGACGTGAACTAGTTTCTAGTTTTATGTCGACTGATAGACGGGAACTAGATTTTGTTTTTTTTGAAGTGAAAACTTCTTTAGCGGCGTTGTGCACTTTTTTTGGAATGGGTAAAAAATCTTAAACTCGCGTCAGGACCACGTGTCCTGATCGAAAATTCGTAAGACGGCGCAGGGCGCTTGCGCGAATGTTCGTGTGTGTTTATGTTACGTTACGTTCGTGTGTGTAATGTGTCATGCTTGTGACATTTGTGACAGACTGCGTCGTTTTTTTTTAAACTAAATGACTATACTTACTAAGTAAAACATTGCGTTCAATAACTTGGCTAGATGTCGTTCAGGCATCCAATTGGATGCCTGGTTTAAATGTCCAGGCTAGGCGTCCAGTTGGATGGCTGATTTAACCAGATGGCTGCGACGTATTTAATTTATATCTCATTAGACTAAAAGTACCTGGGCAACCGAGCATTACTTGGTTACATCTCTACTTTTTTTTAAACTTGTCTAAAAACAATACAAAATAAAAATTATATATAAACTTGAACATAAAAAAACAGAAGTAAGTCACCGTGGGATTCGAACCCGTAACACTCTTTCTAGTGGTCTGCATCTTAAACCGCTGAGTCAAATGGATATCGGCCGGCGCGACGAAATTAGCGACAATATTATGCGTGGAAAGAAAAGCGCATGAAAACTCGAAAACACGCGTATTCCCAAACATAAGACTAATCTAGATCGATTGTTTACCCCCGAAAACCCCTATATACCAATTTTCAGATCACAGAAATTTATATACATATAAATATACAAGAATTGCTCGTTTAAAGGTATAAGATATTGTAGGCATTTCTACTTACAATTAAAATTTTATATATTCTTCTAGGAAAACCCGAAAACCTTTGAGTCTAAACTTTTTTCGAAAGAGGCAAACCACACAATTAAAATTTTATATGTACCTGGAACAATTAACTTTATTTTACGATAGCGATATCCGTTTTGAGATTAGTCATTTTGTGAGAAATCCCCAACGATTCGAACCTTGGTCTGTTTAAACATTTAACTTACTCATAACATTGAATTGCATTGGTTATTCCACGCGTTTGGGGAAAAACGTAGAGTAGAATGTACCAGCTGCATCTCTTCCCGTGTTGATCGTAAGACCCGATCAAGGAAATGGGGCAATGCAGCTAACAGCGTGATATCATTTATTTACAAACCAAATTAAAGTTGTCTTTATTGTGGAATGAGATAAACAACGTGGAAGGGACATACCCGTAATAAATCGAACCACGGGCTATACTAGAATTACTAGACCACTATATATGTAGTATAATGATAATAAAATCCCATCAAAAACAATACTTGTCAAAAAAACCAAGTCTTGCAACTCAGTTGTTCTGCGGTAAAAAGTTGTGAGATCCATGTAATACCAAGTCGGTTATTAATTTATTCAGTCTCTACTTAAGCGACTTTCTGTCTTAATACGTCCAGTCTCTAAGACCACGATCGTGGTCCATAACAATTGAAAATCAATTGTGTCTGGAATCTCCGTACTCGAAGCATTAAGTTGTTACGTAATAATTAACAGCATCTTATAGTGACGCATATCAATATTAAAATTCTTTAATGTTTTATATAAATATATCGAGACTTGGCCATCGCACTAAATAATTAAATTTACATGTGTTTTCAGGCGATTGAATTTACACGAGTTTTCAGGCGATGGCCAAGTCTCAATATATTTATATAAAACATTAAAGAATTTTAATATTGATATGCGTCACTATAAGATGCTGTTAATTATTACGTAACAACTTAATGCTTCGAGTACGGAGATTCCAGACACAATTGATTTTCAATTGTTATGGACCACGATCGTGGTCTTAGAGACTGGACGTATTAAGACAGAAAGTCGCTTAAGTAGAGACTGAATAAATTAATAACCGACTTGGTATTACATGGATCTCACAACTTTTTACCGCAGAACAACTGAGTTGCAAGACTTGGTTTTTTTGACAAGTATTGTTTTTGATGGGATCTCATTTCTTTTTGTATTTTGTAGACAGTTCTACTTTTCTCCTTTTCGGTACCTTCTACTTATTGTATATATGTATATCTACCAGCAACGAATTTTCTTAAAGCCCTCTCTCTGACTTATGAACTTTTCTTATTTTTGTAGGTAGCCTTCCGTTTTCTCTTTTCCGGTACTACTTCTTGAGCTTCTCTCCGCGCCCTCGCGCTAGCACCGCGCAGCGCGTAGTAACGGCCCGCGCTCACTCGCTAGCATCGCAGCGCGTGGTATAATAATTAATTTACAACCTTACGCACTCGTAATAAGTACGAATACGCACGTAGGTACGTTTTTTGCATTAAATAATTTAATTTACACGTGTTTTCATGACGGGAATACCCATTTTTTGCTCGATTTGGCAGGGGCACTACCATGCGCCTATATTTATACGGGACTAGCTTAAACCCGCGGCTTCGCACGCAATAATAATAACTGCCGTAAAACATCGTTACGAATAAAGCCAATATTGAAAAATTTAACTGAAGACTTGGCTGTATGGGCTTAATTTTCTTTGCGGTCTTTTCTAGATTTTTTAGTTTTTCCTTGATTCATACACCAAACACTACTTATATTTTAAATTTGAAGCTTCTAGGTCTGCTAGAAGTGCCTTAGAATTTTGATGATCGGTGAGTCAGTGAGTGACAAAATTAAGAAATTTGACCCGTTATAATTCTTAAAATACTGGTTCAAATTGAATGAAATTTGAAATATACCGTCTCTTTACAATGCCTGCATGGTTACTGAAAATTTCAGTCTTCTAGTTTTATCCACAACGAAGTTACAGGGGGTCGAAAATGGTCTGAATTGCTTCGAGAAAAGGATGGTACGGCCGTGACGCTTTTTTGCTCGACTTGGTGGGGGCACTGCCGTGCCCCCAGATAACAGTCAAAAAACAAAAAGAAATCTACTTTCCCACACAAATTGCCCGGGTGGATGCACACTATTGCCAAATTGCAAATTGCATTTTTTTTTTGTTGAATTTTTTTACTGATCAATATACATACATACATAGCGGCGAAACACACAACCCCCCTTTATGCTTCGCCGTAGTAGGGTAATAACAGCATATAATATGCCTACATGCTTCAAGTCAGCTGATTACGATGAGTCAGTACCAAGGTTGGAATGTGTTTATGTTTACGACTGGGGATTTCTCATAAACTTGCGAATCTCCACACGGACGTACTTAACTTTGCATAACAGAAATTTAATATTTTTCCATAATGGTCTGGGGAAAAAGAAAAAAACTTCATATGTACCAGCGGTTCTTTCCGCACAGTTTGTTAAAGACGATCGTGGCGGTGTGGTCACCTTGCTAGTCCGCCACCCAGAGGTCCCGGGTTCGATCCCCAGTCAGGGCAAGTTGGAAAATGGCCTTTTTCAAATTGTTCTGGGTCTTGGATGTTTATCTGTATATGTATTTGTTATAAAATATCGTTGAGTTAGTATCCCATCACACAAGTCTCGAACTTACTTTGGGGCTTATTCAATCAGTGTAATTTGTCCACATATATCTATTTACTTTATTTATTAAAAGACGAGAGAGAGAATAGCTCTATCAATGTTTTGATTAATTTTCCATCTTCTCGCCCATCGTCATGCTAAAAGTGGCCCTGTGCTCTGTCTGCTTAGAGCCGCTAGACTTAAGACCTGGCCACAGCTGCTGGCGGTGCGGTGGCTCCAAATCCTCCCGTGGATGTCGTAGAAGGCGACTTAGGAAATACAAGCTGGACATAGCTTATAAACATCAATGAGACCTCTCCAACCCGTCTGGCCAGCGTGGGGAGTGTAGGCTAAGTCCTCTGTCTACTCTGGCCAAGTATGGCTCTGGTAGTACAGAGAGGGTCGTGCTCCTGCGGTGGAGACAAAAAGACCTGATGATGATGTCTGTAATGCAGTCAAGGTGTTAAGCAACCTTAAAATCCAAATGCAGCTTAAGTATTTTATAGACTTTAATGTAAATAGCTTCAAACCATATTTAGATAATTAGCAACAAATAAAACGCAAGGATTATTATATGTATATTATTTAGCGACAATTTATATGTTAATATGTAGTTTTGGAGATAACAGTGGACTGAATACATAATATGAACTGATTGTTTGTCAAGGCAGGTCAGGCAACAAACACACATATATATTTACTAACGGAAGCCCGCGACTTCATTCGCGTGGGCTTTATGACTCCAGAAAATGCTCAGGCTGAACAACTTTAGCTAAGGAGTCATTTTTATATTTCTTATAGTTTAGCTAGACCATTAAGGTTCTGCATCAGTTGTTTCATTTTCCACAATCAATTATACCCTATATGTTGCCCAGGCATAACAGATAAACAACAAAAAAAAAATTTCGTTCGAATCCGTCCAGTATTTCTGGAGATAAGCGTGATCATACATAAAGAAACAGACAAAAAATTTAAAAAAAAATTGTTTTCTCTTATTCTTTTTAAGTTTTCCTCTATCCATTTAGGTCAAAAATACTAAATGTACAGACAAAATATTTTTACTGTTTTATTATATGTAACTATATAGACTGATGATCTACCTTTTCGAACTTTTTTCAACTGCCTTCATAGGGTAGTGGTTAGAGCGTTCGGCTCATACCCGGAGGTCGCGGGTTCGATTCCTGGCGGAGCAACGACTTTGAGTTGTTGTCCTAGTTTGGTTAGGACATTGTAGGCTGATCACCTGATTGTCTGATTAGTAAGATGATTCGTGCTTCGGAGGGCACGTTAAGCCGTCGGTCCCGGTCACTGTCTTTGACATTGGTCGTTACCTAAAACCATGTCAGAGGCCTTTAAGGCGGTTTAAAAACTCTGACACTAGTGTTAGTCACTAACACACATGATAAGAAGAAGACCTTTTCGAAACGAAAAAAGAAAAGATGAAATTTCCATCTTCTCGCCCACCATGACGCTAAAAGTGGCTTTTGAGTCTTGCGGCCCTGGGCTCTGCATAGAGCCGCAAGACCCAAAATGCTCTGTCTGCCCCATTAGGGATAAAGACGTGATAGTATGTATGTATGTATGAAATCAGTCTTACTGACGTCAGAAAACATAATAAATGGGCCGTTACGTATTGCGAACTAATCATTAAGTAAATTTGAATCATTAAATCACGTTGTCACCAAATTATTTATTTAAATATACACATAACAATTAATTTGTAAACAAAATGACTTTATTAATTATTATAAATATTCAAGATTTCGTCACGGATACGCTGTGGAAGATTTTTTTTAGTTTTATTTATGTCATAATTAAAGAATGGTAAACAGGTTTATTTAGCAGGCAAATTAAAAAAAAAACCCGACTTTTAAGCGTTAACCCCCAATTTTGAACAGCTGAATAGATTTTCATCAAACATAGCTAAGAACCATTTTGAAAGATTAGGCTTTCGATTATAAACAACCGCATTGAAATCGGTTTATCCGTTTCGGAGCTACGATGCCACACACAGAGACGTCAAACTTATAATACCCTTCTTTTGAGTCGGGAGTTAATAAAATAATTACCCTTATACAATGTCCTTTTTAATTAAATACAAATATTTTCAGAGGTGATTCAGTCCATCATTCCTGACAACTATTCCCAAGAAATGTTTATTTATTTTAACTTTATTGCACAAGAAAAAGTGTACAAATGGCGGACTTAACGCCATATGGCGTTCTCTGCCAGTCAACCATTGGACCAAGTAGAGAAATAATTTGGGTGTTGAAAAAGAGAAATAAATGTATGTCGAAATACGAAAAATATTTTTCATTTTCCATAGTAATGATATCACGTGGCTACTTCGATTTGTGTGACTTAAAAAATTGTTTTCGTATTTCGATATACATTCATCAGGGAAAAAAATTCAAATTGATGGACTGAACCACCCCTTAAAATATTTGTAGATGAGTCTAGCATAAAATAGTAGATTGTGCTACAAGGCGTAAAGGATCTATTACACTGATTGAGCTAGCCCCAAAGTAAGTTTAAGACTTGTGTTATGGGATACTAACTCAACGATACTACATTTTATAACAAATACATATATAGATAAACATCCAAGATTGACAATTTGAAAAGTGCCATTTTCCAACTTGCCCTGATCGGGGATAGAATCCGGAACCTCTAGGTGGCGGACCAGCATGGTACGCTACGGAGATCGTAAAATAAAAGAAGATATAACGGATTTAAAAAAATGAATCATCATCATTTCCGCCGCATAACGTCCACTGTTGGACTTAGGCCTCTCCAAGGAATAAATAAAATAAATGAAAGGCGGAAGGAAGTAAGTATTTATTTATTTATACATACCTGGTTATGGGTCCTTCTAACCACATTTCATTACATTCATGCGGACAGAATCGCAGAAAAATGATAGTCCAAGACAATTGCACCGATCGGGAATCGCACCTTGACATGAGGTCATAAAAAATGACTCCCTATTACCCACAAGGTCGCGAGGACTTTGAAAAATATGATTTTAAAACACTATTTGGCATTGGTGGATGTAATCGGATTATTATACTGTGGCCATGGTTGGTCGCTTTCCAATGAGCATTAACCTTTTTATGTTGGTTAAATTCCATGTCATTCTCTTTTGAAGATGTCAAAATAACTAAACTTAATCTCTGTGCTAATACAAATTACTAATCTTCTCATATCCAATATTTATTTATTTAAACTTTAGTGTATAAAATATTTTATCAAAACTAAAAAAACCGACCGACTTCACCCTAAAACTACACCGATTTTAATAAAATTTATATGGGACCAACTCGGAAGTATACCGTTTGAAACAAAAAAAGAATTTCAAATCGGTCCAGGCGTCTTCGAATAAACGGTGAAAGCACATAAAAAAAATTGCGACGTCCCCTTTCTTTTTGTAAGTCGGTCAAAAGAGTACAAATGGCGGACTTATGATGTTGTACTCTGCAGCAACGCCCCAATTATATTGGAATCTTTGTTCAACCTATCGTAATTTGGTGTACAACAGACAAAAATCATGTACCTAAAACAATGGAGTATGTACGTGCAGTAATTTTGAGGAAAAATACTACTTTATGGGGAAAAATACACTGCTAGAGAGTTTACTCTGCAGCAACGCCCCCTATTGGAATCTTTGTTCAACCTACCGTAATTGGGTACTTTCCTAAGTCCAAAATAAATTATTTTGTACTAATAGAAAAATAAAGCGTCGCAAAATAATGTCACTTGTCTTTGAACATATCCATTTTAACGTTATTTTAAATTTATTATTGTAGAAAAACTAATAATAAGAGCGCTATTTGACTGCAAAAATCTATGACGTCACCTGCCTGTATTTCATACAAAATCCCATAGAAACTGTTTGTTTTGACGTTCAGAAATAAGTTGCTGATTTGACTTGTTGGAAAATAGCGTATTTGGTTTAATTATGGCATATGGTGTTCTCTGCCAGTCAACCATTGAACCAAGTAGAAAAAAATTGAATTACAATAAATAAATTGGTAACAATTTTATAAATGATAAAGTTTCTATGTATGTTCATTCCGCTTTCAAGCCAAAAAAGCTGAACCGTAGGGCTCCGTAGTTAACAAGGAACCCTTATAGTTTCGCCATGTCTGTCTGTCTGTCTGTCTGCCCGTCCGCGGTCCTACTCATATACTATAAGTACTGTAAATCATGGCGCGAAAGTCGTAAACAAATGATTTTTTGGATTAGCTGCCATACAAGTAAAGAGGGAGTCAATTTCTTTTTCTCGACAACTACATTGTGTGGGGTAAAAACTTTCAGAATTGTATGGTTTACAAATTAAAAAGTTATAGGCGATCAACGTATAACATGTACCTACTCGAAAAGGAAAATTTCATACAAATTCAATAGATAATTAGGTTTTAGACGTTGTTATTAGTTGGCATTCGCAACTTCGGATCCCTACACTGCGCGTGGCACGCACTTGTCACACGTACTCGGATTTTTGAAGTGAAAACTTCTTTAGCGGCGTTGTGCACTTTTTTTGGAATGGGTAAAAAATCTAAAACTCGCGTTAGGACACGTGACCCTGATCGAAAATTCGTAAGACGGCGCAGGGCGCTTGCGCGAATGTTCGTGTGTGTTTATGTTACAGCGTGCTAATAAAATGTCATGTTTGTGTACGATAGCCCAATAAATAAATATTGTATTCTACCACATAAATGAGAGTACTTTTATACTGATAATTAAAGCAATTCGTGCAAATTATTCCCTAACCATTCCAAAATATCAAAAATGCACAACGTTGATATTCAAGTTTTCACTTCTGCCGGCACTCCCAGAGTGCAATTCGTCGTTTTTTTTTTTGTAATAATAACGGCAACAGAAATACATCATCTGTGAAAATTTGAACTGTCTAGCTATCACGGTTCATGAGATATAGCGTGGTGACAGACAGACGGACAGCGGGAGTCTTAGTAATAGGGTCCCGTTTTTAGAGTTCCGTAGTAAACAAGGAACCCTTATAGTTTCGCCATGTCTGTCCGGCCACTATCCTACTCAGAAACTACAAGTACTAGAAAGCTGTAATTTGGCATGGATATGTATATTAATCATATATATGAACACGTGAAAAAAAATCACTAATGTAAAATCAATAATGTAGTTTAAGGGTCCCCCGACCCGAGACCAAAATACAACTTTCCATACAAACGTAGTCTACGTTTTATTTCAAAACGACATGTCCGATTTGGGCAAAATTTTGTAATTTCAAAGATATTGCAATTATCTAGGTTTATATTTAGTTTCCGACAGTAAAAATATGAACTTGAAATAGAATATAGTGTTTTATATCATTTTTGACCATTAGTATGGGAAACTTCTAAATCGTTATATTTTCTTTCCAGTTCATAATTTTAGTATGGGAAACCCAATATGACCCTAGATAATTGCAATTTCTTTACAATTACCAATTTTTACCGGAATCTGACATGTGGTTTCAAAATTAAACGTATACTACGTTTGTATGGAGAAGTCTAGGGTCTTAAGTCACAGGGTCTAAATCTGAAGTCGCCGGACTCTTAAGAGTCCGGCGACTTCAGATTCCGGTAAAAATTATGAACTGGAAAGAAAATATAACGATTTAGAAGTTTCCCATACTAATGGTCAAAAATGATATAAAACACTATATTCTATTTCAAGTTCATATTTTTACTGTCGGAAACTAAATATAAACCTAGATAATTGCAATATCTTTGAAATTACAAAATTTTGCCCAAATCGGACATGTCGTTTTGAAATAAAACGTAGACTACGTTTGTATGGAAAGTTGTATTTTGGTCTAGGGTCGGGGGACCCTTAAAGGAAAACTATCAGAGCTAAGTAGGGTTAACAAATTAAAAAGTTATAGGTGATCAACTTATAAAATGTACTCGGAAAAAGAAATTTCATACAAATTCAATAGATAATTAGTTTTTAAACGTTTTTAGTGGCATAAACTCAAAGTTGGCATTCGGAACTACGGAGCCCTACTCTGCGCGTGGCCCGACACGCACTTGGCCAATTATTACCTTTTGAGTTTGCTATTCGTAAAAATGACACATGATTCAGTTTATGTAAAGCTTTCTAATCTTTGTATATTTAAAGACCCTCGGTCTCTCCCTATATGAGAGCTATAGATACGCCCGTGGGTATATAAATATGTGTTCACATGATTAAGATGTGTAACATTGAAATACCATAACACGCAGGAATTTCGCGTTGCTATACAAGCGTCCGCCCACGGGTCTACTGTTGGCACCCAAATGTGGACTGTTGCTAAATATAGCCTTGGGATGAGCAAACAATTATCACGCCTTACCCCATAACGGGGCAGACAGAGCGTTTAGGTGGGACTCCCATACAACAATTGTAATTTTTTTGACGTTTTTTAGTCATATGTGAATATGTAACTGAACATTCATAGAATATTCAGTTACATATTCACATATAACATGAATAATTACTCCAAACGCGATTTTTTATAAATATTGGTACGGAACCCTTCGTGCGCGAGTCCGACTCGCACTTGGCCGGTTATTTATGTACATTTTCAGCTTCACATTTGACCGAATTACATACAAACATTCAACCCCTAAGGGGATGAATTTATAAAAATCCTTTCTTAGTGCACACTTACGTCATTTAAGGAACGTTTGTGCTAAATTTCATCCTTCTAGACCTAGTGATTTCAGCTATCAGCCAGTTTCTTTTTTACATTTAATATATATCTATTCAGTAATTACATAATTTACTAAAAACACACAATCAATCAAAAGCCCTAATATGGCCCTCAAGTGACCCTATTAAGGCCCATATGTTTTAACTTTCTATCGGTGACAGAGAGCCAACAATTTTCAAATTAACACATCTAAAAGGTTATCTTAGGGCCAGCTTGTATTTCAAAATGGCGGAAATCATGTCACTAAAATAAGACAAAGTAATTAATTTATATATAAATACACTAGCGTTTGCTCGTGACTTTACTTGTTTACTTCTACACGCTGACTTTTCATTGGTATTGGAAAATAAAATGTCGTATAGTAAATAAATTCCTCTATCCATATACGCAATCCAAATTTCTGTATGTCATAAGAATAAAAAGTTGCGTAAATGATTTTCGATCGAGACCACGTAGTTATACGCCGGCCCAATGTCGATGACCCCAGCCCGCCGGCGGGCGGTGTATGGCGGCGGTACTACTAATTGATCTCACAATTTTACTTTCGAGTTTTAGAGAACATTTTTTGTTTCTGAATTTTTATTTGGACTAGCTAATTAAGTCTTACTAACGATGCCAATGAAGTGTCCTTTGGCTTCAAAACCAATGACAAGTCACCGTGTATATCTTGGGTGGTTTCTCTAAGGTGGTTACCTATATATGTCTTTTTTACACAAGTTTACATATAAGCTCGGTGGCCCTGCGGAAGTGCTCATTACTAGCACTTTCGCAAGTAAAACGACACCGGGCGTGGTCCGCACTTGGATGGTGACCACAAGTGGCCAAAAAAAAATTACGAGCTCCTCCGAGCTTTTGAACCACCACACATGGCGAAACTGAAAGGGTTCCTTGTATACTACGGAACCCTAAAAAGTTATGTCTTAGTTAAGGATCCAGTTTAATCAAATGATCTAACAAACTTCACTCGATAAAAAAATCCCAAAGTAACCCCTTTTTGTAATATTTTTTCAAAACTACGGTATAATTACTAATATTTAACATTTAATTCTTGTGCTCAATAAGCCACTAAATACTTAAAGATAAATCGCAGAGTTCCCTTTTACTATCACCCCTTTAAAAAAAACTGCATTCCGCATCATTTTGGGTTCATTTCCCGCCCCCCGTTCCCCAGTCAGACGAGATTTGTAAAAGTCTGCGGGGTGCACAGATCACCCCGCACCTCATCCAAGTGGGCCATTGGAATACAAACTGCCTCCGTGGTGTAGTGGTTAGAGCGTTCGGCTCATACCCGGAGGTCGCGGGTTCAATTCCTGGCGGGGACAACGACTTTGTGTTGTTGTCCTAGTTTGGTTAGAACATTGCAGGCTGATCACCTGATTGTCTGATAAGTAAGATGATCCGTGCTTCGGAGGGCACGTTAAGCCGTCGGTCCCGGTCACTGTCTTTGACATTGGTCGTTACCTAAAACCATGTCAGAGGCCTTTAAGGCGGTTTAAAAACTCTGACACTAGTGTTAGTCACTAACACACACGATAAGAAGAAGAAGATTGGAATACAGGGCCTTAAGTCTTGCAGCCCTGAGCTCTGTTAGATACGCAAGAATAAATGACGTATAGTAGTATGAAAAATAGATTAAACCAAAGTATGTCAGGTCATAGGATACAAAAAATCCTTCACCTTTGCAATGATATCTGTATTACGAATATTACGATCCAATGACATAACGCAGCAAGAATCCACACTGCAATTAAATATGAAACTTGTAGTTATTTAGGGTTCCTTATGATTATTTTTGTAAACAAACGAGTCAAAGTCAAAGTCAGAAATCGTCTTTTGATATTCGTATCACGTGGTATAACTTGAGAATTTTGTAAATTTTCCTATCGAGTTCATAATAGTTGTTGATGTCAGATCATTAACTTACAAAAGTTTACTGCCGCTTCCTAAGCGCAAGTACAGAAGAAGCGGTAAAAAACTGCACTGCAGCATTTTCTCCAAAAACGTCAGTTTGCAATTTACTGAATATTTATAAATATGTGGACTGAGAATACATGGTTCCGTAGCCAAATGGCAAAAACGGAACCCTTATAGATTCGTCATGTCTGTCTGTCTGTCTGTCCGTCCGTATGTCACAGCCACTTTTTTCCGAAACTATAAGACCTATACTGTTGAAACTTAGTAAGTAGATGTATTATTTAAACCGCATTAAGGTTTTGACACAAAAATAGAAAAAAAAAACAGTAAATTTTGGGGGTTCCCCATACTTAGAACTAAAACTCAAAAATTTATTTTTCATCAAACCCATACGTGTGGGGTATCTATGGATAGGTCTTCAAAAATGATATTGAGGTTTCTAATAGCATTTTTTTCTAAACCGAATACTTTGCGCGAGAGACACTTCCAAAGTGGAAAAAAGTGTGTCCCCCCCCCCGTAACTTCTAAAATAAGATAATGATAAAACTAAATAAAATATATGTTGTTCATTACCATGAAAACTACCAGCGAAAATTGGTTTGAACGAGATCTAGTAAGTAGTTTTTTTAATACGTCATAAATCGTAAACGGCAATTTACCTTTCATTCAATCAACTCAAATATAAAAATTAAAAAAACATACTACAAGACTTTTATATTATGTTATTTGCTACTACGGAACCCTTCATGGGCGAGTCCGACTCGCACTTGGCCGCTTATTTGAGACTTCAGCGTTTGGATGTACGTATGTATGTTCGACGATAACTCGAGTCTTTGAACGGGTCTTCGACTCTTCGCACGCTGAAAGATGGTACTTTACCTAAAAATCATTAAAAAATTGAAACATTAAATGAAGCCAAGTATTATTTTATTAAATTATCATCATTATCATCTGCATCAACCTCTCCTATTATCTGGGGTCAGCGCAGTATGTCTTCTCTTTCTACATTCCTCTGTTTCCCGTCATACTAACATCTACTCCTATTACCCCCAAATCTTGCCTTACGCATTCCATCTTTTTCTCTTTTCTCTTTTTTGGTCTTCCCCTTCCCTTATTTCCATTTACCTTCATAATTAAAGTTCTTTTTGTTGCGTGTTGATCCTCTCTTCTTATTACATGTCCAAAATTCTACTAAATAAACAATTTAAACCCCTGACTTTCAACCGTTCATCCCCTTTAACTTTTTAACTGCTGAAATGATTTCCATCCACCCAAAATGCTCTGTCTGCCCCATTAGGGATAAAGACGTGTTAGTATGTATGTATGTATGATTTCCATCTAAACCATCTAAATCAAGTCTGCTTTTAAAAACACATCGAAATCGTCCTATTCGTTTAGGCGCCACGATCATACGATGGCATAAATCGATATAGACACACAGACACACAGATACGTCAAACTTATAAAACCCCTGTTTTTCGTCTGGGTTGAAAAGCAATTTTGTACGGAACTCCCAACAAATGACATCAACCTACATCCTACACCTTCAATGCACGTTACTAATAACATATTTATGTATGTTTGATAACATAACCTTTCTTTTTTCCTTCCTGGCTGTCTGTGTCAAGGGTAAGCATATCCTATTCATAATATGTTTATGATAATTGTATGTTTTCTAAGATGATGTCTTAGTTTATTTGATCTGAGGAGGATGTATAGAAAATTGGAAAAACCAGCCATGTATCTAAGTGCTTTGCTTCACTAGTTTTTTTCCAGTGACTTCGTTTACGTGAATTTGGTACTTTATAATTAAGTGACTTCCAAAAGAAGGAGGAGGTTATTAATTCGTTGCGATTTTTTTAATGTAAGTACAAACTGGTCAGCGTGTAGAGTGTAGGCCAAGTTCTCTGGCTGCTCAGGCTACGTATGGCTCTGGTAGTACAGAGAGGGTCGTGCTCCTGCAGTGGAGACAAGAAGACCTGATAATGATGAAGTACTAGCCGCGCCCCTTAAAAAACCTATGTGTTAATCCAAAGCTTCGTGTATACCAAATGTTAACAAAATTGGTCCAGCCGTTTACGCGTGAAGAAGTAACGAACTAACACACACACCCTCACAAACTTTGTTACAACAGACATACATACTATCACGTCTTTATCCCTAACGGGGCAGACAGAGCATTTTGGGTCTTGCGGCTCTATGCAGAGCCCAGGGCCGCAAGACACAAAAGCCACTTTTAGCGTCATGGTGGGCGAGAAGATGGAAAAGCAATCAATACAGTGACGGGTTGCTAGCCGCATCGCCTGTTAAAATGATTCGCATTTTTGCCCATTCCCTCGATCGGCTTTTACGATCTGCGCGGGAAGAGAAGCAGCTGGTACATTCTAAGTTTTTTCGTTTCTCCCAGACCAGCATGGGAGCTTTGTTACAAGCTTTTATTTAACTTGCAATATATCTTGTATGTATGTTTGTTTGTTTAGATCAAATCTAGCAACTCAATTTTCAACCAGTTATCCTCAACACTGAAATTGGTATACTTGTGTAAGTCGGATGATCGGATGACAATACAATATTATGAAGTCAATGAGCTGTTCTGATGATGGAGCCGGGAGATATTCGTCGGAACTCAGTTATAAAACAACATAACCTCATTGAGTAGGACTCGTTTGATTTGTCTTGGCGAGCACTTTATGGTAGATGCCTAGGGTCTGATCACGGAGACGGAAGGTGGTCGATGGAACTCAGTAATAAAACGACGCAACTCAATCGAGATTGGGCTTATTTCATTTGTCTTAGTAAGCTCTTTGGCCTCACAATAAAAGCTTGTACAAAAAATGTTTTTTTTTTTTTCAGTAAACTTATGTGTGATTGCCGTCATCAGAAATGCATCTATGTGCGTATATATATATATATATAGGTATATTATCTATACATATAATGAAACAGTAAAAAAAGTGTGTCTGTACATTAAATACATTTCCAAAAAAATATTGGGGCGATGAAAACATAGTAATAGAGTAAGAATTAAAAAAAATGTTTGTCTGTTTGTACACGCTAATCTCCAGAAATACTGGACGGATTCGAATGAAACTTTTTTTTTGTAATAAAGCTGTCAAGCCTGGCAATATATAGGGTATAAATGATTTTGGTAAATGGAACACCTGACGCAGAACTTTAATGGTCCAGCTAAACTATAAGAAATAAAAAAATGACGCCATAGCAAAAGTTGTTCAGTCTGATGAGCATTTTCCAGAGACATAAAGTCCATGCGAACGAAGTCGCGGCTTCGGCTAGTGTATAATCCATACTTATATATAAAGCTGAAGAGTTTGTTTGTTTGAACGCGCTAATGTCAGGAATCACTGTTCCGATTTAAAAAATTCTTTCGGTATTAGATAGGTCGTTTATCGAGGAAGGCTATAGGCTATATTGCATCACTCCCGCGACTTCACTCGGGTGGTTAACGCGGGCGAAACCGCGCGCTACCTCTAGTATAGTATAATCGATTTCTCCTATGACAAACTAATGTATGCTATGCCCTTGCGTCCGTGTCATTGTTTTAGGTGAGTCACAAAGCTAAGAGGCGTGAAATTGAATGAGACAACCTTTAGTGTCTATGATTTCATCTCGCACCTGTTGACAGGCGCAAATATCAAGGATTCTAAGGATTCTTGTCACACAAAGGGTAAGCACTTTACGCATATTCATAAACAAGTTTTAAAGCAGCAATTAGCGTTTTATTAAATTCTTCAACTTCAACTGCCTCCGTGGTGTCGTTAGAGCGTTTCGGCTCATACCCGGAGGTCGCGGGTTCGATTCCCGGCCGGGACAACGACTTTGCGTTGTTGTCCTAGTTTGGTTAGGACATTGCAGGCTGATCACCTGATTGTCTGATAAGTGAGATGATCCGTGCTTCGGAGGGCACGCTAAGCCGTCGGTTCCGGTCACTGTCTTTAACATTGGTCGTTACATAAAACCACGTCAGAGGCCTTTAAGGCGGTTTAAAAACTCTGATACTAGTGTTAGCCACTAACAAACACGATAAGAAGAAGATTAAATTCTTACTGTGCCCGTGGGCTTCGCTCCCCGTGGGAATTTCGGGAAAAAAACTATCCTATGTCCTTCCCTGGGTATCAAACTATATCCATATCAAATTTCATCTAAAAGGTTCAGTGGTTGAAGCGTGATGTGGTAAAAACAAACAAACAAATATACAAACTCACTTTTGCATTTATAATATTAGTAAGGATAGTAAGGTTTAGTAAGAATAAGAGTGAGAGCGTGTCGGGGACATCTCACTATCTCTTTCGTACGCGCGAGACCTAATAGCACTGACGTCAAAAGCGCTGTACGTGCATCCTTTTTCTGTTACTTGACAGTTTCCTCTTCCATCAGATTTTAAAAGCTTACTACTTATTTTTGGGCAGATTAAAAAAAAAAGCCTCTCTAACCCGTCTGGCCAGCGAGGAGAGTGTAGGCCAAAGTCCTCTGGCTGCTCTGGCCAAGTATGGCTCTGGTAGTATAGAGAGGGTCGTGCTCCTGCAGTGGAGACTAAAGAGACCTAATGGCGACGGTGGGGGTGAAAAATTTTTTTTTCGGATTTTATTACTCATTGATATGAATAGAACTACTTCCTAATTTTTATGTAGAAGGAGCAATATAGGGGATAAGATACAGCCTTGTGGAACACCTAAAAGCCGATCGAGGTGATGGGCAATACTGGAAATACCATCAAAAGAATCCGGTGTTAAATAGATCGAGATGTAAGAATCATTCCACGATCTGTCCGTTGAATGCTTGTACAGTATTAGTCAAACAGTATTTCTTTATCCGCATACTATAGTTTGCGATGTTTATCTTTGATCACTATGATCTGTAACATCAGTTAATGTCAAGGGCGAACCATCCTTTGTTGAACCTAGGGCTACCAACTGATTATTTGTTTGTTTGTAATAACTTTATTGTACCAAAAAACAATATAAAATACAAAAAATTCGAAAGAGCAAATATACAAAGGCGGTCTTATCCCATGTAGGGATCCCTTTCAGTCAACCTGCGATAGATTGAGAGGATTATTTAGTTTTTTCTTAAAGTAGTTTTCTTTCTTTATTCCCTTATTTTGCCATTGTGGACACAATTTTGACAATTCTGACCGTTAAATGAAAGAGAAGTATTTTTGAATTATTTTACGGCTCTGGATACTAGTACCTTAGAGATTTTTTAAAATTCTTTAAATAAATATGGAAAAGTTACACCGATTGAGCTAGCCACAAAGTAAGTTCGAGACTTATGTTATGGGATACTAACTCAACGATACTAGATATACAATGTCTTTTTAGGGTTCCGTGGCCAAATGGCAAAAACGGAACCCTTATAGATTTGTCATGTCTGTCTGTCTGTCTGTCTGTCCGTCCGTATGTCACAGCCACTTTTTTCCGAAACTATAAGACCTATACTGTTGAAACTTGGTAAGTAGATGTATTATGTGAACCGCATTAAGGTTTTGACACAAAACTAAAAAAAAAACAATAAATTTTGGGGGTTCCCCATACTTAGAACTGAAATTAAAAAAAAATATTTTTCATCAAACCCATACGTGTGGGGTATCTATGGACAGGTCTTCAAAAATGGTATTGAGGTATCTAACATCATTTTTTTCTTAACCGAATACTTTGCGCGGGAGACACTTCCAAAGTGGAAAAAAGTGTGTGTCCCCCCCCCGTAACTTCTAAAATAAGAGAATGATAAAACTAAAAAAAATATATGATGTTCATTACCATGAAAACTACCAGCGAAAATTGGTTTGAACGATATCTAGTAAGAAGTTTTTTTTTAATACGTCATAAATCATAAACGGCAATTTACCTTTCATTCAGTCAACTCAAATATAAAATTTTAAAAAAAAACATACTACAAGACTTTTATATTATGTTATTTGCTACTACGGAACCCTTCATGGGCGAGTCCGACTCGCACTTGGCCGCTTATTTAATTAAGTACAAATATTTTAAGAAGTGATTCAGTCCATCATTCCTTACAACTATTCCCAATGAATGTATATCGAAATACAAAATATTTTTTTTCATTTTCCATAGAAATGATATCACGTGACTACTTCGATTCGTATGAGAACCTAAAAATTTTTTTTCGTATTTCGATATACATTCATTAGGAAAATTTGTTCAAATGATGGACTGAACCACCCCTTAAAATATTTGTACTTAATTAAAAAGGACATTGTATTTTATAAGAAATGTAGATAACCATCTAAGAGAAAAAGATAATTATCCAACTTGAACCGACCGGGGATCGAACTCGGGACATAATGATATACTTTTTTTTTATTAATTACCCTTTTTTTTTTTAAATTAGTATCCCATAACACAAGTCTCGATCTTTGGGGCTAGCTCAATCAGTGTAATTTCTCCGCCTATATTTATATTTATGATTTATTTAGTTGGCAACCCTACGGAAGCTAACCATTGACCTTTACTGACTGGAATGCTGGACATAAAAGGATATGATTTATCGTACTAATTCGATGCGACAACTATGGAAACACAAAGAATTTGAAGTGGGTTTTCAAAAATATGCGACACCAGATGGCAGCACAGTGACGTCAGCTCCAACAAGCTGCTGTTATTGGATACATTTGACGGGGCAAAAGAACCTGTCAACTGGTTTTTTTTTAAACTATTGCATAGCTTCTATCGCGGGCCTTGAGCGCGGGGACTGAATCCAAAAATTCCGTAACGAAAAAACCTCACGCTCAGGTTGCCGCTTCGTCTCCGTCGTCCGTTTGCGACGTGGCCGTCATTCCTTGTTTGCAATAGCCTTACCGCGGCAGTCCCCGAGTGCCACTTGTCTTTTTTTTTTTCTTGATTATGTCGGTTAAACTTCGTTGAAGCTTATTTTGCCAGTGTCTAGTAATATCTCTTCTTTATTCCTAATCCTAAACCCTTAACTATACAATCAAAGGTTGGTATAGGTCCTTTGATTGCTTTACGGGAGCTTCTGGCGACAAATCTATACGAGTTCACTGGTTTTCATAGCCGATTGAGTGGCAGACAGCGCCCAAAGACGCCCACCGCAGTCCGCAAATAAATATCACTACAACCGCACTATGACTGTCCACTTTAAACATTTCACAATTTGTCCATGAGAATGAGCATTTATAACACCAAACTACACCAATTTCATATTATAAAGTCCACTAGAATCAATTTGCAAAACAATTTAAGGCAAACTCCAACTGGACCCCTTGACTTCCCGCCACAAGAACCTGTCAACTGATGGTCCAATGACAGCAGTCGGTTGGAGCTGACGTCACTGTGCTGCCATCTGGTGTGACGTCACATATGTTTGAACATCATTTTGTCGTACAAGTTGCAAAGAGTTATGTACATACATATACTGTTACGTCTTTTATTCCTAATGGGGCAGACAGAGCAGTTCAGGCCCTGTTGCTTTAAACAGACAGATTCCAGAGCCGTTAAACCCAAAGGCCCCTTTTAGCGTCTTCTTCTTATCGTGTGTGTTAGTGACTAACACTAGTGTCAAAGTTTTTAAACCGCCTTAAAGGCCTCTGACATGGTTTTAGGTAACGACCAATGTCAAAGACAGTGACCGGGACCGACGGCTTAACGTGCCCTCCGAAGCGGATCATCTTACTTATCAGACAATCAGGTGATCAGCCTGCAATGTCCTAACCAAACTAGAACAACAACACAAAGTCGTTGCCCCCGCTGGGAATCGAACCCGCGACCTCCGGCTATGAGCCAAACGCTCTAACCAATATCATATATATATGTAATAATATATATATGTAATACTATTATTAATTCTGTGCCAATATATAAGCGTGATAGTGGATGAGAAGGTAAAAAAGGAATCTAAATAGTGATGGGTTGCTAGCCGTCATTCACATTTTTGTATGGAAGAATTACTCATAAATTTTCCTTTATGCTGGTCTGGGAGGTAAGAAACAACTTAGAATGTAACAACTGCTTCTCTTCCCGTGCAGATCGTAAAAGCTGATGAAGGGGATGGGCGGGATCTGAATCTTATTCGTAAGCGGTGCGGCAATCGATCACTAATTTGATTTCTTTTGCACATCTCAAAAGCGGAGCGTTTGACGTAGTACTCTATACTCTCAACATGTCAGGGTCATTTTCCACATTTAGCGTGGATTTTGAGTCTATCTGACCCTAGGCTTTGTCTACGCCGTCACTAACAAAGACGTGATAATAAATCTGTACATACATACATAATATCACGCCTGTTTCCCACAGCGGTAGGCGGAGACTATGGGCCTCCACTTGCTACGATCCTGACAAACCTCTTTTGCTTCATCTAAACTCATCAATCTCTTCATACATGCCCTTCGGTTACGGGTACTTTTTACCTCTCCTTTTTTTAGAACTGTACATGTGTGAGTAAATACCGGAAGTACCTAAAAGTAAAAAATAACGGAAACATATCAATGCAAGATTAAAGTAGTACAATGGCACAAGTAATTAAGGTACATCAATTAATTACCTATGTACCTTTAACAATAGTATCCGTTTTACGTAAGTCCGTCTGATTAAAAAGTCATTACCTTATATGACGCTTCCATTGACTTGAGAGATAATTTTTCATAGATACGGATAAAAGTCTTTAGCCCCAACGGGGTACAATTGACTAGACCGTAAGACCTAAAAGCCACTAGACCAGAATTAACCATTGCACCTCTTGTCTTCGAAAAAACTGGTCCAAATTTTTTGAATGAAATACATACATACATACTATCACGTCTTTATCCCTAATGGGGCAGACAGAGCATTTTGGGTCTTGCGGCTCTATGCAGAGCCCAGGGCCGCAAGACTCAAAAGCCACTTTTAGCGTCATGGTGGGCGAGAAGATGGAAAAGCAATCAATACAGTGACGGGTTGCTAGCCGCATCGCCTGTTAAAATTATTCGCATTTTTGCCCATCCCCTCGATCGGCTTTTACGATCTGCGCGGGAAGAGAAGCAGCTGGTACATTCTAAGTTTCTCCCAGACCAGCATGGGAGTGATTTTGAGTGAAATACAAATACAATAAAACTGTTAATAATGGGTGTGTACATTAAATGTACTTTTCCAAAAAAAAATTGAGGCGTTGAAGACGGTAAGAATTTAAAAATATGTCTGTCTGTTTGTCTGTTTGTACACGCTAATCTTCTAAAACACTTGGCGGATCCGAATGAAACTTTCTTCTATATAGCTGTTAAGCCTGGGCAACATATCTATATCTATACATATAACTATTAACTAGTAGTTCGCTACGAACTTAGACCTCGCGATTATATCTTCTACTACTAAGCAAAGCAAGCAAGCAATCCAATACACGACAATTGAACACAATTAACCGACTAAACAAATTAAACAAAACTTTAAACAAGCAAGACAACAAAAAGTCATACGATTCTAGAAAAAATCAAGTCAATCTTGTAAACTTATGAAAAAATAACCATAGCGAGTTCTAAGAGTTTTAAAATTTTTGTTGGACATCTATTGTTTTTTTTGTGAACTATATTGTAATGAATGTACGCAACAAAAATTTGTCAATTTTCTTCTTTTCTTAAAAATAGTGGTCAAGACATTGGCCTTGTAACTCCGAATTCGCGGGTTTAATTCCAACGGGAGACATGTATTTTTAAAAAATTTGTTCAGTAACCCGGACTGAATTCAATATTTTGTAAGAAGATTTTGTATTGTATATCCGTCACTGCTCAGTCAGCTAGACTTCGCGAGTCATCCTAAACCCGTTCAAGTATAACTTAGGTATAAAAAAGTTGTCCAGACAAAAAAGTTGTTCAAATAAAAAAGTTGCGTTTTTATAATGGCATCAAAAAAGTCTAATGAAATTTTTGAAAATATTTTGAAATGGCGGATATATGACAGTTTAAAAATTTTAAACACCCATATTTCCGCCATTGTAAAAAAAATCAAAAAAATGGCTCGACAAAAAAATTGTATTTAGTTGCTGAGCCTGCTTACAAAATTTCATGACAATCGGTTAAGAAATGCGACCTGTAGGCGAGAACAGACAGACAGACAGACAGACAGACAGACGGACAAAATAATTTTTGGCTAATCTCGAAACTGAGACGCTTCGCTCGCTCGGTCAATAAAACAGTAAAAAAAGTGTCTGTTTCCAAAAAAAATATTGGGGGCGATGGAGACGTAGTAATAGAGTAAGAATTTAAAAAAAAATGTCTGTCTGTTTGTCTGTATGTCTGTTTGTCTGTTTGTCTGTTTGTCTGTTTGTCTGTTTGTCTGTTTGTCTGTTTGTCTGTTTGTCTGTTTGTCTGTTTGTACACGCTAATCTCCGGAAATACTGGACGGATTCGAATGAAACTTTTTTTGTTATATAGCTGTTAAGCCTGGGCAACATATAGGGTATAAATGATTTTGGAAAATGGAACGCCTGATGCAGAACCATAATGGTCCAGCTAAAATATAAGAGATATAAAAATGCCGCCTTAGTAAAAGTTGTTCAGCCTGATGAGTATTTTCCAGAGACATAAAGTCCACGCGAACGAAGTCGCGGGCTTCGGCTAGTATAATATATAATTGTTTTTTGGAAAATGGAACACCTAATGCAGAACCGTAATGGTTCAGCTAAACTATAAGAAATATAAATGAAGCCTTAAGCCCAACGCAGACGACAGACTATCCGTGACGCACTTTTTAGTCTGTGATAGTCTGTGAAAATAGAACCCATAGACCGATCAAAATAGCACAACCTGGACATAAATAATAAACTCGTTGTTTTCAATATTTTATCGGATATCAATATTGAGTATCAAATATTAATTAGATATATTATGTAATTTATCCGCGGTCGCAACCGTATTATATAAAAATCGTGAGATTTTGTACACTACTCAACTTTTCCCTAAAAGCATAATAGGTAACCAAAGACCTTGTTAGTTTAACTTTTAGGTGCATTCAAATGCGATCACTTAATAGCAAAATTAAACTGACCCCATTTTTGTTTATACATTTTTTTTCATAGTTTTCACCTGATCTCGATATCTAGTTAAGCCAAAATGATAACCATAATGTTTATATCTTTATAAGCTATATTGTGTCTTTTTAGACATTAAAGACTAAAATTAAACATCATTTTTTAATGTTTTAAAATTAATGATTTTCTCAGTAGCCAGAAATAGTAACTGTGTTATTTTTGTTTAATTATAGCTTTTTGTGTACTATAATCACATTTTCATCAAAATTAAACACATTAACGTCTTACTTAAAACAAAAAATATTTGATTGAAAATACGCGAGAGCATGTCGTGAAGCGGGATGCGTGCGGTGATTGCGGTGCGGTGCGGGGAGAGAGAGCGAGGCACCAGCCGGGTGAGCGCGCGGCTGCGAACGAGTTTATACGTGTTTTCAACCGATCGCGCCGTGTGCTTACAAAACATATAACTCGTAAATATGGAATTTGTTTTGATTGTGCTTTGAACTTTAACCCATTCGCAACCGCCAATACCAGACACAATAGAAAGACGATGAACGTGGGCATTTTAATGCCGTCCGGGTCTTTACGGGTTAACGTGGTGACACAATGAACAATTTAAAACTCTAAAAACAAGTCTTGTAACACTCTTGTTGTCACGGCAAACCCGTACAACATGACAGCCCCTGGACTAATACCGTTCCAAAAATGGGCCCCTGCTGAAATATTCCATTTCCCATGACATTGCATATTAATGGGATGTAACATGGGAAAAAATTAAATACATAAATATATAACGAAGTTTTTATGCTGTCGTACAAAAATGTAGTTGGGTATTTACAGAGTGCAAGTTGCGCCGTGCAACTTAAGTTTCATTATGTTATGCGCTTAGGTACATAGTGTCGCGAACGAGATAAATGTAGAATATTCACGAGCAGAACTCTGCTGGCGAGATAGACTCGGAATGCTCGCGAGCGGAATGGTATAAAAAAGACGTCAGGATAATGCAAGTGAAACTAGGCTTTATATTCTTATAGCATAAAGGCTAGAGTTCTTTGAATGGTCGTCGGCTTAGTCGCACTCACACACATATACCGGCGTCTCGATGTTTCCTGTCAATCGAAATACATTCGTCAAGATATGAGAATATTCGAGAACAATGTAGACCGCTGTATCGGCGCTTATAAAAAGGCGATCGAGTGCACGTCCCGCCAGTTCAGTATGAGCTACGAAAGCGATAACTTCGAAGCGAACCGAAGCGAAGGAAACCTACCTCAGTGCGACAAGTGGAAGTACCTGCGACTAATTTGGCGAGATACCTGGACCAGATGCTACGCGACTTGGACTTGGACATCAGGAAGACCATCTTCACGTGTCAACCTTTGGGTTCCGTAGTGAATAAAAACCCTCATACGAACTTTGGCGTTTTTCTCCAAATCTCGAACCCAGTTTCTTAACAATAGCATTTTACACAATTTCTACCCACCGTTCACACGATGCGACGCCCAAGTTACGTCTCAACGCAATTCGCACTGCACACGTGCTCGCAAGTGCCCGCACAGAGGCCGTGTAGTCACAGAATATGAGTATTACATACAGAATGGAATCTCCTATTCCTATCCGCACAATATGCGTGTCCATTCCTCGTCCCCGCACCTCTCCCCCGTTGTCACCTTGTGAAGGGTGTTAAGCGAGCGGTTGCAGGTGCATGCAGGTGCTTCTACAAGTGCGAAAATGGTGGAGAGGCAGGGACGGGGGAAGGGGACGCGTATTGCGCGGGACCTGGAGATTCCGTTCTGTATGTAATACTTATATTTATTCTGTGGTGTAGTGTTAGAGAGCAGGACTAAAATGTTTGACATAGATAGACTTATTTTTAACATAGACCTTGTCTATCAGACTTCTATGGGAAATGGCAGCATTTCACTTCTCTACATCAGCTGTCTGAAAGAAATTATCGCTATTAGCTATAAGACCACCCACGCCCATTGGACATTTTAATGTCTTTTTTGTGTGCTATGTACATTTTAAATAATATTTAATTTTTTTGTATTTAATAAAGTATTATTACTATTTATTATGTCGTATTATAATAAGCGCTATGGAAGTTAAACTCAGTTGCTTTTTAATGCATAAATATAATCAGTAAAAACCAAAACGAAAACCACACTTTAATTTTTATGTGTATAAGATACTATTTTCAAACCACTACACGACAATAGTCACTAAGTATCGACTGGCCAGCTTGTTCAGTATGACTTCATCACATGGCCAATTAATTCCTAGCGTGGTTCATCTAGGTATCATGTAATGAGGTTCAATGAGTTTTTTAGTTAAAAAAAGTAGAATTACAGTCACATAAAAATTAATTATTTCAGTAAAATAATTATTGGGTTTAGACCAAAAATGACGAGAGCGATTGGACACATTTAAGGCTAGGGATTCCCGCAGAGGCCGTGCTTTAGAGTTTTTGAAAACCATTTGAGGCATAGACAAAAGTGTTTTTTTCATCCCATCTGCTCAAAAAACGATGGTTTTATCCCAAAACATTTGGAGCTAAAGTTACTGCTAGTTCTCTCGGGATTAAAAAGTGAAAAAGTAAATCTTACGGGATTAAAGCACAATTTGAAAATTGAACACGATGTTATCTATGTAAAATCAGCTAAAAACAAAAGAATTAAGTTTTAATACAATAAATAACTGGAACAGACTTCGTATTTTTTTAAATTTGGAATACATATCATCGTGAATGTAGGTAAAAATGTTTATGGTCTTTGCTTCGAAAAAGGAAAAAAGAATAATTAGCGCAATTTTTGTCTTCGATTCAAAGTAATTACAAATGTTTTAGGTTATATTGTGTTAAAATTAATTATTTTGTGTAAATTTAAATCCTTTTTCGTAAGTTTAAGCCGATAGTGCACATTCAATTTATTGTTATTATAAAAATCTTAAAATATGTATGTAGGTCCACGCAAACAAAGTTACGAGTTTATGCGTGAACAAACATTTTTTTTAGAAGTTTGTTCTTAAAAATTATTTCTTAGTATTTATTGAATGAAAACGACACTAAATAAAGGTTAGTTCTTGTCGGAGCTTTGATTAGGTATTGTAGTTGTTCTACTTTCTCCATATTCTGTTTTGTATCTTTTTGCTAGTTTTTCTCATGGATGGCGATGTAATGTGTGCTACTTGCGTACGGTAATATTTTTGTCTCGGGCGTTATACACGAATCCCTCGATTCACTCAAGATTCCATCGTAGAATCACTCGCTACGCTCGTGATTCAACTGAGGAATCCTTCGTTTTGCTCAAAATTCAAAGTAACGCACTCGACTTAAAAGTATTACCTTTACGCCTTGTAGCACAATCCACTATTAAACTCTTAAAAAAAGGTATGTATAAGTTAAGTATCCAGGCTCGTCAAATTCGCATTCAGTTACAAGATCCTATAAACTTCATTCGGTTGGAAAAAATCCCAAAGTAACCCTTTTTTGTGATATTTTTTCAAAACTACGAGTAAAATACTGATATTTTACATAAAAAAATTGTACTTAATTAAAGTAAGTGGCTTTAATTAAGTACAATTTTTTATTTACAGATAAATTCGCTGAGTTTGACTTGATATAATTATTTTCTTAATATTTATATGAAATTCGCGAGCGCGACGACTTGAACTCGGCAGGTCCGATTAGACGCGTGCTAGCGCTTACTAACATTGGACCAATAAAACAACTAAAGATCGCTACATGTTTTTACAAGCTTTTATTTAACTTGCAATGTATGTATAAATGTAAGTATGTTTGTTCGGGTGGAATCTTCGAACTCAATTTTCAACCAGTTATCCTCAACCAATTTAGCTGAAATTTTGTATACTTTTGTAAGTCGGATGATAATACAATATTATGATGTCAATGGGCTGTTCTGATGATGGAACCGGGAGATATTCGACGGAACTCAGTTATAACCTCATCGAGTAGGTCTCGTTTGATTTGTCTTGACGAGTACTTTTTGGAAGACGATGCTTATCTAGGATCTGATTACGCAGACGGATGGTGGTCAATAGAACTCAGTTATAAAACAACTTAACACAATCGAGTTTGGGCTAATTTCTAACCTTTAGGTACGAAACAATAAAAAGACTTTTTAGCTCATGTCACTTTGAAATGTAAGGATTCTAACGAAACGCCATTCCACAGGTATGGCACTTCATAGATACGAAGTAACAAATATACCTAGTACTACTACAAACGAAATAATATGTCTGTGCATACGTCAAATGTGTGAGTTAAACAATCAGGGTCGCCACCACAGAATTTGTTGCTTTGCTTACCTGTTTTCATCACTCGGAAATCTATAAAATTTTCGTTCTTTGTTGTTTTTTGTGGATAAGCAATAATAATATGTGCAGTTTCTCACCAATATTATTTCAATTACCCTAAATGACTCGGGGAACGTCAACGTGCGACTAGCAACAACCCTATTTTACAGGCGCTTACATGGTCCAAAAACGTGCGAGTTTCCGTTCTGTATGTATAACTATTATCTGCTCTGTGGCCATACATTCAAATCCGTGGCGACATTAAGGAATAAAGAAAATCAAATACAATCAACATACATACATGCATATACAGGGTGGAATTGAATTTGTTGGCAATATTTTAAGTATCTACTATACCCATGATACAAAGTAATTTAAGACTAATAAAACTTCAATCAAAAGTCGTCATTTTCATATTCAAAAAAACCTCTAAACATGCGTCAGACTCTTTGATACATACCTCTACTGCAATTATAAAAAAAAAACTAATACGAAAAATAAATTAATTATAATAGTATCAATTTCGTTGCGTCTTGGTACCCTAACATTCGTTCCTACTTCAAACGTACCTATTGTCCTCAAGCTTTCGTGTGACACGACCCGTCCCCATTCGACTTAAAACCTTATTCACGTAAATTAAGGTCTACTTTTGTATGCCGGTCGGTCGCGCCGTTTGGCTGTATCCGTCCAAGGTCTTTGACCTTGCGGCACGTAGGTATCAGTACGCGCGCACGACTCAAAGTGTTTTGATACTTTATTCATTTTTCTTACTTTTTGATACTTTTTAACTACTGCATTAATTGCAGTATTGTTACCATACAAAATATCCTTTAGGTGAATATGATGATAAGTTAAATCAACGCTAATGATTTCAATTGCACCCTATAGACTATATATTCGTAATCTTCTTCTTTGCAAGTCGTGTGAAAAATACTGGGATCTAGGTGAGACCCATGTTTTTTAGGTTCAGTGTTGTATCATAGATAGTAAATAACAAAACAACATAATACCCATAAGTTTATATTCAAGAAAAATAATAAAAACCTACTTTAAGGTGTTTACTCCTAATAAATTTTGAACGGCTGAACCCATCTATATCTATACATATAATAAAACAGTAAAAAATGTGTGTCTGTACATTAAATATATTTCCAAAAAAAATATTGGGGGCGATGGAGACGTAGTAATAGAGTAAGAATTTAAAAAAAAATGTCTGTCTGTTTGTCTGTTTGTCTGTATGTCTGTTTGTCTGTTTGTACACGCTAATCTCCGGAAATACTGGACGGATTCGAATGAAACTTTTTTTGTTATATAGCTATTAAGCCTGGGCAACATATAGGGTATAAATGATTTTGGAAAATGGAACGCCTGATGCAGAACCATAATGGTACAGCTAAACTATAACAGATTTAAAAATGCCGCCTTAGTAAAAATTGTTCAGCCTGATGAGCATTTTCCAGAGACATAAAGTCCACGTGAACGAAGTCGCGGGCTTCGGCTAGTTTCTAATAAATATAGCTAAGAACTATGACGAAAAGTCAGTTTTCAAACAAAAAAATTATATCTTCGTTCAGGCCTTACGATGCCATTAACAGACACCTAGATACACAGACATACCGACACGTCAACCTTATAACACTCCTCTTTTTTTCGGGGGTTGAAAATAAACAAAGACACTAAATAACGACTTTGCGGGGTTATTTGTTTCTATTAATTGTTTATTAATAAATCGCTACTGTCAAATTATGTTAATAGGCGATGCGGCTAGCAACCTATCACTATTGATTTATTTTTTGATCAAGCTAAGCCTTTGGGTCTTACGGCCCTGGACTCTGTCTACCCCGTCAGCATTAATATAAAATAATGTAGCTGTATCGAACATTACTTTAAACAAAGTTTAATCGAAATAAAACTATTCTACTGCTTATTTCTATACTGTGTCGCTGGTGGGGTCACATGTGAGCTCACCGACGCAGCGTCCACGCGATGCAAATTGCGGCCGGGCAGCATTAAATACCTACATTTGTAGGAATACCCGGCTTTAACGATTGTTTCGTGAACTTTCATGAGAAAACCCATCAATTGATTGAATGGGTCAGAATCAGAAGACCCGGATCGACTACTCACAACAGTTCAGTATTGGTTTAGACCTTAAAGATTAAAGGAACAACACATCTCTAATAACCAACAATACTATAGATAGTTTGTGTACTATTGATAGTAATTTCTGTTTTAGGGCAACAATATGGATAACCAACAAAACTATCGATAGTATCGATCCTGATGACGAATAAACTAACTATAGTATTGCGTTTCATAAACTATCCATAGTATCGATTATTTATTTATTAGAAAAGCAATACTATCGATAGTTTGTTCGTCGTCAGAATCAATACTATCGATAATATTGGTTTTATTCAAAATACAGATAGTCTATCGATAGACTAGCGATAGTGTATTATCGAGAGGCAACACTGGTCATCGCAGTGTTGTGCGTCGCGATCGCGACTCGGTAGGTACGGGAATGTGGCTCTACGCAGTCGAGTTTCATGCGGAACGGTAACAAAGCGTAGGTACGTACCGGTAAAATTACCTTTAAATTTTAACAATACCTATAACGTTACTATTACTACATAAACGATACCCGTACTATACGAGTATTACCCTTAAAATTTTAACATAATGAAAATTCTGTTACTGGTACTTAAAATGTGAATTTGGTACATACCAGTAACAAACCCTGGGGATAAGTCCGCAGGTGTACGTTTACTTTTCTGATTTGTGTCTGTGTTCTTTATTATGTACCATAAAAAGCTTTATAAACAAACCAATAAAAGCTCAACAACGTAGTTATTATCGATCTAATAAACACAATATTTCAATAAATCTCCACGCTAGCCGATCCATGGTTAGTAAAAGTTCCCACGTGCTTATAAAAGTTTGACAATGATTGACTACAAATAAATGCATAGGACGACGCGACGAAACTACTGTACACGAGAATCACTCGCGACTCGCTACAGCACGGTCGGGAGTTGAGGCACAAACCAGTGACGACCTTATTGTGCAAGAAATAACGTTCATATTAAAACGTAAGTAAGAAAAAAATAGAAAAAAATTATAATCGTAGATATTTTTTGTTTGATTTGTTCCTTATAGTATCAAAAATATGTTGACGGCATAAGTTAAACACTTTCAAAATAGTTATGTATTTTGGCTTTACAAAAAATACAAAAATTTGTAAATGTAGAAATGCATAAAATGAATTTGTTTAATTTTTAATAATTTATCAACACACATAATATAATATTTAGAATAAATTGTTGAAAGACAGTAATCTATAATTTCTGGTGAGATAAGCCTGAAAATTTGTAACATACCGAACCTTCTTTATTAACGATAGTGCTAATTGATTAATTTGTTTAATTTAGATTTATTCAACTGGAATGCACACGTTATAATATGGTAGAGGTAGTTTTCCAAAGTTATTAATTATGCTGTACTTATGAAATCAAAATTTGTTCAATTTTCAGTTTTTTGGTTTTTTTACACTGACGCAGAGCCCTGAATTGTTTAATTCGGTTTATTTTAACTATAACTAACATTACTTTATATCATACAAAAAGAAACTTACGGTTATAGCATTATGTCCAGGTTACGCTATTTTTACTGGTCTACCATGCAATCATACGCAGTAACGCACACGACGCGCGCCGGACTTTTTGCGCGTCGTGTGCGTTACTGCATGTGATTCCATGGGTTCTATTTTCACAGACTAAAAAGTGCGCCACGGTCTAGTCTGTCGTCTGCGTTGGGCCTTAGCAAAAGTTGTTCAGCCTGATGAGCATTTTCGTCCACGCGAACGAAGTCACATGCATTAGCTAGTAATAAATTTATAATACGTAGGTACGGAATCCTCTCCAGGCTATTTTAACTCGCACTTGCCCGGATTTTTTATTTTTTCCCAGATCAACTTGTAAGGATATAAGTTTACGTAAGTTTGGTTAAAGTTGCTTAGAGCATTTAAAATAATACTATTTCCGCTTTTGCATGTTAATAATCCTGTGGCCTTCAATTGGATCTTCTTTTTATCGTGTGTGTTAGTGACTAACACTAGTGTCAGAGTTTTTAAACCGCCTTAAAGGCCTCTGACATGGTTTTAGGTAACGACCAATGTCAAAGACAGTGACCGGGACCGACGGCTTAACGTGCCCTCCGAAGCACGGATCATCTCACTTATTGGACAATCAGGTGATCAGCCTACAATGTCCTAACCAAACTAGGACAACAACACAAAGTCGTTGCCCCCGCCGGGAATCGAACCCGCGACCTCCGGGTATGAGCCGAACGCTCTAACCACTACACCACGGAGGCAGTTTCAATTGGATGGGTGATCTCAAGCTTCTCCGTGCTTCGTCGAGATTGCCAATAGATAGCAGTCGTCAAGCTATGATAGATGCTTATATGCAGCTTGGACAATCTGTAATCTTTATAGACAACACAAAAAGAAAAAAGAGATTCTCATAAAATTTTCAGGCGCCCTTGACCGACGTCTACGTCACAATAAGAGAATCAGCTGGTTTCAACAATTATGATTGCAATATCACACCTTATCTCTGATGGGGTAGACAGATGCCCAGGGCCGTAAGACCCAAAGGCCACGCTAAGCATGGCCTTTGGGTCTTACGGCCCTGGAAGGCCGATAGGAATCACAATAATAATTATATGCACGTAGCATTATTCCTATTCCTTCGATTGGCTTTTGCGATCTGCGCGGGAAGAGAAGCAGCTAATACATTCTAAGTTTCTTCTTTTCTCCCAGACCAGTGTGGAAGTTACTCATAATTATTGATAAAAAATCGGATATAAAGCGGATTAGCTCGATGAAATGGCAGCGGGCGGGACACATAGCACGAGGAACCGAGGAATCGATGGCCGATGGGGCAAAAAGGTTCTCGAATGGCGACCACGTACAGGCAAGCGAAGCGTAGGACACCCACCCACAAACCAAGGTCTCTGGAAGGCGCTGGATGCAAGCCGCTCTAGATCGGTCATTTTGGAAATCTTTGGGCGAGGCCTATGTCCAACAGTGGACGTTATGCAGCTGAAATGACGAATGTTTGATAAAAATACCCAGAAAACATGAAAGTACATGACCTTCTATTGATTCGTAATCGGTAAATGTGTAGCAAATGAAATGATGACTACAGACTACGATATGTGTCACGAAACCATGTGATTCACGGTTTTCTCTTTACTGAAGGTTGCAATTTGGTTGCTTACCATGCAATCAGCTTACGAAGTTTTGTCTAATCCGTTAGGAATGTACAACTATAGTATACAATATGTTATAAAAAACCCTGTCCGATACGTTAAGGTAATGTTGGGTACTTTGTGTAGGTTCTATTTATGCGTTTCTCCCTTCCCGGGACGGATCGGACAGGTTTTTTTTAACGTAACGTATAGGCTATACTAGATCATTATCATCATCATCATCTGCCTTACCTTATGCCATTATCTGGGGTCGTAAGCCAGAACCTAAAATGTTGGTTCCGTTATTTTTCAATAGATGGCGCTGAATGTTCTTACAACTCGGTAGTGTTTTCTTTCAGGGACCTCAATTTTTTCGGGGACCTGTGCTGCCCTCATTTGAAATAAATTATTTGATAGAAAACGAAAATATAATTAAATATTTTGTCTTAATCAACCCATAAATAACCCTTGAAACTTCAAAAATCCTACTTTATGAACTACTGTTTTAATTAATAGTTTAAATATAAAACGTAAAGCTTTTTAAAGTAGTCGTTTTTCGCAAATCTACACTAATATTATAAAGAGGAAAGATTTGTTTGTTTGATTGTATTGAATAGGCTCCGAAACTACTGGATCGATTTTAAAAATTCTTTCACTGTTGGATAGGTATGTTATCCCTGAGTGACATAGGCTATGTATGTACCACGGGCGAAGCCGGGATGGACTGCTAGTGTGCTATAAAAAGCTTTACGTTCACACTTTAAAATATACTAACATTACACATAGGTATAGATAAACATCCACGACCTAATTCAATCTAAAAAGATCATTTTCCATCATGACCTGACCGGAGATCGAACCCGGGACCTCCATTGTGACAGCGCGGCATGATGACCAGAAGGCCATAAAGGTCGTCATTCATTCTTTGTCATTTGGAAAGAAACACATGATGATGAATTTTGCCTTCTTCATTACACTCAATCATCAGCATCATCAGATCTTTCTGTCTCCACTGCAGGAGCACGACCCTCTCTGTACTACCAGAGGCATACTTGGCCAGAGCAGCCAGAGGACTTGGCCTACACTCTCCTCGCTGGCCAGACGGGTTGGAGAGGTCTCATTGATGTGTATAAGCTTTGTTCAGCTTGTATTTCCTAAGTCGCCTTCTACGACATCCACGGGAGGACTTGGAGTGGCCCTATTCTACTCTGCCGGAAACCACACGGTGACATTACACTCAATAGGAAACTTTAATAGTCACTAATGTGCAGTTTCCTCACGCTCTAAGCAGACAGAGCCCAGGGCCGCAAGTCTCAAAGGCCACTTTTAGCGTGATGGTGGGCGAGAAGGTGGAATAAAGAATCAAAATAGTGATGGGTTGCTAGCCGCATTGCCTATTAAAATTATTAGCATTTTCGCCCAGACCTCGATTGGCTTCTACGATCTTTGCGGCTGCTACATTCTAAGTTTTTTTTCTTTTATGAAAGAACTAAATATACAACGTGGAAGGGACATACCCGTAATAAATCGAACCACGGGCTATACTAGATCACTATAGTATAATGAAGGAACAAAAAAAATGTTTTGGTCCTTCCATACTAAAGCTTGCAACCCAGGCAATCTGTTTGAGAATGTCGATTTTTTTTAGTTTCTTTAGAGGTTTTTTAGTTTCTAAGCGACGCTATTATAGTATTTTATGCAACAGTTGTATACGAGGGTTCAAAATATGCGAGTGACGCAGGTTACGATGCGAGCTTTAGCGAGCATCGTAAGAAGACGCCATCGAGCATTTTTTGACGTACTTATACAACGTTGCATACAATACTTTTTCTACGACTATCTTTACTAAATAAAATACAAAAATAAACAAAGAAAAATATGAAAATGTATGACATCATTTATGTTTGGTAGATAATAGGCATATATGGTAAACTTTATTTTTTAAAAATTGACGTCTTACTAGTGAATATATCACGAATATATTAATAAAACGTTTTTCTTATGTTGGTAGTATGATAGATTCAAAGAAAAAAAAAAGGTTCTAAGTCTATGGCTAGGAGTATCGTTTTGGCGAAATAACGATACAAGTGCTGTTATGGGGAATAGACTATAGACTTTTCTGAAGTCATAAATAATCAATGTTCTTATAATAGTGTTCGTGACTATGTAAAAGGCAGATAACAGTAGAGGAGTAAAAAATATGATTTGCATTTTCGCTGATTCCCTCAATCGACTTCTTCGATCTGCGCGGGAAGAGAAGCAGCTGGTACATTCTAAGTTTCTGCTAGAGCCGCAAAACCAATAAATTACAACAAGTAATTACTATTAAAATAATATAACAAGTAATTATATAAAACAAGCTTTTATCTAAAGTGTCAAACGAGCCCTAACTCGATGGGGTTGCTTCGTTTCATTACAGAGTTCCTACCTTCCGGCTCCATCATCAGATCAGCTCCATGTCATAATATTGCATTGTCACGCGATATACACATGCGTGCAAAATTTCAGCTCAATCGGAAACCGGAAAGTGTGTCTTAACTTGCAAGATGTGATTACAATCAGACAGACAAGATTGGGGAAAATAAAAAAAGCTTGTAAATAAAAGACTATAGTCCATTTGGTTGGTTAGAAATTTAAATAAATGTAAATAATCTTGACATGTCTTTTTATTGAAATATACTCTTCCTAAATCAATACCTTCGCAAATTACAAAGTAATTATGTAATTTATAACATAATTACTTTGCAATTTGCAAAAATATTAATTTTTAAGGTGTATATTTCAATGCTCCCATGCTGGTCTGGGAGAAATAAAAAAACTTAGAATGTACCAGCTGCTTCTCTTCCCACGCAGATCGTAAAAGACGATCGAGGGAATGGGCAAAATGCAAATCAGCAACCCATCACTGTATTGATTGATTTTCCATCTTCTCGCCCACCATGACGCTAAAAGTGGCTTTTGGGTCTTGCGGCCCTGGGCTCTGCATAGAACCGCAAGACCCAAAATGCTCTGTCTGCCCCATTAGGGATAAAGACGTGATAGTATGTATTTATGTATATTTATATATATATTATATAATAAAAAGACATGTCAAGATTGTTTACATTAATCTAAATACCTAACCAAATGAACTTATAGGCTTCATCTCAAAGTAAACATTGTATTCTTCCGATTATGAATCACGTAAGTACCGTCATTGTCCGCTAGATGTCGCCCCGCGGTGTTTCATCAACCTTTCATATATAAACTCGCGCGCAGCCTCTGCAACTTTTGTTGTGACGATCGAACGCCGCGTTTTTTTAAAGTGCCGTTTTAAATATCGAATTCCGAACTGAAGAGGAGTTAGTGTGTTTCAGTGTGTAGTGTGGAGTGCCCGCTTATTAAGTGAGTTTTTTTTTAAATTTTTTCTTAATTTACAGTGTGCATGTAAAAAAATGTTGGTGTTTTTTTTAGATAATTTTGAATTTTTGTACGTGATTCTTTCATAATTGAATTATACGAGTAATTTATGTTTGATAAAAACAATTTGGATATTTTTTTATTATTATTATAATTTTTTTTTTTGAAAAATTCGTTCGATGCATACTACCAGGTACTTTAAAATTAAATAAAAAATAATGAATGCTAACTAAAAACTGGGATATAAATAAATACTACAACTTAAAAATCTACAAGAATATAAACTACTTAATAAATAGTTAAAATAGAAAAAAAATGCTTTATAGTCATTAAAAAGTAAAAGTAAATGCTACGGACTATTAATAAGAACTTAGATACAATGTGTACCTGGTATAAATATGTGCATATTTTTAAATTATTTGTTTGTAAGCTGTATGTACTCTTTTTTGGGTTCATTGCATAAGGTTAGTAATTTAGGACGAGGTCTGTGGCACCTAGGTATATTTATAAATTAAAAAAACAAAAAAACAAAAATAACATATACATAGGATACCTATCCGACATTACAAATTTGATTTAGAATAAATAAATGACAAAAAACTAAAACAAAACTTCATCTAAAACTTATCTTAAAATAATTAAAAGATAAGTAACAGTTTGCGAAAATATTCTTTTTAAATTATTTTAGTTAAAAATGCAGGAGCATAAATAGTGTGAAGTAATTTTGTCTAAACATTACTTAAATATACCTTTATTCAAATTAATACGTATTATTTTATTTATTATACAATATTTATTTCTTCTATTTACTCAAAACTCGAAACAACTTCACATAACTTCGTATCATTGTAGTAAATTAAATTGCATCTATTTCTAGCAAATAAGCCTTTATAGTGGAATAAAAATATTCCGATATTTGTAGTATTTTAAATTATATTTCTTGCAAATAAGCATCCAAAGTCGAATGAAAATATTTCAACATTAAAATTTAAATGCTGGCTTGACGTCGTCAAGGATGATATGTTTAGTCTTACCAAGGATGCTCAGATCACGCGAAGAGGAGAAGAATGCCGAAAAACTAATCCCGGACTTGCAACTGGGTGCTCCTCCGTGCTTCAGAAGGCACGTATAAGCCGTTGCCTGTCATCATTGTCAAGCTAAGTCTGATACCTTTAGGCCAAAAAGTCTGACACCAGTATTGTCCACTTACGAAAAACAAAACGGGCAATATGCTGAGATGAGAGAGATCTCTTTCTCTAAGAGAGAGATTAATTTAAATAAAAATCTATAAAATAACCAAATACCAAAAAAACATTGTCGTAATCGGTAAACTTCCTTAGAAAAAAAATAACTATGAGTTACCAAAAATACGACTCATTTGCTATGTAATGCGTTGGTGTCTTTAATTCGTATAGCTAGAATTTGACATATAATATGTTAAAAAACCCTGTCCCTCCGTAAAGGTAATTTTGGTTAGCTTGTGTAGGTTCTATTTATCGGTATCTCGCGAAACCGCAAAAAAAATCTGCAGCTTCATTCATTTTGGAACGGTAGGTATTTTTTGTATGGAGCCGCAGTTTTTTTTGCTATTCTAGGGATAGGAGAAACCGATAAATAGAATCTACACAAGCTACCCAACATTACCCTAACGGATTGGACAGGTTTTTTTTAACAAACTATATAAAATACGACTCATTTGAAGTGCGTTGATATCTTTAATTCGTATAACTGGAATTTGACATATATTATATTCTTTACATATACCTTATGATTAACATAATGTTATGGCAAACACATAACTCTCAGCTAATACATACAATATATTTGTATGATAATTCGGTGACTAGGTTGATATTATTAAAAATATGACACCAGAGACTTCGCACGTGTGAATATTTCTGTACGAAATAAGGATGTTGTTGGTAAAAAACATCACTGTGTTGCTTTGGAGTCTGAGGTTTTAGACCGACTTCTAAAAAGAAGGAGGTTACCGATTTGTTTTTACAAGCTTTATTTTTTTATCTATTACGATTATTAGACGCCTGGATTGAATTGGAAAATTCTTTTTTGGTTTGAAGGGGTATTCTTGTCAGGTGGTCTCATAGAAATTTTATCAAAATCGTTAATATAGTATGGGGGTGAAGTCGGTTTTTAAACCGACTTTGAAAAAGGAGGTTATCAATAAAATTCGTCGCGTTTTTTTATGTTTGTACACTGATTATTCAAATATGCCTGGATTGATTTGGAAAATTCTTTTTTTGTTTGAAGCGGTTTACTTGTCAGGTGGTCCCATAGAAATTTTATCCAAATCGATTGTGTAGTTTGGGGGTGAACTCTGTTTTTAGTTTTGAAAAAATATTCTTCTCCAAATATAATATACATGTCAATAGTCGTGACACCAGAGGTCGTGAAGTGGAGAAGAGACAGGCGGAACAGTTAAAACGATTTAACTATAGTTTTACAACCGCTTGCCTTACGTTTCCTTCCATGCTGGTCTGGGAGAAAAGAAAAAACGTAGAATGTACCAGCTGCTTCTCTTCCCGCGCAGATCGTAAAAGTCGATCGAGGGAATGGGCAGGATTTGAATCATGGTAATAGGCGATGCGGTTAGCAACCCATCACTATTTTGATTCCTTTTCCATGTTAATGCCCACTATCACGTTAAGCGTGGCCTTTGGTTCTTACGGCCCTGGGATATAGACGTGAAAATGTATCTGTATCTATATCTGCCTTACATCAACCATCTTTGTGGTGCGAAAAGTTTCACGCCATCTGACGTCAACCCTCCTTGGGAGTACAATTGTAGCACGAGATTTGTGCTAGTCCTTTAGTCGCCTCTTACGACCACATTAAGACAAGGAGTCATCATCATCAGGTCTTTTGGTCTCCACTGCAGGAGCACAACCCTCTCTGTACTACCAGAGCCATACTTGGTCAGAGCAGACAGAGGACTTTTTCTACACTCTCCTCGCTGGCCAGACGAGTTGGAGAGATCTCATCGATATTTTATAAGCTTTGTTCAGCTTGTATTTCCTAAGTCGCCTTCTACGACATCCACGGGAGGACTTGGAGTGGTCCTATTCTACTCTGCCAGAAACCACGTTATCACGTCTCATGAAAACATGGAGTGGTCGATCCTTTGTAGGCCCAAAACTTCAAAATACAAATTTCCTTCAGTAATTAGACCTTTACACTTTTACACATCAGTAGTATACTCGTAATTTACATTACGTTAAAAATTCTCCCACGCAAGCATAGGACTCAAATATTTCATGAAAAACCCCAGACCATATAAATATTTAATAATTTTTTTGTGTTAAACATTGTCTATAAACATATGTTAATCAAAATTGTTGCTTATGCGGCAACAATATAGTCGAAATTCATGTTTTGAGCATTACGTAAGCATATATAAATATGTAAATTATACAAAGAGGTCTTAAATTGGTGTTTACCCTGCTACAAAATAAAGAGTATGTAACTATGTTGTTAACTTGAAGTATAAAAGAGGATGTAACTATGTTGTTTTATGCCTTATCAGAGATCGGAATCACGGGTGCTATTGCTATCAATAACATGGATAAGTATGACTAAATTTGGGGAGTTCTCGATAATCGGTACCTAAGTAACGGACGTAAATACATTACTAAGACTTCGAATGAAGATTATCCTACTGCATGTAGTATACACAATCTTTCTCTTTAAATGAATGATGTTATGGACTTTTAGTCATATCCATACTTTTGATGGTAGTTTTTAGATATAGTATTAGTACCAGTGATTTCGATCTCTGGTTATAATTTTACATACATATATACATACTATCACGTCTTTATCCCTAATGGGGCAGACAGAGCATTTTGGGTCTTGCGGTTCTATGCAGAGCCCAGGGCCGCAAGACCCAAAAGCCACTTTTAGCGTCATGGTGGGCAAGAAGATGGAAAAGCAATCAATACAGTGATGGGTTGCTAGCCGCATCGCCTGTTAACATGATTTGCATTTTTGCCCATTCCCTCGATCGGCTTTTACGATCTGCGTGGGAAGAGAAGCAGCTGGTACATTCTAAGTTTTTTTTATTTCTCCCAGACCAGCATGGGAGCATAATTTAACTGATGTCAATAATCAATAATAGGGATGCGGACTGGGTAAAAAATATATTATTTTATTTAGACCTTCTACTAGATTATCTAAAGTATACAAATACGCTATTTTCCAACAAGTCAAATCAGATCCTTTTATTCTAAACGTCAAAACAATCAGTTTCTATGGGATTTTGCGTTAGTAAAAAAAATTATGTCTATGGGATTTTGTATGAAATACAGGCAGATGATGTCATAGTTTTTTGGAGTCAAATAGCGCTCTTATTGTCAGTTTTTCTGCAATAATAAATTTAAAATCACGTTAAAATGGATCTGTTCAAAGACTAAAGGAGTAATCAGTACAAAATAATTTATTTTTGGCTTAGGAAAATACCCAATTGGCTTAAAACTGTGTCAATTTATGTACAATAAAGAATTTACAATACAATACAATACAATAAAACAGTGACTCCTTTGAAAAATACTATCCTGGTTTTATTTTCGTAAGCGAAGCCACGGCAGACAAGGTATGCGGCATAATATACAGATCAACAAATCCATATAAGGTCTGATCTTGGCATTGTTCTAAATAACACGAAATTTAAAATTTAAAGATGCCTACGTAACTATCAACCTTGTAGACTTTTTTTAAATGCGTAAACAAATATCATTGGTATGCAAGAATCCATATTAATGTTGTAATTATTACCCGACTACGGTGAAGTCAAAGGGAGGGTTATGTGTTTCGCAGCTATGTAAAATGTAAAATTTCTATGGGACCACATAGCAAATAAGCCATTATAGAAATTCCAGATCGGTCTAGCTAGACATCATCGAAAAATCGGTAACTTACTTGAAAAAAAAAAGTTACAAAGAATTGATAACCGTTTTTTTGAAAGTCGGTTGGTACTGTCTACATCGTAAGAGATAGAGACGCAATGACAGATGTATCAGTATAGTGTCAAGAAATGTGACGTCATCAAGTGAAGACGGCAATTTTTTTCTTTTTTTTTTTATCAAAAAGCTTTGTAAGTTTTTTAAAAGATTATCTTAATGTGAGTTAAATATAAACGTGACTTGGTTAATCCGAGATCTAAGCAAACAGTAGCTAGATTACTATCAGTTTTTGCTCAGCTTCAGTTAGAAACAGGTTCCTATTATTTGGACAACTTGTTTTATGATATTTTTGCATATAAAAGCACCTTACTGTTAAAAGTATTTTCCTTAAACATATATTATAATATAAAAATATAGTATCGTTGACTCAGTATTCTATTAAGTATACAAACATGTTTAAACTTAGTTTGTGGCTAGTTGAATCTTATCGATGTTTTGTTTTTATTTTACAATATAAAAAAATAAATTATATAAAATATTGCATACTATCACGTCTTCCATGCTGGTCTGGGAGAAAAGAAAAAAATTAGAATGTACCAGCTGCTTCTCTTCCCGGGCATATCGTAAGAGCCGATCGAGGAAAAAGGCAAAAAATCGAATCAAGTTAATAGGCAATGCGGCTAGCAACCCATCACTATTTTAATCCCTTCATCCACCTTCTTGCCCACATCAAGCTAAAAGTGGCCTTTGAGTCTTGCAGCCCTGGACTCAAAGTGCTCTGTCTGCCCCATTAGGGATAAAGACGTGAAAGTATGTATGTATGTATCACGTCTTTATCCCTAACGGGGCAGACAGAGCATTTTGGGTCTTGCGGCTCTAAGCAGACAGAGCCTAGGGCCACAATATTCAAAGGCCACTTTTAACGTAATGGCGGCGAAAGGATAGTCAAAATAGTTATATATAACAACTAACAAAATATACTTAAACTATTTTAAGGGTGACTTCGGTCCATGATACTGAACAACTTTCTCCAAAGAACATAGCAATATCAATTCCTATAATAAAACACTAAAATCACATGTCTGTACATGTAATAAATTTATAAATAATACTTAGATGAAGCTCAGCTCTGAGCAACATATATACTTGGCTTTTATCATTATAATCTGATACCAGGAAAAAAGTTGTCATTTTTAAATTTCACGCGAACCAAGTTAGTGTGGAAATATTAAAAAGTTTTTAAGCTATTGCATAGCTTCTATCGCGGGCCTTGAGCGCGGGGACCGAATCCAGAAATTCCGTAACGAAAAAACCTCACGCTTCCCACTCCGCCTACCATGTAGGTTGCCGCTTCGTCTCCGTCGTCCGTTTGCGACGTTGCCGTCCTTCCTTGTTTGCAATAGCTTTACCGCGGCAGTCCCCGAGTGCCACACGTCTTTTTTTTTGTTCTCTATACAAACTCGGATCAGTTGATCGGTCAACTTGTATGGGAGGCGAAAATTATTTTACAAATCTTGCTATATGTTCCTTGGGGAAAGTTGTTCAGTATCATGAATTCACCCTTAAAATAGTTTCAGTATATATTGTTCGACTATATATAATTATACTATAATTTAGTATATACAATAACAACATTAATTACTACATATTACGCATATTAAGATTGATGAGTAATTTGAATATGTTTATGTGAGATTCAGAAAAATAACAATGTTATCTTACAATCTTGTGAATCTATTTTAAGACGAATGGTTATGTGGTTTAATTGTGTTGTTTTTGTAGAAAAACATAACAAAAAAAAATTTTTTTTTTTGCTACAAACATGAAAACAAAGACATTCTTAGATGTCTTGGTTTTTGGCAAGGATTTTTTTAATTTTCATAATATTATTATCCTCGTGGCCTACACCAGAGGTCCGCGTTCGATCCCCGGTCAGGTCAAGATAAAAATTATCTTTTTCAGATTGACCTGGGTTTTGTATATTTATCTATACAATGTGGAAGGGACATACCCGTAATAAATCGAACCACGGGCTATAGCTAGATCACTACATTATAATGAAGATAAAAGAACAGACAAAAATCATTAAAAGAAACGACATTCGCATAAAAATTGCCCGGACTGCTGCTCATTTTTGTACGGAAATGCCGTTTTTTTTTAGATTTTGACTGTTGTGTTAATTTCATTAACTATAGTGGTCTAGTACATAGCCCGTGGTTTGATTTATTACGGTTCCCTTCCACGTTGTATATGTTGTTACAAAGTATAGTATCGTTGAGTTAGAATTAGAATCCCATAACACAAGTCTCGAACTTACTTTGGGGCTAGCTCAATGTGTGATTTGTCCCTATAGAATGTCTTTTTTTATTAAGTACAAATATTTTAAGGGGTGATTAAGTCCATCATTTTGGACAACTTTTCCCAATAAATGTATATCAAATTAAGAATAAATTTTTTTAGGTTTTCATAGAAATCAAAGTAGTCACGTGATATCATTACTTTAAAAAATGAATATTATTTTTTCGTATTTTGATATACATTTATTGGGAAAAGTTGTTCGAAATGATGGACTGAATCACCCCTTAAATATTTGTACTTAATAAAAAAGGACATTGTATATAGAAAATCAAGTTTTTCTCTCCTAGACCCTCCATATTACAAACACTACACAGATATCTTCGACATCTGTCAATGACAATGCCTTGAAGAATCTTCTGACTATAAAAAAACAATTAATTCTCACGATAATTACGCGAATAATAGCAAATTAGTAGAATCGATGACGTAGACGAGTTCAATCGAAGCAATTTAAACCTGATGAGCCGGTTCCGTCTTCATATCCTATTGAAATGTTACAGGAAAATGGATTACAAATGTTACTCATGAACATTCATTTTTAACTCCCGATGGAAAAAGAGAGGTTTTATATCATCATCAGGTCTTTTAGTCTCCAATGCAGGAGCACGATATCTGTACCACCAGAACAGTCAGAAGACTTAGCCTACACTCTCCTCGCTGGCCAGACGGGTTGGAGAGGTCTCATGATGTTTATAAGCTTTGTTCAGCTTGTATTCCCTAAGTCGCCTTCTACGACATCCACGGGAGGGCTTGGAGTGGCCTATTCTACTCTGCCGGCAAAGGGGTGTTATAATTTGTTGCCAATATTGTAGCTAATGTAGACTGGATAAATAATATTTTTTTAATCCGTCAACTAGATCACCAAAAAATAAAGTACCCATACTTTTTCGTTTAACAAAGTACATACATACATACATACTATCACGTCTTTATCCCTAATGGGGCAGACAGAGCATTTTGGGTCTTGCGGCTCTATGCAGAGCCTAGGGCCGCAAGACTCAAAAGCCACTTTTAGCGTCATGGTGGGCGAGAAGATGGAGAAGCAATCAATACAGTGACGGGTTGCTAGCCGCATCGCCTGTTAAAATGATTCACATTTTTGCCCATTCCCTCGATCGGCTTTTACGATCTGCGCGGGCAGAGAAGCAGCTGGTACATTCTAAGTTTTTTCGTTTCTCCCAGACCAGCATGGGAGCATGGTTTAACAAAGTAAGTAGTAACAATTCACCAAGAAACAGCGCTTCGAAGTTTCGGAGTGGGGGTGATTAACGTCACGTTTGGTTAATAATGGTAGATGATCGTGACGTAACGTGACATTTAAATGCGCTGCAACTTTGTCATTATTTGTTAATTAGAGAAAAGAAAAAAAAACCATATTTTTCAATAATCTATGAGCAAAAAAAATTTTGTTTAGCCGTCTTAGACTAAGAGGGGAAAATATATAAAAAAATCATGCAAATTACTTTTATAAATGTTTTATTTGTAATTTTTCAAGTGAACGTGAACCAACAAAAATTAAAATAAGTTAAATACATTCAAATCAATAACCTCCATCTTTTTGAAGTCAGTATAAAATTTGTTTGCGTATTCTATCAAGACTTGAGAGAATTTCGCTAGCTCGTTCAATTATACAAATTGCAAAAATGTAAATTATGATAAGGATTCCTCGGAAACACGGTAAATGCTAGTGAGCAGCTTTCAAAATTTGAGTGCTTGCGACATTGCGCGCGCGCCGCTTGCGTAGGGACGCGCATTTATCGATATCGATGCGTTGTATCTTTAGACGACCTCCGTGGCGTAGTGGTCATGCTAGCCCGCCACCTAGAGGTTCCAGGTTCGATCCCCAGTTAGGGCAAGTTGGAAAATAACCTTTTTAAAATTGTTTTGGGTCTTGGATGTTTATGTATGTATGTATTTGTTATAAAATAAAGTATCGTTGAGTTAGTTAGTATTCATAACACAATTAAGTCTCAAACTTACTTTGGGGCTAACTCAATCAGTGTAATTTGTCCCTATACATAGATAAACATCCAAAGCCCAGGACAATTTGAAAAAAGCCATTTTTCAACTTGCCCTGACCGGGGATCGAAACCGGGACCTCTAGATGGCGGACTAGCGTGGTGTCCACATCGCCACGAAGGTCGTCAACTGCTTTTAAGCATCAGTTGTCTTCTCTTCGAGCCAAGTGTTCCGCCCATTCCCACTTAAACAAAGTGATCCGTCTACCTACGTCGTCTACCTTAGTTCTGGGCTTCATCATTATCATCTTCAGGTCTTTTTAGTCTCCACTGCAGGAGCACGACCCTCTCTGTATTACTACTATATTTAGCCAAAGCAGCTAGAGGACTAGGCCTTCACTCTCCTCGCTAACCAGACGGGTTGGAGAGGTCTCATTGATGTTTGTAAGCTTTGTTTAGCTTGTATTTCCTAAGTCGCCTTCAACGACATCCACAGAAAGACTTTGAGTGGCCCTATTCTAATCTGCCGGAAACCATACGGCCACTATTAATTTACAGCATATTCATATTTCTGTTTCTAACTTCTGCATGAATTTTGTTATCACTTTATGACATACCTACTTCCTCTACACTTCAATTGCTTATCAAAGGTAATCTCATTTCAGATTTGTGCAATCTATTCTACCTTAATGAACACGTGTTCATGAATATTAGCCTAAGATCGATATTTGATTAGGTACTGTGTATGTTTATTTTCTTTGCGTGCCTTCCGAAACACAGATAAGAATCATCTTCCTTTCGGATAGTCAGGCGATTCAAGCCTCATACATCCTAAACATACTGGAAATAACTATCACAAAGGATGCTTCCCAGTGAGATTCAAACCCACGACCTCCGGATCACAAGTCGAACACCTTGATCACTAAAGCACGGAGGCAGTCATTTCCATAGTATATTATTATACATACATACATACATACTATCACGTCTTTATCCCTAATGGGGCAGACAGAGCATTTTGGGTCTTGCGGCTCTATGCAGAGCCCAGGGCCGCAAGACCCAAAAGCCACTTTTAGCGTCATGGTGGGCGAGAAGATGGAAAAGCAATCAATACAGTGATGGGTTGCTAGCCGCATCGCCTGTTAACATGATTTGCAATTTTGCCCATTCCCTCGATCGGCTTTTACGATCTGCGTGGGAAGAGAAGCAGCTGGTACATTCTAAGTTTTTTTTTATTTCTCCCAGACCAGCATGGGAGATAGTATATTATTATACCTCTAGAAAAACAAATACTCAAGACACATACGTTTTGGAAAGGCAATTTTCCAAATTCATCACCATCATCATTTCAGCCGCATAACGTCCAATGCTGGACATAGGCCTCTCAAAAAGATTGCCATATTGCTATGTCCTTTGCGAAACCACAGGTAAAACAGAGAAAAAAATTAAGGAAAAGTAGTTTACAGTGTTTACTAGTCAGAAACTCAGAATTTAAAAGATTTTTCTAGAAGTCTATTGACCATTTTTTGTAGAGCCCGCTACTGTAGCCTTAGTTGCCCTCCCTTAACCCCGGCACTGTAAGTTTGACGCCAATGTCTGTCTATCTATCTGTCTGTGGTATCGTACCTCTTAAACAGATGGACTGATTTCGATGCGATTTTTTCACGTCTTCTCTTTCTTACTTCTTCTTCTTCCTTATCGTGTGTGTTAGTGACTAAAATTAGTGTCAGAGTTTTTAAACCGCCTTAAAGGCCTCTGACATGGTTTTTGGTAACGACCAATGTCACAGACAATGACCGGGTCCGACGGCTTAACGTGCCCTCCGAAGCACGGATCATCATACTTATCAAACAATCAGGTGATCAGTCTACAATGTCCTAACCAAACTGGGACCACAACACAAAGTCGTTGCCCCCGACGGGAATCGAACCCGCGACCTCCGGGTATGAGCCGAAAGCTCTAACCACTACACCACGGAAGCAGTTAATTTCAGGATTTTTTCACGTGAAAGCAAGTTTCGTTTCAGCGCTTCGAAAATTATGAGGGGTTGACGCTTGAAAGTCGGGGTTCTTTTTAATTTACCTGGCCAATAAACTTGTCCACTCTGCCATCACAACACGGCAAAACAATTTGACCTTCATATCGACTAGACAGCCAAAATGATGACCGTTTCTCATAAATAACAATCAATGAGACAAGAAGAGATTTAATATGTTAATCAAGCTTTTATGTTAAAAGAAAAACCTGTTTTGACCTTTGCTTAGTAACTAGAGGTAATATCCAGGGTCAAAAATAAAATTTGTAATGTTTAAAACAAAATAATGCCGTGGGGTTTCCGGCAGAGTAGAATAGGACCTCTCCAAGTCTTCCCGTGGATGTCGTAGATGGCGACTTAGGAAATACAAGTTAAACAAAGCATATAAATACAACGAGAGCTCTCCAAACCGTCTGGCCAGCGAGGAGAGTGTAGCCCAAGTCCTCTGGCTGCTCTGACCAAGTACGGCTCTGGTAGTACAGAGAGGGTCGTGCTCCTGCAGTGGAGACACAAAGACCTGACGATGACGATGATGATGATGAATAGAGAATTAGAGAATAAAACATCATAGAATAATTTGTAACGTGATTAATTTACTATATATCTATATCTATCTATACATATAATAAAACAGTAAAAAAAGTGTGTCTGTACATTAAATATATTTCCAAAAAAAATATTGGGGTCGATGAAGACGTAGTAAGAGAGTAAGAATTTAAAAAAAAATGTCTGTCTGTTTGTCTGTTTGTCTGTTTGTCTGTTTGTCTGTTTGTCTGTTTGTCTGTTTGTCTGTTTGTCTGTATGTCTGTTTGTCTGTTTGTACACGCTAATCTCCGGAAATACTGGACGGATTCGAATGAAACTTTTTTTGTTATATAGCTATTAAGCCTGGGCAACATATAGGGTATAAATGATTTTGGAAAATGGAACGCCTGATGCAGAACCATAATGGTCCAGCTAAACTATAAGAGATATAAATATGCCGCCTTCGTAAAAGTTGTTCAGCCTGATGAGTATTTTCCAGAGACATAAAGTCCACGCGAACGAAGTCGCGGGTTTCGGCTAGTACGTTATATACGTGAATAATTTATGTTTCAGAAAAATAAAAATACGAGCGCTATTTGACTTCAAGAAACTATCACGTCACGATTATCTATTTACCTATCTTCTATATAAATAAAAATGAATGTTGCTAAGCGCAAAACTCGATTTGGCTGTTTTTTTTTTGTATCTTCCTTAAGTTCCACGGAAGGTATTAATAAAAGAAGAATAAAATATGTAATGCTATTTTTATTAGTAGAAAAATCAATAATGCAATAAATACAAAAAAAAAAGATTAACGGGAACGTTGGAAGGGGAACGGGAACGGTAGAAGGAGAACGGGAAACTACAAAAACTTCCAAAAAAACTATTTTTCGTACCACTTGCTCAAAAAAGTCACATTCTATACCACAAAAAGCAAACATAATAATAGTCATTTTCAATCTAAAAAAATCAGGGAAAGAAAAATGTACTGAATTTCTTTCAGCCTCTAGACCAATAATGAAAACAGGGAAAGAAAATTGTACTGAATTTCATTCATCCTCTAGGGGGAGAATGTGGTTTAAGTTTGGAATACTTACCGAAATTTATATTGAACTGAAAATGAATGAAATCATTTCTATATTGTTAAGCGTAAAAAAATAACGATTTTGAATCGACAACATGTATCCGCAAAATCCACAAAACCACTTAAATTCATAAAATAAACAACTAAATCAAGCCATGTTATTGTTTGTTTTTTTTTTTTAAATTAATTTACGGCTCTGGATACTACTCCTTTATTGCCCATCTTCATTTATCTCTTCTTTATTCCGAATCCTAACCCTAACTATACAATCGAAGGTTGGTATAGGTCCTTCGATTGCATCAAGGGAGTCCAATGGTTTTAATAGCCGATTGAGTGGCGGACGGCGTCCAACCACAGTCCGCAAATAAATATCACTATACAGCCGCACTATGACTGTCCACTTTAAACTTTTCACATATTGTCCGTGAGAATAAGGATTAAAACTACACCAATTTCATATTATGAAGTCCACTAGAATCAATTTGCAAAACAATTTAAAGCAAATTTCAACTGAACCCCTTGACTTCCCGCCAAAAACTCCCGTTATTGTTTGTTTAGTTTAAACCAGCTGTTTAGTTTTCCAAAAAGAAAAAGCAAAGGGCTATTTGCGTCTCACACATACAAACTAATTTTCTATGTACCTATATTTATTTACAACGTAAAGAATTTTGTATTTTTTAAATATCTGGGTATAAATTTATTAATAAATGCTTCTCTTGTTATTATTGTCTTTATTTTTTTCGCAAATGGTACGACAAGTAGAGTATTTTCCTCGGTGATAAAGCTGTCTTAGTCTTGGGTGAACTTAAATCCGTCGCTACACTCAGGACTCGTCCTAAATCCCACGCTTCGCTCGTGATTTAAGTATTTAACACCCTCGCTTCGCTCGGGAGTAAACCTCGAGTCCTTCGTTGCGCTCGCGATTTAAGTCGTCACCCGCGACAGAAGACACTGCTTTATCCCCTTGGTTAATAATCTACTATTTTTACATACTTATTGGATTTGTATAAAATTTTTCTTATTTCTTTTTTTGTTTGAAAGGGGATACTTATCAGGTGCTCCCATATCAATTTAATCAAAATCGGTTGCTTAGTTTGGTGTTTTCCGTTTCGAAAAGCTTTATTGACAAAAAAGAATTAAGAACAAAGATAAAGATAAATAAAACTAAACTAAGTTATTAAATCAACTTATACTAAATTATGCTAAATTAAGTAACCGGCCAAGTGCGAATCAGATTCGCGCACTAAGGATTCCGTACCATTATCTATAAAAATCGAGTTTATTGTATGGGAGTCCCCCTCAAATATTTATTTTATTTTGTTGTTATAGCGACAAAAGAAATATATAATTTGTGTAAAATTCAACTGTCTAGCTTTCGCGGTTCTTGAGATACAGCCTGGTGACAGACAGACAGACAGACGGACAGACAGATAAGTCCTAAATAATTCCTAAATAAGTTTATTAGACCTAACTAACTAACTAACCTAACTAACTTTATTAGACCATAAACTTATTCTAATAAGTTTATTTAGACCTGTTTGACTAAATAAATTCCTAAATTAATTATTATTAATAAGTCCTAAATAAGTTAACACGGTCCTGTTTTTACCCTTTGGGTACGGAACCCTAAAAATGACATCTTGTCTATGCGGCACGGTTGCAAGAACACTGTATTGCAGTGTTGAAGTCGGATTTTGTTTTGTAAAATTATGATTAAATTTTTTATAAGAAAATGTTCTGGAAAAATAATTCTGCCGGTGAGTCAATCTGGGAATCCTTGAGGCAGGTCTATAGTTATGTCCAGCAGTGGACGTCACGCTGTTAAATAACCACGATAACAGATATGTGTCTATAAATAGGGTAAATAATTATGCCATTTAAATGTACATGATTAACCTTTAAGATATGTTACAAATGGCATTTAAAATCACTAATAAGTTGTTCGATGACTATACCATACATTCTTTGGATTTTTACAAGTCGTTCTACATGTACATATACAGATACATTTTCACGTCTATATCCCTGACGGGGCAGACAGAGCCCGGGGCCGTAAGACTCAAAGGCCACGCTTAGCGTGATGGTGGGCGTTAAAGATGGAAAAGGAATCAAAATAGTGATGGGTTGCTAGCCGCATCGCCGTGCTCCTGCATTGGAGACAAAAACACCTCATGATGATGATATTAATTCAACCTTTGATATTGATTATAAAATGTTACAACACAATTAAAATTAGCAACTCGAAACGACGAATCCAGAGCATCTTACGCCATTTGTAATAATATTAACATAAACAATAATCTGTTTAAAATAAATTATTACGAATAAACATTAAGTCATAAAACTTTATTGTGCCATAATATTTTACAATGGCATATTTAATTTAAATCGCTTCGCGTCATAAAATGTAGCAAAATGTGCTAAAATATATATAACGTAGCAATAAAATGTATATAATAAAATACAGTAGCAAATGTACGCAGTGAGGAGCATTGGCCTAGAGGGCGTACGCATTGCTAGTGCTTTTGAAAGCTAAGCAAGCCTGGATTGGTCTACAGCTTTTCTACGCACATTTGCGAAAAACTTTTGGCTAATGTGCGAAAAAAAGCTTGACGTTCTTACTTCAAGCTGTATCAGTTCATATAATAGTTTGATGGGTTATCTAAGGCTTGAACAAGACACAACTTTAAATGATAACTCCGTTTCCATTCAAATGATTCAGTTCAAATGGGGCAGCACTAGACTCCGTCAAAGTTAGCTACACATTAATTTGGTAAAGATCTTCTTTTTATATTTAAGAGCTGGGCTCTTGTCGGTGGAGTGCTTTCCATGTCTCTCTTCTTTACGCTAAGTTTCTAACCTCCTTATATGTTTTCACGTTTAATTTTTCTTTTATTTGGTCGATAAATTTTCTTCTGGGTTTTCCTACTCCTCTTTTTTCTTTTAAATATGATGAAGAAATTTGGGGATATGGAAGAAACTTCTTAAATAACCAGCGAAATGCGAGTCGAACTCGTGCTCGAAGGGTTCTGTACTATCTATAAAAAACCACGCCCCACTTGAATATTTATATTATTCTGAAGAAATACGCCATCTGTGAAAATTTCAACTGTCTAAGTATTACGGTTCACGAGATACAGCATGCGTGATAGACAGATAGATGGACAGCAGAGTCTTGTTAATAGGGTTCCATTTTTATCCTTTAGGTACGGAACCTGAAGAATGAAGTCAGTTGTTTTTTCGTTAAAGATTTTATTATTTTTATTCTGTCTGAAAAAAGGTCATTTTTTAAATGTTCACGACTTGCCTAAGGCTAAGAATAAATCACAAAAAGCAATTTAAAACAAGATCTTCATTAACAGTCGCCATTTTGAAATTGATCTACATATCCATTGTTAGATCTTAATAGATCACATAAAATTTGAATTTGTCTTTATATTTGGCAAATCTCGACTTGGCAAGGTCGGAATGTGCATATTTATTAACACATCCGGGTTGCAAATGGAGGATTTTGCAAATTTACTATTAAATTATGTGACACTCTTAAGAATATTTTAAATTTCTTCCATTATTGCAGGCTTGATTATCCGAAAAGAAAAATGATTCCATGTTTCATAAGGCACGGTATAAACTATGGGTCCCGAACGATATCTAGCGTTTGCTCAAACCTATTCTATTGGTTCTGGTCTACCCTTTGGTTGCAGAGGTCAGACGGCAGTCGCTCTGTGTAAAACCAGTAACCTCGTCAAATCTCCTTAATTAGGTAGCGGACCCCGGGCTCTGAAGCGTTACCGATAAGGGTGCAATTCTATGGGCGAAATTCAAATAATTTTTATAGGTGATTCGCGATCTATCACTATTTTGATTCCTTTTTAGGGTTCCGTAGCCAAATGGCAAAAACGGAACCCTTATAGATTCGTCATGTCTGTCTGTCTGTCTGTCCGTCCGTATGTCACAGCCACTTTTTTCCGAAACTATAAGATCTATACTGTTGAAACTTGGTACGTAGATGTATTATGTGAACCGCATTAAGGTTTTGACACAAAAATAGAAAAAAAACAATAAATTTTGGGGGTTCCCCATACTTTGAACTGAAACACAAAAAAATATTTTTCATCAAACCCATACGTGTGGGGTATCTATGGATAGGTCTTCAGAAATGATATTGAGGTTTCTAATATCATTTTATTCTAAACCGAATACTTTGCGCGAGAGACACTTCCAAAGTGGAAAAAAGTGTGTCCCCCCCCCCGTAACTTCTAAAATAAGAGAATGATAAAACTAAAAAAAATATATGATGTTCATTACCATGAAAACTACCAGCGAAAATTGGTTTGAACAAGATCTAGTAAGAATTTTTTTTTTAATATATCATAAACTGCAATTTACCTTTCATTCAATCAACTCAAATATAAAAATTAAAAAAAAATACTTCTACGGAACCCTTCATGGGCGAGTCCGACTCGCACTTGGCCGCTTTTTCCATCTTAACGCCCACGCTTAAAGTGGCCTTTAGGTGTCATGGCCCTGGGCTCTGTCTACCTCGTCAGAGATAAAGACGTGATAATGTAGTTTGATTGGTTCCGAAAGCCGTGTAGTTTCTGGTAGTGTAGAATAAAGCCACTCCAAGTCCTCCCGTGGATGTCGTAGAAGGCGACTTAGGAAATACAAGCTAAACAAAGCTTATAAACATCAATGAGACCTGTCCAACCCGTCTGGCCAGCGAAAAGAGTGTAGGCTAAATCCTCTGGCTGCTCTGGCCAAGTATGGCTCTGGCTGTAGTGGAGACTAAAAACACCTGATGATGATGAGTGTAGTTTACCTGTATATTTTACCAGTAGTAGCATAAGGACCGCATATAGTGATACTCAAATATTAACCACAGATAAACAGGCAAACCAAACCACCATTTGTCGGAAATCGACAAGCAAATTTTAATATTTGCAAATAAGGAAAAGATTGGTTTACGTATATCGATAGAATTTGGCTGTTCTACTGTGTATTTTCTTTTGGTTAATATTTTATAAAAAAATACCACTAAAAGAAATATATTTTTAAAACAGCAAGAAATAATGACGTAGAATATAAATAAGGAAGTTTCTTAGGTCAAAAATAAATTATTTGGTACTGTTAATAGAATGAAACATCACAAAATAATTTCACTTGTCATTGATCATATTTTAGGTTTATCATATTTAAACTAATAGTACCTGGGTGACCGAGCTTTGCTTGGTCGGTTACATCTCAAACATTAACTACATTTTTGTAAACTTGTCTAAAAACAGTACAAAATAAAAAATTATATATAAACTTGAACATAAAAAAAAACAAAAGTAAGTCACCGAGTGGGATTCGAACCCGTAACACTCTTTCTAGTGGTCATCATCCTTTACCGCTGAGCTAAGCAGTTGGCGGCCGGCGCGATGAAATTGGCGACCATATTCTGCGTGGAAATAAAAACGAATGAAAACTCAAAAACACGCGTTTTCCCAAACATAAGACTAATCTAGATCGATTGTTTACCCCCAAAAACCCCCATATACCAATTTTCAGCGAAATCGTTAGAGCCGTTTTCGAGATCACAGAAATTTATAAATAAATATATATATAAATAAATATACAAGAATTGCTCGTTTAAAGGTATAAGATTAATAGCGCTATTTGACTTCAAAATACTATGACGTCATAAGTCATTATTTCATACAAATTCCACAGCAAATGTTTGTTTTGACGCTTAGAAAAAAGTATCTGATTGGTTATTGGAAATTCCTCATTAGCATTTTAAATATAAGAGAAGGAGCGCGGTAAGGACATCTCACTATCTCATACTCATACGCGCGAGACCTAATAGCAGTGACGTCAAGGGGACTGTACGTAAATCTTCTTCTGTTATTAGACAGTTTCTCTTTCCATCAGATTTTTAAAGCTTGTAAGATTACAATAAATCCACAAAGTATACAATGCTAAAATGATCAACATTCTTGTTTCGCTACAAAAGATTCCCAAGGCTCTGTCAACCTTGTAAAGGTGGAATACGTAAACAAATACGTAACCGATACATTTTAAGGAAAATATACTATGTAGAAAGATATATGTAGCAAGATTGCGAACCAATATGGCCTAGAAAATATGTCGCCACTAAATCTGACCCCAGGGTCATAACCTACGACACTATGACACATAATAAAATATATTATATACTGAAACTCTTTTGTAAACTAGATTTAGTAATGATGTCCAAGACCCAAATTAAAATTTAAACTTCGTTTTATCGACGGTTTATTAAAATTAAATCGAGATTATTCAAAACTTTGCAATATAGGTTTCGTGATAAATAGCTTTAAAGTTTTTTTTGATGATATTTGTTTATTGAGAAAAAAGTAATAACAACAAAAAAACTTAACTAAACTAAACTATATTAAAGTAAGCTATAAAATAAACTTATACTAAATTATGCTAAATTAAAAAAATCTCATCTTGTCCATGCGGCATGGTTGCAAGAACGCTGGCTGCGTTTCCTCGCTGGATAGCAATGCTGATCCGTTGAGCGAAAAAACAGCCAGCCCTCTTGTCACCTGCAGCGGCTATCAGTCGCGGGGAGATTTCCTTAAAAAGTATCCTCGCGCCAGGGCCCCATGGTCCAAATGTTTCAACACCAAACGGCACAAATATATAATCTCCACTGAGAGATGAATATTTAAAGTTAAATATAAATAATAAATATTTCTACAATGAGATCTTCTTCTACTTATATTTAAGAGCTGGGCTCTTGTCGGCGGAGTGCTTTCCATGTCTTAACCAATATCGTAGAAAAATGTAATGGACACTCACTTTCTTCTTTAAATAAAGTGTAAAATACCCAAATTATTGCATTTAAATTAAAACTAAATTCATTTTATCGACAGTTTTGTTTTTAAACAAAGATTGCAGTAATATGTTTCGTGATAAAGTTATAATGTTTCATACATAATAATAGTAATAGTTATTACTACGACACCAGGGTCGCTGGAAAGCGCTGGATGCAGGCCGCTCTTGATCGGTCATTTTGGAAATCTTTGGGAGAAATAAAAGAGTTATGCGGTTGAAATGATGATGATAATATTTTTAAAATTAGATAGGTCGTAGAAATCTATATCTATACATATACATATAATAAAACAGTTAAAAAAAGTGTGCCTGTACATTAAATATATTTCCAAAAAAAATATGGGGGGCGATGGAGACATAGTAATAGAGTAAGAATTTCAAAAAAAAATGTCTGTCTGTTTGTCTGTATGTCTGTTTGTCTGTTTGTACACGCTAATCTCCGGAAATACTGGACGGATTCGAATGAACTTTTTTTGTTATATAGCTATTAAGCCTGGGCAACATATAGGGTATAAATGATTTTGGAAAATGAAACGCCTGATGCAGAACCATAATGGTCCAGCTAAACTATAAGAGATATAAAAATTTCGCCTTAGTAGAAGTTGTTCAGCCTGATGAGCATTTTCCAGAGACATAAAGTGCACGCGAACGAAGTCGCGGGCTTCAGCTAGTATTTAATAAACAAATTTCTTGTAACTTCTTTAACAATGCAGGCATGCTTTTGCCGAACTTCAGCCACTGAATTTCGGCGTGTGCTAAGACACTAATTCTTTAAATCATTTTATGTATTTAATTTTATTACAATAACAAAAAAAAATGGACAATTTCATTCAAAGCAACAACAAAAAATCACGATTATTGTATGAGAGCCCCACTTCAATATTAATTTTATGCTGTTGTTATAGCGGCAACAGAACTACATCATTTGTAAAAATTTCAACTTTTTGACATCTGAGATGCAGCCTGGTGACAGACAGACGGACAGCGAAGTCTTAGTAACAGGGTCCCGTTTTTAACCTTTAGGTACGGAACCCTAAAAACCTCAAAAAACTTATAAAACGGTAATAAATAAAAAGAAACGAAATATAGCATATCTTACTGCTGATTTCATCTCCCTTGTGCAAATGCCAAATCACGCGAAAAAACATGATCATTAAAAAGTTTATTTAGTCAGATTTCCTACAAATTAATAAAAACATCGAATGAATACAAATTAATATCGGATTATGATCTAACTGAATATTTTTTTTATGAAACAGAAGTTTACCGATTGTAGATCCGTTTACGAGTAGACGGTCACATTTAGAGTTATCTTGTAGCGAGGGTTCCGTGCAATTTTAATATGTTTTTGTCACATAAAATCTATGAGGATACTTTCATTTTCCGGATTCTAGTGCAGTAACTATTTGAAATAAATTATTTAAAAGGTCCTAACCAAGGTCGCTGGAAGGCGCTGGATGCAAGCCGCTCTAGATCGGTCATTTTGGAAATCTTTGGGAGAGGCCTATGTCCAGCAGTGGACGTTGTGCGGCTGAAATGATGATGATGATTTAAAAGGAGACACAGAGAAAACGGAAATTTTGAAATGCTTGACTAAACCCTAGATAACCCTTCAAACCATTTTATTTGATAACGTTGAGGTTTTCTTCATTACATTTGCGAAAATAAGCCACTTTTGTGCAAATGTGCGAAGAAGGCTTTGGAATCCCGAAAAAATCATGTATCCCTTAACGCATTCCTGGTGTCATCCGTTCATATTCATATTACGGCGCGTTTTCCCGAATGGGGCAGACAGTGCATTTTGGGTCTTGCGGCTCTAAGCAGACAGGGTCCAAGGCCCACTCAAAGGCCACTTTTAGGGTGATGGTGGACGCAAAGGTGGAAAAATTGGACGTCATGAAGCCCAAATGATCGATATAGTAGATATTTTAAAAACACCTTTTATAGAGAATCCGTTATAAAACACGATGCTTTTTCGACGTTTTCAGCGTAAAACAATATTGTTTTTTTCACGTTATTGTTCACGTTTTGTGTTCCAGTGAGTCCCTCAATAAAAAAATCGCACTCCAGAACAAATGCATACAATACAATACAATAATATACAGAAAACTTTATGTCACTTATGAAATAATAACATGTAATAAGGTATAAGAGGCATACAAACTTAAATGCGCGCGTGGTGAAATGTGCAAACGCTTAACACGGATCTCTAAAAAACCGATGAGTAACTCTATAACTCTATGGTAATTCCTAACTAAGAGCCGGATTCTGACGTATTTGGTATCACGTCATGCATTGTTTACTTGTGGTTCTTTTAAGACTATTCAGAAGATATGTCTTTTCATACTAGATACGGAAATTTAATTTAAGAGAGTACCTCCGCTAAAAATATTACTATTGGGAACCGGCGGTTATACTGCCGGCAGCCGAGATTTAAAACACCGGCTGCCGGCGCCAGCACTCAAAACTTGCCTAGAAGTGTAGGTTAGGTTCGTTAGGTTTCCTGTGACCAAAACACGAGCGACTCAAGCTAAGGTCGAAAGTAACACAGACACAGATCGTGTTATACCAGCGCCGGCAGCCAATTCGGCAATCAGCGCCGGCAGCGGAGGCACTCCCTTTATTTAAACAAAAAAACTGTTTTTATAAGCTTATTTAGTTTCACCTGTCCCGTTGTCTGTCTGTCTGTCTGTAATCAAATCTTGCAAGTTACATTAGCCCCACTTCCCGGTTTCCGACTGAGATGAAATGGTGCACGCATATGTATATCGCGTGACAATACAATATTATGACATGGAGCTGATCTGATGATGGAGCTGGAGGATGGCTATAGGAACTCTAAAAACGATAAAAAAAACGCAACGCTGAAACCTCATCGAATTTGGGCTCATTTGATTCGCTTTAAACTTGTATGTTCATTGTTTTAGATAAAAGCTTGTTTTAAAACATTTTTTTTTAATAATTACTTGTTTAAAAGCTTTTTCTTCCATGCTGGCCTCGGAGAAATAAAAAAAACTAAGAATGTACCAGCTGCTTCTCTTCCCACGCAGATCGTAAAAGCCGATCGAGGGAATGGGCAAAAATGCAAATCATGTTAACAGGCGATGCGGCTAGCAACCCATCACTGTATTGATTGCTTTTCCATCTTCTCGCCCACCATAACGCTAAAAGTGGCTTTTGAGTCTTGCGGCCCTGGGCTCTGCATAGAACCGCAAGACCCAAAATGCTCTGTCTGCCCCATTAGGGATAAAGACGTGATAGTATGTATGTATGTATGTTAAAAGCTTTTACTTACTAAGTTTCACCTGTCCCATTGTCTGTAATTAAATCTTGCCAACTGAGTTAGACCCTTTTTCCGTTATTGGATTGAGCTGAAACTTCACATTTATGTAAGTTGGGTAGCAATTCAATATTATGGTACCAATGACCTGATCTCATGATGTAGCCGGAATGGGGAAAGTTGTTCAGTATCGTGGACTGAATTCACCCTTAAAATAGTTTCAGTATATTTTGTTAGATATATAAAATATATATCTTGCAAAAAAATAAAAAGGCAAAATAAAAAATATATAAACCATTATTTTATATCATTATAATTTTTTTAACGAAGTTCCTTTTCAATGGTGCAAGATGGGGCTAGGCGAAAAGTAAGTAAAATTAAAATGTAACAATTTTCCGTCACTTTTTTCCGTCACAAACTCTTTTAGGGTATCCATTTTTCGGGTTTCGTAGCCAAATGGCAAAAACGGAACCCTTATAGATTCGTCATGTCTGTCTGTCTGTCTGTCCGTCCGTATGTCACAGCCACTTTTTTCCGAAACTATAAGACCTATACAATTGAAACTTGGTAAGTAGATGTATTATATGAACCGCATTAAGGTTTTGACACAAACATAGAAAAAAAAAACAATAAATTTTGGGGGTTCCCCATATAGAACTGAAACTCAAAAAAATATTTTTCATCAAACCCATACGTGTGGGGTATCTATGAATAGGTCTTCAGAAATGATATTGAGGTTTGTAATATCATTTTATTCTAAACCGAATACTTTGCGCGAGAGACACTTTCAAAGTGGAAAAAAGTGTGTGTCCCCCCCCCCCCCCCCCCGTAACTTCTAAAATAAGAGAATGATAAAACTAAAAAAAATATATGATGTTCATTACCATGAAAACTACTAGCGAAAATTGGTTTGAACAAGATCTAGTAGAAGTTTTTTTTTAATATGTCATAAACTGCAATTTACCTTTCATTCAATCAAATCAAATATAAAATTTAAAAAAAAAATACTACTACGGAACCCTTCTTGGGCGAGTCCGACTCGCACTTGGCCGCTTATTGTAAATTCGTTTCACGACACTCAGTTTTTTTATTTTATTTTCATGTTAATTCAGTTTTGCAACGTGACTTTGTCACATTAAATTCATATATTTGTTTTATAATCATTATTAATTTTTATCACATGATTATTATACTATCATAAATATTTTAGTATTCATGAACAGGTCAAGGTATTAATAAACTTCCATTATCATAATAATATAATTACATTTGTGTACGAATTGATAACCTCCTTCTTTTAGGAAGTCAGTTAAAAATTAACTACTAAACGATTCACGCATCTTCAAATTGCGAAAACGCATATTTTGAAATTATCGATATTTTTCGAGCGAGTCCCACCACTATCGTTGCGTAAAGGTGAGCCGGTCGGTGCATCACTACGGTAACCAGTTTCGGAGACTGTGACACTTCAACATATAAACATATGATATAATATGACCTATTTCGCGGAAATATTTAACTCTGTAATTCAATGGAATTAACCTATCCACTCCGTCGTGTGGTTTCCGGCAGAGTAGAATGACCACTCCAAGTCGCCCCGTGGATGTCGTAGAAGGCGACTTAGGGAATACAAGCTAAACAAAGCTTATAAACATCAATAGGACCTCTCCAACCCGTCTGGCCAGCGAGAAGAGTGTATGCCAAGTCCTCTGGCTGCTTTGGCCAAATATGGCTCTAGTAGTACACAGAGGGTCGTGCTCCTGCAGTGGAGACTAAAAAGACCTGATGATGATGAACCTATCTATTGTCTGGTCTTGGAGAAAAGAGGAAATTAAGAATGTCACAGCTGCAATAGTGATCTAGTATAGCCTGTGGTGGAACCACTCCTACTAATATTATAACGCGAAAGTTTGTTAGTATTGATGGATGGATGTTTGTTACTCTTTCACGTAAAAATTACTGAATGGATTTTGATGGAACTTTACAATAATATAGCTAATACATCAGAATAACACATAGGCTACAATTTATAAAGACATTGTGTGATAATCCTGCGCAGACGAAGTCGCGGATACCAGCTAGTTTAAAAATATTTCTGCCCCATCGGATAGATTTCTAAAAAATATTACACCCGTATTTTACCGTACCGTACCGTACCGTATTACAAAAATTGACAAAGCTACAGCGCATGTAAACTTCGAATGACGTCACGGCTAGGTACGATTTTTACGCGGACGACGTACATATTTTTGAAAACCCTCTTTTCTCGATGTTGGATAAATCGCGTGCCAAATACTCATTCATGTTTGGTTATTTTAGTATATGTTATATCACTGTTATATAAGATATAATATCGCAATTGTTATTGTAAGTGTTAAGTGGTGCTATGTAGTCGTAGGCAGTGGGTTCGATGTTCGTGATTAAGTGTTTTATGTCATCGATACAAGTGATACCGTGCTCGTCTAGAAAAAAAACGGCCAAGTGCGAGTCGCACTCACGCAGGAAGGGTTCCGTACCATTATCTATAAAAGATCACATTATTTGTTTAATGAAATTTTTATTCTGTTTTTAGTATTTGTTGTTACAGCGGCAACGGAAATACATCATCTGTAAAAAATTTCAACTGTCTAGCTATCACGGTTCACGAGATACAGCCTGGTGACAGACAGATAGACGGACGGACGGACAGCAAAAGTCTGTTACTTTAATTTCATTATACTATATTGATCTAGTAGCCCGTGGTTCGATTTATTACGGGTAAACCTCTTTCACGTTGTATTAGATATAAATGTAAATATAACACATATGTATATATGTAAATGTAAAAAACGACGGGTTGCACTCTGGGAGTGCCGGCAGAAGTGAAAACACAGCAGTATGGCCACTACACAGACGGTCGAGCCATCAGCTGTCACCATCCATGGATGCGCGTAGCACGCTGTAACATTCGCGCAAGCGCCCTGCGCCGCCTAAACAAAACAGCAGGCGCAGGCACATTTTCGCCGCGCCGTAGAAAGAGAGGGGGATACTCCCTCTCCTACGCCGCGCCAGCTGTCTACTCTCCATCCGTCTTACGAATTTTCGATCAGGTCACGTGTCCTGACGCGAGTTTAACATTTTTTACCCATTCCAAAAAAAGTGCACAACGCCGCTAAAGAAGTTTTCACTTCAAAAATAAACTCAAAAATGCTTATTTAAAATGTCAAAAAGTGTTCTCGTTATACAATGGACCAGTAAGGACGTATATAATACGTAAATAAGTATCGTAAAGTAATGTTTGTATGTTTAATACTGTCTCGGTGAAAGTTTGAATGGATACGAGATATTTAAATGCGTCTGGTGCTCATTCGGAAGGAAAAATATCAATAATAAGTGGCCAAGTGCGTGTCGGCCTCGCGCAGTGTAGGGTTCCGTAGTTACGAATGCCAACTTTGAGTTCATTCCTCAAGGCTTAACGTATTTTTTTGTTTAATGACTAAAAATCATATAAAAATTTAGCAGTTGGTCCCGGCTGTTATCATTGTATGGCAGTCGTCAAGCTATGTCAGATGCCTTTCGGCAGCTTGACAAATCTGACAAAGTGTTGACCACTTACACAAATAAAAAGGTAATGGTTTGAACTGCGAATAATCCGCAATTATTATTAGACAGCAAATGATTGATTAAGATATAACTTATCAAACCAGCTTTAAAGTATTTATTTATTACACAAAATCATGACGTAACATCCGTATTCGTCCAGTCATTTGCTCCAAATACGTCACAGTTATCAAATAATCGATGCATTATCATGTCAAGTAAGCTTGACGCCGTCGAGCAATCGATGGGTCATCGATAAGAATGTCGCCAGTACCTTTTTCACAAAAAATAACCGGCCAAGTGCAAGTAGGATTCGCGCACGAAGGGTTCCGTACCATTGTATATTCCCGTTTGTTGTAAAGGACACTTAAATATTAATTTTATTCTGTTTTTAGTAATTGTTGTTATAGCAGCAACAAAAATATATCATCTGTAATCTCGACTGTTTAGCTATCACGGTTAAGAGATTACAACCTCGTGACAGACAGATGGACAGCAGAGTCTTATTAATAGGGTCCCGTATTTAGTCGTACCCTTTGGGTGCTCTGTGCTTCGAAAGGCACGTATAAGCCGTTGGTCCCGGCTGTCATCATTGTATGGCAGTCGTCAAGCTATGTCAGATGCTCTAAGGTAGCCTGATAAATCTGACACCAGTGTTGGCCACTTACACATACGAAAAACAAAAAACAACCCTTTGGGTACGGAACCCAAAGGGTAAGAACAACATAAGATTGATAAAACACACATTCTCCTTTTTAAAGTCGATAAAAAATAAGTTTTACTCATACATATATATTTACATATTTGTTGCGACCGTATACAAATGGCCTTTACACTGTCCACCCCGCTAGGGTCGAAGACGTAACTAACAAGGCGAAGAATGTAGATATCAAACATTATCTAACTGTTCAAATAACACCTACCTATGGCCTTAGAGACTGACTCATTGACAACCGAAATAGGTGAGATGACGGCCACATTTTGCATATTTAAACGATTTTTCTGAATACTAACATACATACATACATACTGATTATCATCATCATCATCCCGGTGACATCCATTCCCGACTTTGACGATCTCAGTGGCGAAGTAGTCACCGTGCTAGTCCGCCACCCAGAGGTTTCAGAGGTTTGATCCCTGGTCAGGGCAAGTTGGAAAATGGCGTTTTTCAAATTGTCCTGGGTTTGGATGTTTATCTATATAAGTATTTGTTATAAAATATAGTATCGTTGAGTTAGTAACCCATAACACAAGTCTCGAACTTACTTTGGGGCTAGCTCAATCAGTGTAATTTGTCCCTATTTATGCTCACCGGTAACGCTTCAGAGACCGGGGTCCGCTATCTTACCAAGGAGATTTGACGAGGTTACTGGTTTTTACACAGAGCGACTGCCGTCTGACCTCGAACCCACGATACTCGGCTCTGTCAACACAGGAAGACTTTTAAGACGTGTGTGAGTGACGTCAGAATAATGAGTAACACAATTGAAAGTATTTCGCGTATCCATCTCTCGAAACGTGATAATGAGAAAATAAGCCGCGTGGGCTCAAGGTTGCCCAGCAGTGGGCGTGGGCGGAACATTGTGTGAGGATTCCTCGTCTGATTTATTGTGGAGCCGACTCCTTGAGTAAAATAGCGAGGGAGTAGAACGATAGAGGTCGGTTTTTGTGGTCTAGTCTAATACATACAAAGATAATTAATATTATTGGATGCAGGCCGCTCTTGATCGGTCATTTTGGAAATCTTTGGGAGAGGCCTACGTCCAGCAGTGGATGTTATGCGGCTGAAATGACAATGATGTTGATGATAATTAATAATATCATAAAAAAAAGATCATTTTTGGTTAAAATTTAGTTTTTAGACTAACGAATTCTTTTTTTTTTCTATAACAATGTTCGGTATTTTCGGATCGGTCCAGGCGTCTTCGAATAATCTGTAAACATCCAAAAAAAAAACACGACGAATTGATAACCTCCCCCTTTTGGCAAATCGGTTAAAAATTAAAAACAAATGAAAGGTTACATCTGTGACTTACTTTAACTTCGGCTTCTGTTTTGACCATATCTTGCGATTTAAAATATCTCTTGTTACATAATTTTGAAAGATTACGTTCTTGCAAGGTCGGTTGGATTACCGAACCAGTGTCGAGACAAAATTACGTCCTCATGCCTTACGGAGTGGACATAACAATTAATCTGTAATGGCAAACACGTTGTGTTAGCATTTCCAGAAACTCCCATAATTTTATAAATACTGGCAACCCAAAAAGGGTATTTAATGTGAGAAAAATGGTAACACCGGCCACGCTGTCAGTGTCAATATATGAGATATTGCCGCGCGCGCTTGTCGGACATGTACAGTGAAGCGTATTCTATTTTATTTTTATGGAATATAAACCTACATTACCACTCACTGACTCACTGACATAGTTGTTTGCCCTGTTGCGGGGTTGGTGGGGTTTAGGTTGATGTGCGGTCGTATAGAGGGTGCTCCAGTGAGTACCAGAAAAATCTGACATTTGAGGATCTGCGGAAACCTAATGTGGAAGGGGTACGGCCTGCGAAGACGGTTGGGGTTGGGGGCGTGATTTTTTTTCCAAAATGTAGGGGGTTGTGAGCAATTTGACGACAGTCGTTTGTTTTTAATTTTTTTTCAAAATCCAAGATGGCCGCCATACATGGACAATTTTCCTCCATACAAACTTACCTATTTTCTGAACTGGAAACATATTTTAGCCTACCTCAACAGCCCCACGATGAACCGCGGGCTGCTTGCAGCCCGCGCAGCGCCCGAAAAGCTAGTTCTATTTTATGGATTGTAAATATTAACAGAATATACAACATTTAAAGGAGCTTCCCGATTTTATTTAAAAGTACCCTAATGAAGAAGTGAGTGTTACTCAGACGACCAGGAGATTCCAACAGTTGGGACTCATTTGGCAGCACAGAACGGCAGTTTTCTAAGCTGCTATCTTTTTCTGTACCTCAGAACTGGCATTTGCTAGAGCGAGAGAGAGCGACGGAACGTTTCAGCACCGGTCTTGTTGAACTTTAAATTTAATTAGAAGTCATGTAATAGTTAAATTAAACTAAATAAATAAAATAGAAAACTTACAAGTGACCAAAAGGTTGGCAGCATCGCCACTGGATGGCAATGCTTATTCGAGCGAAATAATTTATTTAAATCTAGCTGAAGCCCGCGACTTCGTTCGCGTGAACTTTATGTCTCCGGAAAATGGTCATCGGGCTGAACAACTTTTGCTAAGGCGCCATTTTTATATTTTTGTTAGGCCATTATTGTTCTGCATCAGGTGTTCCATTTTCCAAAATCTTTTATACCCTATATGTTGCCCAAGCTTAACAGCTATGTAACAAAAAAGTTTCATTTGAATCCGTCCAGTATTTCCGGAGATTAGCGTCTACAAATAGACAGACATTTTTTTAAATTCTTACTCTATTACTATGTCTCCATCGCCTCAAATATTTTTTTTGGAAATATATTTAATGTACAGACACTTTTTTTTCTGTTTTATTATATATGTATAGATTAGTACGACACTGGCCTATCTTCTACGCCTTAACGCGCGTTCATCCAAAGTATTCATTAATTAATGAATGAACTTGAAATTATGCCTTTACTCGACCTTTGAACTTACTATGTTTCCGACTGTCATAGTATTGTGTTGAAGTCATAGTGTTGTATGTTGAAGGCTGTGCAGCGTAACCTTTTGATACGACCCTGGAGAAGAAACTATCACGTCGTTTTGACAAACGGGGTAGAGAGATTGATTGATTCTGGTTAGAGTCAAGTAAACAAGGAACATTTTCGCCATGTCTGTCTGTCTGTTCGAGGTTTTACTAAGAGATGGCGAAAAAGTGGTAAAATAAAATCTTGAAAAAAAAATTAAGGTTTGCTCCCATACAGGTACAGATGGAGTAACCTTTTTTCTCCACTAACCTATCGTCACATTGTGAGCTTGTGAACACCACTATTCAATTTAAGGATCTGTTTCTGAAATATTTGATTGAGTCACCTGTCCCACCTCCCCCCCCCCCCCCCCTTCCATCTGCTAAACGGTTAGATATGGACACATGAAAAAATTCGCAGGTGTAATATACAATGTCCCTTTAATTAAGTACAAATAATTTAAGAGGTGATTCAGTCCATCATACCTTACAACTATTCCCAATGAATGTATATCGAAATACGAAAAAAACTTTTACTTCGATTTGTAAGAGATTAAAAAAAAAATTTTCGTATTTCGATAAACATTCATAGGAAAATTTGTTCAAAATTATGGACTGAACCACCCCTTTAAATATTTGTACTTAATTAAAAAGGACATTGTATATATATATATACGAGGTTTAAAGGAAAACTGTCAGAGGTAATTTAGTAGACTATCCCTTATAAAATGTACTCAGAAAAGGAAGATTTCATACAAACTCAATAGCTTTTAGACATTTTTATTGACATGACATGCACTTGGCCAATCATTTATGTATATAACTCCATTATAGTTCAATTCTTCGTCTGTTAGCTTTATTGAACATCAAAATATTAAAAAATGAATAAAAATCTCATATAATAAGTAATATTAATAACATTCATGTAACATGACGCACCGTCCATATTAATTATATATTTTTTAAGATTTTACTATTTTGATGCTAATGTAACAAGTTTTTAATCTTCATTTGTATGACTGATCCGATATAAATCAAGTTAAATGAATGAAAACACAAATTCATGCATATCTCAAAAATAGTCAACTCACTGAGAAATTGGTGTTATAAAATTAACTTTATTTCAAATATATTTAAGTCTAAATTCTTTTATAAAATTAAGAATGCGTCATTTTTATATTAGATATTCTAGTTTTATAAAATGTCTAAGATTTTTCAAGCTATTCAAGTTCTTATGCTTATAGTAATAAGGATGACAAATTTTGAATGCATTCGAGTTTGTATTTTAGAATTTCAAACATTATATTATAATAATACAGCCTTGAATACTAAACATTTTTTTTTCCTATTTTAAAGCTTAGTCTTGTACAGGTGTTTTGAGCACTGAATTAGGTATGAGAATAATAATTATAATATATAAAAAAATATATGCTACTTAGAAACATGCACATATACATGTAAAAGAATATAAAAAATAAACGTCATTTTTTATTCATATGTATGACAGATATTATATTAAAATAAAGCTTTTATTCCAAAAAAATTTAAGATAATATGATTTTTTTATTATTTTATCTGAAGTTTTTATACGATTTTTTTTTTCATTTCTATAAAAAGGAAATAAAATTGATTAAGTATGTAATTAATACAATCTAAAGTGATAATTATCTAACTGCAATTAATTAAAATTAGTTGTAAATCTTCTTTTTCTTTCGGTTTTTAATTTTTTTTTAATAATTCGTACACAATAAGGATATACATACAACATATATAGTAAATATTAATTGACGACTTATCAATATGACGTGAAAGGGACATATCTGTAATTAATCAAACCACAGGCAAGCGTACTAGATCACTATAGTATAATGATAATAAAATTAAAATAAAGGTTAAAAAAAACGACATTCTCATACAAATTACCCGGGCGGCTGCGCACTTATTTTGTATGGAAGAGCCGTTTTTTTAAAAATGTTATCTAATTAATACTATAGCAATCTAGTATAGCCCGTGATTTGATTAATTACAGGTTTACAGGTATGTCCCATCAACGTTGCATTTATTAATAGTAAATTTATGTTTCCACATCAACCTTATGATATTGAATACAAATAGTAAGTACATACAAGCAAGTATGCAGCAGCATTCTTTAATTACATAAAATTATTTGCCATTGACATTTCCATCTCCCACTAATTTATTCACCCTGTCAAACCTAATTTATAAAAAAAAACATAATTAAACACAAGATGGCTTCCTAAATAATGACATTGACATTTAAGTTGGTGCTATGTTACGTGATAAATAGATATAGTTTTATTTCTTCTTTAATAAGATAAATGTAAGGTTTTTCTCGTATTGGATTTCAGATATTTTTAAATCCGGCTATTTTTTCTTCTGTTTTGATGATCTAATCAAATTATCATTTTATTTTATTTAAAATTCGAACATATTCTGTACTTAAATATTAAGATATTCTATAGTTACTAAAAACTGTACAAAACATATAGATCAGTTTTTTTATAAAAATAAAATACAACTATTTACGTTTTTATTTCTAGCAAGATAGGTAAATAAAAAACATCAGAATTAGTTCCTTTCTATTTCTTTTAGTATAAAAAATGAACCAACGGAAGTTTTATTTATTTTTCATGAATATTATAACATCATTTTTTTTTAATAAAAACCATATTTGTTTAGTTTTAATTTTTAATGGGAGCTTAAAAAATAAATAAAGATTACTATGTATATCAATTTTATTTTGCCTGTTTTGCTAAGAATCCCAAAAATTCAGCCCAATATGTCATACCGTCAAGTCGCGGATGTGTAAAAAACTAGTTTTTTTTATTTACTTCCTGCGCATGCGTCATTATTCTAATGTAGTCTAGTTGCAAAGGTGACGGGGAAAGGTCACAGGTTCAATTCCCACAGCGGAACTGAAATATGCTAAGCGTAGAATAAAGTGCGTACAGAATTATGACGTAGTTAAAAGGTAAACCACTTTAGTGCATGTGTTACATAATAGAGATGTTTTATGTGATTTGATTTAAACATCAGTATATACCTAGAGGTAGTTACTGAGATTTTTTTGTATACAAGGATTTAAATCTGCAACAAAGATATACACAATTTTTTATGGAGTCGCGAGTTTTTTCACTTCTGTTCTTTGAGAGGCTTGCGTGTGGACACAGATCCAACACGAAGGGACCTTTTAGAGAAGTTGATGTCATGTGGGCCCGCTAAAACCCATTCCTAGATATATCTATGAAATGTGTACCCTAAAATAGTTTAGCATCATCAGTTAGCACAGCATAAGCAGTTTGTCCAATTGTCATCATTGTATGGTATTCGATAAGCTATGTCAGATAGTCAGATGCCTTGACTACTGACCTCTCACACACACGTAAAAAAAACAAACAAACAAACAGTTGAAGATGCTTCGTAGCCCAATAAACTTGTAATTTCTCTGTGTCAGCAGTTGAATTGCTGATTCCCGATATTATGATTTAGAACTAAAAGTTACACATGTATCATTTCTACATTTTGTGTCTTAGGTGTGGCTAAGTGTTGTAGATTGATACGTTTGCATTTTAGTGTCGTCAATGTCATTATTAAATTATATATTATGTCATTTAAATATTTATACTATGTAATGGGATTATATACACGATTTATATGCATATAAATTACCGTGGTAAAAGGATTATTATGATTATTCGTGTTTTTAAATGGATCAGGAGTCTTTGCTTTTATAATTAACACATTTATTGTTATTGCAGTATAAAATATCAATATTTCTTTAAAAGTATACTCGTAAAGCCACAATAAAAATGCGATTTAAAAAATAAAATCTCAAAGAAATAAAAAATAAACACTTACATACTTAATATTTTTTTTTTGAAAGAAGATCCTTATCGCGCGTTGCGAAAGAGGGCTAGACGGAAAAAATTAAAACCAAAAGTTGTAACGACACTTTTTGCTATATTGTAAGCCATGCGGCGTGCGCGTGTTTCTCTGCCTCTCTCTCTCCTAATTAATCGAAAGGAACTTCGTTCCATCCGGGTGTCCCTTGATACCTCTCAAGTTTTTTTATTTATTAGTTTATAAGTAAATTTTATAGTCTTGCCTCTCAAGTTTAAAAACATATCTGTACGATTATGTTAGAATGTAACTTCAAATGCCTTTGCTAATATTAAGTCCATTCTGTATGTACTTATTACTTAAATTAATTTTGTAACTATTCGTATGTACAAATAATATATAATATAAATATATAGAGACAAATCACACTTAGCTTGCCTTGAAGTTCAAAACTTGAGTTATGGGATACTCACTCAACGATACTATATTTTATGAACATATACTTATAGGTAAATACCCAAAACCCTGTTCTTGCCGGCCCTGGCCGGGGATCGAACCCGGAACCTCTGATATGTTTATCATTGAAATTCCACCATAAAATTAAAATTTGAGAAATAGATACAAAGAACGAAATACTGACGTGCGATATTCTTTCTTATTTTGTTACGTTTTTTGTGAATCATCTCATAAATATTATTGCGATAAAATAATAAAAAAAATCTTGTTTTTATCAATATCAGCATATCTAGTTTTATGACCTTGTAACCGAGATCCAAAAAAGGACGTCATCAATTCGAATGTATGTTTTATGTATGTTTCCCTATTACTCAAAGACGCCTATACCAATTTGAAACATTCTTTTTTTGTTTGAAACCACTTGACAAGTATGCCTGAACTTGTGAAGTGGTCCAAAGGTGGTTTTTATCAAAATCCGTAGTGAAGTTCGGTGTTGACGTTGGATTTTGTGTAGAAAATATATTCTAATTCAATATTTTTTTTTTGTTACAGAAAAATGAAGCCACTACTATGTGTGGCGGTGTTATGCCTGCTGTCAGTCACAGCACTCCCTGAGAAGGAAGCCAAGGATCTCTCGCAGAACAAGGAACCGATTGTAGAAGCCGAGGAGAGTGAGGGGCAAACGCGGACAGAACGATGCACCACTTGTACTGCTAAGTTAAACATCAAAAGCCCGAACGATGTCTTAGCAGCTATCCAAGCGTTGCCAGGAGCAGAAGTTCACACACAACAGTCTTTCGAAGAATGCTCCAGCGATAAGGGATGCGCTGGCATCAAAGTTAAAGATGGAAGAGTCATCGAAAGGTTCGGAAACAACGATGCTTTCAGAGCTGCCGCTGCGGCTAACAATGGAAACGAATTCACTTTCCACGCTGCCGGCACTTTCGGAAATAACGTATTCGAAGGAGGTCTACCTGGTCAAGGACCTTTTTGGTGGATGAACCAAGATTCCCCGTTCAAAAATGGAGCTGGAAACTTCGAGAAGTTCGAAAAATCTAGCTCTAGTTTCTCAAGCAGTGGGTCTACTGGTGCCGGTGGTGATTTAGCAGCCAATGCCTTCTTAGGAGGAGCATTCGGCGCTGGCGGAGCCCAAGGTGCAGCTGTTAAACCTGGAGCGAACTTCCAATCATCTTCTTTCGAATCTTCATCATTTAGTACCAGTAAGAATGGAGAAGTAGACATTTCAAAGAACCCCTTCTTGAATGGAGGAATCAAGTTTGGTCAAGGTGGGTTCCAGGCTCAAGGAGCGTTTGGAGCTGGGCAGGGTGCTAGTCAGTTTGGAGCCCAAGGAGCAGGATTTGGGGCTGGATCTCAAGCTGGGTCCCAAGCGGCTGGATTCGGCGCTGGACAGAACAAATTCAGTGGAAGCAGCAACACAGCGTTCAGTGCTGGAAGCAGCCAAAGCTCTTTCGGTGCTCAAGGGAACCAAGGATTCGGTGGTCAAGGACAAGTCGCCGGAGCACAAGGATCATTTAACGCTGGATCTTTCCAAGGCGCTCAAGGCTCCAAATTCGGTGCTGGAAACGCGGCCGCAGGAAACGGTTTCGGCAACAGCGCTTTCTCTGCTAACAACGCAGCGTCTGCCAACAAATTCTCAGCTGGATTCTCCGGGTCTTCTCCCAGACCCTTCCAAGCCTCAACTGCGGCTGGGTCTAACGTTAATTTGATCCAGAACAGTCAGAAGACCAGTGAATTTGAGTACGAACAGCAGCAACAGACGCAGAATATTGACGATGCCTTCCAAAGTACTGGGAATGTTAACAGCCAGGTTATACACTCTGGTGGGGAGTTGCAGCAGACCTGTGCTGGACAGGGGTACGTGTGCGTCCACAAGGCACAGTGCAACAATGGAGTCGTCAACACTAATGGACAATCCATTCTGCAGGCGAAAACTTCGGTGAGTGACTATTTTATTTTTCTTTTAAATTATCTCACACTGCCAGGCCTGTGTCACTCCCAGTTTAGGTATCAAAAATATACCAACATTATTACTATGCGCGCGGCGACCACTCCGGAGTGGTAAATTCAGTGACATGAATCGATGTCTAGAGTAATAGGAATAAAATTGAATTGCAATGCACTTCTAGGTATCTAAACGAAAAGGTGCCGAGCTCTGACACGAGCTAAATTAAACCATATCGCTAATGCTATTGAGTAGATATTTCTTTGAATTCCTTTGCTAAGTAAGACTTCTGTAAGTGAGTACTAGCATTTATTCTGTGACACTGCTTTGAATTATTATCTGTAATATCAATATTAATGACATACTCAAGTTGAAATTAAAATGCAGCAAAGTTCAGGACTAGCTCTAGTGACTATGTTACTAAAAAACATGATTGCATTTTTTCTTAATAGAAGAAAATTGCCAAGTTGCCTCCAAATCACGTCTTATGATAAACAGCTAGATTCACGGAATACATCAAAATAAACCTTGGAACTTTGGATTATAATTGCATTACAGATAAGACAATGATCATATTACTTTTTTTTTCAAATAACTCTTTAATATTCTGGAAATATCCAAAGGGTAAATCCATAAATCTCAATCTCAAGTGAATATTTGCCCTAACTTTTGTGCTAAGGCACCTAATTCTGATAAGTTTTCGATTTTTTATATTAACTACGTAACAATTAAACAAATTTTCTTTTTCGTACGTTTTATACGTAACAGTCATCAAATAAGGTCAAAGGTCAACTAACAATTTTCTTTCTGTGTCCAAACTACCATCAAAATTATGAATGTAGTTAGAAATTTCTCTATATTTTACGACGATAGAAATTCATTTTTCTTTCTCTACAGGTATTATATATAATAACAATGTAGTATATAGGTAGTGCACTAATATATTTTTTACAATAAAAGCTACAGTGCCGTTGATTCTGTGATAAATAAATAAAAAAAGAAAGGTCAAAAGTCAACGAGCAATTTTCTTAATTATGGATGTAGTTAGAAATCTCTTAACATTTAACAATTACGTTTATCTTCTTCTACGGGATAGGTACTAATAAAAACATTTAATTAATGTTCATCGTCATCATCATCATCAGGTCTTTTTAGTCTCCACTGCAGGAGCACGACCCTCTCTGTACTACCATACTTGGCCAGAGCAGCCAGAAGACTTGACCTACACTCTCGACGCTGGCCAGATGGGTTGGAGAGGTCTCATTGATAATTATAAGCTTTGTTTAGCTTGTACTTCACGGGAGGACTTGGAGTGGTCCTATTCTACTTTCCCGGAAACCACACGGCATAATTAATGTTAACTAACATGTTTTTCCCATACAAAGACATGTCATCAAACAAGGTCAAAGGTCAACAAACAATACTTGTGTAACGGATCCTTTATTCTTATCCACGTGAAAAGGTCGCCACAATCAAATGTCAGATATAATCTATGGCAATCTATGGTCAGATTTGGACAGTTGATTAGGAAATTAGGGATCAGTTGGCAAATGTTAAACCTTACAGATTCTAATCATGTCTTTAACCCTTACGGGGCAGACAATCTGCTGTCATTCTATATGTTTGAGTTAGCCTCGAATGATCTTAAATGCAAATATGACGGACTGAATAAAATGATATACTTATATTTTTTACCATTTTTACATTCCTATTTAATATTTGATGTATCATAAGAAAAAAATGTCGTTTAGTTTCCGGCAGAGTACAATAGGACCACTCCAAGTCCTCCCGTGGATGTCGTAGATGGTGACTTAGGAAATACAAGCTAAACAAAGCTTATAAACATCAATGAGACCTCTCCAACCTAATTTACTGGCTGCTCTGACCAAGTATGGCTCTAGTAATACAGAGAAGGTCGTGCAGTGGAGACTAAAAAACCAGATGATAGAAAGATAATATCTAGTCTAGACCGATAAAATTAGACATCCTAGCGCATGACAATACGAATCTAGACTGAAACTAGTGTGCCTTGACCGCTATTAGCCCGGAGACATTGCAACAAAGCAGAAGGATGTAGTTAGAATAATAACGTATAAATGAAGCTATTACTATTTACCATTTGTATTCGTATGTTTATATGCCATCTGTACTTGCGAACTGGAAAATAACGAGTAAATATATTACATTAGTGGCTCTGTAAGTAGACCTCGCAAGTCATCCCGATCCGGATAAAAAAGCTGTTCACAGACGACTGACAGGACGTACCAGGACATATTTTTGTAGTATGCTTTTCAAGCGTTTAGGATACAGTTGATTGTAAAATAATATTTGCTGCTCAGATCCGGTTTCTGAATAACTTCAGATTCCGAAGCCTATGTATCCGCTTGCGCAAGTCTATTCTTGCTTTTTGTAAGTATTGTGAAATTTTTGAAAAAATTTCGAAGTATAACTTTTTTCAAGGTACCCCCCCATATTTCCGCCATTTTGAAATTAATGCAAAAATGAAAAAGAAGTTCTATAATTTTGAGACCTTATATAATTTTCAAGCCGTCTCACAAAAAATAACGAGAATCGGCTGAGAAATGCGACCTGAGACGCTTTACTCGCTCGGTCAATAAATATACTAACAAAAACTTTAGTTTGTAAGAAAATTTCATATGTTTATGTATTTTTTTTTCATCTAAATAAAATAAATCTATAATATAAAAATGAATCGCAAAATGTGTTGGTAAGCGCATAACTCAACAACGCCTGGACAAATTTGGCCAATTCTTTTTTTTAAATGTTCGTTGAAATTCAAAGATGGTTTTTACGGCGAGAAAAATTCGAATAATTGCCGGAAAAACCCTAAAAACAGCCCTTTTCTTTTTCCCATACAAACGTACATTTTGACAGGCTATATTTGGCAGTACGAAGTCTGCCGGGTCAGCTAGTATTATATATAAAAAAACTTGAGAAGGGACACTCAGATGGAAAAAGTTCCTTTCGATTAATTAGGAGAGATAGAGACAGACAGAGAAACACGCGCACGCCGGCTTACAACTATAGCAAAAAGTGTCGTTACAACTTTTGGTCTTAATTTTTTCCGTCTAGCCCCCTTTCGCAACCGCGCGATAAGGAACTTCGTTCCAAAAGCTTTAGTTAGGTCGTTTATAATACAACTAGAAAAGTTAAATATGAAATAAACTGCAAAATAAACATATATTATAAAAAACCTAACCTAGCCTAGCTAAGTAAGGTCCAAGCTACCAGCGGTTAGAGCCATGCCGTGTCCAGAAGTACTGCCTTCAGAATCTGACCCTTGACCCAGCTATCTAGCGAGAGAGTCTTAAGATGTTGGTCAAGACTCTTCGGTATTAGACCGTTCGCCGATACGACTATCGGGACAATGATCGTCGAATCCACATCCCACATAGCGGTCCCCTCGTTGGCAATTAATTATTAGTATCTGAGTAACCGAGTTTTGCTCGGTTACATCTCAAACAATAACTACATTTTTTTAAACTTGTCTAAAAACAATACAAAATAAAAAATTATATATAAATTTGAACATAAAAAAAAACAAAAGTAAGTCACCGAGTGGGATTCTCACCCGTAACACTCTTTCTAGCGGTCCCCATCATAAACTGCTGAGCCAAAATGGATGACCGCCGGCGCGACGAAATTAGCGATCATATTCTGCGTGATAAGAAAAACGCATGAAAACTCGAAAACACGCGTTTTCCCAAACATAAGACTAATCTAGATCGATTGTTTACCCCCGAAAACCCCTATATACCTATTTTCAGCGAAATCGTTAGAGCCGTTTTCGAGATCACAGAAATGTATAAATATATAAATAAATATACAAGAATTGCTCGTTTAAAGGTATAAGATTAATAACTAGCTGCGTCCCGTGGTGTTACCCGCGCCTTAAGTAGCCTATGTGTTAATCCAGGGCGTCAGCTTCCTGCACACAAAATTTTATTAAAATTGGTCCAGCCGTTTGCGCGTGAAGAAGTAACAAACATACACACACAAACTTATATTATTACGCCATTATATTAATGTAATGCACTCTTTAAATCCATGTATGAATAATAACTATGTAGACACTAGTTAGTATCCGCAACTTCGTCTGCGCAGGATTATCACACAATATCTTTATAAATTGTAGCCTATGTGTTATTCTGATGTATAAGCTATATTATTGTAAAGTTTCATTAAAATCCAACCTTTTTTACGCGAAAGAGTAACAAACATCCATCCATACTTACAAACTTTCGCGTTTATAATATTAGTAGGATAAAAACCCATGCTGGTCTGGGAGAAATGAAAAAACTTAGAATGTACCAGCTGCTTCTCTTCCCGCGCAAATCGTAAAAGCCGATCGAGGGAATGGGCAAAAATGCGAATCATGTTAACAGGCTATGCGGCTAGCAACCCATCACTGTATTGATTGCTTTTCCATCTTCTCGCCCACCATGACGCTAAAAGTGGCTTTTGGGTCTTGCGGCCCTGGGTTCTGCATAGAGCCGCAAGACCCAAAATGCTCTGTCTGCCCCATTAGGGATAAAGACGTGATAGTATGTATGTATGTAAAAACTGCCAGCGAATTCGCATTTATTTAATAAACTTATTTTAATTTTTTAATTCTTCGACGTGGCTAAAGATAATTGACAATTGCGACCTCCTCCTTTATTGCAGTCGGTTAAATCGAAAGGTCGTTACTAGGGTCATCCTTTATTATAAAAGGAATGTATAAATGTGTAAACAGTTTTGGCGTAATGCCGTCGTAATGTCAAGGCAATGTACCAGGATGTGAATTTAAAAATAAATATGCTGCCAAGTGCGTGTCGGGCTACGCGCAGTGTAATGTTCCGTTGTTGCGAAAGCTGATTTTGAGTTTATGGAACTAAAAACGTTTAAAAACGAATCATATCAAATTTTTTTAAAGTTTCTATTTTAATCCTTTTTCTGCATAATTAATAAACATACCCATGCTAAATCACAGCTTACTTGTACATAAATACGTTTGGAAAATCTCTAGTGAGATTATATAGCGTTGTTTGTGCATACATTTGATTGTAAATTATTGTTTGAAATAAAGAAATAAAAAATAAAAAATAGTCTCTAAGTAAAACCGCAGACATGGCTAAACTATAAGGGTTCCACGGTGGATTCTGTCTGTTCGATGACTGTCACTATCTGTGGTCCAACTTCCCAGCTGTGGTCGTTTTAAAGCTAGTAGATTACAATACAATACAATACCCTTTATTGCACAAAATAAATAAATTCAGAAATTATTTATCTTAAAAACGAGGAAATGCACAAAAGGCAGCTTTAAAGCTAAGCAATATTTTCCAGGCAAATTCGTAAATATAGAAAGAAATAGATTTTACTTTCTTATACCTATCTCAACATCGCTAAGAACCACCGCAAGGGAACTTGCTTCCACGTAAAAACCGCATCGAAATTAGTCCATCCGTTCGAGCGCTACATACAGACAGACAGACAGGCGTCAAACTTATAACACCCCTTTTTTTTGCCGGGGGTTAAAAATAGTGTTTTACGGCCTCCGATTTTAATTTAGACCATCAGAACCCTAAATAACTTACGAAACAACTTTTACAAAGAAAGGCACATCTTCAATGCGTTTTGTCTCTTTCACGCGTACACATGTTGTCCTTTTCTTTTCATTGGTAATTTGCCAGTCGATTTTTAGGGTTCTGTAGTAAACAAGGAACCCTTGTAGTTTAGCCATGTCTGTCTGTCCGTGATTCAGTCAACAGGTATACGTACTAGAGAGCTGTAATTTGGTATGAGTGGGTAAAAGAAACATTTAAAAAAAAAATTTTAGCTCTCATACAAGTAAAGTTCATTTTTCGATTTAGGGATCCGTTCCTAAAATATTTGGTTTGTAAATTTTTGTTAGAGTCAAAAGTCCCCCCTCCCACCCTCTATCTGATAAACGATTATGTATGGACATGTGAAAAAATTCACAGCTGTAGTATAGAGTTTTCAATCGGCATAGGATAAGAAGCACCTAATACGTTGTTCACATTTTCTTAAATCAGGTATTCCATAATTCTCCCTCATCCTTCCTTATTATAACGGTAACGCTTCAGAGCCCGGGGTCCGCTACCTAACCTAGGAGATTGACAAGGTTACTGGATACACAGAGCGACTGCCGTCTGACCTCCGCAACCAAAGGGTAGAGCAGAACCAATCCTTGGATAGGTTTAAGCAAACACTAGATGGCGCTCGAGACCCACAGCTTTTTGTGCCTTCCGAAGCACGGAATCATCTTCTTTTCGCATAATCAGGGGATTCAAGCCCGCAATATCCTAACCATACTAGAAGCAACTTTTCACAAAGTATGCTTCCCGTAGGATTCGAACCCACGACCTCGCAGTCAAGTCTCCATAATTCTCTATATACTTTATGAAATGCAGACAAATTAATTACACTTACCGACCACCCATCTTCGGACGGCCAACGTAACACGCACTTAACCTGCATCATCGGGTCACGTTTACTATGCCGTGTCGCAAGTACAGTAAACATGGAAAGGACATCGCGATGGTACGTACGGTTAGCAAAAAAAATATGTTTTATTTTTAAAGTATTTTTTAAGTATTTAAGTTTAGTTAATTAGGTACTTCTTAAATTTCTTATTTCTTAAATATTTACTTCTCCCTCTACCCAAAGGTACACTGGAAGAGATTGCTATGCGATTAGTCCTTTGTATCATAATTCTATCTTATTCATTTTTTCTGATTTTTTGTATTTCCTTTTATTCATGGTGCAATAAAGAGTATTTGTATTGTATTATATTGTACTTCCCTGGGTCAAAAATCAACTATTTTGGTATTAATTTATTATTGCAGAAAAACTGATATTAAGAGTGCTATTTGACTCCAAAAAACTATGACGTCATTAGTCTATATTTCATTCAATTCCCATAGAAAATGTATGTTTTGACGTTTAGATAAGAAAAACTGATCTTAAGAGTGCTATTTGACTCTAAAAAACTATGACGATATTAGTCTATATTACATACAATTCCCATAGAAAATGTTTGTTTTGACCATTAGATCATTATCATCATCATCATTTCAGCCGCATAACGTCCACTGCTGGACATAGGCCTCTCCCAAAGATTTCCAAAACGACCGATCAAGAGTTAGATAAAGTATCTGATTCGAGTTGTTGCAAAGTAGCGATTTTTAGGTGACTTTAAAAAACGAGGACTTTTTTAAACCCTTGACAAAAAAGGGGGGTGTTGTAAGTTTGACACCAATGTCTGTCTGTCTGTGGCATCGAAGCTCTCGAACAGATGGACCGATTCCAATGTAGTTTTCTTAAGCAAGTTTTCTTGCGATGGTTCTTAACTATGTTTGATGAACACATTCAGCCGTTTAAAAGTTATTGCGGGTGAACGCTCGAAAGTCGGTTTTTTTTTAATTTGCCTGGTAAATAAACTTCTTAGGAATGTTCCTCAATAAGTGCTTAGTTTTTTTAACAACTTAGATAAAAAGAAATAAATTTTGGGGTGAAGATCCGATGATAGAACCCTCGAGATAAAGAGGGAACTTCTCAAATATTTTAAGCATACATATAGTAATTTTAATGTTTTTGTCAATAAGTCAATCTTTTTTTTTGTTGAATTAGAAGAACTGATGAAGAAGACCAATTAAAGTCACTTTTTTATATTTCAGTACCGTTGAAAACCACAGAATAGCTAATAGCTTACTTAGACGACATACTTACTAATAAACTGATTTTAATAATTTTTTCAAGGTACCATTTTTTTTAAACCTGACTTTGACCATTGCCTTGATCGGCTTTTACATTCCGCGCGGGAAGCGAAGTACCTGGCACTTTCTATTTTTTTTTCCCAGAACAAGAGGTGATAATAAAAATTTATGTTATTTTTCACACATTTCTGCTATCCGTACTATCAACGATAATATTTTCACGTCCATTGCCCAAGCGCAGTCGACACGGCACACTTGCTGCTATACAAATAAAGTTCAAATTCCCACGGCCACGCATCGTATATCATTACTATTGTATGAAACCAGTTTTGCATGTCACCTGGCAAGTGATTTTAAAGAAAATGCTATTTCTTAGGCTGTCTGAGTCTAAGAAATAGCATTTTCTTAGTCATGGTCGTCCTTCCCTATTCCAGTTTTTTGTTGTATGACGGTCTTGTCCCATTTAAATTTATTCTACTAATATTATAAATACGAAAGTGAGTTTGTATATTTCTTTGTTTGTTTGTTACCTCTTCACGCTTCAACTACTGAACCGATTTGGATGAAATTTGGTATGGATATAGTTTGAGGCTGCAGGCGCCTGCGACCAAGAGTTGCGACCCTTGGAGTTTCCTTTCTGTAATAATTATATTAAATCTGTGGTGGTAGTATGTATGTATGTATGTAAATATGTTTAATTTATGCCAGCTTCTGCCTCTGAAGGTACTTTAATGTACGAGTCTAATTAAATTGCAGTGAACCTATGGTAATGAAGTTATAGGTTAATTTGTTGCTGTATTTATTAACTAAATAAATTGATTGCCCTGAATTGGGTGTTTTTAGGATTCGTTTAAGATATAGAATCCGGTACAGTAATATCCTACTATCATATCCTACTATCCTACTAATATTATAAATGCAGAGTGAGTTTGTATATTTGTTTGTTTGTTACCTCTTCACGCTTCAATTACTGAACCGATTTGGATGAAATTTGGTATGAATATAGTTTGAGATATAGGATACTATTTATCCCGAAATTCCCACGGGGAGCGAAGCCCGCGGGCACAGCTAGTCTGAAATAAATTATTTAGTGATAAACAAAGCTGATAATCCGGCAAAGTAGAACCACACCAAGTCTCCAAGTCCTTCGATGGATGTCGTAGAAGGCGACTTAGGAAATATAGCTAAATAAAGCTTATGAACATCTGTGAGACCTCTCCAACCCGTCTGGCCAGCGAGGAGAGTAAAGGTCAAGTTCTCTGGCTGCTCTGGCCAAGCATGGCTCTCGCATCGAAATAGGTCCATTCATTCGAGAACTACAATACAACAGACAGACAAACATTGGCGATAAATTTGTAACACCCCTCTTTTAGTCATCATCATCATCATCAGGTCCTTCTGTCTCCACTGTAGGAGCACGACCCTCTCTGTACTACAGAGCCATACTTGGCCAGAGCAGCTAGAAGACGTGGTCTACACTCTCTACGCTGGTCAGACGGGTTGTAGAGGTCTCATTGATGTTTTTAAGCTTTATTTAGCTTGTATTCCCTAAGTCGCCTTCTAAGACATCCACGGGAGGACTCTGTGTGGTCCTATTCTACTCTGAAATCACATGGCAAAGCTTATCTGTATCGGGGGTTAAAAACAAAGTAGACATATGCGTCTAGCAACTACCTACAGCTACTTCAAAGGTGATAGGCGAAACCGGTTTGGCAATATTATGCTAAACACCCAAAAGGATGTATTCTAAGATGATATCTGACTCACAACCTCACGTTACATTGAAGACCGCATATTTGTGTAAATTTTGATTTTATGACGTAATTTTTTTAATTAACTCACAAAAATTACAAAGGGCATGTATGAAGAAATTGATGAGTTTAGATGAAGCAAAAGAGGTTTGTCAGGAACGTAGCAAGTGGAGGTCCATAGTCTCTGCCTACCCCTGCGGAAAACAGGCGTGATATTATGTATGTATCTATGTATTAGGAATGGTACACTACCGCTACGGATAGAGACAATGGAAGTCTAGAGGGGAGGCCTTTGCCCAACGATGGGACACTAAAGACAAAATAAAATGTAAAATAAAAAATAAAAAAATTTTTTTGGTATTCCCCTGCTGAACGGGGAGAAAAAAACATAGAACACACCAACTGATTCTCTTCCCGCGCTGATCCCAGATTTGAATTATGTAAATGGGCGATACTGCTAGAAGGCTCTTCATACTTAGCTCTTAGACAATATTTCATATTTCAGTTTTCTTGAAATAAAACCTGCCCTAATTTCCAATAAAAAAAACCAAACCGGAAATAATCCATAACACGTGACGTACGTCCGTTAATAAGAATAAAAACAGCATTTAAAAAAACACAATGGACAATGGCTGTGTACAAAGACGTTCTCATGCTAGAAAAAAAATAATCACCCAATCAGATGTAGATTATATTAGCGATTTCTTGTAAATGATGAAAAACTGACAACTGTGATCATACTTGAGTTTAATCTTTCAGTTCCAGTAATTTAAGCAAAAGATTATGGAAAGCAAATAATTATTAACCGGCTTCAAAAATGAAGGAGGTTATCAATTCGACAGTATGTTTTTTTTGTATATATGTTACGCGATATCTTCGTCAAGCGTTTACCGACTTTGTTTTTTTTTTTAATGCCTTTACTCCCAAATTGGTCCCATATTAATTTGGTGAAACCATGATGAAGAACTTTGGAGGTATGGAAGAAACTCCAGAAAAAATGAGGTCGGTTGTTTATTTTTGGTAAAATAATTAATTATTCACGTTTCGATACGTGTTCCTTGGGGAAAGTTGTTCAGTATCATGGACTGAATTCACCCTTAAAATAGTTAGTTTCAGTAGGTATACTTTGTTACATGATATACAACGTAAAAGGACATTGCCACTTTTACGATGTTATGGTTCGATATAAATCAATCCACTGACTATACTTTAGTATAATAATATTAAAATAACAGTTAAGAAACCAAAAAAAAAACTATATTCTGGCTGGACTCAACACTTTTTAATGGATACGCCGACTTTGTTTTTAGGGTACCGTACCCAAAGGGTAAAAACGAAACCCTATTGACTCCGCTGTCCGTCTGTATCTCTTGAATGATAGCTAGACAGTTGAAATTTTCGCTGATAATGTATTTCTGTTGCCGCTATACAACGTGTTAATAAAATAACGCAAAACCTCTCAGATGGTACTTCAGCCCATGAAACTAAACAATTTTTGTTCTACAACTTTCACAAAACCAAAAAAAATTATTTGAATTTTCATACAAGCTGATCAGCTGATCGAGTCAATTTGTATGAAAATCTTAATTTTATTTCTGGCATTTTGGGAATATTGTAGAACAAAAGTTGTTCAGTTTCATGGACTGAGTTACAACCTGAGAGGTTTTGCGTTATTTTATTAACACGTTGTATAACAACAAATGCTAAAAACAGAATAAAATAAATATAAAAGTGGAGCTCCCACACAACAAAATTGATTTTATATAAATTCGTCTCGCACTTGGTCGGTTATTTGTTTTTAGTCTGTTATTTTAATTCTATTTTTCTAAAGTTATCTAGTATAGCCCGTTATATATAATATATATTATTTACTAGCCGAAGCCCGCGACTTCGTTCGCGTGGACTTTATGTCTCTGGAAAATGCTCATTAGGCTGAACAACTTTTACTAAGGCGGCATTTTTATATCTCTTATAGTTTAGCTGGACCATTATGGTTCTGCATCAGGCGTTTTATTTTCCAAAATCATTTATACCCTATATGTTGCCCAGGCTTAATAGCTATATAACAAAAAAAGTTTTATTCGAATCCGTCCAGTATATCCGGAGATTAGCGTGTACAAACAGACAAACAGACATACAGACAAACAGACAAACAGACAGACATTTTTTTTTAAATTCTTACTCTATTACTACGTCTCCATCGCCGCCAATATTTTTTTTGGAAATATATTTAATGTACACACTTTTTTTACTGTTTTATTATATGTATAGATGTATAGATTTTAATTCTACTTATTATTCTAAAGTTATCTAGTATAGCCCGTTATATATAATATATGTTATTTATTACACATCACAAATATGCCTTCAAAACTTTGCGAGCACTGCTCTCAGACCCCGAAGAAACAGATTATACTTAGTAATCAAAATAACAAATCTAATTTGAATATTTTCTGCTAACATTTAGCAAATATCACTTGTCTTCCTATATTTGTAACGAGTACTGGTTTTACTTTAAGGGAGTGTTTACATATTAGCATACGTTATTAATATAAACAAAATACTTCATTCCACACACACGCATAGTGAGACGAACCGATGGCTGATGGGGCAAAGAGGTTCTCGAATGGCGAGCGCGTAGTGGCAAGCGAAAGGACACTAGGTGGTTTGACGACCTGACCAATGTCGCTAGGAAGCGCTGGATGCAGGCCGCTCTAGATCGGTCATTTTTTAAATCTTTGGGAGAGGCCTATTATGAAAAAATTAAAAAAGACGTGTGGCACTCGGGGACTGCCGCGGTAAAGCTATTGCATTAAGGTGGTTCGATACAAGGAAGGACGGCAACGTCGCAAACGGGCGACGGAGACGAAGCGGCAACGCGCGAGCGTGAGGTTTTTTCGTTACGGAATTTCTGGATTCGGTCCCCGCGCTCAAGGCCCGCGATAGAAGCTATGCAATAGCTTAAAATGAAAAAATGCTTTATTGTACATACTATTAAGTTGTTTTTGTACATAGTGTCGGAGAAACCTTTAAGGCGTGAGCCTGTGCTAGGTTACTCCACTCTTTCATCCGTGATGCGATCTTTAATACTGCCCCCGATAGTTAAAAAGGCGCATGTAACAAGAAGACGAAACAGAAAAAAATTTTTTAATGAATTGATCGGGAAATCGTTTGCTGTCCTTGGTGTCCATGATGACTTCATTGTAAAACCTGTAATTATAACAAACATATAAGCAAACAAAAATTTTATTTCTTCTTTCTAAAACTTCTTATAAGTACCTACACGGTGGGCGTGGCCCTATATTTATTTATTTATTTAAAACTTTATCGACAAAGCTACAAAAGGTTCACTTTCTATAGACCTTAAGAAATCTAAACAGATAGACATGTAAATGTATTCGAATCATATACATAAATTTCAAAAAAAGAACCGATTTGATTTTCTTTTAGAAGTTTCTTGAAGTTTCTTCCATATCTCCAAAATTCTTTATCATATCTTCATCAAATTATTATGGGACCAAATTTTTTATTTTATTTTATTTATTTGTAAAATAACTTAAATCTATCGTTACAGTTTTCACCAATGTGATAGACCAGCAATAATATATTTATTCATAACACAAAACACATAATGCAACTCTTGTGAATTCGTTCAGAGAACAGGTAAAAATATCAATTCATTATTAATTAAAAACATTAAAAAAAATATTATGCTTTCAAATGAAAAAAAGGATTTTTTCTTATTGGTCCAGCCATCTTCGAGTAATCGGGGAACACACAAAAAAATACATTCAAATCAATAAGCTCATTTTTTTGAAGTCGGTTAAACACGTACAGGTCGAATTGACAACCTCCTTCTTTTCAAGTCAGTTAATTACATCCATACAATAAATACAAACAGATCAGTCGATATAACCGCTCGATGCTCGATTCCAATAAAAAAATTAACGACGTTTTCAAGCAATCATGTATTTCCTCTGTGAAGTGCATTGTCTGAGAATATAATTGTTACTAGCTTTTCGGGCGCTGCGCGGGCTGCAAGCAGCCCGCGGTTTTTCGTGCGGCTGTAAAGGCGGGCTAAAGAACATGTCCAGTTGAGAAAATGGGTAAAAATTGCAGTCAGTAAAGGAAACATCATAATATGTGTGGGGGCGGCCATCTTGGATCCAAAATCGGAATGCAGTTTCGAGTTCTGCGGGGTGCTTTACCCCCACATGCAAAATTTCAGACCTCTATGAAGTCCCAGTGAGACGTTATAAACGAAATAAGTTTAATTTTCTAAAATCCAGACGCCATCTTGGATTCCAAAAAAAATATTGAATTTAGGTTTTTGGGGTCAAATTACATATAGATATCGATTTTCAGCCAAATCGCAAGCAGTTGACTTTCGGCGGCCATCTTGGATTTCCAAAAAAAAAAAAAAAAAAGACGCTGCGCTTTGTGATAATGGCTCGGGCTTCGCCCTCGCTCGCAGCTCGCCCTTCGGGCTCGCATCACTCGGCCTGCGGCCTCGTAAAAATTACTTGGGGGGGATGGGTGGTCAAAGGTGGGGGTGGGGGGAGCTCGGGCTTCGCATTCGCTCCGCAGCTCGGCCTGCGGCCTCGCGAGGGGGCTTCGCCTTCGGCCTCCGGCCTCAGGCTGCGCAAAGTTACTTGGCATGTTTGTATGAAATTTGTATGGAGGGAAATTGTCCATGTATGGCGGCCATCTTGAATTTCGAAAAAAAACAAAAAACAAATGACGGTCGTCAAATTGCTTATAATCTTCTACATTATGGAAAAAAAATCACGCCCCTAACCTAAACCGTTTTTGCAGGCCGTACCCCTTCCACATCAGGTTTCTGCAGATCCTCAAATGTCAGATTTTTCTGGTACTCACTGGAGCACCCTCTATACGACCACACATCAACCTTAACCCCACCAACCCCGCAACAGGGCAAACAACTATGTCAATCAGTCAGTGAGTCAGTCAGTGGTAATGTAGGTTTATATATTATAACTAGCTTTTCGGGCGCTGCGCGGGCTGCAAGCAGCCCGCGGTCTTTCGTGCGGCTGTTGAGGTAAGCTTAAATTGGTTTCCAGTTCGGAAAATGGCTAAAGTTGTATGGAGGGGAATTGTCCATGTATGGCGGCCATCTTGGATTTTGGAAAAAATAAAAAAACAAATGACGCTCGTCAAATTGCTTATAATCTTCTACATTATGGAAAAAAAATCAAACCCCTAACCCCAACCGTTTTCGCAGGCCGTACCCCTTCCACATCAGGATTCTGCAGATCTTCAAATGTCAGATTTTTCTGGTACTCACTGGAGCACCCTCTATACGACCACACATCAACCGAAACCCCACCAACCCCGCAACAGGGCAAACAACTATGTCAATCAGTCAGTCAGTCAGTCAGTGGTAATGTAGGTTTATATATTATAACTAGCTTTCCGGGCGCTGCGCGGGCTGCAAGCAGCCCGCGGTTCATCGTGGGGCTGTTGAGATAGGCTAAGATATGTTTCCAGTTCAGAAAATGGGTAAGTTTGTATGGAGGACAATTGTCGTTGTATGGCGGCCATATTGAATTTTGAAAAAAATAAAAAAACAAATGACGGTCGTCAAATTGCTTACAACCCCCTACATTTTGGAAAAAAAATCACACCCCTAACCCTAACCGTTTTCGCAGGCCGTACCCCTTCCACATCAGGTTTCTGCAAATCCTCAAATGTCAGATTTTTCTGGTACTCACTGGAGCACCCTCTATACGACCACACATCAACCTAAACCCCACCAACCCCGCAACAGGGCAAACAACTATGTCAATCAGTCAGTCAGTGAGTGAGTGGTAATGTAGGTTTATATATTATAACTAGCTTTTCGGGCGCTGCGCGGGCTGCAAGCAGCCCGCGGTTTTTCGTGCGGCTGTTGAGGTGGGCTAAATAACATGTCCAGTTGAGAAAATGGGTAAAAATTCCAGTCAGTAAAGGAAACATCAAAATATGTGTGGGGGCGGCCATCTTGGATCGAAAATCTGATTCCAGTTCCGAGTTCCGCGGGGTGCTTTGCCCCCACATGCATAATTTCAGACCCCTACGAAGTCCCAGTGAGACGTTATAAACGAAATAAGTTAAATTTTCTAAAATGTAGACGCCATCTTGGATTCCAAAAAAAATTTTAAATTTGGATTTTTGGGCTAAAATTACATATAGATATCGATTTTCAGCAAAATCGCAAGCAGTTGACTTTTGGCGGCCATCTTGGATTTTCAAAAATTTTAAAAAAAATTGGGCTGCTCTTGGTGCAGTGGCTCGGGCTTCGCCCTCGCCCGCAGCTCGCCCTTCGGGCTCGCGTCACTCGGCCTCCGGCCTCGTGAAAATTACTTGCGGGGGGGGGGGGGAGGGGGGGATAAAATGGGGGGCTGTGGGAGTGGCTCGGGCTTCGCCCTCGCCCGCAGCTCGCCCTTCGGACTCGCATCGCTCGGCCTCCGGCCTCGTGAAGATTACTTAGGGGCCTCGCAGGTGTGGCCTTTGCTTTTGGCTTTTGGCCTCTGGCTGCGCCTAGTTACTTGGGGTCGCCGTTTTTATGAAATTTGTATGGAGGAAAATTGTCCATGTATGGCGGCCATCTTGGATTTTGAAAAAAATCAAAAAAGAAATGACGCTTGTCAAATTGCTTACAACCCCCTACATTTTGAAAAAAAAATCACGCCCCTAACCTCAACCGTTTTCGCAGGCCATACCCCTTCCACGTCAGGTTTCTGCAAATCCTCAAATGTCAGATTTTTCTGGTACTCACTGGAGCACCCTCTATACGACCACACATCAACCTAAACCCCACCAACCCCGCAACAGGGCAAACAACTATGTCAATCAGTCAGTGAGTCAGTCAGTGGTAATGTAGGTTTATATATTATAACTAGCTTTTCGGGCGCTGCGCGGGCTGCAAGCAGCCCGCGGTTCATCGTGAGCCTGTTGAGGTAGGCTAAGATATGTTTCTAGTTCAGAATATGGATAAGTTTGTATGGAGGAAAATTGTCCTTGTATGGCGGCCATCTTGGATTTTGAAAAAAATCAAAAAACAAATGACGTTCGTCAAATTGCTTATAATCTTCTACATTATGGAAAAAAAATCACGCCCCTAACCCCAACGGTTTTCGCAGGCCGTACCCCTTCCACAGCAGGTTTCTGCAGATCCTCAAATGTCCGATTTTTCTGGTACTCACTGGAGCACCCTCTATACGATCACACATCAACCTAAACCCCACCAACCCCGCAACAGGGCAAACAACTATGTCAATCAGTCAGTGAGTGGTATTGTAGGTTTATATATTATAACTAGCTTTTCGGGCGCTGCGCGGGCTGCAAGCAGCCCGCGGTCTTTCGTGCGGCTGTTAAGGTAGGGTAAGACATGTTTCCAATTCAGAAAATGGGTAAAAACTGCAGTCAGTATGGGAAACATCAAAATATGTGTGGGGGCGGTCATCTTGGATCCAAAAACTGATTCCAGTTCCGAGTTTCACGGGGTGCTTTACCCCCATTTTCAAATTTGCAGACCCCTACAAAGTCCCAGTAAGACGTTATGAACGAAATAAGTTAAATTTTCTGAAATCGAGACGCCATCTTGGATTCCAAAAAAAATATTAAATTTGGATTTTTGGGCTCAAACTACATATAGATATCGATTTTCAGCCAAATCGCAAGCAGTTGACTTTTGGCGGCCATCTTGGATTTTCAAAAATTAAAAAAATTTGACTGCGCTTGGGGAAATGGCTCGGGCTTCGCCCTCGCCCATAGCTCGCCCTTCGGGCTCGCGTCACTCGGCCTCCGGCCTCGTGAAATTACTTCCGGGGGAGGGGGGGAAGGGGGGGGGGCTGTAGAAGTGGCTCGGGCTTCGCCCTCGCCCGCAGCTCGGCCTGCGGCCTCGCGGGGGTGGACTTTGCTTTTGGCCTCTGGCTGCGCCTAGTTACTTGGAGTGGCCGTTTGTATGAAATTTGTATAGAGGAAAATTGTGCATGTATGGCGGCCATTTTGGATTTTGAAAAAAATAAAAAAACAAATGACTTTCGTCAAATTGCTTACAACCCCCTACATTTTAGAAAAAAAAACACGCCCCTATCCCCAACCGTTTTTGCAGGCTGTACCCCTTCCACATCAGGATCTGATGATCTTCAACATGTCAGATTTTTCTGGTACTCACTGGAGCACCCTCTATACGACCGCACATCAACCTTAACCCCACCAACCCGGCAACAGGGTAAACAACTCTGTCAGTGAGTCAGTGGTAATGTAGGTTTATATATTATAACTAGCTTTTTGGGCGCTGCGCGGGCTGCAAGCAGCCCGCGGTCTTTCGTGCGGCTGTTGAGGTAGGCTGAAATATGTTTCCAGTTCAGAAAATGGGTAAGTTTGTATGGAGGAAATTTGTCCTTGTATGGCGGCCATCTTGGATTTTGAAAAAAATCAAAAAACAAATGACGGCCGTCAAATTGCTTACAACCCTCTACATTTTGGAAAAAAAATCACGCCCCCAACCTCAACGGTTTTCGCAGGCCGTACCCCTTCCACATCAGGTTTCCGCAGATCCTCAAATGTCAGATTTTTCTGGTACTCACTGGAGCACCCTCTATACGACCACACATCAACCTTAACCCCACCAACCCCGCAACAGGGCAAACAACTATGTCAATCAGTCAGTCAGTCAGTGAGTGGTAATGTAGGTTTATATATTATAACTAGCTTTTCGGGCGCTGCGCGGGCTGCAAGCAGCCCGCGGTTCATTGTGGGGCTGTTGAGGTAGGCTAAGATATGTTTCCAGTTCAGAAAATGGGTAAGTTTGTATGGAGGAAAATTGTCCTTGTATGGCGGCCATCTTGGATTTTGAAAAAAAATAAAAAACAAATGACGGTCGTCTAATTGCTAACAACCCCCAACATTTTGGAAAAAAAAATTCGCCCCCAACCCCAACCGTCTTCGCAGGCCGTACCCCTTCCACATCAGGTTTCTGCAAATCCTCAAATGTCAGATTTTTCTGGTACTCACTGGAGCACCCTCTATACGACCGCATATCAACCTAAACCCCACCAACCCCGCAACAGGGCAAACAACTATGTCAATCAGTGAGTGAGTCAGTCAGTGGTAATGTAGGTTTATATATTAATAATATAACTAGCTTTTCGGGTGCTGCGCGGGCTGCAAGCAGCCCGCGGTTTTTCGTGCGGCTGTTGAGGTAGGCTTAATAACATGTCCAGTTGAGAAAATGGGTAAAAACTGAAGTCAGTAAAGGAAACATCAAAATATGTGTGGGGGTGGCCATCTTGAATCCAAAATCTGATTGCAGTTTCGAGTTCCTAGGGGTGCTTTACTCCCTTGTGTGCAAAATTTCAGACCCCTACGAAATCCCAGTGAGACGTTATAAACGAAATAAGTTTAATTTTCTAAAACCCAGACGCCATCTTGGATTACAAAAAAATATTGAATTTAGGTTTTTGGGGTCAAATTACATATAGATATCGATTTTCAGCCAAATCGCAAGCAGTTGACTTTTGGCGGCCATCTTGGATTTCCAAAAAAAAAAAAAGACGCTGCGCTTTGTGATAGTGGCTCGGGCTTCGCCCTCGCCCGCAGCTCGCCCTTCGGGCTCGCATCACTCGGCCTACGGCCTCGTGAAAATTACTTGGAGGGAAGGGGGGGTCAAGGGGGGGGGGGGGGGAGTGGCTCGGGCTTCGCCCTCGCCTGCAGCTCGGCCTGTGGCCTCGCGGTGAAGGCCTTTGCTTTTGGTCTTTGGCCTCTGGCTGCGCCAAGTTACTTGGGGGGCCGTTTGTATGAATTTTGTATGGAAGGGAATCGTCCATGTATGGCGGCCATCTTGAATTTTGAAAAAAATCAAAAAACAAATGACGCTCGTCAAATTGCTTACAATCCTCTACATTTTGGAAAAAAAATCACGCCCCCAACCCCAACCGTCTTCGCAGGCCGTACCCCTTCCACATCAGGTTTCCGCAGATCCTCAAATGTCAGATTTTTCTGGTACTCACTGGAGCACCCTCTATACGACCGCACATCAACCTAAACCCCACCAACCCCGCAACAGGGCAAACAACTCTGTCAGTGAGTGAGTGAGTCAGTGGTAATGTAGGTTTATATATTATAATAACTAGTGTTTCGGGTGCTGCGCGTGCTGCACGCAGCACGCGGTTTTTCGTGCAGCTGTTGAGGAAGGCTAAAGAACATGTCCAGTTGAGAAAATGGGTAAGAATCGCAGTCTGTTGAGGAAACATGAAAAAATGTGTGGGCGGCCATCTTGGATCCAAAATCTGATTGCAGTTTCGAGTTCCACGGGGTGCTTTACTCTAGTAAAGCAAATTTCAGACCCCTATGAAGTCCCAGTGAGACGATACTAACGAAATAATTTTAATTTTCTGAAATCCAGACGCCATCTTGGATTCCAAAAAAAAATTTAAATTTGGATTTTTTGGCCCAAAATACATATAGATATTGATTTTCAGCCCAATCGCAAGCATTTGACTTTCGGCGGCCATCTAGGATTAAAAAAAAAAAAAAACGCAATTCTTGGTTGGGGTGGCTCGGGCTTCGCCCTCGCCCGCAGCTCGCCCTTCGGGCTCGCATCACTCGGCCTGCGGCCTCGTGAATATACTTGGGGGGGGGGGGGGTCAAAAAGGGGGGGAGGGGAGCTCGGCCTGCGGCCTCGCAAGGGGACTCCGCCTTCGGCCTTCGGCCTCAGGCTGCGTCAAGTTACTTTTGGGGGGTATGTATGAAATTTGTATGGAGAACTATTGTCCTTGTATGGCGGCCATCTTGAATTTTGAAAAAAAACAAAAAACAAATGACAGTCGTCAAATTGCTTACAACCCCCTACATTTTGGGAAAAAAATCACGCCCCTAACCCCAACCGTTTTCGCAGGCCGTACCCCTTCCACATCAGGATCTGGTGATCTTCAAGGTTTCGGATTTTTCTGGTTGGTTTCAAAACACCCTGTACACGATGGTATAACATTTGTGACACCTGTCAGTCGGGAACAGGTCAAACAATTATGTCAATCAGTGAGTCAGTGGTAAGTGTAGCTATATATAATATAACTAGCTTTTCGGGCGCTGCGCGGGCTGCAAGCAGCCCGCGGTCTTTCGTGCGGCTGTTTTGGTAGGCTAAAATATGTTTCCAGTTCAGAAAATGGGTAATTTTGTATGGTGGGGAATTGTCCATGTATGGCGGCCATCTTGGATTTTGAAAAAAATAAAAAAACAAATGACGCTCGTCAAATTGCTTATAATCTTCTACATTATGGAAAAAAAATCACGCCCCTAACCCTAACCGTTTTCGCAGGCCGTACCCCTTCCACATCAGGTTTCTGCAAATCCTCAAATGTCAGATTTTTCTGGTACTCACTGGAGCACCCTCTATACGACCACACATCAACCGAAACCCCACCAAACCCGCAACAGGGCAAACAACTATGTCAATCAGTCAGTCAGTGAGTGGTAATGTAGGTTTATATATTATAACTAGCTTTTCGGGCGTTGCGCGGGCTGCAAGCAGCCCGCGGTCTTTCGTGCGGCTGTTGAGGTAGGGTAAGACATGTTTCCAGTTCAGAAAATGGCTAAAAATTGCAGTCAGTATGGGAAACATCAAAATATGTGTGGGGGCGGCCATCTTGGATCTAAAATTTGATTCCAATTCCGAGTACCGCGGGGTGCTTTACCCCCACATGCAAAATTTCAGACCCCTACGAAGTCCCAGTAAGACGTTATGAACGAAATAAGTTAAATTGTCTGAAATCCAGACGCCATCTTGGATTCCAAAAAAAATATTAAATTTGGATTTTTTGGCTCAAACTACATAAAGATATCGATTTTCAGCCAAATCGCAAGCAGTTGACTTTCGGCGGCCATTTTGGATTTTCAAAAATTAAAAAAATTGGACTTCGCTTGGGGAAGTGGCTCGGGCTTCGCCCTCGCCCGCAACTCGCCCTTCGGGCTCGCGTCACTCGGCCTGCGGCCTCGTGAAGATTGCTTGAGGGGGGGGATCCAAGGGGGAGGGGGGAGTGGCTCGGGCTTCGCCCTCGCCCACAGCTCGGCCTGCGGCCTCGCGGGGGTGGCCTTTGCTTTTGGCTTTTGGCCTCTGGCTGCGCCTAGTTAGTTGGGGTGGCCGTTTGAATGGAATTTGTATGGAGGAAAATTGTCCATGTATGGCGGCCATCTTGGATTTTGAAAAAAATAAAAAAACAAATGACGCTCGTCAATTTGCTCACAACCCCCTACATTTTGGAAAAAAAATCACGCCCCCAACCCAAACCGTCTTCGCAGGCCGTACCCCTTCCACATCAGGTTTCCGCAGATCCTCAAATGTCAGATTTTTCTGGTACTCACTGGAGCACCCTCTATACGACCGCACATCAACCTAAACCCCACCAACCCCGCAATAGGGCAAACAACTATGTCAATCAGTGAGTGAGTCAGTGGTATTGTAGGTTTATATATTATAACTAGCTTTTCGGGCGCTGCGCGGGCTGCAAGCAGCCCGCGGTCTTTCGTGCGACTATTTTGGTAGGGTAAAATATGTTTCCAGTTCAAAAAATTGGTATGTTTGTATGGGGAGAAATTGTCCTTGTATGGCGGCCATCTTGAATTTTGAAAAAAATAAAAAAACAAATGACGCTCGTCAAATTGCTTACAACCCTCCACATTCTGGAAAAAAAATCACGCCCCTAACCCCAACCGTTTTTGCACGCCGTACCCCTTCCACATCAGGTTTCTGCAAATCCTCAAATGTCAGATTTTTCTGGTACTCACTGGAGCACCCTCTATACGACCACACATCAACTTAAACCCCACCAACCCCGCAACAGGGCAAACAACTATGTCAATCAGTGAGTGAGTGGTATTGTAGGTTTATATATTATAATACGTCTATATTAAGAACAGATGTCACGAAAGGTACAATGTATCCTTGATATATACTACCAACATTCATCATCATCATCCAGGACCTCGGTGGCTCGACGGGAGTGCTCATTGATAGCGCTTTCGCAAGTTAAGCGACACTTGGCGTGGTCCGCACTTGGATGGGTGACCACAAGTGGCATAAAAATTTCTCGAGCTCCTCCGTGCTTCGGAAGGCACATATACGCCGTTGTTCCCGGCTGTCATCATTGTATGGCAGTCGTCAAGCTATGTCAGATGCCTCTAGGCAGCCAAAATTTGACACCAGTGTTGGACACTTACACACACGAAAACAAACAATCATCCTCCCGTATTCTCGGTTGCATCCTCAGTGGTAACGCTTCAGAGCCCGGGGTCCGCTACCTGATCTAGGTGATTTGACGAGGTTACTGGTTTTACACAGAGCGACTGCCGTCTGACCTCCGCAACCAAACGGTAGACCAGAACCAATCCTTGGATAGGTTTGAGCAAACGCTAGATAGCGTCCAGGACCCACAGTGTGTACCTTCCGAAAATCTTGTAAAGGATATTGCAAGTTGCAATATTATGTTTAAATAACTTTTTACAGAGTATGTTTCCTAGTGGGATTTGAACCCAAAACCTCCTTATCACAAGGCGAATGTCTATAATACATATTATGATCAAAATTCACATTCATATTATGAATCCTAAAAAACATCACACTCCTTTTTTGGGACAGTAGTCCTACTACTGCACCAGTCAAGTATACCCTTTCATCATCATCATCATCATTTCAGCCGCATAACGTCCACTGCTGGACATATACCCTTTAAAAAAAATCATTTCAAATTTGTCCAGGCTTCTTTAAATAATCGGTGAACATACATAAAATAAAATTGGCCAAGTGCGTGTCGGGCCACGCGCAGTGTAGGGTTCCGTAGTAGTAAATGCCAACTTTGAGTTCATGCCACTACACATCCTTTGAATTCGTATGAAATTTTCCTTTCCGATTACATTTTATAAGTTGATCGCCTATAGCTTTTTAATTTATTAACTCTACTTAGCCCTGATAGTTTTCCTTTAAACTACATTATATATACTATAGCTGTGATTTTTTTCACGTGTCCATATATAACCGTTTAGCAGATAGAGGGGGGGGGGGGGGGGGACACGTGACTTCAACAAAAATTTTCACTTTAAACCTAAATATTTCAGACACGGATCCCCAAATCGAAAAATTGTGTTCACAAGCTCACAATATTTTTGAAAGACCTATTCAACGATATCCCACACAATGTGCTTGTAGAGAAAAAAAAGATTGACTTTCTCTTTACTTGTATGAATTTTTTTTTCCTTATTTTATTTTACGACTTTTTCGCCATGATTGATATACATAACAGCTTTCTAGTACTTATAGTATCTGAGTAGGACCGCGGACGGACAGACAGACAGACAGACAGACAGACATGGCGAAACTATAAGGGTTCCTTGTTTACTACGGAACCCTAAAAAGATTGCGATGAATTGATAATGACAACCTCCTCCTATTTGGAAGTCGTCGGTTAAAAATGGGAATGTCGAAACTTTGAAATCCTGATAGTTGGACCAAATAAACAATTATTATGTATGGCGATCGATTAGTGGGTAGATCGGCTTACTAATCGATTATGTCATTGCACGAATTAGTAATCGATGTTCAAATATTACTCGGATATGTTCTACTTATGAAACTCGCGATTTTACGAAATTTACATTTCACACGTCGTCAACTGAGATTTATGGGTAAGTCCCAATTGGTGATCTACGTGGCGTATTAGCACAGAATTAATAATAGTATTACATACAGAAAAGAAACTCGCACCGTCCCCCGCAATCTGGCGTCCCCGCAACCCTTCCCCCGTTATTGTGAGGTGTAAGCGGCATTAAAACAGGGTTATTGGTAGTCGCGCGTTGACATTACGCGAATCACTTAGGATTATTGAATTATAATGGTAAGAAACTGCGCACATTATCATTGTTTATCCACGGAAAATAATAAATAACGAAAATTTTATAGATTTCCGAGTGATGGAAACAGGTAAGCAAAGCAACAAATTCTGTGGTGGCGACCTTGATTGTTTAACTCACACATTTGACGTGTGCACGGACGGATTGTTTCGTTTGTAGTAGTACTAGGTATATATGCTGCTCCGTTTGTATGAAGAGCCATACCTGTGGTATTAGTTAACACGCTAGTCGGATACTCAGGGGTTCTGGGTTCGATTCCCATCTTAAGCCTATTGGAAAATGGCCACTTTACAAGCTTTTATTTAGTTTCACCTGTCCCGTTGTCTGTCTGTCTGTAATCAAATCTTGCAAGTTACATTTGACCCGCTTCCCGGTTTCCGATTGAGCTGAAATTTTGCATACATACGTACATCGCGTGACAGTGTAATATTATAATGACATGGAGCAGATCTGATGATGGAGCCGGAGGATGGCCGTAGGAACTCTGTAATGAAACGACGCAATTCCATCAATCCAAATTCCATCGACCCAAAGGTAGCCTGTAAGAGATTGCCTTGGCGATAAGGCCGCGTATTGTACATCTGAATTTATATTTAAATGTTATTTTCATGTGTTTTGGTGCAATAAAGTGTTTTTACTTACTAACTTACTTACTTACATCAAGATTGTACTCGTTTGATTCGTCTTGAGGAATCTTTAGACAAAGGATTGATTTTTTTTGATTCGAATGATTGCCAGCCGCATCGCCTATTTACATTCTTGCCCTTGATCGGCTTTTACGATCTGCGCTGGGGCAGAAGCAGCTGGCACGTTCTACGTCTTTTTTCCCTTTCTCCTGGACCGTACTTGGGTATTATCACGCCTATTACCCAAAACGTACCCGTAACCGAAGGGCATGTATGAAGAGATTGATGAGTTTAGATGAAGCAAATGAGGTTTGTCAGGGTCGTAGCAAGTGGTTGTCCATAGTCTCTGCCTACCGCTGTGGGAAACAGGCGTGATATTATGTATGTATGTATGTATTACCCAAAATCAGTAGGCGGAGACTATAGACCTTGCTACGATCCCGACACATCTCTTTCGCTTCATCTACACTCATCACTCTCTTCATTCACGCCCGCCGGTTACGGGTACTTCTGACGTCAGAAGTACTCGTAACTGGGTATAATATGTATGTTAGTTTGTTCATAAATTATAAGTTTGATCCATAAAATATTATGTATGTGAGAGGGTAACTGTCTCCGTGGTCCAGTGGACTACGCGTTCGCCTTGTGATCCGGAGGTCAGGGTTCGGATCCCTTTGAAGAAGTTAAAAAAAAAACGACGGGTTGCACTCTGGGAATGCCGGCAGAAGTGAAAACTTGAATATTAACGTTGTGCATTTTTGATATTTTGGAATGGTTAGGGAATAATTTTGCACGAATTGCTTTAATTATCAGTATAAAAGTACTCTCATTTATGTGGTCGAATACAATATTTATTATTTGGGCTATCGTACACAAACATGACATTTTATTAGCACGCTGTAACATAAACACACACGAACATTCGCGCAAGCGCCCTGCGCCGTCTTACGAATTTTCGATCAGGGTCACGTGTCCTGACGCGAGTTTTAGATTTTTTACCCATTCCAAAAAAAGTGCACAACGCCGCTAAAGAAGTTTTCACTTCAAAAACTTCATTAAAAACGACGGGTTGCACTCTGGGAGTGCCGGCAGAAGTGAAAACTTGAATATTAACGTTGTGCATTTTTGATATACGAAACAGCAGGCGCAGGCATACATTTTCGCCGCGCCGTAGAAAGAGAGGGGGATACTCCCTCTCCTACGCCGCGCCAGCTGTCTACTCTCCATCCGTCTTACGAATTTTCGATCAGGTCACGTGTCCTGACGCGAGCGTGTCCTGACGCGAGTTTAACATTTTTTACCCATTCCAAAAAAAGTGCACAACCACGTTAAAGAAGTTTTCACTTCAAAAACTTAATTAAAAACTCATTTATCAGAAGAAGTCACTCACTATTCTCAATGACTGTACCATCTTTGACAGATAAACAAACATGGCGCCTGACATATGGCGTAACCATGATGAATAGAGCTTGTTGTTACATACCGACACTAACATATAAATGATGCTGCTGATAAATCCGAAGACAGCTTACAAGATACGGATTTGTAATTTTTTTTATAATGAAGATGTCTTGGCCGTAGATGCGCACTCGCACTCGACAGGCCGTAGCTGAAAATCTGTGAGCTACTCTCTGAGCAGCACGAAGCACTGAGCTATGGCCTTTTTGGATCGCTGTAGCACACAGATACAAAGTTATTGATATACTAGCCAAAGCCTGCGATTTCGTTCGCGTGAACTTTATGTCTCTGGAAAATGCTCATCAGGCTGTACAACTTTTACTAAGGCGGCATTTTTATATCTCTTATAGTTCTGCATCAGGCGTTCCATTTTCCAAAATCATTTATACCCTATATGTTGCCCAGGCTTAATAGTTATTTAACAAAAAAAGTTTCATTCGAATCCGTCCAGTATTTCCGGAGATTAGCGTGTACAAACAGACAAACAGACATACAGACAGATTTTTTTTTAAATTCTTACTCTATTACTACGTCTCCATCGCCCCTAATATTTTTTTTGGAAATATATTTAATGTACAGACACACTTTTTTTACTGCTTTATTATATGTATAGATATAGATATTCTCAATACGTTGTTTTTTACATGTGTTGTAATTTTTGTATTTTTCTTCTGTATGTGTGTGATAGCTACAAATAAAAGTTTTATATCTATCTTGACGTAAATATTTTTCAAAACTAAAAACCGCAGGGTAAACAATTACCGGGCCTTTTTTATTTGTAAATTTGTTTTAATTTGTAGTGTATTTGTAGTAAGTAGTTTTTTAATCTTTATTTTAGTTTTTAAGAAAATTTAAAGTATACATATGGTTTATTTTTCGTCTAAATAAAAACTCATTATTCCAAAACCGACTTCCACGCCAAACTACACAAGCGAGTTTCATAAAATTTCTATTGGACCAAGTATGCCCTTTCAAAGTAAAGAAGAATTTTCCAAATCAGTTCAGGTGTGTTCGAGTAATCGGGAAACATCCATATAAAACATATACAACATATACGACCTCCGTGGCGTAGTGGTCACCATGCTAGTCCGCCACCCAGAGGTCCCGGGTTCGATCCCCGGTCAGGGCAAGTTGGAAAATGGCCTTTTTCAAATTGTCCTGGGTCTTGGATGTTTATCTATATATGTATTTGTTATAAGATATAGTATCGTTGAGTTAGTATCCCATAACACAATTTTCGAACTTAATTTGGGGCTAGCTCAATCAGTGTTATTTGTCCGTATATATTTATTTATATTTATTTATTTATACAATTTGGAAGGTATAACCCGTAATAAATTGAACCACAGGCTATCATCGTCATCATCAGGTCTTTCTGTCCCCACTGCAGGAGCACGACCCTCTCTGTACTACCAGAGCCATACTTGGCTAGATGAGCTAAAGGACTTTGGCCTACACTCTCCTCGCTGGCCAGACGGGTTGGAGAGGTCTCATTGATGTTTATAAGCTTTGTTTAGCTTGTACTTTCTAAGTTAAGTTAAGTACTTTATTGTACACCAAAGTTAAATACTTTATTGTACACCAAAAAAAATAACAATTATACAAATATACACAGAAAAAAAAAACATAAAATGTACAATGGGCGGTCTTATCGCTAAAAGCGATTTCTTCCAGACAACCGATGGATGGTCTAAGTCTGTAATGGTTCTAAGTCGCCTTCTACGACATCCACGGGAGGACTTGGAGTGGTCCTATTCTACTCTGCCGGATACCACACGACGGCTAATGTTGTATCTTCCTTTAGCACTTATCAAAGCCTATACAATTGTTTACACGTGATTGAGAAACAGACATACCGACATTCAACAATTTTAACAGTGTGCACAGTAGCACTTGTGTTATCTTAACAAAACCCCGCCTTTTACAGTCGGTAAATACTTGATGTAACGTATAAAGTTTATCAGTAATACAACAAAGAAAAATGTGCTTTATGATAAGAACTTAAAGTCTTAATTTAAATGTTAACAGTCAAGTAAATTTTATCTAATATATGACAGTGAAAAATATCCTTTATTACAATGCATTAAGGCATTAATTTAAATGTCCATGGTGTGATAAGATGCTTCGTTGACATACATTTCATTTACTGCTGTATTTGTAATGTCGTGCGCAAAAGTGTTAAGTAGTTTTTTAAAGTATATTGAAATATTGATACATGTGAGGATATTTTTTCAAGTTAATTATACAAAGGTCTTTTTACGCAATTGCTAAACTGATTGAGTATGAACGGACCTTTAAAAGCTGGTATATGAAAGAACACTTATCTCTCAATTTAGTCTTTACCCGTCTTATTATAAAACGCACACTATCTTTATTACTAGGTTTAAATCATTATCCGACCAAATCAAGTTGACATCTAGTAATACGTCATTGTCTCATCTGAAAATGTCAACTTCATTTGGTCGAATAATGGTTTAAACCTAGTAACAAAGATAGTCTGCGTTTTATTATAAGACGACATGTGTTTATCAATCAATCAATCATTAATTTATTCCTCAGCCGTTACTCTTAGTAAACAAAAAACCATTGTATTTCACCATGTATGTCTGTCTGTCTGTCTGACGGCAGTTTTACTCAGAGACTATACTTAGTACTAGAAAACTGTACTTACTTAATGTTTAAGGCATGTGTTTCGTTTCTGAAATATTTAGTTTTAAAGTGCAAATTTTTGTTAGAGGCAAGTGCATAAATTTCTATTTATAAAAAGATCTATTTAGAAAAAAATCCTAAAAAGATATAAATAAAAAGTAAATAATTTATTACACAAAACATAAAATAAAATGAGTCATTGCTTGTGATATCATTCGGCCACAGCATGATGTGTAATTTATAAAATCTAAATGATTATCATAAAATATGTTAGCTGGTCTTTGAAAGGTTAAAAGAGGTCATGTTTAATGACGAATTGAAACAGCAAAAAGGTTTTATTCAATTCGCATTTTATATCTACTGTATTCATTTTTTGTTTTATTATATGAATAGATATAGATATTTATTTATATCTATTAATATAATAAAACAGAAAAAAATGTATCTGTACATTAAATATTTTTTTTTATATAGCCTATATATAGTGTCCCATTGTTGGACAAAGGCCTCCCCTTCTTACATAAAATATTTGCCAAAAAAATATGTTTGGGGCGATGGAGACATAGTAATAGAGTAGGAATAGAAAAAATGACTGTCTGTTTGTAGACGCTAATTTCCGGAATACGGATTCAGATAAAAAATTTTTTGTTATATAGCTGATATGCTTGGGCAATACATGGGGTATAATTGATTTTGGAAAATGGAACACCTGATGCGGGACCTTAATAGTCTACTTTAACTATACGAAATATAAAAATGACACCTCAGCAAAAATTTTTTTGCCTGATGAGCATTTTTCGGAATCATAAAGTCCTCGCAAACGAAGTCGCGGACTTCAGCAAGTATATAATAAAATTATATCCATGTATGTCTGTCTGTGAAGAATGTGTCTTGTCGTCCAAAATCAGCTTTTTTCGACATCACCTGTAGGTTGACTGGTAGAAAAGACCCTGGGCCGTAAGTCCGCCTGTTGCAATTTTTGTAATAAAGTTAAATAAATAAATAAAAATATGTCGGATTTAAGATGAAAATAAGAATTAATGTGTTCTTTTTACAATAAAAAGAAAGTCTATCCATTAAGTACTAACAGAAAATTAAATTTTGTTTTTGTTGGAATATATTGCATTGTTTATAGTCGTAAAATCATAAAAGTCGAATAAAATGTTTTCGGATCGACCTTAGTAATATAAAATGAGACTAATGTCCAAAAGAACAGCGACAGTAATCGATAAAACTAGTTTCTATTTTTAATTTAGATCGTAAATAATTATATTTTTGGAGATTTTCGTTATTATATATTTTTAATCAAAATATTTCCTTTTTATGAATTTAAAGACATAACTAATCGAACAGTTGTTTTTAAGACTACTTTTTAGTACTTATAAGAAAAGACATGACATTTCTAAATTTTTTTTTAAAAAGAACATTCTATATAAACCTCATGACTATTAAGTGTTTGAAAGTTTAAAAAAACATATACAAAAGCACAATTATTTGTATATATCTGAATTATATTTTGGCAGATGCATATGTAGGTTTTTATAATATTAAAAAAAACACAAATACACAATAAACACACAGTCTTTTCTCTTTATCCATACAATTTATTTATTCGTAATTTATCATGCGGATGTGGATGGTAGAACGGCCTGAGTCGACCTCGACGAACGTTCTGCGACCAAATAGCAGATGTTCTGAAGAAAGGTGATGTAAGGAGTACCCATAAGCGAAGAGCATGCATGAAACGGGGAATGAGTGTTGACGAAACGAAAGAAGTTTGCAAGGAGCGCAGCAAGTGCAGGTCCATAGTCTCTGCCTACCCCCATGGGAAACAGGCGTGAAAATATATATCTTTATAACAACTGAAAATAGACGAAATTTTGCTCAAATTATTAACGTAATTAGGTAGGTAGTTACAATAGTAACAGAAGTAACAATATGCAAAGAGCTTTATAGGGTTCTGTACCCAAAGGGTAAAAAAAGCGGCCAAGTGCGAGTCGGACTCGCCCATGAAGGGTTCCGTAGTAGCAAATAACATAATATAAAAGTCTTGTAGTATGTTTTTTTTTAATTTTTATATTTGGGTTGATTAAATGAAAGGTAAATTGCCGTTTATGATTTATGACGTATTAAAAAAAACTACTGACTAGATATCGTTCAAACCAATTTTCGCTGGTAGTTTTTATGGTAATGAACATCACATATTTTTTTTAGTTTTATAATTACCTTATTTTAGAAGTTACGGGGGGGGGGGGGCACACTTTTTTCCACTTTGGAAGTGTCTCCCGCGCAAAGTATTCGGTTTAGAAAAAAATTATATTAGAAACCTCAGTATCATTTTTAAAGACCTATCCATAGATACCCCACACGTATGGGTTTGATGAAAAATAAATTTTTGAGTTTCAGTTCTAAGTATGGGGAACCCCCAAAATTTATTGTTTTTTTTCTATTTTTGTGTCAAACCTTAATGCGGTTCACATAATACATCTACTTACCAAGTTTCAACAGTATAGGTCTTATAGTTTCGGAAAAAAGGGGCTGTGACATACGGACGGACAGACAGACAGACAGACATGACGAATCTATAAGGGTTCCGTTTTTGCCATTTGGCTACGGAACCCTAAAAATTGAACCCTATACTATAAGACTCACCACGAGGCTGTATCTCATGAACCGTGATAGCTAGTCAGTTGAATTTTTTACACATGATGTATCTCCGTAAAAAATACTAAAAACATAATAAAATATATATTTAAGCCGGGCTCCTATACAATAAATGTGATTTTTTGGTATTGGTGCGCGAGTCCAACTCGCACTTCGTTATTTATATATCTGCTTTTAAATATTTCATGTAGCAATAAAATGCATATTTATTACAGTTTGACCTGTCTTATTCATAGGATTCTCATTAGGTAAATGACGAAAGAGGTCGGGACATTATTTGCATTATATTTTTATATTTTTTTTTACCATTTCGTCCGCTAAATTCAAATCATAGGTGTAAAAATAAATGTTGTAACCTAGGTAACAAAGAATCTGTATTATAGATTCTCTGTGTAATAATTTTCATTGTTTAAGAAAAAAATTCTTAAAACAATAATGGAAGGAAAAAGAGGAGTAGGAAAACCCAGAAGACAATTTATAGACCAAATAAAAGAAAAATTAAACGTTAAAACATATAAGGAGGTTAATAACTTAGCAGAAGAAAGAGAGACATGGAAAGCACTCCACCGACAAGAGCCCCGCTCTTAAATATAAGAAGAGAAAAAAAATATATTTTACAGAAACTAAAAAAAAGCAATACTTATTAACTTATAATAATACGATACTCGTCCGATACTGACGTCCTATTTCTGTGTCAAACCAAATTAGACTTTATCATCATACATTAATGCTCAATGTAGCTTGACACTGAAACGCGGATACGCAGTAACGTACGTCTTGCGTACTGGCAGGCCTGTGTCACTCCACTCCCCGTTTAGGTATCGAAAATATACCTACATTATTACTATGCGCGCGGCGACCACTCCGAAGTGGTAAATTCAGTGACGTGAATCGTATGTCTAGAGTTATAAGAATGAAATTGGCTTGCAATGCACTTATAGGTATCTAAACGAAGAGGTGTCGAGTTCTGACGCGAGCTAAATTAAACCATATCGCTAACGACATTGAGTAGATATTTTTTTGAATTCCTTTGCTGAGTAAGACTTCTGTACGTGAGTACTAGTACTTCTTCTTATCGTGTGTGTTAGTGACTAACACTAGTGTCAGAGTTTCTAAACCGCCTTAAAGGCCTCTGACATGGTTTTAGGTAACGACCAATGTCAAAGACAATGACCGGGACCGATGGCTTAACGTGCCCTCCGAAGCACGGATCATCTTACTTATCAGACAATCAGGTGACCAGCCTACAATGTCCTAACCAAACTAGGATAACAACACAAAGTCGTTGCCCCTGCCGGGAATCGAACCCGCGACCTCCGGGTATGAGCCGAACGCTCTAACCACTACACCACGGAGGCAGTTAAGCTTTCGGAGTAACATTTTTGTCGCCGACGGTACAGCGATGAGTGAGCATGACCCGAATGCGCGGGCGCAGGTTCGGTTCTGCCCACGCATTTTCTTACGCACCTTAATTGTTCTTGAATATTTGTCACTATTGTTCAGTTTTGTGCATAAAAATTAATTGAACTAAGATTTTCGACTTTACTTTGACATACGAGTGTGTATGTTCGACGTCATCTCGAGAATCTTTTATCGGAGTTGTATGCAATTTGGAAGTTGATTGTTTTTTTTTAAGTTCATACATTGTTAGATGAGTTCAGTGAGTTAGTTAAGGGGGCAAATGAGGAGGGCGGATACGAAATATGAGTATATTTAATATGTTTAGATAAATAATAATCAGCCAAGTGCGAGTCGAGTCGAGAAACATGGTTTGACAAAGCGAGACAAACCGGCAAATGAATATATCTTTCACTAACTTTTTTATTTTTATTTTATTTATGTTTATTGCACACAATCTTATGATGGATTGATTACAATGGGTCAAACTTAATGCTAATGCATTATCTACCAGTTTGCCTTTGGGACATGTCGAGAAATTGGAATAGGGGTGAAACTTTCTTATGGAATCAATAAAAAAAAACGACGGGTTGCACTCTGGGAGTGCCGGCAGAAGTGAAAACTTGAATATTAACGTTGTGCATTTTTGATATTTTGGAATGGTTAGGGAATAATTTTGCACGAATTGCTTTAATTATAAGTATAAAATATTTCAAATCTTTTCTGAACCACAGTCTGTCACAAATGTCACAAGCATGACCAAATTCATTTTCAACAAAATCATTTTCAAATACACAGCAGTATGGCCACTACACAGACGGTCGAGCCATCAGCTGTCACAATCCATGGATGCGCGTAGCACGCTGTAACATAAACACACACGAACATTCGCGCAAGCGCCCTGCGCCGTCTTACGAATTTTCGATCAGGTCACGTGTCCTGACGCGAGTTTAACATTTTTTACCCATTCCAAAAAAAGTGCACAACGCCGCTAAAGAAGTTTTTACTTCAAAATACATAACCAAAAAATGAAGACTGATTGAACAAGATGATTTGCTTGCAAAAAAAAACCGATTGTCAAACACACTACATCTAGTAATGAGAAGCGGAACTACCGAAGTCGTGTTAGAAGTTCCGCTACCCATCACTAGACGGATATCCGTAGCGTTATTTATTACTAGCCGAAGCCCGCGACTTCGTTCGCGTGGACTTTATGTATCTGGAAAATGCTCATCAGGCTGAACAACTTTTACTAAGGCGGCATTTTTATATCTCTTATAGTTTAGCTGGACCATTATGGTTCTGCATCAGGCGTTCCATTTTTCAAAATCATTTATACCCATGTTGCCCAGGCTAGACAGCTTTATTACAAAAAAAAGTTTGATTCGAATCCGTCCAGTATTTCTGGAGATTAGCGTGTACAAACAGACAAACTTTTTTTTAAATTCTTGCTCTATTACTACGTCTCCATCGCCCCCAATATTTTTTTTGGAAATATATTTTATGTACAGACACACTTTTTTTACTGTTTTATTATATGTATAGATAGATATAGATATAGATTTGCTAGAGAAAGCCATGACTTACAAGCGATAATCCCCAACAATTTTTAAACGGCTCAATCGAATTTTATTAAACATAACTAAGTAAGCAAGAGATTTTCCTTCACGTAAAAAAAACGGCATCGAAATCGGTCCATCCATTCAGCGCTAAGATGCCACAGACAGACACACAGACAGACATTAGCGTCAAGCTTATAACACTCCTCTTTTTATCGGGGGTTAAATAGTATAATATATAATATATAAGCTTTTAAACTTGTGTTATGGGATACTAAGTCAACGATACTGTATTTTATAACAGTACATAAATAGATAAACAGCCAAGATCCAAAACAATTTGAAAAAGGCCATTGTCCAACTTGCCCTGGCTGGGTATCGAACCCAGAACTTCCCATCAGATGATTATATTGCTTACAAATACGGAGCCTACGGAGATCGTCAATTAGTCAATCAACCTTTTTTTTGATTTAATTTATTCATCATGTACAGAAAAACTTTTGTTATGCATAAAGGTTTATACAAAAAAAAATTTTTACTCACTTTACCCCGCGACTGTACCAGTGATTTCGCAAGTCAAATCGCAAACATCATCAATAATGACAATTACTGTCGATACGAACCTTCCTAGCTATAAATCATATATATCATGTTGCGTTAAAAATATGACGCGTCTAATCATTTGTAGATCTATGTTTTCTGTATAGGCTTAACTCTTTGACCCTTTGTTAAAGAAGCTCGGATTAGGCACAGACGGATGTATGCACACATTACTGTTTTGATTCCTTTTTCCACGTCTGCTATCTGTGGCGATATTTGCCAGCACTTATCGTAAAGGTTACCAGACCTTCGACCTTCTATCCATCGTATTACATTATTTGTGCAGGATAGTCCTCATTTACTTTTTAATTAGACACGCATCTACATTGTCATATCATCCTGAAATCAATGGACTCGCAGAAAGGTCTTATCGATAAAATTTCAAAACCATAAACGACTTCCCTCCTAAACTACACAAACAATTTAGATAACATTTTTATGGAACGTCCTACAAGTATGCTCTTTCAAACAAAAAAAGAACTTTTCAAATCGGTCCAAGCGCCTTTGAATACCTAATCAGTGAACATATATTTTAAATAACCGGCCAAGTGCGAGTCGGACTCGCGCACAAAGGGTTCCGTACTATCTATAAAAATCAAGTTTTTTGTATGAGAGCCCCCTTTAAATATATTTTTTTTTTATAGTATTTGTTGTTATAGCGGCAACAGAAATACATAATTTGTAAAATTTTCAACTGTCTAGCTATCGCGGTTCTTGAGATACAGCCTGGTGACAGACAGACGGACAGACGGACAGACAGCGAAGTCTTAGTAATAGGGTCCCGTTTTTACCTATTGGGTGCGGAACCCTAAAAAAAGATCGCGACGAATTGATAACCTCCTCTATTTTTTGGAAATCAGTTAAAAATTAAACGGAGAAACAAACTTTTTATATCATTTAATTTATAATTATTTATTAAATTTTCGTTAGTTAAAATACTGCATTTGTTGTTTAAAATATAAATCATCAAATAAATAATCACAATATTTTCTCATTGTTACAGAAACAATACTGCAATGTCAAAACGGAAATCTGCTGCAGAATCGAACTGTCAAACTTGGCTGGCGCTGCCGGTCAGGAATCTCTTGGAGTCGGCCTAGCTACCTACCAAGGCCAGGGTGGCCTTTTCGCTCAATCCGGCCAATCTGGCCAGGGCTCTTCCAGCTTTGGCTCTAGCCAATCAGGATCAGGCCAATCAGGCCAAGCAGGACAAGGCGCTTTCGGCTCCACGCAATCGTCATCATCTTTCGGAGCTTCCAGCTTCAACGCTAACAGACAGAACGGTTTCGGAGCTTCAGGTTCTTCAGGTCAAAACTCTGGATCATTCGGAGCTGCAGGGCAGAATTCTGGATCTTTCGGAGCTGCAGGACAAGCTGGTCAGAGTAGCTTTGGATCAAACTCTGCTACGAACCAATTTGGGGCAGCCGGCCAGTTTGGATCAACCACAAACAAGTTCGGATCAAGCTCAGGCCAATTCGGATCAGGAGTATCTACAACAGGATCAGCTTTCGGAGCAAACTCAGGATCTGTCAACAGAGGATCGACAGCATCTGGCTTCGAAAGCCAAGGGTCTTTCGGTAGCACCAACAAATTCAATGGAAATGGATTCTCAACTGTGACTCCTAACCGGTTTGGTGCAACAGGATCTGGTTTTAACAATGAAGTCTACAAGTCCACTAGTCAATCAAACTTCATTGAAACTGATTCGTTCTCAGCTGGAAGCGAAACTGCTGGGGCTTTTAGGCCTGGCGCGAGTGGAAGTGGACTGAAGCCTGGTATTCCTTACCTACCACCAGTAGATGGCTCTACTCAAGCGTCTGTTGTAATAACTTCAACTGCTCGGCCAAGGCCAACGACTGTTAAGCCAACTTACTTACCTCCTCCTCCGTCTACTGGCGCCCCAACGTACTTACCTCCAGATCAGTATGAAGATGGATCTTTGTTGCTGGATGTGACCAGAGTGACGCCAAGACCGACTGTACCCCCACCACCACCAAGCAGTAAGTTTTTTTATAAATCAGCATTACTTTTAATATTACTTTCCAGTCTCATTTTGCGTATGATTAGACTTCCTTCCATGCTGGTCGTGGAGAAAAGAAAACACTTAGGATGCACCAGCTGCTTCTTTTTCCGCGCAGATCGTAAAAGCCGATCAAGGGGAATGGGTGAAAATGGAATGTTATTAATTAATAGACGATGCGGCTACCAGACACCAGTAACCCATCACTAATTCGCCCATGGACTTAGAAAATACAAGCTTAACGAAGCTTATAAACATCAATGAGACCTCTCCAACCCGAGTAGCCCTAGTAGTCCTACCAAGTTTGTTCTACCAGTAGGACTGATGGGATTTTTTGTCCCAATAGACCAACTAGTAGTAATACTGGAAATTAAATTCCCAGTTGTCCTACTGGTAGGTCCGTCTGGCCAGCGAAGAGAGTGTAGGCCAAAGTCCTCTGGCTACTCAGGCCAAGTATGGCTCTGGTAGTACGGAGAAGATCGTACTCCTGCAGTGGAGACAAAAATCTGATGTTGAAGTTTACTGCCGCTTCCTAAGCGCTTGCAGAAGAAGCGGAACCCAAGAAAGAACACATATCTTATTAGTATTCATTCTTAATCATCATCATCATCAGGTCTTTTAGCCCCACTGCAGGAGCACGACCCTTTCTGTACAATCAGAGCCATATTTGGCCAGAGCAGCCAGAGGACTTGGCCTACACTCTCCTCGCTGGCCAGACGGGTTGGAGAGGTCTCATTGATGTTTATAAGCTTTTATTTCCTAAGTCGCCTTATACGACATCCACAGGAGGACTTGGAGTGGTCCTATTCTACTCTGCCGGAAACCACACGGCAACTTTTCTTATTCTTCTTCTTAAATTCTTAATATCTTCTTATTAATATGTCTTCTCTTTGCCCAAACCAGACGACGTCCCGGCCGGCTGCGCTGCCGCCCTCAAGTGCACCCCCATCGAGTACTGTACCGCTGACGGGGTCATGTCTAACACCACTGTTGTACTGACCAGAGACCAGGAGGCTTACAGAGTGCCACTTACTGTAAGTAATTTACTGCCCGTTAGCAGTGCCGTAAATAACCTTTTTTGCGCCCTGTGCGAGCTTCTATAACTGCGCCCTTGTTTTTTTAGATATTATAGGTACCCTAGAGCAATGCTATGTATAGGTCTACTTTATTTCATTCAGGATGATAAAATAAAGCACAAGGAACTTGGTGTTGGTGGACCAATTATCTAATATTTTGGAAGAAAAATCTATTTTTTTTAAGAATTGATGTGGGCAAACAAGCAGATGAGCCATCTGATGTTAAGTGGACCCTTCGCCTATTATACCACCCACTGTGTCTCACTCACTAAAACTCAATCGCAAGTTCACTAGTGCAAATGCGTTGCCCACCCTGATCTTGATCTTAAGTTACATCTCCCCAATCCTTAAACAATTTTAGGCCAATTTCTATACTCCCTTTCCTTTCAAAAATTCTTGAAGCTGTAGTGCACGCTCAAGTTTCTTTCTTTATCTTTTCTAACTCTCTTCTAACTCCTCTACAGTCTGGTTTTCGCCCTGGTCATAGCACTGCTACTGCTATTCTTAAAGTCACAGAGGATATTAGATTGGGCATGGAGAATACGTTGGTCACCATCCTTGTTCTCGTCGACTTCTCTAATGCTTTTAATATGGTTGATCACGATATTCTCCTGGCCATACTTAATCATCTGCAGTTCTCGTCCTCAGTGGTGGATTGGTTTTCAGCATATTTACGTGATCGGCAGCAATCGGTTCGTTTAGACCGCGACCTGTCGGACTGGAAAAATCTTTCTTTAGGTGTACCACAAGGTGGCATTTTATCACCCTTGCTTTTTTCTCTCTTTATTAATCTACTTTCTTCTACGCTTGGCTGCTCTTACCATTTTTATGCTGACGATCTCCAAATTTATGCTCAGTCATCAGTAGATGATATTAACACGTGTGTAGCTAAGATAAATTCTGCCTTGTCCTCAATTTTGTGCTGGTCTGACAATTTTGGAATTAAAGTCAACCCTTCTAAGTGTCAGGCTATAATCGTGGGTAGTTCGAGGCAAGTTGCTCAAATTGACACCAAATCAATCCAAGCAGTAACCTTTAATAACAATATTATTCCTTATTGCAACTCCGTCAATAATCTTGGGTTACAAATTGACTCCACCCTTAGCTGGACCACTCACATAGCTGCAATTAGTCAAAACATCACTCTAAGTCTTCAACAATTAAATCGTCTTAGGAATTTTTTACCTGTCAAGACAAAGATCTTACTTGTCCAGTCTTTAATTTTGCCTATCTTTGACTATACTGATGTGTGTTTTCCCGACCTCAATGTAGATCTTTTGAATAAACTTGATCGACTCCTTAATAACTGCATTCGTTTTATCTTCTGTCTTCGAAAATATGATCATGTGTCTTCCTTTCGTTCTGAACTTAATTGGCTTCCTATTCGCCAACGCAGGGAACTTCGATTACTGTGTACTCTTTTTTCAATTCTTTCAAATCCTGATTACCCTGAATATCTAAAATGTAAATTTAATTATCTGTCAGACACACACGATCGTCAACTTCGTTCTAATGAGACACGTCAGCTCTTTATCCCCCTTTTCCGAACAAATATTATGTCTAACTCTTTTTCTCTTCAAGCCTCACGGCTCTGGAATGCTTTACCCGTTGACATAAGAGAAGTTTCCACCAAATTCTCGTTTAAAAGAAAAGTTTACGCTCACCTCTTGAACTCCCTTTCTTCATAAAGTCATTATTATTTACTTCTTCACTTCTCAACTATTTAGGTATATGTTATTATAAGTAAATGTGTATGTATGTATTGTATATATGTAAGAAGATATATATTGGTATATATCATAGGTATATAATGTAGTTATATAGTATTATTTGATATGTGTAAGTATATTGTATTGCTTTTTGTGCCGCATCGTTTTTTCTGTTTATCCCTATGGTTGACTGGGAGAAAATGCTCTTAGCATTAAGTCCGCCATTTGTTAAAAGTATATTTGTACTTTGGAACAATAAAGTTTGATAAAATAAAATAAAATAAATCTTGAACTTATCAGGAGCAAACCGAAAAAATAATAGTCCTGCCTGATCTGGCCGTTCTTGCGCCCCCCAGAGTCTACGCCCTGTGTCTGGGCACCGGTGGCACCGCCCTATTTACGGCACTGCCCGTTAGTGCATCTCTATGGTACATTAAGAATCTTACCCTAGACTTTTCCATACAAACGTAGTCTATATTTTACTTTGAAACCACATGTTTCGGTAAAAAATAGTAATTTTAAACAAATTACATTTATTTTGGGTAATAATTGGTTTCCTATGGTAAAATTATGAACTGGAAAGAAAGATGATCAATGATGATATATCACACTATATCCTTTTTCAAGTTCATATTTTTGCCGTCGGAAACCAATTATACTTAACTCTAGATAATTGGAATATCTTTGAATCACAAAATTTTAACGAAATCGGTTATCTCGTTTCGAAATCAAACGTAGACTACGTTTGTATGGAAATTGTAGTTTGGTCTAGGGTAAGGGGGAGACCTCCGTAGAAGCAGCCATCTCACTTTTTAGATAAAAAGGTATCTTACAGAAGACGCGAGTTAACTACTAGGTACTAGCGCTATCTAGTAATTTTTAACGATTTTTAAGTTTACCACTTTATTCTCAATTGATAGAATTCTTATAGATTTTCATGTAATCTACAATCAATGTATAAGTATATTTTGTAAATTTTTTTTTCAAAATTTTAGATTCAGTAGTCGGATCAGCGGGATAGCGGTGAAAAATATATATTTAAAATACTCATAAAGAGCCCTTTCATTTGATATATAACACAGTAAGGTTTGCAAAGCTTTTTTGTTTCCTAACTGTTCCCCTGAACATGACCCTTTAAAATATTAAACAAAGATTTAATTTACTACTTTGCACATCTGTGTTTGGGTCATATTAAGTGGAAGTATATGAGAGAGACCTTTGTCCACTTGGACAATAAAGGTTAAATAAAAAAAACTAAAACGATAAATTTTAAGAAGTAGTCTAAATTAAATTTCTCCTACAGGACTGCAAGGATCTGGAAACTGGTCGCGTTGGCAAATGCTGCCGGGACCCCAACTACTCGGACCCGTGGCCCACCAACCTCATTGGGAAGTGGGTGAACGGTGTGTTCGGTGGTAATGATGGCAAATACAGCCCGACAAACGATAGGCAGGTGACTGCTAGACCACCCGTCACTGGTGGAGTCACGCAGAACTTCCCCAGGTAAGGATCAGCATAGGAAGGCTTTCATTATCATCCTCATTTCAGCTATTGGCCAAAAGCGCACTCTTAAGATAAAAAGGCGTAAATCATACCTGGGTCATATTCTGCGACATCAGCTATACGATTTCCATCATCATCATCATCAGGCCTTTTTGTCTCCACTACAGGAGCACGACCCTCTCTGTACCACCAGTGCAGTCAGAAGACTTGGCCTACACTCTCCACGCTGGCCAGTCGGGTGGAGAGGTCTCATTGAAATTTATAGCTTTATTTAGCTTGTACCATCTTCGTTCGATACTATCTTCATCATCTTGTAATGATGGGCAATAAGGAAGGTTGGAAGGAGAAAGAAATCCTGGATATGAAAAATCCGAGCAGGTCTGAGATAGCGAGCGCTGCTAGCTATTCCCTCGAGCTAAGAAATAAGAGGATTAGGCCAAGATACTTGCTAACATACACTAGTTAGAGAGGTACTAATTTCAGCTGCATTACATTCAGGTCTTTTTACTCTCCATTGTAAGAGCACGACCCTCTCTGTACTACTGGAGCAGCTAAAAAGAATGGAGATTGTAGTCCTCTGTCTGCTCTGGCCAAGTATGGCTCAGGTAGGTCAGTGGAGACAAAAAGACCTAAAGTTGAGATGAGATTCATTACATTCAGAGAGTGACTATAAACAGTCCAAAATCAAAAAACAAATTACCGATTTTGACCAATAGAGCCATGAAAACGTAGTCTAACCTTTCGCTTCTCTCAGGGAAACGAAACCCACGGTCTCACCGTTCGGCCCCAACCAAGTGACCCCAGGGTTCCCCAGCACCACCAAGTTCCAGGGTCAATTCGCAGTGGCCTCGACCAGCCAGGTCGGCGTCGGAGGACGAGGACAAGTGGAGGCCAACAGGCAAGGACAATTTGGATTTGGGACGCAGCAAACTCAAGGTCAGTAAAAGCAAAGATATTATAATTACTGACGTAACAGATACCCAACACTATAGAAACTATGGAGGCAATAAGTTGCAGGGTAGGCACACAGAGATGGCAGCACACACGACTAGCAAAAAAGTAACAAAGAAAGTGTTGAATATGCTTTAAAATATTTATTGCATTTCATTTAAGTCATTTTTAATGAATTACAGTACTACTTTATTTAAATAATAGTATTAAAGGTTTTAATGTTTAAATTATTGCCTATAGCGCCATCTACTGATAAGAAAGAGAAATAATTATGTTTTTAAGGCGATGGGTAGGCATTTGTAAAAGAAAGAAATCTTTCTATAAAATGAATGAATGAAAAGTTTATTGGCATTACACAATTGACAAAATACTCTTAATGTAATATACTTAATAAGTACTAGTATTTCTAAAAGAAAATTACTAACAATAATACCTATAGTTATAGATTGTCGGCGCGTTTGAGCGCCTGCTTGTAGGTTGCAAGCCTCCACCTGCATACAATAGTCAGAAACTTTTGAACCGCTGAACCGATTCTTATCAAACATAGCTAGGAACCACCGCAAGGAAATTGGCTTTCACGTAATAAACCGCATTGAAATCAGTCAATCCGTTGGAGAGCTATAAGAGACACCTAAACGAATGGCGCGATGAAAGCATGTTTCCTTGCAGTGGTTCTTAGTTATGTTTAATGGAAATCGGTTCAGCGGTTCAAAAGTAATACGAGAAACGCTTGAAAGTCCGGGTTCTTTTTTAATTTGTCTGACAAATAAACTTGTCATTGTAAATTTTTTTTTGTTACTTTTGCAGTTTCGAGCATATTTGAATGACGTTTCTATTCTGCGTTTTTACGTGAGGTTATCCTTGAAAGAACTAAAACTCGAACTACCAGTATTCGTAATTATAATCAAATACATTAATTAGTGTGAATTTTGGCAGATCCACGTTAATTTATTGTCTTTTTATTACCTACGCGTGTTGACAAATCGCTAATAAAATTTATCATTTGCAATGGCGATGACTTTAAGGTTAAACAGAGAGGTTAAATTGTTATAAATTTGACAACTTTGCAAAATTTTTAAAGGTTATAACTTATAACAAATAGGTGTCCACGATTAACAATTTGACAGATGTGACTTCAACAATATGGATGGTCGCTATCAACTGTCAAAGTTTGGTCCATCATTCGGAAATATTACTATTAGGAAGCGTGTAACTAAAATAATATTTTTGAAGAAATTTCATTTTTTTGTATCAGCTTTTATTGTCAGGCCTAAGTAATAAGACAAATGAAATAAGCCCAAACTCGACGGAGTTGTGTCGTTTTATTACTAAGTTTCATCGACCACCTTCCGTATCCGTAAGATCAGACCATAGGCATCTACCATAAAGTGCTCGTCAACACAAATCAAACGAGTCCTACTCAATGAGGTTATGTTGTTTTATAACTGAGTTCCGTTGAATATCTCCCGGCTCCATCATCAGAACAGGACAGCTCATTGACTGCATAATATTGTATGATTCTATGAGATTTAACAAATCCCGTAAAAAAAATTGTTTTGACGTTTAGAAAAAGTATCTAATTTGACTCCCATGCTGGTCTGGGAGACATAAAAAAAAACTTAGAATGTACCAGCTGCTTCTCTTCCCACGCAGATCGTAAAAGCCGATCGAGGGAATGGGCCAAAATGCAAATCATGTTAACAGGCGATGCGGCTAGCAACCCATCACTGTATTGATTGCTTTTCCATCTTCTCGCCCACCATGCCGCTAAAAGTGGCTTTTGGGTCTTGCGGCCCTGGGCTCTGCATAGAACCGCAAGACCCAAAATGCTCTGTCTGCCCCATTAGGGATAAAGACGTGATAGTATGTATGTATGTATCTAATTTGAGTTTTTGGAAAGTAGTGTAGCGCCTCGTGAAATCAGACTCCACCCCACAGCTATCGGAAAAGACCTTCATTCCAAAACTAAAGATTAACGTCTCATCTGTGAGCAGATTGGAATCCGATCTACATGCATTATTGTTCTACTATTGTGTCTGGTGTTTTGCCCAGACAACAGGTTAATAATATTTCTGTTGTCGTAGGATCCCAAATCTCCACCGCCACGACCCAGTTCAATCAAAACCAGAACAGGAACACAGGGCAGGCTGTCATCCAGGGCCAGGGCGAGGGCGTGGCCTTCGGGAAGGGCCAGGGCTTCATCCAGGGCCAGGGAGGCTTCGTCAGCCAGGAGGGAGGGCAGAGAGTCAACGAGTTCACTAGTCAGGTGAGTTTTAAGAATTTGATGGATATTTCTCTATTGCTTATTTTTTTATTACTAGGTTAATAGGAGGAGAGTGTAGGCCAAGTCCTCTGGCTGCTCTGGCCAAGTATGGCTCTGGTAGTACAGAGAGGGTCGTGCTCCTGCAGTGGAGACTGAAAGACCTGATGATGATGATGATGACTATTTAAATATGGCGTTCTCAAGGCCTAAAAGCTTTTCCATCGTTTTATTAAACTTTGTTACAATACAGGGTTACTTTTTAAATACCAGGAACATTTATGGAGCCAGTTCAGTCCATTGAAAAACGAAAAACATCGGCTTCCCATTCAAATCAGCGTTCAGCCAAATAGAAATTGTATGGGAAGGCGTAGATTATACGCAGCACTGGCCGTGAAGCATTCCGTCGCCTTCTCTTGCTCTAGGAAATGAGGGTTCTGAGCGACAGACAAGGATAGCAGAATAGGGGACAGGGACGCATATTGCGCATATTGGTCCTTACGAGATTCCGTCCTGTATGTAATACATAATTATTTCTGTGATTGCTGTGACGAGCACGTTGGATTTTGAATAAATATGGTATTTTTAAAGTCTCATGTCTAAAGGGGGTTTACAGAACAGGAAGACCGAACAGTCTGTGATATCTGGGCAGAGCCAAGGCGCGGGCTTGGGCCAGGGTCTGGGCTTCGGGTTAGGGGTGGGCTTCCAAGGTCAAGGCTTGGGGGCTTTGGGGGCGGGAGGGGGGCAAAGTCATAGGGAGTTTGTTAGTCAGGTAATTGGTTTTAGTTGACTTTTGAACATGGTTATTCCGAAAGGTTATAAAAGGGGATTAAAAAATCCATTGTTTGTTTCTAAAAGTAAACTTTCACACGCTTGATTTATGTTTAAGATCACTTAAAATTAATATACATAAAAAGAGTTAAATAAGGTCATTAATTAGAATTTTTAAATGAAGTTCTGTTTCTGAGCAATGTAAATAAAAATAATTATTGATTTTCTTAAATAGGGTTGAATATTACTTTAAATACCTAGTTTTTGTATATATTTATGTGTACAATTTATTACCTGTACACATTTTAGTACTTATAATATTAAATCAAAATGAGTGTTGCCGCAATAATAATTAAAAAAAAACAGTTTTAATGTGGACCACATAAGTAATAAAGCTAACAACTTTATACGATACGTAATCTTGACGATGAGACTGACTTAAGAACACCCTTCGGCTCATATCAATTTATGAATATGCCTTTCGGAAGACCATGATGCACTACAGCACCTTTAGTGATATCTATTTGCACCTTGGATGGTAAATTACATCTTCCTAAGTCATTTAAGACTATTAAAGGACATAGCACCTTACAACGCTTCTTCTACCACTTCATAGTGGTCATCAGTGTATCTTTTAAATTTCTTTGCACTTAGCACTCAGTTGGTTACCTTCTTTTCAATTTCTCGTAAATTGAAACCGTACTTTTGAAGCACTGCTGTACCGCACTGGCAAATTGAAACGGCACTGTCAAAGCACTACCTCCGCACTGGTAAATTAGCCCTAGCAACATAAAAAAATGTCTGTCACACACGTTTCTTCAACTTCGCATTGGTCCTTCAGAAACTAGCACTTATGTAGTAAGTCATATTGTACATGGTCTAACAAGATAGGAATGAATTCTCCCCGAAAAACACCCCCATAGGGAACTTTAAAAAAATCTGGTTTCATTCCAGGCGGTCTTAGATGACGGACGAGACTTGTAATTTTTTTATTATCGTGAAAGGCTTAGACAGATTGAGATGGAAGGCACTGGATGCTCCATCACAAGATCTAATAAGTTCTTAATAAGAAAAAAAAGAAAAGCGGGGATTAGTATACTTTCATATGTTGTTAGACCTTATATAATATCAATCATGCACGGAGCACCCAAACCTGCTGAGCAATGAAGATGCTACAAATTCAACTTGGCTTTCAGAGCAGGAAAACGGAAGTTATATCCGGGGGGCAAGGGGGCTTCGGCGCAGGTGGAGGGGCTGCTTTTGGGGGGCAAGCTTTTGCCGGGCAAAACCAAGGCTTTGGAGGGCGTGGCAGTGAAGCCGGTTTTGCCAGTGGAGGGGGGCAGAGAGGCAGCGAATTCGGCGCTGGAGAAAGTGCTTTCAGCTCTCGAGAGGGCTCTTTTAGCTCTCGTGGAGAAGTTTCTGGATCTCGCGAAGGGGCTTTTGGCTCTCGGGGAAGTGAAGGTTTTGGCTCTCGAGGAAGTGATACTTTTGGCGCTAGAGGAAGTGAAGCTTTTGGCTCTCGAGAAGGAGGGTTTGGCTCTCGAGAAGGAGGGTTTAGCTCTCGAGGAAGCGAAGGTTACGGCAAAAGAGGAGTTGGACAAGTCAGCGAATTTAGTGGAGGGGAAAGCATTGTGGAACGGGAGTTCAGTTCTAGTCAAGTGAGTTTAGATTTTGGGTTTTGTTTATTGCACAACTTGTTTTGGCAAGTTCATTGGGCACTGTTTGTTTTTTTATTGTTTTTTGCAAGTTCACACACGTTTGTTTTTTTTTTCAGATTTTTAAATGTGATAACCTTGAAACCTTCTAATACCTTTTTTTTCACCAGTATCATCTATTGTACCAACATATATATTATTATTTTTTGTAATTTTTTAGCACTTTTGGTAGAATATTTGTTAAAAGGTGGCACTATTTGTTTTGTGTTGACTAAGAAATGGGTTTTTATTAACAACAGTATTATTATGCTCATTTGTATTCTTTTTAATTCACTCTAAATTTTAATAGGCCCACATACTCGTACATAGTTCGCTGCTTACATTCTTAAAAACATTGTAAAACATACCGAGTAGATGTTTTCTATTTTTTTATGAATCTAGCTGCGCCTGCGGCGTTACCCGCGCTTAAAGTTGCCACATGTTAATCCAGGGTGTCAGCTTCCTGCATACCAAATTTTGACAAAATTAAAGTAACAAACATTCACACACACACACACACGCACTCACACAGACACACACTCACAAACTTTCGACTTCATAATATTATTTTATTTTATTTGTTCACACTTTATTGTTCCAGAGTACAAATATACTTTTAACAAATGGTGGACCTAATGCTAAAATAAGTCCACCATTTTTAAGCTATTGCATAGCTTTTATCGCGGGCCTTGAGCGCGGAGACCGAATCCAGATATTCCGTAACGAAAAAACCTCACGCTCTCCCCACTCCGCCTACCATGTAGGTTGCCGCTTCGTCTCCGTCGTCCGTTTGCGACGTTGCCGTCCTTCCTTGTTTGCAATAGCTTTACCGCGGCAGTCCCCGAGTGCCACACGTCTTTTTTTTAAACTTAAGTTAATATTATAGTGTGATGATAACAAAACTTCTTATCCCCAACAGTCCAACCAAGTCAACGCCTTCCAACAAGCGGCAGGTCAGAACAACCAGATCCAAGGTCAGGCTCAGAAGAATGGCTTCGGACAGGCCGTCGTCACCGGAGTGGGCCAGGGGGTCATCCAAGGAGGCGGAGCCATCGTTACCCAAGGTACCTACTGTTTATATAACTATTGTAGATGATAAATTCATCTACCTGTATATGTCTAAATCAAAGCGAGTATATACACTACTTTATTTTTTTTACTTTTTTTTACCGAAAAAAAGAAAGTATTACAGGATTTAAAAATTTCTGACACCTTTAGTTTTATCTATAGCACTCTATAAGGGAGAGGTACCTATAACGGAGTTTTCTTAGTTATTTTTTTTTGTCTAAGGTTCAAGATACGACGTGGAAAGCCAGAGCCAGTACTCTGAGAACATCTATAGGGTGTTCCTATCACAGTACGCCGCCGGCGGACAGTGCGGCGTTTTGAATGTAAGTACTTTATACAGCATGATGTTTTTTTCGTTTTAGTTTAAGAGCGTCAATTTTTTTTCTGAAATTAGATTTTTAATCTGCCTTAGGGAATTAGGGTCGTTATGATTCTGGCTTTTATAAAAAAAAATATAGCATCCCTAAACACAAGTCTCGAACTTTCTTTGGGGCTAGCTCAATCTGTGTGATTTGTCCGTACCTACCTATATATTTATTTATTTATCTTTTATTATTTCGACGCCAACTTTCCTATCTGTTTGCTTTTCCTAAAGGTTGACAGGGAGAGAATGCTTTAGCATTAAGTCTACCTATTAAAGCTTTTGGCTCAATAAAGTTTTTGAATAAATAAATAAAAATTACCGTAACCGGCGGGCATGCATGAAGCATAACGAGTGTAGCTGAAGCAAAAGAGCTTTGTCAGGATCGTAGCAAGTGGAGGTCCATCGTCTCTGCCTACCGCTGTGGGAAATAGACGTGAAAACGTGTAAAATATATACTTTTATTCCAAAAATTCTATGTTTCCGGGCAACACCCTGACAACAAGCCAATTAAAATGATTTTATAGATTCTAAATAGCAAGAACGTATCTCATAGCGTCCATTATATCCTTGAGATGCGTTACTATGACATATAACATACATGTTGCAATCAAGTCTGATGGACGGCCCATAAAATGCTCATTTGCTACCATCACCACTTGAATTACTGTCGTTAATTAATATAAGAATAAATTTAAATATTTAACTCTAATTAACAGACGTGAGCTTGAATAAAGTGCTTAATTTTTTATTAGGGTTCCGTACCTAAATGGTAGAAACAACAGATGCATGTTTAAACGTTTATATACTTTACTGCCGTGTGGTTTCCGGCAGAGTTGAGTAGAGCCATTCCAAGTCCTCCCGTGGATGTCGTAGAAGGCGACTTAGGAAATACAAGCTGAACAAAGCTTATAAACATCAATGAGACCTCTCCAACACGTCTGGCCAGCGAAGAGAGTGCAGGCCAAGTCCTTCGGCTGCTCTGGCCAAGTACGGCTCTGGTAGTACAGAGAGGGTCGTGCTCCTGCAGTGGAGACAAAAAGACCTGATGATGATGATGATGACACTTCACACCATGGTAATACAGTCTTATTTTCAATTGAGTTAGTAATTGCTCTGGTATTTTTCCTCTCTGTCTTAACTGACCCTAAGACTTCTCTGTCCGTCCGTTCGTCCGTCTGTCACCAGGCTGTATCTCATGGACTGTGACAGCTAAGTGAAATTTACACATATGATGTATTTCTGTTGCCGCTATAATAACAAATACTAAGAACAGAATAGATTAAGGGCTCTACAACAAACTTGAATGTTTATAGATACTGATACAGAACCCTTCGTGCGCAAATCCGGCTCGCAATTGGTCAATTATTTTTTACAGTGGCTATATTTGTAGAAACTAGTTTTTGACATCAGAATAACAATGTTTAAGACGGTGCAAGGTGCTTGCCTGTTAAATAAGGTCTAACAAAATATACTAAGACTATTTTAAGGGTGAATTCAGTCTGTATGATACTGAACAACTTTTCTCGAGGAACATATGTCGAAACATGACAAATAATTTTTGACTTCCCATACAAACTCGGATACCTGATCGATCAACGGGAGGCCAAAAACTAATTTTCATATTTTGATCCTTGGGGAAAGTTGTTCAGTATTACGGGCTGAATTCACCGTTAAAATTGTTTCAGTATATTTTGTTAGACCTTATACAACATGGAAGGGACATATACCCGCAATAAATCGTTGAAGGCACGTATAAGCCGTTGATTACAGCAGTTTTTAAGCTATGTTAGATATTATGCCTTTAGGCGGTCTGCAATTCTGTTAGCCAACACACGCGAAAAACAAACAAACATTGTACATACATACATACTATCACGTCTTTATCCCTAATGGGGCAGACAGAGCATTTTGGGTCTTGCGGTTCTATGCAGAGCCCAGGGCCGCAAGACCCAAAAGCCACTTTTAGCGTCATGGTGGGCGAGAAGATGGAAAATCAATCAATACAGTGATGAGTTGCTAGCCGCATCGCCTGTTAACATGATTTGCATTTTTGCCCATTCCCTCGATCGGCTTTTACGATCTGCGCGGGAAGAGAAGCAGCTGGTACATTCTAAGTTTTTTTTATTTCTTCCAGACCAGCATGGGAGACAAACAAACAACAAACAACAAACATTGTGACAATAAATAAAACAAAAAATAAATAATAAAACATAGAATGTTGGAGAAGTATTTACCTTAGAAACAAATGACGTAACAAAACTTTATTGGATACTTCGAAAACGCATAAAATGCATGTATATAATATATAGATGTATATATACGAGTATAAACCTTGACAGCAATCAAGGCCTCGAGAGATGACGAAATGATGACACTGTCAAGTCGTAAAATTGAATATAAATGTTTCATGATGTATAAGATATACACAAAGTCACGTCTATCCTTTGGGTGTCTTTCTTGGATTCCGTCCCCAAAGGGTAACGGGTTCCTATTATTAAGACTCTGCTTTCCGTCTGTCTGTCTGTCTCATCATGAACCGTGACAGTCAGACAGTGAAAATTTCCGCGTAACATTTATTAGTGCTATTTTTATTTTTCGTGTGTGTAAGTGACCAACACTGGTGTCAGATTCAAGCTGCATGAAGGCATCTGACATAGCTTGACGATTCTCAGACAATGATGACAGCCAGGACCATCGGCTTCTACGTGACTTCCGAAGCACGGGGAAGCTCGAGGAATATTCCCATGGTATAATAAAACAAGGTATTCTCTTCCCGTGACAGCTGATGACGTAGGTGGAACTTGACTACGTCATCAGTCTGATATGTTGCCACTGTGTGAAATTGAATTACCCGAGCGTAATACATTTTTGAACTTTATATACCAATTTCGAATTAATAATCCATTATATCAATATAAAAAATATTGAATTGATGAATCACTGAAATACTAAATAGCTAAGTTACTTAATATTCATGAACTAATTGAGAAAGTCCTTAAATTTACTGAAAAAAACAATCAGTGGCAACACTTTCATGACGTAGTCAAGTTCTATCTCGGGAAGAGAATACCTTGTTTTATTATACAATGCTAAAGCACTAGTAATGCGTACTCGTGCCAGGCCAGCGAGCTCTTTGTTTTATTAACCGACTTCAAAAGAAGGTTATCAATTGGACTGTATGTTTTTTTTAAATTATATTTTTGTTTGTATATTACGCGATATCTTCGTCAGCCGCTGACCGATTTTGATGATTCTTTTTGTATTTGAAAGCCTTTACTTCCAAATTGGTCCCATATTAATTTGGTGAAGACATGATAATGAACTTTGGAGATATGGAAGAAACTCTTGAAAGAAATAGAAGTCGGTTGTTTTTTTTTTTTTGTTAAAAATTTAATTAGTCCTATAAAAATGCCACACCTTCCAAAAGCTGACGAAACCAAATTAAGGATCCATTTTCCTCAATTAAGGTTGAAGACTAGAAGCCGACATTTAGTTAGGCTTCTTAAATAATGATTTAAAGTAATCGTTCTCTCATCCGAATATATTTAGTTGTGAACATAAAAGATAGCCTTGTGATGAAATGTCAGTCAGAAACCAATTGAATGATAATTGATCATTAGAAGATTATTTATATTAATTTAAGCTTAATTTTTAATTTAAGATCGTGACGAATTGATGAATTCCGCCTTTTTAGAAGTCTGATAATAAATTGAGTACTTTCCCGGATCAAACATAAATTATTTGGTACTGTTAATAATTTATCTGGCTCGATCCCCGGTCAGGGCAAGTTGAAAATAGCCATTTTTAAATTGTCCTGGGTCTTGGATGTCTATCTATATATGTATTTGTTATAAAATATAGTATCGTTGAGTTAGTATCCCATAACACAAGTCTAAAACTTACTTGGGGATAGCTCAATCAGTGTAATTTGTCGCTATATATATATATTTATTTATTTGTTAAAAAAATAAAACTTCGCAAAATAATGTCACTTGTCGTGATCATATCAACTTTCAACGTGATTTTAAATTTATTATTGAAGAAAAACTGATTTTTAAGAGCGCTATTTGATTTCAAAAAACTATGACATCATCTGCCTTTAAGTTCTTATACAGGGTGGCCAAATAACAGGTATACACTTTAGTTTTGTATTTTTATTCTATGAAATATAAAATATATCAATTGTATTCCTTGTTAAATATAATATTTAGGGTCGGCAGTTAAACATGGAAAATAATGTCAGACATGTCCACCTCTAGCAGCATCACAGATGGGAACCCTTTTCATCGCGTTTTTTATCACATTTTTACACATTTCCTACGTTATCTCAGTGACTGTGTCTCGAATATTTTGATTTAATTGCTGAAGGTTCATTGGCCTGTTAGCATAGACACGTCCCTTTAGATAGCCCCACAGAAAAAAGTCAGGAGCTGTTAAATCAGGCGATTTTAAGGAACCAATCAATGTCACCGTTTCTCGAAATTAATTGACCGGGAAACATTCTTTTTAATGTTTCGTTAAACGTTTTAATAATTAAAACACGTTTTTCCGTCGTAAAACGCTCCCTAATAAGTTTGCCGTATCTACACAAAGTAATATTCATGCAACAACTGTTATAATTACCGCCACAACAAAATGGCGGCAAAAAAAAAGTTGTATACCTCCAAGTTGGCCACCCTGTATTATAACTCGTCCATAGTTACGTACTTAATATTGTGTATGTGCTATCTTTTTCTATACAACGTATAAAAGACTTACTATAGTATAATAATAAAAAATAACAGTCAAATAACCGGCCAAGTGCGAGTCGGACTCGCACACTAAGGGTTCTGTACCATTATTTACAAAAAATGACGTTTGTTGTATGGGAGCCCCCTTAAATATTTATTTTATTCTCTTTTTAGTATTTGCTGCTATAGCGGCAATAGAAATATATAAATTGTGAAAATTTCAACTGTCTAGCTATATCGGTTCATAAGCTACAGCCTGGTGACAGACAGACATACGGATGGACGGTCAGCGGAGTCTTAGTAATAGGTTCCCGTTTGAGTACGGAACTCCAAAAGCAAAAAAACGACGGGTTGCACTCTGGGAGTGCCGGCAGAAGTGAAAACTTGAATATTAACGTTGTGCATTTTTGATATTTTGGAATGGTTAGGGAATAATTTTGCACGAATTGCTTTAATTATCAGTATAAAATATTTCAAATCTTTTCTGAACCACACTCTGTCACAAATGTCACAAGCATGACCAAATTCATTTTCAACAAAAGTATTTTCAAATACACAGCAGTATAGCCACTACACAGACGGTCGAGCCATCAGCTGTCACCATCCATGGATGCGCGTAGCACGCTGTAACATAAACACACACGAATATTCGCGCAAGCGCCCTGCGCCGTCTTACGAATTTTCGATCAGGCCACGTGTCCTGACGCGAGTTTAAGATTTTTTACCCATTCCAAAAAAAGTGCACAACGCCGCTAAAGAAGTTTTCACTTCAAAAATATCGGCATTTTCATATAAACATAGTGCGCAGCCGCCCGGGCAATTTGTACGAGAATATCGAACTTACTTTGGGGCTAACTCAATCAGTGTAATTTGTCCCTATATATTTATATTTATTTATATTTATCGAATTTATGTTAAAACTTATTTAAGAATGATTTGTCCTTGTAACTCATTTTTCTCTCTTTCCCCCACCAGGGTCAAAACCCGTACGGCAACCGCAACGAGCTCGAAGTAGACTTCGCCGAAATCCCATGGCAAGCGATGGTGCTCTTGCAAACTAATAGGAGCCTTCTGTGTGGAGGTGTCATCACCAGACCTGATGTGGTTGTCACTTCGGCGGCCTGTGTTGAAGGGTGAGTGATAAAACTGAATCTACAACTGCTTCGTACAGTTAATTGGATCTTTCTACATGTTAATTGATTCCTCTGGCTGCTCTGGCCAAATAGGGCTCTGGTGGCACAGAGGGGGTCGTGCTCCTGCAGTGGAGACCTTAAAGACCTAAATATGATAAAAAAATGACATGTTAATTGATTCTTCGTACACTTTAATTGGATCTTTCTGCAGGTTAATTGGATCTTTATACATGCTAATTGGATATTCGTACATTTTTGGTAGGTCTTCCTGTAGGTTGATTCAAATTCAAGTATAATATAGTATCATAGGATATTTATAATATCTCTTAATAATCGACACTGTTTTGTTGCACAATTGTTGACGTAAAATGATTACTTAAAGCTAATTTTTACTGCCGCTTAATAAAAATACCTAAAATAAAATATAATACATTGAATACAAACTAGAAGATACGAATAATTAAGATTTATCTAGTCATTGTGTTAACTACGTAAATTATGATTTTTTTATATAACACTTAACCCCCTTACACAGTGCAAGTTTCTTACTTGTAACATAGAAAAGGCCTTAGTAAGTCCGCCATTTGCATGTATTGTAATAAAGTAAAATAAATAAATAATATTAATACAACATGACTGGCATACATACTTACTATCACGTCTTTACCTGACCGGGGATCGAACCTGGGCCCACCCTAGCATGGTGACCAGGCCACAGAGTTCAACAACCTTACCCGACCATCTCTTTGCAGACTCAACGCCGGCGCCCTTAAAGTTAAGGGTGGAGAATGGAAACTCGGCATTGACGACGAACCCCTGCCCTTCCAAATCGTAGGAGTGAAACACATCCTTCGCCACCCCTTCTACAAGCGAGGCAGCCTGGCTTACGACGCCGCCATCTTAGTTCTGGACGAGAACCTTCGATTGGCTAACAACATCTACCCCATTTGTCTACCCGGGGCGAGGGACACGGTGGATGCGTTCTATAATGGAGCTGGAGAGTGCATTGTGACTGGATGGGGCAAGCAGGTGTTGCAAGGTTAGTGTCTTTTTTTTTCAAAAAAATTATATGTATGTTATTTTCCGAGTTTTTCAAAATCCATGATACAGATTAGATTAAAATAAACAAAATAAAATATAAATACTTAGTTAAAATAACAAAATAAAACAAAGAACTAGCTGTGTCCCGTGGTGGTACCTGCGCCTAAAGTAGCTGTGTTAATCCAGGGTGACAGCTTCCAGCATACAAAATTTAGATGGCGCCGATGTTCTGCAAACTTATCTCAATGGGTCAAGCCTTAAAGACTCGAGCACTTAACACTTTGTCACAGATATTAAAATAACAAACGTAAACTTGATAAAACTAGTAGTTCGCCACGAACTTAGACCTCGCGAATATTGTAAACTTGATAAAAAAAACATTATGTTCATCAAAGTTTTGGAGAAAAATTTGACAACGAGATAGATTTAGCAACCGGCGCGTTGATGTCTTATGTTCAGGAATTAAAAAAATATAAAATTCCTCGGAATCATATAGTTGAAGTTATTTGAAAGCGGGATTCCTTGCTGTGTTTTATGAAAATCGGTTCAGCAGTTTAAAAAGTTATTGGGGTTAACGCTTAAAACTCGTTTTTTTTAAATATACATAGGGCGTAACGGAATACACTAAAAATATTTCAAGGGTGGTTCCATTTTCAACGTATTTTTAGATTTGCTAACGCAGAAAAACTGATAGTAAGAATGCTATTTGACTTTTAAAAAAGCATGACGTCACAAGCATGGTTTCATACATAGAAGTAGAATTTTTGAAGTGAAAACTTCTTTAGCGGCGTTGTGCACTTTTATTTGGAATGGGTAAAAAATGTTAAACTCGCGTCAGGACACGTGACCTGATCGAAAATTCGTAAGACGGATGGAGAGTAGACAGCTGGCGCGGCGTAGGAGAGGGAGTATCCCCCTCTCTTTCTACGGCGCGGCGAAAATGTATGCCTGCGCCTGCTGTTTCGTATATCAAAAATGCACAACGTTAATATTCAAGTTTTCACTTCTGCCGGCACTCCCAGAGTGCAACCCGTCGTTTTTTTTTACTACGTAAAAAGAGCACACTAGCCGAGTGCGACAGATTATATGATAAGTGTCATCTTCATAACAGCAAAAGAGATAGCATCAATTTGACAATGAGACAAGTTTTCATACAAAACATGTCACCCATTGTCACCCTGGCTCGAACATCGTTACACGAAAATTTGATTTTCCAAATTGTAAACTGTGTTAATTTATAAGTTATCTTATACTGGAAAGATGGTATCGTACTGCTTTACCCATAGTTTGTGTAGTAGGTACAAATACAACCCATAAAAAGTTACACAGAAATATTTCGTTTCTGGTCACATTTTACAATACTCTATATCCATCTTATACCTTCTAAATCTATGGTTTCATACGAATTTCAAAATGTTTGTTTTGACGTTTAGTAAAAAGTGTCTGATTTGACTTATAATGTCATCAAGCGGATTATCATACACAATTTATGTGACATTATTATAACAATATAAACTTAAAAAGCACATTAACCTCTTTATGTGCTGTCGAGTAAAATAAATACATCCATCAATCATCGACGAGGTGATGACCTTACTTAGACTTGAACCGTCTTATTATGAAACGCGGACTAACTTTGTTACTAGGTTTAAACCATTATCCGACCGAATAAAATTGACATCTTGTAAAATGTAAGTGTCTCAACTTAAAAATGTCAGCTTGATTTGGTCAGATAATAGTTTAAACCTAATAACAAAATTAGTCTGTGTTTAAAATTAAAACGGGAAATGTTTAGCTTATTAGGGTTCACAGAAAAAGTTTAAAAAAAAATGGAAAATGGTGATGGGTTGCTAGGAGGTGACGTGATTCATTGTTTCGCCCATTCACTCGATTGAAGTGCTATTTTCAAAACGCAGAGTTACCTATACGAATGGTTTTTCCATACTTACAAAAACAAAGTTGATCCCTTGACGGTTGAACAAAATTTTCTTCACCGACTATTAGACTAAAAATCTCTTCATCTTTTAACGGTTCCACAAATATTAGTGACTAGAGGCAGCGCGCGGCTTCGCCCGCGTTAACCACTCGAGTGAAGTCGCGGGCGTGATGCAATATAGTCTATAGCCTTCCTCGTTATACGACCTATCTAATACCGAAAGAATTTTTCAAATCGGACCAGTGGTTCCTGAGATTAGCGCGTTCAAACAAACAAACAAACAAACTCTTCAGCTTTATATATAAGTATGGATACTATTCATCCAAATTGAATAGTTACGAAACACGACCGTCAGGATTGTCATATATCAGTCCATTTCATTGTAAGCGTAGGACTGTCCGCTCGGAGAGATATCCAACACATGCAACGTGGAAGGGACATAGATACCCGTAATAAATCGAACCACGGGCTGCACTAGATCACTATAGTATAATGAGATAAAATAATAGTCAAAACACATAACTACATTTCAACATTCCCAATATAAATATATAAATAATAAGTACCTGGGCGACCGAGCTTTGCTCGGGTACATCTCAAACAATGACTACATTTTTATAAACTTGTCTAAAAACAATACAAAATAAAAAACTATATTTAAATTTGAACATAAAAAAAAATTAGCGATCATATTCTGCGTGAAAAGAAAAACGCGTGAAAACTCGAAAACACGCGTTTTCCCAAACATAAGACTAATTTAGTTCGATTGTTTACCCTCGAAAACCCCCATATACCAATTTTCAGCTAAATCGTTAGAGCCGTTTTAGAGATCACAGAAATTTATAAATATATATATATAAACAAGAATTGCTCGTTTAAAGGTATAAGATAAGATAAGATAAAAGCTTGTTTTAAATAATATTTTTTAAATTAATTACTTGTTTCTTTTGAACTGAGAACTACAACAATGATATCAAATTACACCATATGTTTAACACACAGATGTAGATATACAATATATGTGATCTTACCTACCTTATATGTCACACCTCATCCCGCCATATTTAGCAAACGAACTGTAGTTTTTTAAAGATAATCCTCTGTACTAAGTCGAATTTATTGGTTTAAACTTTTAATCCAATTCTGTACGGCGTGTTACCAACTGCTGAGAAGTCTGTGGTAACCAAAGACAATATCACGTCTTTATCCTTAACTAGGCAGATAGAGCATTTTGGGTCTTGAAGAGGCCAAGGCCCAAGACTGAAAGGCCACTTCAACAATCAATCAACTGCCTCCGTTATGTAGTGGTTAGAGCGTTCGACTCATACCCGGAGGTCGCGGGTTCGATTACCGGCGGGGGCAACGACTTTGTGTTGTTGTCCTAGTTTGGTTAGGACATTCTAGGCTGATCACCTAATTGTCTGATAAGTAAGATGAACCGTGCTTCGGAGGGCACGTTAAGCCGTCGACCCCGGTCACTGTCTTTGACATTGGTCGTTACCTAAAAGCCATGTCAGAGGCCTTTAAGGCGGTTTAAAAACTGACACTAGTGTTAGTCACTAACACACACGATAAGAAGAAGAAGAAGCGTGATGGTGGGCGAGAAGGTAAAAAATGAAATAAAAATAGCGATAGGTTTCTATCCGCAAAGCCTATCATGATTAGAATTGCCCATTCCCTCGATCGGCTTTTCGATCTGCGCGGGGAGAGAAGCAGCGGGTACATCCTAAGTTTTTCTTTTCTTCCAGACCAGTATGGAAACATGACACTTACGCACGCGACATTGTTCAAACCACAAAAAAAGTACTATTCCTCACGTACAGAAGTCTTCCTCAGCAAAGGAACTCAAAGAAATGTCTACTCAACGTCGTTAGCGATATGGTTTAATTTAGCTCGCGTCAGAACTCGGCACCTCTTCGTTTAGATACCTAGAAGTGCATTGCAAGCCAATTTTATTATCATTACTCTAGACATACGATTCGATACGTGGTCGCCGCGCGCATTGTAATAATGTAGATATATTTTCGATACCTAAACGGGGAGTGACACAGGCCTGACCGAACCTAGATTTTTTTACGTTTCAAAAAGAGAAAATGAAATTTATAATAGAGCCAAATATACAAACTGCATCATTTTTATATCCAAATACAGACGCATATAATTGTCTATACACCAATATAAAGCGTTTTATATTATTATGACATCTTAGCATGCGCATGAGAATGAAAAGCTTTTTGTCAGTAGGGCCTCTCCTTTTTATTATCTATATTAACGATCTTCCTATGAATATTAAACATAGTATAACATTATTCGCTGATGATAGTACAGTAACAGTTAAATGCACGGACAAAAAATCATATAAATTCGACGTTAACTCGACATTAGCCTCAATAATAACATGGCTCGATAATAATAATTTAAAAATAAACCTTGATAAAACTAACATTATGCATTTTACTCAAAGACCTAAAAAGGCGAATAATTTTAACTTAGAATACCAGGGCAATATTGTATCTAATGTTCCATCTACTCGATTTCTGGGAATAATAATCGACTGTAGGTTAAAATGGAAAGAACAAATTGAAAGTCTTTGTAAACGGATTAGTAGTTCATCTTATGCCCTATATAGGTTATCTAATGAAGTAAATACTGATACACTAATAACTGCATACTATGGCCTTGTTGAATCAGTCCCTAGATACGGTATAATTTTTTGGGGAAATTCCACCGATAAAGATATAGTATTTAAAATGCAAAAGCGCTGTATTCGAGCAATGTTCGGACTACAAATTACAGATAGTTGTGAACCGCTTTTTAAAAAACATAAGATTCTAACATTTCCGTCATTATATATAATAGAAACAGCTATATTTGTAAAAAGTAATCCTCACCTGTTTCCTAAGTTATCTGATAGAGTAGAAAGAAACCGACGTGAAGACAAATTGTGCATACATCCATCCAAAACTGCTTTATTACATGATAGTGTATTAGGTATGGCACCGATAATATATAATAAAATACCAAAACAATATAAAGAATTCAATGTTACTTTGTTTAAGAAAAAATTTAAGTCATTTTTGATAGACAAATGTTATTATAGTATTAAGGATTTCTTATCTGATAAATTGTGAATTGATTTTAGTTTATATATAAGGTCCATAGATTAAGTATATTATTATAGTATAGTTATATAGGTAGCATAGGTATAGATGATAGCCTTTCTGACCACATTTGCACACCGGTGATGGTAAACATGATTGGACGAAATTGAATGTACTAATATCTTGTAACACATGTTTGGCAAATAAATTATCTTTATCTTTTTTATCTTTTTATCTTTCACGCAAAATACGCTACTTTCCAACAAGTCAAATCAGATACTTTTTTCTTAACGTCAAAACAAACAGTTTCTATGGGATTTTGTATGAAATACAGGCAGATGACGTCATAGATTTTTGGAGTCAAATAGCGCTCTTATTATCAGTTTTTCTGCAATAATAAATTTAAAATCACGTTAAAATGGATTTCTTCAAAGACAAGTGACATTATTTTGCGACGTTTTATTTTGTTATCAATACAAAATAATTTATTTTTGACTTAGGAAAGTACCCAATTGCATTCTATTTTTTCGTACCAAGAATACAAATTGGAGGTGTGGTAGTGATTTCTCCAATTAGGAATACGTATATTATATATGTAAATTTATTATATGTATAGATTCCCATGGAAAATTTTTGTTTTGACGTTTAGAAAAATCTCTAAGATCTTTTGAAATTACCACAAATCAAGAGAATACGACCTTACGCCATCCGCTAATCGAACTCAAAGTCATTGCATTGAATTTACATAAATCGATTTCCTTCTTACGTCATTTGGAAGAATAATCTTTTAGGATATCTTGAGACCCAAATAATCTTTTAGTTGTTTTATAAAACTATCTTCCATTTGTCCCATGCTGGTCTGGGAGAAATAAAAAAAACTTAGAATGTACCAGCTGCTTCTCTTCCCACGCAGATCGTAAAAGCCGATCGAGGGCATGGGCAAAAATGCAAATCATGTTAACAGGCGATGCGGCTAGTAGCCCATCACTGTATTGATTGCTTTTCCATCTTCTCGCCCACCATGACGCTAAAAGTGGCTTTTGGGTCTTGCGGCCCTGGGCTCTGCATAGAACCGCAAGACCCAAAATGCTCTGTCTGCCCCATTAGGGATAAAGACGTGATAGTATGAATGTATGTATGTATAAAACTATCTAACTATCCAAGCCATGTGGTTTCCGGCAGAGAAGAATAGGGCCAAGTCTTCCCGCGGATGACATAGAAGGCGACTTAGGAAATAGAAGCTATACAAAAATTCTATGTCTATGAGCTAAAGAAAGCTTATAAACACCAGTGGGACCTCTCCAACCCATCCAGCGAGGAGAGTGTAAGCCAAGTCCTCTGGATGCTCTAGCCAAGTATGGCTCTGGTAGTACAGAGAGGGTCGTGCTCCTGCAGTGAAGACCAAAAGACCTGATGATGATGATAAAACTAACTCTAGACTTCCTTTGCCTCTTATTTCTTTTATTTTTACCTCCTTTATGTCTATTAAAAAATCATCATGTCTTTAGGTATCCTACCTAGAATTAATAGTTTATAGTAGTTTTCGTTCCTCTCCAACAAGTGACAAAACCTCTTCATTGGTTTTCTTTTCTGTCCAGCTAATGCCTTAAAAGTATGTAAAGGAGTTGTCTTTGGATAGAGGGAGATAGAAGACATCGGTTGCTCCAGCTTTATAATATACTAGAGGCATCACGCGGCTTCGCCCGCGTTAACCACTCGAGTGAAGTCGCGGGCGTGATGCAATATAGCCTATAGCCTTCCTTGATAAACGACCTATCTAATACCGAAAGAATTTTTCAAATCGGACCAGTGGTTTCTGAGATTAGCGCGTTTAAACAAACAAACAAACAAAGAAACAAACTCTTCAGCTTTATATATTAGTATGGAAGTATGGATTGATTTCATGGAGCCATCTATTATTTGTCAGGTAAATTACAAAACCCCGTATTTTAAGCAGATCCAATTTTTATGAAACATGGCTAAGAACCATCGCAAGGGAAATTGCTTTCACTAAAAAAAACGACGGGTTGCACTCTGGGAGTGCCGGCAGAAGTGAAAACTTGAATATTAACGTTGTGCATTTTTGATATTTTGGAATGGTTAGGGAATAATTTTGCACGAATTGCTTTAATTATCAGTATAAAATATTTCAAATCTTTTCTGAACCACAGTCTGTCACAAATGTCACAAGCATGACACATTACACACACGAACGTAACGTAACATAAACACACACGAACATTCGCGCAAGCGCCCTGCGCCGTCTTACAAATTTTCGATCAGGACACGTGGTCCTGACGCGAGTTTAAGATTTTTTACCCATTCCAAAAAAAGTGCACAACGCCGCTAAAGAAGTTTTCACTTCAAAAATCCGCAGCGAAATTGCTCCATCTGTTCGAGCGCTATGATGTCACATACAGACACACAGACAGACAGAAAGACTAGGGTCAAACATACAACCCACCTCTTTTTTGTGGCGTTAAAAACCCAAACAAGCAGCTTACGATACGCTCTTCGTCTCGACATTGACCTACAAATGATAAACTTTCCATTTCACTTTGTTTACCGTCTGATAACAAGTGTGCGGGACGTAAGAGACGAGCACGGGATACACATAAACACACATACATCATTTTTTAACAACCGAACAAATTTTTAGAGCACGTTCAATCTTTGAAGAAAAAAAATTTTTGAAAGATCAATACCCGTGTCAATACACACCGATTAACATCTCATAATCTATTCTCAAGATTAATTTCAAATATTTTTTCAAGATTTTTGAAGTGAAACCTTCTTTAGCGGCGTTGTGCACTTTTTTTGGAATGGGTAAAGAATGTTAAACTCGCGTCAGGACACGTGACCTGATCGAAAATTCGTAAGACGGATGGAGAGTAGACAGCTGGCGCGGCGTAGGAGAGGGAGTATCCCCCTCTCTTGCTACGGCGCGGCGAAAATGTATGCCTGCGCCTGCTGTTTCGTTTAGGCGGCGCAGGGCGCTTGCGCGAATGTTCGTGTGTGTTGCATTTTTACAACGTTAATATTCAAGTTTTCACTTCTGCCGGCACTCCCAGAATGCAACCCGTCGTTTTTTTTTACGACTTTTTTGTCATAATAAATATACATACCCCTACCAAATTACAGCTTTCTAGTACTTATAGTCTCCGAGTAAAACCGCGGACGGACAGACAGACAGACAGACAGATAGACAGACATTGCAAAACTATTCATGCGACGACGAACGACATAATGAATCATCTTAATAAGCGATGTGGCTAACGATGGCAACCCATCACTATTATGGTCATTGGGTCTTACGGTATATATTTTTTTTTTAATAATATAAGTATTTTTATTCGCGTAAATTAATAAAATGAACAAGAAAATTAACTAAAACTAGACTAATAAATTAAATTACTTATAAATAAATAAGCCCTGGCAAATTGTTGCCCCGTGGTAACGTGCCTAAAAGGCTGGCAGCATTGCCACGCTGTATACCAATTATATAATATATCAATTTATATTTCGGGAAAGATTTTAAAATGTTAAAAATCGGCGTAATGCTAAGATGGGTCGGTGTTATAAGATAAATGTAAACAGATTTGAAATATAATTAAATCGAAGGTCAGATTCTGACATGTCATTACTTTTGGGTTCGTCAGTCAGTATCGCTTCGTCCATCTATCATAGTTGTATGTCTGTATGTTACGACACCGCACACTTGAGTGGCGATGACATTTGAACGAAAGATGACCAAGTTAGTCATTTATACATATAGTAAAACAGTAAAAAATATCTGCCTGGTTGTACACGCTAATCTCCGGAAATACTGGACGGATTCGAATGATACTTCTTTGTTAATATAGCTGTTAAGCCTGGGCAACATATAGGGTATAATTGATTTTGGTAAATGGAGCACCTGATGCAGGACCGTTATGGTCCAGCTAAACTATAAGAAATATAAAAATGACGCCTTAGCAAAAGTTGTTCAGCCTGATGAGCATTTTCCAGAGACATAGAGTTCTTCGGCGGGCTTCGACTAGTAATAAATATATAGGGACAAATTACACTGACTGAGCTAGCCCCAAAGTAAGTTCGAGATTTGTGTTATGGAATATTAACTCAACGATACTATACTTTATAACAAATACATATATAAATAGTCATCGATATAATTTCATTTTAAGATATATCAACGAAAACCCCTATTATCATCATTTCAGCCGTATAACGTCCACTGCTCGACATAGGCCTCTCCCAAGGATTTCTAAAATGACCGATCTAGAGCGGCCTGCATCCAGTGCTTTCCAGCGAAAGCACTGGATGCAGGCCGTTTTAGTCAGGTCGTCTGTTCTAAGCAGAAAGCCAGGACCGCAAGACCCAAATGCCATTTTTAGAATCAAAATAGTGATGAGTTGCTTGCCGGATATAAATGAGACATGACATAAGAATTTTACAGACGTTATGACCAAAGTAATTATGTAAATTAACACTAAAAACAGTTGATTTACGAACAGAACTAATGTTCTAAGCAAATACATTGTATGAAAAGATATAACATCACATTAAACAAACACATCCTATAATAAATCTTAAACAATAGGTAGATATGCCTACGAAAGGATAAGCCACGTTTAATATATGTTTTTTGTATACAAATTAGTTATTTACTTAGACACCATAAACGGCACGACAACTTTATAAACAAGTTTCTCATCATTTCAGCCGCTTAACGACCACTAGTGGACATAAACCTCTCCCAAAGATTTCCGAAATGACCTCAGTGGCGTAGTGGTCGCCATGCTAGTCCGCCACCCAGAGGATCCGGGTTCGATCCCCCGGCAAATTGGAAAATTGCCATTTTCAAATTGTCCTGGGCCTTGGATGTTATAAAATATAGTATCGTTGAGTTGGTATCCTATAACACAGTCTCTAACTTACTTTTGGGCTAGCTCAATCTGTGTGATTTGTCCCTATATATTTATTTATTATTTATTAATGAAATTATCGATCTAAAGCAGCCTGCATTCAGTGCCTTCCAGTGACCTTGGTCAGGTCGTCAGACCACCTTGTGGGTGTTTGCCCTACTGGCAAACAAGTATATATGCCAAGCAAAATAAAAATACCCCGACTTCAAAGCGTTTACCCCATAACTTTTGAACCGCTGAACGGATTTCCGTCAAACATAGCTAGGAATCACCGCAAGGAAACTTGCTTTTGTCATTCCGAGAGTCCCGTTTTTACCCTTTGGGTACGGAACCCAAAAAATAAAATAAAACATCGTGACGAAAGATAACCTCCTCTTTCTTTAAGTCGGTTAAATATGGGGAGACACGGAAAATCCTCTACCGACAAGAACCTAGTTCCTATATTGCGTTTTGTATGCAAATTAGCCTAAAGGCCATAGTATCAATGTCTTCACGGCTTTTAAAGTGTTTATCGATAGATATAACCTTAGGAATTATACAATATAACATAACAGCAATTAATTGTATAATTTTTATAAGGAAACAACAAGGAAATATAATAATTTTAGCTTTTGACGTCCCCAATGGCGTAACGGTTAAGTCTGAAGGTTCTAGGTTCGATACCCAGCCAGGACTAGTTAGAAAATTAATATCTGGTAAATATACTGAAATTATTTCAAGAGTAGATACAGTCCATGGACTGAACAACTTTCCCCAAGGACATACTCGTATATCGGAATATAAAAAAAACGAGAGGTAAAAAGTACCCGTAACCAAAGGGCATGTATAAAGAGATTGATGAGTTTAGATGAAGCAAAAGAGGTTTGTCAGGATCGTAGCAAGTGGAGGTCCATATTCTCTGCCTACCCCTGCGGGAAACAGGCGTGATATTATATATGTATGTATGTATGAAAAAAAACATCGATTTGTAGAGAAAGTCAGATCAGTTGACCGGTAACTTGTATGGGAGGTCGAAAGTTATTTTTCATATTTCGATATAAAATATCGAAATATGTTCCTACGGGGAACATAGTATTTATTTCTAGGAACAAAATATATTCCTAGGGAAAAGTTGTTCAGTAACATGGATTGACTTCCATCCTTAAAATAGTTTCAGTGTATTTCGTTACACCCTGAAAAGAAACTCAGATCAGCTAATGAAAGACAAAAAAAATCGTTTTTCGCTATTAGTTTCTTGGGGAAAGTTGTTCAGTACTATGTACTGAATCCACCCTTAAAATAGTTCTAGTAAATCTTGATAGACGTGTATATCTTTACATTTTTTTTAATGCCACCGTGTGGTTTTCGGCAGAGTAGAATAGAACCACTCCAAGACCTCCCGTAGATGTCGTAGAAGGCGACTTAGGAAATACAAGCTAAATAAAGCTTTTAATCATCAATGAGACCACTCCAACCCGTCTGGCCAGCGTGGAGAGTGTAGGCCAAGTCCTCTGACTGCTCTGGCCAAGTATGGCTCCGGTAGTACAGAGAGGGTCGTGCTCCTGCAGTGGAGACTAATAGACCTGATGATGATGATGATGATAAATGGCCTGGGGTTTAATTTATTACGGGTATGTCCCTTCCACGTTGCATATTTTTGAAATAAGTAATACCGTGTAATACCTTTATAGTTATCTTATACCTTTAAACGAGCAATTCTTGTATATTTATTTATTTATATATATATTTCTGTGATCTCGAAAACGGCTCTAACGATTTCCCTGAAAATTGGTATATGGGGGTTTTCGGGGGTAAACAATCGATCTAGATTAGTTTAGTGTTTTCGAGTTTTCATGCGTTTTTCTTTCCACGGAAAATATGGTCGCTAAATTCGTCCCGCCGGGCGCCATCCGTCTGGCTCAGCGGTTAAAAGACGCGGACTGCTAGAGTGTTACGGGTTCGAATCCCACTCGGTGACTTACTTTTGTTTTTTTTTATGTTCAAGTTTAAGTATATATAATTTTTGAAAATTTTATTGTTTAAAAAATGTAGTTAATGTTTGAGATGTAACCGAGCAAAGCTCGGTCGCCCAGGTACAATATTTAAAAAGTGCATGATCAGAAACAAGGGAATGCCCATCAAAAGTGAAATTGTTTAACACATACCGGTTTGTCTGCATCGCGGCTTATGCAACCACTATTTTGGCTCTGTCAAGTCCGCTTTATGTGTATAGGACCCAATTGACACACATTCTTGACCCATAATAAAAAAATAGAGATATACATACATACATACTATCACGTCTTTATCCCTAAAGGGGCAGACAGAGCATTTTGGGTCTTGCGATTCTATGCAGAGCCCAGGACCGCAAGACCCAAAAGCCACTTTTAGCGTCATGGTGGGCGAGAAGATGGAAAAGCAATCAAAACAGTGATGGGTTGCTAGCCGCATCACCTGTTAACATGATTTGCATTTTTGCCCATTCCCTCGATCGGCTTTTACGATCTGCGTGGGAAGAGAAGCAGCTGGTACATTCTAAGTTTTTTTTTATTTCTCCCAGAACAGCATGGGAGATATACAGGGTAAAAATATATACTAGAACTATTTAAGGGTGATTCAGTACATTAAATAAATAAATACATATATAGCGACAAATTACACTGATTGAGCTAGCCCCAAAGTAAGCTCGAGACTTGTGTTATGGGATACTAACTCAACGATACTATATTTTATAACAAATACATATATAGATAAACATCCAAGACCCAGCACAATTTGAAAAAGGCCATTTTCCAACTTGCCCTGACCGGGAATCGAACCCGGGACCTCTGGGTGGCGGACTAGCATGGTGACCACTACGCCACGGAGATCGTCATAATTCATAATTTCACATTGTACTAAACAATTTACCCCAAGAAAAGGGGCTAGACGGAAAAAAATAAGACCAATAGTTGTAACGACACTTTTTGCTATAGTTGTAAGCCGTGCGGCGTGCGCGTGTTTCTCTGTCTGTCTCTCTCTCTCCTAATTAATTGAAAGGAACTTCGTTCCACCCGGGTGTCTTTGACACCTCTTAAGTTAAGCTATTGCATAGCTTCTATCGCGGGCCTTGAGCGCGGGGACCGAATCCAGAAATTCCGTAACGAAAAAACCTCACGCTTCCCACTCCGCCTACCATGTAGGTTGCCGCTTCGTCTTCGTTTCGTCGTCGTGGTTTGCGACGTTGCCGTCCTTCCTTGTTTGCAATAGCTTTACCGCGGCAGTCCCCGAGTGCCACACGTCTTTTTTTATATATTTAAATAGCTAATACACATTTGACCGGTTAATTCACATTAAGGAAGTTTCCTGGGTCAAAGATAAATTATTTGGTAATATTAATAGAATAAATCGCCACAAAATATTGTCACACGTCATTGATCATATCCATTTTCAACGTGATTTTAATTTATTACCGCGGAAAAATTTGACTCCAAGAAACTATGAAGTCATTGTCTATATTTCATACAAATCTCGTAAAATATATTTGTTTTGACGTTTAGAAAAAACGTATCTGAATTAAGTTATTACCCGAAGAGTTGACACCTGGACGGGATCTTCTTCTTCTTCTTATCGTGTGTGTTAGTGACTAACACTAGTGTCAGAGTTTTTAAACCGCCTTAAAGGCCTCTGACATGGTTTTTAGGTAACGACCAATGTCAAGGACAGTGACCGGGACCGACGGCTTAACGTGCCCTCCGAAGCACGGATCATCTTACTTATCAGACAATCAGGTGATCAGAGAGAACACAAAGTCGTTGCCTCCGCTGGGAATCGAACCCGCGACCTCCGGGTAAGAGCCGAACGCTTTAACCACTACACCACGAAGGCAGTTAAGTAGTTAAGTAAGAGGGAGGAGGCACTGGACGGGATCTGCCCTGGTGTACTTGGAAGTTGCTCAATAAACTGCGAACTCAAGTAGAACGTTGTGGAGAGCTTTTGTCCAGGTGGAAAATGATACATAACTCAGGGAAGGCGGTGGAAGGCGAGTGTGGTTCCTCTCCACAAACTATGGCGCACCTGATTTCCTGTCCCGGGTGCCCTACCACCTGCACCCTGGATGATTTACTTCAGGCTAACGATAAAGCCGTTGAAGTGGCCTATTACTGGGCTTATTTTTTTTAATTTTTTTTTTTCTTATGACACGCTTAACAAATGGTCGCCATAATTATACAATATATATAAAATAGAATACCATAGCTAGGCAACAACTCTTTAACAAGTGCATACAGCCAGACACTATTTAAAAACCATGAGAGAGCAAGTAAAATAAAATCATTTAAAATATGCAAAGAATACAAAAAATTGCAACAGCTTGGGCTGATCAAATATAAAAGAAAAAATCCATCGACACGCAAAGAGGAATCAAGTTATTAGAAACTTCCTTTTTAGCGGGCCTAAATCTTCAACCTACAGCCTCCTTTCGGCCTCAGTCTTAAAATTCGCAATTCGACAGTTTAAATAATTAACGCACGAAACTAAACAACAGAGTTTGTTCAAATACACTTATTTGTTCAATGTAAAGTTCACGGCTACATGACAGTTAAAAAATGGGCAAGCGTGAATTAGGCTCGCTCGCTGAGTTCCGTATCAAGAAATCTATGTTTTGTACTTTTTGTAGCAAAGATCCTTCAGATGATTTTTTTATCAAATCCCAAAAAAGAAGGAATTCGTTGCTTTTTTTTATTTTTATGTATATTTATAATAGACGCAGGGGTAGACCACGAAATAGATGGCGGGACGACATAGACTCTTTCATGAGTGGATGGCAGCATAATACTCAGAATAGGGACGTGTGGAAAGTACAGGGGGAGGCCTTTGCCCAGCAGTGAGACACTAGCACAAACTAATAAAAAAATGTACATTTATGTTCACTGATTATTCGAATACACCTGGACCTATTTAGGAAATTCTAAAAAGGGCATACTTATTAGGTAGTGCCATATAAATTTTATCAAAATCGGTTTTGTAGTTTGAAGGTCAAGTCGGTTTTTAGTTTTGAAAAATTATTGTAAACCTTTTGAGATCCGCCCATACCAGACACTAGTAAAACAATGAAGCCGCATCATATGATGCCGTACGGATCTTAACCGGAATAAATTATTTTATGACAATATTGATAACGGACCGAAAGGCCGCTAAAGAAAGATGAAAGAATTTGTCATTGTTTTTTATTGTTTAGAATTCTTTTTAGAAGTTTTTCTCATTAACATACTGTGTTGGTACTTATGATAATAAAATGACGTGACGAAAGAAAGATAATAGATATGACAGACACGGGCAAAGTGTCTTTGCTAAGGTTCCATTTACCATTTCAGTACAGAACCCAAAAAATTACGCAAGTCATACAATATTATTATTTACTAATTACATACATTGCTGTTTAGTTATTTCTAATTTTACTACTAGTAAAGATTGATGTATTATTGATTTAGTTGCTTTGGCGACCTCCGTGGCGTAGTGGTCACCATGCTAGTCCGCCACAGAGGCCCCGGGTTCGATCCCCGGTCAGGGCAAGTTGGAAAATGGCTTTATTAAATTGTACTGGGTCTTGGATGTTTATCTATATATGTTTTTGTTATAAAATATAGTATCGTTGAGTTAGTATCCCATAACACAAGTCTCGAACTTACTTTGGGGCTAGCTCAATTAGGGTGATTTGTCCCTATATATTTATTTATTTATTTATATATAGATTTTAAGTATATGATACCATCTAGTGATAAGTGACGGAACAACATTCTCCAATCGACGTTAAGTGGAATTGATATTCGAGGCGGCATCTATTATTTGCCAGCTAAATTGTATAAAAACCCCGACTTTCAAGCGTTAAACCCCTAACCTTGCTAAACCGATTTTCATCAAACACAGCTAAGAACCACTGCAAGGGAACTTGCTTTTACGTAAAAATTCGCATCGAAATCGGTCCATCCGTTTGAGAGTTACAATGCCACAGACAGATATTAGCCTCATTTTTTCAGGAGTTAAATAGTTAAATAATAAAAACCTACATACTAAACAGTGATGATATGTTTTATTATCATATACATATTATATTTGCGACCTTAAGAATTACATAACAGTCCTATGACCTCCGTAACATATATGTATACATATATACATATTAGATGTGTAAACAAAAAAATGGTTCCGCATTCTAGTATTAGGTCACAAAATTTAAATAAAATTAGTTTAATTTAAAAACAGCTTATTTTATGTTTCAAAAACAAAAAACTGCTATAGATACTTATATTAAACACTACCCGATGACCGCGACTTCATTCGCGTGGACTTTATAAAATGCTTATCAGGCAGAAAAACTTTTGCTAAGCAGTCATTTCTATATTTCTTATAGTTAAGCTGGACCATTATGGTTCTGCATCAGGTGTTTCATTTACCAAAATAGATTATACCCTATATGATGCCTAGGCTTGACAGCTATTTCGAAAGGCTCTTATAAACTATAGCGTTGGATCATCGAACTATCCAAGGATTGGTTCTGGTCTACCCTTTGGTTGCGGAGGTCAGACGGCAGTCGCTCTGTGTAAACCAGTAACCTCGTCAAATCTCCTAGGTTAGGTAGCGGACCCCGGGCTCTGAAGCTTTACTGCTGAGGATGCAACCGGTAAAATACACTCAGATGATGATGACTATGTTATAAATAAATGCAGCAATTTATAAATTTTAACCAACTTCAAAAAAGGAAAACGTTATCATTATCAATTTGACGTATGTTTTTTTTTTGTATGTATGTAACGCGATATGTTCGTCAGCCGTAGACCGATTTTGATGATTATTTTTTTATTTGAAAGCCCTTACTCCCAAGTTGATCCCATATTAATTTGGTGAAGACATGATAAAGAACTTTGGAGATACGGAAGAAACTCGTGAAAGAAATTGAAGTAGGTTGTTTTTTGCAAAAATTTAATTATAGTATAGCATATGCTATTAGGTAGCGGTCCTCGGGCGGTAGCGGCATTAGCATTAGCTTAGTTCGCTACCTAACAGCAATAATCTGCTGAGAATTAAAATAAAATTGATTTTATTTTTTTATAAATAATTTTTTTTTTTCTTTCATATCCGGTTCAAAAACATAGACAACATTTAATAAACGTATAGAACTCGCAACCTTACGTTACGATTTTCGCAAGAGACGACAATTCGGCAATAGTTCACACTTGTGTCAAATAGCCGCAAGGCCTCGTCATGCTAAATGAGTTTAATTTGGAAAGTTGCGTTATCATTTCGGTTGTGATGTCCACTGCTGGACATATGCCCAATGGCGGGAGCGGTTACGAAATTGGGTAGTATCCAGGGTCAAAAATTAATTATTTTGTACTGTTAAAGAAATAAAATGTCACATAATTAAATTTTTAACAAAATAACAACCGACTTCAATTTATTTCAGGAGTTTCTTCCATATCTCCAAAGATCTTCATCATGACTTCACCAAATTAATATGGGACCATCTTGGGAGTAAGGGCTTTCAAATAAAAAAAGAATCATCAAAAACGGTTCACGGTTGACGAAGATATCGCGTCACATACATACAAAAAGAAAACATACAATCGAATTGATAACCTCCTCCATTTTGAAGTCAGTTAAAAATAATGTCACTTGTCATGTCATGATATATATACATATTATCCACGTGATTTTATATTTATTATTGCAGAATAACTGATATAAAGAACGCTATTTGACTCTTAGATACGATGACGTCATCTGCCTGTATTTCATACAAATCCCTAAAGGGTTTGTTTTGACGTTTAGAAAAAGTATCTGATTTGACTTGTTGGAAAATAGCGGATTGCCGATAAAGGTCGAAAGTTTCTGTCATTTCTCAACCGATTCTCGCGAAATGTTGTGAGAAGATTCGAGAATTATATAGATATTGTCGATTCATTTTTTTGGAGTATTTTTAAAATGGCGGAAATAGGGGGTTGATATCTTTAAAAATTGTACGACAGTTGTCAAGCTATGTCAGATGCCTTTAGGCAGCCTGAAAAATCTGACACCAGCGTTGGCCACTTACAGACGAAAAACAACAAACAAACATTATACTCACACTACATTACCCAAACAAGTAAACAACGTAGCGACATCTTTGTTGCAAACTAATCAATTCCAAAAACTAATTGAATTGAAATCTGAGACTCATTCTACGCAAAATTCTAATGGCACTCGGAAAGGTTAAGTTGTTTTGTAATTGTAAACATTCGTTGGGGACGGTAAAATATTAATTTTATTTCTTATTTCGCAATTTTGCGTAGAATCTGGATTCTTTGCGTGGTGTCGCGTTTGAAAGAGCGTAGTTGGGTGATAAGTAACTGTGCAAAGAACAAGTTTATTTGGCAGGCTAATTATCCTTTTGTCTATGAAAAACACTTGACAAAATCGTAAAGCCTCAGAACAATATGATTTAGTTATTGTTCTGAGCGTAAAGCAATGCATGTCGACTGGATTACGATCTTCTCACAGACGGGACTTCTAAAAAATCTCTGACTTTCAAACAAAATTAAGAAACTTAAGTTGCGAATTCGTTTTGCGAGACACTGTAGTTTTTACGGAACACTACGTAGTGTATTGAAGTGTTAAAATATTTTTAGGGTTCCGTAGCCAAATGGTAAAAACGGAACCCTTATAGATTCGTCATGTCTGTCTGTCCGTCCGTATGTCACAGCCACTTTTTTCCGAAACTATAAGACCTATACTGTTGAAACTTGGTAAGTAGATTTATTGTGTGAACCGCATTAAGGATTTGACACAAAAATAAAATAAAAACAGTAAATTTTGGGGGTTCCCCATACTTAGATTTATTTTTCATCAAACCTATACGTGTGGGGTATCTATGGATAGGTCTGCAAAAATGATATTGAGGTTTCTAATAGCATTTTTTTCTAAACCGAATACTTTGCGCGAGAGACACTTCCAAAGTGGAAAAGGTGTGTCCCCCCCCCCCCCCGTAACTTCTAAAATAAGAGAATGATAAAACTAAAAAAAATTATTAAAAAATATATGATGTTCATTACCATAAAAACTACCAGCGAAAATTGGTTCGAACGAGATCTAGTAAGTAGTTTTTTTTAATACGTATTATCATCATAAACGGCAATTTACGTTTCATTCAATCAACAAAAATTAAAAAAAACATACTACAAGACTTTTATATAATGTTATTTGCTACTACGGAACTCTTCATGGGCGAGTCCGACTCGCACTTGGCCGCTTATTTTTTACATTGTGTTTTTATACGAAGAAGTATGTTGTATTTGTATTTTTTATTTATTTTACTTCATATACAAATACAAGTGTAATGGCGGACTTAAAGCCTAAGGCCTTATCTACCAGTCAACCAAACGGGTGACGTGGAGATTGATAGTGCACCACTTGAAAAGTATATGGTGGAAAAAAAGACTTCATGTAAAAATAATAATAAAAAGAAATATGTGTCGTCAGTTAAATAAAATAAATTACAAAGAATATTTTATAAAGAAATATAACCAGAAATAAGTGATTCCTACAGTCCACGCACAAGATCACAAACCTCACGCATGCTCATAGTGTTTACGAAACACTAAGCCGCTAATCTCATGCAAACGAGCCATATGAATCTGGATTTTAACTAATTGCATAGCGCTGCGTCGGCGCAATAAGATGGTCATCTAACGGCGCGCGGGTGACGAAATTATTGAAATTTAGATGCCAAAGGCCAGGCTTATGGAAATCTTGTTACACTTATGAATTCTTAAGTATATTAGGATTAATATAAAATGTTTGCTACTGCATCCACTGGATGACTACACTTCAATTTTTAAGCTATTGAAAAAACCTTACGCTTCCCACTCCGCCTACCATGTAGGTTGCCGCTTCGTCTCCGTCGTCCGTTTGTGACGTTGCCGTCCTTCCTTGTAAAAATTGCAATAGCTTTACCGCGGCAGTCCCCGAGTGCCACACGTCTTTTTTTTTTAATTTACGGCTCTGCATACTGGTCCTTTAGAGCCCATATTTATTTATCTCTTCTTTATTCCTAATCCTAACCCCTAAAAATACAATCAAAGGGTAGTATAGGTCCTTTGATTGCTTCAAGGGAGCTTCTAGCGACAAATCTATACGAGTCCACTGGTTTTCATAGCCGATTGAGTGGCGGACGGCGCCCAAAGACGCCCACAGTCCTCAAATAAATATCACTACAGCCGCACTATGACTGTCCACTTCAAACATTTCACATATTGTCTATGAGAATGAGCATTTATAACACCAAACTACACAAATTTCGTATAATAAAGTCCACTAGAATCAATTTGCAAAACAATTTAAAGTAAACTTCTTTTCCTCTCCTGGGTCTGCTGGAAGAGATTTCTTATGAAATAAGCAGTACCTATGTACTCAATGTTCTTACTTTGTTTGTATTTTGTGTACATTAATTTTGTAAATAAATAAATAAACTTCAACTACTTCCCGCCTAAAACTCACTTCAAATCAGACACTTTTTACAAAGTGTGACGACATGCTTTTTGGAGTAAAATAGTTGTTCTGCATTAATAAATCTACTCGCAAAATCATGTTGAAAATGGATATGATCAGTGAAAAGTGACACTATTTTGTGACGCTATAATTTACGAACTGTACCGAATAATTTAAATTTTTGACCTAGTCATCTATCCATTACGCTATTTTCCAACAAGTAAAATCACATACTTTTTAGGGTTCCGTAGCCAAATGGCAAAAACGGAACCCTTATAGATTCGTCATGTCTGTCTGTCTGTCTGTCCGTCCGTATGTCACAGCCACTTTTTTCCGAAACTATAAGACCTATACTGTTGAAACTTGGTAAGTAGATGTATTCTGTGAACCGCATTAAGGTTTTGACACAAAAATAGATAAAAAACAATAAATTTTGGGGGTTCCCCATACTTAGAACTGAAATTAAAAAAAATATTTATCATCAAACCCATACGTGTGGGGTATCTATAGATAGGTCTTCAGAAATGATATTAAGGTTTCTAATATCATTTTATTCTAAACCGAATACTTTGCGCGAGAGACACTTCCAAAGTGGAAAAAAGTGTGTCCACCCCCCCCGTAACTTCTAAAATAAGAGAATGATAAAACTAAAAAAAATATATGATGTTCATTACCATGAAAACTACCAGCGAAAATTGGTTTGAACCAGATCTAGTAAGAAGTTTTTTTTTTAATTTGTCATAGACTGCAATTTACCTTTCATTCAATCAACTCAAATATAAAAATTTAAAAAAATACTACTACGGAACCCTTCATGGGCGAGTCCGACTCGCACTTGGCCGCTTATTTCTAAACGTCAAAACAAACAGTTTATATGGGATTTCGTATAAAATACAGGCAGATGACGTCATAGTTTTTTTGGAGTCAAATAGCGCTCTTATTATCAGTTTTTCTGCAATAATAAATTTAAAATCACGTTAAAATGGATATGTTCAAACACGAAGTGACATTATTTTGCGGCGTTTTATTTTGCTATCAGTACAAAATAATTTATTTTTGGCTTAGGAAACAACCCAACAATTAAATCGAATAATCTTATGAACACAACTTTCATAAGGCCCTGGGCTCTGTCTACCCCGCGTATTTACCTCCGTGTGATAAAAAATGAGGACGCGTTGACATGAGGTCACCAGGCAAGGCCGGATTCCAACAATGTTTACCAATTTACGACTGACGACGCGTGAGGATGATTGTGAAAAATGGCGGCCATTTTGTTTTTGAGTCATTTCAGTTTTTGAGGAAGAAATCACATACCTACTTACATAGGATATTTTTTAGGGTTTTGTACCCAAAGGGTAAAAACGGGACCCTATTACTAAGACTTCGCTGTCTGTCACCAGGCTGTATCTCAAGAAACGCGATAGCTAGACAGTTGAAATTTTCACAAATTAGATATTTCTGTTGCCGCTATAACAACAAATACTAAAAACAAAATAAAATAAACATTTAAGGGGGGCTCCCATGCAACAAACGATTTTTTGTAGATAATGGTACAGAACCCTTAGTGCGCGAATCCGATTCGCACTTGGCCTGTTATATACAAATATACCATGTAACAAAAGTGGGTATCGACAGGATAGGGAAAAAACATACTGATTAATGTGAAGAACTTTTACTGTGGTACCATCTCTGAAATCTCAAAAAAAACTGAAGCTCTATACTTTTTGGCACGTTAGGTAGGTACTTAATTTTGTATGGAGCTGAATTTTTTTGCAATATTAAAATACGCTATTCCTCCACTCGCAGGTTTTAGGTTTGATTCCCGGCTATGGCAAGTTGTGAAATGGTCGTTTCCAAATTTTGAATCTTTGGTGTTTATCTATCACACTGATATTATTAAAAGCTAAAGATAGTGTGTGTGTGTGTTAGTGTTACTTCTTCACGCGCAATCGGCTGGACCAATTTTGATAAAATTTGTTATGCACGAAGCTGACACATAGGCTACTTTAAGCGCGTGGCGCAACTAGTTTATCATAAAACATAGTATCGTTTAAGTCTCGATAAAAATTACGAAATTTGTTCAGTATCATGGACTGAATTCACCCTTAAAAAATAATTTAAGTATTTTTTGATTCGTTTAACAATAGTTAATAATTTATAATTTCCTTCTTCCAGCCCATCTTGCCGGCAGCATCATGCACAGCGTCAATGTCTCCCTGATCAACCCTGGAGACTGCCAAGCTAAGCTCTCCCAGGACTACCCTCACTTGGTAGAGCAGTACAACCAGGACAGCTGCGTCTGTGGTCAACCTACCAACCCCACCAACAATATTTGCAGGGTGCGTAAACAACTCCCTTAAATTTAACCATGTATAGGGATTGCCGTCGAATTTTGTGAAAGTTATTAGAGGCAATTTTAAATATTTAGTGAGGGTTCAAAAATATGCGATACCAGATTGCAGCACAGTAAAGTTAGGTCCATAAGCTGCTGTTATGGATTCATTTGACGGTGCAATTGAAAGTAGATTGGACCTAAAGTCACTGTACTGCTATCTAGTCTTATATTAAATTTAAAACCCTAATTATAGTGAGCTAGCTAAAATGGAGTGTGTACACGCTTAGATGAGAGAGAGTAGGTATCTGACACCATCAGAAGTGCCATTTTTGAAACGCGGAGTCACCTAAACGAATGGTTTTTCCATACAAAAAACGTTCGTTTAGTGACTCCGCGTTTGAAAAATAGCACCACTGGAAGAATGTGTAGTCTCCTTCTCAGCAGTGGTATACTTATTGACGTGTAAAAGTGCTGTTAAGGTCTTATTACTGAATTAACATTTAAATTTTTGTACAAAGGAATCCTCTTTGAAAAAGTAAGTAAAGATAAATCGTCAGAGGTGGTGCCCTCATTTGAAATTGATTATTTAAAGGTAAATATGGTGATGATTAGCTATTTGATTCCCAACAATCTCTGGAAGGACCTTCCCAGGTAGCATTTATACGTCATTATGTCGTCCGTTTACGGTACTGCTCGACGTAAGAGACGTCATGTCTTGACGTCGGGGGGTCCCAACAGATGACGTCAATTTGTCACAGCCTCAAGACGTCAGTTTATAGACGTTAGAGAGACGTCAGTTTACAGACGTTAGAGAGACGTCATATAGGGACGTTACAGGGCCGTACATATTAGGGCAGCCACTGACGTTTGAGTGACGTCATATACTGAATTCATAGGGACGTTACTGGGCCGTACATATTAGGGCAGCCACTGACGTTATACACAGACGTTACTAAGACATACAAGTCAGGAGTAGGTCCTACGGGAGCTCATGATATGTACAGTGTGTCTTGGGTGTCGCTACCGTCGCACACCGATATGGAAATTAAACCACACACTACTGCTGAACTCGATTAATTGGAAATATGCACCAAGTAATAAGAATGTACATAAAAGAAACCATAACCAGTTTTAATTTTGAACAGCGCCATCTAGGGATTTTCTAAGAAACTAACACTTGCATACAATATTACTCAAAATAAAAGGTTTTATGGTTATGATTAGAACTATTACTTAATGCTTTTTACGTCTTAATTTTTTACGGAATGGACGAAGTCTAAAACTGCCTAATTTGGAGGAAATAAAATTAATTAACAAAGACTACACGAATTTGGACAGCGGGTATTATACAAATTGTAAGAACACACTTACAGTTGATATCGTTAGCATGGCAATATGCTCCCCTTAGGTAATTTGGGTGGGTAGTTTGTTAAAAAAGAGAACCGCCCTGGCTATTGATTGAAATAACGTGCTGGCAAAACTGGCACTAAAGCCTGAGCTGCGCATTTAAGCTCTACGACGGTTCTAAGTTATTGTTCAGGGACCCAAGATCAAAAGACTACGGTTCGTGTTATATTCTATCCCTTTTCACTCCATCTCGCAAATCCTTACGCGTGATAGTAGGATAGAATTTAGTGCTTAGCATGTAGCATTTACGTTTGCAGGCTTTTCTAGACCTACGTATCTTGAAGAGACTCAAGAACTTTTATGGATGAAACTAAAAAAACACAATGTAAGTAGTATAATCTATATTTAAGATGCAATAAAGGACAGTGGGACACAATTGCCAGAACAATGATACAGGGACCATGTTTTTTAAGACCATAGACTTAAGGACATGGAAAAATGATTTAAACCGTACTTTTACTTAAACTTAACAGGTGGCCAACTTCACAATGCCTTGGCGTCTACCACCGATTCGGTTCCGCTGTTTTTTCACTTAATTGTATCACTGAGTACATGTTACTTTTACCTTAAAAGTCTTGAACAAAAAAACGTCCACGTTGGGACGAATATGGTAGGTACTTACGTCCATATACTGACCCTAAATTTACTTCGGTAAAACGTCCTCGTGGCGTCGTATATGGTACGTCCTGATATTGAACCTAAATATACGTCAGTAAGACGTACACTTTGTGGCGAATATGGTACGTCCAAAAACTGACCCTAAATAGACGTCAGCAAAACGTCCTCTTGGCGGCGTATATGGTACGTCCTGATATTGAACCTAAATATACGTCAGTAAGACGTACACTTTGTGGCGAATATGGTACGTCCAAAAACTGACCCTAAATAGACGTCAGCAAAACGTCCTCTTGGCGGCGTATATGGTACGTCCAGATACTTGCCTTTAATTTGACGTAAATACGACGTCCTGCTCAACACTGACCCTAAACTGACGTCACTTTAACGTCTGCTCTCGACGAATAAATGACCGACCCTATTATGACCTATAAGTGACGTACCTTATACGTCGCTGACGTCAGTTTGCTACCTGGGTTTGAATTATTTTATGAACGACCATTGAAAGTAGTTGCGTTAGTCCGTCTAGTTTTAAAACAAGTTTTCGCCAAAAGTGGCACTTTTAGCGCAAACTCGTTTTAAAAAAAAACGACGGGTTGCACTCTGGGAGTGCCGGCAGAAGTGAAAACTTGAATATTAACGTTGTGCATTTTTGATATTTTGGAATGGTTAGGGAATAATTTTGCACGAATTGCTTTAATTATCAGTATAAAATATTTCAAATCTTTTCTGAACCACAGTCTGTCACAAATGTCACAAGCATGACCAAATTCATTTTCAACAAAATCATTTTCAAATACACAGCAGTATGGCCACTACACAGACGGTCGAGCCATCAGCTGTCACCATCCATGGATGCGCGTAGCACGCTGTAACATAAACACACACGAACATTAGCGCAAGCGCCCTGCGCCGTCTTACGAATTTTCGATCAGGTCACGTGTCCTGACGCGAGTTGAACATTTTTACCCATTCCAAAAAAAGTGCACAACGCCGCTAAAGAAGTTTTCACTTCAACTAGACGGACTATCATGATTTGTTTGAGTTGAAAGTAATTTTGTTAGTCCGTCTAGTTTAAAACTAGACGAACTATAAATACTAGTAGTTCGCCACGAACTTGACCTCGCGAATATTATTCCAAAGGATGTGCCTCCGCTGCCGGCGCTGATCGCCGAATTGGCTGCCGGCGCCGGTATAACACGATCTGTGTCTGTAGTAAGATATGCATTTTTTAGAAAGTTGTTCAGTAACCCGGACTGAATTCACCCTTAAATAGTTTCAGTATATTTTGTAAGAAGATTTGTATTGTATATTCGTCAAGGCTCTGTCAGCTAGACTTCGCGAGTCATCCTAAACACGTTCAAGTATAACGTATAAAAAAGTTGTTCAGATAAAAAAGTTGTTCAAATAAAAAAATTGCGTTTTTGTAATGGCAACAAAAAAGACTAATGACATTTTTGAAAATATTTGGAAATGGCGGTTATATGACACTTTTAAAATTTTAAACCCCCATATTTCCGCCATTTTGAAAAATTTCGAAAAACTGGCTCGACAAAAAAATTCTATTTAGTTGCTGAATCTGCTTACAAAATTTCATGAGAATCGGTTAAGAAATGCGACCTGTAGGCGAGAACAGACAGACAGACAGACAGACAGACAGACAGACAGACAGACAGACGGACAAAAGAATTTTTGGCTAATCTCGAAACTGAGACGCTTCGCTCGCTTCGCTCGCTCGGTCAATTACTTTCAGCGGTCATTCATGGAATCATTTTAAGGTCTTTCTGGCATCGTTGGAGGTCAAATTGTTGATTGTCACCGTGTTTACTTTTAAACAGTTTGTTTCGAAACCCTTCTGCTGGGTTCTGCTACCATTTCGCCTTAAGAAGACAGCTCTGCAAATACGCATGGAAGAATAATTGCTACTATGTTTTTATTAACAATATTTATGTTACCTTCAGGTGGACATCGGCAGTGCCCTGGCCTGTACCACCGGCAATGGACACTTCGTGCTGAGAGGAATCTACTCCTGGGACTCAGGTTTGTGTTAAATTGAAATAAGTATTTCGAAAAAAAAAATGTACAAGCTTTTATTATGAGGTCAAAGTACTTATTAAGACAAATGAAACAAGCTCAACTCGATGGAGTTGCGTCGTTTTATTACTGACTTCCGTCTCCGTGATCAGACCCTAGACATCTTCTACCATAAAGTGCTCGTCAAGACAAATCAAACGAGCCCTACTCAATGACGTTATGCTGTTTTATAACTGAGTTCGGTCGAATATCTCCCGGCTCCATCATCAGAACAGCTCATTGACTTGTATTGTCATCCAACTTACATAAGTATGCAAAATTTCAGCTCAATCGGTTCAGGATAACTGGTTTAAAATTGAGTTGCAAGATTTGATTAAGCAAACATTCATATACATACAAGATACATTGCAAGTTAAATAAAACTTGTAAAATAAAAAAAATTACCGAATTTTAGCTTTAATACTCCGCTGTCTTATCGATCCCAAGTAAATATTACATTGCATACTATCACGTCTTTATGCCTAACGGGGCAGACAGCGCATTTTGAATCTTGCGGCTCTTAGCAGACAGAGCCCAGGGCCGCAAAATCCAAAGGCCACTTTTAACGTGATGTGGAAAAGGAATCAAAATAGTTATGACTTCTTCCCTTTCTTCTTCTTCCCTAACATTCCCCCGACCGGCTTTTACAATCTGCGCGGGAAGAGAAGTACATTCTAACTGGTACATTCCAAGTTTTTTCTTTTCTTCCAGACCAGAAAAGAAATGCCAATTAACACTATATCTAACTACTTATCTCATTTTTCAGGATGTCAACTCGGAAACCAATTAGCAGCCTTCTACAAATTCGACTTGGAATGGTACGAATGGGCGATTGGACTGATCGAGAGCGCTCGCTTCGCTCAATTCGCCAACGGGCAGGCCAACAACAAATTCTCAGGCCAAATCAAGGGGGGAGTGAAAGGGGGAAGCTCTGCAATCCAAGGCAGCTTTGGAAGCGGACAGTTCAACAAGTTCACGAGTGGACAAACGATTTTATCTAGCAATTCTGCTGGCGGACAATCGGCGCAGTTTGGCGGACAATCGGCACAGTTGCAAGCCGGATCTGGTGGAAAAGCCAGCTCCCAAGGCCAGTTTTCGGGTAGCCAAGGTTTCACAAGCGGACAATCGGCGCAGTTACAAGCCGGATCTGGAGGAAAAGCCAGCTCCCAAGGCCAGTTTTCGGGTAGCCAAGGTTTCACAAGCGGACAGTTCAGTCAGTTTGGAGCTAGTAAATTCGGGTCGTCTGGAAGCTCAGGCGTCTCTTTCCAATCTGCTCCAATCACTAACAGCTTTTCAGCGTCGTATACAGAGAGGAAGGTCATCAAATCCGAACCTCAAATTATAACCTATACGACTAAACCGGAGATCGTAACCTTTACGACTCCTCCGAAATACTTTACGTATACGACCAAGCCGCAGGTGATCACGTATGAAACGTCAGGCAGTGACACGAGTTCCCAGTACGCTGTGGCCCCTAACGTGTCGTATAACCCCTCTTTTACAGACGCGGTTAAAGGGCACACCCACAATGCGCAGTGCAAGTGTTTGGAGAACGGCAAAAAGTGAATTTATGATTAGGTTTTCGACAGAAATATTTGTGAAAATGGAACCCGACTGCAAATAATGAAAACATTGTAATTTTTTGATAATTTGACTTTTGAATTTTCGCAATCACATAAATATAATACAATTTAATAGTTATAAAGAAGTAGAATTAATTATTTCGTCAAATAGGCCCTTGCTGGCACTTTTTATGAAGGGATATAGAAACAGAAACTGAATTATAATATCTGAAAGAACTGAATCATATAAATGTTTAATTACATTACCCTCTGTTTACCCTGCAGTCGGGTGATTGGTAAAAATTACAATTATTTAGGGGGTCGTTTTTCGTGCCATACAAAAAAATATAAACATTATAAAAGACAGGAAAAGATTGCCAGTTCCTAAATTCACTGACGCCATCTTGAAATTAAAAATTCTAATATTTGTTCGAAAAATTTTGAAAACTTACAAACTATATATGTATCACTATTTATAAATGATGTTTTTGTAAATAGGTAAAACTAGACTGTGTTTTTTATTCTATTAAAAATATTTTTATTTTATTTTATGAAAATTATTATAATTTCTCTCTCTTTGTTGTCTAAAACTGCCAATTCTGATTTGTTTTTATGTTTGCTTTTTACATATGTTGATATATTTATGAATTCTCTTAAGAATAGCTAAATATAGTACGAAAAATTAATAAAAACACATTAGATTTTTGACCATTTTGGTATATTTGACCAACATGGTCGACTTTCTAATTCGATCGGTTTTAGATAATAAAATTAATTGTAAGATTTTTTTTATATATTAAAAGAAAACATTGATTAAACACAAAAGTATTTAGTCAATATATGTGTATCAATTATACGTATAATTTGTTACAATAAGTATTAAATAATTGAAATAAAATGGAGGTATAATAAACAAATTGGTTGTTTTAATTCTAATTTGTAATTTAAATATGGTGTCATATTTATCAAGCTTCCTAAAGACTCTCAGAAAGAATACAGTGGTTTGTGGGAGTGTATGCCCAACAGTGGACATAAAGTGGACGTACTGATACGAGTAGGATACTAAAGCACTTAATATCTTGTAATTTTTTTTATCAAACTTTATTGTTCCAAAGTAAAAATTATATACCTACTTTTTACAAATGGCGGACTTAATGCTAAGAGCATTTTCTCCCAGTCAACCATTAGGGATAAACAGAGAAAATGCGGCACAAAAATCAATACAATATAACTTTATTATTACTATAAATAAAGCATACTCATAGAGGCAGACTTCATTTTAATTTTTGTGCCAGAAAAAATACATTATATGGGATAAGTTTTTTTGAAAAATACATTTTTTGTACAAGCTTTTATTATGAGGCCATAAATCTTATTCAGACTAATGAAATAAGCGCAAACTCGACGGAGTTGCGTCGTTTTTTTACTGAGTTCTGTCGACCACCTTTCGTGTCCGAGATTAGACAAATCAAACAAGTCCTACTCAATGAGGTTATGTTCTTTTATAACTGAGTTCCGTCGAATATCTCCCGGCTCCATCATCAGAACAGCTCATTGGCTTCATAATATTGTATTGTCATCCGACTTACACAAGTATGTGAGATTTCAGCTAAATAGATCTGGTTTAAAATTCCAAGATTTCACCAAAATACATACATACATACAAGTTAAATCTTATACCTTTAAACGAGCAATTCTTGTATATATATTTATAAATTTCTGTGATCTCGAAAACGGCTCTAACGATTTCGCTGAAAATTTGTATATGGGGGTTTTCGGGGGTAATAAATCGATCTAGATTAGTCTTATGTTTAGGAAAACGCGTGTTTTCGAGTTTTCATGCGTTTTTCTTTCCACGCAGAATATGGTCGCTAATTTCGTCGCGCCGCGACCGCCTTGATTTAGCTCAGTGGTTAAGGATAGCGACCGCTAGAAAAAGTGTTACGGGTTCGAATCCCACTCGGTGACTTACTTTTGTTTTTTTTTATGTACAAGTTTATATTTTTTTTTTATTTTGCATTGTTTTTAGACAAGTTTAAAAAAAAATTGTTAATGTTTGAGATGTAACTCATGTAACCGAGCAAAGGTCGCCCAGGTACTTACAAGTTAAATAAAAGCTTGTAAAAAGAATGGCTATTTAATAGAAGGTTAAACTAAGCAAGCAATTGTATCCCTTAACACAAGTCTCAAACTTACTTTGGGGCTAGCTCAATCTGTGTGTTTTTTTATATAGGGACAAATTACACTGATTGAGCGAGCCCCAAAGTAAGTTCGAGACTTGTGTTATGGGATACTAACTCAACGATACTATATTTTTATAACAAATACATATATAATTAAACATCCAAGACTCAGGACAATTTGAAAAAGGCCATTTTCCAACTTGCCCTGACCGGGGATCGAACCCGGGACCTCTGGGTGGCGGACTAGCATTTGTCCTTATATATTTATCTATTAAATAATTTATTTCAAATGAAGGCAGTACTGGACCCCGGATGAAACGAAAAATGAAAACCATAAGAGAAAACACTATACTTGTGACTGGAAAGAAGTACCAACCATGAAGTGAGATTTACCCTCTACCTTCATGGTATCAACAACAAAATAACGTCAAATCTTCTGTCACACAAAATTTCTTGTCAAAACAAACCACATCCCAAACACAATAGTTAAACTAAAGAAGGAAAGGAAGAAACAACAGCCTTACAAAATGCAGAATAAACAGAAGACTATGAAGAAGCTTCCTATTAAACAGATGATCAACTCTAAAGCAAAGATCCACGTCTACACAGGTGGGTAACCTGCCCTGGGTCACAGAATTCAGATAAGTATTGCATACAGAATGGAATCTTCTAAGGTCCTGCGCAGTACGCGTCTCGGCCCGTCTTCGCACCTCTCCCCCGTTCGTTCTCGCGTTATTGGCACGTTGAAAAGATAAATACCCCCGCTACCAGCAAACCTCTCACCCTATGAGAAATTCCCACCAGGTGGTGATCTCCTGGGCAGTTTAAAAGTCCTTAAATAGACTTCGGGCTGGTGTTGGGAGATGCTACAAGAACCGAGCCAAATGGGGTTTATCCAATAACGATCTTTGTGAATGTGGAGCTGTTCAAAGCACCACCTTCAGGGAGTAAGTGTGGCCACACACTGGTCTAGAATCTTATGAAAAAGCCATTTCGACTCGCTAAGAAGAAGAAGAGGGTGCGGGCGCCTGGCCGCCTCGACAAGGCGAGAATAGGGGAAAGGTGCAAGGACGGGGAACGCGGGGACCTTAGAAGATTTAGTTCTGTATGTTATACTAATCCTGTGCCCGAGACCTCCAGTGAGACAGCGTGGCATGAAGACCACTAGAACACAGAAGTCATCAGGTGTCCTTGTTAACTCTTCCAACCAGCCGCCGGCCAATATCAACTCTTGGGAATACAGTTGTAGCACGTGATGATTGTGCTTAATCACTTAGTTACCTCTTATAACATCCACAGGAAGAGATGGAAACTGGAGTCATTATCATCAGGTCTTTTTATCTCCACCGCAGAAGCACGACGCTCTCTGTATTACCAGAGCCGTACTAGGCCAGAGCAGCCAGAGGACTTGGTCTCTCCATGCTCGTCAAACGTGTTGGAGAGGTCTCATTGATGTTTATAAGCCCGTTCTCTGTCCGCACACCTCTCCCCCGTTATCGCTTTGTCGAGTGTGTTGAAGGGCGAACACTCACACATCGACGTGTGCACGGATGTATAGTTTCGTTTGTAGTAGTAGTAGGCTTAAATGATACTCCGCTTATATGAAGCCAACCTGTTACTTGACTGCAGTGACATCTGTGTTCATCATACTCATCATCATCATCAGGTATTTTTGTCTCCACTGAGCGGCCAGCGAACTTGGCCTACACTGTCCTCGCTGGCCAGACGGGTTGGAAAGGTCTCATTGATGTTTATAAGCTTTGTTTAGGTTGTTTTTCCTAAGTCGCATGCTACGACATCCACGGGAACACTTGGAGTGGTCCTATTCTACTCTCCTGGATACCACACGGCATGTGTTAAAATTTAGAAAATACTATTTAGGGGCTGGTGAAAATAAAAGGTCCGGAGCTGTTAATATATCTGTAAATTCCGCCATCAAGGAACTGACAAGAAGAAAGACTATAGATTATACAGACATGACACTAAATATAAATATAAATATAAAAAAATAAATGTATAAAGGAACAAATTGCACTGATTGAGCTAGCCCTAAAGTAATTTCGAGACTTGTGTTATGGGATACTAACTCAAATACATATAGATAAACATCAAAGATCCAGGACAATTTGAAAAAGGCCATTTCCCAACTTGCCCTGACTGGGAATCGAACCCAGGTCCACTGGGTGGCGGACTAGCATGGTGACCACTACGCCACGGAGTGGTACCACAGATACAATAAAATGTTGGAGTTACCAACAATCTGACACCAGTGTTGGCCAACGAAGACCAGACTTGCTTTTCCACCAGATTCCTCATCAAGCAGCGATGACCGCTCCAACCTCATGGGTGTGCAGGAACACGCCCGGGTCAGGATCAAACGGGAAGCCTCCGGCTCCAATGACACGACCGCAACCGTCTCACTCTCCAGTGCTTCCATCACGTCTTCTTTAACCAGGTAATCATCATCATCATCATCATCAGGTCTTTTAGTCTCCGCTGCAGGAGCACGACCCTCTCTGTACTACCAGAGCCAGTGTATACTTGGCCAGAGCAGCAAGAGGACTTGGCCTACACTCTCCTCGCTGGCCAGACGGGTAGTAGGGAGGGAGAGGAGAGATCTCATTAATGTGTATAAGCTTTGTTTAGCTTGTATTCCCTAAGTCGCCCTCTACGACATCCACGGGAGGGCTTGGACCTATTCTACTCTGCCGGAAACCACAGGGCTTCCAATAAAGAACCAGGTAATAATCATCAACAAAATGTTCTAAAAAGGTTATTTATCAATTTGAATGTATAGGTTTGTTGCTTTGCTCCGTCAAATGTTTCTAATAAATTGCTAATATGGTCCGCTACCTGCTAACTAGTGTTGTAAAAAACTCGAGTTCCAGAGTCTACATTTGCAAACTTGACTTAATTTTGCATGCTTGCTAGGCTAAGACATTCACAAGTCTCGAGTACAAGTCGTCGCAGCCCAGACTCGAGTGGATTAAAAAACTTGAGTCTAATAAGAACACCGAGTCGCAGAACCAAATCGAGTTCAAATACAAAACTCAAAGCAACTTCAACTCAAAAAAACTGTTACAACACGTTATAAGAAACATTACAACCATTTAAAACTTTATTTGATATTAATGATAGGTTCACTACAAACAACACATTTGTTATTAACCTAAAATAAACAATTATGATTTTATGAGCGCGACTCAGTTCATAATCAGACTCGAGCACTTATACCGAACTCGAGTCTATTACGGGAGCTTGAGTATAACTAACATATCGAGCAGTGAAGTCTCTATTTATGAGTCGAGTCTTGTGTTTTACAGTCGAGTCAGAATATTAAGACTACCAGACTCGAGTTTTTTACAACACTACTGTTAACTGCCTCCGTGGTGTAGTGGTCAGAGCGTTCGGCACATACTCGGAGGTCGCGGGTTCGATTCCCGGCGGGTGCAACGACTTTATGTTGCTCTCCTAGTTTGGTTAGGACATTGTAAGCTGATCACCTGATTGTCTGATAAGTGAGATGATCCGTACTTCGGAGAGCACGTTAAGCCATCGGTCCCGGTCACTATCTTTGACATTGGTCGTTACCTAAAACCATGTCAGAGGACTTTAAGGCGGTTTAAAAACTCTGACATTAGTGTTAGTCACTAACACACACGATAAGAAGAAGAAAGGGCCGCTACCTAACCTAGGTGACGCGACGAAGTTACTGGTTGTTACACAGAGCGCCTGAACTCCGCAACGTAAAGGGTAGCCCAGAACCAATCCTGGGATAGGTTTGGGCAAACGCTAGATGGCGTTCGGGACCAACAGTTTATACGTGCCTTTCGATACACGGAATCATCTTTATAGGATAATCAGGTGATTCAAGTCTGCAATATCCTAACCAAGCTGGAAACAACATTTCACAAAGTATTAGTTACTTCCCAGTGGGATTCGAACCCACGAGGCGTGGGACCTTAGGAGATTATTTTCTGTATGTAATACCAGGAGTGCTATTTTTCATTTAAGGACTCATCGAAACACAACTTCCAACTCACCGCTCGCGTAAAATACAAATTGATCGTATTTTTGAAACCGTCGTGTCAGCGAAAAACAATATTGTTTTACGCAAAAAAACATCCATAGTTTGTCTATGCTTTTCTAAAAATTCGAACATGAATAAAAAAGCAACGTGAAATGGAACCGATTTCCCATGATTGGTTTCGATGACATATCTACGCTGCAAATGTCAAAATTACGAGTGGTCAAGACCACTCGTGCAAATCCTTCGCAAACTACCGATTCAAAAATGCGCCCGTTTGGAAACGCTCGCGCAAACCCTTCGTAATGTGACAAATGATTTCAAAAATACGTCTCCAGTCCTGTTTCACTCCCTTTTTAAGTATCGAAAATATTAACATTATTAAAGTGGTAAATTCTGGAACATGAATCGTATGTCTATAGAAATAAGAATAAAATTGTCTTGCAATGCACTTCTGGGTATCTAAACGAAAAGGTGCCGAGTTCTGACGCGAGCTAAATTAAACCATATCGCTAACGACATTGAGTAGATATTTATTTGAATTCCTTTGCTGAGTAAGTCTTCTGTACGTGAGAACTTGTACTTATTCTGTGGTAATGCTTATATTAAGGGGCTACGTGAATTTTCTGGGGTCCAGTGGCGCTCTCATTTAAAATAAATAAGTTAAGGCCATACCCAAATTTTCCGGGGTCCAGTGGCGCCCCCATTTAAAATAAATCATTTGAAAGGAAACGGAGATATCATTTAAAATTGTGCCTTGATCAAGCCCTAGATAATCTTTTAAACTATTTTATGAACTACAGTTTATAGTCTAAAGTGAGAACGTGAAGCTTTTCTACGCACATTAGCCAAAAGTGGCCGTTTTTCGCAAATGTGCGTAGTAAAGCTTCACGTTCTTGCTTTTAACTATAAAAAGTAGTTTAAAAAATGCTGTGAATAAGTATCTAGAACTTGGTCAAGACACAATTTAAAATGATATCTCCGTTTTCTTTGAAATGATTTATTTTAAATGAGGGCGCCACTGGATCCCGGAAAATTCAGGTATGGCCTTAAAAGGAAACGGTGATATCATTTAAAATTTCGTCTTGATCAAACCCTTGATAACCACGTTCGCACTTTAAATTATAAACAGTAGTGCTTAAAATAGTTAAAAAGGTTATCTAGGGTTTGATCAAGACGAAATTTTAAATGATATCACCGTTTCCTTTTAAGGCCATACCTGAATTTTCCGGGGTCCAGTGGCGCCCTCATTTAAAATAAATCATTTCAAAGAAAACGGAGATATCATTTTAAATTGTGTCTTGACCAAGTTCTAGATACTTATTCACAGCATTTTTTAAACTACTTTTTATAGTTAAAAGCAAGAACGTGAAGCTTTACTACGCACATTTGCGAAAAACGGCCACTTTTGGCTAATGTGCGTAGAAAAGCTTCACGTTCTCACTTTAGACTATAAACTGTAGTTCATAAAATAGTTTATAAGATTATCTAGGGCTTGATCAAGGCACAATTTTAAATGATATCTCCGTTTCCTTTCAAATGATTTATTTTAAATGGGGGCGCCACTGGACCCCGGAAAATTTGGGTAGCCCCTTAATATAAGTATTACCACAGAATAAGTACAAGTTCTCATGTACAGAAGACTTACTCAGCAAAGGAATTCAAATAAATATCTACTCAATGTCGTTAGCGATATGGTTTAATTTAGCTCGCGTCAGAACTCGGCACCTTTTCGTTTAGATACCCAGAAGTGCATTGCAAGACAATTTTATTCTTATTTCTATAGACATACGATTCATGTTCCAGAATTTACCACTTTAATAATGTTAATATTTTCGATACTTAAAAAGGGAGTGAAACAGGACTGGAGACGTATTTTTGAAATCATTTGTCACATTACGAAGGGTTTGCGCGAGCGTTTCCAAACGGGCGCATTTTTGAATCGGTAGTTTGCGAAGGATTTGCACGAGTGGTCTTGACCACTCGTAATTTTGACATTTGCAGCGTAGATATGTCATCGAAACCAATCATGGGAAATCGGTTCCATTTTACGTTGCTTTTTTATTCATGTTCGAATTTTTAGAAAAGCATAGACAAACTATGGATGTTTTTTTGCGTAAAACAATATTGTTTTTCGCTGACACGACGGTTTCATAAATACGATCAATTTAAATTATAAACAGTAGTGCTTAAAATAGTTAAAAAGGTTATCTAGGGTTTGATCAAGACACAATTTAAAATGATATCTCCGTTTTCTTTGAAATGATTTATTTTAAATGAGGGCGCCACTGGACCCCGGAAAATTCAGGTATGGCCTTAAAAGGAAACGGTGATATCATTTAAAATTTCGTCTTGATCAAACCCTAGATAACCTTTTTAACTATTTTAAGCACTACTGTTTATAATTTAAAGTGCGAACGTGGTTATCAAGGGTTTGATCAAGACGAAATTTTAAATGATATCACCGTTTCCTATAAAATGATTTATTTCAAATGGGGGCGCCACTGGACCCCGGAAAATTTGGATATGGCCTTAATTCTATGCCACTGGACCACGGAGACAGTCACGTGCTAGTAATGTATGTCTACAGATTCCGTGGCGACTTCGAAGACCTGAAATGCAAGATGATCATCTTCGGAGAGTCCCTGAACCTCTGCAACTGTATCGCGGGGGACTTCAGCAACAAACTGACGATGATGGAGAGAAGATTGGAGAATTTGGAGAAGAGGCATAAGATCTCTCGGGTGAGTCTGTTACACTAGATCATGCCAAAGATAATACACAGCGATTTTTCACTGGTTTTCGCGTCTAAGGTAAGACCTAATTAGCTAATCAAAATAAAAATTCAGAAACAAAAAATGTTGACTGAAACTCGAAAGTAAAATCGTGAGATAGTGTACCGCCGCTAGGCGCCACCTGCCGGCCGACCGGAGTTCATCTAATTCACTCACAATATTCCATCCGATGTTAAGTGGAATTGTTATCCGTAGCGCCATCTATTATTTGTTAGGTAAATCACTCAATGCAGCAATTGGAGAAGTATCACATTGATTTCGACCCTATTTAACGCTTACCAAGAAAATTTTGAACAGGTTAACAAAGGCCTTAGAACCTCATTTGCGTAAAAAACGGGCTGGAGTCCGGCTTGATCGATCTTGCACTGACCAAATCAACACACTTCGTATCATACGTGAACAGGCATCAATATGGCAAAGGGAGATATATCTTACTTATCTCGACTTCGAAAAAGCTTTTGATACGTTGAAGTAGTCTACTTTATGGTATCGTTTGCTCTTCATTGGCGTCCCGTCAAAAATTTATCGACTCCTTAAAGCCATCTACAAGAGTTACTCCTGTAAAGTAACACATGATGGCCTAATTTCCGAAGACATCCCCGTACATGCCGGAGTTCGGCAGGGCTGTCTCCTGTCGCCTTTTTTGTTCCTAATCGCTCTAAAGCGCTGGACACAGAAAAGACGTAGGACGCGGACAGGGCGCAGATATTTGTCTTTTCCGTGACTTTCTATACCGAAAATGTATAGAAACGTCACGGAGCAGAACACACAGAAAGGACGGGGCATGGACGATACATTTTGTATCAAACCGTCGCTTGCCGTCGCGGAACAGACATATGTTTGCGCCCCGTCCGCGACGTACGTCTTCTCAGTGTGTCCTGCAATGGAATTATGCTTCGAATTATGACAATGTTTGGCGCGGCATTGAGTGGGGATCTCCGATGTTTTAAAAGACTTAAACTACGCCGATGACATCTGCCTACCGAGCCATAAACGCGCCGATATGCAGACCAAGCAACGATCTGCGGATGGAGCCGGCAAAGATAAGGTTAAAAATCAACACCAAGAAGACCCAAGAAATGCGTGCTAGGGTGGAGAACATAACACTGCTTAAGATTGGCACCGAGTCCGAGGATCGTTTCTCGATTTTTGCTTACCTCGGTAGTGTTGTGTCTGAATTTGGAGGAACGGAAGAGGATAGCGCTTCCAGAATTGCCTAGGCCAGAGCAACATTTGCACAGTTGCTCTGGCCTTGACACGGCTATGTCACGAAACCCCGATCGACCAAGAATGCACACTCTCCGAAGAGGCCCTAAGCACAAACCAAAAAAGGCCATGGAATGTAATCCCCAAGGAAAGCGTAAAGTTCGTCACCCCAAACTAGTGTTGTAAAAAACTGGAGTCCAAGAGTCTACATTTACAAACTCGACTTAATTTTGCATGCTTGACAGACTAAGTCGGAGCCAGACTCGGCGTCGAATAAAAACTCAATTATGATAAGAACTCCTAGTCGCAGAACCAACTCGAGTTCGAATACAAAACTCGAAGCAACTTCAACTCAAAAAAACTGTTACAACAAGTTATACAAAGCATTACAACCATTTAAAACTTTATTTAATATTAATAATAGGTATTACTACAAATAACAATATTTGTTATTAACTTTGAATAAACTATCATGATGTTATGAGCGCGACTCAGTCCATAATCAGACTCGAGCACACAACAGAGTCGAGCACTTATACCGAACTCGAGTCTATTACGGGAGCTTGAGTATAACTAACACATTGAACAGTGGAGTCGCTATTTATGAGTCGAGTCTTGTGATATAAAGTCGAGTCAGAATATTAAGACTACCAGACTCGAGTTTTTTACAACACTACCCCAAACAGACACGACGCACCATGCTCGATGAAATTAAGAAAATCAAGACCTGGAGTGAAGTTAAGCGCGTATCGCTCAAGACAGATCGAGATGGAGAGTATTTTTGGACGCTTTCTGTACCATAGCAGTGGGGACGTTGTCGAAAATAAGTCAAAAAATTATGGAAATACAGACTTTAATTATGTGGTATTAAGTTTAATTTTCTTTGTAATTTTTTACGAAATTATTAGATACTCGTAGTTATTCTAATTTGTATGTAATTTTGTTGTTCTACAGGTCATTGTTCTACGCAATGATTCTTCGATACAAGCATTCTCCATATACTTCTGATTAGTATATAGATACAATCTAACAATACACCGATAAGATATGTTTATTGTGCATTACGTGTGTTTACATGCCATTCAACTGATAGATAAGATAGCAGAATAATACTCTGTCTGACAAACTAATCTAACGTAACATGTTTTAACTAACTTCAAAAGGAGGTGATTGTCAATTCGTCGGAATCTTCTATTTATTTATTTTATTATAAGGCACACAAACAGATTACAGACAACATAGAACAGGAGAAATTTGTAAGCATTAGGATTCTTCTGTTTTTTACAAGCGTTTATTTAACTTGCTATGTATCTAGTATGTATGCATAAATGTTTATTTGGGTTAAATCTTGCAACTCATTTCTACTAGTTTTCCTCAATCGTTTTTGCTGTAATTTTGTACACTTGTGCATATCGGATGACAAGAAGTCAATATGCTGTTCTAATGATGGAGCCGGGAGATATATTCGACGGAACTCAGTTATAAACCAACATAATCTCATTGAGTAGGACTCGCTTGATTTGTCTTGGCAAGCACTTTATGGTAGACGATTAAAACGATGCCCAGGGTCTGCTCTCGGAGACGAAAGGTGATCGATGGAACTCAGTTATGAAACGATGAAACTCCGTCGAGTTGGTGCTTATTTAATTTTTCACAATAAAAGGGTTTTTTTCTTCTTCGAAAAATGTAGATAATAAATAATAATAAATATATAGGGACAAATCACACAGATTGAGCTAGCCCCAATGTAAGTTCGAGACTTGTGTTATGGGATACTAACTCAACGATACTATATTTTTATAATAAATACATATATAGATAAACATCCAAGACCCAGGACAATTTGAAAAAGGTCATTTTCCAACTTGCCCTGACCGGGGATCGAACCCGGGACCTCTGGGTGACGGACTAGCATGGTGACCACTGCGTCACGGAGGTAGATAATGTATATCCGCCGATTACTTGAAGACGTTTGGATCAATCAGAAATTTCTTTTTTGTTCCAAGGGGCATACGGTGATCCCATATAAATTTTATCAAAACTGGTTATGTAGTTTTATTTTTAGTCGAAAACAACTGTTAATCCAAATTTGTGTCATACATAAGATAAAAGTAACTAGTTATTGATCTCATGATGTTACTTTCGAGTTTTAGTCACCACTTTTATTTTGACTAGCTAATTAGGTCTTAATAACGATCCTTATAAAGTGGCCTTCGGCTCCAAAACCATTGAAAAATCACCGTATATTAATATCCAGTACCTGGGTGACCGAGCTTTGCTCGGTCGGTTACATCTCAAACATTAACTACATTTTTTAAAACTTGTCTAAAAACAGTACAAAATAAAAAATGATATATAAACTTGAATATTAAAAAAAACAAAAGTAAGTCACTGAGTGGGATTCGAACTCGTAACACTCTTTCTAGCAGTCAGCATCCTTAACCACTGAGCTAAGCGGATGGCGGCCGGCGCGAGAAAATTAGCGACCATATTCTGCGTGGAAAGAAAAACGAATAAAAACTCGAAAACACGCGTTTTCCCAAACATAAGACTAATCTAGATCGATTGTTTACCCCCAAAAACCCCCATATACCAATTTTCAGCAAAATCGTTAGAGCCGTTTTCGAGATCACAGAAATTTATAAATAAATATACATATATATAAATAAATATACAAGAATTGCTCGTTTTAAGGTATAAGATACTTATATACTTATATATAAAGCTGAAGAGTTTGTTTGTTTGTTTGTTTGAACGCGATAATCTCAGGAACCACTGGTCCGATTTGAAAAATGCTTTCGGTATTAGATAGGTCGTTTATCGAGGAAGGCTATAGGCTATATTGCATCACGCCCGCGACTTCACTCGCGTGGTTAACGCGGGCGAAGCCGTAAGCTGCCTCTAGTATCAAATAAATTATTTTTCTTTTCACACCTACTGAGCTGGGACAGGTGGAGTTCCCACATATATTTATTTATTGGTTTTGACTCTGATATAGAATCTTTTTTCCAGAGTGAGAGCCAGAACTACTCAGCAATAATTCAGAAGAATAAGAGACTGTCCAACAAAACTCTACAGGACGCAAAGGTAAGGCAAACACTTATTTCACAAATAAAGTAAAAAAAAAGAAAGTAAGAAAAAAATATAATTTGGTACATAGTTTATAATACTCTGTGATTTGGTACACAAACTGAATCTACAGCGTGACGCTATTTTAAAACGTTGACTTTCTAAAAATTAAATTTGATTTATGACATAACAAACAATGTATTCTCTGTCCACATTCAATATTAATTTAATTGTGAATTGACGTCAATGGAGAAAACTGGAGAGAACTGAACTGGGTTTCTTTCGGCGTAATCTTCCCAGCAGTGGTCGTTCCGAAACGCTAGTAGTTTTTAGCTTTTGCACTAAAATAATTTTTAAAAAAAATGACCTTCAATAAGAGATAAATTTATCCTACATTGAATAAAAAATTTTGACTTTGACTTTGACTTTGACTTTGAAAATGCTGCAGTACAGTTTGTTACTGTTTCTTCTGTACTTGCGCTTTGGAAGCGGTAGTAAACTTAGCTGTAAGTAACCATATAACGTCAACAATTGTGCAACAAACAATGTAACGATTATTAAAAGTTCTCATTAAATATTCTATGATATCATCATCATCAAATCTTTTAGTCTCCACTGCAGGAGCACGACCCTATCTGTACTACCAGAGCCATATATCACCATGGCAGCCAGAGGACTTTGGCCTATACTCTCCACGCTGGCCAGACGGGTTGGAGAGTTCTCATTGATGTTTATAAGCTTTGTTTAGCTTGTGTTCCTAAGTCGTCTTCAACGACATCCACGGGAGGACTTGGAGTGGCCCTATTATACTCTGCCGGAAACCACACGGCAATCCTATGATACTAATAATGTAATTGACTGTGACTTTGAAACATAACTTCCCTTCTGACGCAGTCGGGCACAAACAGAGGCCCTTATGCGTAGTAGCCTGTGACATACCGCCCTGCTGCCTCCCCCAAGGTCGGTAGTATTTACGACCGCTTTTCGAACACGAATGCATCAAATATTGATTTACCTACCTATATTTAGAAGGCTCAGAAACATAGACTTAGATTGTAATAGACTCACGTTTTATTACTAACCAGAAGTGGCATTTTTAGGGTTCCGTAGTAAACAAGGAACCCTTATACCCAGGTAGCATTTATACGTCATTATGTCGTCCGTTTACGGTACTGCTCGACGTAAGAGACGTCATGTCTTGACGTCGGGGGGTCCCAACAGATGACGTCAATTTGTCACAGCCTCAAGACGTCAGTTTATAGACGTTAGAGAGACGTCAGTTTACAGACGTTAGAGAGACGTCATATAGGGACGTTACTGGGCCGTACATATTAGGGCAGCCACTGACGTTATACACAGACGTTACTAAGACATACAAGTCAGGAGGAGGACCTACGGGAGCTCATGATATGTACAGTGTGTCTTGGGTGTCGCTACCGTCGCACACGATATGGAAATTAAACCACACACTACTGCTGAACTCGATTAATTGGAAATATGCACCAAGTAATAAGAATGTACATAAAAGAAACCATAACCAGTTTTAATTTTGAACAGCGCCATCTAGGGATTTTCTAAGAAACTAACACTTGCATACAATATTACTCAAAATAAAAGGTTTTATGGTTATGATTAGAACTATTACTTAATGCTTTTTACGTCTTAATTTTTTACGGAATGGACGAAGTCTAAAACTGCCTAATTTAGAGGAAATAAAATTAATTAACAAAGACTACACGAATTTGGACAGCGGGTATTACATATATAGATTGTAAGAACACACTTACAGCTGATATCGTTAGCATGGCAATATGCTCCCCTTAGGTAGTTTGGGTAAGTAGTTTGTTAAAAAAGAGAACCGCCCTGGCTATTGAGTGAAATAACGTGCTGGCAAAACTGGCACTATAGCCTGAGCTGCGCATTTAAGCTCTACGACGGTTCTAAGTTATTGGTCAGGGGCCCTAGATCAAAAGACTACGGTACGTGTTATATTCTATCCCTTTTCACTCCATCTCGCAAATCCTTACGCGTGATAGTAGGATAGAATTTAGTGCTTAGCATGTAGCATTTACGTTTGCAGGCATCTTACCTACGTATCTTGAAGAGACTCAAGAACTTTTATGGATGAAACTAAAAAAACACAATGTTAGTAGTATAATCTATATTTAAGATGCAATAAAGGACAGTGGGACACAATTGCCAGAACAATGATACAGGGACCATGTTTTTTAAGACCATAGACTTAAGGACATGGAAAAATGATTTAAACCGTACTTTTACTTAAACTTAACAGGTGGCCAACTTCACAATGCCTTGGCGTCTACCACCGATTCGGTTCCGCTGTTTTTTTCACTTAATTGTATCTCTGAGTACATGTTACTTTTACCTTAAGTCTTGAACAAAAAAACGTCCACGTTGGGACGAATATGGTAGGTACTTACGTCCATATACTGACCCTAAATTTACTTCAGTAAAACGTCCTCGAGGCGTCGTATATGGTACGTCCTGATATTGACCCTAAATATACGTCAGTAAGACGTACACTTTGTGGCGAATATGGTACGTCCAAAAACTGACCCTAAATAGACGTCAGCAAAACGTCCTCTTGGCGGCGTATATGGTACGTCCAGATACTTGCCTTTAATTTGACGTAAATACGACGTCCTGCTCAACGCTGACCCTAAACTGACGTCACTTTAACGTCTGCTCTCGACGAATAAATGACCGACCCTATTATGACCTATAAGTGACGTCGCTTATACGTCGCTGACGTCAGTTTGCTACCTGGGTAGTTTCGCCATGTCTGTCTGTCTGTCCGTCCGCGGTCCTACTCAGAAGCTATAAGTACTAGACGGCTGTAATTTGGCATGGATATGTATATTAATTATAGCGAAAAAGTCGTAAAATAAAATATGGAAAAAAAATTTTTCAGGGTAGCTGCCATACAAGTAAAGACGTAGTCAATATTTTTTTCTCGACAAACACATTGAGTAGGGTATCGTTGAATAGGTCTTTCAAAAATATTGTTAGCTTGTCAACACCATTTTTCGATTTAGGGGTCCGTTTCTGAAATATTTGGTTGTAAAGTTCAAATTTTTGTTCGAGTCAAGTGTCTCCCCCCCTGTATCTGCTAAACGGTTATATATGGCCACGTGAAAAAATCACAATTATAGTATATATAATGTAGTTTGAAAGAAAACTATCAGAGCCAAGTAAAGTCTAATTTTTTATTCCGTAGAATTCTGACATTTCATAAGGGTTGCTACTAAAAAAGTTCTCCAACTAAAAAGGGAACGCGTATAAGGGCGATAAAAAATTTAATTCTTGATTAATTTTAATGTTTTACCAAGATAATGATACACTTTAAACTTTCTGGTATATTTAAAATGTTATAACATTTTTTAATACCGAATTATCAAAGTTATATTTTTAAGTAATTTTAAGTCAGCAGGTTATATTTCTTTCCCTGGCATCACTCCCTACTAACTCATGTATCATCAACCTTTTTAGCCAAAAGCTTAATAAATATTTTTTTTCGTAATCCATGAAGCACAAATATTAAAAAATAAAGTATGCGGCCATCAGCTTTCACGTCACGACTGTCACATTGATTGTTATATTTTTTAACTTTCTGTTAAGTTTTTTCTTGTTGAAAAAAACTTTTTTCTTAACTGATTTAGATTGAATTTGATATGGAGATAGTTTAAGAACCTGGAAAGTGGACGTATAAGCCATTCACCCACGAATTGACCGCGGTGGAAAGCTAATTAGATTTATTTGTATGTATGTTTGTTAAATCAAATAGTTTTCACAGTTGTTCGTATTTTATGTCGGTTATTCAAATGTTCCTGATGAAAATATTACTCGCTGTAAATCCCCTTTTGATTTGGAGCACCGTACTAAATTAAATGGTTACATTCACTAACAAATAAAATGTGTAGACTCAGATGTTCACACTCTTATTGAAATCTGGAATTAAATAAAAAATGTGCCCGGCCAAAAAGGTTTATGATCTCTGATATGTCAAAAAATGACAGCTGTCAGAATTCTACGGAATTAAAAATCAGACTTTAGGGTATACAAATTAAAAAGTTATAGGCGAATTCAATAGCTATTAGTTTTTAGACGTTTTTAGTGGCAAGAACTCAAAGTTGGCATTCGCAACTACGGAACCCTACACTGCGCGTGGCCAGACACGCACTTGGCCAATTATTTAAACTCGGAGTCACCTAACCGAATGGTTTTTCGTTACAAAAAATCGTTCGTTTAGTGACTCCGCGTTTGAAAAATCGCACCTCAGGGGGATTACTCTATAAAATAATACGATAATCGTCCGATAGTGACGTAATATTTGTATGTCAAACTAAATTGGGTATTTTCCTGGGTCAATAAAAAACTATTTGGTACAGTTTAAAAAAATAAAATGTCACAAAATAATACCTCATATCCATTTTCAATGTGATTTTCGATTTATTATTGCAAAAAAAACTGATCCCACCAAAAACATTTTTATGTAAAAATGTTGCCAAGACGAGTCTACATAGCTTACCCTGTGAAAAAGTTATCAGATCTCGTATAAAGCCAAGCTCTAAAGACTACACGCTCTAAACCTACAAGCTCTACACTACCTATGAGAGTGGTCAGATCTCATGTAGAGCCAAGATTCTGGATCTACTACTAAAATGTAGAGTACGTGAAGTTGGCCTGGTAAAAGGCGCATAGATCAACTATCTTGGCTCTACAGATCAGTCTGGGGGATCCTGGTAGACGAATTGAAAAAGAAAGCTTTTTATCCGACCAGAAAAGGAAGAGGTTATCAAATCGTCATGATGTTTTATGTATGTTCACCGATTATTTAAAGACGCCTAGACCGATTTGGAAATTTCTTTTTTAGGGTTCCGTAGTAAACAAGGAACCCTTATAGTTTCGCCATGTCTGTCTGTCTGTCTGTCTGTCTGTCCGTCCACGGTCCTACTCAGAAACTTTAAGTACTAGAAAGCTGTACTTTGGCATGGATATGTATATCAATCATGGCAAAAAAGTCGTAAAATAAAATATGGAAACAATTTTTTTTTAGGTTAGTTGCCATACATGTGAAGACGTAGTCAATATTTTTTTTCTCTACAAACACATTGTGTGGGGTATCGTTGAATAGGTCTTTCAAAAATATTGTGAGCTTGGGAACACCATTTTACGATTTAGGGATCCGTGTCTGAAATATTTAGGTTTAAAGTGATTTTTTTTGTCATAGCCTCTGTCTGCTAAACGGTTATATATGGCCACGTGAAAAAAAAATCACAATTATAGTATATATAATGTAGTTTGAAGAAAAACTATCAGAGCCAAGTAGGGTATACAAATTTAAAAGTTATAGGCGATCAACTTATAAAATGTACTTGAAAAAAGAAATTTTCATACAAATTCAATAGATATTAGTTTTTAGACGTTTTTAGTGGCAACTCAAAGTTGGCATTCGAAACTACGAAACCCTACACTGCGCGTGGCCCGACACGCACTTGGCCAATTTTTTGTTTTAAAAATTATTATTCGTAGGTAGTAGTTACTTCTTTTGATAAAAAAAAGTGGTGCGGTGTACGGGCCTGTAGTCACATTCGCCCTGATGAAGACCTCCGGATGAGGTCGAAACATGTCGGCAGTAGCTGATGACTTTATACGTGAGTTACCCGTTAACTTTAGTAGTTACTTTACCAGGAACTTACTTCGACTTATCGCGTGATGAAGGCAGGAGCCTTCATCCTCAAGAGACGTATTTTTGAAATCACTTGTCACATTACGAAGGGTTTGCGCGAGCGTTTCCAAACGGGTGCATTTTTGAATCGGTAGTTTGCGAAGGTTTTGCACGAGTGGTCTTGACCACTCGTAATTTTGACATTTGTAGCGTAGATATGTCATCGAAGCCAATCATGGTAAATCCGTTCCATTTCACGTTGCTTTTTTATTCATGTTCGAATTTTTAGAAAAGCATAGACAAATTATCGATGTTTTCTGCGTAAAACAATATTGTTTTTCGCTGACACGACGGTTTCAAAAATACGATCAATTTGTATTTTACGCGAGCGGTGAGTTGCAAAACTACTCGTACTACACGTTTTGTGCTTCGCTGAGTCCCTCAATGAAAAATAGCACTCCTATGCTGAGTCCGGAATGCGCTCACTCGCTTTTTCTTTTTCAAATGGTTTGTAATTTACGTGAGACGTTCAAGGGGGAGGGGTTAAGCCAAATATCATCTAATCCTACTTTGGTAAATATCAAGCCTTTCTTTCCATTATTCTTCTTCTATTAGGTACCGACTCTATGTGCTAAATATCGACCCCCAGCGTTCGCTTCACCGAAAACGATTCCGCATGGCTGGGCTTGTTTTTTTTTCTAAACTGATAAAAATAGGTGATTTTTTTGTAGTCATATTTTAATTTGAGGACAAAGATGGGTCGAAGTGAAGCGTGATAATTATGACGCCTTCTGTGGCCTAGTGGTCACCACGCCAGGTGGTTACTTTGGAGGTCCCGGGTTCGATCCCCGGCCAGGTTAAGTTGGAAAATAATATGTTTCAGACTGACCTGGATCTTGGATGTTTATTTATAAATGTATTTTTTATAAAATATAGTATCGTTGAGTTAATATCACAAGTCTCGAGCTTACTTCGGGGCTAGCTCAATCAGTGTGATTTGTCCTTGTGTATTTATTTATTAATATGTATTTAGATACCTACTTATATCTTATCTTATACCTTTAAACGAGCAATTCTTGTATATTTATTTATATATTTATTTGTTTATAAATTTCTGTGATCTCGAAAACGGCTCTAACGATTTCGCAGAAAATTTGTATATGGGGGTTTTCGGGGGTAAACAATCGATCTAGATTAGTCTTATGTTTGGGAAAACGCGTGTTTTCGAGTTTTCATGCGTTTTTCTTTCCACGCAGAATATGATCGCTAATTTCGTCGTGCCGGCCGCCATCCATTTTGGCTCAGCGGTTTATGATGCGGACCGCTAGATAGAGTGTTACGGGTTCGAATCCCACTCGGTGACTTACTTTTGTTTTTTTTCTGTTCAAATTTATATATTTTTTTTATTTTGTATTGTTTTTAGACAAGTTTTAAAAAATGTAGTTATTGTTTGAGATGTAATCGAGCAAAGCTCGGTCGCCCAGGTACTTAAAATACATACTACCTACATGTGCGAAACCGGGCGTCCTGCTAATATTAATATGTTATAGAACTTAAAGGACTTACAATAAGTTTTTTTGAAAAAAAATGTTTGTTGTACAAGCTTTTATCGTGAGGCCAAAGTTCTTATTCAGACAATGAAATAAGCCCAAGCTCGATGGAGTTGCGTCAATTTATTACTGAGTTCCATCGACCACCTTCCCTCTCCGTGATCAGAACCTAGACATCGTCTACTATAAAGTGCTCGTCAAGACAAATCAAACGAGTCCTACTCAATGAGGTTATGTTGTTTTATTATAACTGAGTTTCGTCGAATGATCTCCCGGCTTTATCATCAGAACAGCTCATTGACTTCATAGTATTTATATTTATTGACTTCATACTTGATAATGTATAGTCATATTTGTCATCCGACTTACACAAGAATTTTTGTTAGAAAAACTAGTTGAAAATTGAGTTGCAAGATTTGATCATTTGACCTAAACAAACATTCATTCGAGTACATACATACAAGATACATTGCAAGTTAATTATAAGCTTGTAAAAATCGTCTATTGCAACTTTGTAAGTTGGGCTGTCAGGAAAATTGGCACAAATTTTAAAAAAAAAAGTACATTGTATTTTGATTTTGATTTTTATTTGCGCGTTATCAAATTATCTGTGTTGCAACTTGTGTCGCGAATGCGAAGCCAGTGTGTATTATTAAATATTTTTATTATTTATTTAAATATCAAGGTACCTAAAAGTCAATGTTTGACTGTTAGCAATTTTATTCTTTCGTGCGTGCGCAGATGGTTGCGCAGAAGAAGTGAACGCGGCGTGAGGAGGGTTATATTATCTGTGGCAGATGGAAAAAGAGCGGCACAAAGTACAAGCAAAAAATAAGATGGTAAAATTGTTATTTCTGACGATTATGGAGATTTTACGAGAGATCGAGTTTCGGTGAGCGTTTTATAAGTTTATTTACTATCTAGAGAATTCTACCGATAATAATTAATTACTATGTGTTTATGTTTCAGTATTTTGAGTTAACCGATGCGTCCGTTTTTGTTATTGATTTATTGCAAGTTGCGACTTGCAATAGATAAATCAGAGAGAGAGAGAATTACCGATGCGTCGGTCTATTAGTTGGTCTATTGTAAACTGCGTGTGTTACAATAGACGGAAAAGAGATAAGAGAATAAGAGTTTGGGTTTAGGTGATCTGTTGTAAACTGCGTGTGTTACAATAGATAGAGAAGAGCTAAGAGAATAAGAGTTTGAGATTAGTTGGTCTATTGTAAACTGCGTGTGTTACAATAGACGGAAAAGAGATAAGAGAATAAGAGTTTGGGTTTAGGTGATCTGTTGTAAACTGCGTGTGTTACAATAGATAGAGAAGAGCTAAGAGAATAAGAGTTTGAGATTAGTTGGTCTATTGTAAACTGCGTGTGTTACAATAGACGGAAAAGAGATAAGAGAATAAGAGTTTGGGTTTAGGTGATCTGTTGTAAACTGCGTGTGTTACAATAGATAGAGAAGAGCTAAGAGAATAAGAGTTTGAGATTAGTTGGTCTATTGTAAACTGCGTGTGTTACAATAGACGGAAAAGAGATAAGAGAATAAGAGTTTGGGTTTAGGTGATCTGTTGTAAACTGCGTGTGTTACAATACAATAGATAGAGAAGAGCTAAGAGAATAAGAGTTTGAGATTAGTTGGTCTATTGTAAACTGCGTGTGTTACAATAGACGGAAAAGAGATAAGAGAATAAGAGTTTGGGTTTAGGTGATCTGTTGTAAACTGCGTGTGTTACAATAGATAGAAAAGAGCTAAGAGAGTAAGAGTTATAAGCGAGGCTCGGGGTGGCTATAGGGGAGGTTGGAGGCCACACGGGGATGCGTCCCCATAGAGAAAGAGAATCCGCTGGATTAGCTAGTACATGAGCGGATGGAACAGCCATCCCAGGTGTAAGCGGATGGAACAGCCATCCCAGGTGTAAGCGGATGGAACAGCCATCCCAGGTGTAAGCGGATGGAACAGCCATCCCAGGTGTAAGCGGATGGAACAGCCATCCCAAGTGTAAGCGGACAGAACAGCCATCCCAGGTGTAAGCGGATGGAACAGCCATCCCAAATCCTGTGAAACAACCACCAAGTGTTTGCGTAACACTGTAATTGTATCAGAGATAAAGCTGAGTATACCATACGAGATGAGGGTCTATTATGAGTACAAGACTTTCGTCATGATGACCATTTTTACCAGGCCAGCCTTGGTCATTGGCGACATGGTGGAGGTGCTGATCTAAGAATCTGAACTACCGTGTTTCAATATAAAGATTTGTGTGTTTGTTGCAATTTACGAGTGTATATACTTATTCCTATTGTTACGAATAAATGCTAAAAATAGACATGTAAAATTAGTAATAGGGATGTTGACCAAAAAGTGTTCCAATTATTTTATTCAGTCTGATGGACCGAGGGTTAGATTAGGTTATTCAAAAATGATTGACTAATTTATTTTTGTATAGTAAAGTAGTAATAATTTACAAAGGTGCAGAACATCAAGGATTCAGAGTAGAAGAAATTTACGGTACGTGAACGAATAGTGAAAATCGTACTTAATCGTGACGTTATGCGAAATTTAAATGCGCCATATTTTTGTCAGTATTTGCGAATCAGAGAAAATAATAAATGCAGATAGTGCAATGTTCTCAAATAACCTGTCTTAAAAAAATTGACCACATCCTTATTGTGTTTTTATATAACAAATGTCTAATTATATTTATTAGAAAGAAACAGCAGTCAAAGTTTGTGGATCAAATACAGTTTATTTAAATCATGTTTTACAAATTGAAGCATGATTTTTTTGAATTAAGCGTAAAAAGTATACTAAAACAGGTACCTTTTAAACTTAACAATAAGTATAAGGAAGAAATAAGTATTTATCATTTATGTTAATTTTACTGTTTAAAAAAACGGGTTTTGACGTCATAGATCAAACAGTGTATTTTTTATATTGAACCAACTGAAATACTTGTGTTAAATTTAATATGAAGCTACATTTCTTTTCTCTTCAAATAAAAAAAAAAGAATAAATAGTCCAATTTGTTTTCATAAAGATCTGATTGACTTGAGCGTCTAGAGTTCGAATTCCACCAGAGGGCGTGCGAGTTGAGTTTACTAGACTGACATTCCTTAACAAGTATTGCTATTGTCATAAAACTCCTGCAGATGTAGACAGACACTAAGGTATAATTCTTATAGCAGATGACCAGAATTTTTGAAGAATAATGTAGATGTAGCCTACGCACATTCAAAACGGTGAAATCTCAACGTTTTCTTTGGCCGAGGAAGGTCTCGCGAATGAATAACCTATATTTATAATTGATTCTGATTTCAGTAGCATAAAACATGTATATATAAAAAATATATATATTTAAAATTGATTTCAAAACAGCGGCAAATATCAGATTGTGAGATTTTAAGGCAAGTCACAAGCAATATAAGTACTTTAATAAAGGTTTGAAAGAGAGCACACATAATTCTAGATAAATTCTTTAAAATGTTAACTAATAATAAATTACACGTGTCTAAGAGAAAGTAGTGACAAACATTGGCAATTAAGAGCTGTAATCAATAGAGTAGGTACCTGAGCTAGGACTAACTATAAATAAAAACAGAAAGTAATAGAGCACACTGAAAGGTTGAGAAGATAGTAAAGGCTCGAATGGACATATAAAAATAACAAAGGTAAAAACGTCGTCAGGCGTGACAATGACTCATTCAATAGGACATTTCCATTACAACTTAAAAAATTGTAAAAAAAATTGAGGTCAATGCACGCAAGGAAGAGTCTCAAATAGAAGTAGTCAGTAGAAAAGACAGTTAATGGCAGGAAATCCACCAGGGCTTCCACTGTCAGAGCTGTAGTGAACTTATTTATAATAAACCTAGGTATTGTAAAAGTTATGGTTCTCTTTATTCTTTCGCCGTGGCGGAGTGTCGCGAATGCGAAGCCAGTGTGTATTATTAAATATTTTTATTATTTATTTAAATATCAAGGTACCTAAAAGTCAATGTTTGGCTGTTAGCAATTTTATTCTTTCGTGCGTGCGCAGATGGTTGCGCAGAAGAAGTGAACGCGGCGTGAGGAGGGTTATATTATCTGTGGCAGATGGAAAAAGAGCGGCACAAAGTACAAGCAAAAAATAAGATGGTAAAATTGTTATTTCTGACGATTATGGAGATTTTACGAGAGATCGAGTTTCGGTGAGCGTTTTATAAGTTTATTTACTATCTAGAGAATTCTACCGATAATAATTAATTACTATGTGTTTATGTTTCAGTATTTTGAGTTAACCGATGCGTCCGTTTTTGTTATTGATTTATTGCAAGTTGCGACTTGCAATAGATAAATCAGAGAGAGAGAGAATTACCGATGCGTCGGTCTATTAGTTGGTCTATTGTAAACTGCGTGTGTTACAATAGACGGAAAAGAGATAAGAGAATAAGAGTTTGGGTTTAGGTGATCTGTTGTAAACTGCGTGTGTTACAATAGATAGAGAAGAGCTAAGAGAATAAGAGTTTGAGATTAGTTGGTCTATTGTAAACTGCGTGTGTTACAATAGACGGAAAAGAGATAAGAGAATAAGAGTTTGGGTTTAGGTGATCTGTTGTAAACTGCGTGTGTTACAATAGATAGAGAAGAGCTAAGAGAATAAGAGTTTGAGATTAGTTGGTCTATTGTAAACTGCGTGTGTTACAATAGACGGAAAAGAGATAAGAGAATAAGAGTTTGGGTTTAGGTGATCTGTTGTAAACTGCGTGTGTTACAATAGATAGAGAAGAGCTAAGAGAATAAGAGTTTGAGATTAGTTGGTCTATTGTAAACTGCGTGTGTTACAATAGACGGAAAAGAGATAAGAGAATAAGAGTTTGGGTTTAGGTGATCTGTTGTAAACTGCGTGTGTTACAATACAATAGATAGAGAAGAGCTAAGAGAATAAGAGTTTGAGATTAGTTGGTCTATTGTAAACTGCGTGTGTTACAATAGACGGAAAAGAGATAAGAGAATAAGAGTTTGGGTTTAGGTGATCTGTTGTAAACTGCGTGTGTTACAATAGATAGAAAAGAGCTAAGAGAGTAAGAGTTATAAGCGAGGCTCGGGGTGGCTATAGGGGAGGTTGGAGGCCACACGGGGATGCGTCCCCATAGAGAAAGAGAATCCGCTGGATTAGCTAGTACATGAGCGGATGGAACAGCCATCCCAGGTGTAAGCGGATGGAACAGCCATCCCAGGTGTAAGCGGATGGAACAGCCATCCCAGGTGTAAGCGGATGGAACAGCCATCCCAGGTGTAAGCGGATGGAACAGCCATCCCAAGTGTAAGCGGACAGAACAGCCATCCCAGGTGTAAGCGGATGGAACAGCCATCCCAAATCCTGTGAAACAACCACCAAGTGTTTGCGTAACACTGTAATTGTATCAGAGATAAAGCTGAGTATACCATACGAGATGAGGGTCTATTATGAGTACAAGACTTTCGTCATGATGACCATTTTTACCAGGCCAGCCTTGGTCATTGGCGACAACTTGACTTGAAAACTTTTCCCAATTTTTTGGGTAAATATGCAATTATATTATATGTACTTGTTTTGATTTTATATATATTACCTATGTGCACGTGACACATGATGATACAATTCAAATCTTAAACAAATAACTCGTGTAAGTTTTAAGAATTGTCGGCAGATTTTAAAGAGGTTTTCTTAAGAGTATAATCTCGATAATTACACATCATTACATGATAATATGAATGTCAATATTTTTCTAAAATTATTGTCAGTATAAATCCTCTTGCCCTTTCTTTTTCATAATGTCTACATTAATTTCTTAGTTCAGTATATAAACTCCAGATGCGAAAGAGGGGTGTTTTAATTTTGACAAGTGTATTTGGGCATTTGTGTAGCTATGTCTTGTGATGGCGATACAGTGTAACTTCACTGAAACCATTTTGATTTGATAAGAAGAAGGCTTTGTGGCTAGACTGGGTAGCAACCTTTCACTATTTCTTTTCTTTTTCTATTGTTACGCTCAACATCTTACGGCCTCAGGCTCTGTATATACCTAAATGTTTATATGTAAGTATATATGTATTTTTTATAAAATATAGTATCTTTGAGATAGTATCTCATACATAACACAAGTCTCGAACTTACTTTGGGCCTAGCTCAATTTGTGAAATTTGTCCCTATATTAAAGGTACTAGAGGATGTGAGAGAGAAAAGACAAATAATACAAATTATAGAAAATAGAAGAGGGAAAATGTTCGGTCATCGTGTGTATGTCCCCCGCGTAAAAGTATCGAATAATAATTGTTGAGTATACTAGATCTTTAGTTTTCAGCTGCCTTCAAATGTTTATCGATAAATGAAATTTGTGTATTCAGTAATTTTTGAGAAATTCGTCAAAAACATATTCCGCCAGGGAAATGTGTCTCTGGCGGAATTTTGTCTGGAATCCAGAATTCAATTAGCAGAGCAATTAATGTATCATAAGAGGCAAATGTTTACGTAAAAATGGACTTTATATGTCATAGGCCTCCGAAGTTATTCAAAATTCCGCTCGGGAAATGTTTGGCCTTTTGCTAGATCTCCCAAACGGTTAGGAATATAGTCCTGTTTTTTTTTACACATATTGTTATTAATTTGTTTATAACATCTGTAAAAACAGAATCCAAAAAAACACAACCACTTACGAATAATAAATATAAACATAAAAGTAGGTATTTTGGTTCTAGTGGCTTAACTAAGGGACATAGGGAAAAAATTTAAGTGTCGATTTATGTATTAAAACTGCCTCCAACATCTGGGAAAGTACGTTTGTAATAGAGTTAGTATTAAAAAACATACAACAAAAAATAATGTTCTACTGACATTATGATTTTGAATCGGTTTATTGGACGAGTTTTATATAATGTTACAAGTTCTGACTAATTCCAATCTTTAATGTATTAATTCAACTATCCGTATTCCAAAAATTAGCTTAATCCAATTATCAATAAAGAAAATAAAGTAAAAAAACCAGCGACACCTAAATATTTGTTATAACCGACCAATTTTGGATGCCACCCGAAATTGGTCGGTTTATAACAAAGTTTTAAGTATTGCTGGTTTTTTTACGATATTTCATTTATTACTAATTCGATAGGGCTAATTATTGGAGTGCGGATAGTTGAAATAATACATTAAATATTGGAATCAGTTAAAACTTGTCACATAATATAAAACTCGTCCAACAGACCGATTCAAAATCAAAATGTCAGTTAGACATTATTTTTTGTTGTATCTTTTTAAATACTAACTCTATTACAAACGTACTTTCCCAGATGCTGGAGGCAGTTTTAATACATAAATCGACACTTAAATTTTTTCCCTATGTCCCTTAGTTAAGCCACTAGAACCAAAATACCTACTTTTATGTTTATATTTATTATTCGTAAGTAGTTGTGTTTTTTTGGATTCTGTTTTTACAGATGTTATAAACAAATTAATAACAATATGTGTAAAAAAAAACAGGACTATATTCCTAACCGTTTGGGAGATCTAGCAAAAGGTAAAACATTTCCCCAGCGGAATTTTGAATAACTTCGGAGGCCTATGACATATAAAGTCCATTTTTACGTAAACATTTGCCTCTTATGATACATTAATTGCTCTACTAATTGAATTCTGGATTCCAGACAAAATTCCGCCAGAGACACATTTCCCTGGCGGAATATGTTTTTGACGAATTTCTCAAAAATTACTGAATACACAAATTTCATTTATCGATAAACATTTGAAGGCAGCTATAAACTAAAGATCTAGTATACTCAACAATTATTATTCGATACTTTTCCGCGGGGGACATACACACTCGGTCATCACGCCACGATGCGTTCTTTAAAACAATAATGGAAGGAAAAATAGAAGGAAAGAGAGGAGTAGGAAAACCCAGAAGAAAATTTATAGACCAAATAAAAGAAAAATTAAACGTGAAAACATATAAAGAGGTTAAGAACTTAGCGGAAGGAAGAGAGAGACATGGAAAGCACTCCACCGACAAGAGCCCAGCTCTTAAATATAAGAAGAAGAAGTCCCTATATATTTATTTATTTATTTTTGAGGTGTTCGATGGCCCAACGGCCATACATATAACACTTATGCATGTTAAGCAACCCTGGGCGCGGTTCATTTGGATTGGTGACAACATAAGTTACATTAAGCGTCTTGAGCTTCGGAAGGCACGTTGCTTCTGGCTTTTATCATAAGCGTCGTATTATTAATTATACCGATAGGAATAAAGATGTGATAGTGTATCCGTGTAAGTATAGTGTATTAATAGTTATTCTCTCATTAATCAATTTTATTAATAAAAATTACTGCTAATTAAATAAGGTAGCCGTCAATTACCTTGTTTTTATTTTATTTAATTAAATTTATTGCACTTAAAATCTTAAGATTATAATACAAAAGGTATTAAGTTGTACCTTTTGTATTATAATCTAAAGATTTTATAAGCAATAAATTTTTGCTAAGCATTGTTGCTTGTTGCCTAGTAAGTAGTACTCGTAAGTGAGCTATGTGCATCTCACATTCAGAAAATCAATACTCTACGTAGCGTCCTATGTCTAGCTTTATATCAGCATAAATATGTATATGTGCTGACGTGTTTATCAGGCTCCTATGAATAATTTATCACCACTACACCCACATCATTATTATTTTACAATAGTCTGCTACTTCTCGAGTAGAAAGGCTATAAGTGTAACTTAAATTATAGTAAATTTGACCAGTGTTTTTCTAAGGGGACTCCACGGTCGTTTGCTTCATTAAGGTCCTGCAATGTGCAGAAATTTACAATAGTACGTCTTTTAATTTGAAGTTTAAAGGTGGCATGTATGGATACTCGACATCGACAATATGTGTTTATTAAAATTTAAGCGATTTGGTACACGGTATGCATTATTGACGCTTGTTTGTTTTGATAACACTGGATTGGTGACGGTGACCACAAATGTTTAGTATAAAATGCCTCAAGTTCCTGGTTTCTGAAGGCTCTATCAAAATAATAAGACAATATCAGGCCTTCGTTGGTTATCTGACAGTTAAAATCTATTATATTACCACAAAACAAAAAAATACATACCTATTTAATCATATATTAATACAAGAAGCGATGGTTTTAGACTTAATTGATTAAAATTGTTAAAAATATTGTGATTCTCTCGCAAACTGCATTTAAAATGGAAGTCACATCTCATAAGTAGAAGATTCTGGCAGAAGTGGCAATACAACCAAGACATCGTTAGGAGGGCCCTTCCCTGTCCGTCTATCGTCAACGCGAGCAAGGTTGGAAATGCTTGTTGTTTCATCCAGCGCAATGATTTAAAAGAGAGAGATAGCACCTAAGCGCTCAGATTGCATTCCGTTGTACGAAATTAGTATTATTATTAAATACTCATTGAACGAATATTAACTTTTCAGAGGGTGCGGAAATTTCATAAAACTTGTTCCAGGTAATACGTGTTTTTCAGTAAGCCTTACGAGTGTGTGAAATAAATGTTTTTCATTTAGAATCTTCATTACATTTGCAATGTTTATATGCAAATATTTTCTTTACTTTAATAATTCATGATTACTATATGATCGGCCGAAGTTCAGGTAAAATTTGTACAAAAAAGCAAATTTTTGGAGACTTATACTGAATTTGTTTTTCCAAATTTTAATTTTTAATTTTTTTGGAAACTTTGAAATTGCGCACAGGATTCATGTTAGTACAAAAGTTTCTAAGAAAGTTCTGTTACAACGACATTTTTTATTTATTTATTGATTGTAATACAACGGTTTTTTTACCAATTACAGTATGTAGAGAATTTATAGCTAAATATCACTAAATGTACTTACAGTTAAATACTTGTATGTCGACTTGTATGTAATAAATAATATATATTACATACGAGTCGACTCACCTTTATCATACTCGCAATATATAAGCAGTTTCCTTACAATCACATTCGCTCCATCAGCAAACACATCACATTCAGGTTGCTGATTCAGGAATGCGTTAAGATCTGTAAGCATGCGACATAGAGGAGCTTGCTCATGTGATACCGTGCGTGTTATCGGCGGGGCGAACAGTTTTCGCGGCTAACACGAGCGTTGCACCAAACATCAATTTGGAACATTCAGGCGACAAAGGTGTTTATGAAGCTCAGGGACGTCGATAAAGTTACTACGTCGTTATAGTTAGTTAGTAATATTTTATCGCCATAATCACGTACGAGCGTTTGTATAAAAAGTAAGGCGGGTTGGGCGCTCTTAAGTGCCGAGAGCGACAACAGAGGTCAAAAGAGGTTGTCGGTTAGATACTGCATCTTATCCTCTTTCTCATTGTAGCCGTCTGCCGCTCCATTGGATCAAGAGGGGGAAGGAAGAGAGAATGCACCTCATCATCATCGTCAGGTCTTTTTGTCTCCACTGCAGGAGCACGACCCTCTATGTACTACCAGACCCATACTGATGTTTATAAACTTTGTTTGCCTGTATTTATTGCCAGAAAGTGATCATTATTATTGTGATTGATAACATATTATATTTTTTAGACATGTATTGTTATGATTCTTTGTAACTTTGATTAGTTAACCGCGTATTTTCGTTAAAATTGTGCACATTATGATAAATGCATGTTTCTTTTACCATTCGTAGGTTATACTACAGTGATAATTTTAAGATGTGGAGGCAAGCCGGATTTGTATTGGATAATACGTTAGTCGTACGATAGTGACGTCCTATTTCTATGTCAAACCAAATAAGACTTTATCATCATTCGTTAATGCTCAATGTTGCTTGACACTGAAATGCGGATACGCGTAACGTCCGTCTTGGATACCGCTTTTGTAGTTACAGGGGGTTTCCCTGTTCTCAGCTCTCAAATGTAAATTCTGTTGATTCAGCAGAATCGGATCAGTATTGTAATACTGATCCGATTTTGATAATATCATTATAAAGGGTGTAATATGTAGATGTTTTCATAATGTCAATTTATTATACCTTTTCCATTTGGCTTCTTAAAAAGATATTAAAACGGTATAAAACGTCCTCGATATCGAAATTTACCTCGAAATACCTTAAGGGTAAAATCCAGATAGCCTCCATATCTTAAAATAATCACTGTGTGGTTCTTTAAACATGGTAAAAAATTTACACTTACAATGCGCACAATTTTTTCGATTTTCCACCCTAAGTACTAGGCAACTAGCGTTCTTTCAGCAAATCTAATGATAAAGAACACGTGACAAAACGTGACTAATGCAGAAAACATGAACTGCACAGTACAGGGACGCAGGTGCTACTTGTTTATTTTGAGACTACATACTCGTCGTAATATTATAAAGGATCTCAGTTGACTTTTGACTTTTACAGTCATGCCTACCTATCGCCTTTGTCACTAGATGGCGCTATAGGTAATAATTAGAAAATTAAAATCTTTTATTACTATTATTAAAATAAAATAGAACTCTAATAAAATCTAATTGACTTTTATGAAATGTATAATAAATATTTTTATAGCATATTCATCACTTTCTTTGTCACTTTTATGTCATTCGTGTGAGCTGCCATCTCTGTGAGAGCAGCTGGTACGAATTTCGCCTACTCTTCTTCTTATTATTAAAGAGCTAAGCTCTTGTCTGTGGAGCAACCAATGCCTTCCATCTCTCTCTGTCTAAAGTCAACTCCTTAATATCCTTGTATGTTGAAACATTAATCTGATTCTTTAGTTGTTTTATAAAACTATCTCTAGGTCTTCCTTTGCCTCTTCTTCCCTCGATTTTCCCCTCCAATATTACTTTTAAAAATTCATCATGTCTAATCAGGTGTCCTAACATTTTCCCTCTCCTAGTATTAATAGTTTGTAGTAGTTTTCGTTTCTCTCCAACAAGTGCCAGCACCTCCTCATTAGTTTTCTTTTCCGTCCAGCTAATGCCCTCCATTCGCCGCCAGCACCACATCTCAAACGCTTCCAATCTAGCTCTATCCTTCTTTCTCATTGTCCATGATTCGCAACTATATAGGGCTATGCTCCAAATATATACTTTTATCAGTCGTTTTCTTAGTTTTTTGGATATTTTCGATTTAAATAGTGACTTTTTGCTGTTAAATTGTTTTTTGGCTATGGCTATTCTTTGAATAATGTCTTTGGAGCATCTTGAGTCATTTGTTATTGTACTACCTAAATATTTAAAACTATTGACCTGTTCTATAGGTTTGTTATTTAAAGTGATGGGATTTTGGGGCGTCTTCTTTTGAGAGGCTATTAATGTTTTTGTTTTGAAAGTATTGATTTTTAATGCAAAATCATGGAACACTTTATCCATACACTGAACCATCTGCTCTAGTTGTTTAGAATCTTCCGCCACGGCTGCAATGTCATCTGCGAAACGTATAAAATAAACTGTCTTTCCGTTAATCTTAACTCCACCCGTATCCATTTCAAGGAACTTAGCTATTGCACATTCAATAAATATATTAAAAATAGTAGGTGACAAGGGACAGCCTTGACGGACTCCTTGCCTTATTCTTGCCTTTGTTTTCTCCTCTCCTATTTCAATTAATGATGTCTGGTTTTTATTCAGTTCAAATATAATGCGCCTGTCTTTATAATCAAGTCCTGCTAATTTTAATACTTTCATCATTCTTTTCCAATTTACTTTGTCAAATGCTTTTTCTAAATCTATGAAGGCCACATGTGTGTCTAAACCTAAGTCTATTCTCCTGTCTATAATTAATCTTAGTGCTAATATTGCTTCTCTTGTGCCTCTGTTCTTTCTAAATCCATACTGGTCTTCTCCAATATATGCCTCTGCTTTAGGTCTAATGCGTCGTTGAATTATTTTTAATAGAATTTTAGACGCTTGAGAGATGAGACTTAAAGTTCTATATTCATCACATTTTAATGTGTTATGTTTTTTAGGTAAGGTCACTGACTTACTTGTTTGAAATTCTGTAGGCACAATTCCTGTTAGGTACATTTGCTGTATTAACTCAAAAATAATATCTAATAGTGGTTGACAGTGTATATATTTGATCATCTCAATGTATATTTTATCTTCTCCTGCAGCTTTGCCATTTTTAATACTATCTATAGCTCTATCGAATTCTTCCCTGAGTATTGGTGGACCTAGGTCATTTTCATCTATTTTTTCTTCATTTTCCAAATCTGTATTTTCTAAACCTTCACCATCATATAATTTTTCTATATATTTTTTCCATTGTTGAACTATGTCTTTGTTATTTGTTAAAAGTTTTCCTTCATCGTCTAATATAACTGTGCTTTTAGTTTTAAATTTTTTATCTAAACTTTTTATTATATCGTATGCAGTAGACATATGACCTTTATTAAGACTTGCTTCTATCCTATCACAGTCACTTTTTAAACAATCTTCTCTTCTTTCTCTACATTTAAGTGTTATTTTATTTGTAAGTTTTTTATAATTTTTAATACTATCGTCATCAGTCTTATTTACCAATGCTCTTCTTTTTTCCATTAAATCCAAAATTTCAGGCGTCATCCACTTTTTCCTGGGTACTATTTTTTCCTTACCTAAACATTCTTCAGCACTTGTAGTTATTATTTCACTAACCGTCTTCCATTTATCATTTATACTTTTATTATTATTATCTATGTTGTATTTATTTAACTTTAACTTATCTCCTACTGTATTGCTATATTGCACTTTGTAGTTACCTATATCAAATTTTAATTTATTGAGATCAATTCGCTTTGGCTTGGGTTTGCGTCTTATTTTCTTTTCTTCAAAAGTTTGTTTACTAACCAAGAGGTTGTGATCGGTTTTGAGTTTTGCTCCTGGAAGGTTTTACATGATTTCACATATCGACGATCTTCTGTTCTGACTAAGATGTAATCAATTTGGTATCGTCCAATGTCTCCTGGCATCTTCCATGTATATAATCTACGTTTAGGCAACTTAAAAAGAGTATTTGTCACTACTAAATTATTTTCTTTACAAATTTGAATTAGCCTCTTTCCTCTTTTATTTCTTTTTCCAAGCCCAAAGCTTCCTACATATTTATCTTCCTTTCCTTCCCGTACTACAGCATTAAAATCCCCCATAACAATTAAGGTGTCTTTATCTTTAACAGAATCTAAAATAGTATCTATGTTGTTGTACATTTCTTCTATTACCTCGTCTTTGTATGAGGATGTAGGCATATATACTTGTATAATAAACATATCTTTTGGTGACGCCTTTACTTTAATCGCTATTATTCTGTCGCTGTGATGTACTGTGTTTTCTACTAATTTTCCCCATTTTTTATTTAATATTATAGCTGTACCATTATCCCCCTGTTTGTCTCCACTATAAATTACTCTAAACTCATCACTCCAATAATCCCCGTTTCCACCCCACCTAACTTCACTCAATCCTAGTATATCTATATCCTTCTTTTCCATTTCTAGCTTTAGATCTTCAAGCTTCGTTGGATCCAGTAGTGTATTGACGTTCCATGTCGCTATAGTACAAGGATTTCGCGGAATGACGACCCGAGTAGCCTTGCCACTACTCTTGCCGGACTCAGACCACCACGGAATGTTACTTCGTGGCACCCCGTTGTCAAGAACCTCTTTACTTTTATTAACTTTTTTCATTGTTGCTCCTTTTTAGGGAAATTAGTACCGTGGTTTCCCAATTTGCCTTCCGTACCGCAGTGCTTGGGTTTGACAGAAACCCTTCCAGATCCCACATCTTCGGCCTTCTGCCAATACTGTCACCACTGCTGCCTAGTGACAGAGGAATGCTTATTTACTGGCGGCATTAATTCGCCATGACGCAAAGTCGTCATAGAACCTATATGGCATTTTTTAGGTAAGCCCGCCCTACTGGACTTCCCACCACGTTCTGCTAACCCTGCCGCTGATTGGTTGGGGACTGCTTATTTTTGTATTCGCAGCTAACCATCATATCTGATGGCCGTTCCACTATACGCCACCTGTGGACCCCGTTAGTAGCCTACAGCTCAGCCCTAATTCGCCTACTAGTTTTGCCTAATTACGAGCCCTCCAATAGTTTCTGTTACGTTAGTAAATATATTAACTTTGCTACATTCTAATCGTGAAATATCATATTAGGATATTTGCGTCAAATATTCTCATATTGAATTTGTCACTTCGTTTTTTTTTGTTTATCTTTTTTATTAATAATATTATTAGATAAGAAAGAAGGCACAAAAGACAACAAATAGGCATCTATAAATGAAGTAAATTATCAGTATTTATCAGTTTTATTAACACAGACAATGGCCTTTAGAGACTCATTAGCTAAATAAATTTTACAAGAGAAGTATTCTAGAATTTAACATATTTGAAAATAGTAATTAAAGTAATAATTAAGAATAGACCGTATTTTATAATGATTTGAAAGTAATGTCTTAGAAACAAAAAACTCTTAATGATATGATGATGACGTAACTACGCAAATATTGTTGTTCTAAAAATAAACCGTTTACCATATGTTTACAACACAGAAAAAATAATTTTCCACTATAACGGCCACTTTTGGCAAATGTGCAATAAAAGAAAGCTCCACGTTCTCACTTTAAACTGTAAACAGTAGTTCATCAAATAGTTTGACGGTTTATCTAGGGTTTGGTCAAGACAGAATTATAAATGATATCTCAGTTTATTTTCAAATAACTTATTTCAAATGTGGGTAGCACTGAACTCTGAAAAATTTATTTATCTTAACTTTGTCAGATGCATTTAGGCAGCTTGAAAATGTGACACTAATGTTGGCCACTTACACACATTAAAAAAAAATAACAATGTATAAAAATACTTAATTATCGCAGATCTACATATAATTACAAGTCTTACTTAAGTACTTATTAGTAAAGCACAATAAAGATGCTTAAGGTCGATGTCTGGTCTGCAAACGCAAGATAGCTGTGTATCTCATTTTAAGTCAATAAAGATACCGAAATAATTCCATGAATTTACATCTTTGAGACATATGTGTTTGTAAAGTCAAATCCAAATCTATTCCATAAATAGTGTGACACAAGGGAAAGAGTGAAACAAGTAAGAAAAAAATATAGGCAAACGTAAGCAAGAGATGACAACTAGAAAGCGCTTTTTTGCAAAAAAGCATTTTTGGAATGAGCCCTACATTATTTGACAAGCTACCAGATCACTTTAAAATCTTGTGGCATTTAAGAATAGACTGAAATTATTATTTTTAGATATTTAAATGCTATTATTCCGTATATGATTACTTAAGTGACACTTTAGAATAGAAGGACATTAGTAATAATTTGACATCTTGAATTAGAACTTAATTGGTTTACTCAAATTAATAGACCCGTTTTTTTATTTTGTATTTATCTTATTTCATTTAAAATAGTGATAATTATAAAATGTTTTTTTTTTTTTTAATATTGTACTTTCGCCTAAGGACAGAACATAGTGAGTGAGACTAGACTAATAAAATCTAATTGTGTTACCTATAAATACCTATGTTCAACAATTAAGATATTTGTATTTGTATCTAGTTACTTAAGTCTTACTACCTACTGAGTTTCAGCATTAAACCTTTTTAACAAAAAGATGTTAATAAATGGATAGGTGCATAAAGTTAATTCATTACAAACAAATAATTTAAACTGGATTATTTATATCTAAGGTGTTAACAATTAGACTAACTGTCACTATCACCACTATTGACGACTTAAGGCTACGGCCTTGCTTTTTGATAATTTACTTATCACAATAGCTTATCCATTTACAACAGATAGCAAAAACTGCTTTTCAATGCCTAAGGAGCTATTTAAGAAAAGAATTGAACGTAGGTACATACAGTATATTCGTGGTTCAAAGTTCGGTGCGGGATCGAGTAGTATTTTGGAGGGAAAAACCACAATTTTGTGTAAAAACGCAGGTGAAAACAATATAATGACAGGTTTATATAGGAATCTTTCTATTTAATCTTTTTGATGACATTTTACTAACATAAGTAAACATATTATTATACTGAATTATTATCTCACAAAAATATACAAATATTTAAGTATAAGTACACATCTAACAGACTGGCAACGGGTTGAAAAATAAAGCATGAAATGATAACTAAGTACATAATTTCTACTGGATATCAATATCTGAAATAGACAATACAGGAAACTAATTTGTAAACAAAAGAAGAGTGTTTTCTGCTTACTACATAGATCACATCTTTAAACATAATGAAGTAAACAAAAGTCCAATATAGTTACTTAATGATGCTTTATACTATAAGACTAATGAATAATGAATAAATTAAACTTACAATACTTATCACAGAGTAACAGAACAATATGTCATAAATTGTTTACATTTTTCTATCTGTGACGTTGCAAGTTAACCTAATTATTTGAGTGAAATGCGTAGTTAATGAGCATAACAAAAGAATTGAGGCTATTTAAAATGGTCGTGTTATGTGACACGTCCAACAAGGATTAAACTTACTCGCGCGATTTCGCATTAACTCGTGCAAAATCGGATGTTTTGTCTCGTTCACTCTGGCTGAAAATCGAATGCACTGGCCTATCGAATTTCTTTCTGTACCGTACGTCAGTCGTCTGAGATTCAGTATGTAATTTTAACTTGCGGCACACAGTTGTGTTGAACGCGTTATAATAAACGTTGCGGTGTATTTTTGTAACTCATTTGTTAAACAAGACACATTTTGAGTTGAAAATACTGTGAATATTTGCTTGAAATGGATAAGGTAATATATGTTATTGTTAAGATTAAAGAGCAAAAGGGAAATATTTTTCTGCTTTGAGTAATATCGTACGACTACATGACGTACTATTGTAACGAGACGATAACTAATTATGAATTGATTTTGATTTTAATGAGAATGAGAATATCCTGATTTATGTACATTAATAATGATTTCCATGACGTGTAACTCACTTAAATGACCTAATTTATAGTAGGTATAGGATTTTAACAGAGATTATTTACACTAAACATATGTTTTATTTTTGCTATTACTTATCCTTGTATTTTGTAGGTATTTAATGAATTTGCACTACGTATTATGCCACAAAGCCATATAAACAGACATTACTCATAATTTATTGCATACGCAGTTTTGAAAACAGGTTAACAAGGCTTGCCCAAGTTTCTTTTAAGATATATGCGAATCCAAATTCAAACAGTTCTAAAACAAATAATAAAAATATTATCCTAAAAACTTTTTACAAGTCAAGAGAATCCTTCTCTTTTTTTCATAAATGATAATGCGTTCTCTCTGTCTTTTATTTATCTGCATTGTACGATAAATCACCTCATAATCATCGTACCACCGGATATTTCGTAATACAAATGGTAAACAAAAACAACTAAACATTTGCCAAAAAAGTGTTCTATTAAATCCTGATTCGGGAAATATGTTTTTAGCAACAGGCAACATTGACTACCTACACAGGAATACGGATGACGGACGGATGATCAATAGTTTCTGAAAAAAAAAACAAACTGTCAATATAATTTCACCTGGTTTTTGACATCGGTGTCGAAGTCTAGTCTAGTCTTTTTTCGTGAATCGTAATTTTAATGTCTTTATCAATTAAAAAACTATTATTGCATGCTCGTAACAGTTACAGAAGATTTGTGGAAATGAATCGGAACAGTTATTGGGTAAGTCTTCGCTATTAAACTTGTGTTATCTTATAATTTATACGCGAACATTTGTCCTCATGTTTAACTTCGATTTTTATTGTAAATACTTTTAATTTTGCGGAAATTCGTATTTCTATATCACGGTCATGCTTTCCACTAGTTATATAAAGAATATCAATTAACTACGAAGTATCCTCGCTTAATTAATTAATATAAATGATGCAAGGTATTCTGGTAGTGACGTTTGTTTGTTTAGGTTCTTTCCACGCTCTAAATCTTCTCTGACAAGAACTTTTTATAATTATCTACTACAAATAAATATTGGTAAATTATTATAGTAGAGCTCGGCGGCTTAGCGGTGCGCAAGGTGCGTCTTAACTTAGATAGGAGCGCCTGCTATTGCTATTTGATCTTGAGCTCCTTATGAGCTTCGGAATGCACGAAAAGACATTAAGACGATACATTGGTGACACTAGCGCCACCATCAGTTAAAAATCATTATTTACTGAAAACACAAGTTATCAAAAATCCGTTGTATGAAATTAAGGTTCTGGATCTGAAGTTAATTTAAACATATTAAATTATAGTTCCCTATAGTTACAAATTGCAATATTGCTTAAAACGGCCACTTCTAACAGTTTTGCAATTTGTAACTATAGGGAAATATAATTTAATAATTTATTATGTTTAAAATTAACTTCAGATCCAGAACTTTAATCTCATAGAACGGATTTTTTGATAATTTGTGTTTTTAGTGAATAATGATTTTTAACTTATGGTGGCGCTAGTGTCACCAATGTATCGTCTTCCTTTACCGCCAATACCAGACACAATTGTAAGACAATGAACGTGGACATTTATTAATGTTGTGTGGGTCTTTACCGGTTAAGCTACTCTTACTACTATATCAGATTAGACAGCTTAATTCTTTTACACCAGTGTTGGCCTTAGGTATATTAATTAAGTATTTAAAAAGGCAGTTTGCCCCTACAGAAATTATTTCTGTTTGAAGTGTAACGTACCAGCTACCAACGTAGATAATAAGCCAAGCGAAGACAGGGTTAACTGTGCCTTTACCGCCAATACCAGACAATAGTAAGACAATGAATGTGGACATTTATTAATGTCGTCCGGGTCTTGACCGGATAAAAATCTCAGGAAATAATTTCTGTGGCTAGCAATAAGGAGTTTAATGGATCAAAAATAAATTATTTAGTTTGATAATAGAATAAAACATAACAATATAATGTCACTTGTCCTCTTACTGTTGATGATATCCATTTTCAACGTGATTTTGTATTCATTATTGCAGAAAACTTAAGAGGTGTCAAGGGACACCCGGATGGAACGAAGCTCCTTTCGATTAATTAGGAGAGGGAGAGACAGATAGAGAAACACGCGCACGCCGCACGGCTTGCAACTATAGCAAAAAGTGTCATTACAACTTTTGGTCTTAATTTTTTTCGTCTAGCCTCCTTTCGCAACGCGCGATAAGGAACTTCGTTCCAAAAACTGATATTAGGAGCGCTATTGGACTCCAAGAAACTATGATGTCATAAGTCTTTAATTCATAAACATCCCACAGAAAATGTTTGTTTTGATGAAAAAAGTATCTGGTTTGAGTTGTTGGAAACTTCCATAATTATCTCCTTTTCCACCATCATGCTAAACTATCTTAAACCTTTAAACGAGCAATTCTTGTATTTATTTATTTATCTATATCTATACATATAATAAAACAGTAAAAAAAGTGTGTCTGTACATTAAATATATTTCAAAAAAAAAAATTGGGGGCGATGGAGACGTAGTAATAGAGTAAGAATTAAAAAAAAATGTCTGTCTGTTTGTCTGTATGTCTGTTTGTCTGTTTGTCTGTTTGTACACGCTAATCTCCGGAAATACTGGACGGATTCGAATGCAACTTTTTTTGTTATATAGCTATTAAGCCTGGGCAACATATAGGGTATAAATGATTTTATAAAATGAAACGCCTGATGCAGAACCATAATGGTCCAGCTAAACTATAAGAGATATAAAAATGTCGCCTTAGTAAAAGTTGTTCAGCCTGATGAGCATTTTCCAGAGACATAAAGTGCACGCGAATGAAGTCGCGGGCTTCAGCTAGTATGTATATAAATTTTTGTGATCTTGAAAACGGCTCTAACGATTTCGCTGAAAATCGGTATATGGGGATTTTCGGGGGTAAACAATCGATCTAGATTAGTCTTATGTTTGGGTAAACGCGTGTTTTCGAGTTTTCATGCGTTTTTCTTTCCACGCAGAATATGGTCGCTAATTTCGTCGCGCCGGCCGCTGTCCGTTTGGCTCAGCGGTTTAAGATGCGGACCGCTAGAAAGAGTGAAGTTAAAAAAAATTTAGTTAATGTTTGAGATGTAACCGAGCGAAGCTCGGTCTCCCAGGTACTATTTCATACTAAACATGGACTTTTGTATTTATCTTTGTTCAAAAAAACGTAAAATTTAATAATTTTTTTATGTTGCAAGGAAAATAGTTTCAAAACATTCAAATGCTTATTTACTAATTAGACTTTACAGGCTTTAGCATGTTATTAAATATATTATACATAACGTGAAGTGTAGGTATATATTCTTTTTTATAAAATCTTTCGATACCAGCTCTTCATAACGACCTTTGCTGAGAAGAAACGCCGAAAGAAACAAATTTCACAGTATTGGTCGCTTACTCGTCAGAAGGGCTTTGTTATATTGTTGTCTTTTAATTGTTTGGGTATCAAGACATGAACAGTATGTTTGTGTTCTATGTATACTTAATCCATACTTATATATAAAGCTGAAGAGTTTGTTTGTTTGTTTGTTTGAACGCGCTAATCTCAGGAACCACTGGTCCGATTTAAAAAATTCTTTCGGTATTAGATAGGTCGTTTATCGAGGAAGGCTATAGGCTATATTGCATCACGCCCGCGACTTCACACGTGTGGTTAACGCGGGCGAAGCCGCGCGCTGCCTCTAGTCGGTTATAAGCTGGAATACCAAACACAATAGTAAAACAAAGCATTTTACTGCAAATCTGCTCACTGCTCATCCACATATGAGTATTTGATAACCTGATATAACCCAATCTGCTAACTTCCTCCGTGATGTAGTGGTTAGAGCGTTCGGCTCAGACCGGGAGGTCGCGGGTTCGATTCCCGGCGGGGGCAAACGACTTTGTGTTGCTGTCCTAGTTTGGTAAGGACATTGTAGGCTGATCACCTGATTGTCTGATAAGTAAGATGATCCGTGCTTCGGAGGGCACGTTAAGCCGTCGGTCGGTCCCGGTCATTGTCTTTGACATTGGTCGTTATCTAAAACCATGTCAGAGGCCTTTTAAAAACTCTGACACTAGTGTTAATCACTAACACACACGATAAGAACAAAAAGAAGAAGACCCAATCTGCTAGATGACGACAAGTCAAATCAGACACTTTTTCTTAATGTCAAAACGATGAAATAAGAAAACATGACGTCATGCTTTTCTGAAGTCAAATAGCGCTCTTAAGAGTCCCCCGACCCTAGACTTCTCTATACAAACGTAGTCTACGTTTAATTTTGAAACCACATGTCAGATTCCGGTAAAAATTGGTAATTGTAAAGAAATTGCAATTATCTAGGGTTATAAATGGTTTCCCATAGTAAAATTATGAACTGGAAAGAAAATATAACGATTTAGAAGTTTCCCATACTAATGGTCAAAAATGATATAAAACACTATGTTCTATTTCAAGTTCATATTTTTACTGTCGGAAACTAGTTATAAACCTAGATAATTGCAATATCTTTGAAATTACAAAATTTTGCCCAAATCGGACATGTCGTTTTGAAATAAAACGTAGACTACGTTTGTATTTTGGTCTAGGGTCGGGGGACCCTTAACATAATTTTTTAGTTTTTTTTGCATTAAAAATTTATGTTACAAGTACATATAAGCATCACCTGTTGGTTGACTGGTAGATATGGCTTCAGGCCTAAGGTCCGCCATTTACATGTATTGTCATCATCAGGTCGTAGTCTCCACTGCAGGAGCACGACCCTCTCTGTACTACCAGAGCCATATTTGGTCAGAGCAGCCAGAGGACTTGGCCTACACTCTCCTCGCTGGCCAGACGGGTTGGAGAGGTATCATGATTGTTATAAGCTTTGTTTTGCTTGTATTTCCTAAGTCGCCTTCTACGATATCCACAGTAAGACTTGGAGTGGTCCTATTCTACTCTGCTAGAACCACACATGTACTCGTACCTATTGTAACTTAACTTTTTTTTTGTTGTAATTGATTATTTAGAATATTTAACTTTAATAAAGTTAAATAAATAACACTAATTGACACTATTTTGTAACTTTTTATTTTATGAACTGTGCCAAATAATTTATTTTATACCAATCATCTTCATAATTAAACGTCTCTGAAAAAAAACAATAAACAAACCACACTGCAATACAATAATCATCTGGAACCCGACACCGATGAGACCCCATCACCTCATCTCACCCATCTGTTCAATTCTCATCAAGGATTCTAATGAGAACTGATTGGAGTAAATAGCCTGGTTAATTAACGCTTAAGAGTCCCCCGACCCTAGACTTCTCCATACAAACGTAGTCTACGTTTAATTTTGAAATCACATGTCAGATTCCGGTAAAAATTGATAATTGTAAAGAAATTGCAATTATCTAGGGTTATAACTGGTTTCCTATACTAAAATTATGAACTGGAAAGAAAATATAACGATTTAGAAGTTTCCCATACTAATGGTCAAAAATGATATAAAACACTATATTCTATTTCAAGTTCATATTTTTACCGTTGGAAACCAGTTATTAACCTAGATAATTGCAATATCTTTGAAATTACAAAATTTTGTCGAAATCGGACATGTCGTTTTGAAATAAAACGTAGACTACGTTTGTATGGAAAGTTGTATTTTGGTCTAGGGTAAGGGGACTCTTAAGATTGCTATCACTGAAGCAGATGACATTGGAAATGGAAGTTTCCTCCCATAAATATACGTACATGGACGTCTGAGTTTCTCTTGATGGAAACACCTATACCGGCCAAGTGCAAGTCACAATCGCGCATGAAGGGTTCCGTACCATCCTTCCTATTCTATTCTACTTACTATTTTACTAATAAATGTAATAACCGGCCAAGTGCGAATTGGATTCGCGCACTAAGGGTTCCGTTCGATATCTATAAGAATCACGTTTGCTGTTTTTAGTATTTGTTGTTATAGCGGCAACAGAAATACATAATTAATGAAAATTTCAACTGTGAATGATATCTCCGTTTCCTTGCAAATGATTATTTCAAATGGGGGCGCCACTGAACCCCAGAAAATTCAGGTACCCCCCAGGTTAAGAGCTATTTGCTCTTGTCCGTGGTGTAATTTTCTGCCTTCTTCTTTTTACGTCACTACGTTTACCTTTCTTTATCTGCTTATATGTAGATATGTCTCGGTCTTCTTCTCTTTTCAGTATCTAAATAAAGATTTTTATAATGAAACTAGCTGTACCCGCGGGCTTCGCTCCCCGTGGGAATTTCGGGATAAAGAGTACCCAATGTCCTTCCCCGAGTCTCAAATTATATCCATACAAAATTTCATCTAAATAGGTTCAGTGGTTGAAGCGTGAAGTGGTAACAAACAAACAAACATACAAACGCACTTTCGCAGCCCCCCCTTAATTATTTATTTTATTTTGTTTTTAATATTGTTGTTATAGCGGCAACAGAAATACATCATTTGTGAAAATTTCAACTGTCTAGCTATCGCGGTTCTTGACATACAGCCTCGTGACAGACATACGGACAGACAGCGAAGTCTTAGTTTTTACCCTTTGGGTACGGAACCCTAAATATGCTGTAGAGCTACATTATAACATCCCGAGTTGCAAGGCATACTCGTATCGCGTAGTCGTTTTTTTCTTGTTTTTCTTATGATTACTTGTTTAATACGTACTTAGGACCTTTAAGTACATACAAACGTCACACATCAGGTGGACCGTACTTATACGCCTGGCGTACTGAAAAAATGATTAGCTCAAACGTCACTAGATGGCGCTGTTCAAAGTTAAAACTCGCTATGGTTATTTTTTTACTGCTAAGTTGGATGCATCTATTTGACGAAATCTTTATCACTCGGAACTCGTGAAGAGAGTTGTCGATGTCCAAAGTCCAAGTCGTATAAGTTATACGTCAATTTTTGCAGACCGGCTTTGGGCCCGAAGCCGGTCAGATAGTGATGTGACTCGAATCGAAAATTTGAAATCGAATCAGTTCGGAAAACTAACTGCCTCCGTGGTGTAGTGGTAAGAGCGTTCGGCTCACACCCGGAGGTCGCGGGTTCGATTCCCGGCGGGGGCAACGACTTTGTGCTGTTGCCCTAGTTTGGTTAGGACATTGTAGGCTGATCACCTGACTGTCTGATAAGTAAGATGATCCGTGCTTCGGAGGGCACGTTAAGCCGTCGGTCCCGGTCACTGTCTTTGGCAATGGTCGTTACCTAAAACCATATCAGAGGCCTTGGCGGTTTAAAAACTCTGACACTACAGTTGTTAAAATACAATGTCCTTTTTAATTAAGTACAAATATTTTAAGTGGTGGTTCAGTCCATCATTTTGAACAACTTTTCCTTGCTACTTTTGACAACTTTAGCTTGATAGAATTGACAGGTGTCATTAAAACTAACAATGTAACTTTTTACTGGCTGTGCACCCTTACACATAGAGGAAATACCTACTTCTTCTATGCACTAACATTAAAAATATTGTACTTTAACTAACCGTGTAGAACACTAACTATGTAACTTTCTATGTAGAACACCTAGATTTATATCGTTGATCTAGCTCGCCATATCTTATGGCGATAATGTACCTACCATTTCCACACCATGTTATTTACATTAAAGCACTCATACATTCAGCTTCGAACCTACGACCGTGTTTTACTTGAACACCTCTCTCATTTATTTCATTAGCCTCCTTAAAATCAATAATTAGTAGGTTAGTACCTGGGTGACCGAGCTTTGCTCGGTCGGTTACATCTTAAACATTAACTACATTTTTTTAAACTTGTCTAAAAACAGTACAAAATAAAAAATTATATATAAACTTGAACATAAAAAAAAACAAAAGTAAGTCACCGAGTGGGATTCGAACCCGTAACACTCTTTTTAGCGGTCAGCATCCTTAACCACTGAGCTAAGCGGATGGCGGCTGGCGCGGGGAAATTAGCGACCATATTCTGCGTGGAAAGAAAAACGAATGAGAACTCGAAAACACGCGTTTTCCCCAAACATAAGACTAATCTAGATCGATTGTTTACCCCCAAAAACCCCCATATCCCTTCAAATGTCGGACGCCCGGAGCGGGCGTCTAATGTATTGTTTTACTATTGTGTCTGCTATGCCGACATTCGAAGGGTTATACCAATTTTCAGCAAAATCGTTAGAGCCGTTTTCGAGATCACAGAAATTTATAAATAAATTATAATAAATATACAAGAATTGCTCGTTTAAAGGTATAAGATTTATATTTCTATCATAAAATATTCATAATCGTCAAAATTTGTGCAAACAATTTCGATTTGATATTTTCGTCCCATCACTACTTGGCATATTTTGACAACTGTCATTTTTATCAAGCTATATTTTAAACACTGTAGTGTTAGTCACTAACACACAGGATAGGAATACCTTGAAAAAATTCGTATCGTTATTCGAATAACCCTTGATTAGAACTGAATGATGATTCGAATCGATAAGATAATTCGAATCAATACGAATCGTTATGATGATTCGAATCTACACAAATCGACATGATCATTCGAGTCAATATTATACCTTTAAACGAGCAATTCTTGTATTTATATATATTTATTTATAAATTTCTGTGATCTCGAAAACGGCTCTAACGATTTCGCTGAAAATTTGTATATGAGGGTTTTCGGGGGTAAACAATCGATCTAGATTAGTCTTATGTTTGGGAAAACGCGTATTTTCGAGTTTTCATGCGTTTTTCTTTCCACACAGAATATGGTCGCTAATTTCGTCGCGGCGTCGCGCGTTCGTTTGGCTCAGTGGTTAAGGATGCAGACCGCTAGAAAGAGTGTTACGGGTTCGAATCCCACTCGGTGACTTACTTTAGTTTTTTTTTATGTTCACGTTTATATACATATAATGTTTTATTTTGTTTTGTATTGTTTTTAGACAAGTTTAAAAAAATGTAGTTAGTGTTTGAGATGTAACCGAGTAAAGCTCGGTCGCCCAGGTACTGACTATATTAATTGATTAATTAGTAAGTGCATACATATTCTGACTCAGAATTTGTATGTATGTACATTATACAACGTGAAAGGGACATATTTATTTATTTAATTATTAAAATCTTTTTTGACCACACAACGATACAAAAGGTGAACTTAATGCTAATGCATTCTCTACCAGTCAACCTGTAGGAAAACAGATTTTTTTATCTAATTGCGATAGGTAGGTTAAAGATACATACATACATACTATCACGTCTTTATCCCTAATGGGGCAGACAGAGCATTTTGGGTCTTGCGGTTCTATGCAGAGCCCAGGGCCGCAAGACCCAAAAGCCACTTTTAGCGTCATGGTGGGCGAGAAGATGGAAGACTTAAAGATGTACTTAAAATACACTATATACTGAATGAAATACCCGGTATAAATCGAACCACGGGCTATGGAATTAAAATACCAGGCAAAGCACAAAAAAATTGGCATTTCTCAAACAAATTGGCCGGGCGGCGATCGATATTTTTTTTAGACCATTATGGTTCTGCGTTAGGTGTTCCATTTTCCAAAATCATCCTACTTATTTTATAAACGCTAAAGTTTGTAATTATGGATGAATGGATGTTTGTTACTCTTTCACGTAAAAACTACTGAATAAATTTTAATAAAACTTCACAATAATATAGCTTATACATCAGAATAACACATAGGCTACAACTTATAAATATACAGCGCAGATGAAATCGTTGCTCAGGCTTAACAGCTAGATATATATCCGTCTGGTACTTCCGGAGATAAGCGTGTACAAACAGACAGACATTTTTGAACTGCAACATATGATTTTGGAAAATGAAACACCTGATCCAGAACTATAATGGTACAGCTAAACTATAAGAAATATAAAAATTAAGCAAAAGTTGATGAGCCTTTTCCAGAGACAAAAAGGCCACGCGAACGAAGTCGCGGGCTTCGTCTAGTGAATAATAAATTTATAGTGAACCGATTGTTCCAGAAACTTCAAATGTGCGGTACCGAGGAGGAGATGCGCGAAGTGGCCGCCAGGATATGCAGGAACTACCTGCACGGGGCGTGGAAGACCGTGGACCCCGCAGACTTGAGCTTCAGGAAAATGAGGTGCGTCACTGCGCACTTACTTGGTCCAGGGCCCATAACCTGACGGCAGGTTATGGGTCCAGTTTGTTTCACGCACAACATTATTTATTTATATTAATAGCTTTTTATTACCACATGTTCCACGCTCTAGTTACAATTTGTTTTTTTTTTTTGGTTTCTTGGACATGCAGTCCCTTAAGGGTCCTTCTCCATCTTTTTCCACCTTTCTCTATTCTTGGCCGCTTCCATCCACTTCTTTCCTGCCACTTCTACAATGTCATCCACCCATCTTTTTCTTGGATTTCACACGCACAACATAATATATCTAAAAGTAATTATCTTAGTATTAATATTCACGATATGGCCATGCCTATAGCTCGCTATACAAATATAGTATGTATATGATGATTCGAAAGCTACGACGCCACAGACAGACAGACATTGACGTCAAACTTATAACACCCCTCCTTTTAGATCGGGGGTTAAAAAGGACCTAAAGTAGGCGAATCGAGCTATAAGATAGATAATCTTTTAGATATATGTTGTGCGTGAAACATACTGGGCTCGTAACCTGTCGTCAGGTTATGAGCCCAGCATGGTTTAATTTTCTATAGAATATGGAACGGAATATATGAATATTTCGGTTTTGTCCATTTGAAATAAGTACGTGTAGCTTTTAGAGTAGTGTAGTTTTGTAGATTTTAGGAACCTCGAAATATTAACTGTACCTTCGATGTATATTTTGGAGGCCTGCAAGTTTGTACGCAAATATCCCCAGTTTTATACAAAGAAAGAAGAATTACCGCGACGTTATCCATTAAGGAAAAAAATCAATTAATATTAGCTTCTTCAAAAATGGAAATCTTCAAATCTGGACCATTAGCAATGACTACTAAAATATATAACGCCTTACCTGACAGCCTAAGGGCTGAGAAAAAGGATTCTTTATTTGTGAATGTCCTTTGTCAAAATATTACGAATCGAGAAACAGGTGTTATTTTTGTTACAGAATATACTTCGGGTGTAGAAGTAAAATATTCGTAATAAAATTCGTTTAAACGTGTCATTGCAGCAGTACCCCATATTAATACTAGTAAAATGGAGAGCTAGCTACGAAAATAGGTATACAATTTATAGAGCAACGAAATCCCTCTAGTTAGTATGCCATACTATCATTATTTATTAATTCAAGCGCCTGGCAGCTTTTCAGCGATGGGTGTGAGAGTGGATGGGCAACCAAGGGGTTTTAAAATCAATTGAAGGTATAGAATTTTTAGAACTCTGAGTTTAGTAGAGGACTGGGCCTATACTTTTTCATTAGAGTGGACCAGGTTAAAATATAGTATATAGAAAGGGGGATAGGGAAACCATTCCATTCCAACTCCCCCAAACGGAGACGCTTAGTTTTCGAGTAATTGAAGTTCAAATGCTCTGTCTGCCCCATTAGGGATAGAGACGTGATAGTATGTATGTATGTATGTATGAAGTTCAAAGTTTGAGGTTATGCCAGTGTTTTTTTGGGTAATTATCATTAGAGAGAGAGAGAGAGGGGGGGGCGTTCTTAGGGTCTTATTATCGGTTTTTCTGCATTAATAAATCTAAAATTATGTTGAAAATGGATATGATACCATACAGAATAATTTATTTTTGACCCAGTCATCTACCTACTCAATTATAAATAGTTTATTTAATTGTTCAGTGTAGACATTGTGCAATTACCTTAGTCAGTCCCATTATAGAGCTTTTTTCCTATGAAGAGTTTCAATGTGTGGTTTCCATGAAAGATAGTTATCTAAGGTCAGACCGAGGTATTTTTCACTTTTTCATCATTCAAGCTCTGAAAGGAGGTTGCATTTAACTCAAAATCCGGGTTGTAAGTTAGTTTTACAACCTTAGGAAGGTAAGTAAATTTCAAAATCGAAGGCCACCAAGGCTCCTCTAATATGCATATGAATTTAGTTTTATTTTCAAAACAAGCACACTGGCCAATGGCTGCAATATGAAATGTCTTGTGTGTACATTTAGGGACTGTTCATGTTCCATTGAAGAAGTTCATCCTTTTGATGAGAGTAAACCGCTTACACTGATGTAATTACTGTGGTAAGAAGGAACACTTGATAAATGTATTGCTGAAATGTGACCAGTACTTACACTGCCATACGTGCCCGGTTTTTACTAGAAATCTTTACATAATGTTATGCAAACTGCTTTCGCACGTGACAAAAGTCTAATTTTTCTAGTGATGGACCACAGCAGTTACTAAACCCTGGATGGAAGTTCCCATGAGGCCTCGGTAAAATAATAGATTTAAAAAAATCTGCTGGTTTTATATAAATCTTCATCCACTGGTTGTAAAAAGATTAAAACAGATACTTACAGAAAAGTCCTATTATACGGTAGACGAGTTTTTAAACGATAAAGAAATACCCAACTGACAATACAAAACCTCTAAACATAATTAAATACAAACATAATTATAAAAATAAATTACTTGTAGACAGAATCTTGACATTAAATTTCTAAAATAAAATTAATTTGATAAAATTGACGTAATAAAATCAAATTCATAACAAAAAGTGCATGGTAAATAAAATTGCATGGAATAAAATAATAACAATATGATATAAAAAGCCTCTGTTTATGATGCAAATAATAATTAATATTGAATAGTATTTTTTAATTTCATATAATATATTTTTCTTGGACTAGAACACCCGCTTGCCGTTCCATTCTATTTTTGCAATACCCAACAGGGTTCATGTTGTACTTAAGAACAGTGGTAATATTAGTAAGACTAAGAACTGATGTATAATATGAATGCAATAAATGAATTGAATTGAATTGAATTGAAGCTTTTCTGAGCACATTTGGCAAATGAGCTTGGAAAATCTTTACGTTCTTACTTTTCGTAAAATAGTTTGAAGGGTCATCTAGGGCTTGGTCAAGACAAATTTTTAAATGATATCATCGTTTCCTTTCAAATGATTTATATCAATTGGGGGCACCACTGGACCCCGGAAAATTCAGGTGGGTACTTCCTTAGGTGCCTACTTTTAGGGTTCCGTACCCAAAGGGTAAAAACGGGACCCGTCTGACCGCCTATTGTCTGTCACCAGGGTGTATCCCAAGAACCGCGATAGCTAGACAGTTGAATTTTTTACATATTATGTATTTCTGTTGCCGCTATAGCAACTAATACTAAAAACAAAATGGTACGGAACTCTTAGTGCTCGAATCCGATTCGCACTTGGCAGGTTATTAAAATTTGCTTAAAAAAATTTACACGTATGTTTTTTTTTCTAATTCGACAATAATGGTTTGTGAGTCAAATGAGCGTTTGATAAAACTAATGAAATACCAGATTGGTCTCATAAAGTAATTAGTTGATTGATAAATTAATTTTTATAACCGGTATTATCTAGTTTTAACTAGATAACGAATATTAATGTCATATCATATCAGACACAAGTTCATTTGCAAGGCAAGTTAAAGTAACCTGCCAAGAGCGTGTCGTTCCACTCGCAGTGTAGAGGTCCACAGTTACGAATGCCGACTTTAAGTTCACGCTACTAAAACCTTTTAAAAAGTTATTTTGTACTGAATTTGTATGAAATTTTCCTTTTCCGAGTACATTTTGTAAGTTGGTTGGATGACTCTTTAATTTGTAAAACCTACGTAACTCTGATAGTTTTTTTTCTTTTAAACTTAGTAATATATACTACTGCCGTGATTTTTTACGTGTCCAATGTTTTCACGTTATCTAGGCAGATAGAGGAGGGGACACTTGACCCTAACAAAAATGGCACTATAAAATCAAATATTTCAGAAACGTATTTCTAAATCGAAAAATTGTGATCTCAAGGTTACAATATTTTTGAAAAACCTATTTAACGATATCCCACACGATAGGTTAGTCAAGAAAAAAAATACTACCATTTTACATATATCCTACGCTAAAAAATGTTGTTAAAATGTTTGTTATAAAATATGGTTTGAATTAGTGTTCCATAACACAAGTCTCGAACTTACTTTGGGGCTAGCTCAATCAGTGTGATTTGTCCCTATATCTTATACCTTTAAACGATCAATTCTTGTATATTTATTTATATATTTTAAGCCGAAAACGGCTCTAACGATTTCGCTGAAAATTGGTATATGGGGGTTTTCGGGGGTAAACAAGCAATCTAGATAAGTCTTATGTTTGGGAAAACGCGTATTTTCGATGTTTGAGATGTAACCGAGCAAAGCTCGGTCGCCCAGGTACTATTTATTTAATACTAGCCGAAGCCCGCGACTTCGTTCGCGTGGACTTCATGTCTCTGGAAAATGCTCACCAGGGTGAACATTTTTTACTAAGGCGGCATTTTTATATCTCTTATAGTTTAGCTGGACCATTATGGTCCTGCATCAGGCGTTCCATTTTCCAAAATAATTTATACCCTATATGTTGCCCAGGCTTAATAGCTATATAACAAAAAAAGTTTCATTCGAATCCGTCTAGTATTTCCGGAGATTAGCGTGTACAAACAGACAAACAGACATACAGACAAACAGACAGACATTTTTTTTTAAATTCTTACTCTATTACTACGTCTCCATCGCCCCCAATATTTTTTTTTGGAAATATGTTTAATGTACAGACACAGTTTTTTAGGGTTCCGTAGCCAAATGGCAAAAACGGAACCCTTATAGATTCGTCATGTCTGTCTGTCTGTCTGTCCGTCCGTATGTCACAGCCACTTTTTTCCGAAACTATAAGACCTTTACTGTTGAAACTTGGTAAGTAGATGTATTATGTGAACCGCATTAAGGTTTTGACACAAAAATAGAAAAAAAACTATAAATTTTGGGGGTTCCCCATACTTAGAACTGAAACTCAAAAAAATATTTTTCATCAAACCCATACGTGTGGGGTATCTATGGATAGGTCTTCAGAAATGATATTGAGGTTTCTAATATCATTTTATTCTTAACCGAATACTTTGCGCGAGAGACACTTCCAAAGTGGAAAAAAGTGTGTCCCCCCCCCCGTAACTTCTAAAATAAGAGAATGACAAAACTAAAAAAAATATATGATGTTCATTACCATTAAAACTACCAGCGAAAATTGGTTTGAACAAGATCTAGTAAGAAGTTTTTTTTTAATATGTCATAAACTGCAATTTACCTTTCATTCAATCAACTCAAATATAAAAATTAAAAAAAAAACTACCAACGGAACCCTTCATGGGCGAGTCCGACTCGCACTTGGCCGCTTATTTACTATTTTATTATATGTATAGATTTTATTAGTGCGGTAGTACGGAAATAACTTCCCCATGTCCGTGACCTCACGTCTATCTGATAATAATATCGCAAAAAATGTAAATAAACACATTTGGCCTCCGATTATTTATGCGAAAACCTGTTTGTGTGGCGTAATTTCATAAGCAACAGCGGTTAATACATGAAATTCCACTTTTGGCAAATGTGCGAAGAAAAGCTTCACGTTTTCACTTTTAACTGAAAACAGTTCATAAAAAATAGATTATCTAGGGCTTGGTCAAGACAAAACTATAAAAGATATCTCAGTTTCCTTTCAATTTTTAAGCTATTGCATAGCTTCTATCGCGGGCCTTGAGCGCGGGGACCGAATCCAGAAATTCCGTAACGAAAATACCTCACGCTCTCCACTCCGCCTACCATGTAGGTTGCCGCTTCGTCTCCGTCGTCCGTTTGCGACGTTGCCGTCCTTCCTTGTTTGCAATAGCTTTACCGCGGCAGTCCCCGAGTGCCACACGTCTTTTTTTTTTCAAAGGCAGCAACGGATCCCGAAAAGTTTAAATATCCTATTTAAATAATTTATTGTTGAAAGAAGAGTTGCGGGAAGAGAAGCAGCTGGTGCATTCTTAGTTTTTACTTCTTCCCTGTATATTCAACACTTTCTCTGTAACTTTTTTGCTAGTCGTATATTCTGCCATCTGTTTAACCTGTCATCTGTGAGCAGACCGGAATCCGGTCGACATAAATTGTTTTACTATTGTGTCTGGTGTTTTGCATAGACAACAGGTTAAGGGTACCCCGCAACTCCAGGTATGCCTTCTTACGGGCCCTCCAATAGTTTCTATAGCGTTGGGTATCCGTTACATTAGTAATTGTATTATCTTTGACCGAGCATAGCATAAGTAAGGATGTGCCGCTGTTATGCTATAACTTGAGCCACACATAAAGCGACAGAATCTATTTTATAAACGCAAAAACGTTATCAAAGAGTGCCAATTTGTTTTTGCGTGTTTCCTTGAATTTTTACAAAAACATATTTATGTCTGAAATGGCTTTTTGGTAAAAAGTTAATCTCTTTTACGTTTTTACGTACGTTTTGTAAGTGTCAAATCACACTGTGCCGAAGATGCGCGGCTGAATTTCCGCGTCTAATTTGTTTCGCGAAAGCGCGACGCAAATTCTGTTGTAGTTCTCGGTGTTGTAATTCTACTAACTAGTAAATTCATGTAAATTTGCAGGCGTATTTTGCCGAAGTTTGGTCGCGCAACATCGGCGTAGTATGTTTTGATACTTATTTCTGCGGTATATTAGTATTATTTACATTTTTTACTGTAAATTCTATTTTGGTTTGCGAAATAATTTATATAATACGTGTGGTTATGTAAGAGTGTTTATATTTTTTTGTGAAATGAGATTTGGTCGAGTTTTTATTTTCTACGTTTTTGTTATAATTCGTTAACTTCGTGGAATCTTTTGGGTTGAACTAATTTTATCTTGCAATATTACTATGATCTCATAGTACTTAAAGACGTTGAATTGCCATACTACTAAAACCATACTTGGCCAGAGCAGTCAGAGAACTTGGCCTACACTCTCCTCGCTGACCAGACGGGTTGGAGAGGTCTCATTGATGTTTATACGCTTTGTTCAGCTTGTATTTCCTAAGTCGCCTTCTTCAACATCCACGGGAGGACTTGGAGTGGTCCTATTCTACTCTGCCGGGAACCACACTGCTTAGACAATGCTGTTTGAATTTCCTGAAGGTCGACAGAGAGAGAATGCTTTTAAGATTAAGTCTAACTGTTGTAGCTTCTTTGATTTAATACAATTTTAAATGGTAAAAAGAAGTAAGTCATAATTTTACATTGAACGAGCAGTCTTAAGTGACGCGCGACGTTCGTACCCTGACTTCGTTTTCCTTGTAAATTACAATAAAAAAGTTGATAAAATCTCTTTGTCCACAAGGAAAATGGTTTAACATTTAATACCCATGACTTCAGATGACAACACTTACAGAATATCTATAGAAAACGGTCTATCGTGGCAAATGAGCTAATTCACTGCATGTGACTTTGAAGTCACTTTACAAAGGTTTTTTTAACCGATTTCCAAAAAGGAAGAAGTTGTCAATTCGACGCGGCCTTTTCTGGGTTCCGTAGTAAATAAGGAACCCTTATAGTTTCGCCATGTCGGTCTGTCCGTCCGCGGTTTTACTCAGAGCAGGGTCAGGAAGCGCTTTCCCTAACGCGGGTTTTTAGCGGCTAATTGATAGGCTTGAATATTTTTATTGGATCAAAAACCCCTATCGCTGGGTAACTCTTTCGATCGACTAACCGTATCATATGGAAAGCCTTTAAAAGGGTTTCCCTTTAAGTTGTTAAAACATGCACGTTACGTTACCCTTACAAAACCCATTTCTCATAGGGTAACCCTATCTCATAGGCTAACCCTTTAAGAAGCGCTTTCCCTGGCGGCCATGGGGCGGGGGGGGTGGGGGGAAAAACCCTTTCAATAAAGCGGGAAAAAAACCCCTTCCAATGATTTGGTAAACGCTTAGCCTATTATAAGGATTGGGTTACCCTATAGGGGATACGGTAAGCCTTTCGCTGGATAAGCTTTTTACAGGCTAACATAAACGTGAGGGTAAGCCTATCGTAAGGATGAACACTTAAAGGGGTTTTAAAAATTAGCTGCTAATCCGGTCCCTGACTCAAAGATTAAAAAGTACTAGAGTACTGTAATTTGGTATTAGGGTAGGTATGCTGAAAAAGTGTAAAAACAAAATCAACAAGTGGGAGTATTTTTTTTTTCTTGACTATTCCATCGTGTGTGGTTTCCTTGAATATTCTTTTAAAAATATTGTAACATTGTGAACATCATTTTTTTATTTAGGGATCCGTTTCTGAAATGTTTGGTATTAAAGTGCAAATGCGGGAAGGGAACCTTACACTGCCCGGCCCGACACGCACTTGGCCAATTATTCGCAAATGTGCGTGCTAGAGCTATATAGCTACGCCCGTGCGTCATTATCATCATCATCAGGTCTTTTTGTCTCCACTGCAGGAGCACGACGCTCTCTGTACTACCAGAGACATACTTGGCCAGAGCACCAAGAGGACTTGGCCTACGCTCTCCACGCTGGCCAGACGGGTTGGAGAGGTCTCATTGATGTTTATAAGCTTTTTTTAGCTTGTATTTCCTAAGTCGCCTTCTACGACATCCACGGAAGGACTTGGAGTGGCCCTATTCTACTCTGCCGGAAACCACACGGCCCGTGCGTAAACTATATATATTGCCCAATAAGATCCGGTATGGTATATTAAGTGGGTCGCGGGAAAATTACTCCACGATAACTGATAAAGTCACTGATTGGTTTCAAATTAACATTGAAGATAAGTTTTAAAATCATCCACGCTGGTGTGGGAAAAAAACAGAAGGTATTCAATACTCAATCCGTCTTATTATAAAACGCAGACTAACTTTTTTACTAGATTTAAACCATTATCCGACCGAATCAAGTTGACATTTTCAGATGAGACAGTGGCTTATTATTAGATGTCAACTTGATTTGGTCGGATAATGGTTTAAACCTAGTAACAACGTTAGTCCGCTTTTTATAATAAGACGGAATGATTTATTGAATCAGTGCCGTGTGGTTTCCGGCAGAGTAGAATAGGGCCACTCCAAGTCCTCCCGTGGACGTCGTAGAAAGCGACTTAGGAAATATAAGCTGAACAAAGCTTATAAACATTAATGAGACCTTCTACGAGTCTGGTTAGCGAGGAGAGTGAAGGCCAAGTCCTCTGGCTGCTCTGGCCAAGTGTGGATCCAGTAGTAGTACAGAGAGGGTCGTGCTCCTGCAGTTGAGACTAAAAGACCTGATGATGATGATGATGATGATATTGAATCTCATAGTTTGTACATATGGTCAAATATAGTATAACAGGTTATTTTACTATGTATGTTTTTGGCTGAAATTTTATATAAAACAGAAAATACTACTGAATAGAAATATTTTTCGAAAACAGCAAGAAAATTGGTTAATTAATGAAGTAGTAATAAGCATTTCAACTAATCCTTTCATCACGAATGTCGGATTTATCTGACAGTGAATTTTCTTACTGAAATTACAAGAGCTTGGATTCTCTAAGATAATCCCGAAATGGACACGAAATTTTTTGTCGACATTCGCGGTTAAGAGTCCCCTTACCCTAGACTTCTCCATACAAACGTAGTCTACGTTTAATTTTGAAACCACATGTCAGATTCCGGTAAAAATTGGTAATTGTAAAGAAATTGCAATTATCTAGGGTTATAACTGGTTTCCTATACTAAAATTATGAACTGGAAAGAAAATATAACGATTTAGAAATTTCCCATACTAATGGTCAAAAATGATATAAAACACTATTTTCTATTTCAAGTTCATATTTTTAGTGTCGGAAACCAGTTATAAACCTAGATAATTGCAATATCTTTGAAATTACAAAATTTTGCCCAAATCGGACATGTCGTTTTGAAATAAAACGTAGACTACGTTTGTATGGAAAGTTGTATTTTGTCTAGGGTACGGGCACAGAATTAATAATAGTATTACATGGTACGGGGGACTCTTAAATGTTTAAAAGTGTGGGAGTGTGGTGGGGACATCTCACTATCTCTTCGTTCGCGCGAGATCTAATAGTGTGACGTCACGAGCGCTGTACGTGCATCCTTTTTCTCTTACTTGACAGTTTCCCCTTCCATCAGATTTTTGCTGCCATTCGAGAACCTTTCTGCCCCATTGGCCATCGATTCTTCGCGCTTTGTGCCCAGACCTCTTCCACTTCAATGAACTAATCCCCTTGGCTATGTCAGTGACCTTCATTCTTCTACGAATCTCCTCATTTCTGATTCGATTGCGTAGAGAAACACCGAGCATAGTCCTCTCCATAGACCGTTGAGCGACCTTGAGCCTTCTTATGAGACCCATAGTAAGGGACCACGTTTCAGAGCCAGTACCTGGGCGTAACACACATTCATCATTAGGTTTTGTCTCCACTACATGAGCACGACCCTCCCTATACTACCAGAGCCATACTTGGCCAGAGCAGCCACAGGACTTGGCCTACACTCTCCTCGCTGGCCAGACGGGTTGAAGAAGTCTTATTGAAATTTATAAGCTTTGTTCAGCTTGTATTTCCTAAGTCGCCTTTTACGACATCCACGGGAGGACTTGGAGTGGCGCTATTCTACTCTGCCGGAAAACACGGCAACACACACATTGATTTTAAACGCCTTCGGCTTGAGGCACTGAGGTATTTTAGACTATAAAACACTGCGTAATTTTCCGAACGCTGCGAAATAAATAAAAAAAGACGTGTGGCACTCGGGGACTGCCGCGGTAAAGCTATTGCAAACAAGGAAGGACGGCAACGTCGCAAAGGGACGACGGAGACGAAGCGGCAACCTACATGGTAGGCGAAGTGGGGAGAGCGTGAGGTTTTTTCGTTTCGGAATTTCTGGATTCGCTCCCCGCGCTCAAGGCCCGCGATAGAAGCTATGCAATAGCTTAATAAAAGATAAAATTAGAAAATGTCGGTTATTTAAACAACAATTTCCCTTTCTTTTCACAGCGGCGGTCTCTCAAACTTCCTATACTACGTGGCGCTTCCAGACACCTCCAGAATGGCGACGCGCCGAGAGACGACCCCGGACTCAACCGACACTGACAACACGGCAGGTGTCAAACGGACCATGCAAAGAGTCGCCTCTTTCTGCGACGACGAGCCCAAAAGGGTTAGTTCTCAGAATGACACTTTTTTAAATTAGGCAAAATGACACATTTTTAATATTACGCAAAATGACACTTTATAAAATTACTCAAAAGGACACTTTTTTTAAACGGCACAAAATGACACTTTGATAGAATTGCTCAAAATGACACTTTTTTTTAATTAAGCAAAATGACACTTTCTAAATTACTCAATAGGACACTTTTTTAAAATTACTCAAAATGACACTTTCTCAAAATGCCACTTCCCCTATTGATGAAATACACATCATCAGCTTCATCTTTAAATCCGAGTTTAGTCCGATAGGACATTCTGGTTGAAAGGTGAAGGTGTGTATTTCTTGTATTTCATGACTATTGTTCAAGGGAGCTTTGTCAAACAGTGGGACGAAACAGGTTAAAAATCGAAGTTTATTGGGCAAATTAAATAAACCTCCGACTGTCAAGAACGCCATGTAGTGATGAGAAGCGGAACTACCGATATGACTTGATATCCGTAAAAAGCTTAGTATAATTAGCCCAAAAACTTTCAAAAGGGTGAACCAATTTTCATCAAATGTAAGAACCACCACAAGGGTTCACGTAGAAAAAACCGCATCGAAATCGGTCTATCCGTTCGAGCGCTACGATGCCACAGACAGACCGACAGACATTAGCGTTTAACTTACAATATATAAAACCCCTTTTTTTTGTCGAGGGTTAAAAAAATTATCATTCCAGGTCCTGCTCAGGATATACGGGCAAGTCCACGGCGAGCGCGCTATGGACGCCATAGTGACAGAATCTGTCATATTCACCTTGCTGTCTGAAAGGAGACTGGGGCCAAAGCTGTACGGTGTTTTTTCTGGTGGGAGGATCGAAGAATTCATTCCTGTAAGTATTCTTTAACAGGCTATGTCAATCCACTGCTGGATTGTGGGACATTTTTGGCGTTTACTTACTGACTGGTTTATTGGCACAGAATCTGACAGCTCTATAACTAATTATTGACATTCACATATACTTCAGATTGGACTAAAGGAATATAATAGAATGAGTGTTTTAAGATTAGTTCTTATTCTCAAAGAATACCTATACTCCTGGGAGTACCTATTCCTATTTGCAAAGACACATTCTCAAATAACACATTTTCAAAGTGCAAGTCTCGAAATGCATTATTCTTAAAATGACTTTTTCTCAAAATGACACTTTTTAACCACTTCCAAAAAAATGAGGAGGTTACCAATTCGTCGCGATCTTTTTTTATGTATGTTCACCGATTACTCGAAGACGCTTTACCGATTTGAAAAAATTTTTTGTTTGAAAGGATATACTTTAAGGTGGTCCCATAGAAATTTTATCAAAATCGGTCGAGTAGTTCAAAGGTAAAGCCTGTTTTTAGTTTTGAACGTGATTAAAATCACGTTCTCAAAATGACAGTCAATGTCAAAGTCGTTGCATATAGTGGTGACGACAGGGTCCGAAAAGTGTGTTTGTAATTAGTCCGTCTTTTAGAGTATCCAAAAATAATGGACCCGTATTTTTCAGTTTACCATAAAAGTTAAAATTTACAAAGATAGCGAGCGTCAAAGTTCCGTAATGGGGGCTTGCGACGTCACACTTAAGTAACAATCGTGATTAAGTGTGACGTCACGCGAAATTTCAATGCGCTGTATCTTTGTCATTTTTGGTTTCTCAGAGAAAAGAAAAAATACGTGTACAATATTTTTTAATAATCTAACCGATGGACCAAACAAATTTTTTCCATTCGTCATGCCTATTATTCTCTCTCTCCAGGCTCGCTCCCTGTACCACAAAGAGGTATCAGAGCCGGCCATATCAATGAAGATAGCTGAGAAGATGGCCGCCATACACTCGATGAACGTGCCATTGTCCAAAGAGTCCAACTGGCTTTGGAAAACCACCGGCAAGTGGTGGAAAACGACCAAAGAGGAGAGGTGGCCCATCGTACAGGGAAAGGTAAAGTATTGTCTATTTGACAAGTCTTATTAACCCTTTAACCGCGAGCGTCGCATATATGTGACAAACATTGTCGGGCCCATTCGGCGAAGGTCGCATATTTGCGACAAAAAAAATGCTCGTATGGCACATAACTTACGTATCCATATCCGTTTTTGGTTGTAGATAGGTATGTTAGATTTACCATATGTCGCGCTGGGGGCACGACAACTGATATAAAGTCTCGCAGTAAAAGGGTTAAGAGATTGACAAAAAATATTTATATGACAAATGTAAAAGGAACAGTAGGAAAGGGTCGGCGAACATTGTGCGACCAAATTGCAGACGTTCTAAAAAATTGGAGAGAAAAAAAGGACCCGTAACCGAAGCCATGTATGAAGAGATCGATGAGTTAAGTAAAAGAGGTTTGTCAGGATCGTAGCAAGTGGAGCTCCGTAGTCTCTGTCTACCCCTGTGGGAAACAGGCGTGATATTATGTATTTGTATGTATGTATGTATTAAGATAGTTCTTAGTATACATGAAAGTGTACCTATGATCGGACAAATCACACAGATTGAGTTAGCCCCAAAGTAAGTTCGAGAGTTGTGTTATGATATGATATACTAGCTTCGCTTATCACTAGATGGCGTTATCATATAAAATTATTGAATTTTTTAAGTTGCCTGGCATATAAACTTGTTAAGTATCTTTTCTCTATTCGTTTCAGACTGAAGAAGAGAAATGCATAATCAAAACCCTGAAAGCGGTAGAGTTTGACAAAGAACTGGAGTGGCTGAAAAAGTTCACGGCCACCGTCGACTCGCCCGTCGTGTTCTGTCACAACGACATGCAGGATGGTAAGTATGAGTATAGCTAGTAGAGAACAGACACGGATTACCCCTATCAGGGCCCCTAGACAGTGCTATTAGGTATTTTCCTAAGCCAAAAATAATTATTTTGTACTGATAACAATATAAAATGTCGCAAAATAATGTCACTTATCTTTGAACATATCTATTTTAACGAGATTTTAAATTTATTGTTGCAGAAAAACTATTGATAATAAGAGCGCTATTTGACCCAAAAAAACTATGACGTCATCTGCCTGTATTTCATACAAAATCCTATAGAAACTGTTTGTTTTGACGTTTAGAAAAAAGAATCTGATTTGACTTTTTGGAAAATAGCGTATTCTTGGGGCCCTTTAACTTACTTTTTAGGGTTCCGTAGTAAACAAGGAACCCTTATAGTTTCGCCATGTCTGTCTCTCTGTCTGTCTGTCCGTCCGCGGTCCTATTTAGAAACTATAAGTACTAGAAGGCTGTAATTTGGCATGAACATGTATATTAATCATGGCAAAAAAGTCGTAAAATAAAATCTGGAAAAATATTTTTTTTTAGGTTAGCTGCCATACAAGTAAATAGGTAGTCAATATTTTTTTTCTCGACAAATACATTGTGTGGGGTGTCGTTGAATAGGTCTTTCAAAATCATTGTGAGCTTTTTAACACCATTTTTCGATTTAGGGATCCGTTTCTGAAATATTTGGGTTTAAAGTTAAAATTTTTGTTTGAGACAAGTGTCCCCCCCCTCTATCTGCTAAACGGTTATATATGGCCACGTGAAAAAAATCACAATTATAGTATATATAATGTTGTTTGAAGGAAAACTATCAGAGCCAAGTAGGGTATACAAATTAAAAAGTTATAGGCGATCAACTTATAAAATGTACTTGAAAAAAGACATTTTCATACAAATTCAATAGATATTAGCTTTTAGACGTTTTTAGTGGCAAGAACTCAAAGTTGGCATTCGCAACTACGGAACCCTACATTGCGCCTGGCCCGACACGCACTTGGCCAATTATTACAATACATTATTTCTTTTACAAAGGTCAAATCGATCAGATTGACTCCAGATTTGGTATCCTGTTACTTCAATAATTTGATATTGCAACAACATGGTTACTTTGACTTGATGCTACAGCATCACCGTACATGCCTGACTCATTCGTTCGATGAAACTTTTTTGTTCGTGCACGAGGCCCCTAGGCTATTCGAGGCCAGCAGGCAGTTGCCTAAACCGCCCTGGTAGAGAGTTTCCTCGTAACGTTAGAAGCTAACGAAAGTGCGTTGGTATGCATATTCCACTTTTTCGAAATGTCATATTCCCAAAACGTCGAATACTCAAATGGACACATTTTCAAAATGTTACATTCTCAAAATGACACATTCTCTACATGTCACATTCTCAAAATGACACATTCACAAAATATTGGTTGCTAGCAACCTATCAATATTTTGTGAATTGCTAGCTATATCGCCTATTGAAATTTAGAATTTCGCACATTCCCAAAATCTTTTATTACTATTATTTAAAGTATCTGGGCGACCGAGCTTTGCTCGGTTACATCTCAAACAATAACTACATTTTTTAAAACTTGACTAAAAACAATACAAAATAAAAAATTATATATAAATTTGAACATAAACAAAACAAAAGTACCTAAGTCACCGAGTGGGATTCGAACCCGTAACACTCTTTATAGCGGTCATAAATCGCTGAGCCAAAATGGATAGCGGCCGGCGCGACGAAATTAGCGATCATATTCTGCGTGGAAAGAAAAACGCATGAAAACTCGAAAACACGCGTTTTCCTAAGCATAAGACTAATCTAGATCGATTGTTTACCCCCGAAAATCCCCATATAACAATTTTCAGCGAAATCGTTAGAGCCGTTTTCGAGATCACAGAAATTTATAAATATACAAGAACTAGCTGAAGCCCGCGACTTCGTTCGCGTGGACTTTATGTCTTTGGAAAATGCTCATCAGGCTGGACAACTTTTACTAAGGCGACATTTTTATATCTCTTTTAGTTTAGCTGGACCATTATGGTTCTGCATCAGGCGTTTCTTTTTCCAAAATCATTTATACCCTATATGTTGCCCAGGCTTAATAGCTATATAACAAAAAAAGTTTCATTCGAATCCGTCCAGTATTTCCGGAGATTAGCGTGTACAAACAGACAAACAGACAGACATTTTTTTTTTAATTCTTACTCTATTACTATGTCTCCATCGCCCCGAATTTTTTTTTGGAAATATATTTAATGTACAGACACACTTTTTTTACTGTTTTATTATATGTATAGATTGCTCGTTTAAAGGTATAAGATTAAGTAAGTAACCCTAATTGATTAAAATATAACTTATACGAAATTCAATATATATTTTTGAAGCATATTCGACACTTTCATTTCCACTTTTTTGTTAGTCATGTGTGCTGCCATCTATGTGTGCCTACCCCGCACCAGTATTGCCTACTTACGGGCCCTCGAATAGTTTATTATGGCGTTGTGTATTTGTTACGTAAGTCAATATTGTACGGGTCTCTGCATAGGCTCCGTATGGGATGTCAAAGATGTCAGACAAACCCCGTCGCTTATGCTATGTAGACATCGTAAACGACCGAAACTGAGGAGTGCTTTAATTAAAAATCAAAATGCTACTTATTTGTAAACTAGCTGGTGCCCGCGACTTCGTCTGCGCAGTATCTTTATAAATTGTAGCCTATGTGTTATTCTGATGTATAAGTTTTATTATTGTAAAGTTTCATTAAAATCAAGTCAGTAGTTTTTACGTGAAAGAGTAACAAACATCCATCCCTACTTATAAACTTTCGCGTATATAATACTAGTAGCACTAGTAGGATGAAAATTTTCGGGTTTGCCTGAACAATTATATTGTCGTTGGCGATGAGCAGGCACAACTTTATTTATTTATTTTTATTTATTTAAGCTTTATTACAAAAATATAACAGGCGGACTTAAGGCCCAAGGCCTTTTCTACAGGTGATATATAAATAGGATTTATAAACCATACATAAACTACACTAATATTAATAAAACTCTATAGCAGTTTGTGAAGATAATATGCGCGTACAGCACTCTTAAACGCCTAGTAGACCAATCAAAATAGCACAACCTGGACATAAATAATAAACTCGTTGTTTTCAATATTTTATCGGATATCAATATTGAGTATCAAATATTAATTAGATATATTATGTAATTTATCCGCGGTCGCAACCGTATTATATAAAAATCGTGAGATTTTGTACACTACTCAACTTTTCCCTAAAAGCATAATAGGTAACCAAAGACCTTGTTAGTTTAACTTTTAGGTGCATTCAAATGCGATCACTTAATAGCAAAATTAAACTGACCCCATTTTTGTTTATACATTTTTTTTCACAGTTTTCACCTGATCTCGATATCTAGTTAAGCCAAAATGATAACCATAATGTTTATATCTTTATAAGCTATATTGTGTCTTTTTAGACATTAAAGACCAAAATTAAACATCATTTTTTAATGTTTTAAAATTAATGTTTTTCTCAGTAGCCAGAAATAGTAACTGTGTTATTTTTGTTTAATTATAGCTTTTTGTGTACTATAATCACATTTTCATCAAAATTAAACACATTAACGTCTTACTTAAAACAAAAAATATTTGATTGAAAATACGCGAGAGCATGTCGTGAAGCGGGATGCTTGCGGTGATTGCGGTGTGGTGCGGGGAGAGAGAGCGAGGCACCAGCCGGGTGAGCGCGCGGCTGCGAACGAGTTTATACGTGTTTTCAACCGATCGCGCCGTGTGCTTACAAAACATATAACTCGTAAATATGGAATTTTGCTAATTGTAGGATTGTTTTGATTGTGCTTCGAACTTTAACCCATTCGCAACCGCCAATACCAGACACAATAGAAAGACGATGAACGTGGGCATTTTAATGCCGTCCGGGTCTTTACGGGTTAACGTGGTGACACAATGAACAATTTAAAACTCTAAAAACAATACAAGTCTGGTAACACTCTTGTTGTCACGGCAAACCCGTACAACATGACAGCCCCTGGACTAATACCGTTCCAAAAATGGGCCCCTGCTGAAATATTCCATTTCCCATGACATTGCATATTAATGGGATGTAACATGAGAAAAAATTAAATACATAAATATATAACGAAGTTTTTATGCTGTCGTACTAAAATGTAGTTGGGTATTTACAGAGTGCAAGTTGCGCCGTGCAACTTAAGTTTCATTATGTTATGCGCTTACATAGTGTCGCGAACGAGATAAATGTAGAATATTCACGAGCAAGAACTCTGCTGGCGAGATAGCTTCGGAATGTTCGCGAGCGGAATGGTATAAAAAAGACGTCAGGATAATGCAAGCGAAACTAGGCCTTATATTCTTATAGCATAAAGGCTAGAGTTCTTTGAATGGTCGTCGGCTTAGTCGCACTCACACACACATACCGGAGTCTCGATGTTTCCCGTCAATCGAAATACATTCGTCAAGATATGAGAATATTCGAGAACAATGTAGACCGCTGTATCGGCGCTTATAAAAAGGCGATCGAGTGCACGTCCCGCCAGTTCAGTATGAGCTACGAAAGCGATAACTTCGAAGCGAACCGAAGCGAAGGAAACCTACCTCAGTGCGACAAGTGGAAGTACCTGCGACTAATTTAGCGAGATACCTGGACCTCAGATGCTACGCGACTTGGACTTGGACATCAGGAAGACCATCTTCACGTGTCAACCTTTGGGTTCCGTAGTGAATAAAAACCCTCATACGAACTTTGGCGTTTTTCTCCAAATCTCGAACCCAGTTTCGTAACAATAGCATTTTACACAATTTCTACCCACCGTTTACACGATGCGACGCCCAAGTTACGTCTCAACGCAATTCGCACTGCACACGTGCTCGCAAGTGCCCGCACAGAGGCCGTGTAGTGTTAGAGAGCAGGACTAAAATGTTTGACATAGATAGACTTATTTTTAACATAGACCTTGTCTATCAGACTTCTATGGGAAATGGCAGCATTTCACTTCTCTACATCAGCTGTCTGAAAGAAATTATCGCTATTAGCTATAAGACCACCCACGCCCATTGGACATTTTAATGTCTTTTTCTGTGTGCTATGTACATTTTAAATAATATAATTTTTTTGTATTTAATAAAGTATTATTACTATTTATTATGTCGTATTATAATAAGCGCTATGGAAGTTAAACTCAGTTGCTTTTTAATGCATAAATATAATCAGTAAAAACCAAAACGAAAACCACACTTTAATTTTTATGTGTATAAGATACTATTTTCAAACCACTACACGACACTAGTCACTAAGTATCGACTGGCCAGCTTGTTCAGTATGACTTCATCACATGGCCAATTAATTCCTAGCGTGGACAGCGTGGTTCATCTAGGTATCATGTAATGAGGTTCAATGAGTTTTTTAGTTAAAAAAAGTAGAATTACAGTCACATAAAAATTAATTATTTCAGTAAAATAATTATTGGGTTTAGACCAAAAATGACGAGAGCGATTGGACACATTTAAGGCTAGGTATTCCCGCAGAGGCCGTGCTTTAGAGTTTTTGGAAACCATTTGAGGCATAGACAAAAGTGTTTTTTTCATCCATCTGTTCAAAAAACGATGGTTTCATCCCAAAACATTTGGAGCTAAAGTTACTGCTAGTTCTCTCGGGATTAAAAAGTGAAAAAGTAAATCTTACAGGATTAAAACACAATTTGAAAATTGAACACGATGTTATCTATGTAAAATCAGCTTAAAACAAAAGAATTAAGTTTTAATACATTAAATAACTAGAACAGACTTCGTATTTTTTTAAATTTGGAATACATATCATCGTGAATGTAGGTAAAAATGTTTATGGTCTTTGCTTCGAAAAAGGAAAAAAGAATAATTAGCGCAATTTTTGTCTTCGATTCAAAGTAATTACAGATGTTTTAGGTTATATTGTGTTAAAATTAATTATTTTGTGTAAATTTAAATCCTTTTTCGTAAGTTTAAGCCGATAGTGCAAATTAAATTTATTGTTATTATAAAAATCTTAAAATATGTAGGTCCACGCAAACAAAGTTACGAGTTTATGCGTGAACACACATTTTTTTTAGAAGTTTGTTCTTAAAAATTATTTCTTAGTATTTTTTGAATGAAAACGACACTAAATAAAGGTTAGTTCTTGTCGGAGCTTTGATTAGGTATTGTAGTTGTTCTACTTTCTCCATATTCTGTTTTGTATCTTTTTGCTAGTTTTTCTTATGGATGGCGATGTAATGTGTGCTACTTGCGTACGGTAATATTTTTGTCTCGGGCGTTATACATGAATCCCTCGCTTCACTCAAGATTCCATCGTAGAATCACTCGCTACGCTCGTGATTCAAGTGAGGAATCCTTCGTTTTGCTCTAAATTCAAAGTAGCGCACTCGACTTAAAAGTATAACCTTTACGCCTTGTTGCACAATCTACTATTAAACTCTTAAAAAAAGGTATGTATAAGTTAAGTATCCAGGCTCGTCAAATTCGCATTCAGTTACAAGATCCTATAAACTTCATTCGGTTGGAAAAAATCCCAAAGTAACCCTTTTTGGTGAAATTTTTTCAAAACTACGAGTAAAATACTGATATTTTACATAAAAAAATTGTACTTAATTAAAGCCACTTAATATTTACAGATAAATTCGCTAAGTTTGACTTGATATAATTATTTTCTTAATATTTATATGAAATTCTCGAGCGCGACGACTTGAACTCGGCAGGTCCGATTAGACGCGTGCTAGCGCTTACTAACATTGGACCAATAAAACAACTAAAGATCGCTACATGTTTTTACAAGCTTTTATTTAACTTGCAATGTATGTATAAATGTAAGTATGTTTGTTCGGGTGGAATCTTCGAACTTAATTTTCAACCAGTTATCCTCAACCAATTTAGCTGAAATTTTGTATACTTTTGTAAGTCGGATGATAATACAATATTATGATGTCAATGGGCTGTTCTGATGATGGAACCGGGAGATATTCAACGGAACTCAGTTATAACCTCATCGAGTAGGTCTCGTTTGATTTGTCTTGACGAGTACTTTTGGAAGACGATGCTTATCTAGGATCTGACTACGCAGACGGATGGTGGTCAATAGAACTCAGTTATAAAACAACTTAACACAATCGAGTTTGGGCTAATTTCTAACCTTTAGGTACGAAACAATAAAAATTCTCTTTAGCTCATGTCACTTTGAAATGTAAGGATTCTAACGAAACGCCATTCCACAGGTATGGCACTTAATAGATACGAAGTAACAAATATACCTAGTACTACTACAAACGAAATAATATATCTGTGCATACGTCAAATGTGTGAGTTAAACAATCAGGGTCGCCACCACAGAATTTGTTGCTTTGCTTACCTGTTTTCATCACTCGGAAATCTATAAAATTTTCGTTCTTTGTTGTTTTTTGTGGATAAGCAATAATAATATGTGCAGTTTCTCACCAATATTATTTCAATTACCCTAAATGACTCGGGGAACGTCAACGTGCGACTAGCAACAACCCTATTTTACAGGCGCTTACAAGGTCCAAAAACGTGCGAGTTTCCGTTCTGTATGTATAACTATTATCTGCTCTGTGGCCATACATTCAAATCCGTGGCGACATTAAGGAATAAAGAAAATCAAATACGTTCAACATACATACATGCATATACAGGGTGGAATTGAATTCGTTGGCAATATTTTAAGTATCTACTATACCCATGATACAAAGTAATTTAAGACTAATAAAACTTCAATCAAAAGTCGTCATTTTCATATTCAAGAAAACCTCTAAACATGCGTCAGACTCTTTGATACATACCTCTACTGCAATTATTAAAAAAAAAACTAATACGAAAAATAAATTAATTATAATAGTATCAATTTCGTTGCGTCTTGGTACCCTAACATTCGTTCCTACTTCAAACGTACCTATTGTCCTCAAGCTTTCGCGTGACACGACCCGTCCCCATTCGACTTCAAACCTTATTCACGTAAATTAAGGTCTACTTTTGTATGCCGGTCGGTCGCGCCGTTTGGCTGTATCCGTCCAAGGTCTTTGACCTTGCGGCACGTAGGTATCAGTACGCGCGCACGACTCGAAATGTTTTGATACTTTATTCATTTTTCTTACTTTTTGATACTTTTTAACTACTGCATTAATTGCAGTATTGTTACCATACAAAATATCCTTTAGGTGAGTATGATGATAAGTTAAATCAATGCTAATGATTTTAATTGCACCCTATAGACTATATATTCGTAATATCCTTCTTTGCAAGTCGTGTGAAAAATACTGGGATCTAGGTGAGACCCATGTTTTTTAGGTTCAGTGTTGTATCATAGATAGTAAATAACAAAACAACATAATACTCATAAGTTTATATTCAAGAAAAATAATAAAAACCGACTTTTAGGTGTTTACTCCTAATAAATTTTGAACGGCTGAACCAATTTCTAATAAATATAGCTAAGAACTATGACGAAAAGTCAGTTTTCAAACAAAAAAATTAAATCTTCGTTCAGGCCTTACGATGCCATTAACAGACACCTAGATACACAGACATACCGACACGTCAACCTTATAACACTCCTCTTTTTGTCGGGGGTTGAAAATAAACAAGGACACGAAAATATAACGACTTTGCAGGGTTATTTGTTTCTATTAATTGTTTATTAATAAATCGCTACTGTCAAATTATGTTAATAGGCGATGCGGCTAGCAACCCATCACTATTGATTTATTTTTTTGATCACGCTAAGCCTTTGGATCTTACGGCCCTGGACTCTGTCTACCCCGTCAGCATTAATATAAGATAATGTAGCTGTATCGAACACTACTTTAAACAAAGTTTAATCGAAATAAAACTATTCTACTGCTTATTTCTATACTGTGTCGCTGGTGGGGTCACATGTGAGCTCACCGACGCAGCGTCCACGCGATGCAAATTGCGGCCGGGGCAGCATTAAATACCTACACTTGTAGGAATACCCGGCTTTAACGATTGTTTCGTGAACTTTCATGCGAAAACCCATCAATTAATTGAATGGGTCAGAATCAGAAGACCCGGATCGACTACTCACAACAGTTCAGTATTGGTTTAGACCTTAAAGATTAAAGGAACAACACATCTCTAATAACCAACAATACTATCGATAGTTTGTGTACTATTGATAGTAATTCCTGTTTTAGGGCAACAATATGGATTACCAACAAAACTATCGATAGTATCGATCCTGATGACGAATAAACTAACTATAGTATTGCGTTTCATAAACTATCCATAGTATCGATTATTTATTTATTAGAAAAGCTATACTATCGATAGTTTGTTCGTCGTCAGAATCAATACTATCGATAATATTGGTTTTATTCAAAATACAGATAGTCTATCGATAGACTAGCCATAGTGTATTATCGAGAGGCAACACTGGTCATCGCAGTGTTGTGCGTCGCGATCGCGACTCGGTAGGTACGGGAATATGGCTCTTCGTAGTCGAGTTTCATGCGGAACGGTAACAACGCGTAGGTACGTACCGGTAAAATTACCTTTAAATTTTAACAATACCTATAACGTTACTATTACTACATAAACGATACCCGATTTTAACATAATGAAAATTCTGTTACTGGTACTTAAAATGTGAATTTGGTACCAGTAACAAACCCTGGGGATAAGTCCGCAGTTATACGTTTACTTTTCTGATTTGTGTCTGTGTTCTTTATTATGTACCATAAAAAGCTTTATAAACAAACCAATAAAAGCTCAACAATGTAGTTATTATCGATCTAATAAACACAATATTTCAATAAATCTCCACCCTAGCCGATCCATGGTTAGTAAAAGTTCCCACGTGCTTATAAAAGTTTGACAATCATTGACTACAAATAAATGCATAAGACGACGCGACGAAACTACTGTACACGAGAATCACTCGCGACTCGCTACAGCACGGTCGGGAGTTGAGGCACAAACCAATGACGACCTTATTGTGCAAGAAATAACGTTCATATTAAAACGTAAGTAAGAAAAAAATAGAAAAAAAATATAATCATAGATATTTTTTGTTTGATTTGTTCCTTATAGTATCAAAAATATGTTGACGGCATAAGTTAAACACTTTCAAAATAGTTATGTATTTTGGCTTTACAAAAAATACAAAAATTTGTAAATGTAGAAATGCATAAAATGAATTTGTTTAATTTTTAATAATTTATCAACACACATAATATAATATTTAGAATAAATTGTTGAAAGACAGTAATCTATAATTTCTGGTGAGATAAGCCTGAAAATTTGTAATATACCGAACCTTCTTTATTAACGATAGTGCTAATTGATTAATTTGTTTAATTTAGATTTATTCAACTAGAATGCACACGTTATAATATGGTAGAGGTAGTTTTCCAAAGTTATTAATTATGCTGTACTTATGAAATCAAAATTTGTTCAATTTTCAGTTTTTTGGTTTTTTTACACTGACGCAGAGCCCTGAATTGTTTAATTCGGTTTATTTTAACTATAACTAACATTACTTTATATCATACAAAAAGAAACTTACGGTTATAGCATTATGTCCAGGTTACGCTATTTTTACTGGTCTATAGCCACTAGGGGCTTTGCGAATACCAACAGGAAGGGCGTTCCAAAGAATCACGGCTTGTTTGGTAAATGAATGTTTAAGAAACCCACTCCGGCAGCGGGATGCGAGCGGAACTTTACTAATTTAAAATATCTTATTACAGGCGTAGTATATTATTACTCTGTGTTACAGGTAACATTCTAATATTAGAGGACTCCAACGCTGGTACGGAAGATGACGAATACACGTCTTACTCCGAAATGAAATCTGACAGAGAAAACAACCGACGATCGTCGAATTTCGACAACTCTTCTAACTTCGAAGCGCTACCGTTTGACGATACCAACACATCAGAGGACAGAATGAGTTTCACTTCAGACAACGGCGAACCAAGACTGGTGTTGATAGATTTCGAATACTGCGCGTACAATTACAGAGGGTTCGACATCGCAAACCACTTCCAGGAGTGGGGATATGAGTATACGAACACGGAATTCCCCTTCTACTTTGAGAATCACGATAATTGTCCCAGTTTGGAGCAAAAGGTAGGGGATTTTTCGATTTTTTTGAAGTTTTTTTTTTTTGTTAAGTTTTTGATGTTTAAATTAATTGGGATTGGGAGTGACACTGAAAATATGATTTAGTGCACTTTCAATGTCACGTCTTAATCTCAAACGGAGTAAATTAATTAATGTTAGAATGATCGAAATAATAAAAAAATATAAAGCGAGTATTGGCGTATACGTCAGGCAAAGAAAATATATTGGTATTAGTAAAAAAAAGCAGACAGGCAAAGATTTTATTAAAAATGAGTTTTTTCTACAATAAATATGAACATCAGATTACTGGAACGTTAAATCTAAAACTGTTTACTTTAACAGTTAAAGGGTAACAAATAAATCTGTAGACCTCGCCATATTGTGAGTTTTTTTAACATTTATAAATTTAAAATTTTAACTAAATTTTACACGCCATATAAACCCGAAAAAAAACGCCGTTGGTGCCAACATTTTTGGTCTACTATTTTAGTTGTTGACCTTTAATTGAAGACCATATCAATAATATGGTACGCATTCCAAAAAAAGATTTGCCTCAAACGTAAGTAGGGAATCATCAGACTCGTTCTAATTTAGAAGACTCGAGTATTTTTTTACAGCTAGTGAGATACAAGACTCGAGTCTTCGAGTTCTAGTTTTGAAAACTCGATTGGAATTTGCAGGGCTCTAAGAGCTCAATAGGCTTGGAGGCGAGCGCGAGTTCTCTGAACGACTTGAGTTAACTTGACTCGATGCAAGCAAACATTCCTTTAAATACTATTGTAATCAATCATATTTTAATTCTCATTGACAGATCACTTTTATAAATGAAAATTCATTGATTTTGAACACTCAAAAATCATAACCCTCCCTCTTCGCATTCGAAAGAGAGCTCGAGCTCTAATCTCACGCTCCGAGGTTTACTTAAGCTCACAGTCGTCGAGCCTTTTCTTATAAGACTCGAGCCCTGTAAACGACTCCGAGTCCTAAGTAAGAGGACTCTCAAGTCTTGTACATCACTAATCACAACCCTACTTTTATAAACTGCTTTTTAATATGCTACGGAAAGAAACATGGTACAAGCACACGCTTCCCTTGGGAATGCACTTTACAATAAGATTAAATATTTAGTAGTAAGATCATTGAATTATGACGAGAGATTTTGTAAACGCTTTAACTAAATAAAGCTAAACACGTGCGTACTAAACTCAAAAATAAATGTCAAGTCTCATGTTATACTGTTGTTGTAGTCGATAATCTTCTCACAAATAAAAAAAAGACGTGTGGCACTCGGGGACTGCCGCGGTAAAGCTATTGCAAACAAGGAAGGACGGCAACGTCGCAAAACGGACGACGGAGACGAAGCGGCAACCTACATGGTAGGCGGAGTGTGGAGCGTGAGGTTTTTTCGTTACGGAATTTCTCGATTCGGTCCCCGCGCTCAAGGCCCGTGATAGAAGCTATGCAATAGCTTAAAAACCGGCCAAGTGCGAATTGGATTCGCGCATTAAGGGTACCGTATCTATAAAGTCCATTATCTATAAGAAATCGCGTTTTACTTTGTTTTTAGTATTTGTTGTTATAGCGGCAACAGAAATACATAATTTGTGAAAATTTCAAAATGTAGATGACCAATTTCTATAAAATCACATAGGGAAGAATCATAAATGGCATAGAATCTTTCGCCGCTCAGTTAAAATTTACTGTTATGATCTCACAATTTGTTGACATAAAGAGACACTCAAAGTTGACATAACGAGAATTCACCTTTAAAAGTTGACGTAATGGGAAAATTGTAAAATCAGTTTTTCGAAATGCCGAATTTTTGCAAATTATGAAAACGTCCAGTAAAACTCACGCCTAAAATGAATATTAAAAGTAGCATGAGTTGGTTAGTACGCACGTAATTTGCTTTATTTAGATATGTTGACAAAATCAATTTATTTTCAGTTTAAAAAAAAAATTACCACTTATTTCTTTTCTATTTTTTATTTTATTTTCTTCTTAGCGTGTTTTTTATTTTATTTATTTTTATACCTACCTGTATTCAAAATTTCTCGTCGCCACATTCATCATGTTTTTGAAGTTGCAGCGGTTGACACGGAACTGAACCGTATTCCGTACGAGATAAGGTTCGTAATTCATCTATCATCGGCACAATGATGTAACCTCTTTTAAATGATATCTCTTGAATTAAAAATAAAAATATATTTCAATTTAATTGTTAATGTTTAATATTCGTTAAATATTTATTAGTTTTCAAAATTGTATTTTTTAATTATATATTAGTTTTTTTAATCAATAATATTTTTATTTAATACTTTCTCTGGAAAAAAAATTACCCTTTTTATTAAGAGTTCAAAATATTGTAAAATAATAAAACTGTTACTTTGAAAAATCGTAACGTTTTGTGGTATTATATTTTTTATTTGACAACATTTAACAGAGGTTAATATAATATTAAAAGCTTTCATAACAACAATAGAAAACAAAATACTTTAAATTGTTTATGGCAACACCTAACATACTACATAAATCATTTGATTTTTATAAAAAAAAATGTTAGTATAGTATTGTTTGAAATATGTAACGTAATTTAACTGCACCTAAATTAACTTGAGTACTTAAACAGTTTTCTTTGAGTTAATTGGTTGGTTTAAGAGAATATATAAACTATTTTTTTAAAGGGGTTGAGAGAGTTTGTATTTTGAATCAATTCGATTTCAACTGATATTTTTATCAGGTTTTTTAATGTTGAATATTTTATTGATATTCGTCAAAATATTGTAATAACAGTTTTTATATGTTGCCATAAACAAGTGTTTTTTTCTATAAGACGGTATCGGGTACCATAGACTGCCATTACGCAGCTTGTGTCTGTTATGCTTGGTTTTTAGCCCCTGCGGACCGTAGACCGTAGACCACGGCCGACCACTGGATATTGTCTATTCGAAAGACGGCGGGCTATGCAGCGCGCAAGAAAAAAGTATTATGGAAATGACAGTTCAATGTTTTTCCTTTTTTTAATTAAAAATATTTGGTTTGTCAGTTTTTAACAAAAAATTATAAAAAAATCTGTAGAAGATTAGTTACAAAGATATTTTGTATCGGAATTAAGTAAATACTCAGTCAAAAAAAAAACACAAAGTAATAACAAAATAAAGTTTTTTACCGTAAAAACTGATCAACCAAACTATTTTTTTTTGCGTAAAAATTTCGTCAAGCATTTTTCATTTATTTATTATTTTCTAAATTTACCTTTGATCTTTTGGAAATTCTAATTTTCATAATCTAAAAAATGTTTGACCGAAAAAATACGCAAAAAATTGTATTTCTAAATTATTTTAGTGACATGAATAACTTTTATTTTCAATAATTTAGATAAATTGATTTCTTTTACAAAGAGAAATACGTACTAACAAGAATATTATCTTAAGAATGAAAAAGTGCTTATTATGCAATTTTGAGAGAAATATTTAAAAATGATGTCAAAAGAAATTAGGCAGGCTATTTAAAGAAATACCATTTATAATTACAAAATTTTAAAACGTCTGAAAATCTGCATCTGTTAGTCTTTTTATTGAAGCTACTTTTGTTTCTATAGCTCGTGAATTATCATCCCAAAAGACTTTGTGACTGTTAAGACTTACGTATATAACTTAAAAATACAACACAGGTTTCTCATGATGTTTTCCAAATTAAAGAAGCAAGTTACAAATGTGTAAGTTACAAGCCATAACCCACAACATTTAAGGCAGGCGTGTGTCCAGCAGTTATAATAATTACAATCCTACAATCGGATAATTCCAAATTTTTTTTATTAGATCAAACTATTTTCAGAACAGTTCCCCTGGCATAATAATAATTACAATCCTACAATCCTAAAGACAATAATTTTGCTATAAGGAAGAGAAATTAATACATTCCCCTGGCATAACAAATGCAAATTTTAAAGACAATATTGCTATAAGAAAAAAAAAAGAATCTTAACGAACCCATTCCCCTTGCAGGAAATCTTCATAAAAGAGTACCTGAAACACTACCACGCGAACCTGGACAAGGACCCGCCCACCATCGACGACATTAACCAGCTCTTCAACGAGGTGGAAGCCTTCGAGCTAGCCGTCCACCTGTTCTGGTGTCTTTGGACCACCAACTCCAGTACGTCAGCAATCCCATTCGGATACTGGGTAAGTTTTATTTGCATTATTAATCCCTCTTGCTGGATTGTGTTCGAGTCATGGTGACACAGAGGCCTCTTTTTCAAACCAAATTTTCCAATTTTATGTCCTTACTAACCAGAACCCGCGACTTCATTCGCGTGTACTTCATGTCTCTGAAAAATTCTCATCTCATCTGAATAAGTCATGAAATTATGTCATAACTTCACTTATGGTAAATCGTGAGAGTAAGTTGTACATTAAATCAAATCAGAATTGATCTTTGGATATATGGAAGAAACTCTTGAAAGAAAATGAAGTCGGTTATCTTTTTTTCTTGGCAAAAATTTAATTATCTTCCTATTTGTTTATTTGCAATGTTTTTTGTTACAGGAATACGCCATTTCAAGATACGAAAGGTACATGCGTCTCAAGCAGGAAGTACTGAAGAAGGAGAAAATGGGACTGCCGCAGAAGAGGAAAATATGCGAGGTCGACATCTGAGAGGGGTTGGCGTCGCTCACCGTCTAAACACAGCCTTTGGGCGAAAACAGTGCACTTTTGTAAGTTTTAAACCATTTTGGACCTTAGGGTTAAGCTAATGAGGTTCAAAGTTGATCGGCGTAGGAGATATTCTGAAATCATTTATATTGAACTTTAATATTGAGGCAGTAAGGTACAAAATCTTCTGTCACAAGAGATATTCTGAATTCAACTGTTTTGAACCTGAAGTTTTACGTAATAAGGTTTAAACCATACAGCACAGGAGAGACTCTGGAATCATTGATTTTGGACTTAAAAATTAAAACAACTCAAAATTCGTATGCCTTATAAAGAAGACAGAGGCAATGTAGATACTTAGATAGTGTCAAAGAAAAAATGCAAATATTTTTCACTGTAATGCCTTACCCATAAAAAGCAATTCTGACTCAATTTAAAAGTTTTTTCCATGAATATTTTAAGCACCTTTGACATAATATGCCGTCATATATGCTGTCTTTTTGACATTTGTCAAAAGACACGTCAGATTCTACTTTTAAAGGCTTCACCATCAACCATCTATACAAATGCCTTTGAGTTTTTGCAACCTTCACAATTATCACATTGCTGGTTACCGTCTATAGGCGTAGTGTGTCCAACAATGTGTTAAATACAATACAAATACTCCTGTAAATTTACACCAAATTAAGTATTTTTCTTTCTTTCTTTATTGCACCATAAACAAAAGAAAATAAAATTTTATTATAAATATATATTTATGTATCATCTGTTGTAAATTTTACTTTCTTATTCTATTCTATTCTTCTATACAAATACTTAAGGTATAATCATGACCTATTTTAAACTTAGTTTTAAATCGCAAGGTCCTTCTGCATGTAATGTAATTTTTTATACTCTCGCTTTTAAAAAGCAAGTATCGTGAAAATAAAACCATCGTCTGAAGTTACCATTAAATTTAGCAATTCGATAATAGGGCATTATGATGGATTTTTTTTACTTAATATTGAGTCAGTATTGATTTTGAGAAATATGAAATCTCGATTGGCAAAGTAATGGCTTCCTAAAGGCTATAAAAGGTTTAACTAAATTAAAATGCACATACAAAAATGAAGAATGTTTAAAATCTTTCGAAAGAACATATATTGTATTTATAGAAAGAGGAATCACGTTCTTAATTTTTATTTTGTTAAACCTTATATAGATTTGATATGTTTGAGTAAATCTTTCATAAAGAGAAATAATCAAAACTTGCTTCGCTTTATAAAAACCCAGAGTAAACGTGATTCGCTAAAAAAATACACCTAGCCAGTTTTTTTTTAGTTTAAAGACGTTTTAAATAGAGGTGGCTCTTAGTTAACTACTTTAGAACATGCAGCGCCAAATATCTCTTCGTCAGATAAAATAGTTTGGTCACTTGGTTGTCGTAAGACCCATTGGTGGAACGAAAAAGTAATGTACATATGTCCTTTTATTGATCAATTAAAAAATATCGATACTAGTCACAGTTTTACAATTTATATAAACCTTAAAATTCTGTAATTTTAATAATGACTAAGCTCTATGCAACTATGAAGTGAGATACAGATGCATTACTACGTCTATATTCTTAACTGGATAGACAGACTGGATGGATAGACATTTACCTCTTTAAGTAACATTTACTCAGGCAAACACTTGTAAATATTCTCAGTGATAAAAAACGTATTTATATTTATTCATGTACAATAGTAATTAAGATGTAAAAATGCTTATTATTAAAATTTTACTATATAAATTTTTCAAACGCAAAATGCACAAAAATCGACAAGCATTTGTTGACGGATATTATAATAAGAAAGAATATATTGTGAATATATTGTGGAAAAACAGGGATATTGGTAAAAAATATTTATTAAACATTCCATCCATGTCTTTTTTATTTTTGTACTTATCGATGTTACTTAATTTTTTTAATTAAAAAAACAAACTTTTCTCTAAATTTTTAAGATCAAATTAAGACTATAAACCAAATATTCCTTAAGGTTAAAAAAAACGGAAAAAAATAAACTCCTAGACTAAACTGATGCAAAACTTACATGGGAGAAGGTAAATTATATATATTTTACTATAAATTACGTTCTTTGGACAAAGTTGATCAGTATTAAAGTCTGAACCTAAAGTTGTTATTTTAAGAAAGTTATTATCAAAAATGTTTTAAACCTTTTTTATCCTAAAATGATATCTCACTTTCGGATTAACCCTTTCACCGCGAGACTTTATATCAGTAGTCGTGCCCCCAGTGCGAGGCATGGTAAATCTAAAAAAAAAATTGGTTGTTTGTAAAGTAGGTTTACGATCGAGATGTTTACGTGATAACGTCGTTTCACGGAATGACTGGCAGCGCTCGAGATGAGACGGGAGATCGGTCCGTCTCTCTCTCCGCGCTCGTGAGGTTTTGGTGTGACACAAGTTTCTGAACATGTCACCCGACTAAAACGATTTTAAAGACGTTATCACGTCAATAAATACCTACAACCAAAAAGAGATGTAGATACATAAGTCATGTGAAATATGAGCAGTGTTTTTTGTCGGACATATCAGACGCTCGCGAAATGCGCATGATAATTTTTGTCAGATATATCCGACGTTTGCGGTGAAAAAGTTAATGGAGATTTGTGTTAGTGGCCATAACTAAGCCACTTAAATGCACCTTAGATTAGATACTAGCTTTTAATACATTTAGTATGTTTTTCAAAATATATTCACAATTATATAATTCCATGTATAAATTAAATTATACTTAGAAATTGTGATTTAGTTTTAAGAATCGTTACTTTAGCTATGCAAGTGATCAAACATTGTTAAAAAAATCGAAAATAATGAAAAAAATGTAAGCTCAATATTGAGCGGTATTTCAAATAAAGAACGTTTTCTTTTATTGCGTTTTTTTTTTTTGTTTTGTTTTAATTCTTTTTTTTTATTTAATTCATTTATTTGCAGTAAACAGGGTTTTTTTTTTAAAGATGGTTAGTAGTGAAATAAAAACGAAGTTATTAGCATTAGGTACCAACATTTGTTACATAACAGGGACAAAGTGTTAATCTTTATCACTATTTGTGACAAAAAGGGATTTTTTCCCGGTTGTTACCAATAGGGACGAACCTAGGCTAGGGTTGTGTGTGAATAAGTTTTTGATCAATAAATCCTGTTTTAAAATGATTCGTGTGTATATTTCCATTAATCTATTGGAATAACTACTGTGGGTGAAAAGTTCATCATGATTCGTCCAAAGATTGAGAAAATCCCTACACATTATTATATTCTTTTTTGTCACAAGTTTGTCTTTAAACAATTTGCATAAAAATTGTATATGAAAGCACGCATATCCTAATATGGCACCAAATTAAATCTATTTGCCTTTATAGCTAGATTTTTTTTTAACTTTAAAACATAACTTGAATCATGTTTTATAGTTAAAAATATAGCTATAAAAATCTATACTAAAATATAAAATAAATCATAATATTTTACGCTGAGGACGCTAGAAGGAGAATAAGATCGAGATCAGTAGGGACATGATTTTTTTGGATAAAAAAATCACAAAAGTTCTAATGTCGATATTTACAAAATATCTTTTTAAATATAAATTGTAGGTACCTACCAGAGAATTTTTACCCTAGGTATCTACCTACTTCATTGGATTTATTTACATAAAAATGAACAGGCGTTTGCTTAAGCTAGTTAAAACATCTTTTGTCCCTCTCTTCAATATTTGTCATGGCAAGAACGAGACAAAACAACTGAAAGAGCGGCAAATGTTTGTTACATTTTATGAATTTGGAGGGTATTAATCTTTCACTTTGACAGATTGAACGACAATCTCAAATTTCATCATACTATAGAGCTACGTCTTTAGCTGTGCTGCATCAAAGCTGGGTTCTTTCCGGCTGTTTCTTCTCTAAAGATGATATACAATTACCAAGGTCATCCAAAGATGCCAAAGACGTCATCATCATCATCATTTCAGCCGCATAACATCCACTGCTGGACATAGGCCTTCAATTCAATTTTCAATTCATTTATTAAAAAAACAATTACATTGTGTCTGAAATTATGTACCTGTGAATTAAAAATAAAGTAAAATGAAAATACAAAATAATAAAAAAATATGTCTCAAAAATGTGGCCTCTCCTAAGGTTTTCAAAAATGAAAGATCTAGAGCGGCCTGCATCCAGCGCCTTCCAGCGACCTTGGTCAGGTCGTCAGAAACCATAATAGCGGTAGCACTCTGTAACCTTAGAATGCAGTATTTTGATCAATTATTTTTAAACTGCCCAAAAATAAGTAAGATATAAGCTTTAAAATCTGATGTAAGGGGAAACTGTCAAGTAACAGAAATAGGATGCACGTACAGCGCTCTGACGTCACTTCTATTAGGACTCGCGCGTACGAAAGAGATAGTAAGATGTCCCCGACACGCTCTCACTCATAGTTTTGGAATGCTAATTACTATTTATTTTATTAATTAACCAATTTTCTTATTGTTTTCAAAAAAATATTTCTTTTCAGTGGTATTTTTGTTTTATACAAAATAATTGCCAAAAACACAAATAAAATAGCCTATTGGGTACAAGCTACAAAAGTTATTGTCCAAAAATCAATGGTTTTCATCAAGGGCCTGACTCGCTTTGATAGAGAGAGATAGTCTTATAGCGACTTCTAAAAGAAGAAAAAACGACGGGTTGCACTCTGGGAGTGCCGGCAGAAGTGAAAACTTGAATATTAACGTTGTGCATTTTTGATATACGAAACAGCAGGCGCAGGCATACATTTTCGCCGCGCCGTAGAAAGAGAGGGGGATACTCCCTCTCCTACGCCGCGCCAGCTGTCTACTCTCCATCCGTCTTACGAATTTTCGATCAGGTCACGTGTCCTGACGCGAGTTTAACATTTTTTACCCATTCCAAAAAAAGTGCACAACGCCGCTAAAGAAGTTTTCACTTCAAAAAGAAAAATGCCGTGTTTTGTCCTTGTCACCGACCGAACATTTGTTCATGATCGGGTTATATGCACACTTCAAATTGCATTTGAAGTGTTCCCATAGCCCGACCATGAAAAACATATACGTAGTATCATTAATATGTCTTTCTTTTACCCCCGGTCGCTCGGTTGCAATTCTGTACTACTTTTGCTTTGGAAATTTTGTTTTTTTTTCTATTCTAAGTCCCTATCGCGACATTTTGCGTAAGAGAAATTGTGCGAAAAAGGCATTATGAGAAAGAGACGTTTTACGACTAAGGGACATTTTGCGAAAGAGACATTTTGCGCATGATCTTGTATGGCTCATGCATTCCAAATCTTTGGTTTTCATGGCGGATATTATTATTATTTTTACATTTATATACTAGGTCAGAAATAAATGTACAAAATAGTGTAAGTAAAAGGACGTTTCTTTTAATGCGTGTTGTATATATGACTGATCGAATGTGTAGCTAGTGTATTGAATTTTTAAATATTTAATAAAGATATTATTAAAATATTGTTTTTATTTCACACTTCAATTTTAAACAATCGCCCATCAGACCATCTCGTCGCAGAATACGTAAAAAAAACTTGATTCATTACATATTTATTTATTAAAACTTTATTAATCAACTAATTTTTTTTACAATAGCGGACTTAACGCTCAGAGCGTTCTCTTCCAGTAAACCATTAGATAGGTTAATAAAAAAGTATGTTATTTACGTATTTTTTTGTCTCTGATTAGAGATACAGCGCATTTGGCGTGACGTCACGATCAGCTACCATTTTTAACCAAAGGTGACGTAAAACACCACTCCGAAACTTTGAAGCGCTGTATCGTGGATTTTTACTGTTCTCAAATTCAAATTCAAATATATCTTTATTATACGTCAAATGTCAAATGGTTACTTACACCTAAGTTTACTACCGCTTCCAAACCGCTAGTGCAGAAGAAGCGGTAACAAACTGCACTGCAGCATTTTCTCCAAGGACGTCAACTCACAATTAAATAATACTTAATGTGGACAGAGAATACATTGTTTGTTATTTCATATCATAATTTAAATTTAATTTTTAGAATGTCAAAATTTTTAATAATGTCTAGTTGTAGATTCAGTTTGTACAAAATGTACTAAATTATGACATTTTCGAGTACCTATATAACAAACTTTTAGAGGGACCCGCGTCAAGCTCAAGCCAGACTTTTTTCCTTAAGGTAGTTATTGGTACTATAATAAGCCTTCTCATAAAGTACTTCCTTTACATAAGTTTTTAATTTTTTGTCTGGCATATCAAGGATCGATTTTGGCAATTTATTATAAAAAAGTATACAGTTCCCCATAAACGTTCTGCTAAACTATAAACATATGGGTCCATTATTTTTGGATAATTTTATTGACGGACTAAATAATATAATATGTTTTCTACTCTGTCCACATCCCTATATTTACAATAAGGCATAGATTTAGAAATTGGTTAAAATAAAAATACAAGTCATATCAATAACAAGTTATATTCAAAACTAAAAAGTAACTAGATTTTTAACACAAGAATCAATATTTGCAGTACATTTTAATTTAATACGCAATACTTATAGATATAATACATCAAACATTCATTTTGGCATTCATAATATTTCTTACACTGTACCTAACAAAGATAATATAATTACTAACGTAACAGATACCCAACGCCATAGAAACTATTGGAGGCAAAACTAGAGTTGCGGGGTAGGCACAGAGATGGCAGCACACACGACTAGCAAATAACCGGCCAAGTGCGATTCTGACTCGCACACGAAGGGTTCCGTACCATGTTCTATAAAAATCAAGTTTTTTGTACATATGGGACCCCCTTAAATATTTATTTACTTCAATTTAATTATTTATTTTTAAATGAATATACAACGAAATATTCTGTAAATAATTTCAAGCGTCTACCTGTTGCCGTTATTAATATCAAGCAAAAAAACGGTAAACAAGTGACGTTTGTTGTATGGTAGCCCACCTTAAATATTGTTTTTATATTTGTTGTTATGGCGGCAATAATTATTAGGCGATGGGTAGGCATGGCTTAGGTGACTTCTATTTTATGCAATGCAGACTCTATATGCTTCCTATATCTATTAATACCTTGACTGCCATTTTGCAGACAATATATTTTGTTTGTTACGTTTGTATGAAAATATCTTTATTTCTTTATTTTCGCTTACATGCACTCATACATTACATGGTTAGTAGGTTAATAAGTACATGAACCCTGACAGGGTGTTGCGAACTAAAAGTATGTTGAGTTGAGTTTATATAATAATAGTGGTTTTAGATTCAGGATATGTCAAAAATTGTGATTACATTGAATGTCAGCAGAGATACATAGAACTTTACAGAGATACATAGAATATATATAAATAATAGTCCTTAATTTCAGTTAAGTTTGATTACATTTTACGGATATCATGGTAAGGGACTCTTAACACCTTGAATGCCATGTCATGTCGGTCACCTGGTGACCGACAAACAAAATATATTGTCTGCAATGGCAGTCTGCAGTGTTAATAGATTTTTGAGGAGATATTTGAAACGCCTTTCACCGCGAGACTTTATATCAGTTGTCGTGCCCCCAGCGCTAGACATGGTAAATCTAAAATAACTATCTACAACCAAAAACGGATATGGATACGTAAGTTATGTGCCATACGAGCATTTTTTTTTTGTCGCAAATATGCGACCTTCGCGGAACGGGCCCGTCAATGTTTGTCGCATATATCCGACGCTTGCGGTTAAAGGGTTAACAATGATACATAGTGACCAGACACTGTCCTATGACCCGCATGTACCGCTCCCAGACGCTCTTTAGATCCGCCTCTCTAGAAAAGAAAATACAATACAATACAACTTATTGTATAAAATAAAGTTGCCGTGTGGTTTCCGGCAGAGTAGAATAGGACCACTCCAAGTCTTCCCGTGGATGTCGTACAAGACGACTTAGGGAATACAAGCTAAACAAAGCTTATAAATATAATGAGACCTCTCCAACCCGTCTGGCCAGCGTGGAGAGTGTAGGCTAAGGCCTCTGGCTGCTCTGGCCAAGTATGGCTCTGGTAGTACAGAGAGGGTCGTGCTCCTGCAGTGGAGACAGAAAGACCTGGTGATGATGAATTGCATAAAAAATAAATATATACAGCACATAATCTTAAAAACTAGAAAATGCGCAAAAGGCGGCCTTATCGCTTAGGAATTTCTTCCAGGCAACCTTGCTTATATAACGTTTAACAAAATATACTGAAACTATTTTAATGCTGAATTCAGTCCACGATAAAGCCTGTATAGAATTAACCGGCCAAGTGCGTGTCGGGTGACAGATTAAAGAGTTATAGGCGACCAACTTATAAAACGTACTCGGAAAAGGAAAATTTCATACAAATACAGTAAAAAATTAGTTTTTTAGACGTTGTTAGTAGCGTGAACACAAAATCGGTATTTACAACTACGGAACCCTACACTGCGCGGGACCCGACACGCACTTGGTCGGTTATTTTAGTTTATTATATACCTATATTAGTAGATGAATAAACCAATATTTTAACAATAAACATGTAGGTACCTGAGTACATCCATTTGCAACGCGCACTGTTCGTACGCTGTGAGGAACTGAGCCAAATCAGTTTTGGGCCAGCCGCCCAGCCGCAGCGGCTCGATGCATCTGAAAGTGCAGTTCTTTCGTTCAAATGGTTTGCAGTACACCTACAAGTTATTTTGGAAACAACTCTCTTTTCCAGGCAAATAAAAAACTTCAAGCTTACAAGCCTAACAACTCTCGGCTAAACCGATTTCCGTCAAACATAGCTAAGAACCGCAAAAACACTTGCTTTCATTAAAAAAAAACGACGGGTTACACTCTGGGAGTGCCGGCAGAAGTGAAAACTTGAATATTAACGTTGTGCATTTTTGATATTTTGGAATGGTTAGGGAATAATTTTGCACGAATTGCTTTAATTATCAGTATAAAATATTTCAAATCTTTTCTGAACCACAGTCTGTCACAAATGTCACAAGCATGACCAAATTCATTTTCAACAAAATCATTTTCGAATACACAGCAGTATGGCCACTACACAGACGGTCGAGCCATCAGCTGTCACCATCCATGGATGCGCGTAGCACGCTGTAACATAAACACACACGAACATTCGCGCAAGCGCCCTGCGCCGTCTTACGAATTTTCGATCAGGTCACGTGTCCTGACGCGAGTTTAACATGTTTTACCCATTCCAAAAAAAGTGCACAACGCCGCTAAAGAAGTTTTCACTTCAAAAAAACTGCATCGAAATCGGTCCATACGTTCGAGAGCTATAATGCCACAAACAGACATTGGCGTCAAACTTATAACACCAGGGGTTAAAAGGGTGGGTGTTGTGATACACCCAGTGGTATAGACTCCAGTGCTAAACACTTCTAGCAACTCAACTTTAGGTACTTAAAATCCGCTATTTTCCAACAAGTCAAATTAGATACTTTTTTCTAAACGTCAAAACAAACATTCTATGGGATTTGTATGAAATATAGACTTACGACGTCACAGTTTCTTGAAGTCAAATAGCTCTCTTAATATCAGTTTTTTTTTTGCAATCATAATAAATCAACAATCACGTTGAAAATAGATATGACCATGACATTTTGTAACTTTTTCTTAACAGTACCAAATAATTTATTTTTGATACAGGAAAGTAGCCAATTTAATTCACTGATAATGATAATCAATAGTAAATAAGTTAAAAGTTTTTGTACAAGCTTTTATTGTAAGGTCAAAGTATTTATTCAGACAAATGAAGCAAGCCCAAACTCGATGGAGTTGCGTCGTTTTATTACTGAGTTTCATCGACCGCCTTCCGTCTCCGTGATCAGACCTTAGTGCTAGTCAAGACAAATCAAACGAGACCTACTCAATGAGGTTATGTTGTTGTATGCCTGAGTTCCGTCGAATATCTCCCGGCTCCATCATCAGAACAGCTCATTGACTTCATAATATTGTATTGTCATCCGACTTACACAAGTATGAAAATTTTTCAGCTAAATCGGTTGAGGATAACTTGTTGAAAATTGAGTTGCAAAATTTGATCTAAAAATTCATACATACAGTACCTGGGCGATCGAGCTTTGCTCGGTTATATCATATTCTACGTGGAAATAAAAACGCATGAAAACTCAAAAACACGCGTTTTCCCAAACATAAGACTAATCTAGATCGATTGTTTACCCCCGAAAACCCCCATATACCAAATTTCAGAGAAATTGTTAGAGCCGTTTCCGAGATCACAGAAATAAATCTATACATATAATAAAACAGTAAAAAAAGTGTGTCTGTACATTAAATATATTTCCAAAAAAAATATTGGGGGCGATGGAGACGTAGTAATAGAGTAAGAAATAAAAAAAAATGTCTGTCTGTTTGTCTGTATGTCTATTTGTATGTTTGTCTGTTTGTACACGCTGATCTCCGGAAATACTGGACGGATTCGAATGAAACTTTTATTGTTATATAGCTATTAAGCCTGGGCAACATATAGGGTATAAATAATTTTAGAAAATGGAACGCCTGATGCAGAACCATAATGGTCCAGCTAAACTATAAGAGATATAAAAATGCCGCCTTAGTAAAAGTTGTTCAGCCTGATGAGCATTTTCCAGTGACATAAAGTCCACGCGAACGAAGTCGCGGGCTTCGGCTAGTTTATAATAAATATACAAGAATTGCTCGTTTAAAGGTATAAGATACATACAAGATACATTGCAAGCTAAATAAAGCTTGTAAAAACACATACCTCTCGAGTAGGTCTATGAACAAAGAGCGCAGCTCTCGCCCCCTGTGCAGATTGCAAGCTAGACCGACCAACGCTCGGGTGTATAACCTGAAAGGATGAACAATCTTACTTTACATAAATTTACTGCCTATATAATAAAGGGCTGCCTCCGTGGTTAGAGCGTTCGGCTCATACCCGGAGGTCGCGGGTTCGATTCCCGGCGGGGGCAACGACTTTGTTTTGTTGTCCTAGTTTGGTTAGGACATTGCAGGCTGATCACCTGATTGTCTGATAAGTAAGATGATCCGTGCTTCGGAGGGCACGTTAAGCCGTCGGTACCGGTCACTGTCTTTGACATTGGTCGTTACCAAAAACCATGTCAGAGGCCTTTAAGGCGGTTTAAAAACTCTTGACACTAGTGTTAGCCACTAACACACACGATAAGAAGATAAATTTACTTATAGTAGTTTATGATACAAGTGTGGTAAATTGTTCATTACAACAGTCGAGGCGGGCTGACAAACTAGCGGGCGAAGCCCGCGCGTTTGTGTGTGGAGCCGAGACTTGTGATGGACAAATACCGCACTTGTGCCATACTACGTTTTTCAACACATTAGTGAGGAAAAAAGAACTTCAATAATAAAATCATTTCAAATCTCGCTAAAGAAAATTTGAAATATGTTTAACAATAAATAAAATTTAAAAAAAAAAAACAATATCTACTGAGCAGACTGAGCCAACCCACCCATCGCCTTATAAACATAATTATTTCTCTTCTTTGTCAGTTGTCACTAGATGGCGCTATTAGGTAATAGTTAAATCATTAAAATGTTTTATTACTATTATTTAAATAAAGTAGCACACTAAATGCAAAAAAATATTTTAATGCATATTCAACAGTTTCTTTCGTCACTATTTTGCTAGTCGTGTGTGCTGCCATCTCTTACATAAAAAAATACATTTTAATTGATAACCTTCATTTTTTAAGTCGGTTAAATAGTAGGCTCAATCAAAGATAATATAATTACTAACGTAACAGATACCCAACGCTATAGAAACTATTGGAGGGCCCGTAAGTAGGCACAACTAAAGTTGCGGGGTAGACACACAGAGATGGCAGCACACACTACTAGCAAAGAAATGACAAAGGAAGTGTTGAACATGCTTTAAAAAATATGTATTGCATTTTATATAAGTCATTTTTAATTAATTAGAGTACTACTTTATTACAATAATAGAAATACGATTTTGATATTATAATTATTACCTGTAGTGCCATCTAGTGACGAGGAAAAGAAACAATTATGTTTATAAGGCGATGGGAAGGCATGCCGAAAGTAAGTATTGATGAATTTTACTACAAACTCAGAATCAAAATGTACAAGTAGGGTCTGGCGGTGAGAGAACCAATGGCCTTTCGGTTGCACTTCGAAACCACTACACCACTACCGCTCCCTCCCGAAAGTTGTCAAGGTTTTTTTTTATATAAACCAAGTTTTTTTATGCTTTTTTCGATCCCAAATTTGGCCGCATCCGTTCCCCCCATAGCTGTGACACGTACTACGTGGATGGTCCCTAACAAAGGAGATTGAAAGTTAACCTCATCCTTTGGCCAGAGCAGCCAGAAGACTTGGCCTACACTCTCCACGCTAGCCAGACGTGTTAGAGAGGTCTCATTGATGTTTATAAGCTTTGTTAAGCTTGTATTCCCTAAGTCGCCTTCTACGACATCCACGGGAGGACTTGGAGTGGTCCTATTCTACTCTGCCGGAAACCACACTGCAATGGAAGTTAAAAACTCACCTAAAATTAAGTTCCAATTCTTGATACGACTTTTCAAGTAATTTCGGTTTCAAACGCATGCAGATCAAACTGAAATAGAAAAGATATCGTTAGATCAAATATTTCCTGGCTCAATTTATTTATTAAAAACAAAAATGATTAAATGTTATATAAATATAACAAATATTAAACTAATAACCGGCCACAGCTTAGCTTTTTATTAAGATATGAAATTAAAACATTCAAAAACCAAAAAAGTCCTCTCTTCCATAAAATTTGTATGACAATGTCGATTTGTATTTTTTTTTTGTTTTTTTGACTGTTATTATAATTCTATTATACTATAGTGATCTATAATAGCCCGTGGTTCGATTTATAACGGGTATGCCCCTTCCGCGTTGTATTTCTTTATCTCTCTCTTTTGGACATTTAGATTTATGTTTCCCTTAAAGCAGCTTTTGTGGTCCAAGTCCAATGATTTGTACATACATACATACTATCCCGTCTTTATCCCTAATGGGGCAGACAGAGCATTTTGGGTCACACGTTGTATATTTATATTTATTTATTTAAAAAGATAATTTATTTATTGAAACGAAGTTCCTTATCGCGCGTTGCGAAAGGGGGCTAGACGGAAAAAATTATGACCAAAAGTTGTAACGACACTTTTTGCTATAGTTGTAAGCCGTGCGGCGTGCGCGTGTTTCTCTGTCTGTCTCTCTCTCTCTCGAACTTCGTTCCATCCGGGTGTCCCTTGACACCTCTCAAGTTTTTTTTTATGTGAAAACTTCTTTAGCGGCGTTGTGCACTTTTTTTGGAATGGGTAAAAAATTTTAAACTCGCGTCAGGACACGTGACCTGATCGAAAATTCGTAAGACGGCGCAGGGCGCTTGCGCGAATGTTCGTGTGTGTTTATGTTACAGCGTGCTACGCGCATCCATGGATGGTGACAGCTGATGGCTCGACCGTCTGTGTAGTGGCCATACTGCTGTGTATTTGAAAATGATTTTGTTGAAAATGAATTTGGTCATGCTTGTGACATTTGTGACAGACTGTGGTTCAGAAAAGATTTGAAATATTTCATACTGATAATTAAAGCAATTCGTGCAAAATTATTCCATATCCATTCCAAAATATCAAATATGCACAACGTTAATATTCAAGTTTTCACTTCTGCCGGCACTCCCAGAGTGCAACCCGTCGTTTATTTTTTATTATTGGGACACATAGCGCGACGAACCGATGGCCGATGGGGCAAAAAGATTCTCGAATGGCGACCGCGTACTGGCAAGCGAAGCGTAGGACACCCACCTACAATTTGGTCTGACAACCTGACATAGGTCGCTGAAAGGCGCTGGATGCAGGCCGCTCTAGATCGGTCATTTTGGAAATCTTTGGGAGAGGCCTATGTCCAGCATTGAACGTTATGCGGCTGAGATGATGATAAGCTATATTATTGTAAAGTTTCATTAAAATCCATTCAGTAGTTTTTACATGAAAGAGTAACCAACATCCATCCATACTTACAAACATTCGCGTTTATAATATTAGTAGATTTATTTATTTACTGTTTGTGTTCTTTCTCCTTGTCCAACAGAATCCTCAGCTCCCTGAGTTCCAGTAGGAACTCTCTGTCCATCTCCGTATCGTAATACTCAGGTCCTGTGCAACTGTACGTCCAACTGCCCATTATAGCCTGCAACATATAATACAATACAATACAATACAATACAAATAATCTTTTTTGCACCATAAACAAAAGGAAATACAATACATACATACATACTATCACGTCTTTATCCCTAATGGGGCAGACAGAGCATTTTGGGTCTTGCGGCTCTATGCAGAGCCCAGGGCCGCAAGACCCAAAAGCCACTTTTAGCGTCATGGTGGGCGAGAAGATGGAAAAGCAATCAATACAGTGATGGGTTGCTAGCCGCATCGCCTGTTAACATGATTTGCATTTTTGCCCATTCCCTCGATCGGCTTTTTCGATCTGCGTGGGAAGAGAAGCAGCTGGTACATTCTAAGTTTTTTTTTTATTTCTCCCAGACCAGCATAGGAGAAAAGGAAATACAAGAAATAGAAAAAATGAAGAAGACCGTATAGGGATGGGGACTGGGTAATTAATTTATTTAATATATTTATTTAATCATAAAGGCAGAGTAGAACAGGGCTACTCCAAGTCCTACCGTTGATGTCGTAGAAGGCAACTTAGGGAATACAAGCTAAACAAAGCTTATAAACATCAATGAGACCTCTTCAACCCGTCTGCCCAGCGAGAAGAGTGTAGGCAAAGTCCTCTGTCTGCTCTGGCCAAGTATGGCTCTGGTAGTGCAGAGAGGGTCGTGCTCCTGCAGTGGAGACAAAGACCTGATGATGCTGAATAATAAAAGACCCATTGGATCAACTAGATTATCCAATAGTACCGGGGATCGAACCCCGGAACCTCTGGGTGGCCACGGAGGTTGTCGATATTTATGAAGACATAACCCTCCTTTTACTTCGCTGTAATCGGGTAAAAACATACCTGAGCGCAATGGTAGAAATCGTTGAAAGATAGATACTGCAGCTTTCTTTTGGCCGTTTCGAATCGCATGCACGCTATGAAGACAACCGCGCCGTATTTTCTAAAAAAAAATAATGATTATATCCTTTTTTGATTAAAACTAACGTGAGACACAGACATCAGAAATATAGACTTTATAGTCAAGAATATTTTTTTATTTTCTAAATAATCCTATTTCGTAATATAATAATGCGAAACAATAAACATAATTATTTCTCTTCCTTGTCACTAGATGACGCTTTATGGTAATAATAAAAACATTAAAATATTTTATTCCTGTTATTCAAATAAAGTAGTACTCTAATTAATTAAATATGAGTTGTATGAAATGCAATAAATATCTTTAAAGCATATTTAATATTTCTTTTGTCACTTTTTTGCTAGTCGTGTGTGCTGCCATCTCTGTGTGCCTACGCAACTGCCAGTTTTGCCTACTTACGGGCCCTCTAATAGTTCAGTAGAAAAGTGTTTCTGATATTGGCGACAACATTGCCCGGCATGTTTTACAGTTTGAAAGATAAGAGAGAGAGAGAGAAAACTTACTTAGCCAATGGCTCTGACAGTAGAAAAGTGCTTCCGATGTTGCCAACAGTTGTTGTCGTCAATTTTAAAAGATGAGAGAAAGAAAGAGAGAAAAACTTAGCCAATGGCTCTGACAATAGAAAAGTGCTTCTGATGTCAGCGACAACATTGCCCGGCATCTCTTCAACAGTTTTGAGAGTAGAGTAGAAATATTAAAATATTAGAGAGAGAGGGAAAGTACTTACTTACTAACACAACATAGCCCGGTATACCCAGGCATCTCTTTAAGATTTCGGAGAGAGAGAAAAAGAAAGAGAGACTTACTTAGCCAATAGCTCTGACAGTAGGAAAGTGCTTCTGATTTTAGCGACAACATTGCCTGGCATCTCTTCAACAGTTTTGAAAGATGAGAGTAAGAAAAACAGAGAAAAAAACTTGCTCAGCCAATGGCTCTGATATCAGGAAATTGCTTCTAATATTAGCGACAACATTGCCCGGCAACTCCTCACGTTTCAGAAATATGAGAGAGAGATAAAAAGAGAGCGATAAACTTACTTAGCCAATGGCTCTGACAGAAGGAAAGTGCTTCTAATATTGGCGACAACATTGCCCGGCATCTCTTCGACAGTTTTGAACACTCGCCGCACATTGTCGAACTGTCGCCGGCAGCAACGAAGCGGCGCGCCAGATCGTTCGGCCACCTGTAGCAATAAATACAGGGTGTAGTTGAAATCATTGGCATTGATTTAACTCGCAAGCCGTGTGGTATCCGGCAGAGTAGAATAGGGCCACTCCAATTCCTCCTGTGGATGTCGTAGAAGGCGACTTAGGAAAAACAAGCTCAACAAAGCTTATAAACATCAGTGAGACCGCTCCAACCACCATTAGGCCTTTTTAGTCTCCACTGCAGGAGCACGACCCTCTCTGTACTACCAGAGCCATTCTTGGCCCGAGCAGCCAGAGGATTTGGCCTACACTCTCCTCACTGGCCAGACGGGTTGGAGAGGTTTCACTGATGTTTTAGCTTGTATTTCATAAGTTGCCTTCTACGTACGACATCCACGGGAGGACTTGCAGTGGCCCTATTCTACTCTACCGGAAGCCATTACTAACTTACTTCATCCAAATCTTTCCGATGTCTCGAAGATAGTTTCCTTCCCAAAAGCTCTCTGATCACCGCATCGTCTAGATCGTAATATCTGAAAGATAAATATATAGGGACATATTTCACTGATTAAGCTAGCCCCAAATAAGTTCGAGACTTGTGTTATGGGATACTAACTCAACAATACTACATTTTATAACAAATACATATATAGATAACCATCCAAGACCCAGGACAATTTGAAAAAAGCCATTTTCTTACTTGCCCTGACCGGGAATCAAACGCGGAACCCCTGGGTGACGGACTAGCATGGTGACCACTACGCCACAGAAGTTCTCATTTTGGGAGTGAAGTCGGTTTCTAGTTTTGAAAAAATATTCTAATCACCTTTTCCAATTTTATTGACATTTTTGACGTTTATAATCAAACCAAATCCAACTCGAAAAGCTATAATGACTCACTTCTCGATGAGCATCTGCTTCGTAGGCTCGTCTATCTGGAAGATCATCTGCTCCGAGAGCTTGGATGGCACCGTCAGCAGCCGCTCCAGCAGAGCGAAGGTTCTGGAAGACAAGCGACAGCCATCTGGTAGAGTCCACACAATCCATCTTATTATAAAACGAGAACTAACTTTGTTACCAGGTTTAAACCATCATCCGCCCAAATCAGGTTGACACTGACAGACGAGATAGTGTCACATTACTAGATGCCAACTGTGTTTAATGGTTTAAACCTACTAACAAAGTTAGTAATGTTTTTATAATAAGACGGAATAGATTTGCAATCATCAACAACATCATCTTAGGACAATTTTCCGGAGTTAAGATCCAATTTGCCCGTCCGTTTTGCGTGGGGAGCTGACACCGGCCCCAGTTCTCGAACCAGCCCAGCTCCTGCAGAAAGCTTAGAACTGAATGCTTCCACCATGGTTCCCGGGTGTTCTAGGAACCTTCTACATTTCATCATCATCCGGTCTTTTGTCTCCACTGCAGGAGCATGACCCTCTCTGTACTGCCAGCGCCATATTTGGCTAGACAGAGCAGTCAGAGGACTTGGTCTACACTCTCCTCGCTGGCCAGACAAGTTGGAGAGGTCTCATTAATGTTTATAAACTTTGTTCAGCTTGTATTTCCTAAGTCGCCTTCTACGACATCCACGGGAGGACTTCGAGTGGCCCTATTCTACTCTGCCGGAAACCACACGGATGACCTTTTGTCGACCTTAAAATGATACTCACTGTTTGTCAGACACCAGAAGTGCCATTTTTGAAACGCAGAGTCACCTAATAAACTATTGGTTTTTCCATACAAAAAACCGTTCGTTTAGTGACTCCGCATTTGAAAAATCGCACCACAGGTATTGTGTCATGGTGTTTAAAGACTTAACCAACCTGTAATGATCCAAGACATCGCTGGCTATCAGTTCCACTGAGGCTCCGGTCTGCTTGGCGACTGCCCGTTGGTGTAGAGTAGAGACTGCTTCACTCGCTACGTAAACATAAATACAAAAAGTCTACATCATCATACTGAATTGGGTCTCTTGAGGTGCTTGTGGGCCCGGCAGGAGTGTGCATTACTAGCGCTTTTGCAAGTAAAGCGACACTGGGCGTAGTCAGCACGTGGACAGGTGACCATAAGCGGCATAAAAATGTTCTCGAGCTCCTCCGTGCTTCAGAAAGCACGTATAAGCCGTTGGTCCCAGCTGTTATCATTGTATGGCAGTCGTCAAGCTACGTCAGATGGCTTTAGGCAGCCTGAAAAATCTGACACCAGTGTTGGTCACTTACCACACGGCACTGGGTTTCTTTTGGCATAATCTTCCTAGTGGTCTTTATACTCTCTTCCCAGCAGTAGTCTTCCGAAACGCTAGTAGTTTTTAGCTTTTGCACATAAATAATATTTATAATAATAACCTTCATTATGAGACAAATTTATGGTACATTGAATAAATAAAATTTTGACTGTGACTTTGATCATTCCAATGTCTACTGCTGGACATAGGCCTCTCCCATTGATTTCCAAAAACAAAGATCTTTTTGGTTGCCTGTAAGAGATTGCTTCGGCGATAAGGCTGCCTCTTGTACCCCACTACATGTTGCTGTTTAATAAGTGTTCCAAAATTGTAAATTTCTTTTGGTGCAATAAAGTTTTTGTATTGTATTGTATTGTATTGTATTGTAAAGATTTAGAGCGACCTGCATCCAGTGCTTTCCAGTAACCTTGGACTAGTCGTCTAAACACCTCATAGGTGGGTATCCTATGCTTCTTTAACTCCTATTGGAAATGATAGATCCAACAAAAAAGGTTCAGGCTAAATCCCTTTAAGACTAAAAAAATTAAATTATAAACATTTACACCCCCACCCTAGAAGTTGTAGACCAGTATATCTACCTGGGTCAATTGATCCAGGAATGAAGTTCCAGTTTTGAGGAAGAGATCTTTAAACGAATCCGACTCGGCTGTCATTCATGTCATTCTCATCAAAAAAACATCAGTGTCTCAAAACTTAAGTCTACGACCAATGTATGTTACCATTAATGATTTGTGGCTCTGAAACATAGTCCCTTCTTATAGGTCTCATAAGAAGGCTCAAGGTCGTGCAACAGGCTATGGAAAAGACTGTGCTCAGCGGACAGGACACATAGCGAAACTAACTGATGGTGGATAGGGCAAAAAGGTTCTCAAATGGCGACCACGTACTGGCAAGGGAAGCGTAGGATACCCACACACAAGGTGGTCTGACAACCTGACCAAGGTCACTGGAAAGTGCTGGATGCAGGCCACTCTAGATTGGGCATTTTGGAAATCTTTAGAAGAGGCCTATATACGGCAGTGGACGTCGTTTTGCGCTGAAATGATGATCTTGAATGATATAAACATTCAATACAATACCTTATACATAAATATAAAAATAGATATTGCGAAAGAAAAATAGTAAATTGCTCAACACAAATTCAAATAAGAATTATTGGTATTATTTTTAAATGCCATATCAAGCAAGTGTAGTGGAAAGGATATTCAAAATAAAACCTCTGCTGCTAAGATGGTTTTAGAAGAATCTATGACTTATTACGCTTCCATTTCAATATTTTTTACCTTAACATTGTTAAAAGATACACGGTAAACGATATTAGATAGTGATAAAATTACAGGTGTACCCAAATTAGGATATCTTATAAGATTTTTTTCAAGATTAAAATCTCAAAATATAATATGATAAATGTGAACTAACTTGGCAAGTACTTACATGAACAGCCTTCTATCCAAAGCTGGTATATTTCCGGATCGATTAGAGTGTAATTACTAACGAAAACGTCGACTTCTGTGTACATTTTTACGATTTTTAATATATTTTGTAACCAAAATAAAAACACTGATTATCTCACACTGACAGACCTTATCGTATCGATTAACTGACAGTGACATTTGATAATAAAAGACATTTCTCATGCTAATGTTGCCTGGTACATATTCTTAAAATCTACTAGATATGCAGTAGTAGATAGTAATCGAATCAATAATCGATTTAATTTTATTTACGACTATCAAAAAATAGGAGATCCCCGATTACTCGAAGATGCCTTGCCCAATTTGAAAAAATCTTTTTTTGTTTAAAACGGTCAGGTGGTTTCATGGAAGTTTAATCAAAACCGGTTGTGTTGATTGGTGTTGAAGTCAGTTTTTGGTTTTGCAAAAGTAGCACATCCACTTTTGTAGGTCACTTCAAAAAATGAATCCAAGGATCATGTTTTCAAACTTCTGCCATTTCTTTTGTATTGTAAATTGTTAAAAATTTCTGGACAACAAGGTGGTCTGCATTACAAAAAAAATATTTACTCTAGGTAAACAATTTTGTTACAGGTCTCCAGGTTTTTTGCGCCAGGGCGTTTAGTTTACTTAGCTACATCTTTGACTTCGTCATAGTCATCTCATCATTATTTCTGCTGCCGGCTTATGGTAAATATGGAAACTGTATTGTATGTATTGTAGCTGTGAAGGTTAAACAAAGATAGATCCATGTAAACATAAACAATTATATTACTGGATTAATTAGCAACGTCAAAAATAATTTATTTATCAGGATATTTGTATCACATGATAATTTTTTTTTCCATATGTTAAGGTATATCTATATTGTAAAGAAATACGCTAATAATATAACGATCTAGCCTAAACTCAGACTAATGAGTAATTTTACATTGACCTAGTTTCATAAAGTACTTATTTTATAAGAATGTGTCCATCGGCACTTTTCTTACTGTCTCTATTAAGGGGAAGGCACTATGTTCATGTGTGTTTTGTTTTTATTGTCACTATTTTTTACTATTATACACATATGTCACTGCTACACTAGTTCAAACGGTTTAGTTCTTTTAAGTCTTCGCACTATATCTGTGTTGTCTAGGAGCTGGATCGCCTCAACGTTCACGTGGTGAAGCAATCTAAATTCGTGTGCTTCGGCGTACTTTTTTATAATTTTGCCTACGAACTGTACATTAAGGTCCCGGTGCAGGTCTTCGTTTCTTACATACCACGGAGCGTTAACAATATCTCGCAGCACTTTATTTTGGAATCGTTGGATTATATCGATGTTGCTTTGTTTAGTACAGCCCCACAGCTGTATGCCATAAGTCCATACTGGCATGAGGACTTGTTTATACAAAAGTAGTTTGTTTTTAATTGACAAGGTAGAGTGTCTTCCAAGCAATCATTGCATTTTCTGATACCGTATGTCAAGCTCTCCTCTTTTTTTCTTGACATGAGCTTTCCAGCGCAACTTTGCATCGAGGGTCATACCTAAATACTTTGCTGTTTCTTCGTATGGTATTTGTTTTTCATTTATGTATACGGGGTAATATTTGTCTTGCTTGTTTGTAAAATTCACGTGGATTGATTTTGATTCATTAAGATTGATCGTTTTGACCAGTTTTTAACTTTGTTAACAGCTACTTGGACCTTTTTTGCAGCTTCCGCATGGGTGCTACCGACTGCCATTATAACCGTGTCGTCTGTTGAAATATTGTTGTTTTCTAGATATGGAATATCACAGGTATATAATAGGTACAGGACCGGACCCAAAACACTTGATAATGGGGTAGTATCCATGGTCATAAATGATAAGAGACCTTTCTGGTTTACTCTTTGGGTTGCGGAGGGCAGACGGCAGTCGCTCTGTGTAAAAACCAGTAACCTCTTGAAATATCTTTGATTAGGTACAAGACTCCGGGCTCTGAAGCATTACTGCTGAGGAAAATACGCTCGGATAGTGATGAAGAGAATTTATAATGTCACTTGACATTAATCATATCTAATTTAAACGTGATTTTAGATTTATTAATGCAGAAAGACTGATAGTAAGAAAGTTATTAAATGTTTATTCTGGCGTTTAGAAAAACTATGTATCTGATTTGATTTGTTGGAAATAATAACAAATAATAAAATCCTTTATTTTCAGACACCTCAGTCCATAGAAACATTGCCTAAATTAATTTTGTTAATTAACAATTAATAAACTTACTTCATTCTTAATCGAAAGTAGCGTTTTCTTTCGATGTTATAATAGTTGTTGACGTGATGAAGTCAAATCATTAACTCTCTCTAAGGTATAAATCATAATAATCATCGGTTCCGTTATAAACCTACTCACAAAGTACTTTCTTTATGCTTTAAATTTTCTATGAGGTTTATCAAGGACCGATTCTGGCAGTTCATTACAAAACTTTAAACAGTTTCTCTTAAAGGCTTAATAACTGTTTTCATCCGCTGTTAAAACGGGGGTAACTAAATCATTGATGTGCGTAAGTTTATATCTGTAACATCATTACATCACCCACTTTATTAAACAAGGCAATATTTTTTCTTACATATCTACATTATATTTTTAAATATGTACAGTGAGTAGGTATATTAATTTTCTTAAAAAAGTATACTAGGAAGTGTCTCGCAAAATAAATGCATAGCTTAATATTTTGATTTGCATCTCAACAATCCTGACGGATAATCTTTTATAAAAATGATAATTCTCCCAATTTTTGTACAAATCGTCACACGTTATGTGACATTTAATTGTTACAAACAGTTCAGAATTTATACCTACTCAATTAATGGGATTATTATCATCGAATCTTTCTTATAAGGAATAGAAATCAAAACAATATTTCAACTAACAATTACTTTATTAAGCTTATTACCATCTTTAAAATAAATCTAAGAAATTTATATCCATACTTATCACGGTACGTTTATAAAAATTACAATACAATTATTTTAGAAAATTATAGAAGACAAAAAATACTATGATTATTGCCACGGAGGGTTAACGTCTGTCTATTTATTTTTATTCCAGCTAATCAATTAACACTTTTTTTGGTCTTCGGCATAATTAGATAACCATCGTCATGCACTTTTTACAAAAAAAAATCCGTGCTCCAAGTCGCATACTTAAAGAATTGTTCATTTTTTCCCGAATTAAGTTAAGAATTCGTACTAACATTTGGATCTTTGATTTCAGCGGTAGTTGTGACAAATTGCTGCTTTAAAGTCTCTATCTTGCTATCACTGACCACCGTCACAATCTTGCCATAGTGATTATGAACTCGTCTCAGATGCTGGATCAGTAGACCTCTTTTTGCACCAATGTAATCGCAATATTGGCACTCGAACGGGTTAACCCCAGTATGGGTCGCCTCGTGAGTCAAAATACTCTCTTTTTTCGATGCCACATAGTCACAATAGCTGCATTTACGGTTATTGCCCTTGTGTACAACCATAAAATGGATCTCCAATTCCGATTTTCGTTTCGAAGCAAAATTACATTGATTGCATTTATGTTCATAATGTTTTTTCTTCTGATGTTTTTCGAATTGACACTTGTATTCTGTAGTGAAATCACAAACGTCACAGTATAAGGTGACGTCAGATTTGTTCTTGCTGTTGTGTAAGTCGATTCTTTCTTTGAATTTTGTCGAAAATTCGCAATGTTTACACTCGTATACTGTGGTTTTGATGCCCGTGTGGTATCTTAAGTAGTGTCTCTTGACAGTTGCCTTGTGTTGAGATGTGAAATCACAGGTAACGCATTGGTATGGACGTTCTTTGTCGTTCGACTCTATTATAACTGTAATAAAATACATGTGTCATTAACTGCTTCTAAAATATTTGCACTTAAACTACTCGGAGAGACATTAAGTGGTTGTACACATGGGAACGGGTTGTTATTTCGATAAATATGTTATCATTTTTCTTATCCTTATCCCACATAATAGTAGGCATAGCAACCAGTTTCACCATTTTATTCTGTCATCCAGTTTAGTCTCTGTCTGCCCCGTTAGGTATAAAACGTGATAATATATTGGTATCATTTTAGTTAGTATTCTTATTTAAAAATTAAGATCAAATCTTCTTCTTTTCAGAGTATACTTTTTGTATTTTTGATTAACCTTTTATAAAATATGATAATTATATTGATCTAAAAATCATCTTGGTGTCGTGATCCGATTAAAACTCGCGACACATACATATATCAAAATCTTCAATCAATTTAAGAACTAGGGCCTTGTCAGTGGAGTATTATCCATGTTGATACATTTCATTCAAAATCCATCGCATTTCAAATTGTACGCCAAGGCAAGTTTTTTTAAATCACTACTAGGGTAAGGGATTTTGAGGAACCGCACTACTTAAAACACTTGAGTCTGTAATTTGCGCGGTAGTAGTGATAAACGGTTGCTTTAACGTCTCTATTTTGCTATCACTGACCACGACTACACTTCTCATCAAATGATAATGATGCTTCCTCATATGTTTTACTAGCAGACAACTCTTCACACCCGTATAGTCACAATATTCACACTTAAACGGTTTCGTCCCTGTATGTATCGTTTCATGGGTTAAAATACTTTCTTTCCTCGCTGCCACATAGTTACAAAACCGACATTTTAAACCGTTCCCCATGTGTACAACCATGTAATGTTTCTCCAATTCATATTTCCTTCTCGAAGTATACTCACATTGATCGCATTTATTCTCATAATGCTCTTTCTTCTGATGCACAACGAATTGACATTTATATAAAGTAGTGTAGTCGCAAACGTTGCAATTTAACGCGACGTCAGATAGGCTTCGTCTATTATGTAATGCGATTTTGTCTTTGGTTTTCGTTGAAAAACCGCAATTGACGCATTCATAAGGCCTGTTGTTGGTGCCTGTGTGGTGTCTTTGGAAGTGTCTCTTGACAGCTGCTTTGTAACGAGACGCGTACTCACAGTTCAGGCATTGGAATGGACGTTCTTTATCTTTAGATTCTAAAACTTTAATGTTCTTCCATTCTATGCAGCCTGGATCAACTACATATTCGTTCCTGCATTTCTTTCGACTCGAATCAGATTCTTCGTGCTGTTCCGCTTCTAAATATTTGTCTAATTCATAATCTTGCGCTGTATAATCAGTTTGCATTTTGTCTTCCTTACTTGTGTTAGCTGAAACGTGCAGCCCTGTGGTTGGCTCAATTTGTGAGTTGTGCGATTCTGGCATGTCTTCGTCTTTAGTCAAATCCTTAGCATAATCATATTCTGAATTATACGGATCACTTTGTGAATAGGATCCCGCATCTTTCGGACCGTTCTTGTACGCGTACATAATATCGTAATGCGTTATTTTATGATGTTTAATCTCACACTTATAGTAACTCTGGAATTCACAATGTTTACACTGCAATGGAGATTCTTGTTTACTCTTTACTTTATGGACATTCAATCTCCACCTTACTCTAGTAGAAAAATCACATTTGTCACACTTTTGCGACATATCGGTAATTTCGTTATGGATTTGCGCTAAATGTCTAGTAATATGTCCCTCATATTTAGTGACAAACGTACATTTGTCACATTTGTAGACCGTCAGTGTGCTTTCTTTCGGATCATGAGTTTTTTTGTGCTTCAAGAAGTTATGCCGATACGCGGTTTCGAATGGACAATGTTCGCACTTGAATTCTTTAGAACTGTGCTTCCGCTTATGGGCTTTAAGATTCCAAGGAAAATTGGTGGTGTATTCACATTGGTCGCAATAGTAGATTTTGTCAGATACTGTGGAAGGTGAATTATCATTTCGATGTTGTATCTTTATATGCCGAGTCATAGCATTCTGATATTTAGACCGATAGTTGCATTCACTGCAGCTGAACTTTTTTTCTGAGCTGTGGCCAACCATGTGGGTGTTTAAGGCGGATGTGTATGTGGTAGTGTAGTCACACTGAGGGCAGTTCAGTACTTTGGTTGGAACTTTGCGCGGTTTCTTTTTTACATCCTTTTTGTCTTCTTGTTTTCTTGACCTTTTTTCAACTTGTTGTCGGGGTTCTGGTTCATAGTTCCTGGAAATATAGAATTTTGAAGTTAATGTCAGATTTATATATTTACAAACATATTAGAGAACATTGTATATTATAGATTAGATAACAATGTATTAAGGAAGTAATTAAGACCCGAAAGATTTCGTATTCAAATACAAATGAGAATGTGCTTTATTATGAGAAACTCATTATTTATATTTAGATTCCCTTTTTCCACCTTCTCACTTAAAATGCTTTTAACTTAGGCCATGTCTACACTACTAGGAATAAAGAGACTGCAGCTCTTAAATATAAAAAAAGAAGGGATAAAGCAGTGATATCTGGTGCAAAGAAGTTAAAAATATAAGCTTACACATCAGTGGAATCGTCTTCCTCTGGCTCTTCCTGCTCCTGCTCCTCTAACTCCACCTTCACCCACACACTGGCGAACATACTATCCATTTCGTTCTCCTGCGTTTCGTTCTCTTTTTTCTCCGTCTCTACTTTCGTTCCTTCTTGTTCCTCTCGTTCCCGTTTTTCTCTACGCAATTGATATTTCGATTCACTTGATTCTTGTTTTACATGTGTGGACGCTTCCGAATCACCTGATTCTTTTAAGGGATTTGTGTCAGAATCAGACTCGTTCGTTTCCATGGATTCTTGAGAATCACCTTCTGATTGTTTGTCAGAATCTTGCTCAGTTTGATCCATTTTGGAATACTGAAAAAAGAAATAAAAAAACATTTATAGCAACTATACATATTCCTCCTTACATACATATTCATGAAGAAAATGTATTAATGATAAAAAGAAGTGCTATACAATTTAAATTCACACAAATAGAGTGACTTATTACTAATTCATTAATGATCTTATTTCTTATAACTCTTATAAGAAACTTTATTTCTCTTGGTTTTAGTGGATAAAGTCTATATTTCACTGACAATATTCATTAAGCTCTTAATAGAAAATAAATGTCATACAATTCAGACGACTAGGAGACTTTCAATTTGAATTTATTTATTAATCATCTTAATTCTTATAACTCTTATAAGAAACTGTTTTTTCTTCTGGTTTTATAAAGTCTTCTTTAACATTTTATTTAGTGAAAAGTAAGTTTTTATTTAAGTATGTATAATATAATAAAGACTTAACCACCTTTTTAATTTAACCATATTTTTATGCGGAGCTTCATGCAACAAAGCTATCTTATTTATTTAGTTTGAATTGCATCCGTACAGATGCCTATGGTGCATTATGTATGCTTATTACTACCATTGCAAATGAATATTATGATTATCAAAATGAATTTAGTAAATTAGTTAGTTGTTTGTAATGTTATGCTCTAAATAAAAAAATCTGGATTAGAAGTTGTTTGTATCACAATGGCCTCCTTTCGGCTTATGTCGCATTTATTCCAACTAAGGTTAGAGTCAGATGCTCATTTTTTATGAATTGCCGGTTTAGTAATGAACTATCACAATTCAATTGTATAAGACATCAGCATTTGAATTTAGAAGAGTTCATGTTAACATTATAGCCAACTATCAAGCTTGTGAGCTTGCATTAATATCTAATAAAGTACTTACTCTTACCTTTTTATTCGTAGATTCACAGACACGCCTTAGATAAACTATCAGACAGTACCAAAAGCGACATAATGTTCATAATATAACTATTTCACATGTACAAATTGTGTACCTACAAACATTATATTTTTATGTAACACACATGTCAATATCTGTATTCTGAGAACGTTCAACGCGTAAAAATGCTGATCCTGCAACACCGACGCTTGATGACGCTGTCCTTATCTTGTTTTTTTGTAATCAAATACTCTATTTTTAGTGACCTTTACCAGTTAAACAACACGGTTATTCGTTGAGAATGAGACATTTATGTATTTGTTATTTTCGTAAAACATGTGAATAATGTTGTTAATTCAATTGTTTTTAGCAAATTTTTGACCAATTTCTTTAATGAAATATTGCTGACAGAAGACAAGACAGAAAGCAAGATTATTGATTGACATTTGACAAAAAGTAATGACATATTATTACTAATGTTGTCATACTCAATAAATCTAGTCATAATGGTAGAATTTCTTATCGATTTGTAATCGATTATTATAATCAATTTTAATTTTAACTACACTATGGTGTATAAACAAACCGAATAGGTACTAGAATCATAGTTTAAACTAAAACGTAATGTTTATTTTAACATAAGGATTACATTATAATTAATTAACTAAATGCTATTCTATAAATTAAAAATTAAAAATATTACTAAAAATAAAAACATTAATTTATATAAAAAATCGTTCCCAGATCGCCACCGTCAACAGGCAGAGTCCCCAAGAGGCTGGCGGCATTTAGTTTAAACTATAATATAACTGCAATAAATAGGTACCTATGTAATTAACGTTTTACCTCACAGCACAGCACAGTTAATTCAGTAATACCTTCTAAAACTTAAAATTAAAAACTTAGAAAAGCGTCCATTTTCACAACAAGCAGTGAAGTTAGCGCTACTTGTTTGACAGATATTTGACGTTTCACTTTGCGTTCCGCACCGAACTCATAAAAACAAGTTCTTTCAAATTCATTTATTTATTCTTACTTATATAACTTTTGATTAAAGTACTAAATGTATGCTTAATATTTTTTGATTTTTCGAGCTTTTGTGCATAGTCCTGAAACTCCATGAAAAGGCTTAAAAAAAATATTTTCATAAAAAAAAAATTTTTTTAAAATAAATTTTTACGCAAAGTTCGGAACATTTTTTTTAGCTTGATCTGTCTGTCATTGATTTTTTCGTGTATTGAATTGAAAAATTACATTTTTTTGTTGAAATATTTTGTAAATAAATGCGTAAGTACGTCATTTTATTATAATTAGTAGAATTTTATCAATAGTTTATTTAAAAGCGTAAATATTTCGATAATGACAGTGTTGTTTATAGACAGAAGTTTTTGGTGACCGAAAATAGAATTTTGGCTTCACATTACAAAAAAACATCGGCGGTTTGTGGTACCTATTGCTGTATCAACAAATTTTATACATGAGTAGAGCATATTTATTGCGACCTTAACATATTTCATGCACATTTCATAAACTTATATCCCCTTATTGTAAATAGGTATGTATCTTTGATATTGTGTTTCAAGATACCTAGTCTGGTTATTGTAAAGATAAGAGTGCGTTCAAAAAAAAACAAATACTACCGACTTCCAAAAAAGGACAAGGTTACATACCGTCGCAATCTTTTTTTTAGGTATGTTCACCGATTATTCAAAGACCCTGGACCGATTTGGACAATTCTTTTTTTGTTTGAAAGTTTATACTTGCGAGGTGGTCCTATAGAAATTTGATCAAAATTGGTTGTGTAGTTTGGGGATGAAGTTGGTTTTTAGTTTTGAAAAATTTGATGATCAAGCGCACAAGAAACATGCTAAAGTACTAATATTCTTAGTTTTATCCATGCTTTTTCTTACCCATATCTCATTTTACACATTACCTCAATGTTTCCTTTGCCTCCCTTTTATTTCGATGTGGTGCTAGTATCTAGCTTTTATATAAAATCATTTTTAACCCTTATTTTGGTTGATGAAGGAGTTACTAAAGGGCAATCTACCAACTTGCCTTAAGAAGAGACTCGTCGACATGTGTATCTTGCCCATCCTAACCTACGGTGCTCAAACATGGTCTCTCAGGAATGCGTGTTATTGAGCACAACATGTTCGGTGTTAGGCGTATAATAAAAAAAGGCCACGCCACCGCAGGGGTTATTAGATCACGTAAGAAAAGCCCTTTCAAACAAACAAAGAATTTTTCATATTGGTCCCGGTGTCTTTAAGTAATTGGGGATTGTAAAAACGTAATAGATTCGAACTATGATAACCTCCTCCTTTTTTTAAGTCAGTTAAAAAGTGTCAGCAAAGGCTGTTACTGAATAAATATAAAATTCTTCTTCACAAATTTCCAATCCAAATAAATGTTATCTTGTAAACATTTCAGCACCTCACAATGATGGAGCAAACAGACAAAGACACTGATAATTTAGAAGCTGACACAGAAGAACCCGTCAGAGCTGACCACACTTCAGAACTGGATTCAGAAGATGAGCCTTTGAAAGAATATAAAAACAAAAAAAAATTGTTTAAAATCCAAAAACCTGAGCGTTTAAAGCAAGACTCCTCACATGAGAGTGATGAGTCAAGTTTGAAAGATGAATCCGCAAGTTTAAGGGATGAATCCCATAATTCAAAAGATAAATCCTTAGAAGAATCCCAAAAACAAGAAAAATCAAATTTAAAGCAAGAACCAGAGAATGCGCAGCAAGAAACAAGTAAGGGAGAGGATTTAGATGAAACAGAGATAGAGGATAAGGATATGTTTGCGACCGTCTGGGTTAAGGTGGAAGTTGAAGATGATGACACTGCAATGCAAGATGACCTTACTGATGTGTGAGTATACTTGTTTTTAACTTTGCGCAGCGCTTGCTCAGAACTGTCATTTGCTAGAGTGGGAATGGAACCGGCTATGCTGATGAGTTCCGTCGCTCTCTCTCGCTCTAGCAAATGACTGTTCTGAACAACAGAAAGGGATAGCAGCATGCCGCCACCCAGAGGACCCGGGTTCGATTCCCGGTCAGGGCAAGTTGGAAAATGGCCTTTTTCAAATTGTCCTTGGTCTTGGATGTTTATCTATATATGTATTTGTTATAAAATATAGTATCGTTGAGTTAGTATCCCATAACACAAGTCTCGAACTTACTTTGGGGCTAGCTCAATCAGTGTAATTTGTCCCTATATATTTATTTATTTATTTATGCTGAGAGATGTGTCCTTACTACTCCGTGCCCATCGACACTATGACATCAGTCCACCTCTTGGAAGGAAAAGTAGAAAAATGGCCTTTTTGGCTTTTACAAATTGTCCTGGGTGTTTCTTAAGTGGCTGTTTATCTATTTATCTACTAGCCGAAGCCCGCAACTTCGTTCGCGTGGACTTATGTCTTTGGAAAATGCTCATCAGGTTGAAAAACTTTTACTAAGGCGCCATTTTATATCTCTTATAGTTTTACTGGACCATTATAGGTGTTCCATTTCCAAAATCTTTTATAACCTATATGTTGCCTAAGCTTACAAACAGACTTTTTTTTGAAGTGAAAACTTCTTTAGCGGCGTTGTGCACTTTTTTTGGAATGGGTAAAAAATGTTAAACTCGCGTCAGGACACGTGACCTGATCGAAAATTCGTAAGACGGATGGAGAGTAGACAGCTGGCGCGGCGTAGGAGAGGGAGTATCCCTCTCTTTCTACGGCGCGGCGAAAATGTATGCCTGCGCCTGCTGTTTCGTATATCAAAAATGCACAACGTTAATATTCAAGTTTTCACTTCTGCCGGCACTCCCAGAGTGCACCCGTCGTTTTTTTTAAATTCTTACTCCATTACTATGTCTCCATGGCCCTCAATATTTTTCTGGAAATATATTTAATGTACAGACACACTTTATAGATAAGATATAAAGTGTCATTGTATTGTAAACTTAATTTGGAGCTAGCTCAATTGGTGTGATTTGTCCTTATTTATTTAATAGTCTTCCATGCAAAATAGGACCGCCCATTCTGGCCTAATTGCGGGAAAAATGTCCTCGAGGGAAGTAAGAAGTAGTCTTTTAGTCTCCTCTTACCACTGACCTCCATATATACAAGTACGCTGGACCTATGATACCCTAAGAAATGACAGCTCTTTATTGTGCCTATTTGAAGCGCCCCCAATGCGTGGGAAGAGAACTAAATCTGACGTAACTTTTAGAACTTTTAGTTCCGTTCCAACCCACTGCTACGAATGCCTACGATCAGCGCCAAAATGGCGAAAATCAAATCGCCTCAATATGGCCCGGCTAATCATAGGTCCAGCGTACTTGTATGTATGAAGGTCAGTGCCTCTTACGGATTCCAGGGAAAGATATTGAGTGGTCCGATTCAAGCCATACGATACGACGTAGTTTCTAAGGGTTGAATCTGTCAGTATGGAATGGAACTTTCGCATGGTGCCATCCTTTTTCCGTCGCTCTCTCTCGCTCTAGCAAATGACGGTTCTGAGCGACAGAAAAGGATACCAGCATAGACAAGTGCTGTTCCGTGATGTGCCAAATACCTAAGTCCCAACCGTTTTGAGACCATTAGTTGCGCCCCGCGGTGTTTCCCGCGCCTAAACTAGTCTGTGTAAGTTATTCCGGTCTGATCCACCAAACGAATCCACTCTTAATTATTATTACTACCTTTGTCTGGTGATCCCACAGATATAGATGTAATAGATAACGCCTGTATCAAGATTTGTATCGAAACCAAGCGTGCCAACTTTTTTAATGCCTACTGTGACGTCACAGGCAATTTTAGTGACGGGAAATTCAAACCGATTCAAAGAAACCGCTCGCTACGATTTAAACGATTTATTGAAGACGCACGCCGCCGCCCTGATCGTCTCGCTCATACTCATAGATTTTATATCTGTGGTCTTGCTCGCTCACTCCGCGCTCGCTAACCATACAACGATTAACATTCAAGTTAATCGATTTATGATAAAATCACAATCGATTTTCTGATTGACGAATGATATGAAATTGGATAAAAAATTGGTTTTAAACGGAAAATTGTTTGATAATAAAGAATAAATATTTGTACTTAAATAATTTATTTCAATTTAACTGAAATTCAAACTATACCAACTTATTAAAATTTAAATTGAAACTAAAAATTACAAATAATGTAAATATTTTAATTGAACTTTAAAAATAAAACTATTATTATTCTTAAATAATCGGCCAAGTGCGAGTCGAATTCGCGAACGAAGGGTTCCGTACTATTATCTATAAAAAAACACGTTCGTTGTATGGGATGTATTTATTTTATTCTGTTTTTACCCCGAAGAAAGAGTGGCATCGTAGCACTCGAACGGATGGACCGATTTGAATGCGTTTTTTTTAACGTTAAAGCAACTTCCCTTGCGGTCGTTCTTAGCCATGTCAGGCTTGTCTCACTCCGCGTAGAGGTATCGAAAATATACCGCTTTAATGGGGGAAATTCAGTAGGGACGACTCACTAACGAGCAGTGAGCAGTGACGCACGCGCGGTTTTGTTCACCAACGTGCGACCAGTAGTATATGTTCAAAGAGCGACCATATTACATACATGAACTCTGAAAATATTATCCTCGTCTTCTAAAGTGTAAATTAGGAAATGAGCTTGTTTATATCAATATCTATTAAATTGGCTCTTTAATAATAGTTAATATCATTCGTCAGTCCTATATCGATTAAAATCGATTATTGGCATATGTTGTAAAACGAACAACACTAGTCGCTAAATTTTACTGACGAATGAGAAATTGCCGGTACCACGACGTCGTAGCGATGCGTGACAGTATCGCTTATTTCGATATTCATTGCTTGTTAACACACAACGTCGGATCAAACGCTCAAAGCAAACGCGGCAATGTAATGTGAATGTAGTTTTTAAACCTTAATCTATACTTATTTAGGTATAATCTTGGAATCACCGCTTAGAATGCTTAAAAAATTGTTTTAAAATGAATTTACGCATATATTTTTTTAAAAATAACTTAGCTGTGATAGGAAATATGTCCTTGACTTTGGGCGCTTGCAATTTTTGGGCTGTTGCAGTTTTTTATCACGCAACGAGGCATTTTTTTATTTTTCGCTGCCGTCCGGCTGCAATCACAGACACGGGCGGACTGTCAGTAGCGGCGGCCAACCTCGACGCTTTGTCTGAGAACTTACACGCGAAGTAGGTGCATTTAAGTCGTCTATCTATATCTATGTCTATGGGTGATCCACTCTAAAATAAACAAGTCCGGTCTGATCCCCTATCTGTTTAGTACAGTCAAGAAAAAATAATCAGTTTTTATTAATTATAATCAATTACAGATTATAATAAATTTGCACCTTTGATTTAGATAACATAAAATAAAATTGTAAATTATTAACAAATGAAAAATCAAATACTTAACAAAAAAACCTTCTTTAGACAATTACAGTAATCACATATACAGGGTGACTTTTCACCACTTTCCACAAACATACACACACTCACAAACTTTCGCCTGTATAATGTAATCGATGAACAAACATAAAAAAATAAATAAAAGTTTAAAAAATAGTGATGAATCCTTAAATAGTGATAACCTCTTTTTTTGGAAGTCGGTCAAAAATAGACAAAATACAATTTATTTCTTGTTCTATTGCAGAAACTACGTACCACCCGGTGAGAGAACACGTCAGAGAAGAGAAAAAGCTGGAAAGAAACCTCGTCCTCGCCCTACTAAAATACTAAAATGCACACTCTGCGACTACACTTCAGTGTACAAAACGGGTCTAGTCATGCACATGATTGGTCACACCACTGAGAAGCCCCATTGCTGTCCGGAATGTAATTACAAGTCCAAATATCGCAATGCTTTGACCAGACATGTCAAGATACAGCATAAGAAAGAAGACAGCCCTTCTACGGACTCCGTTAAAACATTCTCATGCGATGAATGTGACTATAAAACTCATTTTAAGTGGAACTTGAGAGCGCATAAGAGAAAACATAACGCTGAGAAACAGTTTAAGTGCGAACATTGTGACTACGAAACTGCATATCGCCATAATTATATGAAACACAGCAAAACTCATGAAAGCAAAGATAAGTCGCAGACTTTCTATAAGTGTGACAAGTGTACGTTTGTCACTAAATTTGAGGGACATATCGCTAGACATTTAGCCAAGATACATAATGAAGTCACAGATACAGCGCATAAGTGTGAATTGTGTGATTTTTCTACTAGAGTCCGGTGGAGATTGAATATTCACAAAGCGAGGAGTCGACAAGAGAATGTTTTAGTGTGCGGATACTGTAATTTCCAGACGTATTTCATGTGTGAAAGCAAGAAGCATAAAGTTATGCATTACGATGTTATGTACGGACATAAGAACATTCCAAAGGACGAGACCATGGATCATAACTCTGAAATTGAGCCGTCAACCGGTTTGCACATCTCTGAAACTCAGCACAAAAACGATGAATATAACGATATGAATCATTTCATGGATTCGGATCATATGAATCAAGATAGAACTATGAAGAACGATATGAAATATCTAATAGATCCGAATTGCATTGATTGGAACAATATCCAAGTTTTGGAATCGGATGATAAAGACCGACCGTTCCAATGCCATATGTGTAGTTACACTTCTCGGTTCAAAGCGTCCGTTCAAAGACACTTTCAACGTCACCACACAGGCAGTCAGAACAGGCCGTACAAATGCATGCACTGCGATTTCTCTACCAAAACTAAAGATCAAATTGCACTACACAACAAACGGAGCAAGTCAGACGTAACTCTGTACTGTGCGATATGCAAATATGCCACGATATACAAATGCCAGTACGTTTTACATCAAAAAAGACATTACGAGTATAAATGTTCAGAATGCGAGTACTCTTGCAAGCATAAGTATGAATTGCAGAAGCATTACATGACTATACATTTGGGGAACGGGCATAAGTGTCAGTACTGTGATTACGTTGCTGCGAGGAAGGAAAGCTTGCTTTGCCACGAGACAATTCACACTGGGATTAAGCCATTCAAGTGTTCCCACTGTGAATATATGTCGGTACGGAGGTCTCTCCTCAACAACCACGTTAGGAGGTACCACAGTCACCTGCTGTCAGATGTGGTGGTAGTAAGTGATAGTAAGATAGCGTCGTTACGGCAGGAAGGTACGATCGAACATGTTCCAGAAGATTTTCGTTTGTAGTTTATAAAATAAAGTGTCATATTATTAGTAGGCATGCTGTGTTTGATTTATGATTATGAACTTTTCAAGGAACATTCAAATATGAAATCCAAAGAACATTAGTCTGTCACCCATTAACACATTTTAGCCCAAAGGGGGGGCGTGGGGGGTGGAGGGTAAGGCCCCCTTTATGGAGGAAATATTTATTTATTTATTTACATATACATAGGTACATATCATAAGGTAATATAATAAGATAAGGTCTAACAAAATATACCGAAACAAAGTGTTTTAAGGGTGAATTCAGTCCGTGAAACAACTTTTCCCAAGCAACTTAGGTCAAAATATGAAAAAAAAAACAGCTGATTGCTAAAATTACTTCTTATATTTCGATAGGTGTTCTTTGGGGAAAGTTGTTTATCATGTCAGCCCTTCTTCCGCCCACTGCTGAGCATAGTCCTCTCATTGTCTCACAAATTTAAATTTAAATTCCAGGTTGACACCTAATGCGATAGTAAATTACCATCATAATAAAAAATAACCTCTCTAATGATACCTGTGTGAAATAATTTACTAGTAAAAACAAGTCGATTTTTTGGCTGCAATGCTTGTGTCAGTGGCGTTTCCCGCAGTAGGTTGGTGGGCGATCTTGGGACGCATATCTCGTCACATTAAGATTCACAAGTGTCACCCAAAGGGTCTCTCACACATAACCTGCTCAAACTTTTTTGCCCAGTCGTGAAAAACAGGAAGGTTCAGTTGAGACAGAGGAGCGCAGCGGAGAGGATTTTTTTACTCGAAAATAAACTACTGGCATAAAGTGCAGGATGCGAGCTAGCGAGCGAGACCGCGCCATTTTGTCACGTTGAAACGTTTATGCACTTTAGGCTATGGTTATACGGTCTCATTTTCAATTCATCGTCATTAACAGGTCTTTTTGTTTTCACTGCAAGAGCATGACCCTCTCTGTACTACCAGAGCCATGCTCGGAGAGAGCAGCCAGAGGACTTCCCGTCGTACCTTATGCACCATTGACCTGCACCATCAATCTTTGGCCTGCACTCTCCTCAATCGCCAGACGGGTTGGAGAGGGCTCATTGATGTTTATAAGCTTTGTTTAGCTTGTATTTCCTAAGTCGCTTTCTACAACATCCACGGGAGTTTATTTTTCTCTGAACTGAACCTAACATGGATGAAACAACGCCATTTTCGTACCAAAAATAAAACGACATTACAAGGACAAATACCTTTTATTGAATTTCATTGTGCATATTTCTGTATATATAAAAAAATATGGCAAAATAAAACAACAGCGTGCTCTCCAACGAAACGCACGAAACAAAACCGTGGCTACGCAACGTTTATACATACAACATTATTGACAAAAATACGCGATCACAAAGCTCTACCTATATACAGAAAACGTCTACGGAAGATACTTGTTTCTGACCCTCGATGCGCAAAAAGAGGGGTATTTTAGCCCCCGAAGTAAAAATAAGAGGGGAGGGGGGTGTTATAATTCGCCTTCGAAGCAAAGGGGGGTCGGTTATTAAAAAAGGGGAGGGGGTGGAGTCGGTTATTAGTTTTGAAAAAGAGGGGTGTTAAAATTACCCCCAAAGCAAAAATAGGGGGGATAGTTTCGAAAAATTTTTGAGTTAGCATTAGCACAGATATGGCACTTCATAGAAGCGGAGTATCATGTATGCCTACAACTACAAACGAAACTATAGATCCGTGTACAGGGCAATTTGTGTGTTCGCCTCTAAACATACTCGACAAGGCGAGAACGGAGGAGAAGTGCGGGGACGGGGGACGGGACGCATATTGCGCGGGACCATAGGAGATTCCGTTCTGTATATAATACTTATATTATTTCTGTGGTAGAAGTGAGGAACTTGAGGCTTACGACATTTGGATCGCCGTGGTCACGTACTGGTCAAAGATGTTTTGAATTTGAAACTATTCTAGTGTTATTCCAACTTGATGAAAAGAAGTCCACACTGGAGTATTTTCAAGCTGTCTAAAGATCCGACATTCTAAAAGAATGCCATTTAACGATCACAGAATCGTCCAAAATTGAATAAAAACCTACAGTGATATATAGGGAACCCATAATGATTTCTCTGCATCACCTGTTTTCCGCCATTTATATGTATCGTAATAAATTTATATAAATAAAAAAAAATAGGGAGTTGTTTCTAGCACGCGTAATATGAGAGCTTAAAAACGACACTTCCGTAGAGTTTCTGTTAAAGCATAGAGGTTTATGTTCTTTTCCAAGAACCTTACACCGATATTTTCAAAATATCGATACTTACTTTAGCTAAAATACCGATATAAACACCAGAACGCTATTTTGGCATATACATAAAAACCGGTATTTTTAAAAATATCGATACTGAAATACCGGTATAAAAGTGCCTGCTCTTTACACCTATGGAGACGGAAGCAGTCATAGACTAGAATAGGGACCGCAGCCCTAAGGAGCCACAGTAACAAATATCTTTTTTACCTGTCCCGTTTCGGGAATATTCAAAAATCAACCTTATTACCAGAGGACAAAAAATAAGTGTAACCATGAATTTCTGTTATTTAGTATAGCGTTATATTAACCGAAAACAGGACAAGTAAGAAAAATCATTAAAGCCAAAATTCGCTTGACGGTGAAAGTGTGAAATTGCAAATTTGGCTTCTTACAGCTAGTGTGGCCGCGGTGTAAGCGAGTTTCCGACTTTTCAAAATGCCGGAACGTCAAACTCTCTCATAATATCCGTAATGCTTAAATCTACATCTACTTACTATTAGAAAACACCGAAAATATTTTTTCAGGTAAATTTTTTCAAAGGGGAAAACATTTTTGAAATTTCCAACGGGCAAATTGTACTTAGTTTTCCGGTTTCCTAATAGCAAACAGATCATGTATAATATTTTTAATAATTAAACAAATTACATACAATTTTCTATATTCTACGTAGCGAGACTAGAATTTATGGCGCCTACGTAACGTATGTATATATATTATATATATATAATTGTTATATTATACATTTGTATAGACCAATCGTGACTTTGTTGCGTTGATTCTGAAAATGTTGTATTCTAAACTTACAGACGATAAATAAAGTATCTTAAATGTTTTAATTTGTATCAACTATTGACCGATAGCATCTTATGAACATTTTAAATTATGATTATGACATATTTGTTATTTCACATTTTTAATGTTAAGAATCAGAGACAACACAACAAAGCCTTTAATAAAAGAAATAGTTTTTATTTTTTTTAAGTGCAACATTCATATACGCGAAATTTTGAAAAACCGTATTCAACTCACGGCTTATGAAAGAACACCATAATTTAGATGTAATTTTTACATCGGAAAAGGGAAAAAATATTATGGTATTTTTTAATACACCGTCCAAGCAGTCCTTTACCGATCCAACCTCAAAAATATCTTTTTACACTACCATTCTAAATTGATTTTCTACTTTTCTCATTGACTGCCCCTAGACTACTGAAGTTACAAGAACTTTATTTCCAAAAATGTCTTTTTAAAGTCCAAGGAAAACATTTTCTTATTTAGAAATAACAAATATTTCCCGTTTGGAAAAAAGTTTTCACACACGAAAACTAAAATGTACAATTCGGAAAATAACACCAAAAATTCAGAAAAATACATTTTTTGTGTCTAGAAGCAGTTTTTTGCACTTTGTAAAAGCAATTATATCCTATATACACGTTCGAAATACAATTTCTCCTAGCGAAACGCCTTTCTTCCTAAGCCAATTTGAAATCCGCTGTACAATATTAACATAACGTATTCACAATTTAGAAATTAACCGCTATTTCCATAAATTACGCTCCTTTAATCAGTTATATAGTATAAAGCTACTTATTTAAGGAGCACCGTTTTTTCTGCATAAAAAATTACACTCCTTAAATTGTTATCATGCTCACTATATGACTGATATAGGAGGGCAGACATTTTTATGTAATTTTTTATAACATTTTACTAATAAAATAAAATTTATTTGTGACTTTATCATTGAAAACACTAAAAACTAATATACGAGCTGACTTTTCATTAGTTTTGGAAAATATAGTAAATAAATTCCTCTATCCATACACGTAATTCAAATTTTTGTATGACATATGTTGCAAAAATTATTTTTGATAGAGAAAACTGCCGCGTAACCCCAGATGAACTCTGACCGTCCGGCTTGCGGCACCTCGCGGATGTACTACAACTAATTGATCTCACGATTCTTTCGAGTTTTAGTTGCCATTTTTTGTTACAGAATTTTTATTTTGACTAGCTAATTAGATCTTACTAACGATGCCTATGAAGTGGCCTTCGGCTCCAAAACCAATGAAAAATAACCGTGTAGATAATCTCCTAACTTGCTAACAGTAGGATTTTTTTATGCACATACGAATATCCGTCACTTACGACATAGACAAAGCCTCGGACCACAAAAGGTTTAGTGTGGGATATAGTCGATTCGTCACTCACTAACCGACTTCCAAAAAAGGAGGTTTATGTATGTTCACCGACTATTCGAAGACAACCGGACCAATTTTGAAAATTCTTTTTTGTTTGAAAGGGTATAAGTACTTGTCAAGTGGTCCCTTAGATTTTTTTGCAAAATCGGTTGAGTTTGGGGTTAAGTCAGTTTTTAGTTTTAAATTTTTTTTTCAATTCACTATAGGAAGAACCAAGGATATCGTTTAAATAATTAATCCACTAAAAATAAATTAACAACACAAAAACCAAACAAAGAAATAATATATGTATTTAAATTTCAAATATGGTCATCTACATTTTTTGTCACTTGGTGACGTATAAATAAATAAAATTTTAGAAACAGTCAAACTGCCATAGAACCTTTTTTTTATTAGTAAAATGTCATATTTTCGCAACGGAAAAAAACTAAAAACCACAAATTATTACAACGTTTGTTAAAATAAATAAAATTTTTGTACATTTCCAACTCTTAATTTTTAGTATGATTATTATTTAAAAATGTCAACGCAATATACATTTTGGAAATTAATAACTGAAAAATGTCTTACATTTTGATTAGGGCTTATTTTCATTTTTTTTTCGTGCGTCATATTTATATATTATGTTGATCTACTATAGGCTTTTGTTTAGCGTATATGATGAAAGCAAAGTTATTATAAAATTAATCTTTTCAAATGCATTTAAATTAAATATCACAAAAGTAATTTGCACAACATATATCGTCGGACAGATCTGACAAAATATACTGAAACCATTTTAAGGGATATACTATATAGATCAACTTGTATGGGAGGTCAAAAATTATTTTTCGTATTTCGACATATGTTCCTTGGGGAAAGTTGTTCAGTATCATGGACTGAATTCACCCTTAAAATATTTTCAGTTTATTTTGTTAGACATTTTTTTAAAATATTTTGTGTAAATCACTTTTATGTGTACTTAATAAGAAGTAAAATTAAAGTGAGCTATTAACAGGTAGACATAAAAATATATCAGATCTTTATATTCGTCTACTATGACGACCATCTTTTTTTACATAAAATTAATGCACAATTTTATATTAAATTATATTTAGAGATATACAAGGTCTGACCAAATATATTGAAACTGTTTTAAGGCTGAATTCAATTCACGATACTGCACAACTTTTCCCAAAAAAACATATATTAAAATATATAAAAAAAACATTTAGGGAAATTGTTTAGTGTCATGGACTGAATTCACGCTTAAAATACTTTCAGTATATATTGTTAGACGTTATAAATTTCTTTCTGAATTAATTTATTTATTTATACATACAAAAAATGTTTAACAATGTGAGCAATAAAAATTAAATGTTAATGAATTAAAAAAATAAGTTAGTAGCCCAATAAAATTATTAAATAATAATATTAAGCAATAAATGAGCACCTTTTTTATTATACATTTACTTACAAAAACAAAACAATTTATTGTTAAAATTTATCCATAGTAGACGAACATTTCGGTTAGAAATAAACAATAAAAAAAAATCTATCCATCCCTGTACGAACAGCGAAACCGCATCGAAAATGGCTTAGCATTCAAATGCTTTATTATCGAGGAGAAACGCTCAATCGCTCGTATGAAAAACTCCAATTCTGGAAAAATACTTTTGGACTTTATTGTCCATTTAGAAAATATTTGTTGTAACCATTATTTTGTTATGTTTTAAGCTATTGCATAGCTTCTATCGCGGGCCTTGAGCGCGGGGACCGAATCCAGAAATTCCGTAACGAAAAAACCTCACGCTCTCCACTCCGCCTACCATGTAGGTTGCCGCTTCGTCTCCGTCGTCCGTTTGCGACGTTGCCGTCCTTCCTTGTTTGCAATAGCTTTACCGCGGCAGTCCCCGAGTGCCACACGTCTTTTTTTTTATTTAATATTAATAATCGTGTACGTATTTAAAGCACAAAAACTTACTTCCATGCTTCTGGGAGAAAAGAAATAAAATTAGAATGTACATAATGTATATTTTATGTTTGCAGTCATAAAGACCACAGCTTTAAACACTTGACCACAGCCTTAAACACAACTCTTTTAAAAGGACAACGGGTCATACATACATTTTGCTAGTTTTCGTTGTAGAAACATTAAAATCCGCTCGTTTTAGACCACAAGACATGCATTTGTCCTTTTAAAATGACAACGGTTCATATTTGCGAGTGTTCATTGTAGAAACATTAAAATCGTCGTTAGTGTCCAACATGTCAATAAGATACTTTTTCCTTAACGTCAAAACAAACATTCTCGATGAGATTTGTATGAGTTAACACTTCGAGACTTTAAGTTTCTTAGATTCAAATAGCGCTCCAACGAAATATCAGCTTTTTTAATAAACCGTGTGGAATCTTCAACGACAAGTGACATTATTTCGTGACGTTGTTTCTCTTATCATTACAAAATAATTTATTGTGACCGCTACTAACCACACAAATAAGTAAGTTCAACAAGACACCCAAAACCGACTTAATTACTGGCCGGTTGTCTGGATACGGGATAAGTCTGCCGTTGTATGTTTACTTTTCTGATTTGTATGTGTTCGTGTTCTTTCTAAAGAACAATGAAGTTTTAAAAACAAAGACAAAATATTGATCACAAGAAGTACTTCAATTACTCATAATATCACAATGTAGATATATTTGGAGGTGAGCGATTGAGCATCACACTCAGCTAGAAGCTTCAGCTAAAGCCTATCTAGTAAGAGATCTAAACAGTATGGAACCTTAACGAGTCGACTTAAGGTGCAAAATGATATAAGCGTGTATGTGCCCGATATGATATTTCGTATTGTACATTTTTGAAACCACACAATAAAAATCTGATATTATTTTTAAGACTATTCAATGAGTTAATAATTGCATGTGTCCAATTTATACACATTTAAACAAAAGTTTTTTATTCTGTTCAAATTGTACAAGTATAAAATATCATATCCAGCAAACACACATCTATCTAACCCTTGTAAGTTTGCCATTAACATTCTTATTCAACATCACAATAAGAACTAAAATAGCTTATTATATCCGTTTAATATTATGAGGCAAAAATATATTGCAACTTTTTTCAATTCTAATTCTCAGAGGCGAAACCTCCAAAGTCAAAAATATTATTGAAACGTATACACATACATATATTTTTTTTATATAAATATCACGTCTATAGCGACATACAGAGTCACATCTCCACATACTACCGTCATAACGAATCTCACTCGTAAAATTTGTATGTTAAATATATTTTTGCCTCAATGTAATGCTATATAATATATGAATTTATCAGAAGCGTGCGTTTGGCTATATTTTCTTATATTATGTACATGTTGAGTCTAAAAATCACACCATTCATTTGATTTTTGTAGCATAGCCTGAGAGCCGCCTTGACTTTTCCTAGTCTTGTTCTTTTTATAGTACCAGTCATAAATTAAAACAACTATCTAATGTTTTTCCAAAAAAGAATTCAATAAAAATATAGAATGTATTGGGATATTTAAAATAGTTATGTTTTGCAGTAACTGTAATGTAATGAAGTAATGTACTCGTATTAAAAGTTATTCAGACTGTACAAATCTTTTTTCGAGACAAGCTCTTTAGGGTTCCGTACCGATAGCTAGACAGTTGAAATTTTTACAAATTATGCATTTATGTTGCCGCTATAACAAAAATACTAAAAACAAAACAAAAATAAAAATATTTAAGGGTGATTTCAGTGCATGATGCTGAACAATTTTCCCCAAGGAACATATAGCGAAATAAGAAAAGTTATTTTTGGCCTTTCATACAAGTTGTCACCTGATCCGAGGTTGTATGGGAAACCATTTTTTTTAGTATATTTCGACATAATATGTTCCTTGGGGAAAGTTTTTCAGTATCACGGACTGAATTCACCCCTAAATGAGTTTTAATTTATTTTGTTAGACCTTATACAATCTTTAGAATTTATAACACTGTGTAACTCAATAATTAAAAGAAATTGAAAATGCCAGCTCTCAGGATAAGCTACAAAGTACTTTGACACTTAGGATATGTTTGTTGCAGTAAATTCATATGTTATATAGTTAGGAGTGTAAGGCGTACATAGCTACTCGTCTCGTCCTGTCTCCGCGACCGGCGGGACGGACAGCTCCTCCTGTGGGGAAAATAGAGCTTTATTTAACGAACGAGCGAGAAAGAGACCTTCTGCGAAAGAGGTAATCTTTAATTAAAGAACAAGAGGAGAACAGAAATTAAAAAAATTATAATAGTATTTTATGCTAAAGTTGTATAAGAATGGTCAAAAAATGCAAGCGGCGCAGGTTACAATGCGAGCCTTGGCGAGTATCTTAAGGAGACGCTATCGAGCATTTTTTGACGTACTTATACAACGTTGCATACAATACTTTTTTACGACTATATTTACTAAATAAAATACAAAAACAAATAAAGAAAAATTTTAAAAATGTTCGACGTTTATTTGGTAGATATTAGGTATTATATCTTTATCTATATGGTATCTATGGTAAGCTTAATTTTTAAATTGACGTCTTTTTAGTGTCTACGTTAAAAAATCAATTTTCTTATGTTGGCAGAATGGTAAATCTGTGGAAAAAATGTTCTAGGTTTTTGGCTAGGCGTATCTTTTTGGCGAAATAATGATACATGTGCTATTATAATCAATGTTCTTTTATGTGTGTTCGGGACCTTTTAAAAGACAGATAACACACAGGTACAGGAGTAGAAAAAAGTATGTTATTTATATGTAGGCAGCAGTTACCTAAGGCGCGATCTCGACGGGGCGGAAGCGGCGCGCGCGGGCGGCGTTGCCGACGGCGAGCGGCGCGGCGGGGGGCGGCGGCGCGGGCGGGGGGGAGCCCGACGACGACGACGAGCGCGGCGGCGACAGCAGCACCGCCGGCACGCCGCGGGACCCCGACCTGGGGGGGAAATAGTACTTGTTTACTGCACAACAACATACCAATTTCATTAAGAGTCCACTGCGTCGCGCTGCGCAGCGCGATGGTTTTTTGCTTACATCTCGGACGGTGCGTCGTACTAAATTTTGTTGTACAACATACCTAATGAAGAATAAGTGGAGAATAAATAAATACTACTAAAACTAAATACCTGGAGTGGTGCTGCGGCGGCTGCCGGTGCCTTGGCCGTGCGAACCGCAGGTTCAGTTCCCGCGCCGGGTCAGACGCGTACTTGTCGCCCGCGTTCTGCCGCCGCCGACGGAGCGCTGCGACAAACGAACACACATTATAATCTTTTAAGAAATCGAAAGAAATACGAAAAATAATACTGTGTACTATTTATCGACTTATTCGATTCGATTCGGCGACTGGTATACGGAACGTGCTACCGGACGATCTGACCTTTTTAAAGTACACTGGACCCCTAATTATTCTTTCAAAGTACAAATATACTTTTGACAAATGGCGGAATTATCATTTCTTAAAAAACCGGTATGCGGGACATGCTACGGGACGATCTGACCTTTTTAAAGTACAATTGTACTTACTAATGGGCTTTGATTGCACTTTTAAAAGAACATATTGCTCCTCCCTATAATTCTCATTTCTTAAGGAACCTTTATGCGGAACATGGTACCGGACAATCCGACCCTACTGGGCGCCTAACTGTACTTTTAAAAGTACATAGGGTTCCTTCCCAATTTCTTCTCATTTGTAAAGAATCTCACCAGGACCCTATGTACTTCTAAAAGAACAATGGTAACTTCCTCGATGTTCTTCTAAAAGTACATAAGGGGAATGTAATTTTCAAATATTTCCAAAGAATCTCACCAGGAGTTAAGTCATGTGGAGGGGATAAGGGTCCGTCACCACTCCAAGACGCGCATTTCGCCAATCTCGCTTCTCCCAAAGCGACTGGTATACGGGACGTGCTACCGGACGATCTCTGTGGAAGAACAATACACTAATATTACTAGTGGCTTTGTGAGTTTTAGACCTCGTCAGGCCTGTGTCACTCCCCGTTTAGGTATCGAAAATATACCTACATTATTACTACGCGCGCGGCGACCTCTCCGGAGGGGTAAATGGTAAATGTAGTGACATGAATCGTATGTTTAAAGTAATAAGAATGAAATTGGCTTGCAATGCACTTCTAGGTATCTAAACGAAAAGGTGTAGAGTTCTGCCGCGAGCTAAATTAAACCATATCGCTTACGACATTGAGTAGATATTTCTCTGAATTCCTTTGTTGCGTAAGACTTCTGTACGTAAGTACTAGTGCTTATTCTGTGACCTTGCGAGTCCCCCCCCCCCTACAAATTGTAGATTATCGGATAAAAAAGTTGTTCAGACAAGAAATTGCGTCTTAACAAAAAAAGTTTGATGACGTTTTTGAAATGCCTGAGATATGATTTTTTAAAGATTTCAAAACCTATATTTTCGCCATTTTGAAAAATGTCGAAAAACTGAATCGACCAAAAAAATCTTTATAATTTTTGAAACTCAGATAACAAACGGAAAAATCTTTAGTTAACTTTTGCAATAAGGCCCGACGCAGACGACAGACTAATCTGTGCCGCACTTTTTAGTCTGTGAAAATAGAACCGATTTAATCACATGAACATGAGAAAAACCAACAAAGAAGTGCTGGAAATGGTCAATGAGAACAGAACGATTATGCATACAATAGAGATAAGACGAGGAAGAATGTTTGGCCACCTTATGCGGCATGACAACTTCATAAAAACATAATGGAAGGGAAAGTGGAAGCCAAGAGAGGAAAAGGAAGACCATGAAGGTCGTTCATGGATGAAGTAAAAGAAAAGGCAAAAGTTGTGACGTATAAGGAGGTCAAGCAATTAGCAGAAAATAGGGAGACATGGAAAATACTCCACCGAAAGGAACCTAGTTCTTAAATTTATTGATGATGATTAATCACATGCAGTAACGACACGTCGCGCTAAAAGTCCGGCGTGCGTCGTGTCACGGATAGTCTGTCGTCTGCGTTGGGCCTAATGTGTACTCACGTCTCGCAAACTCTGCGAACCGTCGCCGGCGCCGCTGGAGGGTTCCCGCTTCACTTCGGGACTGCTGCAACAAGAATATTTATACATACATACTATCACGTCTTTATCCCTAATGGGGCAGACAGAGCATTTTGGGTCTTGCGGCTCAATGCAGAGCCCAGGGCCGCAAGACCCAAAAGCCACTTTTAGCGTCATGGTGGGCGAGATCGAAAAGCAATCAATACAGTCATGGGTTGCTAGCCGCATCGCCTGTTAACATGATTTGCATTTTTGCCCATTCCCTCGATCGGCTTTTACGATCTGCGTGGGAAGAGAAGCAGCTGGTACATTCTAAGTTTTTTTTTATTTCTCCCAGACCAGCTTGGGAGTATAAGTATATTTATACATCTATATAAGGTCTAACAAAATATACTGTAACTTTTTTTAAGAGTAAATTGAAAATAGTTTCAGTGTATTTTGTTCGACCTTACTTATATATAAATACTAGCTGAAGAACGCGACTTCGTTCGCGTGGACTTTATGACTCCGGAAAATGCTCATCAGGCTGAACAACTTTTTCTATGTCTGTATAGTTTTATAGTTTAGCTGAACCATTATGATTCTGAATCAAGTTTTCCATTTTTCAAAATCAATCAAACCGTATATATGTTGTCCAGGCTTAACAGATTCATTCGAATCCTTCCAGTATTTCCGGAGATTAGCGGTACAAATAGACGGACATTTTTGACGTGATAACGTCTTTAAAATCGTTTTAGTCGGGTGACATGTTCAGAAACTTGTGTCACACCAAAACCTCACGAGCGCGATCGCAGGTATAACGAGAGAGAGACGGACCGATCTCCCGTCTCATCTCGAGCGCTGCCAGAAGACGTTATCACGTAAACATCTCGATCGTAAACCTACTTTACAAACAACCAATTTTTTTAAAATTCTTACTCTGTTACTATGGCCCATCGCCCCAAATATTTTTTTTGAAATAGTATTTTATGCAACAGTTGTATAATAACGGTCAAAAAATGCGAGTGGCGCAGGTTACGATGCGAGCATTGGCGAGCATCGTAATTAGACGCCATCGAGCATTTTTTGACGTACTTATACAACGTTGCATACAATAATTTTTCTACGACTATATTTACTAAATAAAATACAAAAACAAACAAAGAAAATATGAAAATGTTTGACGTATGTTTGGTAAATCAAATTTAGAATATACAAGTATTGGTCTATATGGTATCTATGGTAAACTTTTTTTTTAATTGACGTCGTTTTAGTGACTATGTGAAAAAAACATTTTTTTCTTATGTTGGCAGTATGGTAAATGTATAGAAAAAAAATTCTACGTCTATGGCTAGGCGTATCGTTTTAGTGAAATAACGACACATGTGCTATTATGAGGCATAGATTACAGACTTTTTTCTGCAATCATATTATCAATGTTCTTATATTAGTGTTCAGAACTATTTAAAAGACAGATAACAGTACAGGAGTAGAAAAATATATTTAATGTACAGGCACATTTTTTTTTACTGTTTTATTATATGTGATTTTCGAAATACTACGTGGTCTGCTTCTATGTAGTATAAGGTAGTTTTGCCCAGCAGTGGGCAACATACCCGTCGGGGATGGCGTCGAGCCGCGTCCTCTCCACGGCGGGGCTCTGGCTCTTGTCGCCGCTGCGGGTCGACGACCTGACGTTACAAGGTGGTCTATTAGATTCAAATGTTTATTCAATAATTAGACATTTACAGGCAGGCACTTTTACACTAGAACAGGAAGTCACACCATCCAATGAATGAATCAATGGAAGTACAAGCTGAACAAAGCTTTTAAACCTCTCCAGCGAGGAGAGTGTAGGCCAAGTCCTCTGACTGCTCGGGCCGAGTATGGCTCTGGTAGTACAGAGGGTCGTGCTCCTGCAGTGGAGGTAGAAAGATCTGATGATGATGATGAACGTAAATGGCTGATTCTGGTTTTACAGAATTAAAAGCACCTCTCTGATGGTAAGTATGTCTGCCTGCGTGAAGTGGTTGCGTTACTCAGATATGGCGCCTGAAAAGTTGGTTTTCGTGACCAAAATAAAGATAAAGTAAATGCCTGTTTCTGTTTTCACAGAATGGAGAGCACCTCACTGATGCTAAATATGTCGGTCTGCCTGTGTGAAGTGATTCCGTTACTTAGATATGGCGGCGCCTGAAAAGTTGGTTTTTCACCCCCTCCATGGCGCCAATTGAATTTGGCGCTTATCTCGATCCAGACCAAGCTTTGTGGGGGGGGGGGGGGGGTTTTAGAATGGGAGAGGGGGCGAGAACGAGGTACTCTCTGGGGCTCGATTGCTTCACTAGAGGTTGGGGGGAAGAAGGGTGGGGGGGGGGGGGGAACTTACCGCTTGTCCCTTTGGTGCTCTGTCGCGTCGTAGTATATAGAGGCTTCTTCATTCAGTCTCACCGGCTCGCCCCCACTCACCACGGAATGGATTTTAACTGCAAACAAAGAAATATTGTAACGGACAAATTACACAGATTGAGATAGAATTCAAGTAAGTTCGAGACTTGTGTTATGGGATACTAACTCAACGATATTGCCGTGTGGTTTCCGGCAGAGTAGAATAGGGCCACTCCAAGTCCTCCCGTGGATGTCTTAAGTCCTCTGGTTGCTCTGGCCAAGTACGGCTCTGGTAGTACAGAGTCGTGCTCCTGCAGTGTCGGTGTGGAGACAAAAAGACCTGATGATGATGTCACTCACCAGAATGTCCGGCCGAGGCGCTGTCGGGCACCCGCACCCTGATCTCCAGGCGACTGGACACCGTCGCTTCGGGGGGGTCGGCCGCGCGGGGGGGCGACGGCGGCGCGGGGGGGGACACCCGACACGATGACGACACGCTCTGGAAGTGACGACATTTTAACGGCTACGTATGTGTACTACTGATATGTATGAGCAAGCGTAGATACTTCCATAAAACCTCTACAGTAAGTCGGTATACGAACTCCTTGTTTCAAGAAGAGCTATGACGAGATTCGTGCTTCTTTTGTTTTTGTGTTGCGTTTTAAGAGTAATAAATTAGCATCAAACAATTAATGTTTTATTTTATGAAATATTAACATTTATACCAAGTACACAAACGGCCAAGTGCGAGTCGGTCCCACGAACGAAGGGTTCCGTACCATTATCTATAAAGAATAACGCCTTCTTATTCTTATTCGCCGGTTGACTGGAAAAGATTCCATTATGGGATAAGTCCGCCGTTGTCAATTTATTCTATGACTATATGTAATTCTCTTACGACTACGATGAAGAACCTTGTACCAATGACTTCCTCCTCATTTTATCCTTTGAGTACGAGATATCCCTACGAGTTGGGTAGCCGAACCCCCTCTTTATTTCTAGCAGGTTTCCCGCCACCCCCTCATGACGTCAACCTTGTACCGGAGACTTCCTATGGCTAGGGGGGGGGGGGGGCTTCAACAGGATTAGTATACTCACTGGCAAGCTGTTAGCTCTGGCCGGTTTGACTTCTTCGACAACAGCCCTTGCCGCCACCCCCCTCATGACGTCAACCTTGTATCGGAGACTCCCTCCGGCGTGGTCGAACGACGCCTGCTGCAGCAGCGGCGGACGGAGATTGCGCACGTGTGAACCTGGGGGGAAACAGATACTTTGTCACGTCTTTGTACGAGACAGAGAAAACATTTACTAATTATCTTTCTTTGGGAGTTTGCGGGAGGGGAACGACAACTAGGCGACATTCAAGTAACAAAATTATTTCTCATCTTTGTCACTTGGTGACGTTATAGGTAATAATCAAAACATTGAAATCTTTTATTTCTATTATAAAGTAGTACTCTATTAATTAAATGTGTCTTATATGAAATACAATCAATATTTTTAAAGCACATTCAACACTTTCTTTGTCACTTTTTGCTAGTCGTGTGTGCTGCCATCTCTGTGTGCCTTTCTGCACCAGTTTTGCCTACTTACGAGCCCTCCAATAGTTTCTAAGGCGTTGGGTATCTTTTACAGTTAATTCACTTACCAATAGCGGGAAGTGTCCAACACCTAGGCAGTGTGGGTCTGAGCTCAGGGTACGCTTCTATGCCTGGTATGTACAGGCAGGTGGGACTTCTCCGGCGAGGGGGGGGCTGCGCCGCGGGGGGGGACGCGGCAAGGGGCTGCGAGGGGGGCGTCTTCTCGGGGGGAGACGGCGCTGGCTGAAAAAAAATTCAATATGAACCACTTTATATAGGAGTTGTTCACATAGTCAGAGTTGTTCAATTGGTCACGTAGTAAATATATAAGATCTAACAAAATATACTGAAAGGGCGAATTCAGTTCATAATAGTGAACAACCTTCATTAAGAAACATATGGTCTGAGGGTTCCTACCAACGGTTTTCCAGTGACATACAGCGCGTAGTTTTTCAAAATGAACAACTTTATCTACACGAACAACGATAAAAACAAGCTAAAATGGATGTCGCCATACATTTTGCTGCAATATTTTTTTGTAATAACTTATTGTACCAAAATACCAAATAAAGTACAAAAAAATGTAAAGAGCAAATATACAAAGGCGGACTTATCCCATGTAGGGATCTCTTGCAGTCAACCTACGATAGATTGAGAGGACATTTACTCAATTAAAAGGTAGAAGTAATTATTAAATAATTTTTTTTTCAGAGTTGTTCACATATTTAAAGTTGTTCAATCGATTACGTGATAAAATGATAATACTACACACCTGTTCAACCTGTTTGTTTGTCTGCTGCGTCGGCGCCGTGTCAGTTTTGGCTAGTTGTGTCCTAGGAGCGTTTGAACAACTCGACACGGCCGATGTTCCGGTCTGAGGGTTCCTACCGCAACGATGTTCAGGTGACTGAAATGTAATAGATTATCACGTCTCTCTCTCTGACGGCGTAAACAGAACCTGGGGACATACTACCCCACAAGGCTACGTCTGGATTGAAGTACGTGTATAACCGGCCAAGTGCGAATCGGTCTCGTGATAGGGGGTATTGAGTGTAACATAGCGGGTTTTGGCTATAATGAAGAGGTATTTAGTGTAACACCTGTGGTATTACCTATAATGAAGGGGATATTGCGTGTAACACAAGTGGATTGGCTATAATGAAGGGGGTATTGCATGTAACATATGGGGTTTTGTTTATAATGATGAGGGTATAGCTTGTAACACAGGGGGTACTGGCTATAAAGGGGATATTGCGAGGAACACACGGGGTTTCGGCTATAATGAAGGGGGTATTGCGTATAACACAAGGGTATTGGCTATAATGAAGGGGCTATTGTGTGTAACAAAGAGGGTATTGGCTATATTGAATATTAGGGGTATTGTGTGTAATAAAGAGGGTATTGGCTATAAAGAAGGCGGGTATTGCGTGTAACACAAGTGTATTCCCTATAATGAAGAGGGTATTGCATGTAACATATGGGGTTTTGTCTATAATGAAGTGTGTATAGCGTGTAACACAGGGGGTACTGGCTATAAAGAAGGTGCTATTGCGTGTAACACAGAGAGTATTGGCTATAAAGGGGATATTGCGAGGAACACACGGGTTTTCGGCTATAATGAAGGGGTAACAATGCGTTTTTGTCTATAATGAAGGGGGTATTGCATGTAACACAGGGTATTGGCTATAAAGGGGATATTGTGAGTAACACACGGCTATAATGAAGGGGTATTGCGTGTAACACAGGGTATTGGCTATAAAGGGGATATTGTGAGTAACACACGGCTATAATGAAGGGGGTATTGCGTGTAACACAGGGTATTGGCTATAAAGGGGATATTGTAACACACGGCTATAATGAAGGGGTATTGCGTGTAACACAAAGTTGACGATTATAGCATACCTGTAACTGTTCCTGCTTCCACTCGTTGTCTGTGGTCTCTTCAGAGTCATCGAATTGAGATTTCCATAGAGAAACCAGAGTTAGCGCGCCGCCCTTTGTCACCTGAAATAAAAACAAATGTGAATAAAAAACACTACAGAACTTTTATACTTTACTGCTTTATTATATTGTTTAAACACGAGCGAAGAAAGCTAAAAGTCGGACTCCCGTTTACAATACATGTAAATGGCGGACTTAAGCACAGGGGTCTTTTCTACCAGTCAACTAATAGGTGATGCTGAGAAAGTAATGTTACATTATAGTTGATCAGAGAGAAAGAACGGTAAAGCAATGGAGTGTAAAATAGAGAAAGAGATAGTGGTGAGAGGGGGAAAAATAAGAGCGAGAGAGAGAAAGAGTTATGTAATGTAATACTTTATTGTACACCAAAAAAATTAAATATACACACAAGAAAAAAACAAATGTACAAAGGGCGGTCTTATCGCTAAAAGCGATGCCTTCCAGACCACCGATGGATGGAGAATATAGTAAACCGTAACGTAAAGTAAACTTAAGAGAGGGAGAGAAAAAAAGAGAGAAAAAGGGAGAAAAAGAGAGAAAAGGGAGAAAAAGATAAAAGGGAGAAAGAGACAAAGAACGGAAGAGAGAGAAATACAAAAAGTGAGGAGAGGGAAAAAGAGAGAAAGAGAGGAGAGAAAAAGAGTGAGAGGTAAGAGACATAAATTTATACCTGCTGCAGAGCGGAGACGTTCTCGTCGTCCATGACCGCGAACTGCGTGTAGCTCTGGTCGGCGCGGGGGCGGGCCGCGCGCCGCGGGCCTGCAAGAGCAACGTATAAATGTGGGACGGAGATACATTATACACGTCTTTATCTCTAACGGGGCTGCCAGAGCTCGGGGCAATCAGATCCAAAGGGCGTGAAGATGGAAGTCTTGCAGCAAAACCCAACGTTCTGTCTGCCCCACGTCTGTCATAGCGTAAGTGATACATCCTACTAATATAACCTCTATAAACGCGAAAGTTTGTAAGTATGGATGGATGGATGTTTGTTACTCTTTCACGTAAAAATTACTGAATGGATTTTAATGAAACTTTACAATAATATAGCTTATACATTAAAATAACACATAAGCTACAATTTATAAAGATATTGTGTGATAATCCTGCGCAGACGAAGTCGCGGACACCAGCCAGTTAAAGTAAAAGTCAATTTTTTTTATTCAATGTAGGATAAATTTATCTCTTATTGAAGGTCATTTTTTAAATATTATTTTTGTGCAAAATCTAAAAGCTACTAGCGTTTCCCAGAAACCCAGTCCAGTGTTGGTCCCTACCCAGCCTGACGGGCTATGTTTCAATTACAATACAGATTTACCCCTTAACCTAGACCAAAAAACAATTTTCCATACAAACGCGGTCCAGGTTCCATTTCGAAACGACATGCCCGACTTCGGAAAACATTTGCAATTTCAAAGACATTGCTATATAGTAAGTTTTTTGAACAAATTACTTTTTTGTACAAGCTTTTATTGTGTACTTAAACTTACCAAAGTACTTATCAAATCAAATTAAATAAGACCAAACTCGATTGTGTTGGGACGTTTTAAAACTGAGTTCTATCGACCAACATCCGTCTGCGTGATCAGACCCTAAGCATCGTCTCCTATAAAGTACTCGTCACGACAAATCAAACGAGACCTACTCGATGAGGTTATATTGTTTTATAACTGAGTTCCGTCGAATATCTCCCGGCTCCATCATCAGAACAGCTCATTGACTTCATAATATAGTATTGTCATCCGACTTACACAAGTATACAAAATTTCTGCTAAATCGGTTGAGGATGACTGTTTGAAAATTGAGTTCAAAGATTCCACCCGAACAAACATACGTTGCAAGTTAAATAAAAGCTTGTAAAAAGAAGCCGTACCTCTCTTGAAGTGTGTATCCGAGTGTACGCTGTCGACGTCCGCCACTATCCGCGGACTCACAGACTCGCCTGTAACGTATGCAATGTTAGAGAAAAGATTAAATAAGTGGTTTGCTTTCCGGCAGAGTAGAATAGGACCACTCCAAGTCCTTCCGTGGATGTCGTAGAAGGCGACTTAGGAAACACAAGCTGAACCAAGCTTATAAACATCAATGAGACCTCTCCAAGTCTGGCCAGCGTGGAGAGTGTAGGCCAAGTCTGGCTGCTCTGGCCAAGTGTGGCTCTGGTAGTACAGAGGGTCGTGCTCCAGCAGTGGAGACTGAAAAGACCTGAAGTTTTAGGCTAGCCCTTGTGTTATGGGATACTAACTCAACGATGCTATATTTTATAACAAATACACATATAAATAAACATTCAAGACCCAGGACAATCTGAAAAAGATCATTTTCCATCTTAACCTTACCGGGGATCGAACCCGGGACAGCCTGGCATGATGTCCACTAGGCTACAGAGGTCGTCAAATATAAGTGTACTCTTGCGCAGAAGTCAATAAGTAATACTGTACCCGTGTACAAAGTAGATGCATTTTCGTAATGTTATACATGTTAAGAGTCCCCTTACCCTAGACTTCTCCATACAAACGTAGTCTACGTTTAATTTTGAAACCACATGTCAGATTCCGGTAAAAATTGGTAATTGTAAAGAAATTGCAATTATCCACTTATATATATTGTGTATTATATATATATATATATAGTGGGTTATAACTGGTTTCCTATACTAAAATTATGAACTGGAAAGAAAATATAACGATTTAGAAGTTTCCCATACTAATGGTCAAAAATGATTTATAACACTATATTCTATTTTAAGTTCATATTTTTACTGTGTGTCTTTGAATTACAAAATTTTGCCCAAATCGGACATGTCGTTTTGAAATAAAACGTAGACTACGTTTGTATGGAAAGTTGTATTTTGGTCTAGGGTCGGGGGACCCTTAAACTTAAAACGCTAAATCACTATAATATATATGTATGTGTGTGTTGTGCATAGTTGCAATCTGCTTCGTTTACCTAATTTTAACAATAAATTCAGTGTACAAGCACTCGTGGAGTTTGATTATATCGTCGGTACCTAACTCTTCCCCTTTTGTACTTGCACTAACGGTGCCGTACGAACCCGTATGCAGTATTCCCTCTACACTTCATCAGCGCTAAATTTAAGTGCCGCTACTAGTGTAGTGAATGAAAGAAGTTACCGGGCGTGGCGGGCGAGGCCGCGGCGAGGTCTTGAACACACGTGGGCGGGGCCGTCACCACGCGCAGGCGCGCCAGTGTGGGGCCTCCACCTGCAAACACATATACATACAATCACTGACCTCCATATATACAAGTACGCAGGCAGGACCTATGATTAGCCGGGCCATAGTGAGGCGATTTGATTTTCGCCATTTTAGCGCTGATCGTAGGCATTCGTAGCAGTGGGTGGGAACGGAACTAATAATAGAGATGGGACAATTCAAATGTGTCAACGGCCATTTGCAAGTTACGTCAGATTTAGTTCTCTTCCCACGCATTGGGGGCGCTTCAAATAGGCACAATAAAGAGCTGTCATTTCTAAGGGTATCATAGGTCCAGCGTACTTGTACATATGGAGGTCAGTGCATACAATAGTTAAGATAAGATAAAATTTCTTTATTGCACCAACTAAGTATGACAATAATCAAAAGTACATTTGAAATATAGTAGGTACAAAGGCGGACTTATCACTAAAGTGATTTCTTCCAGCCAACCTTTGGGTAAAGAAGACTATAAAAGATGCGGGGGAGTTGGCGCAGTTAGAGTATTACAGTGTAGAAGAATACAAGTATACAATTCAATAATAGGAGTATATAACATATAAACGAACGATAAAGTAATATAAAATGCATAAACTATAAAATTAGTAAATACGGACATTAAGGAAAGTAAATAAAAAGTAGCCGGTGAAAAGAAAATAAGAATCAATACAGTGATGGGTTGCTAGCCTTTTAGATTGACTTTTCATTGGTTTTGGAAAAAAAAATGTCGCATAGTAAATAAATTCCTCTACCCATATACGTAATACAAATTTCTGTATGTCATAAGATAAAAAAAGTTGCGTAAATGATTTTCGATCGAGACCACGTAGTTATACGCCGGCCCCCTACTGCGTAATGTCGATGACCCCGGCCGGCCGGCGGGCGGTGTATGGCGGCGGTACTACTAATTGACCTCATAATTTTACTTTCGAGTTTTAGTCAACATTTTTTGTTTCTGAATTTTTATTTTGACCAGCTAATTAGGTCTTACTAACGATGCCTATGAAGTGGCCTTCGTCTCAGAACCAATAAAAAATCACCGTGTATAATCAGTTAAAGCCAGAACTCTGAGATTGAGATGTAGAATACTGCTGGCGCCATCTCGTATGATTCTAGTAAACTAGGTATCACTTGTGCATTGTTTGTGGTTTTTAGTTCCTCGTAGTGGCGTAAGATAATAATAGTAATAGAAGGAAGAGGCAATTGAAGACCTAGAGATAGTTTATAAAACAACTAAAGTATCAAATTAATGTTTCAACCTACAAGGATATTAAGGAGTTGACTTTAGACAGAGAGAGATGGAAGGCAATGTTTGCTTTGTAGACAAGAGCTTAGCTCTTTAATGAAGAAGGAGTGGCGTAAACGTCGCTACAGTGCCAAAGCTAAAAACTACTAGTGTAGTAACTGCCTACGTGGTGTAGTGGTTAGAGTTCGGCTCATAACCGGAGGCCGCGGGTTCGATTCCCGGCGGGGGCAACGACTTTGTGTTGTTGTCCTAGTTTGGTTAGGACATTGTAGGCTGATCACCTGATTGTCTGATAAGTAAGATGATCCGTGCTTCGGAGGGCACGTTAAGCCGTCGGTCCCGGTCTGTCTTTAACATTGGTCGTTACCTAAAACCACGTCAGAGGCCTTTAAGGCGGTTTAAAAACTCTGACACTAGTGTTAGTCACTGACACACACGATAAGAAGAAGACTAGTGTTTTGGAATTTCCCCTCCCCCGTTACCCCCCCCCACTGACCTGGCGCGGGCGGGCGGGGCTTGCAGGGCGGCACGCTCTGTCTCTCCGGCCTCGTCGCGGTGCCCGTCACCACGGAGGTACTCGTCTCCTGCAAACATAATACATAGTACTTGTAGAAAAGAACGTTCAACTTCCATAAAAGGAGTAGGTTATTATTTCATCGTGATCTGTTTTAGGGTTCCGTGGTAAATAAGGAACTCTTATATTTTCGCCATGTCTGTCTGCCTGTCTGTTTGTCTGTCCGTCCGCGGTTTTACTCACAGACTATAAGTACGAGAAGCTGTAATTTGGCATTAGTATGGATATTAATCATGGCAAAGTCGTAAAGTAAAATCTTCAAAAAAAAAGTTACTTTGGATCTATATCTATGTCTACTGAAGTGGTCATCATTATCATCATGTCAGTCGCATAACGTCCACTGCTGGACATAGACCTGAAGTGGTCAAAGGCGTTCAAAATGTAAATTTTGACTATTTGTTACCTTGGCGTGTCTGTCGGGAGAGGGCGCTGGCGTGGTCCTTGGTTCCGTTTCCTTTTCTGTGGGTTTGTCTGTTGTCGACTGTAACAATAGAATAATAAGTCAATAAGCAAGTTTCCTGGGTCAAAAATAAATTATTTGGCACTGTTAAAAGAATAAAATGTCACAAAATAATGTCACTTGTCATTGATCATATCCATTATCAACGTGATATAAGATTTAATAATGCGGAAAAACTGATATTAAGAGCGCTATTTGACTCTTAGAAACTATGACGTCATTCGTTTTTATTTCATACAAATTCCAAAGAAAATGTTTGTTTTGACGTTTAGAAAAAAGTGTCTGATTTAATTTGTTGGAAATATTATAACAAGGCCTTGTAGATTCCGGCAGAGTAGAACAGGACTACTCCAATTCCTCCCGTGGATGTCGTAGAAGGCGGCTTAGGGAATACAAGCTAAACTAAGCTTGTAAACATCAGTAAGACCTCTGTAACCCGTCTGGCCAGCGAGGAGAGTGTAGGCCAAGTCCTCTGACTGCTCTGGCCAAGTTTGGCTCTGGTAGTACAGAGGGTCGTGCTCCTGCAGTGGAGACTAAAAGACCTGATGACGATGATAAATAAATATATAGGGACAAATAACACTGAATGAGCTAGCCCCAAAGTAAGTTCGAGACTTGTGTTACGGGACACTTAACTCAACGATACTATATTTTATAACATATACATATATAGATAAACATCCAAGACCCAGGCAAATTTGAAAAAGGCCATTTCCCAACTTGTCCTGACTGGGGATCGAACCCAGGACCTCTGGGTGGCGGACCAGCATGGTGACCACTACGCCACGGAGGTCGTCATGATGATGATGAACTCACCCGAAGCACGATTTGAACCCGCGACCGCCAGTTGTCACACGTTCTAGTAGTCAACATACATAACGCCCAGGCATTATGAAAAGTCCCACATTTATCGCTATCCTACTAATATTATAAACGCGGAAGTTTGTAAGTATGGATGGGTAGATGTTTGTTACTCTTTCAGGCGCAAACGGCTGGACCAATATTGATAAAATTTGGTACACAAGAAGTTGATACCCTGGATAACACATAGGCTACTTTAGGCACGGGTAACACCGCGGGGCACAGCTAGTATCCAATAAAAATCACATCCTAGAAGTGAATCACTTAAAACTAATTCACCTGAAGCACGATTTGAACCCGCGACCGCCAGCTGTCGCACATTCAGTAGTCAACATAACGCCCGGGCATTATGAAAAGTCCTCCATTTATCGCTATACTAGCTGGTGCCCGCGACTTCGTCTGCGCAGTATATTTATAAATTGTAGCCTATGTGCTGTAAAGTTTCATTAAAATCCATTCAGTAGTTTTTACGTGAAACAGTAACAAACATCCATCCATATTTACAAACGCGTTCAAATCAATCGCTACATCAAATCAAAATCACATCCTACCAACAAATCACTTAAACAAACTCACCCGCAGCACGACTTGAACCCTGGACAGCCAGCTCTGCGTCGCGCGCTCCCCCGCCGCGCCAGCGCTCGTCGCCGCGTCCTGCCGAAAACAAGGCACACTTACGTATCCGTTGTGCGCGGTGTGTCGCGGCGAGGCGGGCTGTCGCTTGCGCGCGTCCCCCGGCGTGGGCGCCGTGGTGGCGGCCGTCGCGGGGGTGGCCGCCGTCGCGACATCGGTGTCGAGGCGGCGACGACTCTGGAGAGTCAAGTCGGACATCTTTTGTTTATCTCCAGATGTTTATATCAAGTTGTATCAGATGGGTGCGATGAGATAACGGGATCTAACATAATTAGACCCCCATGTCTTGTCGCACCCATCTGATTTGGTTGGTATGGGTGCGACAACAACATAACAGGGTCTAACATAGTTAGACCCCGATGTCTTGTCGCACCCATGGTTGGTATGGGTGCGTCGAGGTAACGGGGTCTAACATAATTAGATTCCGATGTCTTGTCGCACCCATGGTTGGTATGGGTGCGACGAGGTAACGGGGTCTAACATAATTAGATTCCGATGTCTTGTCGCACCCATGGTTGGTATGGGTGCGACGAGGTAACGGGGTCTAACATAATTAGATTCCGATGTCTTGTCGCACCCACGGTTGTTATGGGTGCGACAAGGTAACGGGGTCTAACATAATTATACCCCGATGTCTTGTCGCACCCATGGTTGTTATGGGTGCGACAAGACAACGGGGTCTAATTGGTACGGGTATACCAATATTTTTTTATTCCTCATGTCTATTCTACATCTTCCTTGTAACTAAAGGATGTACGATTTGGATGGGACATACCCGAAAAACCACAGGCTACACCTAGATAACTTTAGTATAGTATAGTAAAAAAAAAGGGATTTCCATACAAAAGTGTTCAGCCGCCCGGGCAATTTGTTTAGGAATATCGCTTTTTTTTTCGTTTTTTGACTGTTATTTTATTATCATTATACTATAGTGACCTAGTTTAGCCTGTGGTTTGATTTATTACGGGTATAAACTTACCAAGTATACATATATATATGTATATAAATTATATTATGGTATGGTAAAATATTACTATTTTTTGCGATTTGAAAGTACTTAACGTCAGTCATAAACGTAGGTATACAACGTGGAAGGGACATACCCGTAATAAATCAAACCACGGGCTATACAAGATCACTATTGTATAATGTAGACATGGGTAATTTCGACTCCGAGGTGCGTTTCGGCTCACCTAATCTGAATCCTCATTCGGTACCGACTCATCTTATTGATTCCTACTCCCTTACCGACTCCGGCTCCATGATCTGCTAAGTTTCGCTATCGGATCTTGGATCGAAAGAATACACACGTCCGTTTTGGTACCGGTTTCAATATATATTGAAACCGATACCGGGCTCTGTCTGTAGCTGTAAACAATGTAAATTGTGGAGCAAACAATGTAACAAATATCTGTCTTGTTCTTATTTATAGAAAAAATATTCGTATCTTATTCTATCATAATATCATTTGCGTTGGTTGGGGGCGCACGATAAATAACCGAAGAATCCGTCCGATTATTTCCGAGTCCCGAGTATTTCCAATCTTGACACCCGTGACGCGGTTGAGCCGAAACGAATGACTAGCGGATCGCGAGTGACGCGACCCGAAGAGCGCCGATGAGCTGGCGGGAGGCGGGACTAAGTATCTACGACGGAGATCAAATAACTCGCGAGAGTCGGTAACATTTGCTCGGAGCTGATTAGGTTATCGGCTCCTGTTGGGTATTCGGCTCATTTGAATCTTCTAGTCCGGAGTTACCCATGTCTAGTATAATGGAATAGATACTATAGTGGATCTTGTTTAGCCCGTGGTTCGATTTATTACGGGTATGCTCCTTTTAAGTTGTATACATTAATGTATACAACGAGCGATAGTTTAAAAACCACTGTACTCACGTTGTCTGGCTGTGTGTCTGTCGGCAGCGCGTGCTCCGGTACGGGGTGCACGGAGGCGCGGGTGCGGTTCACCGGGGCCTGCAACAACATTGCGAATAAACAAATTGTAATTAATTTTACTAACATAAAACGTATTACCAGAGATCGGATATTCCAGTCCATATTTACCTAAACTTCGAGGTTGTACGTAACATAGTGAATAATACCACCCTAAAAATATATTTTTTTTGATATCTTGATTTAATAATTATGAATTATTATTGGATTTAACAGAAATAATAAACAGTCAGGTAGAAATTATTGATTAGAAGAATATTTATATTATTATAATTTAGAGATTTTATATTTATTATTCCTAATTTAGAGTTCTTTATTAAAATTGTGTGAAATTAAAATATTCTTCAAATCAATAATTTGTACCTGACTATTTATTATTTCTGTAAAATCCAATACTTTTAAATCACGGTATCAAAAAATATTTAATTTTTAGAGGTGGTTTTATCCACTCTATGTTACGTACTACTTCGAAGTTTAGGTAAATATGCACTGGAATATCCGATCTCTGCGTATTACGCAGTGGACGAGTATTTTAACGATAAAAATTTAATAGAAACTGACACTTTATACTACATACATACTTACTATCACGTCTCTATTCGTAACGGGGCGGACAGAGCATTTTGGGTCTTGCGGCTCTAAGCAGACAGAGCCCAGGGCCGCAAGACTCAAAGGCCACTTTTAGCTTGATGGTGGGCGAGAAGGTTACTCTGGGTTAAGATACACGAATTTTTTGGGGTTCAGTGTTGCCCCTATTTGAAATAAATAATTTGAACGTAACGCTTTTTTAGCATTTTTGGGAAAAAGAGCCACTTTTGGGATACCTCCCTTCCCCTTAAACAGACGGATATACCGAAACTAGAGCTCCTTGTAGGGATTTAGAAAGTCTAAAAACCCAATGTGATAAAAATAGTACCTTTTTTTCTATAAAACAAATGAATGAATGAAATCTTAAACCTGAACATCTTCATCCAAAAAAAAATCCAACAAAAACCACAAAAAGACATGTACACATATCAAATCTGTCAAAAACATATACATCACAAGATGAACACATAATACTTCTTTCTTCTGGACAAATGTCAATTATATATACACATTGGAACATATATAACGTCTAACAACCGACTATTCTAAAGAGTGAATTCACTCTATGATACTGAACAACTTTCCCTAAGGAACATACATCGAAATATGAGAAATATATTTTTTTTGCTTTCCATACAAACTCGGATCAGTTGATCGGTCAACTTGTATGGGAAGCCAAAAAATATTTTTCATTAATGTTCCTTGGAGAAAGTTGTTCAGTATCATGAGCTGAATCCAGCCTTAAATTAGTTTTAGTATATTTTGTTAGACCCTATATACAACGCGGAAGGGACATACCCGTAATAAATCGAACCACGGGCTATGCTAGATCACTATAGTATGATAAAATTAAAATAACAGCCAAAACACAAGAATAAATTTTGGCATTTTCATACAAAAGTGTGCAGCCGCCCGGGCAATTTGTATGGGAATAGCGAAATTTTTTTTGGTTATTTGGTTTTTATTATATATAATTCCATTATACTATAGTGATCTAGTACAGCCCGTGGTTCGATTTATTACGGGTATATCCCTTCCACGTTGTATAAAAAAAAACTTTTTCAAACAAACCAAACACAAAATTACGATTCTCACCAAATAATAAATAATCTTGTTCCCATACTTTTAGAAAATATATGCCTGAAAACCATTTTGTCCATAAATTTTTTGGTTACGTATAAGTTGTTCAAATAAAAACCGGTCAAGTGCAAGTCGGACTCGTAAAATTTTTTAAACACATAATAGGTCATTATTTTAAAGTTTCTAGCTATTAGGGTTCAGGAGATAGAGCTCTGTAACAGACGGACGGACAGTCAGCGGAGTCTCAATGAAAGGGTCCTGTTGGCACCCTTTGGGTACGGAACCCTAAGATACCGATTTCAATTCCATCCAAAAGGTCCAATACGCCATCTGGTGTTACATATTTTGGTACTTAATGCCCCTTATCTCTCTTTTCTTACTCTTTCTTTAGATGAACTTCCCATCCCCCATTTTCGGATATCGGCATCTTACATAGAACTATATAATCCTAACATCTCAGCCTATTTTAGAATAGCACTGTAGATACCAGTACCCAGACAAAGTTTTTATTGCGCGACGGACTAGTGCCATCTCGCTCTTTGTCATAACATAGGGCGAGATGGCGATGGTTGATAGCGCTTGATAAACGCTGTCTTCGGTGCTTCGATTTTTTTATCTACAAATACGAAATTTCCAAGAAACTCAAAAACGCCAATAGCTATTGCTCTTCGAGTGACAGCCGCTTGTTCTATCACTGAGCCAATCTCAGCTAAGCTATTCTGCCGAAAATAAGCTAAACTTACATCCTACAAATTGTCTACAAATTCTAAATTCTCTTACATTTTCCAAGAAACTCTTTAAAAAGACCAATGGCTAGATTTGAACCATCAATCACTCATTGCTCACAGCCGAGCGATCTGCCACTGAGCCAATCCCAGCTTAGCTACTCCGACGAAAATAACGAACATTTACATCCTCCTCCCAATCGTAAACGTCTACAAATATAAAATTCTTTCAAAAAAGCCAATGGCTATAGCAGGATTTGAACCGTCGCTCTTAAAGTGACAGCCGCGCGCTCTACCGCTGAGCCAATCCCAGCTAAGCTACTCTGCCGAAAATAACGAACACTTACATCCTTCTCCCAATCGTAGGGGTCACAGTCCCGTATCCCGCGTCGCTTGCAGCACCTCTCAAGCAGTGAAGCCAGCATGGTGTAGTCTGGAGTGTCCGCGTACTCTAACTGTTGTACGTGTTCGAGAAACTGGCGAAGCTCTGAGGGCAGGTGCTTGAGGAGCAGGCGGTGGTCGTATTTCTCTTTCATCAGCCCCACCTGGGGGGGAATGGGACAATACATGTATTTTTGAAAATTGTTTTTCAGGACTGTGTAGAAATTAAAATAAAAAATTCAGCGTTCGGTTCACAATAGGCTATTTTACTGTGTATATTTTTGGTTAATAGTATACACGGTGATGTCTTATTGGTTTTGGAACCGAAGACCACTTCATAAGGATCGTTAGTAAGATCTAATTTGCTAGTCAAAATAAAAATTCAGTAACTAAAACTCGAAAGTAAAATCGTGAGATCAATTAGTAGAACCGTCGCTAGGCGCCACCGGTCCCACGGCTTGAGGTCATCGACCGTACGCGGCAGTTTAGACGGGCATAACTATTTACTATACATCATTTCTTTTTCCAAAACCAATGAAAAGTCAGCGTGTACATAAAACAATGATTTTTGAAAACAGTAAGAAAATTAGCAATCAGCATTTCGAATATAAGAGTGGGAGTGCGGAGGGGACATCTCACTATCTCTTTCGTACGCAGCGACGTCAAGAGCGCTGTACGTTCATAATTTTTCTGTTAAGAACTAGACAGTTTCCACTTCCATCAGATTTTAAAAGCTAAGTTATTTTTGGGCAGTATAAAAAAACTTGATTACGGTTTCGGGTTATGTTACTTATTGATATGAGTAATAAACTGACCGATGGTTGAGCCAGGCCGCCGAGGCCTGACACGTCTTATACAAAATCTTGTCACATTGTCACTTTGTTCGCTATCTCTTTTGCTGTTGTAAGGGTGACAGTTACATACATACATACATACTATCACGTCTTTATCCCTAATGGGACAGACAGAGCATTTTGTGTCTTGCCGTTCTATGCAGAGCCCAGGGCCGCAAGACCCAAAAGCCACTTTTAGCGTCATGGTGGGCGAGAAGATGGAAAAGCAATCAATACAGTGATGGGTTGCTAGCCGCATCCCCTGTTAACATGGTTTGCATTTTTGCCCATTCCCTCGATCGGCTTTTACGATCTGCGTGGGAAGAGAAGCAGCTGGTACATTCTAAGTTTTTTTATTTCTCCCAGACCAGCATGGGAGTGGTGACAGTTACCGTATTATTTGTCGCACTCGGCAATAGCGGTCTTTTTCAAATTTTCCTGGGTCTTGGATGTTTATCTATATATGTTTTTGTTATAAAATATAGTATCGTTAAGCTAATATCCTATAACACAAGTCTCGAACTTACTTTGGGGCTATTTGTTATTTGTCCCTATATATTTATTTTATTATTTATTTAACACAAAGTAAAAAAACATGTTACTTTATGTACTGACCTGTTCCTTGTCTTTGATCTTCCTCCACGGCAGCTGACCATTGACAAACTCAACCAGCATGTAGAATAGCGACCATAGATCGTCGTGACGTCCCATCTCCTTGTTCTTGTGTGCGTTGATGGAAGCGTAGCGAACTGTGCCTGTGTGGGAAGCAGACATCATCGTGTTCAGTAATTTTTCTTTCATTTACATACATTATCACGTATTCATTCCTGACGGGGTAGACAGAGCCATGCTTACCCGTCGCCTTATAAACACTAGTAGTTCGCCGCGAACTTAGACCTCGCGATTATTATTCGCGTTTTTATTAATAAACTCGTATGTGCAGTGTAGGCAATACTTAATTATTATCTAAAATATGATTTTGACATTTCTAACACAATAAGTTCCCTAAGTAACACCTAGATGGCGCTATCCAAAGTTAGAACGCGCTATGGTTTCGTTTTCTACATAATCGCGGACATTTTTATTAATATTTCAAAAACTACTGAACCGATTTTGATGCCCAAAGAACTTGAAAATTCTATTGATATTTCCTACATGCCCACCAAATTTCATCAAAATCAGACCATCGGTTCGGCAGTTATCGCGGCATCATACATACATATACATTCATACAATGTGTTTTCGCCCCCAACTCGATTTAGAGACCTCGCTCACTTCGCTCGCCCGTCAATTATAGTAATGAAAGATTTGAATGTTTTAATTATTACCATAAAGCGCCATCTAGTGACAAGGAAGAGAAATAACTATGTTTATACGGCGATGGGTAGGCGTACTCAAGATAAATACCTCTGAAGCCGGCGGCGGCCCTGGGCGGGCGCACCTGCCCGTTGCTGGTGGTATACTGCCGCGCCAGACCAAAGTCCAGCATGTAGACCTTTCTGCAGTTCGACGGATGGCGGCCTATGCTGAAGTTACTCTGAAAAAAAAGTAATCGTTTGTCTGTCAACAGAATGTATCTCGTGAACCGTGATAGCTACACATTTGAAATTTTCATAGATGTATTTCTGTTGCCGCTGTAATAACAAATTAGCTTTTCGGGAGTTGCGTGGGCTGCAAGCGGCCCGCGGTCTTTTTTGCGGCTGTTGAGGTAGGCTAAATATGTTTCCAGTTCAGAAAATGGGTAAGTTTGTATGGAGGAAAATGGTCCTTGTACGGCGGCCATCTTGAATTTTGAAAAAAGAAATGACGCTCTTCAAATTGCTCACAACCCCCTACATTTTGGAAAAAAAATCACGCCCCTAACCCTAACCATTTTCGCAGGCCGTACCCCTTCCACATCAGGTTTCAGCAGATCCTCAAATGTCAGATTTACTGGAGCACCCTCTGTACGACCGTACATCAACCTTAACCCCACCAACCCCGCAACAGGGCAAACAACTATGTCAATCAGTCAGTCAGTGAGTGAGTGGTAATGTAGGTTTATATTATTGCCGCTATAACAAATACTAAGATCTGAAGTAAATAAATAGTTGAACATCTCATACAACAAGCGTGATTTTTTATAGATAATGGTATGAGAGCCTACGTGCGCAAATCAGACTCGCACTTGGCCTGTTATTTTTTAAACCTCATATTCATCAAAAATTACAAATGTTTAACCGATTTTAGTTAAAATATTTTTGTCTTATTCTTACAATGTCAAATATTGATTGACAAGAGGGAAAGGGAAGGAAAAATTATCTTGTTAAAATCTACAGTCAAATTCAGATGAAACTAATGAACATTCTAAATACAGCTTTAACAACGCCACTGGGCATATTTCAATCTTCAAGTATGACGTTTGGACTTACAAAAGGTGACCTTTGTATAAAGTATCTTGCTTTACGTAATAAGGGAGTTTCGTTTTCGATTTTCTACTTATTTATATCACCTTAATTATTGGATAAAGTACTTGCAAGCACATGAATGACAGACATAATAAAGGCGTATTTATTAGGAAAAAGAAACTTACAGGTTTAATATCTCTATGTAGGAAGCCAACGGAGTGTATCGAGTCTATGGCTTTGAGTATTTGTAGTCCCAGTCTGAAACAAACAAACAAACTTATGATTTTTTCGTAACATTCTAAACTAGGGATGCATCCGATACCGATACCGATATATCGGCGATATTTTGGGTTTGCCAATATATCGGCATCGGCGATATTTTTATTGCCGATACAACTATACTTTTCAAATTTCGCGCTTTAAAAAAGGAAAGTAAACGCGCATCTTGTTTGATCTAGTTCGTTGCAAACGAGGCACGGACTATCTATGCGCGGGGAAACCCCGCATTTTATTCAGTGGGTTCTCTCTCACCCGCTTTGTCCCCGCGTATCCTATTTCGCTCGACACTGTTGTTGGCTTTTAACTGCTATCGCGCGTACCTAGTATTTTTTCGATACTAAATAAAATACATAATTACACATCGTAATTAATTAGTTTGTGTGTATATCGTTTATAACTCGTTGGTTGAATTAAATAAACGGTAAGATCATGTCAACTTTAACACACAAAAGTGCTATATGGAATCATTTTGAAATTTCCACATTTGATAATTCCAAAGCAATATGTTTGTATTTGTAAAGGAAACGTGTCCCGTGGCATCAATTCTTAATATTATAATACATCAAACTTGTGGATTCACATGAAGAGGCACCATTCAAGCGAATTGGACACCGCTTTAACGTCAAAAATAACTATCCAGATTACATTTTTAATTCACTAAGAGTTTGTATCGGTATCGGTATCGACGATATTTTTATAGGAGTATCGGTACCGGTATCGCAAAAAGGCGTATCGATGCATCCCTATTCTAAACCGTAACTTCATAAATATATCACGAAACAACTAAAAGTTTATCCTCATGAAGTTTTCGGGGTCCAGTGTTGCCCCCATTTGGAACGTACTCTTTTTAACCGACTTCAAAAAAGGAGGAAATATTGAAAGGTGTAAATAATTTGAAACGAGACTAAGGTATGATTTAAAAAGTTGTCTTATGCGGCTGTAGAAAACCCCTTTAAACTATTTTGTGAACTGTTTATTTGTCAGCGAAAAATAGTTTAAAGGGTTATCTAGAGCCGCATGAGACAACATGTAAAATGTTTCAATTTCCTTTCAAATAATATATTTCCTCCTTTTTTCAAGTCGGTTTAAAGAGCATGTTTGTATGGAAAAGTTTAGGGTAAGGGCGTCCTTAGTCTTTAAACACAATGACGTCACCCGGTGTCCGACAAATATTTAAAAATCTACTGTCTTCAATATGATCATCATCAGGTCTTTTAGTATCTACTGCAGGAGCACGACCCTCTCTGTACTACCAGAGCCATACTTGGCCAGAGCAGCCAGAGAACTTGGCCTACACTCTCCTCACTGGCCAGACGGGTTGGAGAGGTCTCATTGATGTTTATAAGCTTTGTTTAGCTTTTATTCCCTGTGATACTCTATAAGCTACTAAACACGTGTATCCATGGCCGTAAAATAATAAGATACAATAGTAACCTTTTTGAAAATTAAATAGTGCGAGTATAAAGACGGGTTGGAGAGGTGAGTCGAAGTGTGCTAAGTGAAAATTGGTACACTTCTTCAAGAGGGAAAGAGATAGAGATCTCACCTTAGGGTAGTGGAGAGTGAGAACGCACCGCGAGGCTGCGCTCGCCGTAATTCAGCCAGGTTTCTGCCTTGGAGCTGCATCACCACGTAATTAAATCTCGCGTTTCTGCCGCAGCCGATGAAGCGACAAACATGTTCTTTGCCTGAAGAGAGAGAGAAAGAAAAGAAAATAGGTAAATACCAGTTTGTTTGACAGGCAAATTCAAAAACCTACGACTTTCAAGCCTTTACCCAATTCGATTCATTTAATTATTGCTTTTCACTTTGTACTTATATTACATTTTACTACATAGTCACTTCTTAAATTAGTAAGTAATTATTTAAATAAAGATTGATTTGTCTGGTAGTTTTTAGATAGGTTATGTCAGTTTGTTTTACCCTCACAACTTTTTAGCCGATTCAAATTAAAAGCTAAGAAGCACAAGAAAATTTGAATGCCCCGGTAGGTCCAGACTCACGCAGAGGGAAGTGGTACAATTGTATTGTTCAGTAGTACCCAGCGAGCTACTTATACATATCACGAAAAAATCTCCATAGCGAGTTTTGCAACTCAACTGAATGGCACAACGCCATCTATCGGCAACAAAACGCACCTGCTTCGACTGCCGCGAGGACTCCACCTTGAGAGCGACCTGCTCCTAAGTGACCAGGTCCAAACCCTCGTAGATCTCCTACATATGGAAACCTATTTACAGTGACGCCTACGTAGCAGGCGTAAAACACCATTCTCGGTCCGGAGATATGTCTCGCCTTGCAGCTTCTTCTTTCACAGCCACCTTCATCTTGAATACCTCCTTCTGAATGCCTTGATAGGTCCAGACTCACGGAGAAGGAAGTGGGAGGCAACAGTTCAAAAGTACCCAGAGACCTACTTGCTATTACGAAAAAATCTCCATAGCGAGTTTTGCAACTCAACCGAATGGCACAACGCCATCTATCGGCAACAATACGCACCTTGCAGCTTCTTTAGCACGGCCACCTCCATCTTGAGCACCTGCTTCGGCTGCCGCGAGGACTCCACCTTAAGAGCGACCTGCTCCTGAGTGACCAGGTCCAAACCCTCATAGATCTCGCCGAAGCCGCCGCCGCCGATCTTCTTTACCACCTAGAAATAAACAGTATGTTTTTAAATAAAACTTTTTGACCAAGCGAGCGAGTTTTCTAAATCGAGTTGGGGGAGAAAACACATCGTATGTACGTATGTATGTTTGTACCGCGATAACTGCCGAACCGGTGGTCTGATTTTGATGAAATTTGGCAGGCATGTAGGAAATATTAATAGAATTTTCAAGTTCGTTGGGCATCAGAATCGGTTCAGTAATTTTTGAAATATTAATAAAAATGTCCGCGATTATGTAGCAAACGCGAGGTCTAAGTTCGCTGCGAACTACTAGTCATCGTCAATACTAAAAACTGACTTCACCCTCAAACTACACAACCGATTTGTCGAATCAGCTAATAGATGCGCCGCATTTACTTTAGTGCACGTCTTTCGCCACATCATCGCGTACGCGTTCTCATACAATCGACGAATTTATAATCTCCTTTTTAGAAGTCGGTTAAAAATGAATTGCTTTTGATCTCGCTTAAACTAAAACTCTAGAAAGGTAGAACCGAATATAAAGATAATTGTTTGCACTGTTTTATCTATTTCTGACGACGTCTTACGACAAATTCCTAATTTCCAGCGTTTTGACGACTTCTCTGTAGCAGACTATTCTTTCATTCTCTTGATCGTGATCTTGTATTACAAATGGTTCTGGAGCCGAAGGCCACTTCATAAGGATCTTCAATAAGACCCATTTAGCTAATAAAGTTAAAAATCAAAAACAAAAACTGTTGACCTCAACTCGAAAGTAAAATCGTGAGATCAATTAGTCGTACCGCCAACAGCCGGCCGGCCGCAGTTCATCGAGGTCGCGCGACAGTTTTGGACGGACGTAACTACGTAAACTCGATCAAAAAGCATTTTCACAACTTTTTTTATCGTAATTCATGCACAAATTTGCTTTACTTATACGGATAGAGGAAATTATTTACTATAGGATTTTTTTCCAAAACAAATTAAAGTCAGTCAGTCAATCTTTCCCGCAAAAATCTCCAAAGCGAGTTTCAGAAATCGCCCAAATTGCACAGCGCCATCTTTCGGTCAGATTCTTACCTTCCAGCGCTCCTTGACGACGTGCCCCGGCTGCAGCAGATCCTCGCTGGCCATGGTGATGTGGTGCGCGCGACGGGAGGTGTCGCAGCGGGAGGCCGAGCGGGAGCGGTGCCCGCCGAAGTTAGGGAGGGTGCGGGATCTGGGGAAGAAAAATATTTGAACCTTTTTGATTGGTAGTCGCAAATAAAAAGAAGTTTAAAATTTGAACCTTCTTCATTGGTGGACGCAAATAAAAATAAGATTAAAATTTGAACCTTCTTCATTGGTGGACGCAAATAAAAAGAAGTGTAAAATTTGAACCTTCTTCATTGGTGGACGCAATGAAAAAGAAAATCAACTATTGGGATCTTCTTCATAGCTAGTCGCAAAGAAAAAGAAAATTAACATTTTGACCTTCATTTTTAAAGGTAGATTCAGTCCATGACATTGAACAACTTTCCCCAAGAAACATATATCGAAATACAGCTGATCGGTCAACTTGTATGGGAGGCCAAAAAATGTTTTTCATTTTTCGCTATATGTTTCTTGGGGAAAGTTGTTCACTATCACGGACTGAATTCAGCCTTAAAATAGTATCAGTATATTTTTTAGACCTTATTTTAACTGTCAAGCCTGGGCAACATAAAGGTTATAAATGATTTTGGAAAATGGAACACCTGATGCAGAACTATAACGGTCCAGCTAAACTGTAAGAAATATCAAAATGACGCCTTAGCAAAAGTTGTTCAGCCTGATGAGCATTTTCCAGAGACAAAGTCCACGCGAACGAAGTCGCGGGCTTCGCCTAGTATATAATAAAGTGCTTACCTCAATAAAGGGTTATGCTGTACCCTCGGAGCGCTGGCGGTTGGCTCTCGCCTCTCTTCTCTCTGCAAACAAGAAATATTTATTTTATTGGTTCATCATCATCATCATCATCAGGTCTTTTTGTCTCCACTGCAGGAGCACGACCCTCTCTGTACTACCAGAGCCATATTGGCCAGAGCAGACAGATGACTTGGCCTACACTCTTCACGCTGTCCAGACGGGTTAGAGGTCGCATTGATGTTCATAAGTTTTGTTTGGCTTGTATTTCCTAAGTCGCCTTGTACGACATCCACGATAGGACTTAAAGTGATCCTATTCTATTTCACACGGCATTATCATCATCATCACCCTGTATTCCCGGTTGGGACCATCCATATATTACGTCACACATTAAGGGGGAGGGGTCATAAGGTTCGTCATGTCACAATTATTTAGTACCTTCGCTTGGTCGTCTTTTTACAAGCTTTTATTTAGTTTTACCCGATGACCTCCCGACCACCCGATAACTAAATCTTATACCTGTAAACGAGCAATTCTTGTATATTTATTTATATGTATATATATTTATAAATTTCTGTGATCTCGAAAACGGCTCTAACGATTTCGCAGAAAATTTGTATATAGGGGTTTTCGGGGGTAAACAATCGATCTAGATTAATATTATGTTTAGGAAAACGCGTGTTTTCGAGTTTTCATGCGTTTTTCTTTCCACGCAGAATATGGTCGCTAAATTCGTCGCGCCGACCGCCTTGTTTTTAGCTCAGCGGTAAAGGATACCGACCGCTAGAAAGAGTGTTATGGGTTCGAATCCCACTCGGTGACTTACTTTTGTTTTTTTTATGTTTAAATTTATATATAATTTTTTATTTCGCATTGTTTATAGACAAATTTAAAAAAATGTAGTTAATGTTTGAGATGTAACCGAGCAAAGCTCGGTTGCCCAGGTACTATGACTTAAAATGGAAAACAATAAATATAATTGAAGAACATTCAGCACTTTGTCACTCTTTTGCTGGTCGTAAGTGCTGCCATCTCTGTGTGCCTACCTGCAACTCTAGGTTTGCCTCCAATAGTTTCTATGGCGTTGGGTATCTGTTACGTTAGTAATTATATTATCTTTGACATAGGTCATTCCTTACGGATTCGGCGCAGTCGGATAAAAAATCTTATACCTTTAAACGAGCAATTCTTGTATATTTATTTATATATTTCTGTGATCTCGAAAACGGCTCTAACGATTTCGCTGAAAATTGGTATATGGGGGTTTTCGGGGGTAAACAATCGATCTAGATTAGTCTTATGTTTGGGAAAACGCGTATTTTCGATGTTTGAGATGTAAAGTCGCCCAGGTACTAAAAACATTAACAACAGAAAACACTGCATAATCAGCAGCACAGCCTGCTCCATAGACTTCATTTCGAACTAATTCACACAAAAACTATACAAAACAAAAACACTCCAAGGTCGACACAAGAAACCGTCGACTTCTAACGAAGTGAGTTATTCTAATATAAATCACCCGGTAGGCTGCACACTTTAGTTTGAAAATGCCAAATTTTTATTGTTCTTTTACTGTTATTTTAATTTCACTATACTATAGTATAGCCCGTGGTTCGATTTATTACGGGTATGTCCCTTCCACGTTGTATAATTGAAACCTCCTGTAACTAGATCTAACTAAGAATGACCGGGTTGAAACCCTCTACCAAACCTCCTCTAACCTAGAACCTTGAGGGGGGGGGGGGGGGTCAGCACCTAGATCCTTCCTCGGTACGCTGCAGTAAGGTATTTAGTATTTTAGTATTTATTTATGCCACAAACTTCTATCTAGTGTTACAGGATACTAACTCAACGATATTATATTTTATATATAACAAATACATATATAGATAAACATCCAAGACCCAGGACAATTTGAAAAAGGCCATTTACCAATTTGCCCTGACCGGGGATCGAACCCGGAGCCGGAACAACCGAATAGGTCCAAACGACCTGCAATGACGTTGAGCGTGTGAAGCGCACGCGTCAATCGAGCCTTCGAGACGAGGTCCGTCCATCAGGTGTACCTGTACTAAGTCAGTACTACTGACCTGGGGTTCATGTCTCCTCGGGCGCGGCGCCGGGGCGGCGGCCGAGCCGGAGCCCTGCGACGCGGTGTCCGCCGACGATGAGGACGACTCTGCAACAACACAACACACCATGTAGTAGAGGGGAGGGATGTGTTAATATACGCGATTACATCGCCAATACGGTACTTTAATCAATTATTTATATCAATAAGTAACATAATCCGAAGCCCAAAACAATATATTCTTTTATTTATATATTTATAAATTTCTGTGATCTCGAAACGGCTCTAACGATTTCGCTGAAAATTGGTATATGGGGGTTTTTGGGGGTAAACAATCGATCTAGATTAGTCTTATGTTTGGAAAAACGCGAGTTTTTGAGTTTTCATTCGTTTTTCTTTCCACGCAGAATATGGTCGCTAATTTCGTCGCACCGGCCGCCATCCGCTTAGCTCAGCGGTTAAGGATACTGACCGCTAGAAAGAGTGTTATGGGTTCGAATCCCACTGGGTGACTTACTTTTGTTTTTTTTTATGTTCAAGTTTATACATATATAATTTTTTATTTTGTACTGTTTTTAGACAATTTAAAAAAAATTGTTAGTGTTTGAGATGTAACCGACCGAGCCGAGCTCGGTCACCTAGGTACTAAAAATATAAACCAAAAACTTGTACATGTACAAGAAAATAGCCTATTTTAAACCAATTTAGAAGATTATTTTTTGAGCTCGGTGGCCCGGCTTGCTAGCATTTGCAAGTTAAGCGACATCGGGCGTGGTCCGCACTTGGATTGGTGAAAGTGGCTTATCAATTTCTTAAGCTCGAGGGCACGTAAAGCTACACGCATTTAAGATTACGACGGATTGATAACCTCCTTCTTTTTTGAAAGTCGGTAAAAAAATGATGATGATGTATCATACGGTACCTGATCTGTTGGAGTGATGTGGCGGTTGCTGTTTGAACGGAGACTCCCGCTCGCACTTCGGTTCCTGCTCCCTGTAACAATATAAATTCTGTCATCATCATGTCTTTTTGTCTCCACAGGAGCACGACCCTCTCTGTACTACCAGAGCCATACTTGGCCAGAGCAGCCAGAGGACTTGGCCTACACCCTCCTCGCTGGCCGGGTTGGAGAGGTCTCATTGATGTTTATAAGCTTTGTTTAGCTTGTGTTTCCTTTGTCGCCTTCTACGACATCCACGGGAGGACTTGGAATGGTGCTATTCTACTCTGCCGGAAACGACGCGGCACGAATTAGGCTGCGTTTCCACTGGAGCAGAGCAGAGCGGTCCACCAATCCAATCACAATGATTGAAATCTCCACTCCGCTGTTTCCATTGAAGCGGAGCGGAGATTTCGAGCATTGTGATTGGTCAATTCATGCACTGCTAAGCTCCTCTCCGCTCTGCTCCGCTTTAGTGGAAACGCAGCCTTATGTGTTTATCAAAAACTTAATAAATTTCTAGTACCCGATTGCGCCAGAAGGAGAGTTATCTTTGTCGAGTGTATGTATGTCTATTTCTTTGGCACGCTATGCGGCCTAAACGGCTTGATGGATTATAGCTTGAGAGGTGTAAGGTCTTGTCGGATGAGGTGCGGGGCGATCTGCGAGGCACCCCGCAGACTTCGACTGACTCTACATATTTCGACTGACTAGAGAATGGGAGGCCGGGAATGAACGCGGAATACAGATATTTTTGGTTTTTATTTTTATAAATTTAAAAGAAAAGTGATAGCTGTGATAAAAGGTAGCTTTGCCTGAACGCTGAATTTACCTATAATTATTTAGACGGATGGTATCTGGTTCAAAGAATTGCAAAGAGGAAACACAGCTAGCATGATGGGCACCTTTGAACCAGGTACTAGGTATCCGAGGCGGAATTTTTGATTCCTTCTATAATTAGTTTAGACATAATTTAGTTTTAATTTATACATAATTACTAGTAGTTCGCCACGAACTTAGACCTCGCTATTATTATATATTTTCTACTACCAAGCAAAGCAAGTCTCAGTCAGCTAGACTTCGCGAGTCACCCTAAACCCTTTTAAGTATAACGTATGAAAAAGTTGTCCAGACAAAAAAGTTCTTCAAATAAAAAAATTGCGTTTTTATAATGGCAACCAAAAAGTCTAATGACATTTTTAAAAATATTTAGAAATGGCGGATGTATGACAGTTTTAAAATTTTAAACCCCCATATTTCCGCCATTTTGAAAAATTTCGAAAAACTGGCTCGACAAAAAAATTCTATTTAGTTTCTGAACCTGCTTACAAAATTTCATGAGAATCGGTTAAGAAATGCGACCTGTAGGCGAGAACAGCCAGACAGACAGACAGACAGACAGACAGACAGACAGACGGACAAAAGAATTTTTGGCTAATCTCGAAACTGAGACGCTTCGCTCGCTTCGCTTGCTCGGTCAATTATAGTTTAATCTTATGTATATGTCGCAGTTGGATTGTATAATCCGCTGTTGATCAAAAACTCTAGCTGTTTGGCATAACAGCTCGGTTTTGTAATACAGCTGAATTTTTTTCAGCTAGATCATCCAATGTTTTACGTTTAACAAACTAGCTCACGTAAGATTGTAGATCGATTAGTTCGGAATTCTGCCACTTGTGGCTTGTGAAGTGTCAGTGTCATAACAACAAATATGGCCTCCCATTAAGTACATTCTTCGCCGCGTTCCGGGACTAAGCTGTTTTTATCGAGAGACATCGGGGGCAACGTTTGTGATTTCGGACTGCAAAAGACAGAAAATAATAAAGCAGACCTTTAGCTTGGTTCACATATTGTTATTTCGACGCCCGCCTTTCGGCGAGATGGAAAATTCACGTGGATCGCTCCGCCATTGAGTTGTCGGGTTTATACAAAATTTCAATATCCAATTGCATCGAGCTGATTATAATTTTTTATTGGTGTTTTAAGATGTTGGAGACTAAATTATTTAGTAAGGAGTTAAATTGAGGTTTTATTTCCATCCCACGACTAATATAAAGTACAACTGTTGTCCCCTCATCTGTATTATTTTGTTTCGTAACACAGTTTTATTATTTAATAATGGTAACACAGTTTTATTATTCTATAATGGTAACCCCATATGTCATGTCAACGCTAGCTGTTTTGTTAAACGTAATTACGTTACTTATTGACAATCGAGCTGAACTATTTTCAGCTGTTTCACAAAACCGAGCTGTAATGCCAAACAGCTAGAGTTTTTGAATAACAACAGATTATACAATTTAACTGCGACATATATTTATAGTTTAATATACTTTAATTAAGTATATATTGATTTGTAAAATCTTTTGTATATTTTTCATTTTTTATCATGAATAAAGTTACGACGGACAAATGACACAGAGTAACATCTACACATCCAATTAAATTGCAATTGATTCGACTGACACACATAGATAACACCAAATTGATAGATAAATGCTTGTTTTATACATCAATAGTTGTTCAGCACCTACTACTAGTGTGTAGGTACCTACTAGTGTCAAATAGGTGAGTAGGTTAGATTAGGTTAAATAGCTTAGTAGGCTACATAGATTCCTGTTTGTTTTTCGCGAATAAGGGACCATCCATTAATTACGTTCGAAATTTCATGACTTTTGGACTCCCTCGTCCTTGTTACAGTTGGTCACAATTTTGAGACCCCACTACCTAGAGTGACGACACATATACCGAATTTTTATTTAATAAAAAAAAACAAGCGAGCTGAGCGCTACTGAGTATTTCACTGATGTAGCTGGAATGATATTTTAAAGTTTATTTATAGTTAACATTTTGTGTTTTATGCTTAGATAGATTTTGTATTGTGACGTCACGAATTTTATCACCACTCCCACCCACCCCTTGTCACACAATGCCACACTTCATTGACCCCCTTCCTTCCCCTTAATATGTGACGTAATTTATGAATGGCTCCTACTTGGTCAACACCGGTGTCTGATTTTTCAGGCTGCCTAAAGGCATACAATGATGACAGCCGGGACCAACGGCTTATACGTGCCTTCCAAAGCACGAAGGAGCTCGAGAAATTTATAAACCACTTTTCACCCCATCCAAAAGCGGACCACGCCCGGCGCCGCTTTACATTCAAAGCCGTTTCCTATCACGCTAAAAGCTGCCTATAGGCATCTGACATAGCTTTAAAACTGCCACATAATTAAGAACTGGGTTAACGTGCCTTCTGAAGCACATACATACATAATATCACGCCTATTTACCACGGGAGTAGGCAGAGAATATGCACCACTTGCTACGATCCTGACAAACCTATATCGCTTCATCTACACTCATCAATCTCTTCATACATGCCCTTCGGTTACGGGTACTTTTAACCTCTCCTTTTCTTAGAACGTGTGCGATTTGAGGCCGACCCTTTCCTACTGTTCCTTCCACATATACATATTGTATGTCATATAAATATTTTTTGTCAATCTCTTTTCATCCATCCTTTCTGCATGCGACACGTTAAGACGGTTTGGGCATGCTGCATGCCCAAACCAAAAGATACATATATTCCTGTTTGTTTTTCGCGAATAAGGGACCATCCATTAATTACGGTATACAAATTTCATGACTCTTTGACTACTCCGTCCTTGTCACCGTTGGTCACAATTTTGAGACCCCACCACCTAGAGTGACGTCACAGATACCGAATTTTTATTTAATACTAGCAGTCCATCCCGGCTTCGCCCGTGGTACATACATAGCCTATGTCACTCAGGGATAACATACCTATCCAACAGTGAAAGAATTTTTAAAATCGATCCAGTAGTTTCGGAGCCTATTCAATACAATCAAACAAATAAACAAACAAATCTTTCCTCTTTATAATATTAGTGTAGATTAATTAATTAATAACGATTTGACACGTTAAGATGGTTTGGGCATGCAGCATGCCCAAACCATCTTAACATCCCTTTTTAGGGTTCCGTAGCCAAACGGCAAAAACGGAACCCTTATAGATTCGTCATGTCTGTCTGTCTGTCCGTCCGTATGTCACAGCCACTTTTTTCAGAAACTATTAGACCTATACTGTTAAAACTTGGTAAGTAGATGTATTATGTGAACCGAATTAAGGTTTAGACACAAAAATAGAAAAAAAACAATAAATTTTGGGGGTTCCCCATACTTAGAACTGAAACTCAAAATTTTTTTCATCAAACCCATACGTGTGGGGTATCTATGGATAGGTCTTCAAAAATGATATTGAGGTTTCTATTATCATTTTTTTCTAAACCGAATACTTTGCGCAGGAGACACTTCCAAAGTGGAAAAAAGTGTGTGTCCCCCCCCCCCCCGTAACTTCTAAAATAAGGGAATTATAAAACTAAAAAAAATACATGATGTTCATTACCATAAAAACTACCAGCGAAAATTGGTTTGAACGATATCTAGTAAATAGTTTTTTTTTAATACTTCATAAATCATAAACGGCAATTTACCTTTCATTCAATCAACTCAAATATAAAAATTTAAAAAATATATACTACAAGACTTTTATATTATGTTATTTGCTACTACGGAACCCTTCATGAACGAGTCCGACTCGCACTTGGCCGCTTATTCTATTTTTGTCACATCGTCCTCTTTTACTTACTCCACGCCGCTCCCTTCCGAAGCACAGCAGAGGCACATCCACCCAAGTTCAGCCCGCACTCAATTGCACTTTACATACCATGTCACAATGCGATAAAGAGCCGTAATAATTTGTCATTCCCCTTCAAATGAATTAACATAAGGAATCGCATGTCTTGCCTATTGATTTTTGACATTTTTAAGCTGTTAGAAAATGCTTATTTGAATATTTTTCGTGGGGTCGACGCTCGAAGGTCCGTACTAAATGATTGAGCTTACGTTTATTTATTTATTTAATCTTTATTTTTCATCAAATACAAATTGTTCAGAACAAATGCTAACTTAACGGTAAAAGCGTTGTCTACCAGTCAACCAACCCAAAATGGATATGATCAATGACATTATTTTGTCACGTTTTATTAGGGTTCCGTAGCCTTATAGATTCGTCATGTCTGTCTGTCTGTCTGTCCGTCCGTATGTCACAGCCACTTTTTTCCGAAACTATAAGACCTATACTGTTGAAACTTGGTAAGTAGATGTATTGTGTGAACCGCATTAAGGTTTTGACACAAAAATTGAAAAAAACAGTAAATTTTGGGGGTTCCCCTTCCCCATACTTAGAACTAAAACTCAAAAATTTATTTTTCATCAAACCCATACGTGTGGGGTATCTATGGATAGGTCTTCAAAAATGATATTGAGGTTTCATAATTTTTTTCTAAACTGAATACTTTGCGCGGGAGACACTTCCAAAGTGGAAAAATGTGTCCCCCCCCCCCCTGTAACTTCTAAAATAAGAGAACGATAAAACTAAAAAAAATATATGATGTTCATTACCATGCAAACTTCCAGCGAAAATTGGTTTGAATGAGATCTAGTCAGTAGTTTTTTTTATACACGTCATAAATCATAAACCGCAAATTACCTTTCATTCAATTAATTCAAGTAGAAAATAAGCGGCCAAGTGCGAGTCGGACTCGCCGATGAAGGGTTCCGTAGTAGCAAATAACATAATATAAAAGACTTGTAGCATTTTTTTTTATTTTAATTAAAAAAAAACTACTTACTAGATCTTGTTCAAACCAATTTTCGCTGGTAGTTTTCGTGGTAATGATCATCATATATTTTTTTTAGTTTTATCATTCTCTTATTTTAGAAGTTACGGGGGGGGGGGGACACACTGTTTTCCACTTTGGAAGTGCCTCTCGCGCAAAGTATTCGGTTTATATATATCGGGTATACCTTAATGCGGTTCACATAATACATCTACTTACCAAGTTTCAACAGTATAGGTCTTATAGTTTCGGAAAAAAGTGGCTGTGACATACGGACGGACAGACAGACAGACATGACGAATCTATAAGGGTTCCGTTTTTGCCATTTGGCTACGGAACCCTAAAAAATAACATACTACAAGACTTATAATGTGTTACTTGCTGCTACGGAACCCTTAATGGGCGAGTCCGACTCGCACTTGGCCGCTTTTATTATATCAACAGTAGTACCAAATAAATTTATTTTTGACCCATGAAACTTCCTTATATGTATATTCATTCATTTCAGCCGCATAACATCTACTGCTGGACATAGGCCTCACCCAAGGATTTCCTAAATGACCGATCTAGAGCAAGCCAGCGCTTTCCAGCGACCCTGGTCAGGTCATCTGACCTCCTAGTAATTGGGTGTCCCTTGGTCTCCATTCGAGAACCTTTTTGCTCCATCTTCCAACGGTAAGTAATCTTCCATCATCATTATCAGGTCTTTATGTCTCCAGTGCAGGAGCACGACCCTCTCTGCACTACCAGAGCCATACTTGGCCAAAGCTGACAGAGGACTTGGCCTACACTCTCGACGCTGTCCAGACGGGTTGGAGAGGTCACATTGATGTTTATAAGCTTTGTTTAGCTTGTATTTCCTAAGTCGTCTTCTACGACATCCACGGGAGGACTTGGAGTGGTCCAATTCTACTCTGCAGGAAACCACACGACATAAAGTAATCTATAGGTAGATCCTATAGCATGTAACTTTGACTATGCAAAGTCAAACTTGAATCTATTAACTTATCTTTAGAAGGGTCATAGCCTAGGGTTAAATGTCAAGGGGGTGTTGCAGTATTATGCAGGGTCACTTAGCAAATGGGCGAGAAGATGGAAAAGGAATCAAAATAGTCATGTGTTGCTAGTCGCGTCGCCTATTATCATGATTCGCATTTTCGCCCAGTCCCTCCATCGGCTTTTACGATCGGCGCGGGTAAAGATGCAGCTGATACATTCTGAGTATTTAGGGATCCATACCCAACGGGACCCTATTACTATGTAATACTATTATTAATTCTGTGCTATTACTATGACTCCGCTGTCCGTCTCCAGGCTGTATCTCATGAATTGTGACAGTTAAAATTTTTACAAATGATGCATGTCTGTTGCCGTCGTTATAACAACAAATACTAAAAACAGGATTAAATAAATATTTAAGTGGGCCTTTTTATAGTACGGAACCCTTCGTGCGCGAGTCGTACACGCACTTGTCCGGTTATTTTCTATCCACACAGACCAACGTATACCGCTATATGGTTTTTTGGGGAAAGTAGTTCAGTATCATGTATTGAATTTACTTTTACAATAATTTCAGTACATTTTGTTACATACATGCTGTTTATTTTTTGTGGTTTAACATTGTAGGTATGTCTGTCTGTATGTAAGTCTGTGACTCAGTACCTAGTCAGTAAGTAGGTAGATATAAGTAGTTACAATTGAGTGCGGTAGGTAGCTGACTAAAGCCAAGGTCGAAATAATGTACAGTACACCACCTACGTTTAAATGTTCAATCAAGGTACGTATTCTCAATCATCATCATCATCACCATGTCAGTCCTTCTTCCGCCCACTGCTGAGCATAGGCCTCTCTTCGTCTAGGCCACCAATATAATGTATTCTCAAATTTTTTTTGAAGTGAAAACTTCTTTAGCGGCGTTGTGCACTTTTTTTGGAATGGGTAAAAAATGTTAAACTCGCGTCAGGACACGTGACCTGATCGAAAATTCGTAAGACGGATGGAGAGTAGACAGCTGGCGCGGCGTAGGAGAGGGAGTATTCCGCTCTCTTTCTACGGCGCGGCGAAAATGTATGCCTGCGCCTGCTGTTTCGTTTAGGCGGCGCAGGGCGCTTGCGCGAATGTTCGTGTGTGTTTATGTTACAGCGTGCTACGCGCATCCATGGATGGTGACAGCTGATGGCTCGACCGTCTGTGTAGTGGCCATACTGCTGTGTTTTCACTTCTGCCGGCACTCCCAGAGTGCAACCCGTCGTTTTTTTTTAACTAAAAAGCTACTTCTTCCCTAAACTACACAACCGATTTTGATAAAGTTTCTATGGGGCCACATGACAAGTATCTATCAAATAGGTTATGCAGAAGTGGCATTTTGAAACGCGAGTCACTAAACGAATGGTTTTTTTTCATACAAAAAGCAGTTTATTTAGCACTCCGCATTTCAAAAATGCCACCAATGGTGTGTGTGAATGCCTATAGCCTCATTTCTCGTCCCATAAATCGGGTTTACCTCCATTAATGGTGTGTTAATGTCAATGAGATATTTAACCTTCAGGAATAATGTGTGATACATACATACTATCACGTTTTTATCCCTAATGGGGCAGACAGAGCATTTGATGTGTGATATCTTGACCTAATATTTAGAGTTGTGCGGCTAGAGGTTAGAATACTCCATCTCTTTTTTTTTTAAATATACATAGGGACAAATTACACTGATTGAGTTAGCCCCAAAGTAAGTTCGTACTTGTGTTACGGAATACTAACTCAACGATACTATATTTGATAACAAATACATATATAGATAAACATCCAAGACCCAGGACAATTTGAAAAAGGCCATTTTCCAACTTGCCCTGACCGGGAATCGAACCCGGGACCTCTGGGTGGCGGACTAGCATGGTGACCACTACGCCACGGAGGTCGTCAAAAAAAAATAAAATGCCAGGCAATAGTCCAGACCAGATAGCAATCAAAATAACAACTGCCGACAAACTGCTGTGCAGTTTGGCAGACTTTGTATAATGGACTTGTACTGTTTTTATAAATGAATAAACGTTATAAAAAAAAAACTTAATGAACTAGCTGTGCCTGTGGGCTTCGCTCCTCGTGGGAATTTTGAGATAAAAACTATCCTTTGTTCTTCCCTGTCTATCAAACTATATCCATATCAAATTTCATATAAATAGGTTCAGTGGTTGAAACGTAAAGTGTAACAAACAAACAAACAAACAAAATATTAGTGGGACAGGATTCGGTAGGGAGAGGGAGTTGACATACAGAGCCGACCCCAAATAGGGATAAGGCGAGGAAGATGATGATGATGAGGATTGGGTAGATGATGAGGGAAAAGAAATTATTCAGTAAAGTTTATAAAATAAAATGTAACAAAATAGTGTCACTTTACATTGATCAAATCCATTTTCAACATGGTTTCAGATTTTTTTAATGCAGATGTTTTTGTTTTATGTTCTGTATTTTTTTGTTGTTCTATACATATATGCTCCAAACAAAGATTTTTCTATTTCTAACTAATTTAGGTAGTAAACTGTTTGGCAATTTGTTGCCGATTTAAAAATGGTCTGTCTTCAACATCCTTGTGTGACTATTATCATGCAATATGTATGTGCACTGGGGAAAATATATATTATTCTATTTAGTCTGTCAACTATTCAAAAATAATGTTTTATTTTCATTTCCTTTAGATTCATGGGTCTTTTCACCTCCGTCCTTTGAGAGGCTTGCGTGGGAATACAGATCCTACAAGTAGAGGCTCTTTGGAGAAGTTGAAATTATGTGGTGCTCCTACCAAAACCCATTATATTTTTATATATTATATATTTTTATTTTATTATTAGAAATCAAGAAAACTGGGTTAGATGGGCCAACTCACTGACTTACTGACTTAATACAGGTTGGAGTGCAGGGTGAGACAGGAGGGAATAATAAATATATACGGATAAATCAAAAAGATTGAGCTTCTTCTTCTTATCGAGTGTGTTAGTGACTAACACTAGTGTCAGAGTTTTTAAACCGCCTTAAAGGCCTGTTTGGTGGTTGGTGGTTGGTTGTGGTTGGTTTTAGGTAACGACCAATGTCAAAGACAGTGACCGGGACCGACGGCTTAACGTGCCCTCTGAAGCACGGATCATCTTACTTATCAGACAATCAGGTGATCAGCCTGCAATGTCCTAATCAAACCAGGGCAACAACACAAAGTCGTTGCACCCGCCGGGAATCGAACCCGCGACCTCCGGGTATGAGCCGAACGCTCTAACCACTACACCACGGAGGCAATTTTGAAGATTGAGCTAGCCCGAAAGTAAGTGACTTGTGTTATGGGATACTAACTCTACAATACTATATTTTATAACAAATACATGTGTAGATAAACATCCAAGACCCAGGTCAATCTGAAAAAGATAATTTTTACTTCTTGACCTGACTGACAATCGAACCCGAGACCTCTGGAGTGGCAGCCTGGCATGGTGACAACTACGCCACAGAGGTGGTCAAATGGAGTGAATGGAGACATAAAGCTGGAAACCAGAAATTACAGCTCAAGATGCAACTGGAAATACACTGACATGAGAGATGTGATGTTCCCGGGAATTTTGGAAACTTATAATTGTACAGGCTTTTAGTCACATTCGTGGATGAAGACCTCCGGATGAGGTCGAAACATGTCGGCAGTAGCTGACTCTATACGTGAGTAGCCCGTTAACTCATTCTAATGTCTGTGTCTCACGTTAGTTTTAATAAAAAAAATATTGAAAACATCCAGCTAGAAATGGAAATATTTGGGAATATTTCTGTAAATGTACAATGGGAATATTCCTGTAAATTTGGAATATTTCCATCGGCACATACTAGTCTTGAGATACCTGACTGTACCAGTAGCTAGTCTACAGTAAAATACATTTTGTTCCCAAGGGAGTCATATAGGAAAGCCAGTATATGTAGGTATAAACATTATGTTAATGTTTACACTTTAATATGCAAAGTAATAATTTTTACCTGTAATACTAATCTGACGGATTACGGTTCAAAATTATTTGGCAGCATGTAATCAGAAAGAGATATACTGTTATTGATGTTGCTTACAAAACCATAGCAAATAAGTATTGATTAAATAGTATCACTTTTAAATTATATCTAAAACACGCAATAGTAACACGAAGTAAAGAATTTTAAAACGATCATTTCTGTCTTACATTCCAATAAGATTCTATTTAGAAAAATATCAAAACCATACCGAAAAAAAATTACAAAATTAAAAGACATTAAGGCAAGAAAGAGACGCGAACAGTTATCCGACTTGATTAAAATACACTACGTCATGATGCGGCAACCCGTTGTTGCGTCACTACATATCGTGGTCGGGTTATAAAATCGCGAGACAGCCATACATCTCGGTAACCCACCCACCTACAATCGATTTTCAACTATTCACAAGCTGAATTCTCCCATTATAATCTGCTCTAAAACTTGTAAAATACACGGGACAACTCTCTCCGGTCACACCTACAACAAAATCAAGATAATAAGAAAAACTCACCAAGAAAAATTATAAATGTCGACTCGGTTGACAGGGAATAAATTTAGATTCGCTCAAAACTCACAGAAAAAACACTGAACAAGCGGACTTTCACACTTTATATAATTGTTAAAAGTTAAAGAACGCGAAATCGACGTCAAAGACCGCATAGCGCCACATATTTTTTATGTTTTCACGAAGTTATAAGCGGAGAACTGAAGCATCGATCGCGCAGCCATGACAGGTATTTTTTACTGAGTGAAGTTAGCGCTGCTCGCTCAGCTGACGGACGAGTTTTTTTTTCGGATTGGCGAAGTGAAGTTGCTGCGGTTTCGCGAGGTCGACAACCTTTGCAATATAAATAAAGAAATGAATTTTGTACATAATTTATTTGTTTGTAACAATTAATGCGACATAATTTTGTAAGTTTCCTTGGCATTTATCAATATATTTAAAAAAATTACCTTCTTATCTAATAGACTTAGCCACATTTTTCATTAAGATATTTTTACAGAGAAACTACATAATATTCTAGGCTCGGAAACTTTGCCTTTAGATATTCAGTGACCTAGAAAATCAGGCAGACAAGGTATGACAGTGAGAAACTATTTATAGAATCTGGATCTACTGTAGGAATAGGTACTATCGGTTCAGTATACATATAAGGGTGCTACAGAAATAAGAAAAGTATTTTAATATATGCATTGTGCATACCAAACGAATATATTATTTCCAGCTGCGCCTGAAGTAGTCTGTCTTAAATAGTCTTAATCCAGGATCCTGCATGCGAAATTGTATCAAAATTGGTCCAGCCGTTTGTGCGTGAAGAAGTAACAAACGTACACACTCACCACACTCACTCACAAACTTGCCTTTATAATATAATTGTAAAGTGTCATGTGATTTTTAATTCCAACGCCATCTATGTTTTAAAAACGGAATTTAATAGTTTTGCTATTTGCTACTAGATGGTATTGTAGAGTTACTTCCGTTGTAGACATATTTAAAAATCAGACATCCTATAAAGTGTCTGGTTGTTTTATTTTATTACTAGCTGGTGCCCGCGACTTCGTCTGCGCAGGATTAGCACACAATATCTTTATAAATTGTAGCCTATGTGTTATTCTGATGTATAGGCTATGTTATTGTAAAGTTTCATTAAAATCCATTCAGTAGTTTTTACGTGAAAGAGTAACAAACATACATGCATCCATACTTACAAACTTTCGCGTTTATAATATTAGTAGGATGTTACTCGATAATAGATGGCGCTAGTATACTATTTATTCGTTTTGAAAGTTTGGCGATTTTTGCGAATTAAAAGATAATTATAATACGAATATCGATTGTAACTTACCATGGTATCGAGTGAGCCCAGTCCAACTGGACCCGTCGAGGGGCGACCAAAGACATCTTGCTCCTAAAAACCTATTTTTTTCGTTTATCGCTATCTAACGCATATGTTTCTTGCACCCATTTATGTTTGATAATTTTGGTTTTCCTCTGGACTAAACTTCTGTGTTGTCTTTTAGTGTTGTAACCTGAAACAAGAGAAAGTTTTTTTTTATTATATTCATAAAAAAGTACGATAACATACATTAATTGACTCTTCACATTTAAAAGCTAAGGTGCTATTTTTCAAACGCGGAGTCACTAAACGGACGGTTTTTTGTATGGAAAAACCATTCGTTTAGGTGACTTCTCGTTTCAAAAATGGCACTTCTGGGCTCTTGTCGGTGGAGTGCTTTCAATGTCTCTCTTTCTTACGCTAAGTTCTTAATCTCCTTATGTGATTACACGTTTAATTTTTCTTTTATCTTTTATTAATTGACTCGAGTAACCCAAAATACGGTAAGTATGTGGGAACTCCACTTGTCCCGGCCCAGTAAAGGTGTAATCATCATCATTTCAGCCGCATAACGTCCACTGCTGGACATAATCCTCTTCCAAAGATTTCCAAAATGACCGATCTAGAGTGTAAAGGTGTGTCCATATAAAATTTCTTAAGGTCGTACAGCAAGAGACTAATAAAAGTAGACAATAAATTTATTTATTTTACAATAGAAATGATAAAGGACATTATCCGTCTTATTATAAAACGCAGACTATCTTTGTTACTAGGTTTAAACCATTATCCGACCAAATTAAGTTGACATCTTGTAATATGCCACTGTCTCATCTGAAAATTTCAACTTGATTTGGAAGTATTAAGATGTTATTGGTATCAGAACTAATCAGAAGTGAAAGAGGAATGAGTTAAATTAAAATGATGAAGAAGGTATGTATCTGGAATTTTAAGATGATGAAATGATAGAAAGAAGGTGGGCAAGACTATAAAATTCAGTTGTAGCACAGAGTAATAATATACTACGTACAAGTTGTAGTCTACTTTGAATTTTCTTTGATCGTGTTACAAACTTTGAAATCATGAAATGGAGCAGACTATAATCTACGGTAGGTATAAAGTATTTGGGAGATATACCCATGCTGCAACTTCTTTCCCTTAATCGGCTATTACGATCTAAGTTTTTACTTAGATCGTAATAGAAGAAGTTGCTCTTTTTAGAGAAACAGGCTTTTTATGTTTGCGAAATCCAATCAGAGATTCCGGGTTCGAACCCCGGTCAGGGCAAGTTGGAAAGTGGCCTTTATTAAATTGTCCTGGGTCTTGGATGTTTATCTATTTATATATTTGTTATAAAATATAGTATCGCTGAGTTAGTATCTAAAAACAAGTCACGAACTTACTTTGGGGCTAGCTCAATTTTTGTAATTTGTCCGTATATATTATTTATTTTATGAATACCAGTAATTTCGAGTTATAAAGGAAACGAGACCCAAGTGTACCTATCTTTGTATTTGCTATAAAATGTAGTACCGTTGAGTTAGTATCCATAACACAAGTCTCGAACTTCAAAGCTCAATCTGTGTAATTTGTTCCTATATATTTCTGAAAACCAGTAATTTTGAGTTATAAAGGAAACTAGTTCCAAGTCTTTCCAAGTGTATTTGGGACGCCTTGTAAATATTTGGGACGGTCTATTTTCTGTGTCCAGGTGACTCCCACGCAGCCAAAACATTAACAAAGAAATATTAATAGGTTGGACTAATCGTTGCGGAGAACTGAAGAATTATATGTTTATGTTTAACCATCTTTTTAAAAAGGAAGTTCTTTGAATGGTGCGCGATATGAAGCGAAAATGCTAGCTTCAATACAAACGGGTACTAAATTCAGTATTCTGTACATTTAGCATATTCATTGTTATCTAGATAAAAGAGATGTGGAAAAAATTTTTTTTTTGGCTCTATAGACAGATTATTAAAAAATAGGGAGTGCCTCCGCTGCCAACGCTGGTTGCTGAATTGGCTGCCGGCGCTGGTATAACACGGTCTGTGTCTATGTTAATTTCGCTCTTAGCTTGAGTCGCTCGTGTTTTGGTCACAGGAAACCTAACGAACCTAACCTACACTTCACGGCAAATGTTGAGTGCTGGCGGCGGCAGCCGGTGTTTTATATCTCGGCTGCCGGTAGTATTAAACGCCGGTTCCCAAAAGTGATATTTTTAGGGGCATGCGCCGGCCACGGAGACACTCTCTTGAAAATATTTATCTTTTCTTATCTTTCATTATCAAATAATGTTGATGAAAATATTTATTGCATTTCATATATGTCATATTTAATTAATTAGAGTACTGCATTTTTGAAATAACAGGGGAGTAACACAGGCCTGCCCATATGTCTGTTTGCTTTGTTTTCTCTGTGTAAAAGCGTATAGATTTATGTAAAATTTCTATCTATTTCTTCGTAGGTACGTAGGTCAGGTACCGAGTTATTTATACTAGTTCACAACAAACGTTATTGTTGGCAAGAGAAGTCGTCCTAAAATAATAGTTCTTTTTCACAAACAAAAGAGAAATAACATTTAACAATGGTTTAAAATAGCATTTTACGTTCTAATGAACCTATTTAAAATTCCGTCCCTGTAGTAATGATGAGAGAAATGTCACATGAGAGTAAAATATTGCTAATCAAAACGAACAGGCGTTTTGAATGTAAATCATTAGGAATTGTAGGATAGTAATAAATAGGCAAGTCAACGAACGCCACGGATAGTATTATAAGCCCATTGGCCTAGATTTGTTTGACAATAAATATTTGGACTAACTTATTGCTTCAAAAAAGTATTAAAAATACCGAGGACAATTTGAAAGCTTTAGCAAATGTCAGGCTTCATTTAAAACCCCTCTTAATCATATAACAAACAAACCTACACATAAGTTATTAGAACGCTACTAGGGAGCATTGTCTTTTTACAAGCTTTTACTTAGTTTCACCAGTTGTATTTGTACCTGTAATCAAATCTTGCAAGTTAAATTTGACCCACTTCCCGGTTTCCGATTGAGCTGAAATGCACCCAAATGCAACATTATGATGACATACAGTAGATCTGATGATGGAGCCGGAAAGTGGCAATAGCAACCTTATCGAGTTTGGGCTTGTTTGAATCGTCTTGAAAAGCACTTCAAACTTTTAAGTTCTCTGTTTTAGATAAAAGCTTGTTTTAAAAATATTTATGACTAGCTGTGCCCGCGGGCTTCGCTCCCCGTGAGAATTTCAGGATAAATAGACGATAAATAGACCCTATGTCCTTCCCCGAGTCTCAAACTATATCCATACCACATTTTATCCATATCGGTTCAGTAATTGAAGCGTGAAGAGGTAACAAACAAACAAAAAAACAAATATACAAACTCACTTTCGCATTTATAATATTAGTAGGAGAGTAGGATAGTTACTTGTTTCTGTTAATTGCTTAAAATGTCTTTACTCACAAAATTACTAATTTACTATTATAAATTAAAACTATTACTAAAATAAAAAAAATCGTTCCCAAGTTGTTGACAACAGACAGAGTCTTCAAGAGGCTGGCGGCATTTCCGCGTTGTATGGCAGGCAAGGCTACACCTTTGGCCGAAATGCGCACCAGCTCTTGAGTCCCCAAACACTAAATTACTTTTATAAGAAAGCAGGTTCTGTCTAAGTCTAAGGGTAGTAATCTAGGTCTTACATTCTTCCGTTTTGATTTTGAAACTGATTTTAGAAACAGCTAGATGCATAGGATAGTCTGTGTCTTATATGTCACTAGATCAACATAAAAATAGATACCTAGGTACTTAAAATCAGATAGAAATCATCAAATGAGGTACATATTGTGAAACGAGACACGAATATTTTCTAAACTGTGTCAAATGCATCGTAAATTCGGCGTGGAATTTCAGATGGCGATTTAACTTTTAAACAGCAAGAATCCAGACGGAATGATATTAAATTAAAACTACCTCTATCGTTTTATTCATATCCATATTCAGTACCTGGGCGACCGAGCTTTGCTCGGTTACATCTCAAACAGTACCTGAACGACCGAGCTTTGCTCGGTTACATCTCAAACATCAACAATTTTTTTTTAAAATTGTCTAATAACAATGCAAAATAAAAAAAAATATATAAACTTAAACATAAAATAAAAAAAAAGTAAGTCACCGAGTGGGATTCGAACTCGTTACACTCTTTCTAGCGGTCGCTATCCTTAACCTCTGAGCTAAATCAAGGCGGTTGCGGCGCGACGAAATTAGCGACCATATTCTGCGTGGAAAGAAAACTCGAAAACACGCATTTTCCCAAACATAAAACTAATCTAGATCGATTATTTACCCCCGAAAACCCCCATATACAAATTTTCAGCGAAATCGTTAGAGCCGTTTTTGAGATCACAGAAATTTATAAATAAATATATATATATACATACATACATACAAGAATTGCTCGTTTAAAGGTATAAGATTAACGACAATTTTTTAAACTTATCTAAAACAATACAAAATAAAAAATTATACATAAACTTGAATATAAAAAAACAAAAGTAAGTCACCGAGTGGGATTCGAACCCGTAACACTCTTTCTAGCGGTCCGCATCCTTAACCGCCGAGCCAAATGAATAGCGGCCGGCGCGAAGAAATTAGCGACCATATTCTGCGTGGAAAGAAAAACGCATTAAGACTCGAAAACACGCGTTTTCCCATACATAAGACTAATCTAGATCGATTGTTTACCCCCGAAAACCCCCATATACCAATTTTCTGCGAAATCGTTAGAGCCGTTTTCGAGATCACAGAAATTTATATACATATATAAATAAATAAATATATATACAAGAATTGCTCGTTTAAAGGTATAAGATTTGTTCACATAAAAATTGTAACAAGTATACGTTCACATTGTATTACATTGTCAAGAAAGGTGTTATTGTTATACTTTAACTTGCAAGATTTGATTACAGACAGACAACAGGTAAAACTAAATGAAAGGTTGTAAAAAAGTAATTATTTAAAAATAAAACAGGATTGTATCTAAAGATACTCCTAAGACGAGTCAAACGAGCCCAACTTGATGGAATTACGTACTACTAACTTACTACCAGGTTTCTATGGCCATCCTCCGGCTCCATCATCAGATCAGCTCCATGTCATAATATTGCATTGTCACGCGATATACGTATGCGTGCAAAGTTTCAGCTCAATCGGAAACCGGGGAGTGAGTCAAATATAACTTGCAAGATTTGATTACAGACAGACAGACAACGGGACAGGTGAAACTAAATAATATTTTTTCTTTAAAAGCTTGTAAAAACACAATGTGTTTAGACATTTAGTCGTATCTTTTATTTATTTATTTATTTTATTTTGGAAGATTATCGACATTTAACAATTTATGTAGATACAATCTATAAAACAAGAAGTCATTTACAAATTTTCACTTATAGTATTATAATAAGCAATAATAGAACCGAAAAGTTAGCAACAATATGACGACTAAGATATATGGTAAACACGCTAGATACATCGGTAACTACTACAACTAAATGTTGATTATTTTACAATAATTTTGTTACTAAGTAAAGAGAGTGAAGCTGAGAAAATACACATTTTATCAGAAATTAATCAAATAATAAGGTGCACTAAACTTGTTCAATTGTTTCTTACGGAATTTACAGAAAGAGATGGACATTTCTAGACATTAGCGTAGTAGGTACCTGACCTTATTCAGCAAGGTGAATAAACGAAAGTTGAACGCACTATCCCATGTGCATCTGTAAAAATATTCCTCTATTTATAAAGAACAAATGGTTGTCGTGTCTGTCCGTCATTTTGAATTCATTTGATCGAAATATCGCGCGAGTTCAAAGATGTCATAGTGCGAGATTTATTTAATGCTAGGCGTCGTTCATTAATTACGTGTTGGTTTATATATAGGTACCTATGTAAATATGTAAAAAGATATGTACATATGTAAAATCTTACATGCTGGTCTGGGAGAAAAGAATAAAATTATGCAGGTAGGTATGTATATGTTTTACTTACTTTTTTCATGACTGCATTTAATTTTTCTTGTCTAGTTTTTGTACTTATCTTATACCTTTAAACGAGCAATTCTTGTATGTATATATATATATTTATTTATAAATTTCTGTGATCTCGAAAACGGCTCTAACGATTTCGCTGAAAATTTGTATATGAGGGTTTTCGGGGGTAAACAATCGATCTAGATTAGTTTTATGTTTGGGAAAACGCGTGTTTTCGAGTTTTCATGCGTTTTTCTTTCCACGCAAAATATGGTCGCTAATTTCGTCGCGCTGCGACCACCTTGATTTAGCTCAGTGGTTAAGGATAGCGAACGCTAGAAAGAGTGTTACGGGATCGAATCCCAGTCGGTGACTTACTTTTGTTTTTTTTTATGTTTAAGTTTATATTTTATTTTTATTTTGCATTGTTTTTAGACAAGTTTAAAAAAAAATATTATTGTTTGAGATGTAACCGAGCAAAGCTCAGGTACTGTGTGTAATAGCAGCTAATGAATTTATCTATCTAACTAAAAACGTGCCGCTGCTTCTCTTTCCGTGTAGATTGGAAAAGTCGTTAGAAAGAATGAGCGATATTTGAATCATGTTAATAGGCGATGCGGATAGAAACTCATTACTATTTTTGATACCTTTTTCCTGACAGACTTCTTTTGCTTCATCTACTTTCATTAATCAGGTAAGAAGAACACTACTTCCGCTTGCGATATTTCGTGACTTTACCGAAACCCCTCCAGCCCCTTTTCCTCACGTGATTAATGGACGAACCCCTTATTTTATTCACTGTAGGTAGGTAAATAATTATAAAGATTCTATTTGTGATTTGTTTACATTTGAGAGCCAAGATACGTCTTCGATGATATCCCAGGAGGTTTGCCATTCTTGATCGTTACAAAAGCTTTCTTTCAGTGTTCAAAACACTACACTATCACGAGTTAATCCCTAGAGGAGCAGACAGAGGATTTTGGGTCTTGTGGCTCTAAGCAGACAGAGCCCAGGGCCGCAAGAGTCGAAGGCCACTTTTAGCGAGAGCGAGGTGCTGGGTGGCCTGGCGAGAGTGCGCATTACTAGCGTTTTCGCAAGCAAAGTGACACCTCAGAAAACAATCTCGAGCTCCTCCGTGCTTCGGAGGGCACATATAAGGCATTGGTCTCGGAACACATAACCCCACCGAATTTGGGTTCGATTGATTCGTCTTGAGGGTCATTGTTTTTACAAGTTACATTTGACCCACTTCCCGGTTTCCGACTGAGCTGAAATTTTGCACGCATACGTATATCGCGTGACACATCAATATTATGATTACATGGAGCTGATCTGATGATGGAGCTGGAAGGTGGTCATGGCATCTCTGTGATAAAACAACACCCACCGAGTTTGGGTTCGATTGATTCGGCTTGAAGAGCGCTTATTTGGTTTAGTTCAGATTCTAGTTTGGGCAGATTCTTGGTACGGCAGATTCTGTTTTCGGCAGATTCTTGATAAGGCAGATATTGTACAGCCTTATACGAAATGTTTATGTTACTTTCGTCTTACAATTGAACGTTTTTAGGTAATTTTTTTAGATAAAAGCTTATTTTTGAATATTTTTTTAGATAATTGCTCGTTTTTCCTGTTATGACGTGCGATGAAGAGTTGAGGAATGTTGAAAGTTCTCCGTAAAGAATGTTTACGTTCCGACATAATAAAGTTTGGAACACCGATACTATAAACATGTTATTTTTGGATGCGAACCAAAAACAATAGGTTATCTTGACTTGACCAACACGCACTCTTCACGGTAAGTCGTTTATCATTGCGGACTATAAAAAGAAAGAAAGAAAAAAAAGAAAGAAAATCTTTATTTGGCCCTCATGTCCAAACTTAAATCTATTTAATTGTAATTGTAATTCATTATCAGGTCTTTTTGTTTCCACTGCAGGAGCACGACTCTCTCTGTACTACCAGAGTCATACTTGGCCAGAGCAGCCAGAGGCTGGCCAGACGGGTTGGAGAGGTCTCATTAATGTTTATAAGCTTTGTTTAGCTTGTATTTCCTAAGTCGCCTTCTAAGACATCCACGGGAGGACTTGGAGTGGCCCTATTCTACTCTGCCGGAAACCACACGGCAATATAATTCTTTTTTGTATATAAAACGCCACATTTGAAATCAGATGAAACACAATAAAACAAAGGTCTATTAGCTAGGTGCTTCAACATTCCTGCCAAATTCCATGAAGCTCCGATCAAAACTAAAAGTTATCATTGAACAAACAAACATACATACATATATACTTACAAACACCGGTTTGTTCAAGTTGACTCCAACTTCGCTCGCTCGTCCAAGAAGGTAAATGCACCATACCAACCTTCACTTGTTTTAAATTCTCAATAACTCTAGTTAATCCCTGTAATATGGCAGCCAAACATACTTGAAAAAAGGTCAAAACAATTCATATCCTCGTGGGATCTCCGTGGTGTGAACGTACCTACTTATGTCGTTAAAAGACTATTTTACTGTGTACAACATATAGACATTGAATTTGTTTACTGCGTAAGAATCTATGGTGTATACTGTACGTACATACACAGTAACGTTAATATTGTATTTTTTTGAAAACAGCAAGAAAATTGGTGTTTATGAAGCAGCAATTTGCATTTCAAATTTTTAAGTGGGAGCGTGGGACAACTTGCTATCTCTTTCGCGAGACCTAATAGCAGGAAGTCAGAGCGCTGTACGTGCAGTTTCTCCTTCCATTGGATTTTAAAAGCTTATAACTTACTTATTTTTGGGTGGATTAAAAATATGTCAGCGAGTTCAAGATAATCCCATTTATTATTGTTTTCGATGTGCAAACAGAAAGTTGTTTACTACAAAACATAACTGCTACATTTTCAAATGGTGCAACAAGTATAAAAGCGGTCTCCCTAGCGACGAGCGGCTCAATCTTGTGCGGACCGCCGTACTGTGAACATCTCCTTTGTGTAGTGTGCTGTGGGCTTGGCCATAACTTCTTTAATTGTGATTGTTGTAATAGATGAGGATTTGGTAAACCGATTTATTACAATGATAGTTGTTTCAGCAAGACGATAAGCCCAGGTGGACACAGATTCAATAACTGTGTGGGCCAGGGGTATTCAGACATATATGGTTGGAATCCATGATACAGCGCGAGGCGGAGCGCTGTATTTATCGTCACACTTTTAGTGAGTTCGGCGTAGGTCATCTCCTGCTCGGTCAAATATATGTTTTCGGTTTGATTTGAATAATAAAAATAATTGATTAAAATACCGTATTACTTTGTAGTCCAATAAATATTTACTTATGTGTACAAAAAGTTAAAAAAAAACATTAACACTACTACTACGCCGTCTACGCCATAACTTATCAATACTGATATTAAATTTAAAAAAAAACGAATCGTTGATATGAACTTGTTACTTGTAAAAATTATGACACGTAGAATTTTGAGTTTTCAAACCGACCCCCCCCCATTCCCAACGCTGTGACGTAATACATGCATGGCCCCTTATAGCTGTTCTACTTATTTGGGCTTGTTTACATTTCTTTGCTACCTTTTCTCCAAGCTTCCGCGTGTTTAGTAAATCAGGTTACTGTGTTTCTGTGTTTCTTTAGTTTGTGTGTCTTCGTTTAGCCTGATTATCGAGCATTGTGCTGATTTATCATCATCATCATCATCATCATCATCATCATCATCATCATCATCATTATCAGGTCTTTTTAGTCTCCACTGCAGGAGCACGACCCTGTGCTACTAGAGCCATATTTGGTCAGAGCAGCTAGAAGATTTGGCCTACACTCTCCTCGGTGGCCAAACGGATTGGAGAGGTCTCGTTGATGTTTATATAAGCTTTGTTTAGCGTATTGTGCTGATTGGAAACAAGTAATTATTAAAAAAATATTTTAAAAAAAGCTTTTATCTTAAGACTCTCCTTAAGGCGAGTCATACGAGCCCAAACTTGATGGAATTGCGTCGATTCATTACAGAGTTCCTATGGCCATCCTCCGGCTCCATCATCAGATCAGCTCCATGTCATAATATTGCATTGTCACGCGATATATGTGTGCGTGCAAAATTTCAGCTCAATCGGAAACCGGGAAGTTGGTCAAATATAACTTGCAAGATTTGATTACAGACAGACAGACAACGGGACAGGTGAAACTAAATAAAAGCTTGTAAAATTGAGAAATTTTCGTCTCTCTATTATGGAGTGTGTTAGTTAATAGCTAACTTTTATTCAGGTAATTTAAATTTTTTAAGGTAGCACTGTATACAATAATTATGATGTTAGGGTATCCATACGTTAACCTTTTCACCGCGAGACTTTATATCAGTTGTCGTGCCCCCAGCGCGAGTCATGGTAAATCTAACATACCTATCTACAACCAAAAACGGATATGGATACGTAAGTTATGTGCCATACGAGCATTTTTTGTTTGTCACAAATATGTGACCTTCGCGGAATGGGCCCGACAATGTTTGTCACATATGCGACGCTCGCGGTTAAAGGGTTAACTTGGGACAATTCCTGTAATGTACTGGTAGTTGTAAACATATAAAATTTAAATAAATATGTAAACAAAACAAAAGTTATTAGTATTGGATCTGTTAAACCTTCCCTATGGATCGGTTTCGATGCGGTTTTTTTTACGTAAAGCATACCTTACCCTACCATTGCGGTGATCCTAAGCTATGTTTGATTACAAGCGGTTTGGGGTTTAAAGCTTGAAAGTTATGTCCCTTCGTAGCAAAAAATAGACGGCGTAACGGATATCAAGTCGTATCGTATTGCTACTCATCACTAAGTAGATGGCGTTCTTGACAGTAACATAACAAAATAAACTTCTTATTTACGGGCTCATAAAAGTTTTTTAAACCTATCTTTTCTATCTATATTGCCGTGTGGTTGCCGGCAGAGTAGAATAGAGCCACTCAAAGTCCTCCCGTGGATGTCGTAGAAGGCGACTTAGGGAATACAAGCCAAACAAAGCTTATATATATCAATGAGACCTCTTCAACCGTCTGGCCAGCGAGGAGAGTAGGCCAAGCCCTCTGGCTGTACTAAAAAGACCTAAAGATGAGATCGAAGATGATCTTTCTATGACAGAATTGATAATGATAACACACACTTCGTACAATTTTAAATTGGCACTTAAACTCTACATCGTCCTCGCTTTCAGTCCGTATGTTTATATCTGTCACAATAACAGACCAATCGGCAACATATTACATAACTATGGCACTCAAACAACCAAACTATTTTCATCTATACATATAATAAAACAGTAAAAAAAAGTGTGTCTGTATATTAAATATAGTTCCAAAAAAAATATTGGGGGCGATGAAGACATATAGTTATATAGTAGGGTAAGAGTTTAAAACCATGTCTGTCTGTTTATCTGTTTGTCTGTGTGTCTGTTTGTACACGCTAATCTCCAGACATATTGAACGGATTCAAATAAAACTTTTTTGTTATATAGCTGTTAAGCCTGGGCAACAATACTACCATAATGGTCCAGCTAAACTATAAGATATATAAAAATGACGCCTTAGAAAAAGTTGTTCAGCCTGGTGAGCATTTTCCAGAGACAAAGTCCACGCTAACGAAGTCGCGGGCTCCGGCTAGTACAGAAATATTTAAAAGTAAATGGAATGCTGATTAATAGAGTTGGGCAAAAACGATTTTTATACAATTTGTCACTGTGATGTTAGATGAAAGAATGTAAAATATTGTGCTAAAAACCACACGCCTTCCTAGATCAAAATAACATTTGTTTGAATGTCTCGGGGAGTGAATGAAGTAATATCAACATACTTATTTTAAACACACACGATGCGAACTTACATTAGTATTTTGGTCTTAACTTTCACTATATTATAAAGTAAAAATAAGAATAAAAAATAAGCGGCCAAGTGCGAGTCGGACTCGCCCATGAAGGGTTCCGTAGTAGCAAATAACATAATATAAAAGTCTTGTAGTATGTTTTTTAAAATTTTTATATTTGAGTTGATTGAATGAAAGGTAAATTGCCGTTTATGATGATGACGTATTAAAAAAAAACTACTTACTAGATCTCGTTCAAACCAATTTTCGCTGGTAGTTTTCATGGTAATGAACATCATATATTTTTTTTAGTTTTATCATTCTCTTATTTTAGAAGTTACGGGGGGGGAGGACACACTTTTTTCCACTTTGGAAGTGTCTCTCGCGCAAAGTATTCGGTTTAGAAAAAAATGCTATTAGAAACCTCAATATCATTTTTGAAGACCTATCCATAGATACCCCACACGTATGGGTTTGATGAAAAATACATTTTTGAGTTTTAGTTCTTAGTATGGGGAACCCCTAAAATTTACTGTTTTTTTTTTCTATTTTTGTATCAAAACCTTAATGCGGTTCACACAATACATCTACTTACCAAGTTTCAACAGTATAGGTCTTATAGTTTCGGAAAAAAGTGGCTGTGACATACGGACGGACAGACAGACAGACAGACATGACGAATCTATAAGGGTTCCGTTTTTGCCATTTTGCTACGGAACCCTAAAAATCGACTTTCCGGTACAATTTCCCGGGCGGCTTACATACGTATGGAAATACAATTTTTGAAGTGAAAACTTCTTTAGCGGCGTTGGCACTTTTTTTGGAATGGGTAAAAAATTTTTCAACACACTTGCTCATAAAGTGGCTCTATGGTCACCGCAATTAGGCACATAATGACACCCATAATCAAACTGTGACTTTTTCATTGCTATAACTCACTAAGGGCCGATTTCATCGTTTTCGAGTTTAGCAAAACTGAGTTTAACATAACTGAGTTCAAATGTTTGATTTGATCTCGATCAACTTCAAATGAATTTCACCGTCAATTCGGAGCAAATTTTTGATCGCGTTTACGAAAACTAAGTTCACCTAAACTCATAGACAAAAAAGCACAGATTACAGTAAAAATCATGTGATAGTTTTCATTTCACGCAGAAAATATGAATAACAGATAAGCAAAACTCATTGATTTAAAACCGGTAAAGAATTGCGAAGGAACGGAACGTAAATTAAAAAGTATTTACCTACCTATGTCAATATTGTCAATCAAAGTTGTCAAATCTCGGCATTGACTTGACATTTGTTTGATTGAACGCGTTTAGAAGCGTTAAACGGCCAATATCGGACGTTCAGATTGTTGAACGCGTTTAGCCTTAAACGCGATCAGTTTTTGTCGATGAAATCCAAAAGAACCAGTTTACGTGCGTAAACGAGTTTAGCTTCAATTGATCGCGTTTTACTGCAACGATGAAATCGGCACTAAGTGAGTTAAAGATTCTTTTTTAATTTTATTGGTTGAGTTCATGGAATTGTATGTACTTGCGTTGAGTTGCTTTGTTCTTATAAAAAAAGTTTTTATTAAAAAAAAAGATCGTGTTCAATAGAACAAACCAATTAATGTTGCTTTTGCTTGCTCATTTCATGCAACTTCTTATTTAAATAGATAATTTTAACTCGTACGTGTTTAATAAATAAAACCTTTACTCAAATATAAGTTTTGTTTTCTCTGTAATAAAAGAAAACTTTAAATTCCCCATTTTGTACGTGGCAGGATAGGCGCAAATCTTATGCGCGAAAAAAAAAACCTCATCTCTTTAGTCTGTGGCCGATCGCAATGCGCGCGCATAGGAAAACTGATTATTTTTCTCGCCATAGCGAAACATTTTTTACAACACGTTTTCACTATTGAAATTATAGTTATTTATTAATTAAAATGTCTACAAGTACTAGTTACGAAGAAAATGATATATGTTGTACACCGCCCGATATAAGATGTGAAGCCCTTAACGTTGTAGAAAGTTTATTACCTGAAAACTCCAAGGAAAAATATCTATTAGCGTAGGTACCAAAATTTCATAAAATGGCAAGACAGCAAGAATATGTACGCATTCTATTTCAGAAAATGTGTTCATGGCGTACTTTAAAGAATTATCATTTAAGTACAAACCTAGCTCTTTGTGGTGTTTATACTCAATGTTAAAAAGTACAGTCCAAACAGCAAGAATATGTACGCATTCTATTTCAGAAAATGTGTTCATGGCGTACTTTAAAGAATTATCATTTAAGTACAAACCTAGCTCTTTGTGGTGTTTATACTCAATGTTAAAAAGTACAGTCCGAACAAAGAATGGAGTGGGCTTAAAAACATACTCTCATTTGTAAGCTTATCTAAAGAGACTATCCGATGGATTTAGAAGCAAGAAATCAAAGGTTTAATCGTCTGACGATATTGAAAAATTTATAAAAGATTCCTACTGACGAAACACCAAGTACATCCAATGATTGGATTTCACCTACCTACACGAATAATGAGCCATTTCAAATTAGAATAGAACATGAAGTATTTCAATAAATAATCTATCTGTTGAGACCGCTATGTCATCAAAAACAGTTAATTATAATTTCACTAACTGCACATTTACTAGTTGTTTCTCTAAATAAACTTTTTATCTACTAAATAAAATGAGTTTTTATTGTTATTTTATTTACAAGTGTGTTGAAAAACGTCGTATGATACACGTGTGTATTGATGATTACCGTCCTTGGCTCTCTTAAGACCCTCGCCTACGGCTCGGGTCTCAATGGCGCCGCGGCGGTAATCACCAATGTTACACACTAGTACCATAATGTACTATTAAACTCGTGTCAGGACACGTGGCCTGATCGAAAATTCGTAAGACGGCGCAGGGCGCTTGCGCGAATGTTCGTGTGTGTTTATGTTATAGCGTGCTACGCGCATCCATGGATGGTGACAGCTGATGGCTCGACCGTCTGTGTAGTGGCCATACTGCTGTGTATTTGAAAATGATTTTGTTGAAAATGAATTTGGTCATGCTTGTGACATTTGTGACAGACTGTGGTTCAGAAAAGATTTGAAATATTTTATACTGATAATTAAAGCAATTCGTGCAAAATTATTCCCTAACCATTCCAAAATATCAAAAATGCACAACGTTAATATTCAATTTTTCACTTCTGCCCGCACTCCCAGAGTGCAACCCGTCGTTTTTTTTTTGTTTTTTTATTATTATTTTACTGTTATTTTAATTCTAATAAACTTATCTAGTATAGCCTGTGGTTCGATATATTACGGGTTTGTCCTTTCCACGTCATTTAATTGTGAGTTGGCGTCCTTGGAGAAAATGCGGCAGTGAAGTTTGTTACCGCTTCTTCTGCACTAGCGCTTTCAAAGCGGAAGTGAACTCAGCTGTAAGTAACCATTTGACGTCAACAATTGTGCAACAAAACAATATTTAAATATCCTATGATATTAAAGATATTTTTGAAGTAAAAACTTCTTTAGCGGCGTTGTGCACTTTTTTTGGAATGGGTAAAAAATCTTAAACTCGCGTCAGGACCACGTGTCCTGATCGAAAATTCGTAAGACGGCGCAGGGCGCTTGCGCGAATGTTCGTGTGTGTTTATGTTACGTTACGTTCGTGTGTGTAATATGTCATGCTTGTGACATTTGTGACAGACTGTGGTTCAGAAAAGATTTGAAATATTTTATACTGATAATTAAAGCAATTCGTGCAAAATTATTCCCTAACCATTCCAAAATATCAAAAATGCACAACGTTAATATTCAAGTTTTCACTTCTGCCGGCACTCCCAGAGTGCAACCCGTCGTTTTTTTTTATTTATTTTTAACTCGTAAGTCTTTGCCTATTTTATACAGACGGAGGAAATTATTATGACCCTTGCAAATGAGGAAGTTATCGTACGGAAAGGCCTTTTTAACGGCTTGCTTGCTTTTGATATGTGTAAGTGGCCAACAGTAGTATAAAATAACTTTAAAAAAAAAAAAAAAAATTATTTATATTAGATGACCCTGAAGTTCTGGGTAAAAAATCTCTATAATACTCATTATTTATTTGGAGTCGGTGCCAATCTTCCTGCCTCAGAGTCCAGTTCATGTACGAGTAATACCACGTCGTAGCTCCGTAGCTCCCAAATCGATGAACCGAATTTGATTTTTTCTTGTCACAAAAGTAATTCAATCGAGAGTGTTCTTTGCTATAGAGCTCTTTTTTGAGTTGTTGAGGCTTAGGCAATTTTAAATTAATAATTACTAATGTAATATTATTTGCAGATAAAATGCGTTTTTCACATAATTTCGATTCCCGTGGCGTATTCTAAAGTACTTCAAGAATGATTTCAATGTTAAATAGGTACTCGTACTTAGATTGGCACCGACTCCAAATAAATAATGAGTATTATAGAGATTTTTTACCCAGAACTTCAGGGTCATCTGATATAAATAATTATTATTTTTTGCTTTTTAGTGCATTTCGATTTGAAGTCGGTTATTATTTTTTTTAAAAAGTTATTATTTCACATCTTTTAGCAGGCAGAGAACTAAACTTTAAACTTTTAACTTTTTTAAACTTGTCTAAAAACCATACAAAATAAAAAATTATAGATAAACTTGAACATAAAATAAGCGGCCAAGTGCGAGTCGGACTCGCCCATGAAGGGTTCCGTAGTAGCAAATAACATAATATAAAAGTCTTGTAGTATGTTTTTTTTGATTTTTATATTTGAGTTGATTGAATGAAAGGTAAATTGCCGTTTATGATTTATGACGTATTAAAAAAAAACTACTTACTAGATCTCGTTCAAACCAATTTTCGCTGGTAGTTTTCATGGTAATGAACAACATATATTTTATTTAGTTTTATCATTCTCTTATTTTAGAAGTTACGGGGGGGGACACACACTTTTTTCCACTTTGGAAGTGTCTCTCGCGCAAAGTATTCGGTTTAGAAAAAAATGCTCTTAGAAACCTCAATATCATTTTTGAAGACCTATCCATAGATACCCCACACGTATGGGTTTGATGAAAAATAAATTTTTGAGTTTCAGTTCTAAGTATGGGGAACCCCCAAAATTTATTGTTTTTTTTCTATTTTTGTGTCAAAACCTTAATGCGGTTCACATAATACATCTACTTACCAAGTTTCAACAGTATAGGTCTTATAGTTTCTGAAAAAAGTGGCTGTGACATACGGACGGACAGACAGACAGACAGACATGACGAATCTATAAGGGTTCCGTTTTTGCCATTTGGCTACGGAACCCTAAAAAAACAAATGTTAGTCACCGAGTGGGATTCGAACCCGTAACACTCTTTCTAGCGGTCTGCATCCTTAACCGCTGAGCCAAACGGATAGCGGCTGGCGCGACGAAATTGTGACCATATTCTGCGTGGAAAGAAAAACGCACGAAAACTCGAAAACACGCGTTTTCCCAAATATAAGATTTATCTAGATCGATTGTTTACCCCCGAAAACCAATTAAAAAATAAGGAATTTCGGTCTCCAGGTCCAAGACCTTTTCTCCGATCTTAAAAAAAAATTACATGGGACCAACCTTGCAAAGCATTCTTTAAAAGGACACATATATTTTTTTAATCTGTTCGTATTTGACGAAGTTATGAGGTTACATACACAAATATTTGAGCTACAGTTGTCTTTTTTGAGGTATTTCGGTCTCCAGGTCCAAGACCTTTTCTCCAATCTTAAAAAAAATTACATGGGACCAACCTTGCAATGCATTCTTTAAAAGGACACATATATTTTTTAAATCTGTTCGTATTTGACGAAGTTATGAGGTAACATACACAAATATTTGAGCTACTTTGTCTTTTTTAAGGTATTTCGGTCTCCAGCTCCAAGACCTTTTCTCCGATCTTAAAAAAAATTATATGGGACCAACCTTGCAATGCATTCTTTAAAACGAAACATATTTTTTTAAAATCGGTTCATATTTGACGGAGTTATGAGGTAACATACATAAAACATATATACACGTCGAATTGATAACCTCCTCCTTTTTTTGAAGTCGGTTGAAAATTTCAACCTGCCTATAAGCATCTGACTGCTGCCATACAATGATGACAGCCGGGACCAACGGCTTTTACGTACCTTTCGAAGCACGGAGGAGCTCGAGAAATTATTATGCCACTTGTGGTCACCCCTCCAAGTGCGGACTACGCCCAGTGTTGCTTTACTTGCGAGAGCGCTAGTACGGGCCACCGAGCTCCTCAACAAAAAGGTTACCGTTGTATCTCCCTGTTTTAATTTATTATACCATGTTAAACATTTTATAGGTTATATTATTAAACTACTAACTACCATTCATTCACTAATCGTCATCAGGTCTTTGTGTCTCCACTGCAGGAGCACGACCCTCTCTGTACTACCAGAGCCATATTTGGTCAGAGCAGACAGAGGACTTGGCCTACACTCTCCTCGCTGGCCAGACGGTTTGGAGAGGTCTCATTAATGTTTATAAGCTTTGTTTAGCTTGTATTTCCTAAATCGCCTTCTGCGATTCACGGGGGGGGCATGGACCAACTTTCAATTAAATAGCAAAAAATTCCTCTGCAACATAACAATAATAAACCATTTCTTTAACACCTTCCGTGCCGAATTTTTGCAATCAATTATTTTAACGCACAGGTGCATGCTTCGGCACAACGACAAAATGAAAAGTCTATCTTTCAAATATTTTCAAAACACGTTTCCACGCACGTGCGCAACGAAAACACAACAAAATTGTCTTAAACACGCGATATTTACGTTCCACTGCCGTCTGCAAACCACTCAGGAATTAAAACAACAGATATTAAGTGTAAATGGATGGGTTTTAGTTGCAGATTCGCGATATTTCAAGCTGGTAAAGATATAGCGGCCATCTTGGATTTCTGCCAAGCAGCGGAGTCGGTTTCTTTTAAATTATTGAGTCTGTGATAATGGTATTATGCAATAATTAGGTACTTAGACCGAGTAATAAAATGGCTGATAAAATTATTAATTCACTTGTATTACAAATATCTTTGCCGTATGCTTTCCGGCAGATTAGAATAGGGCCACTCCAAGTCCTCTCGTGGATGTCGTAGCAACTTAGCAAATACAAGATAAACAAAGCTTATAAACAACATGAGACCTCTCCAACACGTCTGGCCAGCGAGGAGAGTGTAGGCCAAATCCTGTGGATGTTTTGGCCAAGTACTAAGTGCTCTGGCTGATACATATAATATATTTCCAAATAAAAAAAGGTCGATGGAAACATATAATAGAGTAAGAATTGAAAATAATAAGTCAGTCTGTATGTCTGTTTATCTGTTCGTACACGCTAATCTCCGGAAATACTGAACGGATTCGAATGAAACTTTTTTTGTTATAGAGCTGTTAAGCCTGTGCAACATATAAGGTATAAATGATTTTGGAAAATGGAACACCTGATGCAGAACTATAATGGTCCAGCTAAATTATAAGAAAAATAAAAATGACGCCTAAGCAAAAGTTGTTCAGCCTGATGAGCATTTTCCAGAGACATAAAGTCCACGCGAACGAAGTCGCGGGCTTAGACTATTAGTTAATAAATAAATTAGAATTATTTAATAAATAAATCATTTTCTGATCATAGAATCGTGTTACATAAAACCGTCCATCTATTACAACCCAGGTAATTTAGATACGCAGCTATTACTTCCAAACTGAACACTTTAGATAGTGCAACGTAATTTGTCAGATTTTAAGAGCTGTGTCAGTTGTTATGACGTTTATTGATACAGTATCATTATTTAACGTCGGTTATTCAAGTTCAATGTTGTATCTTCATAATTGGGTATTTTCCTAAGCCAAAAATAAATTATTTTATACTGATAACAAAATAAAACGTGGAAAAATAATGTCAATTGTCTTTGAACATATCCATTTTAACGAGATTTTAAATTTATTATTGCAAAAAAACTGATAAGAACACTAGTTGACCCCAAAAATCTATGACGTCATAGATCTATCTGTATTTCTTTAAAAATCCCATAGAAACTGTTTTTCTTGACGTTTAGAAAAAAGAATTTGATTTGACTTGTATTTTGTTGTCTATTCTACTAAAAGGCTATTTAACTGTGTATGTATTTGGTTAATAATTAATATAAATCAAAAATAGTACAGAAAACAAATAAAATTGGTGATGTCAAGAAAATTAGTTAATGTATGAACCAGCAATTAATATTTCAAATATTGTTTACTAGACGAAGACGGCGACTTCATTCGCGAGGACTTTATTATGACTCCGGAAAATGCTCATCTGGCTGAACAACTTTTGCTAAGGCTACATTTTTATATTTCTTATAGTTTAGCTGGACCATTATGGTTCTGCATCAGGTGTTCCATTTGCCAAAACCATTTATACCCTATATGTTGCCCAGGTTTAGCAGCTATATAACCAAAAAAGTTTTATTTGAATCCGTCCAGTATTTCCGGAGATTAGCGTGTACACTAAAGTATTGAATATGCTTCATAAATATTTATTGCATTTTATTTTATATACCGAAGTCATATTTTATCAATTAGAGTAGAACTTTATTAAAAAAATAGAAAAAAATTGGCATTATTGATTATTTTGATTTTTGACTGTTATTTTTACTTATAACGTGTGTGTTAGTGACTAACACTAGTGTCAGAGTTTTTAAACCGCCTTAAAGGCCTCTGACATGGTTTCAGGTAACGATCAATGTCAAAGACAGTGACCGGGACCGACGGCTTAACGTGCCCTCCGAAGCACGGATCATCTTATTTATCAGACAATCTGGTGATCAGCCTACAATGTCCTAACCAAACTAGGACAACAACACAAAGTCGTTGCCCCCGCCGGGAATCGAACCCGCGACCTCCGGGTATGAGCCGAACGCTCTAACCACTACACCACGGAGGCAGTTGCTACTATAAACGCTTACTTATGCAGTTCGCTTTTATCTCAAAAATAGCGTAACAGCTAGATTACAGTGGTTAAAAACAGGTGATGCACATCTGTTCTAAACCGCAGGCACGCAGAGACTTTCCGTCTTATTATAAAACGCATACCAACTTTGTTACTTGGTTTAAACTAATAACCGACCAAATCAAGTTAACATTTTCAGAGGAAACACTGGCATAGATGTCAACTTAATTTGTTCAGATAATGGTTTAAACCTAGTAACAAAGTTAGTCTGCGTTTTGTAATAAGACAGTTTAAGTATATCCAGTATAAAATGAGATACATTATTAAATTTTTAACAAAAAAAAAACAACCGACTTCAATTTTTTTCAGGAGTTTCTTCCATATCTCCAAAGCTCTTCATTGTGTCTTCACCAAATTAATATGGGACCAACTTGGGAGTAAGGGCTTTCAAATAAAAAAAAGAATCATCAAAATCGGTCCACGGTTGCCGAAGATATCGCGTCACATACATACAAAAAAAACATACAATCGAATTGATAACCTCCTCATTTTTTGAAGTCGGCCAAAAAGAGCTGAGGCATTCTGTGATTGTTATTGTTTTCTAAAAATAAATATTGTTTATATTTTGCATAATCTGTAAAAGTATTATAACAAAATATACGACGTGGAAGGGGCTTATCATACCCGTAAAGAATCAAACCACGGGCTATACTAAGTTACTATCCTACTAATGTTGTCACCTGACTTACACAAGTATGCAAAATTTAAGCTAAATCGCTTGAGGAAAACTGGTTGAAAATAGAGTTGCAAGATTTCACCTAAACAAACATTCATACATACAAGATACATTGCAAGTTAAATAAAAGCTTGTAAAAAAAGACGACGGGTTACACTCTGGGAGTGCCGGCAGAAGTGAAAACTTGAATATTAACGTTGTGGATTTTTGATATTTTGGAATGGTTAGAGAATAATTTTGCACGAATTGCTTTAATTATCAGTATAAAATATTTCAAATCTTTTCTGAACCACAGTCTGTCACAAATGTCACAAGCATGACCAAATTCATTTTCAAATACACAGCAGTATGGCCGCAGCAGCACACACGAACATTCGCGCAAGCGCCCTGCGCCGTCTTACGAATTTTCGATCAGGCCACGTGTCCTGACGCGAGTTTAAAATTTTTTACCCATTTCAAAAAAAGTGCACAACGCCGCTAAAGAAGTTTTCACTTCAAAAGTGTCGTTACAACTTTTGGTCTTAATTTTTTCCGTCTAGCCCCCTTTCGCAACGCGCGATAAGGAACTACGTACGTTCCAAAAATGGATAATATGATCAATGACGAGTGACAATATTTTGGGACATTTTGTTTTCATAACAGTATCAGTAAGTATTTTACTTTTGACCCAGGGGAAAGTTCCCTGATAGACAAAAAGAAAACAAAAGAATACAAAATCTCTCAATCTTGTGTTAACTATCAACATTTCTCTTGTCACGTGTTCTGGCAACTCTCAACGCACGTGTGACCAAGTGTGACGTACAGACGGATTATTATTAGATAGTGCAAATGTTTTGTCTGTCTGTCCCTTTGGGTGACTGTACGTGTTTCACCTTAGGTAAACCTGAGAGGAAAGCTATATCATTTTCTGTAAGTTATTCACTTGCATTATTCAAATTTTTGCTTCCGTATGGGAGAAAATTTAAAATTGTGCTTTTTCTTCAAACTCTAAAAAGGAGAGGTCAGAAGTACCCGTAACCGGCGGGCATGCATGAAGAGAGTGATCATGGTATAATAAAACAAGGTATTCTCCTCCCGTGACAGCTGATGACGTACATAGGTGGAACTTGACTACGTCATCAGTTTGATGTGTTGCCACTGTGTGAAATTGAATTACCCGAGCGTAATGCATTTTTGAACTTTATATACCAATTTGGAATTAATAATCCATTATATCAATTTATAAAATATTGAATTGATGAATCACGCGAGATACTAAATAGCTGAGTTACTTAATATTTTATTTAATATTCATGAACTAATTGAGAAAGTCCTTAAATTTAATGAAAAGAACAGTCAGTGGCAACACATCGTGACGTAGTCAAGTTTCATCTCTGGAAGAGAATACCTTGTTTTATTATACCATGAGAGTGATGAGTGTAGAACTGTAGATGGAGTGAAAGAGGTCTGTCAGGATCGTAGCAAGTGGAGGTCCGTATATAGTCTCTGCCTACCGCTGTGGGAAACAGGCGTGATAATATGTATGTATGTAGAAATTACAACTGCTTGTCTTACCGTGCAAATCGTACACGGCTAACACCCATCACTTTTTTGATTCCTTTTACCACCTTTTCCGCTTCTCGCCTTCCATCGTTAAAAGTGGCTTTGGTTCTTGTGACCCTGGACTGTCTGCTTAGAGCAGCAAGACCCAAAATGCCCTATTTGCCCCATTAGGGATAAAACTGAGTATATACCCTGTTAGAGATAAAATAATACGTCATTACTTTGATTTACTTTTCCATCTACCCGCTGAACGTGGCTTTTTGGAAGTTCCTAGGCTGAGTATACCTTGTAGAATATGACGTAATAAGCAAGAACGTTTGTAACGATGAAGAGCTAACTTTCGGTGTAGGTACCACAAGGGTTTGTTCTTGGACCAGTTTAATTTTGTAAAACATAAATAAGAAATTGAATTAACACGCAAATATACCATTGTTTTTATATTAGTAATACACATTGTCAGTAAATAAATGAAATGGAACCGTTTGTAATGATGAAATTAACTGATAAAAAGCCAAGCAAAATACTAAACCTATTTTCAGTGAAGCAAGCAGGAATTCCTCTCAACGAAGATAATAGTACTCATAAAATTTACAACATAACAATTCTACAACACATTTCGGTGAATTTTCGTAGATTTTCGCGCCAAATCGTAAGTGACGTTTTCTTAAACTACAAGCCAAAGATATTTATAACAACAAAATAAACATACATATTTTTACATTGCACAGTTAGTAGATATAAATCAAGATGTGAGAATTTGATTTACATAACACTATTCGTGGATGGAGAACGATTTTTGACATTGAACTTTTGTTCCGCCATTTTGGATTCTAAGAATACGCGCGTGCGAAAGTGTTTAGAGGTTGAACTAATTAAATGGAGAAGTTTTTCGATTTGAACTACAAGAAGATGTTTATGAAGGACATTATTTTGTCTCTCTTATCGACCTAACACAGGTATCAGATTTTTAAAGCTACCCAGAGATGTCTATGGAGCTAGGGTCCTGCTTTGATAGGGCGAGATAGTTATATTGCGGTGATTTCTAAAAAAGATAAGCCGTATTTTGTTCTTATCACCGACCGAGCATTTGTTCATCGTCGGGTTATAAGCACACTTTAAGTGTGCCGACTTAAACGGTGCCGTAACCCGTAATAAAAAATATTCGTAAAAAATTTGTCCGTAAATTAAAAACCTTTCCAAAAAAAAAAATTGAATGAAACTTTTTTGTTATGTAGCTGTAAATCTTGGGCAACATTTAGGGTGTAATTGATTTTGGAAAATGAAACACCTGATGCAGGACCATTATGGTCTAGCTATAACTAAACTTTTTCTTAACTATGAGAAATATACAAAATTGCACCTTAGCATAAGTTATTCAGCCTGATGAGCATTTTACGGAGTCATAAAGTCCATGCGAACGAAGTCGCGGGATTCGGCTAGTTAACAATTTCTCTTAGGTCACTCGGTGGCAAATCTATAAATACTTGTATAGACTATATTTTTGATAAAGGTACCTGTTTTTGATGTATCTCAAAGACATGATTATCATCCAGTGACAACAGGTCTAAAGTCTCGCAGTGAAGGGGTTAAAAATGCTACCCTATAGTACATAGATACTACACCGTGTGGCAGCACAGTGACGTCAGACCCAATCGACTGCTGTCATTGGACCATCAGTTGACAGGTTCTTTTGCTCCCTCAAATGTATCCAATAATAAATAATAATAAAAATAAAATAAAAATATTGTTTATTTCCATCCACAACAACAAAAAGTTAACTTAATAACTATAGTTAATAAACATTGTGCAAAACATAACAGTAAAAAAAACAAAAACATTAGTAGATACATTACAGATGATGTACAGGGTTGTTGTGGAGGACTGGCGCCTGAACTAGGTATCCTAAGAACCTGTCTTACAGGTCACCAGGCCCCCCCACTCGAAACATTTACAAATAGGTATTGGCAAATATAATATAATTACTACCGTAACACTGGGTACTTTATACAAGATACAACTAGATATAGATTTAGTTACATCCATATCACAAAGTTTCTCTCCCGCAACTGGTAAACAGTGTCTGGAAACAATGGTTTAAAGTAAGAAGGAAAAACATAAACATTAGTTTTATCAAAAAGGCTATACTGATAACAGCAGCTTATTGGAGCTGACGTCACTGTGCTGCCACATGATGTCCCAAATTTTTGAAAACCCAAGTTCTAGAAAGAAAGAAAGTTCTTGGAAGATAAAAAGCAGGGAAAGAAAAAAAATCCGCAAATATTTTCAGGAAACGAGTTCCTCACGTTTCCTTATTACCTACATGATGCGTAAAACGAACTGGCACAGTTCTGAGCACCTATATGCAGGTTACTGAACTGCTGTACGGGGAAGAGCCAAATAATCCGAATATTCCGTTTCACGGAATGACGACAAAGCTTCGGCACAGACAATAAGTATTGTCTTCCAAGAAAATAAATGTCCAAGCAGATATCCCACATCTCTGTTGCGTCCCATCTATAAGCAGTTACTTGGAGTCAAAAAGTGCTCATAGTATCTAGAAAAATCACTTTTTAAAATGGATAAGATCAGTACAATACAATACACAAAGTAAAATGATTGCACCATGACCATGATAAACATAAAAATTACAACAACAACAATAAACAATATAGGCAGAAAGGATCAAAGAGAAGTGACATTATTTTGTGATTAAGTGATTTAAGTGACCTTTTATTTTCTTAACAATATCAAATAATTTATTTTTGACCCAGGAAATATCCTTTCAGGTACATGGTACTGAAATAATTAGGCTCACACCACTAGCACAACTATTCAACTACCTATTTCTTTTTATTTTAAGACTCCATCTAGAAAAATTACAAAGAATAATGTCACTTGTCATTGATCGTATCCATTTTCAACGTGATTTTAGATTTATCAATGTGGAAAAACTTACTCTTAACTTCATGATAAAAACTGATAATAGATTGACGTTTAGAAAGAAGTATCTGATTTGACTTGTTGGAAATTTGCGGATTTATAAAGATTGTTAAGGATCCTTCGATTGTTTAAAATGAAAACCTGGACTGTATGAATATAAATAAGTATATTGACAACTAGGAAAAACAGATATACAAAATAAGAGTGGCGTCTTCGTGGATGTCTAAAGGCAAGTGGTTTTCGGTTGTTCACTACCACCCAATCAACATCGCCGCTGTTCTGTCTGACGTCATTACCACAGATATGTCGTGATAGCCGACCAATCCACTCGCCGCTGCCTCCCGTGCGTCTTGCTCGCCCCTCAGTGGCCCGGTGCGCAAGCTACGGGCGCGAACAAAGATCATTTGCTCTTTACCAATTTAATATAAAAACTTGAGAGGTGTCAAGGCACACCCGGATGGAACAAAGTTCGAGAGAGAGAGAGACAGACAGAGAAACACGCGCACGCCGCACGGCTTACAACTATAGCAAAAAGTGTCGTTATAACTTTGGTCTTAATTTTTTTTCGTCTAGCCCCCTTTCGCAACGCGCGATTAGGAACTTCATTCCAAAAATTCTTAGTCCGTAGATAAAGAAGTCAATGAACAAGGTACAACGGTACAACGTCCTAAAAACATTTCCTGGTCTCTAAAATCAATAATCGCGCTCATCCCATTTTCCCAATTTTCGGGAAATGGCGTCATGACTCATGACACAGTTTACCCACATTTGGGCTCGTTTCAATGACTTCTTCTTCCGGGAAGGTGTTGCTATATTTAAAACCATTGTTTTTATATAAAGGTGAACGAAATTAGATATTTTTACACAACCGTCTACGTGATAGAATCAGAAATGAGGAAATTATTAGGAGAACAAAAGTCACTGACATAGCCAAGCAGATGAGCTTGTTAAAGTGGCAGTGGGCGGGACACAGCGCGAAAACCGATGGCTTATGCAGATGACCATGGGATGACCAGCGCAAGTAAAGCGACACCGGGCGTGGTCCACACTAAGATGGGTGACCACAAGTGGCAGAAAAAATTCTACAGCTCCTCCGTGCTTCCGAAGGCACGAATAAGCCGTCCCGGTTGTCATCATTGAATTGCAATCGTTAAGCTATGTATGACTTTAGACAGTCTTGGAAATCTGACACCAGTGTTGGCCACTTACACACGAAAAACAACCGAATGGCAACCACGCAAGTGTAGCGTAGGCTGCGTAGGACACCCAGCTATAATAACAGCTCGCATTTCGACGACCTCTGTGGCCTAGTGTTTACTGGAGGAGGTCCCGGGTTCGATCCCTGGTCAGGTCAAAATGGAAAATGATCTTTTACAGATTGACCTGGATCTTGGAAGCAAAAGCCCGCGGGTCCGAAGCAGCACAGCTGAGGATGCAACCAGGAACGCGCAAAGATGAACAAGACATACAGACAAAGACGAGGCTACGATTTCAAATGACCTACCTAAACACGCTGACTTTTCATTGGTTTTGGAAAAGAAAATGTCGTATAGTTAATAAATTCCTCTATCCATATACGTAATCCAAATTACTGTATGTCATAAGATAAAAAAGTTGCGTAAATGATTTCCGATCGAGACCACGTAGTTTTACGCCGGCCAAATAGCTGCGTAATGTCGATAACCCCGGCCGGCCGGCAGGCGATGTATGGCGGCGGTACTAGTTATTGATCTCACAATTTTACTTTCGAGTTTTAGACAACATTTTTTGTTTCTGAATTTTTATTTTGACTAGCTAATTAGGTCTTACTAACGATGTCTATGAAGTGGCCTTCGGCTTCAAAACCAATGAAAAATCATCGTGTAGATATAAAGAATTTTTCGGATTGTTGTTCAATCTTAGCTTTCTCTCATACATACATACTAGTCATCACGTCTTAATCTCTAAAGGGGCAGACAGAGCTATTTGAGTCCAGTGGCTCTAAGCAGCCAGAGCCTAGGACTCAAAGGCCACTTTTAGCTTGATGTAAGCAAGACGTTTTGAGTTGCTAGCCGCATCGCCTATGAATACGAGTATGATTCGAATTTTCGCCAATTCCCTAAATCGGCACTTGCGTACAGAGAATCAGCTGGTACATTCTTAGTTTTTTCTTTTCTCCCAGCCCAGCATGGAAGCTTTCATTCCATCAAAATAAATTCAATGACCTTCCTTGACATCGAGTTGTTTACTTCTCTCGACTCCTCAAAAAGGTTAGATTGGTTGGTTTGTTTTTTGGTGTTAAGTGCCCGTAACCCGTCCATCGGAGAAAATATTTCGCAGTACAACAATACTCATTTTATAGGCCGATTAAGGGATAATGGGGGGAATCTGAATCGAGGATAGGTGATGCAGCAAGCAACACATACCTATTGCACAAGCAAGCAAGTCGATGGAACTCAGTAATAAAACGACGCAACTGCTCTCCGTGGAGTTAGGGCTTATTTCATGTTGTCTTAATAAGTAATTTGGGCTCAGAATAAAAGCTTGTTCAAAATATTTTATAGAAAAAAAAAACGACGGGTTGCACTCTGGGAGTGCCGGCAGAAGTGAAAACTTGAATATTAACGTTGTGCATTTTTGATATTTTGGAATGGTTAGGGAATAATTTTGCACGAATTGCTTTAATTATCAGTATAAAAGTACTCTCATTTATGTGGTAGAATACAATATTTATTTATTGGGCTATCGTACACAAACATGACATTTTATTAGCACGCTGTAACATAAACACACACGAACATTCGCGCAAGCGCCCTGCGCCGTCTTACGAATTTTCGATCAGGTCACGTGTCCTGACGCGAGTTTAACATTTTTAGGGTTCCGTAGCCAAATGGCAAAAACGGAACCCTTATAGATTCGTCATGTCTGTCTGTCTGTCTGTCCGTCCGTATGTCACAGCCACTTTTTTCCGAAACTATAAGACCTATACTGTTGAAACTTGGTAAGTAAATGTATTGTGTGAACCGCATTAAGGTTTTGACACAAAAATAGAAAAAAAACAGTAAAATTTGGGGGTTCCCCATACTTAGAACTCAAACTCAAAAATTTATTTTTCATCAAACCCGTACGTGTGGGGTATCTATGGATAGGTCTTCAAAAATGATATTGAGGTTTCTAATAGCATTTTTTTCTAAACCGAATACTTTGCGCGAGAGACACTTCCAAAGTGGAAAAAAGTGTGTCCCCCCCCCCCCGTAACTTCTAAAGTAAGAGAATGATAAAACTAAAAAAAATATATGATGTTCATTACCGTGAAATCTACCAGCGAAAATTGGTTTGAACGAGATCTAGTAAGTAGTTTTTTTTTAATACGTCATCATCATAAACGGCAATTTACCTTTCATTCAAACTCAAATATAAAAATTAAAAAAAACATACTACCAGACTTTTATATTATGTTATTTGCTACTACGGAACCCTTCATGGGCGAGTCCGACTCGCACTTGGCCGCTTATTTACCCATTCCAAAAAAGTGCACAATGCCGCTAAAGAAGTTTTCACTTCAAAAAACTTAATGGTTATATTTTTTACTTCCACTACCAATTCACAGAATTAACAGTATATCTGAAGTAGAATAAAACCGACCAAGTGCGAGTAAAAAATCACGTTTGTCGTATGGGAGCCCACTTCAGTATTTAAGTATTTTATTCTATTTTTGTTGTTCTAGGGGCAAAAGCATCATCTGTTAAAATTTCAACTGTCTAGCTAATCACGGTTGATGTACTTAATACGGTCTGGAGACGTATTTTTTGACCGAGCGAGCGAAGCGAGCGAAGCGTCTCAGTTTCGAGATTAGCCAAAAATTCTTTTGTCCGTCTGTCTGTCTGTCTGTCTGACTGTCTGTCTGTCTGTCTGTCTGTCTGTCTGGCTGTTCTCGCCTACAGGTCGCATTTCTTAACCGATTCTCATAAAATTTTGTAAGCAGGCTCAGCAACTAAATAGAATTTTTTTGTCGAGCCAGTTTTTCGAAATTTTTCAAAATGGCGGAAATATGGGGGTTTAAAATTTTAAAACTGTCATATATCCGCCATTTCAAAATATTTTCAAAAATGTCATTAGACTTTTTTGTTGCCATTATAAAAAGGTTTTTTTTAATTGAACAAATTTTTTGTCTGGACAACTTTTTTATACGTTATACTTGAACGGGTTTAGGGTGACTCGCGAAGTCTAGCTGACTGAGCCATATACAATACAAATGACTGACGGATATACAATACAAAATCTTCTTACAAAATATTGAATTCAGTCCAGGTTACTGAACAACTTTCTTAAAAATACATGTCTCCCGTGGGAATTAAACCCGCGACTTCCGAGTTACAAGGCCAATGTCTTGACCACAATTTTTAAGAAAATTTACAAATATTTGTTGGGTACATTCAATACCATATAGTTTACAAAAAGCAATAACTATGTAGGTAGATGTCCAACAAAAATTTTAAAACTCTTAGAACTCGCTATGGTTATTTTTTCATAAGTTTACAAGATTGACTTGATTTTTTCTTAATCGTATGACTTTTTGTCGTCTTGCTTGTTTAAAGTTTTGTTTAATTTGTTTAGTCGGTTAATTGTGTTCAATTGTCGTGTATTGGATTGCTTGCTTGCTTTGCTTGGTAGTAGAAGATATGATCGCGAGGTCTAAGTTCGTGGCGAACTACTAGTGATATCACTTGTCACATTACGAAGGGTTTGCGCGAGCGTTTCCAAACGGGCGCATTTTGAAGTGAAAACTTCTTTAGCGGCGCGGCGTTGTGCACTTTTTTTGAAATGGGTAAAAATTTTTAAACGCGCGTCAGTATACGTGGCCTGATCAAAAATTCGTAAGACGGCGCAGGGCGCTTGCGCGAATATTCGTGTGTGCTGCTGCGGCCATACTGCTGTGTATTTGAAAATGAATTTGGTCATGCTTGTGACATTTGTGACAGACTGTGGTTCAGAAAAGATTTGAAATATTTTATACTGATAATTAAAGCAATTCGTGCAAAATTATTCCTTAACCATTCCAAAATATCAAAAATGCACAACGTTAATATTCAAGTTTTCACTTCTGCCGGCACTCCCAGAGTGCAACCCGTCGTTTTTTTTGAATCGGTAGTTTACGAAGGTTTTGCACGAGTGGTCTTGACCACTCGTAATTTTGACATTTGTAGCGTAGATATGTCATCGAAGCCAATCATGGTAAATCCGTTTCATTTCACGATGCTTTTTTATTCATGTTTGAATTTTTAGAAAAGCATAGACAAATTATCGATGTTTTCTGCGTTAAACAATATTGTTTTTCGCTGACACGACGTTTTCAAAAATACGATCAATTTGTATTTTACGCGAGCGGTGAGTTGGAAAACTACACGTTTCGTGTTTCGCTGAGTCACTCAATGAAAAATAGCACTCCTGGTAACATACAGACGAACAGTGCAATGAAGTCTTAGTAATAGGGTCCCGTTTTTACCCTTTGGGTACGGAACCCTAAAAAGGAGAGGTCAGAAGTATCCGTAACCGGCGGGCAAGCATGAAGAAAGTGATGAGTGTAGATGAAACGAAAGAGGTCTGTCAGGATCGTAGCAAGTGGAGGTCCATAGTCTCTGCCTACCCCTGTGGGAAACAGGCGTGATATTATGTATATGTGGTTTGTTTTTCTGGTTTTAAGTGCACACTGTCTGTCAGTCAAAGAAAATATTTCACACTAAACAATCATTTATCGTTTGAAAGTCAGATGTTGGATCAATATTTATCCATTCTTGAAATAGTGCCGTCACTATGGGCAGGGTATTTTTTAATTCGTTAGCCATTTATAAGAGCTTCTTTTTGTTTCTTTTTTTTTCTTCCAGGCTTGTCTAGGCTCCTTCTTTTCCCGCGCAGATGGGAATAGAACAAAATGGTCGAAAATGCGAATCATTCTAATAGACGCCGGCTAGCAACCCATAACTATTTATTTTTGAAGTGAAAACTTCTTTAGCGGCTTTGTGCACTTTTTTTGGAATGGGTAAAAAATCTTAAATTCGCGTCAGGACCACGTGTCCTGATCGAAAATTCGTAAGACGGCGCAGGGCGCTTGCGCGAATGTTCGTGTGTGTTTATGTTACGTTACGTTCGTGTGTGTAATGTGTCATGCTTGTGACATTTGTGACAGACTGTGGTTCAGAAAAGATTTGAAATATTTTATACTGATAATTAAAGCAATTCGTGCAGAATTATTCCCTAACCATTCCAAAATATCAAAAATGCACAACGTTAATATTCAAGTTTTCACTTCTGCCGGCACTCCCAGAGTGCAACCCGTCGTTTTTTTTTTTTGGGAAACAAACAGTTACATAAATTATCATCATCATCAGGTCTTTTTGTCTCCACTGCAGGGGCACGACCCTCTTTATACTACCGGAGTTATACTTGGCCGATATATATATAGCTATAGCGAGCAGTCAGAGAACTTGGCCTATACTCTCCACGTTGCCCAAACGGGTTGGAGAAGTCTCACTGATGTTATAAGCTTTGTTCAGCTTGTATTTCCTAAGTCGCCTTCTACTTCATCCACGGGAGGGCTTGGAATAGCTCTATTCTACTCTTAGGCCAAGTCCTCTAGCTGCTCTGACCAAGTATGGCTCTGGTAGTATAGAGAGGGTCGTGTTCCTGCAGTGGAGACTAAAAAGACCTGATGATGAAGACGTATAGATATAGTATGAAACTTTTTAGGCGAAATTTATCGTAAATTTTCTGAATAGACCTTGAAAGCTAGTGTTACATTACATTGACATAACGCCATGAAATGTTGGCGATGTCGATACGTCTATAGGTCGTCGCCCGCGCTGAAATAGATTTTATAATTAGGCCATTTTGTAGGTCAAACGTCAATTAGAAATCGTATGGAGATGAAGGGTGATTGCATTGGGGCGTATGAAGAGTGAAATTATGTTTTTGTATTATAATATGTTTATGTATATATATTAATATGTAAGTAAACTTATAACACCCCTCTTTTTTGTGTAATTCGTCAAAATCAGAATCATTTACGCGGGGCAACGTTCATTCCGCTCTTGTATATCCTAATAAAATCTTTGATTCCGCTACTCCGCTAGATGACAACAAATCAAATCAGACACTAGGTAAGTATTTTCTAAACGTCAAAACAATGTATGATGTCATGCTTTTTTGAAGTCAAATAGCGCTTATAATATCACTTTTTCATTAATAAATCTAAAATCACTTTGATAATGGATATCATCAATGACAAGTGACATTATTTTGTGACATTTTATTTTCTTAACAGTACCAAATAGTTTATTTTTAACCCAGGGAAGTACCTCCTAAATGACTGTCTTAGAGCCCTATTTCCTGTGACCTCCACGTCTTGTCTCCTGACTTTTGGCAAAGCAACGCAGTTGATGACCAACACAATACATTTAGGAAAGTAACCTTATTACCACAAGGTTGAAGAAACAGTTTTGGAAACGGTTCAATGAACAGTCATTGTTCCAGAAGTCTGGCTGGACTGGAAGTTAAATTATGGCTACAGTATACTTACCTTCGCAAAAACAAGTCTTCTTCTTATCGTGTGTGTCAGAGTTTTCTAACCGCCTTAAAGGCCTCTGACATGGTTTTTTTAGGTAACAATTAATGTCAAAGACAGTGACCGGGACCTACGGCTTAACGTGCCCTCCAAAGTATGGATCATCTTACTTATCTGACAATCAGGTGATCAGCCTACAATGTTCTACCCAACTAGGACAACAACACAAAGTCGTTGCCCCTGCCGGGAATCAAATCCGCGACCTCCGGGTATGAGTCGAACGCTCTAACCACTACACCACGGAGGCAGTTAAAAAACAAGTTACCAAGAAGGATTACCTTACCGGCTCTGAGAAGAACTTTTTATAAACACGTAACATTCGTAACGTCAAGAAACAGGGATACATCGTAGTTCTGATAAGAACTGTTTGTTTTGTAAGAAACACAGATTGGTACCCCTTCAAATGTCGTCATAGCAGACACAATAGTAAAACAATACATCAGACGCCCGCTCCGGGCGTCCGACGTTTAAAGGGGTACGAGGTAGCTCTGACAAGAGCTTTTTGTCATAGCACGCATGCACCGCGTGCAATCTTTGTCGTGGAGCAAGCTTCGTCACACCAACGCCACGCACAGCACATCACCATCGCGCACTGGTACTTCCATTACATACATATCTACATATTGACACGCCTGTTTCCCATGGGGGAAGGCAGAGACTATGGATTTCCACTTACTAGGTACGATCCTTCCAAACCTCTTTTGCTTGGCAACACTCATAACTCTTTTCATGCATGCTCTCCGGTTATGGGTTATGGGTACTCCTTACATCGCCTTTCTTCAGAACATCTGTTATTTGGTCGCTACTTGCATTATGACTAGTTTTATTTTCAGTTTAACGTTTTTTGCCAAATATTTGAGCCGGCCAGCAACCATTATAACAGTAGATAATTGTGACCGTGAAACTCTAAAATCATACATCTCAATTTTCCTATGTAAGTAACTTGGCCGTTGTAAGAAGCTGCATCAGACCCTGACGAAAGAAAACAAAAACAAACGACCATCGCAGGTTGCCAGCAGTCAAGGCGCCATTTTGAATCGATGACAGACGGACAGACGAAGCTGATATTTGATCAGCCATTACGATAGATATGCCAAATATGTTACAAGGAAATTCGAGGTATAGTATGCGGCATAGCGAGTATACTATGTGGAAGTGATCGAATGAACATAGTGACCATCGCACTAAATAATTAAATTTACATGTGTTTTCAGGCGATTGAATTTACACGAGTTTTCAGGCGATGGCCAAGTCTCAATATATTTAAATAAAACATTAAAGAATTTTAATATTGATATGCGTCACTATAAGATGCTGTTAATCATTACGTAACAACTTAATGCTTCGAGTACGGATATTCCAGACACAATTGATTTTCAATTTTTATGGACCACGATCGTGGTCTTAGAGACTGGACGTATTAAGACAGAAAGTCGCTTAAGTAGAGACTGAATAAATTAATAACCGACTTGGTATTACATGGATCTCACAACTTTTTACCGCAGAACAACTGAGTTGCGAGACTTGGTTTTTTTGACAAGTATTGTTTTTGATGGGATCTCATTTCTTTTTGTATTTTGTAGACAGTTCTACTTTTTTCCTTTTCGGTACCTTTTACTTATTGTATATATGTATATCTACCAGCAACGAATTTTCTTAAAGCCCTCTCTCTGACTTATGAACTTTTCTTTTTTTTGTAGGTAGCCTTCCGTTTTCTCTTTTCCGGTACTACTTCTTGAGCTTCTCTCTGCGCCCTCGCGCTAGCACCGCGCAGCGCGTAGTAACGACCCGCGCTCACTCGCTAGCATCGCAGCGCGTAGTATAATAATTAATTTACAACCTTACGCACTCGTAATAAGTACGAATACGCACGTAGGTACGTTTTTTGCATTAAATAATTTAATTTACACGTGTTTTCATGACGGGAATACCCATTTTTTGCTCGATTTGGCAGGGGCACTACCATGCGCCTATATTTATATGGGACTAGCTTAAACCCGCGGCTTCGCACGCAATAATAATAACTGCCGTAAAACATCGTTACGAATAAAGCCAATATTGAAAAATTTTACTGAAGACTTGGCTGTATGGGCACAGGTATGGCACTTCATACAATCGGAGCAGAATATATACCTAGTACTACTACAAACGAAACAATCCGTCCGTGCACAAGTCAAATGTGTGAGTTAAACAATCAGGGTCGCCACCACAGAATTTGTTGCTTTGCTTACCTGTTTTCATCACTCGGAAATCTATAAAATTTTCGTTATTTATTGTTTTCTGTGGATAAACAATGATAATGTGCGCAGTTTCTCCCCATTATAATTCAATTATCTTAAGTGACTCGCGTAATGTCAACGTGCGACTACCAATAACCCTGTTTTACTGCCGCTTACACCTCACAATAGCGGGGGAAGGGTTGCGGGGACACCAGATTGCGGGGGACGGTGCGAGTTTCCGTTCTGTATGTAATACTATTATTAATTCTGTGGTATGGGCTTAATTTTCTTTGCGGTCTTTTCTAGATTTTTTAGTTTTTCCTTGATTCATACACCAAACACTACTTATATTCCAAATTTGAAGCTTCTAGGTCTGCTAGAAGTGCCTTAGAATTTTGATGATCGGTGAGTCAGTGAGTGACAAAATTAAGAAATTTGACCCGTTATAATTCTTAAAATACTGGTTCAAATTGAATGAAATTTGAAATATACCGTGTCTTTACAATGCCTGCATGGTAACTGAAAAATTCAGTCTTCTAGTTTTATCCACAACGAAGTTACAGGGGGTCGAAAATGGTCTGAATTGCTTCGAGAAAAGGATGGTACGGCCGTGACGCTTTTTTGCTCGACTTGGTGGGGGCACTGCCGTGCCCCCAGATACCAACACTTTCCCTAATTTAATATTCATGAATTAATTGAGAAAGTCCTTAAATTTACTGAAAAGAACAATTAGTGGCAACACTTTGTGACGTAGTCAAGTTCCATCTCGGGAAAAGAATACCTGTTTTATTATACCATGCTTGTGTACTGCTTTTAGAGTAACCCCCCCCGGTATTTCGTTAGCCGACTGTAATAAGCTATTATCTAAAGATTTATATATCCCAATATGTCCCATACGTTACACCCGTGACAGACCAAAGAATAAATCTTAAAGAGAATGATAAATCAAAAAACTGCGCGCAACAAGTTTAGTTTAATTAATGAAGGTGCGGGTGTTACGTTGGCAATAACACCATCTGATAGGAAATCTTAATTATAGCATTTTACGTTGTGTTGAGTTACGCAGGGGACATCGTATTCTTCCTTAGCCTTCTATAAGAGGCTACATACTCGTAAGAGGGCTTAGTGTTGTAAATATACTATTACCCTGTTTCCCACAGGTGGGAAGTTTATGTCTGGTACATATATTGATACTCGTGTGTGGATATAGCCTAATAAGTTTTTAAGCTATTGCATAGCTTCTATCGCGGGCCTTGAGCGCGGGGACCGAATCCAGAAATTCCGTAACGAAAAAGCCTCACGCTCCCCACTCCGCCTACCATGTAGGTTGCCGCTTCGTCTCCGTCGTCCGTTTGCGACGTTGCCGTCCTTCCTTGTATCGAACCACCTTAATGCAATAGCTTTACCGCGGCAGTCCCCGAGTGCCACACGTCTTTTTTATACAAGCTTTTATTGTGAGGCCAAATTACTTATTAAGACAAAAGAAATAAGCCCCAATTTGATGGTGTTGCCTCTTTTTATTATTGAGTTACATCGACCACCTTCCGTCTTCGTGATCAGACCCTAGGCGACGTCACTAATTTATCATAAAGTGCTCGTCAAGACAAATTAAAGGTATCCAACTCAATGAAGTTATATTGTTTTATGACTGAGTCCCGTCAAGTATCTTCTGACTCCATCATCAGCACAGATCTTCAAGCTCGATAATATTGTACTGTCATCCGTCTTACACAAGTTTACAAAATTTCAGCTAAATCGGTTGAGGATAGCTGGTGGAAAATTGAGTTGCAAGATTTGACCTAAACAAACATTCATACATACAAGATACATTGCAAGTTAAATAAAAGCTTCAAAAAAAAAAAAAGAAATGTGTCAACATTAACAAGTCAACAGCAAATATCCATTATTATGCTACTAAAATTAAGATCTTAAACACCAGTACAAATAGATCTAGATTCTAGCACTTGAAATATATTTAGAATACTAGGTTAAGGTCTTAAGCTGATAGCCGTGCTGACAGACTTGAAACTGACTTGCCAACACTTTGATATTTCCTAGAAGTTTAGCCGATTGATATCGTCATCATCAGTTCTTTTTAGTCTCCACTGCAGGAGCACGACCCTCTCTGTACTACCAGAGCTATATTTGGCCAGAGCAGATTGAGGATTTGGCCTACACTCTCCACACTAGCCAGACGGGTAGGAGAGGTCTCATGATGTTTATAATCTTTGTTTATCTTGTATTTCCTAAGTCGCCGTCTACGACATCCACGTGAGGACTTAGAGAGGTCCTATTCTACTCTGCCGGAACCCACACAGCAAAGCCGATTTATATCTCATTGATACCTAAAGCGTTTACATATTGACAAGTGACAAGTGTGTGTGAGAAGTCACAAGTTGTTACTTGTCAGTGCCTTTCACACGCTTTTGTCACTTATCAATATGTAAAGAAATACTAAACTCGTGCTTGGAAAGTATGTTGACCTGATTATCAGGAATCAAATATTGATTTAGTGTTAACCAGGCTTAACTTGTGTTTCAGTTGGAAAGAATGTTGATCCGATTATCAAGAATCAAATATTTAGATATTAAGTACAAAATATACAGTGCCTTTCACACGCTTACTTGTTACTTTTCACTCGCATTTGTCACTCAATTGTCACAAACTCGTACTTGCAAAACATGATGATCCAATTTTATCAAAAGAATCAAATATTTATTTATTAAGTAATATACAGTTTATTTTAGTAAGTAGTATACAGTAGTTTATCTTATGTAGTAATTATTAGTATTTATCTGAATCATACCCAACTATTTTTCCTTTTTCTATTCCATTATTTTACACCCACATAAATTTCTTTAACAACCCAAAGGTTGACTTTAGATAATGCTTTTAGCATTAAGTCCGCCTATTGTGTCATACAAATTGTATTTTGTACAATAAAGGTTAAATAAATAAATAATTAGGCCTTTGCAGGCATTTACTTACACGTTATAATGTTTAATACCATATCCGCTACTAGAAGTCAATTTCAGTATTCGTGACGTCATAGTTTCTTGGAGTCAAACTAATATCAATTTTTGTGCAAGAATATTTTTCTTGGTACTGGCACAGAATTAATAATAGTATTACATAGTACTGGGAAGTAAAACGTTACCAAATAATGTCACTTGTCATTGATCATATCCACAACCTAATTTTCTAAGATATTAATGAGGTATAATTGTATGAAAGTAAAATTTTGGAACGAAGTTCCTTATCGCGCGTTGCTAAAGGGGGCTAGACGGAAAAAATTAAGACCAAAAGCTGTAACGACACTTTTTGCTATAGTTGTAAGCCGAGCGGCGTGCGCGTGTTTCTCTGTCTGTCTCTCTCTCCTAATTAATCGAAAGGAACTTAGTTCCATCCGGGTGACACTTCTCAAGTGCTTTTTTTGCTTTTTGGTGATTTTAGATTTATTAGTGCAGAAAAACTGATATTCAGTTGAGTGCTACTTGCTTGACCCTAAGAAACTATGAGGTCATTAGTCTGTATTTCATACAAATCTAATAGAAAATGTTCGTTTTGACATTTAGAAAAAAACTTTCTGATTGAACTTGTTGGAAATCGACGAATTCGTTCAAGGTCCACGGTATGACCAGCATAATTTGACAGTATCGTATTGTAACGGCTTGGCAACTGCGCAAATGCTGTTGGCCACTAATTGTTTGAGGGTAACCAAAATAAACAAAATGTCGTAAAAGACCAGCCGAGGGACAACGGCCATGTAATCTTTTAATTGATGACACGAAATCTGGTTAATCCATACTTTCACGTCCTAACGGGGCAGACATTTTGGGTCGTGCGGCTCTAAGCAGATAGATCCAAGGGCCGCAAGACGCAAAGGCTCAGCGTTAAGTACTAGACACCAACTTTAATCACTGGATTGAACTACATCTGCAAAAAATATTGTCATCCGATTGTCATTAGTATAAGAGGATAGTACGAGAAGCTGTTGATTAAGAGTCCCCTTACCGTAGACCAAGTTGTTAAAATTGAGAGTAAGAGTCCCCTTACCCTAGACTAGACCAAACTACACTTTTACATATAAACCTAGTCTACGTATTATTTCGAAACGACATGCCCGATTTCGGCAAAATTTAACATTAATCAAAGTCAAAATATGAACTTTAAATTATAGTGTGTTATAATTGTATATAATGTTTGACCATCAATATGGGAAACTTCTATCCTTGTATTTTCTTTCCAGTTCATAATTTTACTGTAGGAAACCAATTATAACCGTAGATAATTTCAATTTCTTTAAAATTACAATTTTTTACCGAAATCTGCCATGACATGGTTTCAAAATAAAACGTAGACTACGTTTGTATGGAAAAGTCTAGGGTATAAGGATTCTTAATTCCGACAAAGTTTTTGTATCAGGGTCAATAACCCTAATAGGTTTATCATTTCAACCGCAGTACCTGGGCGACCGAGCTTTGCTCGGTTACATCTCAAACATTAACTACATTTTTTTAAACTTGTCTAAAAACAATGCAAAATAAAAAAATATATTTAAACTTAAACATAAAAAAAAAACAAAAGTAAGTCACCGAGTGGGATTTGAACCCGTAACACTCTTTCTAGCGGTCCTTAACCACTGAGCTAAAAACAAGGCGGTCGGGGCGCGACGAAATTAGCGCCCATATTCTGCGTGGAAAGAAAAACGCATGAAAACTCGAAAACACGCGTTTTCCCAAACATAAAACTAATCTAGATCGATTGTTTACCCCCGAAAACCCCCATATACAAATTTTCAGCGAAATCGTTAGAGCCGTTTTCGAGATCACAGAATTTTATAAATAAATATATATACAAGAACTGCTCGTTTAAAGGTATAAGATAACTTCCGCTGCTGGACATAGGCCTCATCCAAAGATTTCCAAAATGACCGATCAAAAGTTGTCTGCATCCAGCGCTTTCCAGCGACCCTGGTCAAGTCATCTGACCTGATTCGTATGGGTCCAAAACCTCAGGTCAGTATCCCTGATATGAAGGTAGGCAAGATGGAGGAAAAACAAAAAAAAAGTGATGGTTTTCGCTGTCTTTAACAATTATTTAAAATAAGCGGCCAAGTGCGAGTCGGACTCGCCCATGAAGGGTTCCGTAGTAGCAAATAACATAATATAAAAGTCTTGTAGTATGTTTTTTTTTAATTTTTATATTTGAGTTGATTGAATGAAAGGTACATTGCCGTTTATGCTTTATGACGTATTAAAAAAAACTACTTACTAGATATCGTTCAAACCAATTTTCGCTGGTAGTTTTCATGGTAATGAACAACATATATTTTATTTAGTTTTATCATTCTCTTATTTTAGAAGTTACGGGGGGGGGGGACACACTTTTTTCCACTTTGGAAGTGTCTCTCGCGCAAAGTATTCGGTTTAGAAAAAAAAGCTATTAGAAACCTCAATATCATTTTTGAAGACCTATCCATAGATACCCTACACGTATGGGTTTGATGAAAAATAAATTTTTGAGTTTCAGTTCTTAGTATGGGGAACCCCCAAAATTTACTATTTTTTTTCTATTTTTGTGTCAAAACCTTAATGCGGTTAACATAATACATCTACTTACCAAGTTTCAAGAGTATAGGTCTTATAGTTTCGGAAAAAAGTGGCTGTGACATACGGACGGACAGACAGACAGACATGACGAATCTATAAGGGTTCCGTTTTTGCCATTTGGCTACGGAACCCTAAAAACTGGGCACTAATCTGCTTAGAATCAAGACCCAAAATGCTGTCTGCCCCATTTAGGATAAAGATGTGATTGTATGTATGTATGTAAAACTGTTTTGAACAACAACTTTGCACGTTATTAGAGCTCGCTCCGAAATCTTATTAAAAACCGTTTCAGAGAGTACAAAAATATACGCGACGAAATGAACGCACGCGCAGGTCACTCTCAGATACGATCTATGTGTAATTAGCTCATCCTTGCTACTTTGTCTCTGTTTACTTTTTAAATATAACTCAAAGGTACAATAATGTACATACAGTTTATAGGTATTATTTTCATATATTTTTAACCGACTTCAAAAAAGGAGGAGGTTGTCATTCGATTGTATGTTTTTTTTGGATGTATGTGACGCGATATCTTCGTCAACTGTGGATTGATTTTGATGATTCTTTTTTTATTTGAAAGCCCTTACTCCCAAGTTGGTCCCATATTCATTTGGTGAAGACATGATATGGACAATGACGGAGATATGGAAGAAACTCCTGAAATAAATTGAAGTCTGTTGTTTTTTTGTTAAAACTTTAATTATTATACACCCTTTTCACGGGAATTAAATATTTTTACGGGATTTGGCCAAGCAAATATACTGAGGAAGAATTTATTCAAGAGACAAGAATTTGCGTACTATCCTACAGGTGTTAAGAATTGCAGCTTTTTGCAGTAGAAGGTAGGAAACTTGATGCTCCGAAATTTATTTGGTATAACACACATGGCTTATCCTTCTATTTTTAAGGCATAAAAACTATGTTATTTTTTTTTATTGTTTATTAAATACAAATTGTACAAAACAAAAGGCAAACGCGTTGTCTACCAGTCAAAATTTGGGTTATACAGAAGTGACTATCAGCGTCGACCAAGTGACGGAAGTGACTAACTTGACCACCCTGAATTAGTCACAAAAGATAGGTCAGGTTATGGTAGTGCAGTAACTATCACAAGAGAGAGCGAGCGAAGCGAGCGAGCGTCGTCTAAATGAAGGAAGCTTGTTTAAAGATATGAAATGTATGCCAAAAGATGACGCTGAGTTTGAACTTTTTGCGATATAATGGTTCTACTTGGTAATTGTTACTCCGGATATGAAATTCATGCCTAAAGATGATTCTGATATACAAAATGTTGAGTTTGAATAAATGAGTGTATGCCAAACGATTTTCTGCAAAATAAAGTTTGTGACATCCACTGTTATGCATAATAATATTATGACGTTAAAAGTTCTGCTATAAAGGATGGGTTAATTTTTATTATAAACCTAAATAAACTAAAATAAATTGGTTTCCTTTAACATAGACACTATTATAGAGTATATTTTATAAGTTGGCCGCCTAAAACTTTTACCCTACTTAGCTCTGATAGTTCTCCTTTATACTGTGTTATCTATGGAACCCTATAAATACAGCTGGTCTAGATATTATGTCGATGACTTTTACACATGTAGCATCCCAAACAATGACATGTTTTTGTCTCTACTTCAGTCTATGATTTTTACTTTTTAACCCTCAATGCAAAAAGAGGGGTGTTATAAGTTTGACGTATCTGGGTATATATGTGTCTGTCCGTGGCATCGTAACGCCTAAATGAATGGACTGATTATAATGTGGTTTTTTTCTTTGAAAGCCGACGTGACATTACTTTTGAGATGGGGTTTACTTACATTTATTAATTTTATTTAACTACTTAAAATTACCTAGCTATCTACCTACCTAGGTAGATAAGTAAATTTAAAATTCTCTAAAGAGAGAAATCAGATTTTATTTTCTTTCATAAAAACGTTTGACAGACTAAAAAGTATTTAAAAGAAAGAATTAAAGCAAAATACTTCACAGACTACTGCAAATAGGTACTTTAAAAATATACAGGAGTTATTTATTTTGTAATGTTTGTAACAATAATAAAATTGCGAGCTAACCGCGTCACATAACATTGTTATGCTTTCGCAGTCGGGTAAAAATAGGCTGCTTTATGTACTGAACCGTATTAAAAAGACTAGAAATATTTTTAAAGATTAAATAAATGTGTAATTAAAGCTTAATTTTAAGTTTTTTTTATTATGTTACCTACAGCCAGTTATAGTTAACTCATAAGTAAGTATTGTTTTTTACGATTGATTTTAATTTATAAGTACATTAAATATATTTATAAGTTCTTACTTATAAAAATAAAAACATTCGAAAATAGACAATCAAAATTATGGTATTTTTTAAAATTTAATTTGTCTAAATCAATATTTAATTGCCTCAGCAGAAATTAATAAAGTTCAGAGTACATTCATGCAAAAAAACAATTTAAATAGATTTCCGAATTCTCTTCATAACAAATCCATCGTTCTGAACAAAAAGAAAACCTACGCACTCCACACGGCACCAAAATACTTACTTACCCATACAAAATCATCACTAAACACAACACTGCACAAAAAATCCACAGAGCACAAAAATCATGGAGTTAGTAATTCGCGCTATTTTTAAATTCCAAAATGGCGGCCGGCCACGTCCGAGTCGAGCTCCGGCCGAACTGCGTCTGCCAGAATTATCCCAAGTTATTCTTGTTTCGGGAAATATAAAATTACTGGATGTACCTACGTTTAGTGTGGGGAAAATAGAATCGAGAGTAAATCGTTTTACAATCGTTAAGGGGAAAGTATAGCACGCATTTGTCGTCTCTCTGTCTGTTCTTAAAAAAGCAGATGGAGAAAACGTTTTTCCACTCCTAAATGTTAACTAATTTAAATTAGTTTTAATGCCAGATGAATTTAAACTGTCGAATCGCGAATTTTAAAATGACTGAGGCCGAAAAGAGGCTGTAAGTGAAATTTATATAAACTGCCTCCGTGGTGTAGTGGTTAGAGCGTTCAGCTCATACCCAGAGGTCGCGGGTTCGATTCCCGGCGGGGGCAACGACTTTGTGTTGTTGTCCTAGTTTGGTTATGACATTGCAGACTGATCACCTGATTGTCTGAGAAGTAAGATGATCCATGCTTCGGAGGGCCCGTTAAGCCGTCGGTCCCGGTCACTGTCTTTGACATTGGTCGTTACCTAAAACCATGTCAGGGGCCTTTAAGGCGGTTTAAAAACTCTGATACTAGTGTTAGTCACTAATACACACGATAAGAAGAAGTGGAATTTGACGACCTTAATGGAAGCAACAGACTTTAGCCCGTGCTTTAGCGCAATGTGCAAAATATCCCTTGTATTGTATCTTCACGAGTTTATGCACGAAGATGGTTAAATTTGACTGCCTCCGTGGTCCAGTGGTCCGGAGGTCATGGTTCGAAACCTACTGGGAAGCATACTTTGTGAAAAAGTTCTTTCCAGTCTGGTTAGGATATTGCAGGCTTAAATCACCTGATTATCCGAAAAGAAAGATGATTGCGCGTTTCGGAAGGCACGTATAAAATGTGGGTCCCGAACGCCATTTGCTCAAACCTATCTAAGGATTGGTTTTGCTGTACACTTGGTTGCAGAGGTCAGACGGCAGTCGCTCTGTGTAAAAACCAGTAACCTCGTCACATCACCTAGGTTAGGTAACAAACACCGGCCTTTAAAGCGTTACTGCTGAGGATGCAACCGGGAATGCTCAGATGATTAATAATTCGATTTCCAAATCGATTCTCCCTTCCCTTTCCCATCACTACTCTTTCGCACCTGACGACTGCTTTCCGAGAATCAATTGTTTATTTTCAGAAACAGACTGTTTGTTGACCTCTGGCACTCGTTTTGCTTGGTAAGCAACGTAGGCCTATCCTACTTTAGGCGTCTATAGACTACGGTCTTTCCGTACGGCTTCCGGAAAGTAGGATTCGCCATTCTCTTTCTGTTCAGGTCGTAAGAAGTTCGTAAGAAGAAGACTAAAGGGCTAAGCACAAACATTTCGCGCTACAACTGCATTCTCAGTTGGGCCAAAGATACAACGCCTTAGAAACTATGGGAGGGATAGGCAGTACGAACGAAGGCAAGTCAAAGTTGCTGAATTAAAATCACTGCAAATGAAAAATGAATAGTTTGTAAAAACGCGCACCATGAGTTACATTTCAACGCAAAATAAGGATGGGTTATAAATAAATAATTTTTTCTACTCCTCTACTGTTATCTGCCTTTTACATAGTCACGAACACTATTATAAGAACATTGATTATTTATGACTTCAGGAAAGTCTATAGTCTATTCCCCATAACAGCACTTGTATCGTTATTTCGCCAAAACGATACTCCTAGCCATAGACTTAGAACCTTTTTTTTTTCTTTGAATCTATCATACTGCCAACATAAGAAAAACGTTTTATTAATATATTCGTGATATATTCACTAGAAGGACGTCAATTTAAAAAAATAAAGTTTACCATAGATGCATATTATCTACCAAACATAAATGATGTCATACATTTTCATATTTTTCTTTGTTTATTTTTGTATTTTATTTAGTAAATATAGTCGTAGAAAAAGTATTGTATGCAACGTTGTATAAGTACGCCAAAAAATGCTCGATGGCGTCTTCTTACCAAAATATGCCACTCGCATATTTTGAACCCTCTTATACAACTGTTGCATAAAATACTATTGTACAAAGTCTCGTTAGTCACATCTATTTTATAAGTGAATTTAGATTTATTAATGCAGAAAGAAATTTGATATAAATAGCGCTTTGACTCCAAGAACCTGTGACAGTCTAGTCATCATCATCTTTCTCGCCTTCTCCCTATTTGGGTTGACTCTGTATGTCAACTCCCTCCATAACAGTTTAGTATTTCAAACAAATCGTTTAGAAAATGTTTCTTTTTAGGGTTACGTAGCCAAATGGCAAAAACGGAACCCTTATAGATTCGTCATGTCTGTCTGTCTGTCTGTCTGTCCGTCCGTATGTCACAGCCACTTTTTTTTGAAACTATAAGACCTATACTGTTGAAACTTGGTAAGTAGATGTATTATGTGAACCGCATTAAGGTTTTGACACAAAAATAGAAAAAAAAAGAATAAATTTTGGGGGTTCTATTTAGAACTGAAACTCAATAATTTATTTTTCATCAAACCCATACGTGTGGGGTATCTATGAATAGGTCTTCAAAAATGATATTGAGGTTTTTAATATCATTTTTTTCTAAACCGAATACTTTGCGCGAGAGACACTTCCAAAGTCGAAAAAAGTGTGTGTGTCCCCCCCCCCCCCCCCCCCCGTAACTTCTAAAATAAGAGAATGATAAAACTAAAAAAAATTATGATGTTCATTACCATGAAAACTACCAGCAAAAACGACGGGTTGCACTCTGGGAGTGCCGGCAGAAGTGAAAACTTGAATATTAACGTTGTGCATTTTTGATATTTTGCAATGGTTAGGGAATAATTTTGCACGAATTGCTTTAATTATCAGTATAAAATATTTCAAATCTTTTCTGAACCACAGTCTGTCACAAATGTCACAAGCATGACCAAATTCATTTTCAACAAAATCATTTTCAAATACACAGCAGTATGGCCTGCTCTTTCGTATATCAAAAATGCACAACGTTAATATTCAAGTTTTCACTTCTGCCGGCACTCCCAGAGTGCAACCCGTCGTTTTTGAAGTGAAAACTTCTTTAGCGGCGTTGTGCACTTTTTTTGGAATGGGTAAAAAATGTTAAACTCGCGTCAGGACACGTGACCTGATCGAAAATTCGTAAGACAGCGCAGGGCGCTTGCGCGAATGTTCGTGTGTGTTTATGTTACAGCGTGCTACGCGCATCCATGGATGGTGACAGCTGATGGCTCGACCGTCTGTGTAGTGGCCATACTGCTGTGTTTTCACTTCTACCGGCACTCCCAGAGTGCAACCCGTCGTTTTTTAGGGTTCCGTAGCCAAATGGCAAAAACGGAACCCTTATAGATTCGTCATGTCTGTCTGTCTGTCTGTCCGTCCGTATGTCACAGCCACTTTTTTCAGAAACTATAAGACCTATACTGTTGAAACTTGGTAAGTAGATGTATTATGTGAACCGCATTAAGGTTTTGATACAAAAATAGAAAAAAACAATAAATTTTGGGGGTTCCCCATACTTAGAACTGAAACTCAAAAATTTATTTTTCATCGAACCCATGTGTGTGGGGTATCTATGGATAGATCTTCAAAAATGATATTGAGGTTTCTAATATCATTTTTTTCTAAACCGAATACTTTGCGCGGGAGACATTTCCAAAGTTGAAAAAAGTGTGTCCCATCTTTACCTCCGAAGCTTCTCGTTAAGCCACTCCTCTGTGAGTTCGTCTATCTCTCTCACTTCCAGCATTTTGCCGCCGATCTCTTTGGCCAGGGCTCGCTGCGTGCCCGCGTACATTACCTGGACAAATTGTCAAATTTAAGCTATATTACAGTTTAGAGTCAAAAAATGGCTATCGTCTGATGTAAGGACAAACAGACAAATATCGTTCGATGCAAGGACAAATAGACAAATTAAAGCTATCGAATAGGAGACAAATAAGGGCTATCGTCCGTTTTAAGGACAAATAGACAAAAAAGGGCTATCGTCCAATGTAAGAACATTGGGGGTTTTTTGATTTACCTAGCAAGTTTATTTGCTAAGCAAATCAAAAAACCCTCGACGATTTGATATCCGTAGCGCCATCTCATTTATATGCTATAAAACGTTAATATCTAATAACATTTTAAATAAACTTATTATATACTAGCCGAAGCCCGCGACTTCGTTCGCGTGGACTTTATGTCTCTGGAAAATGCTCATCAGGCTTAACAACTTTACTAAGGCGATATTTTAATATATCTTATAGTTTAGCTGGACCATTACGGTTCTGCATCAGGCGTTCCATTTTCCAAAATCATTTATACCCTATATCTTGCCTAGGCTTAATAGCTATATAACAAAAAAAGTTTCACTCGAATCCGTCCAGTATTTCCGGAGATTAGCGTGTACAGACAGACAAACAGACATACAGACAAACAGACAAACAGACAAACAGACAAACAGACAAACAGACAAACAGACAAACAGACAAACAGACAAACAGACAAACAGACAAACAGACATACATTTTTTTTAAAATTCTTACTCTATTACTACGTCTCCATCGCCTCCCATATATTTAATGTACAGACACACTTTTTTTACTGTTTTATTATATGTATAGATTTATTAAATAAATATAAATGGCAGTCGTCAAGCCATCCCAGATATCTTGAGTGAGCCTGAATAATCTGACAGCAGTTGGCCCACGAAAAACAACAAACAATTCCAAGGTAAGATACTGCTCTTCACTCACCTGAAGCTCCATATGCGCGTCTCTCGGCGTGTAGTAGATGAAGCAGAGGGGGAAGGACGTGCGGCCGTCGCTATGCTCCATCTTGTAGCTGAAATATACAATAGAAACTTATTTAATTTTTCAAAATTAAAAACTGATTTCACCCCCAAACTACACAACCGTTTTAGATAATTCGGATGTTTATGTCTTTAGTTAGTATCCCATAACACAAGTCTCCAACTTACTTTAGGGCCAGCTCAATCTGTGTGATTTGTCCCTATATATTTACTAGCTGGTGCCCGCGACTTCGTCTGCGCAGGATTATCACTTAATATCTTTATAAATTGTAGGCTATGTATTATTCTGATGTATAAGCTATATTATTGTATAGTTTCATCAAAATCCATTCAGTAGTTTTTACGTGAAAGCGTAACAAACATCCATTCATCCATCCATACTTACAAACTTTTGCGTTTATATATTATTACAATCTTTTATTTATGTTGCAATGTATCTTGCATGTATGAATAGTTGTTTAAAGTCTGATTTTTAATTCCGTAGAATTCTGACAGCTGTCATTTTTTAGGGTTCCGTAGCCAAATGGCAAAAACGGAACCCTTATAGATTCGTCATGTCTGTCTGTCTGTCTGTCCGTCCGTATGTCACAGCCACTTTTTTCCGAAACTATAAGACCTATACTGTTGAAACTTGGTAAGTAGATGTATTATGTGAACCGCATTAAGGTTTTGACACAAAAATAGAAAAAAAACAGTAAATTTTGGGGGTTCCCCATACTTAGAACTGAAACTCAAAAATTTATTTTTCATCAAACCCATACGTGTGGGGTATCTATGAATAGGTCTTCAAAAATGATATTGAGGTTTCTAATTGCATTTTTTTCTAAACCGAATACTTTGCGCGAGAGACACTTCCAAAGTGGAAAAAAGTGTGTCCCCCCCGTAACTTCTAAAATAAGGGAATTATAAAACTAAAAAAAATACATGATGTTCATTACCATAAAAACTACCAGCGAAAATTGGTTTGAACGATATCTAGTAAGTAGTTTTTTTTAATACGTCATAAATCATAAACGGCAATTTACCTTTTATTCAATCAACTCAAATATAAAAATTTTAAAAAAACATACTACAAGACTTTTATATTATGTTATTTGCTACTACGGAACCCTTTATGGGCGAGTCCGACTCGCACTTGGCCGCTTTTTTTTTAATTTTAATATTTGAGTTGATTGAATGAAAGTTAAATTGCCGTTTATGATTTATGACGTATTAAAAAAAAACTACTGACTATATCTCGTTCAGATCTCGTTCAAACCAATTTTTGAAGTGAAAACTTCTTTAGCGGCGTTGTGCACTTTTTTTGGAATGGGTAAAAAAATGTTAATATTCAAGTTTTCACTTCTGCCGGCACTCCCAGAGTGCAACCCGTCGTTTTTTTTAAATTACAGCTTTTATTTAGTTTTAACCTGTCCCGTTGTCTGTCTGTAATCAAATCATGCAAGTAAAATTTTATTGCACAAAATAAATATTTACATCTTGCAAGTTATATTTGACGCACTTCTAGGTTTCCGATTGAGCTGAAATTTTGCACGCATACGTATGTCGCGTGACAATGCAATATTATGACATGGAGCTGATCTGATGATGGAGCCGGAAGATGGCTATAGGAACTCTGTAATGAAACGACGCAATTCCATTGAGTTTGGGCTCGTTTGATTCGTCTTGAGGAGAGTCTTTAGATAAAAGCTTGTTTTAAAAACCTTGAGAGGTGTCAAGGAACACCCGTATGGAACGAAGTTCCTTTCGATTAATTAGGCGAGAGAGACAGACAGAGAAACACGCGCACGCCGCACGGCTTACAACTATAGCAAAAAGTGTCGTCTTAATTTTTTCCGTCTAGCCTCCTTTCGCAACGCGCGATAACGAACTTCGTTTCAAAAATATATTTTTTAATAATTACTTGTTTTAACTTCATAGTTAAGATAAAAGTATCTGACTTGCAATAACTTTTTTGGTTGATTTTTTACACCTTGTGTCCGAAAAACCCTAATATCTTACGGAACCCTATTTTTGTTCAAAATTAAATATAGCCTATATTACTCGTGGATAATGTAGCTTTCGAATGGTGAAAGAATTTTTAAAATCGGTCCAGTAGTTTATGAGCCTATTCATTACAATCAAACAAACAAACAAACAAACAAACAAACAAAGTTTTCCTCTTTATCATATTAGTGTAGATAACTACATCTTATATACTAATTTAGAGTAACCATTACTGAATCTATCTCACGTAGCTTACAAAGCACGTAACTTATAATAAGCATGTATATGCATATTATTACGTTACTACAGGTTAACTTGTTGGAAACAAGCGGATTTACGATAGTCGCTTGCTGGTATACCTATTCGTGTTTTGGTTAAACTGTGGTAGAGGTGTAGATGTAACGCAACATAACTAGCGTCGAGGTCAGTCAGACGACGAGGCTGTGTTGAAGAAGGTCATTGTAAGTAATCATAATAAGCAAATGAGGAAAATATAGACGAACAAACAGTTAGCCGATTCCTAATGTATCACATATACAATGTAGGAAGAAGGGACATACCCGTAATAAATCGAACCACTGGCTATCACCATCAGGTCTTTTTGCCTCCGCTGCAGGAGCACGACCCTCTCTGTACTACCAGAGCCATACTTGGTCAGAGCAGTCAGAGGACTTGGCCTACACTCTCCTCGCTGGCCGGAGTTAGAGAGGTCTCATTGATGTTTATAAGCTTTGTTCAGCTTGTATTACCTAGGCCACTCTCTACGACATCCACGGGAGGACTTGAGTGGCCCTATTCTACTCTGCTGGAAACCACACGGTATTCCAATTTATTACGGGTGTATCCCTTCCACGTTGTATATGATCAAAGAAGTACCACATCAAAAAAATCTGCTACGAAAAATCCAAGGTAGTATTTTAGATACTTGTATCTACTATCTATAATAATCTAGTACCTGGGTGACCGAGCTTTGCTCGGTCGGTTACATCTCAAACATTAACTTTTTTTTTAAACTTGTCTAAAAACAGTACAAAATAAAAAATTATATATAAACTTGAACATAAAAAAAAACAAAAGTAAGTCACCGAGTGGGATTCGAACCCGTAACACTCTTTCTAGCGGTCAGCATCCTTAACCACTGAGCTAAGCCGATGGCGGCCGGCGCGCCGAAATTATATTCTGCGTGGAAAGAAAAACGCATGAAAACTCGAAAACACGCGTTTTCCCACACATAAAACTAATGTAGCTCGATAGTTTACCCCCGAAAACCCCCATATACAAATTTTCAGCGAAATCGTTAGAGCCGTTTTCGAGATCACAGAAATTTATAAATAAATATATATACATACAAGAATTGCTCGTTTAAAGGTATAAGATATCTATCTTGTGATATTGTTTTTTTAGCCACTGCTATCAATCTTATCTCCGTAACATTATCTATTTGATTTTTATTTTGATATAGTTTTCAGCCACGGATCCATGGGGACCCGGTCCTTTGAGGCGTTCATGGGGCCAAAGCCGACATGAAGAGGCCTTTTAGTACCTTTTTATCTAAAAAGAGTGAAATGGCTGCATCTATGGAGGTATAACATTACCTCGCTATACAGAAAAATGATGGGAAATTAGGTTGAGCGGGATGGTCAATATAATAAACATACTTATTATCTGAATCTTAAATCTTTGTACAATCTTGTTGTTTTTTTTTTCGATTTGTTTATTATCTTTTCTTATTTAATACAGTATAACAGTATATTATAAAATTTAAACTCTACTTCCTTTAAACCTACGAGCCTATACGTGTAGTCTGTTCTAGTCGCTATCACGTCTTTATCCCTAATGGGGTAGAGTATCTTATCAAACCATCAATGAGCTACAAGTAAGCAAAGTCGCAGGAAAACATATATATATATCTAAATATAAACCCACCACGTGGTCAGTTACGTGTGCAGTCGTGAACAACCAGTTTTTGTATAGATTTCGATGTTCGTTTCCAATGTGACATGCGGCACGATGTTTTGATTTACATATTCATCATCGTCAGCTATCAGGTCACAGTTGGGCATTGGTCTTCTTCTGTCTGCGCCATCTTGTTCTTTCCAGCAACCTGTTACCTGCCTGACTTCGTCGATCCACCTAGCCACCGGACAAACATATTTACTTTTTACAAGCTTTTATTTAATTTGCAAAGTAAATATGTATGTATGAATGTTTTTTTTAGGTCAAATCTTGCAACTTAATTTTCAACCAGTTATCCTCAACCAATTTATCTGAAATGTTCTATACTTGTGTAAGTCGGATGACTACACAATATTATGAAGTCAATGAGCTGTTCTGATGATGGAGCCGGGAGATATTCGTCGGAACCCAGTTATAAAACAACATAACGTCATAGAGTAGGACTCGTTTGATTTGTCTTGACGAGCACGATTTTTAGGGTTCCGTAGCCAAATGGCAACAACGGAACCCATATAGATTCGTCATGTCTGTCTGTCTGTCTGTCCGTCCGTATGTCACAGCCACTTTTTTCCGAAACTATAAGACCTATACTGTTGAAACTTGGTAAGTAGATGTATTATGTGAACCGCATTAAGGTTTTGACACAAAAATAGAAAAATAAGCGGCCAAGTGCGAGTCGGACTCGCCCATGAAGGGTTCCGTAGTAGCAAATAACATAATATAAAAGTCTGGTAGTATGTTTTTTTTAATTTTTATATTTGAGTTGATTGAATGAAAGGTAAATTGCCGTTTATGATGATGACGTATTAAAAAAAAACTACTTACTAGATCTCGTTCAAACCAATTTTCGCTGGTAGATTTCACGGTAATGAACATCATATATTTTTTTTAGTTTTATCATTCTCTTACTTTAGAAGTTACGGGGGGGGGGGACACACTTTTTTCCACTTTGGAAGTGTCTCTCGCGCAAAGTATTCGGTTTAGAAAAAAATGCTATTAGAAACCTCAATATCATTTTTGAAGACCTATCCATAGATACCCCACACGTACGGGTTTGATGAAAAATAAATTTTTGAGTTTGAGTTCTAAGTATCGGGAACCCCCAATTTTACTGTTTTTTTTCTATTTTTGTGTCAAAACCTTAATGCGGTTCACACAATACATTTACTTACCAAGTTTCAACAGTATAGGTCTTATAGTTTCGGAAAAAAGTGGCTGTGACATACGGACGGACAGACAGACAGACAGACATGACGAATCTATAAGGGTTCCGTTTTTGCCATTTGGCTACGGGACCCTAAAAACAGTAAATTTTGGGGGTTCCCCATACTTGGAACTGAAACTCAAAAATTTATTTTTCATCAAACCCATACGTGTGGGGTATCTATGGATAGGTCTTCAAAAATGATATTGAGGTTTCTAATAGCATTTTTCTCTAAACCGAATACTTTGCGCGAGAGACACTTCCAAAGTAGAAAAAAGTGTGTCCCCCCCCCGTAACTTCTAAAATAAGAGAATGATAAAACTAAATAAAATATATGTTGTTCATTACCATGAAAACTACCAGCGAAAATTGGTTTGAACGAGATCTAGAAAGTAGTTTTTTTTTAATACGTCATAAATCGTAAACAGCAATTTACCTTTCATTCAATCAACTCAAATATAAAAATAAGCGGCCAAGTGCGAGTCGGACTCGCCCATGAAGGGTTCCGTAGTATTAAGTATTTTTTTTAAATTTTTATATTTGAGTTGATTGAATGAAAGGTAAATTGCAGTCTATGACATATTAAAAAAAATCTTCTTACTAGATCTGGTTCAAACCAATTTTCGCTGGTAGTTTTCATGGTAATGAACATCATATATTTTTTTTAGTTTTATCATTCTCTTATTTTAGAAGTTACGGGGGGGGGGACACACTTTTTTCCACTTTGGAAGTGTCTCTCGCGCAAAGTATTCGGTTTAGAATAAAATGATATTAGAAACCTCAATATCATTTCTGAAGACCTATCCATAGATACCCCACACGTATGGGTTTGATGAAAAATATTTTTTTGAGTTTCAGTTCTAAGTATGGGGAACCCCCAAAATTTATTGCTTTTTATCTATTTTTGTGTCAAAACCTTAATGCGGTTCACAGAATACATCTACTTACCAAGTTTCAACAGTATAGGTCTTATAGTTTCGGAAAAAAGTGGCTGTGACATACGGACGGACAGACAGACAGACAGACATGACGAATCTATAAGGGTTCCGTTTTTGCCATTTGGCTACGGAACCCTAATTAAATAAGCGGCCAAGTGCGAGTCGGACTCGCCCATGAAGGGTTCCGTAGTAGTATTTTTATTTTATTTTTATATTTGAGTTGATTGAATGAAAGGTAAATTGCAGTTTATGACATATTAAAAAAAAACTTCTTACTAGATCTTGTTCAAACCAATTTTCGCTGGTAGTTTTCATGGTAATAAACATCATATATTTTTTTTAGTTTTATCATTCTCTTATTTTAGAAGTTACGGGGGGGGGGGGGACACACTTTTTAGGGTTCCGTAGCCAAATGGCAAAAACGGAACCCTTATAGATTCGTCATGTCTGTCTGTCTGTCCGTCCGTATGTCACAGCCACTTTTTTCAGAAACTATAAGACCTATACTGTTGAAACTTGGTAAGTAGATGTATTATGTGAACCGCATTAAGGTTTTGATACAAAAATAAAAGAAAAACAAAAAAATTTGGGGGTTCCCCATACTTAGAACTGAAACTCAAAAATTTATTTTTCATCAAACCCATACGTGTGGGGTATCTATGGATAGGTCTTCAAAAATGATATTGAGGTTTCTAATATCATTTTTTTCTAAACCGAATACTTTGCGCGGGAGACACTTCCAAAGTGTAAAAAAGTGTGTCCCCCCCCCGTAACTTCTAAAATAAAGGAATCATAAAACTAAAAAAAATACATGATGTTCATTACCATAAAAACTACCAGCGAAAATTGGTTTGAACGATATCTAGTAAGTAGTTTTTTTTTAATACGTCATAAATCATAAACGGCAATTTACCTTTCATTCAATCAACTCAAATATAAAATTTTAAAAAAAAAACAACTACAAGACTTTTATATATGTTATTTGCTACTACGGAACCCTTCATGGGCGAGTCCGACTCGCACTTGGCCGCTTTTTTCCACTTTGGAAGTGTCTCTCGCGCAAAGTATTCGGTTTAGAATAAAATGATATTAGAAACCTCAATATCATTTCTGAAGAATCCATAGATACCCCACACGTATGGGTTTAATGAAAAATATTTTTTTGAGTTTCAGTTCTAAGTATGGGGAACCCCCAAAATTTATTGTTTTTTTTTCTATTTTTGTGTCAAAACCTTAATGCGGTTCACATAATACATCTACTTACCAAGTTTCAACAGTATAGGTCTTATAGTTTCGGAAAAAAAATGGCTGTGACATACGGACGGACAGACAGACAGACAGACATGACGAATCTATAAGGGTTCCGTTTTTGCCATTTGGCTACGGAACCCTAAAAAACATACTACAAGACTTTTATACTATGTTATTTGCTACTACGGAACCCTTCATGGGCGAGTCCGACTCGCACTTGGCCGCTTTTTAGGGTTCCGTAGCCAAATGGCAAAAACGGAACCCTTATAGATTCGTCATGTCTGTCTGTCTGTCCGTCCGTATGTCACAGCCACTTTTTTCCGAAACTATAAGACCTATACTATTGAAACTTGGTAAGTAGATGTATTATGTGAACCGCATTAAGGTTTTGACACAAAAATAAAAAAAAAACAGTAAATTTTGGGGGTTCCCCATACTTAGAACTGAAACTCAAAAATTTATTTTTCATCAAACCCATACGTGTGGGGTATCTATGGATAGGTCTTCAAAAATGATATTGAGGTTTCTAATAGCATTTTTTTCTAAACCGAATACTTTGCGCGAGAGACACTTCCAAAGTGGAAAAAATTGTGTCCCCCCCCGTAACTTCTAAAATAAGAGAATGATAAAACTAAATAAAATATATGTTGTTCATTACCATGAAAACTATCAGCGAAAATTGGTTTGAACGAGATCTAGTAAGTAGTTTTTTTTAATACGTCATAAATTGTAAACGCCAATTTACGTTTCATTCAATCAACTCAAATATAAAAATTAAAAAAACATACTACAAGACTTTTATATTATGTTATTTGCTACTACGGAACCCTTCATGGGCGAGTCCGACTCGCACTTGGCCGCTTATTTATATTTTTATTCATTACAAAATAATGTCCTTTGAGTTTTTCAAAGATAATATAATTACTATTGTATTGGAGGGCCTGTAAGTAGGCAATACTAAAGTTATATAAGTATAAATGTGGCAAAGAAACTGTTGAATTATACTTTAAAAATATTTATTGCATTTTATATAAGTCATATTTAATTAATTAGAGTAGTTATGTATGTAACTCTCTATATAAATAATAGTTATAAAAGATTTTAACGTTTTAATTATTACCTTATAGCGCCATCTAGTGACAAGAGAAATAATTATGTTTATAAGGCGATGGGTAGGCATGCCATCTAGGTGTTTCCACGGTCTGTAGGTAAGTACTTTTAACAGTTATTGACATACATATGATCATCCATTGGAAACATACACTACACGCATATCAATCACCACAATTCAACATATTTCACTCAACACATACTATATTACAGAGGAATAGAGCATATATTACTATGTTTTCACCGCAAACTGCATATACAATTGTATATCGAAGATACCTACCGCTTATCTTAGTCACTAGTGTTGTTTATTAGGAATCAGTTGTGTCCAGTGTAATACAAATTGTGAGTTTGTATATTAATTATTATATTTTTAATATCATACAGTTTTTATATAATGTGTAAAAAAATCCGCATTTCGCCAGAGCTATTTGTGCGGGAATGTCGATTTTTTGTTTGTTTTTTTTTTTACTGTTATTTTAATATCATTATAATATAGTGATCTAGTATAGCCTGTAGTTTGTTTTACTTACGCGTTGTATAAACATAAGTTTTGTTTAGCTTGAAACATCTAACACAAGTGTTGGTCACTTACAACACGCACTAAAACGAACAACAGTTTCAGATATACTTTTTTTAAATTAATTCGATGTGGAAGGGTCATACCCGTAATAAATCGAACCACGGGCTATACTAGATCATGAAAGTATAGAGTAATAACTATAGTGATTTATTATAAAAATATTTGGCATTTCTATACGAAAGCGTGCAGCCGCCAGGCGCAATTTGAATGGAAAAGTTGTTTTTTTTTTAAGCTATTGCATAGCTTCTATCGCGGGCCTTGAGCGCGGGGACCGAATCCAGAAATTCCGTAACGAAAAAACCTCACGCTCACCACTCCGCCTACCATGTAGGTTGCCGCTTCGTCTCCGTCGTCCGTTTGCGACGTTGCCGTCCTTCCTTGTTTGCAATAGCTTTACCGCGGCAATCCCCGAGTGCCACACGTCTTTTTTTTTGTTTATTTGTTGTTTGTTTATTATCATTATACTTAGGGATTTAGTATCGCCCGTGGTTCGATTTATTACTGACTGACTGACAGCTTAGAGCCGCAAGACCCAAAATGATCGGTCTGCCTCATTAAGGACAAAGACGTGGTAGTATGTATGTATGTATGTCTCTTCCACGTTGCATACGTATATTACAAGGTGCTATTTAGGGTTTCGTACCCAAAGGGTAAAAACGGGACCCTATTACTAAGACTTCACTGTCTGTCCGTCTGTCTGTCACCAGGCTGTATCTCAAGAACCGCGATAGCTAGACAGCAGAAATTTTCACAAATTATGTATTTCTGTTGCCGCTATAACAACAAATACTAGAAACAAAATAAAATAAATAATTAAGGGGGGCTCCCATACAACAAACGAGATTTTTTAAAGATAATGGTACGGAACCCTACGTGCGTAAATCCGACTACGACTTGGCCGGTTATTTTAGTCAAGTGACACCAATATTGAAAGGGTGAATAACCCCCTTTTCTTAAGTCTATCATTTTAAATAACTTTTCCCAACAAATTCAATGCAATAGGTACTTATCATAAACGATTGACATCATATTGATTGGTCGACTTTATTGATTAGTAGCTCTCTGCGAGGCATGCATGTATACGATACGATATACTGTCACGTCTTTATCCGTAACGGGGCAGACAGAGCACTTTGGTTCTTGCGGCTCTAAGCAGACAGAGCCCAGGGCCGCAAGACTCAAAGGCCACTTTCAGCGCAATGGCGGGCGAGAAGATGAAATAAAGCGGCCAAGTGCGAGTCGGACTCGCCCATGAAGGGTTCCGTAGTAGCAAATAACATAATATAAAAGTCTTATAGTATGTTTTTTTTTAATTTTTATATTTGAATTGATTGAATGAAAGGTAAATTGCCGTTTATGATTAATGACGGATAAAAAAAAAACTACTTACTAGATATCGTTCAAACCAATTTTCGCTGATAGTTTTTATGGTAATGAACATCATATATTTTTTTTAGTTTTATAATTCCCTTATTTTAGAAGTTACGGGGGGGGGGGACACACTTTTTTCCACTTTGGAAATGTCTCCCGCGCAAAGTATTCGGTTAAGAAAAAAATGATATTAGAAACCTCAATATCATTTTTGAAGACCTATCCATAGATATACCACACGTATGGGTTTGATGAAAAATAAATTTTTGAGTTTCAGTTCTAAGTATGGGGAACCCCCAAAATTTATTGTTTTTTTTCTATTTTTGTGTCAAAACCTTAATGCGGTTCACATAATACATCTACTTACCAAGTTTCAACAGTATAGGTCTTATAGTTTCGGAAAAAAGTGGCTGTGACATACGGACGGACAGACAGACAGACAGACATGACGAATCTATAAGGGTTCCGTTTTTGCCATTTGGCTACGGAACCCTAAAAAGGAATCAAAATAATAATGGGTTGCTGTCGCATCATCTATTTACACGGTTCGCATTTTCGCCCAATTTCTTGATCGGATTTTACGATTTGCGCGGGAAGTGGAGTAGCTAGAAAATTCTAAGTTTTTTCTTTTCTCCCAGACTAACATGGAAGAGTATGTATACTGTAAAAAGAATCGACAAAAGCTTTCGGTAGTTCGTCAATGGTTTTCTATTTTTACCCCTGATGATAAAAGAGGGTTGTTATAAGTTAATAAGTTTGCCAATGTCTGTCTGTGACACCATAGCTCTTCATCATTATCATAATTTCAGCCGCATGACGCAAAAATTTTGGGTTTCCAAAATGGCCGATCTAGAGCGGCCTGCATCCAGCGCCTTTTACCATAGCTCTTGAAAGGATGTAAATCGCTATGCGTTTTTTAACGTGAAAGTGGTTCTTGTATGATGAAAATCGGTACAGCAGTTCAAAGTTAATAGGGGTGTCCGCTTGAAAGCTTTTGAATTTGTGTTTTAGAGCAAGTTCTGTCTATACTATGTAGCCGGTAGCCGGTCGCAAAGTTATAGCCAAATTGTTAAATCTGTTCCGGCTGTTTCTTCGCTACTTCGCAGGTCGTCGTCAGCATCCTTGGGTGACCCAATGGTCACCCAAGGATACAATACATGAGTATTTATATTTGGAGAAGAAACCGAAAACGCGCTATAATGAAGATGGTGATTTTATTTTATTTTATTTTTATTCATTAAGGTACAATCACAGATATCAGAATGTGCCGAATATATAGTACATTTCTATAGTCAATATAATTCTGAGATCCTACAACAGATTGTACACGACATTATAGAGATACCTTACTTGTATGATTAAAAATTTTTCAGTATCAATCAAAATGCCCTGGCAGAGGCCGGACAGCGTGCCCAAGGGCCAAGTGTGGAGCCGCTTTAAGGGAAGGGAGTTGAACGGAAAACCTGCCAAAATGTGAGATTTTAAAATAGTTGCCACGGTCTAAAGCAGTGGTTCCCAAACTTATTTTGTCTACTGCCCACTTTGAGAATAAATATTTTTTTAGCGCCCCCATTTTTTCACCTATTTAAAAACCACTATAACTTCAAATTAAATTAATTAATTATTGTGACCTATATATGTATATTAACGGAGAATTCTAAACGAAACTTTTACTATAACCCGCAACTTCAATAAAATAGGACAGATATATGAACTACGCGGAGAGAAATATAGAACCGAGTTTGAGCAATCTTTTAATTCATATTAGTTGATGTTCACAAGTTGTTGTTGAGAGTCGAGAGCTCTTGCAGTCGTTGTTTAAGAGGCCTCCTAGCTAAATAAAGCTCCTAGCAAAAAAAAAACATTTTCTTTCTGGGTCTCTTACCGCCCCCTTTGAGACCTGCAGCGCCCACAAGGGGGCGTTATCGCCCACTTTGGGAAAGACTGGTCTAAAGTAAGTATATACTAGTGGCTCTGTGAGCTGTTGACATTGAAGTTTATTTTTCAAACTAAAAACCGACTTCTACACCAAGCTACACAACCTACTTCGATAAATCTTCTATGGGACTTCTTGACAAGTCTTAGTATGCCCTTTCAAACATTAGAATTAAATAAATAATTAATAAATATATAGGGACAAATTACACTGATTGAGCTAGCCCCAAAGTAAGTTCGAGACTTGTGTTATGGGATACTAACTCAACGATACTATATTTGATAACAAATACATATATAGATTAACATCCAAGACCCAGGACAACTTGAAAAAGGCCATTTTCCAACTTGCCCTGACAGAATTTCTACTCGGGCCAATTTTCCAAATTGGCCCGAGTAATCGGGGAACATGTAAACGTATCCCGTGGGTTTCGCTACCCGTGAGAATTTCGCGATAAAAACTATCCTATATCCTTCCTTGGGTATCAAACTATATCCATATCAAATTTCATCTAAATAGGTTCAGTGGTTGAAGCGTGATGTGGTAACAAACAAATATACAAACTCACTTTCGCATTTATAATATTTGTAGGATTAGTAGGACTAGTAGGATGCATTCGTATTGTAAACTCCTCGTTTTAAAGTCGGTGAAAAATGACTGGTCTTTCAGGTACCAAGTACGCGATTTGGATCCGGAGTATGAGGAACAATGCCTGGAGCTGATGTTGGAAACCTTCATCAGAGACGAACCTCTTTGCAAAGTATTAGGTGCGATTTATGTCACTGCTACTATATATACTATTACACATAGGTACATCATCATCCCAACCTTTCTTCCACCCACTGCTGAGCATAGGCCTCTCATAGCGCCACCCATCTCGGTCCTGTGCTGCTCTCATCCAGGTGACCCGCTACTTTGATTACGTCGTCAACCCATCGCATAGGCGGATGCCCGACGCCTCTCTCACCCGTTCACCATGTAATTATGAGTAGCATTTAGTGTTTTACCTTGTAAGTATTGTACAACGTTCCACCCCACCTTTAGTCTTTATCTCCTCTGCTTTAAGGGTTGACTGGGAGAGATCCCTGACAGGGATAAGTCTGCTTTTGTACTATTGTGTTTCATTTGTATTTAATAAATAAATATATAAGGACAAATTACACTGATTGAGCTAGCCCCAAAGTAAGTTCGAGACTTGTGTTGTGAGATACTATAACTCAACGATACTATATTTTTCAAATACAATTATATAAATAAACATCCAAGACCCAGGACAATTTGAAAAAAGCCATTTTCCAACTTGCCCTGACCGGGGATCGAACCCGGGACCTCTGGGTGGCGGACCAGCATGGTGAATTGGTGACCACTACGCCACGGTGGTGGTCATTGTCATTTAGATTGTGGCTTTTTATGTACAATAGAATACAATATACCATTCGGTCAGTGCCTTGCTCCACCTGCCATCACTCTATCGGGCCAGGTGCACTGATTATTTCCACTTTAAGTTCATGACCGTCGTACCAACATCTCGTACTTAGTTTAGTACTTTGTCGGATGACGGTGTTGGGAACGTCATCCTTTTCTGTCTGTGTGACTCTCATTTGTGCACAGCCTCCTTCGTAAGCGACCGTGTCTCAGCACCGTACGTCATAGTGGGCAGGCACACTGGTTGTATAGGCGGGTCTTCAGGCATTGTGGAGCATCGGTCGGTTTTAGTACGGCATCCAGTCTATTGAATACCACACATGTAATGTAAATTATTCTAATTGACGTGTAAAAGTAAATAAATATAAATATATAGCACGACCCTCTCTGTACTACCAGAGCCATAATTGGCCAGAGCAGTCAGAGGACTTTGGCCTACGCTCTCCTCTGCTGCCTCTCTCCCCGCTGGCCAGACTTGGAGGCCCTATTCCACTCTATGCCGGAAACCACACGACAAAGACCTGTGTTATGACTAACTCAACGACCTCAGACCCATCCAAGACTCAGGTCAATCTGTAAAAGAACATTTTCCATCCTGACCTGAACGGGAATCAACCCGGGACCTCCGGTGTGACGGCGTGGCCAAGGAGGTCGTCATAAAGTGCTTGTAACTTAGAGCAATTTGTTAAGCTATTGCATAGCTTCTATCGCGGGCCTTGAGCGCTGGGACCGAATCCAGAAATTCCGTAACGAAAAAACCTCACGCTCCCCACTCCGCCTACCATGTAGGTTGCCGCTTCGTCTCCGTCGTCCGTTTGCGACGTTGCCGTCCTTCCTTGTTTGCAATAGCTTTACCGCGGCAGTCCCCGAGTGCCACACGTCTTTTTTTTAATGCTTTAAGGCTTGTAAAGGTCGAATAACTGAAAAAACATATTTTGAATCTTGTATTTCAGATATAAAATCCGACCCCCTGTCCATGCGGTCCATCAGAGCCAACTGGGAGGGCATGATAGCCCAGGGGGTCAGCCTCGCCTGCTTCACGGAGGAGGGCGGGCGGCCGGCCGAGCTGGTGGGGTTCAACTTCGTGGTGGTGAAGCGGAAAGACGATTCTGAAGAGACTTTTGAGAATGTGAGTTAGATAGAAAGTTTATTAAAAAAACTGCATCTCATACAAATGAACTTACAACTATTACTATAATTCTAAGTAAATTTATTTCAAGAATATTTTTTCCTTGTACATTTAATGTACGAGACGTAGGTAATATATTAGGTATCTTTCGTACGAAATTTACATTGAAGTTTGCGGGTAATTTTCGTCGAGTTATCTATATCTATATCTATCTATATCTATACATATAATAAAACAGTAAAAAAAGTGTGTCTGTACATTAAATATATTTCCAAAAAAAAATATTGGGGCCTATGGAGACATAGTAATAGAGTAAGAATTTAAAAAAAATGTCTGTCTGTTTGTCTGTATGTCTGTTTGTCTGTTTGTACACGCTAATCTCCGGAAATACTGGACGGATTCGAATGAAACTTTTTATGTTATATAGCTATTAAGCCTGGGCAACATATAGGGTATAAATTATTTTGGTAAATGAAACGCCTGATGCAGAACCATAATGGTCCAGCTAAACTATAAGAGATATAAAAATGTCGCCTTAGTAAAAGTTGTTCAGCCTGATGAGCATTTTCCAGAGACATAAAGTCCACGCGAACGAAGTCGCGGGTTTCAGCTAGTTCGATAATAAAATCAAACTCAAATTGGTCTAGCCGTTTACGTGTTAAGTAACAAACACACACATACTGACAAACATTCGCCTTTATAAGTGTAATGGTGTGATAACTAGCCGTGCCCGCGAACTCCTCTCCCCACAGGAATTTCGGAATAAAACTATCCAATGTCCTTCGCTGGGTCTCAAACTATATCCATATCAAATTTCATCTAAATATGTTTAGGGATTGAAGCATGAAAACGTTACGATCAAACAAATATACAAACTCACTTTCACATTTATAATATTAGTTATCCGTACCCATCTAAATAGGTTAAGTGGTAAAAGCGTGAAGATGTAACGAACAAACAAAAATATACAAACTTCCTTTCACATTAATATTAGTTATCCATAGATACCAAATTTCATTTAAATAGGCTAAGTGGTAGAAGCGTGAATAGTTTACAAATGAATACCTATACGAACTTATTTTCACACTAGCTGAAGCCCGCGACTTCGTTCGCGTGCACTTTATGTCTCTGGAAAATGCTCATCAGGCTGACCAACTTTTACTAAGGCGACATTTTTATATCTCTTATAGTTTAGCTGGACCATTATGGTTCTGCATCAGGCGTTTCATTTTCCAAAATCATTTATACCCTATATGTTGCCCAGGCTTAATAGCTATATAACAAAAAAAGTTGCATTCGAATCCGTCCAGTATTTCCGGAGATTAGCGTGTACAAACAGACAAACAGACAGACATTTTTTTATAAATTCTTACTCTATTACTATGTCTCCATCGCCCCCAATATTTTTTTTGGAAATATATTTAATGTACAGACACACTTTTTTTACTGTTTTATTATATGTATAGATATAGATATATAGATTAATAATATTACTTAGTTGTGATAATAGGCTTTTGTTCCAGGTAGAAGGAGAGCCTTGGAAGAAGCTAGTGCGAACTTTAGACAAGGCTGAGAAGCTTGTCAACGTCTTCGATATTTACGGAGTATACACATACATGTCGTCCAGCGGACTAACGGTGTTGCCCGAGCATAGAGGGCAGAACATTGGCGCTAGGATGTTCGCAGCAAGGTAATAAATAGCACAGACTCAGATTATCTTCAATGCCGAGTAGAATAGGACCACTACAAGACCTCCCGTGGATGTCGTAGAAGGCGACTTAGGAATTACAAGCTAAACAAAGCTTTTAAATATCAATGAGACATCTCCAACCCGTCTGGTCAGCGAGGAGAGTGTAGACCAAGTCCTCTGGCTGCTCTGGCCAAGTATGGCTGGTAGTACAGAGAGAGTCGTGCTCCTGCAGTGGAGACAAAAAGAAATGATGATGAAAATGGGCTCTCCAATAGTTTCTATGGCGTTGGGTTGGTATCTGTTACGTTAGTAATTATATTATCTTTGCCAATTATCTTTGGCAATCGACGACGTCCGTGGCATAGTGGTCACCATGCTAGTCCGCCACCCAGAGGTTCCGGGTTCGATTCCCGGTCAGGGCAAGTTGGAAAATGGTAATTTTCAAATATATGTATTGTTATAAAATATAGTATCGATAGGTTAATATCCCAAAATACAAGTCTCGAACTTACTTTGGGGCTTGCTTAATCAACGTAATTTGTAGTGTAATTAATGGTTCTTCCTCTTCCCCAGGGAGCCCCTCTGCAAAGCCCTAGGGATCCGTGTTTGCTGCACAGTATTCACAGCCACCACCTCCCAGGTACTAGCTGCAAAATGCGGATACAAGTTGCTCGCAGAACTGAAGTATAAGGATATGATGAACGAAGGCATAGATCTGACGGGCACAGAGTGTGATGTTGCTAAAGTAATGGCGATTCAGTTTGATTTCTAGTGAGGCGACCTCTACGCCACTACGAGGAACTAAACACCGCAAACAACAATGAAACTATACCTAGTTCACAAGTATCATACGAGATGGCGCCAGCAGATTCTACATCTCGATCTCAGAGTTCTGGTTGCAACTGACTATATATACAACCTCGACGATACACCGTCGGAGCCGCGGTTCCTCAGGCACAACACCATGCGTGGCGGGAAGATCTTCCCTTTGAGGCGGTCGAGCAAATCATCATCGCTCCCGCTATAGTTTTAAAATGTGGCTAACATACATACATACTATTACATCTTTATCACTAATGGGGCACAGAGCATTTAGGGTCTTGCAGCTCTAAGCAGATAGGGCCTGCAAGACTCAAAGGCTACTTTTAGCTTGATGTGGGCAAGGTGAATGAAGGATTTAAAAATAGTGATGGGTTGCTAGCCGCATCGCCTGTTTGATTCGAATTTGTGCCCATTTCTTCGATCGGCTCTTACGATCTGCGCAGGGAGAGCAGCAGGTACATTATAAGTTTTTTTTTCTCCCAGACCAGCATGGAAGATGTGGCTATAAGTATATATAAAAGTTCGACTCGCGAACCAATATCTGGGCTACCAATGAGTTAACGAGTTACTACTCACGTATAGAGCCAGCTACTGGCGGACATGTTGGCTCATGTTCAAACTTAAAAATTCTATTAGAGTCAATACCACGTCTACCAAATTTCATGAAACTTCGATTAAAGATACTCAAGTTAACCTGAATAACTTTCAAATGGCTGAACCATTTATCAAACCACCGCAAGAGAACTTGCTTTCATATGAAAAAAACGCATCGAAATCGGACCATCCATTCGCGAGCTACGTTACCATAGACACAGAGAGAACATTAGCGTGAAACTTGTCCTCTTTTTTGTAGGGTGTTAAAAAACTAAAAATATCATCTTGGTGCTACTATTGTACAAAATATATTCACAATCGAAAGAAGAATTAGGGTTAGTTCAGATAGAAAGGAGCGCAGCGGATAGGATTTTTACATACATACATACTATCACGTCTTTATCCCTAATGGGGCAGACAAAGCCTTTTTGGGTCTTGCGGCTCTATGCAGAGCCTAGGGCCGCAAGACTCAAAAGCCACTTTTAGCGTCATGGTGGGCGAGAAGATGGAAAAGCAATCAATACAGTGACGGGTTGCTAGCCGCATCGCCTGTTAAAATGATTCGCATTTTTGCCCATTCCCTCGATCGGCTTTTACGATCTGCGCGGGAAGAGAAGCAGCTGGTACATTCTAAGTCTTTTCGTTTCTCCCAGACCAGCATGGGATTTTTACATGGCACTCGAAAATAAACTTTAAACATTGGGATAAAATGCATAAACGTTTCAACATGATAAAATTCTCTATAACCATACCCGGCCTGTGTCACTCCCCGTTTAGGTATCGAAAATATACCTACATTATTACTACGCGCGGCGACCACTCCGGAGTGGTAAATTCAGTGACGTGAATCGTATGTCAAGTAATAAGAATGAAATTGGCTTGCAATGCACTTCTAGGTATACACGCTGACTTTTCATTGGTTCTGAAAAAAAATGTCGTATAGTAAATAAATTCCTCTATCCATATACGTAATCCAAATTTCTGTATGTCATAAGATATAAAAGTTGTGTAAATGATTTTCGATCGAGACCACGTAGTTATACGCTGCGTAATGTCGATGACCCCGGCCGGCCGGCGGGCGGTGTATGGCGGCGGTACTACTTATTGATCTCACAATTTTACTTTCGAGTTTTAGACAACATTTTTTGTTTCTGAATTTTTATTTGGACTAGCTAATTAGGTCTTACTAACGATGTCTATGAAGTGGCCTTCGGCTTCAAAACCAATGAAAAATCACAGTGTATAAACGAAAAGATGCAGAGTTCTGACGCGAGCTTAATTGAACCATATCGCTAACGACATTGAGTAGATATTTCTTTGAATTCCTTTGCTGAGTAAGACTTCTGTACGTGAGTGCTAGTACTTATTCTGTGCCCATGCCCAAACTCACTCGCGTCTTGCACTTTATGTCAATCAGGGTTTCCTACTGACCTCCAGCCTCCATATATACAAGTACGCTGGACGTATGATACCCTTAGAAATAACAGCTCTTTATTGTGCCTATTTGAAGCGCCCCCAATGCGTGGGAAGAGAACTAAATCTGACGTAACTTTTAGTTCCGTTCCCACCCACTGCTACGAATGCTTACGATCAGCGCCAAAATGGCGAAAATCAAATCGCCTCACTGTGGCCCGACTAATCATAGGTCCTGCGTACTTGTATATATGGAGGTCAGTGGGGTTTCCTAAAATATGTGACACCAGATGGCAGCATAGTGACGTCAGACCCAGGGACAGGAAGCGCTTTCCCTAACGTGGGTTTTTAGCGGCTAATTGATAGGCTTGAATATTTTTATTGGATCAAAAACCCCTATCGCTGGGTAACTCTTTCGATCGACTAACCGTATCATATGGAAAGCCTTTAAAAGGGTTTCCCTTTAAATAAGTTGTTAAAACATGCACGTCACGTTACCCTTACAAAAACCATTTCTCATAGGGTAACCCTATCTCATAGGCTAACCCTTTAAGAAACGCTTTCCCTGGCGGCCACAGGGCGGGGAGGATACGTGGGGGGAAAAACCCTTTCAATAAAGCGGAAAAAAATACCCCTTCCAATGATTTGGTAAACGTTTAGCCTATCATAAGGATAGGGTTACCCTATAGGGGATACGGTAAGTCTTTCGCTGGACAAGCTTTTTACAGGCTAACATAAACGTGAGGGTAAGCCTATCGTAAGGATGACCACTTAAGGTCCCTGGTCAGACCCATTCGACTGCTGTCATTGGACCATCAGTTGACAGGTTCTTTTGCTCCGTCAAATGTGTCCAATAACAGCAGCTTGTTGGAGCTGACGTCACTGTGCTGTCTGGTGTCACATGTTTTTGAAAACTTTCATAGTTCGTTAATTTTCAAATGTGTTAAAAAGTTCTTCGTTGCGCTCCGTTTGGCCTGAACTGACCCTAATTGCCCAGTTTTAAGGATTTTGTAAAATAAAACAATAAAATTTGTTAATACATTACTATATTTGTCTTTTTACACTTTATTATATAATAAATGCTATGAAATCACTGTAAATACAAATTGTCAGAAAAATAAACGATATAAATGCATCATAAGATCGTTTTTTTTATGCGACATGTAAGAAATCGAACCACGGGCTATAACAGTAATTTTTTAAACTAAAAACAGACTTCACCCCCAAACTACACTACACATCAGATTTTGATAACATTTTTATGGGAAATCCTGACATTTAAAAACAAAAAAAACTTGAGAGGTGTCAAGGGACACCCGGATGGAACGAAGTTCGAGAGAGAGAGAGACAGACAGAGAAACACGCGCACGCCGCACGGCTTACAACCAAAGCAAAAAGTGTTGTTACAACTTTTGGTCTTAATTTTTAACGTCTAGCCTCCTTTCGCAACGCGCGAAAAAGGAACCTCGTTCCAAAAATAATTTTCCAGATTGCTCCAGGGAACATACATAAAAATAAGTAAATACGAACCAATTCCAGTTGATTCTTCTGTTTACAGTTTGTTAAAAACGATTTTCTGTTTTTTTTTTACTGTTATTTTAATTTCATTATAAAACAGTGATCTGTTTTATAATGAGTTTGTTAATGATCTTTTGTCTTTTTTTTAAATTTTATTAAAAAACAGTGATCTAGTATAGCCCGTGGTTTGATTTATTGCGCATCTCACACGTTGTACATATATATAACATACATGAACACATTTTGCCGACCGATTAAGGCCCAGAATCTCGTTCAATGGCGCCCTCATTTGAAATAAATTATTTTATCTTAAACGAAGGGGACATTTTTAAATTTCTGAACTAGTTTCTGGACCACTAAAAAGTTCCGTTTTGGACATTTGGAAACGGAACCCTAAAATTTGATACAAAAGTATGTATATGCTATTCGGATCAGTTCACACAGACCGGTCAGGAATTGCTCATGACAAATTGGGTTTTCGTTCTTACATATCTGACCTTCTTATCACAAAAGAAATGAAATGTAAAACCAAAAATAAATTCATGTAATTTTTTTTCCTTTTTTTAAATTTTTTTCCTCACCGCCAGTCTATGTGAACGGACACTTATATAACCCACAAGGCCCTATAAACCCGCGATTTATATTATTAAAAAAATCTAGCATTAATTTATAAACTTACTAAAGTATATTGCTTACAATAGTAAATAGTAAAGGAATACTGATAAAAGCCGAGTATGGAAATATAGAAAAATAAATCTCAAAATATACATCTAAATTATTATAAACTCTATGTTATCTTGAATTAATATGAGGTCTAAAAACATTTTTAAGGGCAGATTCAGTCTGTTACAAACAACATACACTCACGTCTTTATCCCTAACGGGGCAGACAAAGCATTTTGTGTCTTGCGGCTCTAAGCAGATAGAGCCCAGGGCCGTAAGTCTCAAAGGCCACTTTTAGCATGATGGTGGAAAAAGTAAACAAAATAGTGATAGGTTGCTAGCCGCATCGCCTATTAACTAGATTCGTATTTTCGCTTATTAGTCACCAGCCAATTTTTAGAGCAAGTTCAGACTATGATGCCCAATTTCTTGCCATAAAAATGGTTATTGAAAACTAAATAAAATAATTGGCCAAGTGCGTGTCGGGCCACGCGCAGTGTAGGGTTCCGTAGTTGTAAATGCCAACTTTTAATCCATGCCACTAAAAACGTCTAAAACGTCTAAGTATTTATTGAATTTGTATGAAATTTTCCTTTTCGAGTACATTTTATAAGTTGATCGCCTATAATTTTTTAATTTGTTAACCTTACTCTGATATTTTCCTTTAAACTACATTATATATACTATAGCTGTGAATTTTTACGTGACCATATATAACCGTTTAGCAGATAGATGGGGGGGACACGTGACTTTAACAAAAAATTTCACTTTAAACCTAAATATTTCAGACACGGATCCCTAAATCGAAAAATGGTGTTTCCAAGCTCACAATATTTTTGAAATACCTATTCAACCATACCCCACACAATGTGTTTGTAGAGAAAAAAAAAATTGACTTCCTCTTTACTTGTATGGCAGATACCCTAAAAAAAATATTATTTCCATATTTTATTTTACGACTTTTTCGCCATAATTACATATCCATGCCAAATTACAGCTTTCTAGTACTTATAGCTTCTCTGTAGGACCGTGGACAGACAGACAGACAGACAGACATGGCGAAACTATAAGGGTTCCTTGTTTACTACGGAACCCTAAAAAAGGTGTGATGAAGTCCTCTGGTGCTTCCCTCCTTACCCCGCTCTCCACCCCGCGCGCCCATATAAATACGGAGGCGCGAGGACCCTCGTCCTGCCCCGGGCGCAGACAACATCACGAACGAGGCGCTACGCCACCTACCGCCGGTATTCATCACGGCGGTGACGCGCCTCTTCAACGGCATTCTGCGCTCGGGCCACTACCCCCAGGAATGGAAGACCGGCCGGGTCATCATGCTACCCAAGCCGGGCAAGAACCTGCAAAAGCCTGAAAGTTACCGGCCCATCACGCTACTCAGCGCGCTCTCGAAGGTGTTCGAAAAACTCCTGCTCGGCCTCCTGCTCCCGCACATACCCCCACGTGCGGAGCAGTTTGGGTTCCGGCCAGAGCACTCGACGACGCTCCAGATTGCAAGACTTCTTCACAAGATCTCGGCAGCGACCAATCGCAAGGAGCACGTGGCTGTGGTGCTCCTTGACAATGAAAAGGCGTTCGACAGGGTATGGCACGAGGGGCTGCTATACAAACTGTCGACAGCGCCAAACCCGATGTCCAGGAGGCTGCTCAGGATTGTGGCCTCCTTCCTCGAAGGCAGAAAGATAAGGGTGGCGGTCGAAGACGCCGTGTCATCAGAACGACCCGTGCGGGCTGGTGTCCCCCAAGGAAGCTGTCTGTCGCCTGCGTGCTACGCGTGGTTCACCGACGACATCCCAGTGGCCGGTCAGGCCCAACTGGCTCTCTTCGCTGACGACGCCGCGTACTTTGCGGTCAGCATGAACGCAAAGTACGCTGCCAAGAAAGTCCAGACAGCACTGGACGCCCTGCCTGACTGGCTCTCCAAGTGGAGACTGTCGGTGAACGTCAGCAAGACGCAGGCACTTATATCCGGGAGGACCCACCCACCGCCGCCCTTGAAGCTGTTCGGGGAAGACGTGCCGTGGCAGCAACACGTCAAGTACCTGGGGGTACAGCTCGATAGACGCCTCAAACTGAGTGCCCAAGTCGACGGGACAGTGGCATCAGCGAAGACAGCCCGAGAGAGACTCCGCCCAGTGCTCTCCTCCCGCCTCCCGCTACGGACGCGGCTCGGGATCTACAAGACGTACGTGAGATCCCGCCTCACATACGCGGCCCCTGCGTGGTACGCATTCTGCTCGGAGACTAACAAACGTCGTCTCCGCGCCCAAGAAAACCTTAGTCTCCGAGCGATCGTCGGGGCCCCGCGTTACGTGAGGAACGCCGTGATCCATCGGGACTTGAAATGGGAGGGCCTGGACCACTTTGTCTCTCGGTTAGCGAGGGACATGTACTCCAAGGCGGACCGCTCGGCGCACCCCCATCTCAGGGGGATCGCGCCCTTGCACGCCCGCCCACCGGACCGCAAGTACAAGCCCTCGCCCCGCGATGCCATCATCCCGTCGACAGCCGAGCGAGGCGCCGCTACAGCAGCGACGCCCGACCTGAACCCCCAGCATTGAGACACCCGACGTGGCCGCCACGGCCACTACCATGTGACCCGCCTGTAGTTGCAGGCGGCGGCAGCATTTCGCTGTAGAGGGCCACAGCCCTGATCAGCATCCCCACTTCCGCCTTCGGCGGAAGTTGGGAAGACTTACCACTTCCTTCCCTCGTCCTCTTTCGACCACGACTGGACGCCGGGCTGCTTCAAAGCTGAGTACTTTTGGAAATCTCTTCTGGAACAACGAATCTCGTGGCTGTGAACCTACGACCCTTACCTGTGACTTCTTTCTCATTGTATAATTGTTAAAAATTAATTAAAGAGTTTGGTCTTTTCAAATATTGTTTCTTTCAAAATAATCACCACGTCACAGTGGCGCCACAACAGAGGAGTTACCACGAGATTCGTTGATCTTCTAAATTTTATAACTGTGTTTTGAGTGCTTTATTTCGTTCAAAAGGGTATGTACTAGTGTTTGTTATTTTTTTTGGTGTTTTCATTTCGTACTCAGTGCAGTGCAGTGCATAATTATATAACATATCTAATTCCTTTGTTCACGCGGTGCTATCGTCCGTCCACGTGCTTTTGCGTGCGCGCAGCGTGGCATATCATATCCCACTTTAAACTTAATTAATCTCACGTAATAATACCCTTGCTGTTAAACCCTTTTGGACGGAATCAAATTGATTTTTTTTTTACTTTTCGCTCCACATAATTTTTCTGGTTTCGTAGCTGCTCCACACATTTTTTTTTTTCGGTCACTATGGCTTATACCATAAAATTTACTTTATTAAATAAATCGGAACTCGAATATGAGGTAGAAATAAGAGGTGGTGACTCCTCAAAGTGTACTGTGGAGGAGTTACGTAAATTAATTACCAAACTTTCATCTAGTTCTCCTTCAGAGGACATTTTAGAATCATGTTTTACGGTCGAAGAGGATATTTCCGCGGTAAATAATTCCTTAATACGAGTGAAAAACAACGCGAAAGCCTTGCAATCTAAATTTGATAAAAATCTTTACTCTAGAACTGAATCTATTCTCAGCCACGTTTTTCATAGGTTATCACGCATTGACGTCACCTCAATTAGTGATACACAAAAATTTAATTCGGTCTGGAACGAGTTTCATTCCATTTCCGAAATTCTCTCGTCCTTAACTTCTTCTAAACCTGTAGTATCGAGCGGAGTCGAGTCACAGAACTCTGATGAAAAATTCTTTGATGCATTAACCTACGATCGTAAATTATTTTCTGAACTCGGTAAATTTAAATATAACGGCAAATCGTGTGTGCGCGCCTTTATCCAAAAAGTTAACGAATTTATGTCTTGTAGAAACATTCCAGATAGCAAAATCTTTTCTTTCGCTTTTGAGATATTTTCAGACGATGCACTCCATTGGTATCGTTCTATCAAAGACAGCGTTGATACTTGGGACGATCTTTGTAAATTACTTAAGCGTGATTTTAGTCCGCATAATTACGACGATAAACTAATGGCGGAAATAAGACTTCGTTCTCAGGGCGAGAAAGAGAACATAACCTTATATATAGCAAAAATGCAAGGATTATTTTCCCGTTTGGATGAGCCTGTCAGCGAGTCTGTCAAATTGAACATCTTGTTAAATAACATTAGGCCTTGTTACACTAATTGCCTTCTGACTGGGGTTGTTTCAGATATTTCTTCGTTGGTTAGCATTTGCAGAAAGTTCGAACAATATCAAAGTCGTAGTAATGATTTTTCTGAGCCACCTAAGGTTACTTCTAGTACTTTGGCGCCTGAACTGGCTTACGTTGATTCCGATTCCGCCATCGTAAATAAAACTTATAATAATAAAAACTTTTTCCGAAATCGAAATTATTTTAAAAATCCCAGTCCGGCTTCTTCTAACAATTTTTCTAAGGATCGTCAAATTAATGCCGTTGCTAATACTACTAATAATAAACAATTCTGCCTTAGATGTAGAAATGACTCGCACAATTTATCATCTTGCACTCAGCCTCGTTTTCTTATTTGCTTTAAATGTGGTTTGAAAGGTTTTAAAGTCTCTAATTGTACAAACTGTAATAAAAACAATGAACCTTCAAAAAACTTGTAAGTTCCGATTGGGGAAAGTCTAAAATAAAAAGTCGAACTAGTAAAACTGAGTGGCACAATTGGCTACATCACGTATCCAATTTCTTTAATTGCCATAAACTTTCTTCAATCGTAAATACAAACACACAACCTCCCTATATTCCTGTAGTAGTAAATAAAAAAAACACCATTGGCTTACTCGATTCTGGGTCTTGCGCAACTATACTTGGTAATAATTCTCATCTTCTTTTCTTGAAAAATTTGGAATTAAGTGGTTCTAAGCCCTTGGTTTTTACCACCGCTGGTGGCGAGCAATATTCTTCACTCGGCTCAGTGGTAATTCCATTCCAATTTCAAAATAAAACTGTTTCTCTTGTTACCCATATCGTTCCTGGCATCAAAAATCCCTTGATTCTGGGTATGGATTTTTGGAGAAGTTTTGGTCTGTTTCCGGCTAATTTGGAAACCATCTCACCTCAAAATAATCACGAATCTGGAACCTCGGTAGTACAGAAGGACACCGTTAGTAAATTAATTTCATTTGATAATTTAACTGACGATCAAAGAACTACCGCCAAAAACATTATTTCTCAATTTATCGATATTTCTTATCAGAAACGCGGTCTCGGCCGTACCTCTCTCATTACTCATTCGATAGATACAGGTGATCACCCACCGATTCGGCAGCGTTGCTATCGCATGTCACCAGAGAAACAGCGCATTTTGGTAAAACATGTCGACCAAATGCTTAAAGAGGACGTGATTGAACCTTCCGAGAGCCCTTGGTCTAATCCAGTGATCTTGACCCCTAAAAAAAATGGCGAACTGCGTTTTTGTCTGGATAGTCGGAAATTAAATTCTATAACAAAAAAAGATGCTTATAGTTTACCCTATATTGCTGAGATTTTGGATAACTTAAGAGATGCTAAATACATATCTAGTTTAGACATTTCAAAATGTTTTTGGCAAACCTTGATAAAAAAAGAGGATCGTTGCAAAACGTCATTTTATATTCCTACGCGTGGTAAATTTCATTTTAAATCTATGGCTTTTGGATTAACTAACGCTCCAGCCACCCAGCAGCGTCTTGCAGATATTTTGTTTTACGGTCCAGAATTTGAAAACAGGGTTTTTTGTTATATCGACGACGTGATTTGTGTCTCAGATTCGTTTGATAGCCATATCACACTATTGTCAAAAATACTAGAAAAATTAAAATATGCGAACCTCACTATAAATCTCGACAAATGTAACTTTTTCAGTACTAAATTAAAATACCTGGGTTATGTAGTGGATTCGGAAGGCCTTCATGCCGATCCCGAAAAGGTAGAATCGATAAAAAACTACCCCACTCCTACTAACAAAAAGGAGGTCCGTCGCTTCCTAGGCGCTGCGTCGTGGTATAGAAGGTTTATACCTAACTTCAGTGCGCTGGCATCTCCCTTGAATAAACTAACCTCTAACGGTAAAAACTCTCCTGCGTTCAATTGGTCGCGAGAGGCCGACGCAGCTTTCAATAAATTAAAGGATTGTTTGTCTTCTTCGCTGGTACTATCTTGTCCAGATTACACACAACCATTTGAAATTCACGCGGATAGTAGTGACTTTGGTATCGGAGCTGTTCTTTGTAAGGTCTTGGAGGGGAAAGAAAGAGTTATAGCCTTCTACAGCAAATCCCTTACGGACCAAGAAAGAAATTATAGTGCTACAGAGCGCGAGGCGCTTGCTGTTCTGTCAGCTATTGAACACTGGCGTTGCTATGTAGAAAATGGCCAAAAATTTATTGTGTACACTGATCACGCTGCTCTCAAGTGGTTTATCAAACTCAACAATCCTACGGGTCGACTGGCTAGATGGGGAGTCCGTCTTTCTTCCTATAATTTCGAAATAAAGCATCGTCGAGGAACCGATAACGTTGTGCCAGACTTCCTTTCTCGTTCTCCTAATGTCATGCCTATGCAATGCAACACAATAGATGGGAATGTCATTTCTACTAATGATCCATGGTATCTTAATATCTATAAAGGTTGTTCACAGTCTCCTGCCTCTTTTATAGATTATCAGGTCCTTAATAATAAATTATATCGTTTTAAAAAAAGTCTTAACCCTCTTACTAGAGAGTTTCAATGGAAAGAGGTTGTTCCATCCGAAGAGAGATCGGAGTTAATAAGGCAAAACCATTCGTTGCCCACAGCCGGTCACATGGGCATCTCTAAAACATACAAGCGCTTGGCCCTTAACTACTATTGGCCAGGTATGTATGCGGACGTGGTTAAGGCCGTCAATTCTTGCGATGATTGTATCGCTCATAAACATCAAACTCACTCCACTTTCGGTCATATGGGCGGACCAAAGTCATGTCTTAGGCCGTTTCAAACGATAAGTATCGATCTAATCGGACCCCTTCCGCCTACAAGAAAACAAAATAACTATATTTTCGTTGTCTGTTGTTGTTTCTCCAAGTATTGTTTGCTTTTCCCTATAAAGCGTGCCACAGCAGAAATAATAACAAAAATACTTGAAGATAATGTTTTCTTGGTTCACGGCATTCCTTCTACGGTCATAGTAGATAACGGTAAACAATTCGTTAGTGCCCAATTTAAAAACTTATTATCTAAATATAAAGTTCCGAACACACACTATACCCCATTTTATACGCCTCACGTTAATACGGTTGAACGTTATAACAAAACTATAACTACAGCTATCTCCGCATTCATTGAGAACGACCACAGAGTGTGGGATACGCTAGTACCTAAAATCCAATTCGCTATCAATTGTGCGGTAAGCGAAGTCACAAACTACACGCCCTCTTTTCTTGTTTTCGGTCGCGAATTGATAACCTGCGGTTCACACTATCTAGATTCTGATCCGAACTTAATTCACGAACCACGTGACTGTTACGCGGAGTCCCTTGGTCATTTGTCTTCTATCTTCGACAAAGTACATGCATCCTTGTTATCGGCCCACGAGCGTAACTGCCAGTCTTATAATCTTCGCCGTAAGTCGGCCGAATTCAACGTTGGCGATATTGTTTGGAAGCGAACATTTTATTTAAGTGATAAAGACAAATATTTTTCAAAAAAATTGGCCCCTAAATTTATAAAATGCAAAATAGTATCAAAAAAATCTCCTTTGGTGTATAAACTTTCAGACATGTCTGGTAAGCCACTGGGCGAATGGCATATTAAAGATATAAAACAAATAAATTATAAAGAATAATTATCAAAATATAATCAAAATTTAAACAAATTAAATACTATATTCTATAACCAATGTATAACATTTTTTTTTCTTGTACCCTATGGTTTAGTGGTAAAAAAGTCTCTCGCTTGAATCAAGTATACAGGTTCGAATTGTCTTTATAACATTGTGTGTTCACCTATTCGCTATCGAACGCATTGACACTTGCAAGCTACGACCGGTTCTTGACCTTGGCTTACCGGTTGTGCATACCACAGCTGTTCACGCACACTTGTTAATAGATAACTATAATGATCGCTTCACATTGTTATTTCATATCGCATCGCATCTAACGTTTCGCGCTATATTTTAATCATTGTTTCTGGTGCTAAAAAAAAATAAAAAAAAAAAAAAAAATTGCTCTGTGAGGTGACTCGGCTCGGCTCGTATAATGTATTTCTAACTTTTCAGGTAACCTAACTGCGATACCTAGAATGTTACTCATTCCTTTTTCTATAAATTTCAGCTGTCCTGCTCCTCCTGGGTCTCCAGAGTCCGCAGCCCCGTCGTATCCTGCCAGCTTCAGCCAGCGAGCAGACGAAGCCGAATTTTCCGGCAGGAAAATTCTGTCCCAACGAGGGGGGTGTGTGATGAAGTCCTCTGGTGCTTCCCTCCTTACCCCGCTCTCCACCCCGCGCGCCCATATAAATACGGAGGCGCGAGGACCCTCGTCCTCTTTCGACCACGACTGGACGCCGGGCTGCTTCAAAGCTGAGTACTTTTGGAAATCTCTTCTGGAACAACGAATCTCGTGGCTGTGAACCTACGACCCTTACCTGTGACTTCTTTCTCATTGTATAATTGTTAAAAATTAATTAAAGAGTTTGGTCTTTTCAAATATTGTTTCTTTCAAAATAATCACCACGTCACAAAGGACTTTGCAGAGAAAGTCCTTTCAGCGGAGCGCTGATTCGTATGGGTGGGCGAAATCTTCCGTCTTTTATTTCTGGATAGTTCAGTATCATGACTGAACTTGCTCTAAAATTGGACTGGTGGCTAAAAAGTCAGCCTGTGTAAAGTAATAGTTCTCTTTTATACATTTTCCCTGTAGTTTGTTCAGTATTAAGGACTGAATGTGACCTTAATATATAAGGTCTAACAAAATATACTGAAACTATTTTAAGGGTGAATTCAGCCATGATACTGAACAACTTTGCCCAACAAACATGTTGAATTATGAAAACTATTTTTTGGCTTTTGATACAGCTGGTTTCACTCGGTTCTGCTGATCGGTCAACTTGTATGGGAGGCCAAAAATTACTTTTCATATTTAACGTGTTCCTTGGGGAAAGTTGTTCAGTATCACGGACAGAATTCACCCTTAAAATAGTTTCAGTATATTTTGTTAGACCTTAAATATGTTGTTAGACCTAACACAAGCTTTGGTTTAGTGCATTTGACGAATATACAAAATTAATTAACTTTATTATAAAATTCTAAATAATTATAAAAAAATGTCTAACGCCATTTTTCACGGTACGTTTTAGCTTACGCAATCAAAGGTCATAGTATTTTTTTTTAATTAATCCATTTTTAAAGGTTTTTTTTTAATTTTAATGCAAAAGCTACACTCAACTAAACTGCAATAAACTTCTGTAAGTAAATGATCTGACGTCAACTACTATTGTGAAATGTAAAAGAAAATTGACAATTATCAAGTGATACAAATATCTAAAGAAAAATAAATGAATTTGACCTTGACACAGAATCAAATTATTACATACAGAACGGAATCTTCTAAGATCCCGGGCGATATGCGTCCCCGTCCTCCGACCCCGCACCTCTCCCCCGTTCTCGCCATGTGGAGGGTGTTGAGCGGTTGGCTGCGGGCGTCTGGACCTCACGACAAGGCGAGAAAGGGGGAGAGGTGCGGTGACGAGGATACTTATATTAATTCTGTCACATTACCGCGCTACTAAATTTGGGCTACTGGCAAGACCGTTTTTCCAACCCACCTAGCGGCATCTGCCATTCAAAATTAGACTCTAAATTGTGAAAATAAAGTATATTATTCGATGGTTTGAGAGGTGTAATGTCGTATGCATCCGCTAGGTGAGGAGATATAGACAATATTTGTAAAATAATTAGTTTTCAAAAATATGTGACACAGATGGCAGCACAGTGACGTCAGGACCAACAAGCTGCTGTGATTGGACACATTTGACGGAGCAAAAGAACCTGTCAGCTGATGGTCCAATGACAACAGTCGGTTGGGTCTAACGTCACTGTGCTGTCATCTGTCACATATTTTTGAAATCCCTCATTGGAAAGATTTATAAAATGTTACATATGTTACTTTTGCTGACTGGAAATAAATATTTTTTCGTAAAAAAGATTAAAATGTAATTATGACGTCTAACAAAATATACTAAACTATTTTAGTGGTGGATTCAGCCTAAGTTACTAAACAACTTTCCCCAAGGAACTAATGTCAAAATATTATTTTTACTTTCCTTAGAACGTTGGATCAGCTGATCGGTCAACTTGTATGGAAGGCCAAAAAATATTTTTCATATTTCGATATATGTTCCTTGGGGAAAGTTGTTCAGTATCATGGACTGAATTCACCCTTAAAATAGTTTCAGTATATTTTGTCAGACCCTGTATATTAGTTATCCATTCAAATTGTAGTATACGTAATACTTGAACGGCCCCCTACCAATCTTACAATTAACATCAATTAAACATTTCTAACACGAAACATTCTAAATACAGAGAGTAAAGGGGCAACTCAGCCCTTCAATATTACTATCTCTTTCGCACGCGCGAAACCTAATAGCTGTGACGTCACGCGGGTGTACGTGCATCCTTTTTCTGTTCCTTGACAGTTTGCTTTTCCGCCAGATGTGAAAGGCTTCTAACTTGCTTTTTTTGAGCGGATTAAAATAATTATTTTTGTTTTTGGTTTCGTATTATGTTACTTTGTGTAATTAATAATAAAAATAATTGATTAAAATACTATATTAAGGGTTACCTCAATTTTTCGGGGTCCAGTGCTGCATCCATTTAAAATTAATTAGAGGAAATAGAGATAATTTGAAATTTTGTCTTGATCAAGCCCAAGATAATCCACACTACCCTAGAAAAGCTTCACGTTCTCACTTTAAACTGTTATCAGTAGTTTATAAAATAGTTTGAAGGGTTATCTAAGCCTTGATCAAGTCAAAATTTAAAAAGTTATCTCTGTTTCCTTTCAAATAATTTATTCCAAAAGGGGCCAACACTCAACCCCAAAAAATTCAAGCATCCCCTTAAACTATATGCAAGTGGCAAGAAATTTGCCTGTTAATGGGCTTAATGGTATCCCAGTGGCGTCATCTATTAAACTAGTCTGGTGTCCCGTCTTTACCTCCGAAGCTTCTCGTTAAGCCACTCCTCTGTGAGTTCGTCTATCTCTCTCACTTCCAGCATTTTGCCGCCGATCTCTTTGGCCAGGGCTCGCTGCGTGCCAGCGTACATTACCTGGACAAATGGACAAATTTAAGCTATAATACAGTGTAGGGGCAAAAATGGGCTATCGTCTGATGTAAGGACAAAAGGACAAATTAAAGCTATACTACAGAATAAAGACAAATAAGGCCTATCGTCCAATATAAGGACAAATAAGGGATATCCTCCAATACTAAGGCAAATCAAAGCTATCGTACAGTAGACAAATAAATAATTGAGGCTATCGTCCGATGTAAGGACAAAAAGACAAACAAGGCCTATCGTCCAATATAAGAACAAATACACAAAAAAGGGATATCGTCCAATATAAAGACAAATTAAAGCTATTATACAGTAGACTAATAGCTAAAAAAGGGCAATCGTCTGATGTAAGGACAAAAAGACAAACAAGAGCTATCGTCCAATATAGGGACAAATAGGCAAAATAACAATTTAAAGCTATCATACAATAGACAAAAAGACAAGAGCTATCGTCCAATACAAGGACAAATAGGCAAATTAAAGCTATAATACAGTTTAGACAAATAAGGGCTATTGTCCGATATAAGGACAAAACGACAAATAAGGGCTATCGTCCGATATAAGGACAAAACGACAAATAAGGGCTATCGTCCGATATAAGGACTAAAAGACAAATTAAGGCTATTGTCAAATATAAGGGAAAAAAAACAAATGAAAGCTATCGTCAAATATAAGAACAAACAGAAAAATATGGACTATCGTCCCATATAACGACAAATTAAAGCTATCGTACAGGGTACAGACAAAAAGGGCTATCGTCTCATGTAAGGACAAAAATAACAAGTGTATTTGCTAGGCAAATTAAAAAATACATGAAACAGATGAACTTCGTGGCGTACAGCGAAGTAAAACAGCTGGCAGAAGAGAGAGACAAGCAGCCAGAGGCCTTTGCCCTACACTCTCCTCGCTGGCTAGACGGGTTAGAGAGGTTTCATTGATGTTTGTAAGCTTTGTTTTGTATTTGCTAAGTTGCCTTCTACGACATCCACGGATAGTCTTGGAGTGGCCCTGAGTGTAGGCTAAATCCTATGGCTGCTCTGACCAAATAAAGTAACAGCTTCTCACCTGCAGCTCCATATGCGCGTCTCTCGGCGTGTAGTAGATAAAGCATAGCGGGAAGGACGTGCGGCCGTCGCTATGCTCCATCTTGTAGCTGAAATATACAAAAGAAACTTATTTAATTTTTCGAAATTAAAAACTGATTTCACCCCCAAACTAAACAACCGTTTTAGATAATTCGGATGTTTATGTCTTTAGTTAGTATCCCATAACACAAGTCTCCAACTTACTTTAGGGCCAGCTCAATCTGTGTGATTTGTCCCTATATATTTACTAGCTGGTGCCCGCGACTTCGTCTGCGCAGGATTATCACTTAATATATTTATAAATTGTAGGCTATGTGTTATTCTGATGTATAAGCTATATTATTGTATAGTTTCATCAAAATCCATTCAGTAGTTTTTACGTGAAAGCGTAACAAACATCCATCCATACTTACAAACTTTTGCGTTTATATATTATTACAATCTTTTATTTATGTTGCAATGTATCTTGCATGTATGAATAGTTGTTTAGGTCAAATCTTGCAACTCAATATTTTACCAGTTATCCTGAACTGATTTTGCTGTTTTGCATACTTGTGTAAGTCGGATGACAATACAATATTATGAAGTCAATGAGCTGTTTTGATGACGGAGCCGTTCTGATGAGACGGGAGATATTCGACGGAACTCAGTTATAAACTACATAACCACATCGAGAAGGACTCGTTTGATTTGTCTTGACCAGCACTTTATAGTAGACGATGCCTACGGTCTGATCACGGAGACGGAAGGTGGTCGATGGAACTCAGTAATAAAACGACGCAACTCCATAGAGTTTAGGCTTATTTCATTTGTCTTAGTTAGTACTTTGGCATGACAAAAAAAGCTTGATTAAAAAAATTTTTTTTTCAAAACACTTATTTTATTCTCATGAATACAATAAAAGCGTTGTCTACTACTATCTACGAAGAACATTTTCTATCTTGACCTGACCGGGTATCAAACCAGGGACCTCCAGTGTGACAGCGTGGCATGATGACCACTACACCAAAGGTCGTCTATGTATGAATGTTACCTGTAAGCGACAAATCTGGGTTGGTGAGATGGCAGGATGTCTTGCAACTCTTCTAACTGGACGTCTTCTAGTTCCTCATCGACTTCCAGCTCTTGCTTCTCTCTGTTGACCTGGACAACGAAATAAATTCATTTTCAATCGACTCCCAAAACGAGGAGGTTATTTATTTATTTATTAAAACTTTATTGATCCACAATTAAAATTGTTATTAATGCATCGCGATCTTTTTTAAGGTTGCATATGAAGGGTACCCTATTACTAAGACTCCGCTGCCCGTCTGTCTTTCCGCCGTCTTTCGGTCCGTCTGTCACCAGTCCGTATCTCATGAACCGTGATAGCTAGACAGTTGAAATTTTTACAGATGATGTATTTCTGTTGCCGCTATAACGAAAAATAAAAAAAACATAATAAAATAAATATTTAAGTGCTCCCATACAACAAACGTGTTGTTTTATATAGATAGGTATGGAACCGTTCGTGCGGGAGTCCGACTCGCACTTGGCCGGTTATTTTATATAAGTTCACTAATTACTCGAAGACACCAAAAAAATGATTTGGAAAATAATTTTTTTGGTGGGAGGTTTAAGGTGGTCCCATAGAAATGTTGTCAAAATCGGTCGTGTGCAAGAATGTACTAGCTGCTTCTCTCCCCAAGCAGATCGTAGAAGGCAATCGAAGGAATTGGCGAAAATGCTAATCATGTTTAAATAACTTAGCGATGCAACTAGCAACCTATCACTATTTTGATTTCCTTTACCTCCTTTTCACTTTTATCATGCTTAAAGTGGGCTTTGAGTCTTGCGGCCTTGGGCTGTCTGCTTTTAGCCACAATACAAAAAAGCTCTATCTATTATTAAATTTAATTTACCATATTTTTTTAAGATTCTTTGTAATGTATTAATTGTTTGTGCAATAAAGGGTATTTTGTATTGTATCTTTGTTAGTATTCACAGTCAAATTCTTCAGTGTTGATCAACACTCGTCGTGTGGTATCCGGCAGAGTAGAATAGGGCCACTCTAAGTCCTCCCGTGGATGTCGTAGAAGGTAACTTAGGGAATACAAGCTAAACAAAGCTTATAAACATCAATGAGACCTCTCCAACTTGTCTGGCCAGCGAGGAGAGTGTAGGCCAAGTCCTCAGGCTGCTCTGGCCAAGTATGGCTCTGGTAGTACAGAGAGGGTTGTGCTCCTGCAGTGGAGATTTAAAAACCTGATGATGGTGATCAACATTTGGACTTCATTCATCGAGTATACATGAAGTAACAATTATGATTCACATAGAAACAAAAACATTATTTTTAAACAGATAGTAACCAGTAATGATTCATGATAGATAAGTATTGACTCATCATGATACCGTATCACAACTTTATTTAATATGGGGTGGACAGAGCTTATAATACACAATGATTTTTTACTTATTTTGGAGCCGAAGGCCACTTCATAAGGATCGTCACTAAAAACTAAATAAAATTATATATATTTTTACTTAGTCCACATCTCTTTACTTATACATGGTGTAGTATTTATAAATTTATACAAATCACAAATGCTATAAAACGCTAGTAAAATATTTACTCCACGGAACAGAAATCAAGGAATCGAGTATACAGTTTTATAGAGGGGTTAGTCATACATATTTCTATGAATTTTCATGGAATTTACACAATTAGACTGATAATGACGAATCCAACGATAAAAAAGATTTTGCTGTTAAATCAAAGTTAAAACAAACAATTGTTACTTTGAAAATAGCAATAGGTAGTCTAAGTTAGTTAATATACGAATAATAAGGCATATAAACAGGAGTTTTGGGTAAACTCTTATTTTTTACCTTCAATATCAGGGCGCAGTTCGATGTGTGTTTTCGGAACCGAAACTTCTTCAAGGTTTCTTTCACTTTATCCCCAATATCACAGACGTTCACATTGTGTCCGGCCATTATTATTTATTAAAAATTGATTATATATTTTATTTGATTTTAATAAAATAACACGAAAGCAATAATTTTGCAAAGTGATGTCGTGTTTGCGTTCGAAATGTCACAACAATAACACAGATTAAATAGATAAACATAAAAGTTGACGTGTGGCTAAAATGTTACCATAATTAAAAATGTGTTTTCTACCAAAATAGGTGCAAAAGTTGACTTGAAAGTTGAAAACTTGAAACGAACCGTGTCATCCATCAATCATCATCATCATCTGACCAGAACTCACCTTATCCCATTATCTGGGGTCGGCGCAGTATGTCTTCTCCTTCCAGATTCCTCTGTTTCTCGTCATACTAACATCTACTCCTATTATCCCTACCTATATCTTGCCTTTTACGCATTCCATCTACGCATCTACCTATTTTTTGGTCTTCCCCTTTCCCTTTTTCCATTTACCTTCATAAAGTTCTTTTTGTTGCGTGAAACAAACTGTGGTGTAGATTAGATTTAATTTTAAGTTTAAGTAGGTATCCTTATAATTAACCTTATTATCCTTGTTAACATTATGTGTATCATATTGAAATACGATGGAAATACGATGCAAAAACAGAACGCATGCTGTCAAAATGACAATTAAGTGACATTTGTTTTGACATCTCTCAAATGAAATGAAATGCAATGATTTTGCACTGCACTGAATACAATACCTTTGTATTGGATTTCGTTTATATTTCCGCGAATTAGTCACTATTGTTTAGAAAAAAGACCTCGTTTACGACGTTGGCGAGTTCTCCGTGCGTTTCCATTAACCTGTGAACTTTTGACAGACATTTTCATGTGTAACTTCGCTTAGAAAGTAGTGACCGTGAATAGCGTGATATTTGTTATTATTTTATCGTTAAACGCCTATCGTTTTGTTAAATGAGAATGTTTAGGTGTCCTATTTAAAGGTTATTAGCATATTGAGTGGTCAGATTACTCGTAAGTACAATAACTATTTGATAAAGTGTTAATAGTAATCATGTTGCCTATCTATTCTTGTGTCTATTGCCTATTTTGATGTATTATTAACTCGTTTAACTAGCTAAAACTTACTTCTTAACAAATCTACGCTCCTGTTCATTGTTACATAAAGTTTTTAAGGCAAAATGCATCCAAAAACTGAAATAATCTTAATTGTAATTATCTTATCATGAAATTACATTAATTACCAAACATTTCTGGTTAGCAACAGTACTTATTAGCGTCTAGACAATGTTTTAAAAACAATACTCATGGGCCATTGTTAAATGTTGACAAAAAAGTTTAAGACACAAGTTTGCAAAAATTCAACTCTATTGCGATTGCTATAAAGTTCAATTTGCTAGGATCAAAGTTGTAAATATCGATTTAATTTTTATAGTTCTGGCTATTGATTAACTGATAAGTATGATTTACATAACTTTAAACAGCTAATGTAGTTAGATTCCAATTATATGCATACACTATTTTCAATAACCTCTATGGTCTAATTGTCATCACACAGTCTTTGGTTCAATCCGCGGTCAGGTCAAGATAGAAAATGATATTTTTAAATTGTCCTGGGTCTTGGAGGTATATCTATATATGTCATCATTTCAGCTGCACAACGTCCACTGCTGGACATAGGCCTCTCCCAAAGACCTCCAAAAGAATATAGTTTATCTATAATGTATTTGTAACAAAATATAGTATAGTTTTGTTTGTATCCCATTACATAAGTCTCAAACTTACTTTGCAAACAGAGCATGGTTCTTGCAGCTCTAAGCTCTAAGCCCAGGGCCGCAAGACTCAATGCTTTTCATGTCAGAGAAGGTGTGAAAAGTAATCAAAACAGCTGTGGGTTGCTAGCTGCATCAACTAATGATATTTAGCATTTTTCTCCTATTCCCTTAATCTTGTCTTACAATAGACACAGGAAGAGAAGCACCTATACTCCATTTGGTTAGGTATTTAAATAAATGTAAACAATCTTGACATGTCGTTTTATTAAAATATACACTATATATATCAATAATTTTGCTAATTACAAAGTATTTATATTATAAATTATAAATTACATAATTACTTTGTAATTTGCAAAGGATCTGATTTATAAAGTGTATATTTCAATAAAAAGACATGTCAAGATTGTTTACATTTATTTAAATACCTGACCAAATGGAGTATAGTAACTTTTCTTTTTTGTTTCTCGTAGATAAGCATGTTTTTTTATCATCTTCTATTTTAGAAAGGAAATGCTAAAACGAATATGTGATATTGCAGTACTGCTATCTCACCTTATCAGGGTTGCTACACACTTATTCGGGTCGGCATTGATTCGCACAGGTAAAATTAATTACTTATATGTAGATGAATGATTGGGAATCACAAACTGCTCGACTGCCGCATATAATCACTCGTTTGGTGGTTAAATGTATATCTATATTGTAAAGAAATACACTAATAATATTAAAAGATCTAGCCTGAACTCAGACTAATGAGGAATTTTATATATACCTAGTTTTATAAAGTGCTTATTTTATGAGAATGTGTCCATCGGCACTTTTCTTACTGTCTCTATTAAGGGGAAGGCACTATTTTCATGTGTATTTTGTTGGCAATTAGTGATGTGACGTTTCTGAAAATTTCAAAAAATGACCGAAATTTTCTGGAAAATTTCCGAGAAATTTCTCGTCAAAGTTTTCCACGAAAATTCTCGAGAAATGTTGGAAATTTTCAATCAAAGAAATTTGGAATTTCTCGGCGGCACATCACTATTGGAAATAAAGAGTTCTTGTATGCTTTGTGCTGATCAGATTCGAAGGAACTACCCTATTCACAATGTAGCCAAACATAATGTGGTTTGTTCGACAAATACTGCCAAACCGAGAGTGCCGACCCGCCTATCTGTGTAGCAAGCCTTACATTTTTATCAACAATAGAATGCTTTTTATATCTGATAAGGCATTTGGTTTTAGGGTGAATGACCTGACGATGGACTGGAGGGATTGATGTTTAAAAAAACGAAGATATAAAACAACATGGGTCCTGAATGTAAGTATCTATAAATTTACTTCAGTTTTTTTTTCGGCAGTGGTTGCTTTGAAACATTAATCGTTTTTATCTCGACAAACATGAGAGATGGTATAACTTTTATTTTATTTTATTTAATGGGAAACAAAAAGCTACTACAAAATAATAGCTAATTACATATAAACTAACTAGTTAAGCCGAGCCGGTTCGGCTGCTGAAAACGCTGAGATCGCCAAGCGCCGCAAATATAGTTCTTTAAATAATGACTATATTTTTGTGCCATTTGGCGTGGAGACTTTCGGACCTTGGGGCCCCGGTGCTAGGGGTCTCCTTAAAGAGATCTCTCCAAGACTGATCTGCGCCGCTGGTGACAAGAGGGCTGGCTGTTTTTTCGCACAACGAATCAGTATTGCGATCCAACGCGGAAATGCAGCCAGCGTTCTTGGCACTATGCCACGTGGGCACGACTTTTTAGACTACATTAATAATTAACTTTTTTCTGTGTGTATATTTGTAAATATGTAACTTTTTTCTTTCTTCTTTTAATACTTGTATTGACTAGTTAATGCATTATTTTTTTAATAAAGTAAGTACATAGTAGCTCTCGAACGACTGAACCGATTTCGTAGCGGTTTTTTTACGTGTAAGCAAGTTCCTATACGGTGGTTCTTAGCTATGTTTGGTGAAATTCTGTTCAGCAGTTTTAACGTTATTAACTCTTGAAAGTCTGCTTTTTGATTCACCAGGCAAATAATAGATGGCGCTACGAATATTAGTTTCACTTAACATCGGTTCGAATATTTAGTTTCACTTAACATCGGTTCGAATATTTAGTTTCACTTAACATCGGTTCGAATATTTAGTTTCACTTAACATCGGTTTGAATATTTAGTTTCGCTACTCATCACTAGATGGTGTCAGGGGATTTTTAATTTGCCTGGCAAATTAACTTGTATTACTACATACACATCACGTCGTTCGCCGTTATCTCTAATGAGATAGACCTATATGTGTCTTGCAGCTCTAAGCAGACAAAGCCCAGGGCCGCAAGACTCAAAGGCCACATTTAGCGTGATGGTGGGCGAGAAGGTGGAAAAAAGAATCAATAATAAAAAATTTTAACAAAAAAAAACAACCGACTTCAATTTTTTTCATGAGTTTTTTCCATATCTCCAAAGTTCTTCATCGTGTCTTCACCAAATTAATATGGGACCAACCTGGAAGTAAGGGCTTTCAAATAAAAAAATAATCATCAAAATCGGTCCACGGTTGCCGAAGATATCGCGTCACATACAAAAAAGACGTGTGGCACTCGGGGACTGCCGCGGTAAAGCTATTGCATTAAGGTGGTTCGATACAAGGAAGGACGGCAACGTCGCAAACGGACGACGGAGACGAAGCGGCAACCTACATGGTAGGCGGAGCGTGAGGTTTTTTCGTTACGGAATTTCCGTTAAAAATGTTATGATAAAATAATAAGTAGCATTTTCTTTTAACCTTGGCTACAACTATAAATACATGTTTTGTTTGTTTCAGCTGAAAGTACAGAGATGGTGGAACAGAATCAGTAAGTAATTTACTTTTTAATATAACTTAGTTTGCCGTATGCTTGTTTGTCTACAAACGGGCGGGCATAGCTTAACCACTGCCATACAATGATGACAGCCGGGACCAACGGCTTATACGTGCCTTCCGAAGCACGGAGGAGCTCGAGATAAATTTATGAAACTTGTGGTCACCCATCCACGTGCAGACCACGCCCGGTGCCGCTTAACTTGCGAAAGCGCTAGAGATGCGCATTCCCGCTGGGCCACCGTGCTCCTACATTTTTATTAATTTAGGGCACGTAGGTTAGGTCAGGCAATAAGGTTAGGACATTGTAGGCTGATCACCTGATTGTCTGATAAGTAAGATGATCCGTGCTTCGGAGGGCACGTTAAGCCATCGGTCCCGGTCACTGTCTTTGACATTGGTCGTTACCTAAAACCATGTCAGAGGCCTTTAAGGCGGTTTAAAAACTCTAACACTAGTGTTAGTCACTAACACACACGATAAGAAGAAGAATCCAGGTTGTCAGCTGCCTGCATACCAAATTTTATCAAAATTGGTCCAGCCGTTTGCGCGTGAAGAAGTTATAAACATCTTATACCTTTAAACGAGCAATTCTTGTATGTATGTATGTATATATATATATTTATTTATAAATTTCTGTGATCTCGAAAACGGCTCTAACGATTTCGCTGAAAATTTGTATATGGGGGTTTTCGGGGGTAAATAATCGATCTAGATTAGTTTTATGTTTGGGAAAACGCGTGTTTTCGAGTTTTCATGCGTTTTTCTTTTCATGCAGAATATGGTCGCTAATTTCGTCGCGCCGCGACCGCCTCGATTTAGCTCAGTGGTTATGGATAGCGACCGCTAGAAAGAGTGTTACGGGTTCGAATCCCACTCGGTGACTTACTTTTGTTTTTTTTTATGTTTAAGTTTATATATTTTTTTTATTTTGCTTTGTTTTTAACAAGTTTAAAAAAAATAGTTAATGTTTGAGATGTAATGTAACCGAGCAAAGCTCGGTCGCCCAGGTACTATACACTTACACTCACAAGCTTTCGCCTTTATAATAAGATTAGTGTGATATGATATGTTATAACACGTGGAAGGGACATAGCTGTAATAATTCAAACAAGTATAATTACTAAAACTATTACAGAGAAAATCAGTTAATATACAGAGCTACAGGACGAAATTCAGAGAATATGGAAACAAAATAAAGTTTACACTGTGCCAATTGTGTTATCGACCACTGGAATACCTAAACACCTTCACCACAGCCTGAAACTATTAGACCTGAACCAAATATTTACATAAACCTTCAGAAAGCCGCCATCCTCAACACTTGCCGTACAGTAAGAAAATTCATGCAGATAGAAGAGACCAACCTTCCACCCCAAAATGATTCCACAAGCAATCAAGCTTTACCTTAAAATAATATTTACTTGGTCCCAGCCCGTAAATATTAGAAAAATACCAGCAATAAACTGAGAAAAAGAAACATATGAAAATGATAGTGAAATAACAGCCAAAAACAAAAAAAAAGACGTGTGGCACTCGGGGACTGCCGCGGTAAAGCTATTGCATTAAGGTGGTTCCGTTCGGTCGGTGAATTTTTACAAGGAAGGACGGCAACGTCGCAAAAGGATGACGGAGACGAAGCGGCAACCTACATGGTAGGCGGAGTGTGGAGCGTGAGGTTTTTTCGTTACGGAATTTCTGGATTCGGTCCCCGCGCTCAAGGCCCGCGACCCGCGATAGAAGCTATGCAATAGCTTAAAAACGATGTTCCCACACAAATTGCTCGGGCGGCTGAATACTTTAGAAGGGAAGTGCCGAATTTGACTGGTTTTTTACTTCCATTATACTACAGTACAAAATCCCGTAGAAACTGTTTGTTTTGACGTTTAGAAAAAAGTATCTAATTTGACTTGTTGGAAAATAGCGGATTGAACCTGTGAGATTACTGACCGAAACTGCGTATGAGTGTAAATTAAACTTTTGCTGTTTGAATTTGTTAGGCGTTTGTCATACAGGGTTTAACGTTAAGGTCTAACAAAATATACTGAAACTATTTTAAGGGTGAATTCAGTCCATGATACTGAACAACTTTCCCCAAGGACATATGTCGAAATACGATTTTTTTTTGACTCCTATACAAGTTGACCGATCAACTGATCCGGGTTTGTATGGGAAGCCAAGAATAATTTTTAGGGATCCGTACCCAAAGGGTCTACTGTCTGTCTGTCCGTGTATGTGTCGCCAGGCTGTATCTCATGAACCGTGATAGATAGACTGTTGAAATTTTCACACATGATGTATTTCTGTTGCCGCTATAACAGCAAATACTAAAAACAGAATAATATTAATATTTGAGTGGGGCTCCTATACAACAAACGTGATTTTTTATAGATAATGGTACGAAACTCTTCATGCGCGAGTCGGATGAGACTCGCACTTGGTCGGTTATTTTATAAACATTAAAAAAAGTTATTACACTGATCGAGCTAGCCCCAAAGTAAGTTCGAGACTTGTGTTATGGGATACTAACTCAACGATACTATATTTTATTACAAATACATAAATAGATAAACATCAAAGACCCAGGACAGTTTGAAAAAGGCCATTTTTCCACCTTGCCCTAACCGGGGATCGAACCCGGAACCTCTGGGTGGCGGGCTAGCCTGGTGACCACTACGCCACAGAGGTCGACAAACAAACAAACAAGACGTGATAGTATATAAGTGCAAGATTATATTCGGTTGCTATTGCTAAGTCGTACTCTTCTGACCTAACATCGTTTATCAATGGATTTTACGTCGTATTTACTGGATTTAAGACAGGTTTTTGTTTGTCTCACTGATAGCACGGATAAGTGATCTATCTGGCGGGTAATCTGATTAGGGATGGGATAGTGTCGATATTATTTGTCGATATTTCTTCTTGACCATATCAAAGATTAATATAATTTAATTTCATTTATTTATCGCTAATATGTTGCATAAGATGACAAAATATTGGTGCAGTAATACTTTACCCATTTTGGGTGTGGCGACACAAACTAACGTCACAGATACCCAACGCCATAAAAACTATTGTATCATTGTGAATTCTAGTGAATTCCTAGTGTTTCTGTGCGAAGCTTGAGTTTTTTTTTTAATTAGCACTTATTTCATAGACCTGTATTTAGATCACACATACATCGACGTAAAATAAGTCATTTTATCAGGGCGAGCAAAGCGAGCCACTGTCCCATAACCTAAGCATTTATGTGGTGGGTATCTGCCAAAAAATAAAAATTTTAACCATCGAATAAAAAATGAGACATGAATTTTCCGGGGTTCATGTTATCCCCATTTGCAATAAATCATTTCAAAGGAAACGGATATATATATAATTGTGTCTTACATAAAACCACTAGGACCCCGAAAAATTCAGGTTGCCCCTTAAGTAAATGCCTTAAAAATGATAACCAGGTAGAAAAAAATCGCGAGCCCTCTCATAAAGTTCAGCTTTTTGCTAGTAATACCTGGCCAATTAACCCGCGATTAGACGCCAATATCTAATTTCCAAAAGCGAAAGCCCGCGCAATTACATCGATACCGATGTTTCACATCACTACCCGCCTTCGATGCCCACCTCCGTCGGAAAGGCAGTCACCGGTTGCTATTACGACACTACCAACGTGCCGCGCCTTAGAAAGTCGAATTTCGAATCCGTGTTCCAAAGTTTTGGCGGTAAATTGCGTTCTTAACTCAAAACTTATTTATTTTTAAATTGCGATGAGACCTCTTTGGGTCTAAAAAGTGTGTGTGGCCAGTGATTGTGTTTTGTGTGTTGATTTGTTTATTATGTATGTTTGTTTAGAACTCGTTTGGATAATACTTATCTAAGTAGTAAATATAGTAAGTCTGATAGATAAGGATAATTGTTTATGTGACATATTAGTAGAATCTCGAAACATTGAGTCACATTTATTGTTTTTACTAGCTGTAACCCGCGGCTTTGTCCGCCGACCTATCTAATGGTTAAAACTTTATTGAAATCAGTCTTGTAATTTTTGACTTATAAGAATCCAGACAGACCGATATTTTCGGCGAGGGACTTATTTTTTTACTATGTATTAATCTAAATATCAATATTTAGATTAATTGTAGCAAAATGATTGACACCGACCCAAAACGTGGTCAGGTGGTCAGACGACCTGACAAAGGTCGCTGGTCGCTTTAGATCGGTCATTTTGGAAATCTTTGGGAGAGGCCTAAGCCCAGCAGTGGACGATTTGCGGCTGAAATGATCCGAAAGTAACTTATCATACAATTGGAAGGGATATACCCGTAATAAATCGAATTAAGTACTATCATCTAGATCATCTAGATCACTATAGTATAATGAAATTACACACGAATCAAACATTTAAAAAAAAATTGGCCTTTCGATACAAAGGTGTGCAGCCCAGGCAATTTGTGTGGGAATGTCGATTTTTTTTGTGTTTTTTGACTGTTATTTTATTATCATTATAATATAGTGAACTATAAAGTCTGTGGTTTGATTTATTACGAGTATTTCCCTGCCACGTTGTATACAGATAGGGCCAGCCAGCCTAGGGCCTTTAGACCTGAAGGCCACTTTGAGCGTGGTAGCTATGACAGTATATGGCCTATAGACGGTGATGGACGGATAACATAATCTGCATTGACTTTTAATGTAATTTACAATTAAATTAAAGGACGTTATTAAACATTATAATATAGTATTGACTCATTAAATAAAATAAAAAATATGACAAAAATTTAATTAAATTTTAAGAAATCAATAAAAAGATATCATAATAATTTTAACATTGAATTTGATACATACTAAGAAATAATCCGCATGCCGTTCCGTTATTTTCTGTTGCAATGCCCTAACAGGGTTCATGTTGTACCTACTAACCTAAGAAGTGACTGTGTAGTGTAATCTAATACATGTATAATGTGAAAAGCAATGAATAAATAAATTGAAATAAAATTGTAATTGGATCATTAGAGCCATGACCCTCTATAGGGTTTCATTAGTACCATAATATATCATATCATATCACTACATTCTTAGGTATTCATATCACTAATTACTGATTAACAACGTTAAAGTCTAATAAGTTATATAACTATGCTTAGGATATATGTATATTTATTTAGGTCAAAATACTTATATTATAAAATACATAAAAATCTGTTTTGTAATCATTCAGGAAAACACGACCAAATTAATGTTTTAACATACAGTACCTGGGCGACCGAGCTTTGCTTGGTTACATCTCAAACATTAACTACATTTTTTTTAAATTGTCTAAAATCAATACAAAATAAATAATTACCTATATATAAAAAATAGTCACCGAGTGGGATTCGAACCCGTACCCCACTCTTTCTAGCGGTCTGCATCTTAAACCGCTGAGCCAAACGGATAGCGGCCGGGGCGCGACGAAATTAGCGACCATATTCTGCGTGGAAAGAAAAACGCATGAAAACTCGAAAACACGCGTTTTCCCAAACATAAGACTAATCTAGATCGATTGTTCAACCCCGAAAACCCCCATATATCAATTTTCAGCTAAATCTTTAGAGCCGTTTTCGAGATCACAGAAATACTCGTATATATAAATAAATAAATATACAAGAATTGCTCGTTTAAAGGTATAAGATAATAAGAAAACAACACAAGAAAGTAACTAAATTCACGCCTCTAAAGGAATCACACATACATTTACACGTACATATACATACACTGTCATGTTTTAACCGACTTCAAAAAAGATTAATAATTCAAATGTATACAACGTGGAAGGGACATTATCGTGTGTGGGCGGTCAGTCTTTACCTTTCATGAACGTTTAAACTACTAGATTTATTTTCAAACAAAAATAATAAACAAATAATTTAAAAAAATAATTAAAACAAGCTTTTATCTACAGACTCTCCTCAAGACGAATCAAAGTCGCAATTACACTATATAATGCATATGTTCGCAGCAAGCTAGAGTATTGTGCAATAATATGGGATCCTTACGAAAGTACATATGCCTTAACTGTGGAAAAGATACAGAGGAGATTTGCTAGATGGCTGTATAAGAGGATGTATGGGTATTATCCATATCTGTATCCATCTATGTTTGTTTCGGGTATGGTGGGGCTTAATACGCTAGTGTTTCGTAGGAAAATGCTGCTCTTGATCCATTATTACCTGTTATTAAACAATAAGGTAGACAATAAGTCTGCGCTCGCACTATTGGGTCTCCACGTCCCCGTGCGCTGGCACGCGGCGGTAGCGCCTCGCAGACCCCCGCGCTTGCTCTCTCCTCCTGCCACTCGCTCGGAATACACAAAGAACGCGCCTACAATTAGAGCGCTGCAGTTGCTCGGTGACATGCTCGCTCACCAAACTTGTGTTGACATTTTTAATGATTCAATTAACACATTCATTTCTAATTTGATAATGTATTTGAATTCGATCAATTATATAATTTAATGTATTTTATTAATCTTGACCTTTAAATTTTTTATTATATTCAGTATATTTATTTGACAATATTTAATTTTGTAATGATTTTTACGTATGCATGAAAATTGTGTCTATTTATAGTGATGTAACTGTAACATTTAGCATGCAGATGTCTTGGTGTAAAACTGTTAGTCTGTATGTTATATTTTAATAAACAATAAACAATAAACGAGCCCAATCTCGACGGAATTGCGTCGTTTCATTACAAAGTTCCTATGGCCATCCTCCGGCTCCATCATTAGATCAGCTCCATTTTAATATTTCATTGCCACGCGATATACGTATGCGTACAAAATTTCAGCTCAATTAGAAACCAGGAAGTGGGTCTTTAACTTGCAAGATTTGATTACAGACAGACAGACAATTGGACAGGTGAAACTAAATAAAAGCTTGTAATAAATACAAATAAGCGCCGATTTGTTCAACAATTCGGCTGCAACAACAAGTTTCGGAGAACTTCGCTCGCTTGGCTTGCTCGTTCAATAGATAGATAGATCTTCTTCTTATCGTGTGTGTTAGTGACTAACACTAGTGTCAGAGTTTTTAAACCGCCTTAAAGGCCTCTGACTTGGTGTAGGTAACGACCAATGTCAAAGACAATGACCGGGACCGACGGCTTAACGTGCCCTCCGAAGCACGGATCATCTTACTTATCAGACAATCAGGTGATCAGCCTACCATGTCCAAACCAAACTAGGACAACAACACAAAGTCGTTGCCCCCGCCGGGAATCGAACCCACGACCTCCGGGTATGAGCCGAACGCTCTAACCACTACACAACGGAGGCAGTTAGATAGATAATTTGTTTATTTGTTACTACAGACACACACACAAAAAATTTAACTATACATAAGTTATGATTGATTGTTCAAATCACTACTTGCTCTTGCTTTCATTGATAGTTTAGAATTATGAATAGATGACCTACATACCGATATATCAATTAGGACTCCCATACTTAACGACCTCCGTGGCGTAGTGGTCACCTTGCTCGTCCGCTACCAAGAGGTTCCGACTTCGATTCCCGGCCAGGGCAAGTTGTTCATAATTTTTGAAAAATAAAAACTGACGTTGACTCTAAACTACACAACCAATTTTGATGGATATTCTATGGCATTTTCTCATTTTTGAAATCGGTTTAAAATAAAAGCTGTGTCTTACCCTGGGCCTTAAGTCCGCCTGTTACAATTTTTGTAATAAAGTTAAATAAATAATTAAAAATGTCTTTGCGTGAAAATTTTCCGGTACAGTAGAATAAAGTTACTCCAAGTCCTCCCGTGGATGTGGTAGAAGGTGCCTTAGGGAATACAAGCTAAACAAAGCTTATACACATCAATGAGACCTCTCTAATCCGTCTGCCTAGCGAGGAGAGTGTAGGCTAAGCCCTCTGGCTGCTCTGGCCAAGTATGTCTCAGGTAGTAGAGAGGCTCGTGCTCCTGCAGTGGAGACAAAAAGACCTGATGATGATGATGATGTATGAAAAAGACTAGGGTAACTCGTAATATCAGTGACTGACGATATTAAAAAACTCAATGGTGTCTATATTTTTAAGAGTTGCATCGTACATATTGACAGTTACACTTATATGATAGTTTATCAGTTTGATTATATAAATGATATGATAATGCAAGTACTGTATACCACTTCAGATATAGCACAACTGGATGCATTTCGAAAAAAATCTAATTCTGAATAATCTTTACAAAACCACCACTAAGTAGCGGGCTTTATGGTTGCCTGCAAGAGGTTGAGATACTTGATTTTTTCAGGGTCCATTGCCTTCAAATAATCATCATTATCATCATTTTCCTCGCCATTTCCCTATTAGGGGTCTGCTTTCAAATCATCATCAGGTCTTTTTGTCTCCACTGCAGGAGCACGACCCTCTCTATACTACCCGAGCCAAACTTGGCCAGAGCTGCCACAGGTCTTGGCCTACACTCTCCACGCTGGCCAGAAGGGTTGAAGAGGTCTCATTGATGTTTATAAGCTTTGTTTAGCTTGTATTCCCGGCTTTTAAATAATATATTTCAAATTTGAAATAAATCATTTGACAGGAAACGAAGATATAATTTAAACTTTGTCTTGATTGAACCCTAAATACCCCTTCATTTATGAACTACTGTTTACAGTTTAAAGTGAGAACGTTATTTTCTTTTTCTACATTTGCGTTAAACGAAAAGTAAAGGGGAAAGTTGTTCAGTATCGCGTGAATCTACCCTTAGAATAGTTTCAATGTATTTAGTTTATCATCAGGTTTTTGTCTCCACTGCAGGAGCACGACCCTCCCTGTACTACCAGAGCCAGTGTATACTTGGCCAGAGCAGCAAGAGGACTTGGCCTACACTCTCCTCGCTGGCCAGACGGGTTGGAGAGGTCTCATTGATGTTTATAAGCTTTGTTTAGCTTGTATTTTCCAAGTCGCTTATATCGACATCCACGGGAGGACTTGGAGTGGTCCTATTCTACTCTGCCGGAAACCACACGGCTTTATATACAGGGTGTATATTTAGTTACAGCCTGTATACAAGTGAAAATAAATTAACATTCGTTTTGAAGTAAACGTATTCAAATTAAATGGACTTAACATAGTAGTTATTAAGTATTTTCCTTATATTATAAAACATTAAAACCTGTTTTGTAGTCTTGCGACTCCATTGAGGAAAACCCATCGATTCAACGTTTTAAGCTTTTAACATTTATGTCTGAGGAACTCGATGGCTAGGTGGGAGTGCGCATATAAACGCTTTCGCGAGTAAAGTGGCGCCGGGTGTGGTTCGCATTTAGATGGGTGTCCACAAGCGGCATAAAAATCTCGGGCTCCTCCGTGCTTCGGAAGGCACGCTATGTGACACATATTTTTCACTTTTATCCACATCCGTAGTATACGAAGACCTCTTCCCCTCTAGTTTTCACGTAATAATTCATAAAATATATGGTTTTGAACCATTTTTGCAAACAAAAAGTACAAAAAAAAATTGGTTCATATTAGTCTGCTTATCCATAATCCAAAAAAAATCTCAAAAACATTTGGTCAAAAGTTTTATTTTTTACAAGCTTTTATTTAACTTGCAATGTATCTTGTATGTATGTTTGTTTGTTTAGGTCAAATCTTGCAACTCAATTTTCAACCAGTTATTTTTAACCAATTTAGCTGAAATATTGTATACTTGTGTAAGTCGGATGACAATACAATATTATGACGTCAATGAGCTGTTCTGATGATGGAGCCGGGAGATATTCGACGGAAATCAGTTATAAAAAAATATAACCTCATTGAGTAGGACTCGTTTAATTTGTCTTGACAAGTACTCTAGAGTAGACGATGCCTAGGGTCTGATCACAGAGACGGAAGGTTGTCGATGGAACTCAGTAATAAAACGACGCAACTCCATCGAGTTTTGGCTCATACATTTGTCTTATTAAGTACTTCGGCCTTACAATAAAGAAACTTGAGTTGAGAGGTGTCAAGGGACACCCGGATGGAACGAAGTTCCTTTCGATTAATTAGGAGAGAGAGAGACAGACAGAGAAACACGAGCACGCCGCACGGCTTACAACCATAGTAAAAAGTGTCGTTACAACTTTTGGTCTTAATTTTTTCCGTCTAGCCTCCTTTCGCAACGCGCGATAAGAAACTTCATTCCAAAAGATTTAATTTAAAAAAAAAACTTAAAATAACGTATCCTCTAGAATCTAGATACACCTACCTAATACAAGTACCAGCACATGAACCACAGTGCTAGATTGTATCATTGTAACAATAGTTGTTTTTTAATAACTCTCGAGACAAAGAATTATTGTTGCATTATTGAACAAACACAGGTGGTGCAGATGTTTAGATGACACTAATTATGATATGTTTATACTATCGCGACTTCATCATCATCATCAGGTCCTTTTGTCTCCACTGCAGGAGCACGACCCTCTCTGTACTACCAGAGCCATACTTGGCCAAAGCAGTCAGAAGACTTGCCCTACACTCTCCTTGCTGGCCAGATGGGTTGGAGATTGTTGGTCTCACTGATGTTTATAAGCTTTGTTTAACTTGTATTTCCTAAGTCGCCTTCTGTGACATCCACGGGAGGACTTGGAGTGGTCCTATTCTACTCTGCCGGAAACCACATGGTATCATCATCATCCTGTATTCCCGGTTGGGGACCATCCATATATTACGTCACACATTAAGGGGGAGGGGTCATAAGGTTCGTCATGTCACAATACATATAAACTTTAAAATGTTTCTAGATTTATTATTTAGTACCTTCGCTCGGTCGTCAAAATGTTTCCAGATTTATTATTTAGTACCTTCGCTCGGCCGTCAAAATGTTTCCAGATTTATTATTTAGTACCTTCGCTTAGTCGTCTTTTTACAAGCTTTTATTTAGTTTCACCTGTCCCGTTGTCGGTCGTTCTGTCTGTAATCAAATATTGCATGTTACATTTGACCCACTTTTCGGTTTTCGATTGAGCTAAAATTTTGCATGCATATACAAACATTTCAGCCCCTAAAAGTCCGTTCCGTTCGAAAAGAAACTTCGTTCCAAAAATGATAATACTTTGATGCAAAAACTAAATTGGTCCAACTGTATCCAATCCATTGCGAAAGAAAGTGCCATTTACTATCTCTATCACTCGTGGTTTCTCGCTCGCACACTTTCACTGTTACGAATTGGTTGCGAAGCAGTAACGTAATAATTACCACTGGTTTCTGGATCTGCATTGTATCATGGTATAATAAAACAAGGTATTCTCTTCCCGAGATGGAACTTGACTACGTCATGAAAGTGTTGCCACTGATGGTTCTTTTCAGTAAATTTAAGGACTTTCTCAATTAGTTCATGAATATTAAATAAAATATTAAGTAACTTAGCTATTTAGTATCTCGCGATTCTCGCGTGATTCATCAATTCAATATTTTATAAATTGATATAATGGATTATTAATTCGACCTGTCCGATCCGTTAAGGTAATGTTGCGTAGCTCGTGTAGGTTCTATTTATCGGTTTCTCTCATCCCTGAATTTGGAAAAAATCTTCACACATTTTGAAATGGTAGGCATTTAATTTTGTATGGAGCCGCGGATTTTTTTTTGCGATTTTGGGGTTCTTGAGTTCTAACTTGTTTTACCTAGTAAAAGATTTTACTTACTTAACACATTGATGGACACTCAGCCAGACACTACACTAGACCAATAGAAATAACAATTGATGTACGTCTATAGACGTAGTGTGTCCAAGAATGGGTTAAAATATTATTCTGATGCTGCTGATGATGCTGGATGCAGGTCTTGATCGGTCATTTTGGAAATCTTTGGGAGAGGCCTATGTCCAGCAAAACGTTATGCGGCTGAAATGATGATGACGATGATTATTATTATTCTATCAATTTAGTAAAAAAAATTATAATTGTGTGAGAAAATATTTATATTCCTAACGGTTTCAATAGAAATAAAGTGTCAACACACTAACAGATTAAGTGATAAAGAAATGATAGCAAACAATGTAAATATTACTAAACCAGTTCAGTAATTATGACATTTTGCAAACAATAAGATAAGAAACCATATATAAGCATATCTGAGTATGTTTGTTTGTTTTTGCAGACTTTTATATCTAGAGAATGCTACTTTGACTTCGTATAATTGTGTATTGACATAAAATCATACATACATAAGGTAAACAAGTTATTTTAGGAATAAAGAAATCCACATTTGAATAAGGAAGTTTCCAACGACTCATGTCAAATATTTTTTTCTAAACGCCAAAACAAACATTCTTTTTTACGTTTTATTCTATTATGAGTATCGAATAATTTATTTATAACCCAGAAAACTTCCTAATATTTAAAAGGGGAAGAAGGAAAGACCTAGAAGATGTTTTAACTAAAATAGGTTTAACATACGGTTTATTAATTTTTATGAATACAATGGTTAAGCTTTCTAAAACAAGCAAAGCCAATATGGCGTTAGTATAAGTATAAAGTGTGATGGTTATATATTTAATGTTTTGCACTCATCTCTCTTGCACTCGGCTCCACATATAGTGCGCATTTCACAACACATATACTATCAATATTATATAGTCCTGAATCATACATACACGATTATTTTGCAAGATAACAACGTCTTACCTCTAGCCTACTTATTGCGTTATTGTTGGTAATTTTCTTAATTTACTTTTTTAAATAATTTTTTTTACTAATTTAGTGCAATTGTCTTTACACGTCATGTCGGTCACCTGGTGACCGACAAAGTGTTTGCAATGCTGGCAGTCAAGGTGTTAAATAATACTAAATATTATTTAGCAGTTTTTAAAGCTGAAAGTAAAGGTACTTTAAGCAGCTTTTAATACTGTTTCCAACAAGAATATTAAATTATTTCTCAATAAAATCGTGTAGAACATTTGTTATAATATAGTTTATACAATATTATAATTTAATCAAAAAGGAGGTCTCAACTAATATTTTAAATATTGTTATGTTTGAAATTAATATTTCAATCTTTTTAATATATCAGTGCACTTATTGTGGCTAATATGATGATGATATTATATTTAATACATTTTTGAAGTGAAAACTTCTTTAGCGGCGTTGTGCACTTTGTTTGGAATGGGTAAAAAATGTTAAACTCGCGTCAGGACACGGACCTGATCGAAAATTCGTAAGACGGCGCAGGGCGCTTGCGCGAATGTTCGTGTGTGTTTATGTTACGTTACGTTCTTGTGTGTAATGTGTCATGCTTGTGACATTTGTGACAGACTGTGGTTCAGAAAAGATTTGAAATATTTTATACTGATAATTAAAGCAATTCGTGCAAAATTATTCCCTAACCATTCCAAAATATCAAAAATGCACAACGTTAATATTCAAGTTTTCACTTCTGCCGGCACTCCCAGAGTGCAACCCGTCGTTTTTTTTTTAATATATATAAAATCTATGCATTCCTACAAAACTATTAATAATTCCATGATTTCCCTCAAAATTTACACTAGTAGTTCGCCACGAACTTAGACCTCGCGATTATTATTCCAAAGGGAGTGCCTCCGCTGCCGGCGCTGGTTGCCGAATAGGCTGCCGGCGCTGGTATAACACGATCTGTGTCTGTGTTACTTTCGCCATTAGCTTGAGTCGCTCGTGGTTTGGTCACAGGAAACCAAAGAACCTAACCTACACTTCACGGCAAATTTTGAGTGCTGGCGCCTAATAATTCCATCATTTCCCCTCAAAATTTACAACAAATTTATTTAAAATTTACAATAAATTTAATTTACAAAAAATTTACATAAACAATATCCTTGTATGAAAGAATCAATTATTTATTCAGTAAATAGACCCTTACAAGCACTTTTACACGTCAAGACATAATTTACATTATCAAAAACCAATGACGTTACTCAGTTCGTTTAGAATTCTGAACAAACATACAAAACCAGTGTTAGAATGAGACGGTGTTAGTGTGAACAGTGTGAGTGAAAGAGACAACATGCTGTCGCGGGGAGTGAAGTACCAGCGGTTGGACGACCTCGAGTATGGGTAAGATTTGAATTAATTTATATACACGGTGATGTTTTATTGGTTTTGGAGCCGAAGGCCACTTCATAAGGATCGTAAGACCTAATTAGCTAGTCGAAATAAAATTTCTAAAATAAAAAATAATAAAAAAAATGTTTTTATTTCACTCATCATAGGAATAAGTCCCTGTGAGGAGTCTGGTGTCTGTACTAGGCGTGAGCCTGTACGACAGATCACCAGGCCCCCTACAGGCCAAAAGAGTACAAACTTGTTCCTATCACTAAAAACTAGATTAGGTAATCAGTTTTATAACAAATATGAGATTTTAACAAAAAAGAAAATAAAGTAAATACAACAAGAAAACTTCATCCACCACCCCATTATCATATTTTACCATATATTTTGCTTGAGCAAATGAAATAGTAATTGTTTATTTATATTGTGCTTAGAATTCTAATGTATTGCAATGGATATCCAACAATACTTACAACTAGTTTTACAATATTAATAAAAGAAAACAAAATAAAAGTAATAAAGATTACACAACCCTATACTTATCAGTGTATCAAAATAAAAGTGTTGATTAAAACTCGAAAGTAAAATCGTGAGATCAATTAGTAGTATCGCCGCCTGGCGCCGCCGGTCGGCCGGCTGAAGTTCATACGGGGTTACGTGGCAGTTTTGGACGGGATTAACTACTTGGTCTCGATCGAAAATCAGTTTCGCAACTTTTTTACGTATTTGGATAAAGGAATTTATTTACTAAATGACATATTTTTCCAAAACCAATGAAAAGTCAGCGTGTATTTGTTTACTCTTATTGTATTGTTATTTTGTATGCGTATTTCGATGACCTCCGCTTCTGTGGCGTAAATATGGTTAACAAGCTAGTCCGCCGATCCTTAGGTTCTAGGTTCGATTCCCAGAGAGGGTACGTTGGGAAATGGCCTTTTTAACCACCGACAAAAAGAGGGGTGTATGTAGTAATGAACTGTTGTTATACATTCTGGTTGTCGGGTTCTCGGGAAATTTCCAAAAATACCGGGAGCAAGTTGACACGTTTATTGCGGTCCAAAAGGAAGAGAGAGAGCCTTACAAAACATTGCCCTATCTAATATTTTAATTACCCTAAAAATAGTGTTGCTAGTCGCAAGTATCGAAACAGTGTTATAAGTTTAATACTAATTCTGTTTGTCTGTCTGTCGATTTGATTTCGATGCGGTTTTTTAACGTGAAACCAAGTTCAATTGCGGTGGTTCTTAGCTATGTTCGATTAAAATCGGTTCAACCGTTTAAAGTTATTGGGGTTCGATTAAAATCGGTTCAACCGTTTAAAGTTATTGGGGGTTAACGTTTGAAAGTCGAGTTTTAACAAATTTACCTGGCAAATAATAGATGGCGCTACTAAAGACGGTTTTCGGCCCCTTTCGGCCAAAAAATCATGATTCGGCCATATTTTAGTTTTTGTCAAAAACCAGCCGAAGCTTCAGCCCAGTCGAAAATTAGAAATTCGTGAATCATCCCGCATGCCGTGTGGTTTCCAGCAGAGTAGAATAGGGCCACTCCAAGTCTTACCGTGGATGTCGTAGAAGGCGACTTAGGAAATACAAGCTAAACTAAGCTTATAAACATCATGAGACCTCTCCAACCCGCCTGGCCAGCGTGGAGTGTGTAGCCTAAGTCTGGCTGCTCTGGCCATGTATGGCTTTGGTAGTACAGAGAGGGTCGTGCTCCTGCAGTGGAGACAAAAAGTCCTTATGATGATGATGATGATGATGATGATGATGATGAATCATCACGCATCATCCGTCCTGATTCGCGTGATTTATTACGGGTATGTCCCTTCCACGTTGTATATCAAGGTAATTCCTACTAGAATTTACTGTAACGATATCAAGACAATATTTACAGAGATACCGATACTATATCTTATCAATATTGACGGGAGTCAGATATTGTCGATATATCTGTCTCTTTCGTTCCTATGGCGGAATGAAAATGATACAGCTATGTCCTTGGAGATTTTTTAAGGTAGCAGTTGGCCGAAATCTATACATATAATAAAACAGTAAATAAATGTATCTGTACTTCGAATATATTTCCAAAAATGGCTACATAATAATAAAAATAGAGTAAGAATTTTAAAAAAATATGTATGTTTGTCTGTTTGTCATGCTAATCTCCGGTAATACTGCACGGATTCAAATAAAACTTTCTTGTTACATAGAAGTGAGTTTGGAAAATGGAACACCTGATGCAGAACCATAATGGTCCAGGTAAACTAGAAATATAAAAATGACGCCATAGCAAAAGTTGTTCAGCCTGATCAGCATTTTCCGGAGTCATAAAGTCCACGCGAACGAAGTCGCGGGCTTCGGCTAGTCTTTATAAATAAAGTTTCATACGAGTGTGTACTGAACTACATGTGATTTGACTTTAGATTTTCAGTCAAATCGCATGTTGAAAATCGACGGTCACCTGGGGATTTTTTTTTTAGGCAAATGAAAAAATTCCCGACTTTCAAGCGTTCACCCCTCATAACTTTTAAACCGCTGAACCGATTTCTATCACACATAGTTAAGAACCATCTCTAGATCATCAACTCATCTGCAAAAAACCGCTTCAAATCGGCCCATTCACACAAACACACAGATACATCAAACATATATTATAAAACCCTATTTTCCATCAGGGGTTAAAAAAATTGCTCAGCCTTTATTAAGATAATGGCTGGAAAGACTCCCGGTAAAAATAGATTAAACAAGTTTATCTTATACATACACGGTGATTTTTCATCGGTTTTGAAGCCGAAGGCCACTTCATAGACATCGTTAATAAGACCTAACTAGCTAGTCAAAATAAAAATACAGAAACAAAAAATGTTGCCTAAAACTCGAAAGTAAAATTGTGAGATCAATTTGTAGTACCGCCGCCATACACCGCCCGCCGGCCGGCCGGGGTCATCGACATTACGCAGCCGGCGGCCGGCGTATAACTACGTGGTCTCGATCGAAAATCATTTACGCAACTTTTTTATCTTATGAAATACAAAAATTTGGATTATATATATATGGATAGAGGAATTTATTTACTATACGACATTTTTTTTTCCAAAACCAATAAAAAGTCAGCGTGTAGAATAGGGGAATAAGGATGTTTCCTAGATCAAATATAAATTATATGGCACGTTAATAGAATAAAAGTCACAAAAAAAACGACGGGTTGCACTCTGGGAGTGCCGGCAGAAGTGAAAACTTGAATATTAACGTTGTGCATTTTTGATATTTTGGAATGGTTAGGGAATAATTTTGCACGAATTGCTTTAATTATCAGTATAAAATATTTCAAATCTTCTCTGAACCACAGTCTGTCACAAATGTCACAAGCATGACCAAATTCATTTTCAACAAAATCATTTTCAAATACACAGCAGTATGACCACTACACAGACGGTCGAGCCATCAGCTGTCTCCATCCATGGATGCGCATAGCACGCTGTAACATAAACACACACGAACATTCGCGCAAGCGCCCTGCGCCGTCTTACGAATTTTCGATCAGGCCACGTGTCCTGACGCGAGTTTAAAATTTTTTACCCATTCCAAAAAAAGTGCACAACGCCGCTAAAGAAGTTTTCACTTCAATAATGTTAGTTGTTATTGATCATATCTATTTTCAACATGATTTTAGATACACTGCGCCTCGCGTGGTGTAACCGGCGGTTAAAGTAACCTGTGTGTTAATCCAGGGTGTCGGCTTCCTGCATACCAAATATCAAAATTGGTCCAGCCGTTTGCGCGTGAAGAAGCAATAAACATACTCACAAACTTTTGCCTTTATAACATTAGTGTTATTGAGAATAACAGTGCTATTAGACTCCAAGAAGCTATGACGTCATTAGTCTCTATTTCAAACAAATCCAATTAAAATGTTTGTTTTGACGTTGAGAAAAAGTATTTGATCTGAGTTGTTAGAAATTCCCTTATTTGCCTATCTACGTAGGCGTAAATCTGTAACAACCCTCGTTTTGCGTGGGATGAAATTGTTGTGTGGGACGATACAATCCGACAGACTCGAACAAAAATAGAACACGGATAAATAAATGAATATTTTAATCAAAATTAAAAACCGTCTTCAATACCGAAACACCTGACCTGTATGCCCTTTCAAACAACAAGTTTATTTATATATGTATATATAATTATTATTTTCTGGGGTTTTTTTAGTTAATCTGTTTAGTCCCACTGCTGGGCAAAGGTCTCTCCCATTTCTTTCCATCTCTTTCTCTGATTTGTCGGGGGTTAAAACTAAAAAAAGTCCCGATTTCGTCCGTCTCTACATTTCATCATCATCATCATCAGGTCTTTTAGTCTCCACTGCAGGAGCACGACCCTCTCTGTACTACCAGAGCCGTACTTGGTCAGAGCAGACGGAGAACTTGCCTACACTCTCCTCGCTGGCCATACTTGGAGAGGTCTCATTGATGGTTACAAAATTTGTTTAGCTTGTATTCCCTAAGTCGCCTTCTATGACATCTATGAGGACTTGGAGTGGCCCTCTTCTACTCTGCCGGAAACCACATGGCAACTTTCTATCTATATTTCTTTTCTTTCTATATATTTCACTTGGTATTAAATCCTTGTTCTGCCCACATCCAGCCTCCGCCCTCGGTCGTGTCGATGCGATAGGAATTTTTCATTAAGCAGCAATGCGAAGTATTAACGTTGGCTAACCGACTCAATATGGACGGTTTGATCTCAATTCTAGCTCGCGTAACCGCTCGAACGAAACATCGATATCGATATGTCGCAGTTGGATTGTATAATCCGCTGTTATTCAAAAACTCTAGCTGTTTGGCATTACAGCTCGGTTTTGTAATACAGCTGAAAATTGTTCAGCTAGATCGTCTAATGTGTTACGTTTAACAAACTAGCTAACGTAAGATTAGTAGAACGATTAGTTCGGAATTCTGCTACTTGTGGGTCTTGTGGCTTGTGAAGTGTCACTGTCATAACAACAAATATGGCCTCCCATAAAGTAAATTCTTCGCCGCGTTCCGGGACTAAGCTGTTATTATCAAGAAACATCGGGGGCATCGTTTGTAATTTCGGAGTGCAAAAGATTGAAAATAATAAAGCAGACCTTTAGCTTGGATCCCATACGGTTATTTCGACGCCCGCCTTCCGGAAAGATGAAAAATTCACGTGGATCAATTGGCCGTAAGAAATCGCTTCGCCATTGAGTTGTCGGGTTTACAAAATTTCTATATTTATAATCCAATTGCATCGAGCTGATTATCATTCTTCATTGGTGTTTTATGATGTTGGAGACTGAATTATTTAGTAAGAAGTTGAATTGAGGTTTTATTTCCATCCCACGAGTAATATAAAAATAACAAAGAACAACTATTGTCCCCTCATATATTATTTCGTTTGGTAACACAGTTTTATTCAATAATGTTAACCCTATATGTCATCTTAATGCTAGCTGTTTTGTTAAACGTAATTACGTAACTCATTGACAATCGAGCTGAACTATTTTCAGCTGTTTTACAAAACCGAGCTGTATTGCCAAACAGCTAGAGTTTTTAAATAACAACGGATTATACAATTCAACTTCGACAGATATACGACGTGGATAGGACAAAGCCGTAAAATTGAACCACAGCTATACTAGATCACTATATTATAGTGATAATAAAATAACAGTCAAAAAACAACAAAAAAAATAAGCGGCCAAGTGCGAGTCGGACTCGCCCATGAAGGGTTCTGTAGTAGCAAGTAACATAATATAAAAGTCTTGTAGATTGTTTTTTTAATTTTTATATTTGAGTTGATTGAATGAAAGGTAAATTGCCGTTTATGATTTAAGACGTATTGAAAAAACTACTTACTAGATCTCGTTCAAACCAATTTTCGCTGGTAGTTTTCATGGTAATGAACATCATATATTTTTTAGGGTTCCGTAGTAAACAAGGAACCCTTATAGTTTCGCCATGTCTGTCTTTCTGTCTGTCCGTCCACGGTCCTACTCAGAAACTATAAGTACTAATTCATTTTGTTATTGGAACGAAGTTCCTTATCTCACGTTGCGAAAGGAGGCAGACGGAAAAAATTAAGATCAAAAGTTAAAACGACACTTTTTGATATAGTTGTAAGCCGTGCGGCGTGCGCGTGTTTCTGTGTCCTAATTAATCGAAAGGAACTTCGTTCCATCTTCGTTCCATCCGGGTGTCCCTTGACACCTCCCAAGTTTTTTTTTAATGAATACATACATACATACATACTATCACGTCTTTATCCCTAATGGGGCAGACAGAGCATTTTAATTAATACTACTATTGATAATATCAAAACTGTGTCTACATTTTATTAAAAACTATCCATAGCTAAATTTAGTATCGATATTACAATATTATCGATATTAGATAATACTATCAAGAGTTCTTTGTACAAATAGTAACTACTATCGCTACTATCGATGGTATCGAAACTATCGACTTTTACTGTTTTCCGAGGTCACGATAGTATATATAGACTATCGATATTTAATACCTCGAATCAAATAGTGATGGTTTGCTAGCCGCATCGCCAATCAACACGATTCCCATTCCCTCGATCGGCTTTACCAATTCAATGGCAATAGGTCAAGCCGTTGTTGAATTGAAACGTTCTAAAAGGGAAGCTGTCAACTTCCGGTTTCCCAATCCGAAAACAAAGAGGGTATTGTTTTGTAAACATGTCGAAATTGCGTACAATTGGGAAACAACTTGCGTACTAGTCACGTCTTTATCCAGGACGAGGTAGACGGAGCCTAGAGCTTTAAGATTTAAAGGCTACGTACAGCAAGATGTAGGTTAAAAACCGGCCAAGTGTGTGTCGGGCCCCGCGCTGTGTAGGGTTTTGCAACTACGGAAGTTGCAAATGCCGACTGAGTGACAAAAAGTCTAAAAAACTAAATTTATATTAAATTTGTTCCAAAGAGGGTAAATAGGGGGTGAAAGTTTGTATGAAACTCTGCTAAAAAGAGCGGGAAAATGTGAGATTATCAAAAGTTTGTCCACGCGAGCAAAACCGTTTGCTTTAGCTAGTAAAAATATAAAACATACACCATCATGTTTTATAAACGTATCAAAATTAATGTTTATAATGATACTGCGTGGGTTTTCTCGTGTGCTTCCACTTTGATAAATAAATCGATTCTGTGTGACTTTGCACGGGATTCTTAAAGAATCCCTAGTAGTTATTTTTCAGAAAATTTTACAAGAATCGGTTAATTATTGCGACCTGTAGGCGAGAACAGACGGACTGACAACCGGACAGCCGGACAAAAGTATAGCGGCCCTGGGATCCGTCTGCTTAGAGCCGCAAGGCTAAAAGTGCTCTGTTTTTCCCATTAGGGATAAAGACGTGATAATGTAAAGTATGTCTACAATTAAAAAAACGACGGGTTGCACTCTGGGAGTGCCGGCAGAAGTGAAAACTTGAATATTATCGTTGTGCATTTTTGATATTTTGGAATGGTTAGGGAATAATTTTGCACGAATTGCTTTAATTATCAGTATAAAATATTTCAAATCTTTTCTGAACCACAGTCTGTCACAAATGTCACAAGCATGACCAAATTCATTTTCAACAAAATCATTTTTAAATACACAGCAGTATGGCCACTACACAGACGGTCGAGCCATCAGCTGTCACCATCCATGGATGCGCGTAGCACGCTGTAACATAAACACACACGAACATTCGCGCAAGCGCCCTGCGCCGTCTTACGAATTTTCGATCAGGTCACGTGTCCTGACGCGAGTTTAACATTTTTTACCCATTTCAAAAAAGTGCACAACGCCGCTAATGTAGTTTTCACTTCAAAAACTTGAGAGGTGTCAAGGGACACCCGGATGGAACGAAGTTCAAGAGAGACAGACCGAGAAACATGCGCACGCCGCACGGCTTACAACTATAGCAAAAAGTGTCGTTACAACTTTTGGTCTTAATTTTTTTCCGTCTAATAAGGAACTTCGTTCCAAAAAATAAAGTACAGCTTAATGAATAGAGAGAAAACGCAGCCAGCATTCTTGCCACAATGTCGCATGGTTATAATTTATACTGGGTGTTACTTAAAGTTAAGTTTGCAGTTAAATTTAAATTGTATTTATTTCTTTACCCTTGACGGATAGAGGGGCGTAATAAGTTTAACGTGACTATGTGCCTGTGTATCTGTGTGTCTGTCTGCTTACTGTGGCGACTAAACGAATTTGCCGATATTCTTATGTTTTTGAAATCTGACTTGTCCGGGATGGTTTTTGGTGTTGTTAGATGGAAATCGGTTTAGCGGTTTAAAAGTTATAGGGGATGAAAGTGGGGATCATTATCTATCTATATCTATCTATATATCTATACATATAATAAAACAGTAAAAAAAGTGTGTCTGTACATTAAATATATTTCCAAAAAAAATATTGGGGGCGATGGAGACGTAGTAAAAGAGTAAGAATTTAAAAAAAATGTCTGTCTGTTTGTCTGTTTGTCTGTATGTCTGTTTGTCTGTTTGTACACGCTAATCTCCGGAAATACTGGACGGATTCGAATGAAACTTTTTTTGTTATATAGCTGTTAAGCCTGGGCAACATATGGGGTATAAATGTTTTTGGAAAATGGAACGCCTGATGCAGGACTATAATGGTCCAGCTAAACTATAAGAGATATAAAAATGCCGCCTTAGTAAAAGTTGCTCAGCCTGATGAGCATTTTCCAGAGACATAAAGTCCACGCGAACGAAGTCGCGGGCTACAGATAGTATTTAAATATGCTTGAGTGGGGTATTAAATGAAAGGTTACATTTGTAGATTAAGAAATCGGTATTTAAATGAAAATTAACTCAGCCGTTCAAGAATTAACGCTTGAATTTTTTTTATTGGCTTGGTAAATAAACTGGTTCTTAACAATTTATGCCTTTATTGGACACTTACGTAGTTAATGTAGTAAGTGCCCGAATTAAACTTTCCCACAGTTACAGAGAGAAAGGCTCGGTCACGTGCCGGCCCGGTTTTAACTGGTCCTCAAGAGTCGCACCATTGCTTCGATATCTTTGTTTTTTGGCAAGTGTTGAACGACAAAAACTATTTTTTTTGTTCATTTTAGTCAATACGTTTTATTTCACACACGATGAACGAATGCCTATAAAATCTTCGTAACGGTAGCAAGACGGCCAAGCATCACGTTTTGACTTAAATGTAGAGCGTGTTGTAGTCTTTAGAACTTGGCTTTATACGAGATCTGATAACTTTTTCACAGGGTAAGCTATGTAGACTCGTCTTGGCAACATTTTTACATGAAAATGTTTTTGGTGGGATTTAATTTATTTTTGTAAGTTGGTTAATGGACATTTTTGAGTTTAAAAATAACCTATTTTGACCCCGGGCCTTTATATTCACCTTACCCTTCGTCTGGAATTTAGATGAATCACCCAATAGGGTATTTAGTTTTTATTTAGTTAGTGAAAATGTAGTGCAAGTCTCATAAAAACTTCCACCTCCTATTCCGAAGGTATAGGTTAGGTTTGATTTTTTAATTTTTTTGTTGTCTTTGTAGTAATATTAGCTTAGACAGTGAGTGAATCAGTGACGAAATCGGGGGTTTTTAGACATTAATAAAATCTAAACTATAATAGCTACGATATTCAAACTTTGTATGTTTAATGATTTTACTAGTGTCATTATATCTTGAAATTATTAACTATTAAGCATCATCCAAACCAAAGTTATGAGAGTTTAAAAAAACGACGAAACGTTACGAGAAAAGGTAGGTTCGCTTGGCTCGTCTTGGCGGGGGCACCCCCGTGCCCCCAGATCACGAGTTGCTCCAGTTGTAGATGTTTCTTTGTTCCGATGAAAGCAGCTTGCCATAATACTTATTTCAATGGAAAATAGAAATCGATTTCAACTCTATTTTTGACTTCCAACAAAAAAGAAGGGAGTTATAAGTTTAAGGCTGCATTTCCACTGAAGCGGAGCAGAGCGGAGAGGAGAAAAATTGACCAATCACAATGCTCGAAATCTCCGCTCCGCTACTATCAAACAGCGGAGCTTAAACTAATGTTTGTGTATGGCATCGTAGGTCTCGATCGGATGGATCGATTTCGATGCGGTTTTTTTAATGGGAAAGCATGCTCCCTTGCGCTGGTTCTTAGCTATCATCGTCATCATCATTTCAGATGCATAACGTCCACTGCTGGACATGTGCCACACCCAAAGATTCCCAGCTAGTTCTTAGCTATGTTTAACGAAAATGGGTTCAGCCGTTTAAAAATTATTGGGGTTAACGCTTGAAAGTCGGGGTTTTTAAGGTTCCGTAGCCAAATGGCAGAAAACTGTCATATTTGATTAATTAGAGTGATCAATTTTTAAATAATAGGAATACAAGGTTTTAATTAATAGGTACCATAAAGCGCCATCTAGTGGCAAGAAAGAGAAATCTTATACCTTTAAACGAGCAATTCTTGTATTTTTACTTATATATTTATATGTTTATAAATTTCTGTGATCTCGAAAACGGCTCTAACGATTTCGCAGAAAATTGGTATATGGGGGTTTTCGGGGGTAAACAATTGATCTAGATTGTATTATTTATTTAATTACACACAAAATAACTAAAAACTAAATATAACTAACTATTGATAAAAACTAAACTAGATATAAAAACAATAAAAAACAAACATCAATTTATATAAAAAATTGAGCCTAAATCGCTGCGCTCGCAGGGTAGAGTGCCCAAGAGACTGGCGGCATTTCCGCGTTGAATGGCCAAGCTAAGCCTTTGGCCAAAATGCGCACCAGCCCTTGGATCCCCTGAGGCGTCGATTAGGCGTGCGGAGATCTCTTTATACAACTGACGAGCTTCCGCACCCCAAGGCCCCAAGGTCTCCACGGCAAAAGGAGCAAAAATATAGGGCTCTCCCAAAGCCGCATACTTTCGCTTCTTATTGGCTTCTGCCGTCGCCGCAGCTGCGCCAGCCTTACGAGCAGTCGCTCGTATATGAGATGGAGCAACAGTATCTACGCATGTTGCATCCCATACGAGCGACCGCCCGTTTTTCCAAGGTATGAGCGTCATTCCGTCGGGCCTCTTCCCATCGTCTCGATTGATACCAGCAGGTTCGAGTACCGCTGGCACACCCGACGAGGTAAGGGCGCGACGGATGACGTCATTCAAGGCGGCATGACGCGAAATGCGACCTGCGCTGCGACGACACGCCAGGCCATGGTGACCTAGGGGATCGACACTTCCACCACAGCGGCAGCGATGAGGCTCGTTCGTCCTGGCGCCTAAACGCAAGCTCACTGCCAAACTAAACGTCGTCTTCTCCAAAAGCGTACCTACGCTGATCGAAGGAATGGCATTGAGCCAGTAACTTGATTCTGGCTCACAGCTGGCTAGGAGACGAGACCGCTCTGCCTCATCAGCTGCTGACTGTAATAAATTTGTACGCGTCTGCAAGCAAAGAGGCTCGTCCCACTGCCGCTGTGAAACCAGATTCAGTGGAAGTTCTGTATTCGGACCGGATACACTGATCCAGGCATCCCTGGCCTCGGCCAAGCAAGCAACCTCTACGTCGCAGAACGACGGGCCTAGAATTCTACCTACGAGGTTAACCGTGCTATGAACCGAAGACAGGAAGGCTGGCAGTGCTATATTTGAAATTTTTCTTATGCCAAGACCACCGTGGCGTATTGGTAAAGTTGCTTGGGCCCAGCACCTGTCGTTCAGAGGGCAGTTGAATATTTTGTTTAAAGCCTCTCTTACAATGTTGTCCAAACGAGACAGAAGTTCTGTGTGAGCCCAAAGAGGTGTACAACGCAGCGAATAGGTGGTCTTGGGTACGAAAAGACAAAATTTAATAATACAATAAGCCAAATGGGGGTTTATGTCCTCTAGACGGCTGGACGATTCTTCAAATACTGAAATTTGGTCTTCCACGAACTTCGGAAATGCATCCTCCAGCACTGGAGCTCCTAGGAGGCGGAGTGACTGATCTTTTATTATTTTAATGTTAGGGGCCAAAACATTAAATTTAGAATTTAGTTCAGTACGCATTTCATCGGACACCTTATCGCCGAAATATAACTCACACTTGGAAAAGTTTAGTTCTAAACCAATTTCACTAAACAATTTTATAATTTTTTCTAAATCTGATAAAATTGATGCGGCATCCCCGCCTAAAGTTCCGTCGTCTAAGTACCATACGTTAAATTTAGATGTTAAATTTTTTATGTGTGGGTGTATCGCCAAACTAAATATTGCCGGTCCGAGAGGGTCACCCTGCTGACAACCGACTGCTGACTCTATTATTTGGCCATTATAAACCAAGCTAGTCGGCTTACTGTAACATTGCCATAAATAAGCATATATATGGGGTGTGTGACTTTTTACCTCAGACAGCAGAGCGCCCCTGTCTACAGAGTTAAAAGCATTTTTAACATCTACCTTCAGTAACAACTCGCCTTCGCCAAGTTTGAGGAAGGTGCGCACAGCGTGCACGGCGGCCTCACAACCCCCTTGGGTTCCAAACCCTAGCTGTGTGGGTTGAAACTCTAGCTGCAGGTTGTGTAGTATATCCCTGCAGCAGATCTTGGAGGCCACGCGACGGATTGCATTACCCACCGCAATTGGCCGTATGCCACCGTCTTTTTTTCGAAGGGCACATAAATTGGCCCCGTAAAGGACGTCGATAATTTCTGTGCACACCTTTCTTGCAGCCCCTTATGGCACCTACTCTGGTGTTGATTCTAGATTAGTCTTATGTTTGGGAAAACGCGTGTTTTCGAGTTTTTATGCGTTTTTCTTTCCACGCAGAATATGATCGCTAATTTCGTCGCGCCGGCCGCCATCCATTTTGGCTCAGCGGTTTATGATGCTGACCGCTAGAAAGAGTGTTACGGGTTCGATTCCCACTCGGTGACTTACTTTTGCTTTTTTTATGTTCAAATTTATATATACTTTTTTATTTTGTATTGTTTTAGACAAGTTTAAAAAAATGTAGTTATTGTTTGAGATGTAACCGAGCAAAGCTCGGTCGCCCAGGTTCTAATTGTTTATATGGCGATAAGTAGGCATAGTAAAGTCTTGTTTACTTCGAATAAGCTTGGTAAGCCTAACGGATATCGTACAAGGTCAAAACTTTCGCTTGTGGCAAGTAACACGTGGTCATATAGATGTAGTAAAATTGACGAATTGGCCAGCGAACTGTGTGAACTGACCTTGTCAAGTTGTCGCTCAGGGTTCGTATGATTAAAATGTTTGGGTTTTACCCGATTGACGAAGGAGGATTATGTTTTTTGGTGTTAAATACATGAATGACGCCGTGTGGTCACAGATTACTTATAATTTGTAACCGTCCAAGTGTATGAAATTTGTATGAAATTTGGTTTATCCGAGTACATTTTAAAAGTTGGTCTTGAATTTAAACCCTACTTAGCTCTGATAGTATTTCTTTAAACTTTGATATACATATATACTACTGCCGTGATTTTTTTAAAACTTTTTAGGAGATAGAGGGGGACACTTGACTCTAACAAAAACTTGCACTATGAAAACCAAATATTTTAGAAACGGATCCCTTAACAGAAACAATAATAAATCGAACCAAGGGCTATACTAGATCACTATAGTATAATGAAATTAGAATTACAGACAAATAAAAACAAAAAAATCGGCGTTCCCATACAAATTGCCGGCGACTGCACACTTTTGTTATGTAATTGCCGACTTTTTTCGACTGTTATTCTTATTTCATTATACTACAGTGAACTAGTATAGCCTGTGGTATGACTAATTAAATAAAGTTAATAAAATCATCTAATTTTGACAAAATAATTGGCCAAGTGCGTGTCGGGCCACGCGCAGTGTAGGGTTCCGTAGTTCCGAATGCCAACTTTGAGTTTATGCCACTAAAAACGTTTAAAAACTTTGAATTTGTATGAAATTCTTTTTCCGAGTACATTTTATAAGTTGATCGCCTATAACTTTTTAATTTGTATACCGTACTTAGCTCTGATAGTTTTCCTTTAAACTACATTATATATACTATAGCTGTGATTTTTTTCACGTGGCCATATATAACCGTTTAGCAGATAGGGGGGGACACTTGTCTCCAACAAACATTTTCACTTTAAACCCAAATATTTCAGAAACGGATCCCTAAATCCAAAAATGGTGCTAACAAGCTCACAATGTTTTTGAAAGACCTATTCAACGACACCCCACACAATGTGTTTGTCGAGAAAAAAATATTGACTACCTCTTTACTTCTATGGCAGCTAACCTAAAAAAAAATATTTTTCCAGATTTTATTTTACGACTTTTTCGCCATGATTAATATACATATCCATGCCAAATTACAGCTTTCTAGTACTTGTAGTTTCTGAGTAGGACCGCGGACAGACAGACAGACAGACAGACAGACAGACAGACATGGCGAAACTATAAGGGTTCCTTGTTTACTACGGAACCCTAAAAAGGAAAATAAATTACAAAAAACGCGGTAATAACTTTTTTTGTTAGTTATTATTATGAAAACATGTGTCATAAATATCAATTAATCATTTCCACGATGTATAGATGTCTTTAGACAGCTCCAAATTGTCACTAGTATTATAGTAACACTCAATACGCCACTGTTAATATCTCTACAAAACAATTACAGTTAGCTTCGCGTGTCCGCCGTGATCTATCTCTGTGCCTTGATTGTTTATGGCATATCCTTGAACAACGAACTCGTTTGAGACAAGCTAATAGTCATGATGGTTTAAGGGCATATACGAGGACGTAGAAGGGAAAACTGCGAGAGAGCCGCCTATGCTGGTACGTTTTAAAAACACCAAAATTCTCAGAACATTCTCAAACAGTTCTCAAAAGCTATACGAGATGAGCCCTTGATTTATTTTTGGCTATAAGAGGCAGAGAGAGAATCAGAAATTCTTCAACTTTGGGATTTTTTTTCTCTGAACCTATGCAAATCCACCACACCGGACTTCTACTCTTGTATATAAAATAGAAAGTACTATCGATGTATACAGATAACTTTGTCATGTCCGATGTTGGGGTTTTTAGGGTTCCGTACCCAAAGGGTAAAAACGGGACCCTATTACTAAGACTTCGCTGTCTGTCCGTCTGTCCGTCTGTCTGTCACCAGGCTGTATCTCAAGAACCGCGATAGCTAGACAGTTGAAATTTTCACAAATTATGTATTTCTGTTGCCGCTATTACAACAAATACTAAAAACAAAATAAAATTGATATTTAAAGGGGGCTCCCATACAACAAACGCGATTTTTATAGATAATGGTACGCTAAAAGTGGCTTTTGGATCTTGCGGCTCTGGGCTCTGCATAGAACCGCAAGACCCAAAATGCTCTGTCTGCCCCATTAGGGATAAAGACGTGATAGTATGTATGTATGTAATGGAACGGAACCCCTCAGTGCGCGAATCCGATTCGCACTTGGCCGGTTATTAAAAACACTGTGGTAAGCCTTGCGGTTAAGTAAAACCGGGAAGTTACGTTGGGAATAAATGTATAGCCATGCCACAGAGTTGACATAAGTATTACATACAGACAGAACTGAATCTTCTAAGGTCCCGTGCAATATGCGTCCCCGTCCTCTGTCCCCCGTCCTCTGACCTCCGTCCTCTGTCCTCCGTCCTCTGTCCTCCGTCCTCTGTCCTCCGTCCTCTGTCCCTGCACCCTCTCCCCCGTTCTTGTCAATATTTGTCTTTATATTGAGGAAGTCAATATTTGTATATAGGAAGTGAATTTTTTTGCTAATGTCACGTATCCCCCCCATCTATCTGCTAAACGGTTATATATGGACACGTGAAAAAAATCACAGCTATAGTATACATAATGTAGTTTAAAGGAAAACTATCAGAGCTAAGTAGAGTTAACAAATTAAAAAGTTATAGGCGATCAACTTATAAAATGTACTCGAAAAGGAAAATTTCATACAAATTCAATAGATACACGCTTTAGACGTTTTTACATATATAATGTAGTTTAAAGGAAAACTATCAGAGCTAAGTAGAGTTAACAAATTAAAAAGTTATAGGCGATCAACTTATAAAATGTACTCGAAAAGGAAAATTTCATACAAATTCAATAGATACACGTTTTTAGTGGCATGAACTCAAAGTTGGCATTTACAACTACGGAACCCTACACTGCGCGTGGCCCGACACGCACTTGGCCAATTATTTTTTTATACAACTACGGAAGTAATAAATAATAAGTCATACCACAGGCTATACTAGTTCATTGTAGTATAATGAATGAAATAAGAATAACAGTCGAAAAAAGTCTGCAATTACACAACAAAAGTGTGCAGTCGCCCGGCAATTTGTATAGGAACGCCGATTTTTTTGTTTTTGTCTGTAATTCTAATTTCATTATACTATAGCGATCTAATATAGCCCTTGGTTCGATTTATTACGGGTATGTCCCTTCCACGTTGTTGTTAAGTTATGAATGTTATACTTGTGGCCCAGGATGTCTACTTAAACCCAAAATTCTCCGTCTATCCTAAGGAATAAAGACGTGATAGTATACCTCTACATATATGTGATACGATATATCAAAGACCGTCCATGTCTATAAGATACACGTATTTCTAACACTAATAAGTACTTGTATATTATAATCATTGTATATTTTGTTTTGGATCAAATGCGAAGCCAAAATTAATAACATATTATAGTTTAATAATCTACACAATGCTAAGTATATAGGCTAAGTTTCACAAACAGTAATATTATTGTAACATTATGTTATTCTAAGTAGTTTTTTAAACACGCCGGCCATTTTGCAACGCTAGCCAATGGTCAGTCGCGATTTGAAAATAGAACAATTGTGTGCGAGGTGCGTTCCAGAATTTTCTCTTCTTCAATTATTTTTTCGAAAGTAAGTTTTTTTTTAATGTTATTTTTTTGAAGAATCTTAAAAAGTTCGGAATATGCACAATGATCAGGAACACTTCAAAATCCATTAATGTAGGTAACTAAAAATATTTCGTTTTAATATTTATCCCTAGATTGTTATTTTACTTTAATTTTTTTAATATAAAGTATTTTTGTTTTTGAATTCCTTCACTTTCGATTTAAAATAAAATGATGTCGTTTGTTTTTTGTTAGAAATTCATAGTTTTATTTTTTATGAACGTAATTAAATATAATACGAAATTTCACGGATTTTAAAAATTTCATGCTTATTACTAAAATTTAACGTTTACCTTAATTGAACGAGAAACGTACTTACTAGAGAGAGTCTATTTCGGTGGCCCGTTGGGAGTGCGTATTACTAGCGTTTTTGCAAGTAAAGCGACACTGGGCGTGGTCCGCGATTGGAGGGGTGACCATAAGTGGTCTAAAAATTTCTCGAGCTCCTCCGTGCTTCGGGAGGCACGTAAAAGCCGTTAGTCCCGGCTGTCATCATAGTGGCAGTCGTCAATTTATCGGTTTCTCCCAACCCTGAAATCGCAAATAAAATTGCAGCTTCATACATTTTGAAACAGTGGGTATTTAATTTTGTATGCAGCCGCAGATTTTTTTGCGATTTCAGGGTTGGGGAACCGATAAATAGAACCTCCTACACAAGCTACCCAACATTACCATAACGGATCGGACAGGGTTTTTTTACATAATAAGGTGTAACGAAACTTTAAGCGATAAGACCGCCCATTGTACTCATTTAATGTAAAAGTACCTGGGCGACCGAGCTTTGCTCGGTTACATCTCAAACATTAACTACATTTTTTAAACTTGTCTAAAAACAATACAAAATAAAAAATTATATATAAACTTGAACATAAAAAAAACAAAAGTAAGTGTGGGATTCGAACCCGTTACACTCTTTCTAGTGGTCCGCATCCTAAACTGCTGAGCCAAAACGGATAGCGGCCAATGCGACGAAATTAGCGACCATATTCTGCGTGGAAAGAAAACGCATGAAAACTCGAAAACACGCGTTTTCCCAAACATAAGACTAATCTAGATCGATTGTTTACCCCCGAAAACCCCCATATACCCCCAATTTTCAGCGAAATCGTTAGAGCCGTTTTCGAGATCACAGAAATTAATCAATATACAAGAATTGCTCGTTTAAAGGTATAAGATAAGATTATTTCAAGAGCAATTTTTTTCTTTTGGTGTACAATAAAGAGTTCTATCTACCTATCTATCTATAATGCCTGCTCTAAACAATCAGAAATGGCCATCAATTGCTTGCCATGACTAATTGTAAAACATAAGCAATTGCCATTCTTACCACAACGCAGTCTCGAGAGACATCAGACGAAGGCCTGACCCTGCAGCGTATAAAGCGCTTTATATCATGAAAGCAGAAAAGTCAATTGTGCATTAGAAGCGGCCAAGTGCGTGTCGGGCCACGCGCAGTGTAGGGTTTCGTAGACGTAAAACGTCGAAAAACTAATTTTCTATTGAATTCGTATGAAATTTTCCAGTAACAGTTCAATTTGAGGATCAGTTTTGGTTAAAAAATATCGAAAAATGATGTTCACAAGCTCACAATATTTTTGAAAGACCTATTTAACGATAACCCACACGATGGTATAGTCGAGAAAAAAATTAACTCTCGGTTTACTCGTACGGGAGCTAGCCGAAAAAATTTTGTTTTCAAAATTTTATTTAACCAAATTTTTCGCCATAGTTAATATACGTATCCATACCAAATTACAGCTTTCTAGTACTTATAGTCTCTGAGCAAAACCGCGGACGCACAGACAGACATGGCGAAACTATATGGGTTATTTATCTACTACGGAAACCTAAAAACGGTGAACATACAAAAAAATAAAGACGTGTGGCACTCGGGGACTGCCGCGGTAAAGCTATTGCATTAAGGTCTTGGTGTCGACTTGTCGAGTTCGATTCTCAACTGAGGTGAATTTTTACAAGGAAGGACGGCAACGTCGCAAACGGACGACGGAGACGAAGCGGCAACCTACATGGTAGGCGGAGTGGGGAGCGTGAGGTTTTTTCGTTACGGAATTTCTGGATTCGGTCCCCGCGCTCAAGGCCCGCGTGCTCTCAAGTTTTAAGCTATGCAATAGCTTAAAACTTAAGAGGTGTCAAGGGACACCCGGATGGAACGAAGTTCGAGAGAGAGAGAGATACAGACAGAGAAACATGCGCACGCCACACGGCTTACAACTATAGCAAAAAGTGTCGTTACAACTTTTGGTCTTAATTTTTTCCGTCTAGCCCCCTTTCGCAACGCGCGATAAGGAATTTCGTTCCTATAAAAGAACGCGACAAATTGATAACCTCCTTTTTTAGAAGTCGGTTAAAAACCTCATACTTTTTCGCGTAGCGATCCTACCGTCCAAAAACCGGCAGTGTCTTTATTTCGGAAGGGGGAAACCTCCAGCTCCCCCCTCAGTACGCCTGTGGTTGCGCTAGATATCTCATATGTGCACACCGTACGCATCCTCATAGAATGTACTTATAGATTCATATTGTGCAAAGACAATGAAACGTTTCACATGACTCGATTGATGTTTGCACTCCGCGCGGCTGCGGCTACGTGATTAGGAACGCAAGTCGCGCGCAAAACGATTTGAATATCGAACGCATTGCGCGCCTTTTTGTTAGAACTTAAAAAAGCAACGTTGTGTACGAGAAAAATTAAAAATAAATCTTCGTGGAATAGTGGTTTTTGAAACGTGTGTATATTTTTAAAAAGTTTGTTAGTGTTTGAATAGATCCTTTTCTGTACATTGTGTTGCGGATGGTATGTATGACTTGTGCAAAAGGCAAAGGTCTTATAAAGGTTATAGAGCTCCCCTTTGTAGTCCCTCTAAGCTGTTGGCTCAGAATTAAATCTGCGCTATTTTCTGCAACCTTGCTAAGGTTGTCCGACCACCTAGTTGGTGGGTGTCCTACGCTGCGCTTGCTAGATTGTTTGTATACAACGTCTAAGGGACATTTGTGACACTAGATCGATACGAAAATGTGCAGACGCCCAAGCATTTTGTATGCGAACGTCGTTTTTTTGTTTTGACTGTTATTTTAATTCCATTATAGTGATTTAGTATAGCCCGTGGTTCGATTTATTACGGGTATATGTCCCTTCCACGTCGTATATAGGTATATATTTATTTATTAATCGGAAACTCCTAGTAGCAAAAGCAGAGTAAAGTAGGACCACTCCAAGTCTTCCCGTGGATGTCGCAGAAGGCGACTTAGGGAATACAAGCTGAACAAAACTTATAAACATCCCGAGACCTCTCCGACCCGACTGTCCAGTCCCGCGAGGAGAGTGTAGGCCAAGTGTTTTGGCTGCTCTGGCCAAGTATGGTTCTGGTAGTACAGAGAGGGTCGTGCTGATAATTATATAATAATAGAACGGAAACTCCTAGTGTGTGAGTCCAACGCGCACTAGCCTGGCTATTTTTCTAAATAGTAATACAATTTAAATAACTTTTCCAGTTCTGTGTGTATTTACCGTTAAATTAACTGCAAATTCAAGGTTCACAAGCAAAAAATTAGGAGATAAGATAACGCCTCGGTCGTGCTGTGGTTTGTGTTTACTGAACTGTTATATGGCAATTTGTAGTTTTGACCGACTCCCAAAAAGGAGGTTATTTTTTTAATTCGTAGACCCGTAGACCCGAGGACCCGTAGACCCGTGGACCCGTGGACCCGTGGATTAAACTCGTAGATCAAACCCGTGGATCACATGTACCTCAGAATGAGCAGAGGGTCCAAGACAACATCCCAGCAGCCCGCCAGGATAAACGAAAGGGCCCGCAACACTATCCCGTGGGCCGCCGTGGGACACGTGGAAGTACCGACTCGCATACTGGCTTCGCTCACGTCGCGCTTGGCCTCTCACAGAGACTCTCACTATCCAGAGGGGCCACTCAGGATAGGCGGAATAATTAGCATTTCACTACATCAACTTAGGGTGTCAAGATATCGTAATATTCGGAATAATTAGGACGCTAAGTATAGTATAAGGCACCAGAGTAACGTTGGAGAATACTCAATTATATCTAGAACAATGTATAACCCAAAAGTATTCAGATTACGAAATCGGAGGGTACTTAGAATATAAAACACAGAGCTCCCAAACTATCAAACCCGGTGAATAATTAGAATAGTTAATAGCTCGAGAACACTAAGGACATAAAATACAAAGGGTACGCAGATAAATATATGTATAAGATACGAGGAGCACACGGAATATAAAACACAGAAATAGGCAGAGAATATCCGGAACACGAAATGTAGACTACCGAGATTACTTAGGTTATGAAATATAGCAATTAGAACTATCGAGACACTTAGAACAGTTGAGACATTTAGGTTATAGAATACGGTTATTAGAACTATCGAGACACTTAGCTTTCAGGGAAGTCAGCCTACGTGGCTTCCTGCTGTAAGTAAACTGAAAAATATGGGTCCATTATTTTTGGATAATCTAAAAGACGGACTAATAACATTCATACTTTTCGGAGCCTGTCGTCACCCGGATTGTTGACCGCTTTTCAAAATTCTTTTTTTTGAATTTGAAAGAATCTACTTGCGAAAACTTATCAAAATCGGTTGTGTATTTTGGTGGTGAAGTCGCTTTTTAGGTTTGAAAAAATATTTTAAATGTTTATTCTTCGAATATCGGTGAGATTGTGAAATCTTATATCTTTAAACGAGCAATTCTTGTATATATATATTTATAAATTTCTGTGATCTCGAAAACGGCTCTAACGATTTCGCTGAAAATTTGTATATGGGGGTTTTCGGGGGTAAACGATCGATCTAGATTAGTTTTATGTTTGGGAAAACGCGTGTTTTCGAGTTTTCATGCGTTTTTCTTTCCACGCAGAATATGGTCGCTAATTTCGTCGCGCCGACCGCCTTGTTTTTAGCTCAGCGGTTAAGGATACCGACCGCTAGAAAGCGTGTTACGGGTTCGAATCCCACTCGGTGACTTACTTTCGTTTTTTTTATGTTTAAGTTTATTGACCGAGCGAGCGAAGCGTCTCAGTTTCGAGATTAGCCAAAAATTTTTTTGTCCGTCTGTCTGTCTGTCTGTCTGTCTGTCTGTTCTTGCCTACAGGTCGCATTTCTTATCCGATTCTCATGAAATTTTGTTAGCAGGTTCAACAACTAAATAGAATTTTTTTGTCGAGCCAGTTTTTCGAAATTTTTCAAAATGGCGGAAATATGGGGGTTTAAAATTTTAAAACTGTCATATATCCGCCATTTCAAAATATTTTCAAAAATGTCATTAGACTTTTTTGTAGCCATTATAAAAACGCATTTTTTTTATTTGAACAACTTTTTTGTCTGGTCAACTTTTTTATACGTTATACTTTAATGGGCTTAGGGTGAGTCGCGAAGTCTAGCTGACTAAGCCGTGACGGATATACAATACAAATCTTCTTACAAAATATACTGAAACTATTTAAGGGCGAACTTAGTCCGGGTTACTGAACAACTTTCGTAAAAATGCATGTCTCCCGTAATAATCAAACCCGCGACTTCCGAGTTATAAGGCCAATGTCTTGACCACTATTTTTAAGAAAAGAAGGAAATTGACAAATATTTGTTGCGTATATTCAATACCATATAGTTCACAAAAAAACAATAAGTAGATGTCCAACAAAAATTTCAAAACTCTTAGAACTCGCTATGGTTTTTTAGGGTTCCGTAGCCAAATGGCAAAAACGGGACCCTTATAGATTCATCATGTCTGTCTGTCTGTCTGTCCGTCCGTATGTCACAGCCACTTTTTTTCGAAACTTGCTTGCTTACTTTGCTTGGTAGTAGAAGATATAATCGCGAGGTCTAAGTTCGTGGCGAACTACTAGTATATCATTTTTTATTTTGCATTGATTTTAGACAAGTTTAAAAAATTTAGATAATGTTTGAGATGTAACCGAGCAAAGCTCGGTCGCCCAGGTACTATTATTTTATCTGTGTTCAGTACCGGTTATTCGAAGAAGACTGGACCGATTTGGCAAATTCCTTTTTTTTGAAATGAGATGATGATGTTGATGAGCTGTTATTAAATCTCCTCTCTCCTTGTCCACAGAGAGTCTCCAACCGAGCTGGTGGCCGCCCGAGTGCCGATCCATGGCATGACATGCCAGTCCTGTGTGCGGAGTATCGAGGGGTCCGTGTGCGAGCTGCCGGGAGTGGAGCACGTTAAGGTGGGTTCAAAACCGATTTACTATAGAGGGGGGTTGAGCAATTAAGCATAAAAAGGTATGTCCAAAACGGATTTACTATAGAGGGGGGTTAAACATGTAACACACAGAAGGTACGACCAAAGCGGATTTAATATAGGAAGGGTGAGCATGTTAAGGTACGTCCGTAATGGATTTACTATAGAAAGTGGTTGAGAACGTTATGGCATGTCCAAAATGGATTTAATATCGGTTTAGAACGTTATGGCACGTCCAAAACGGATTTACTAAACAGGGGCACGTGAGCATGTTAAGGTACGTCCAAAACGGATTTATGTAGAGAGGGGTGAGCCTGTTAAGGTACGTCCAAAACGGATTTATGTAGAGAGGGGTGAGCCTGTTAAGGTACGTCCAAAACGGATTTATGTAGAGAGGGGGTGAGCCTGTTAAGGTAAGTACTTACATCCAAAACGTATTTACTGTAAAGGGGCGTTGAGTACGTTAAGGTACGTATTAAAATCTACTCTATGGGATGGAGTCACGGGATCTGATGTTTAAGGGGTATGGCCTGCGTAAACGGATCGGGTTAGGGGCATGATTTTGTTTCCAAAATGAAAAGGTGTGTTATCAATTTAACGACAGTATTTTTTTTTCAAATTTCAATATGTCCGCCTTACAAGGACAGTTCAGAGTGTGTACCGCGAGACCGCAGCTCGAGCAGAAAGCAAGGCCGAAAGGCGAGCTCCGTGGTACTAATTTTAACTGGTCCAAGAAAGCTTGATAAAGAACAATGAGGAAGACCCCTACAAACTTAATTGTCGCTCGTCAACAATTACATAAAGAAAGCCCATGTAAATGTTACGACGACCCAGAATCGAATACCTTGGCGAAGAATGACGAAGAGAGCCGACCGTAAATGAAATGGGATAAGGCTAGGCAATGAGAAAGTAAAAACCAGTAACCTCGTCAAATCACCTAGGTTAGGTAGTGGACCGCGGGCTCTGAGGTGTTACCGCTGAGGATGCAACCGGGAATACGGGAGGCTGATGATTGTTTGTTGTTTTTTTTTTGTGTGTGTAAGTAGCCAAGACTAGTGTCAGACTTTTCAAGCCGCCTAAAGAAACCTGACAAAGTTTGACGACTGTCTTAATGATGACAGCCGGGAGCAGCGACTTATACGTGCATTCCGAAGCACGGAGGAGCTCAGACATTTTTATGCTACCTGTGGTCACCTATCCAAGTGCGGACCACGTCCAGCGTCGCTTTACTTGCGAAAGCGCTAGCAATAGGCACTTCCGCCGGGCCACCGAGCTCGGGAGTATGATGATGAAGGCTAGGCAATAAAAGACTAACGTTAGTCCCCGTTTAGTAACAAAACAGTAGACATTGTTAAATCTAAAAGTGACTCACAAATTTGCGTTTTTTTCTCGCCAGGTGGAGCTTTCGGAAAACGCCGGCTACTTCAGATATGACCCGCGTCTGTGCTCGGTGGAGGCGATCCGCTCTCACATAGAGGATATGGGGTTCGACACGCCGGCGGACCACGAGGACGAGACCAAGTGAGTATATTTTACTCTCTTTCTTTCTCTCTCGCTCTCTAATTTTAGCTCGTTCTCGGTGTCATCCTTAGCTTTACTGCTTCGGAGCTTAGTGTGCATGTACGTATGTTTATTCACAGAGCTCATTAGGTCTTACAAACCGCTCCGATGGTGTTTTCTCGCAGGTTGGAATATATGCAGCCGTTTAAAAAAACTCTGATAGCGCGTTTCAGGATTTCCATACTAATTGTGTCCTGTATATGAAATCGCCGGCTAGTTCTGATACGACCCACGTCTTTGCTCTATGAAGGTGATCCGCTCCCACATAGAGGATAGAATTTATATAAATATTAGGTTTATTAATTAGGAGTTTCCGTTCTGAATGTAACAGTTATATTAATTCTGTGTATGGGGACCACGAGGACGAAAGTGAGTAGGTACTTATATCACTAGACATATTTAATTCACATGGATTAAACGGGTTACTTACGTAGAGAGTCAGCTCACCTCACCTCCTAATCAGGGCGAATGTAACTAAGGGACGCGCGCACACGATGTCTCTTCGAACCACACATATAGCACACTCTATCTCTCTCACCTTAACTTTCCGGTTGTATCTGCATACCTGCTGCTTCGGAGCCCTTGGTGCTTGAACCAATGTTTTCGGAAAGCTCATAAGGTCTCACTAATTGCCCATTAGATTTTCTCGTAAGACTCGGTATGTTGGTATATATGCAGCCGTTCAGTAAAAACTCTCATAGCGCGTTTCAGGATTTGGATATTACCTGCGTCTCTACAACAAACCATACAATGGTACAAAAGGTTTACACGCTAATGAATTCTTTACCAGTCAGTTAGAGAATAAAAATAAAATACAATTTGAATTTTATTCTATTCCAGACAATTGCTCCCGAAAGAAATCCCAACAGATCTCCTCATAGACATGTCCGGCGGGGAGTCAGAGGTACTTCTGTCAGTGGTGGGGATGACGTGTCAGTCGTGTGTCAACACGATAGAAGGTAAGACTTCGCTTTTGTCTATCTCTGTAGCTTAGTAGTTACCATGCCAGGCTGCCACCCCGGAGGGCCCGGGTTCGATGTCAGGTCAAGTTGGAAAATTATTCTTTTTCTGTATGTCATCACGCTGTATCTCATCAACCGTGATAGCAAGACAGTTAAAATTTTCTCAGATGATGTATTTGTGTTGCCGCTTTTACAACAAATACTAAAAACAGAATAAAATAAATATTTAAGTGGGGCTCCCATACAACAAACGTGGTTTTTTATAGATTATTTTACAGAACCCTTGGTGCGCGAGTCCCACTCGAACTTGGCCGGTTATTTAAAGTTACAACCCATTTATCCGCCATTTTGAAATTTTTCTACGATTTTTTTACTTGACTATTGAACCTGCTCACACAATTTCACGAGTATCGGTTGATTGATATGCAGCCGTTCTCGTAATCTAGGTAAAATTTGTGCCTACCCTGTCAAACATATTTGTGCACGTCACTGATATATGTATGTGGTATGGGGTGAAGACAGCGAAACAGCACGAGCAACTTATCAAGGTTTATTGAGATATTCACTACTAAACACAATAAATCTTAAAATAAAATCTTACAACGTGTACACTGTTTAACATCGTATAGTGCAATCTGCCATTCGTCCCCTCTCTCGCTCTAACATCCATCCTCTCACTCTCAGCGTTCGGTTACACTCAATAAACTCATTCATTATAATCTATCATACATTCGGATACATCCCATTCCCACATGTATCTCATTGAAATTATCACTCTTATCATTCAAAGTAATTAAATATGCATAAATATTAAAATTATTGCCTTTTTTATCATAAACTGATGAAACTGTTCATGGATGATTAAAATATGAATGGATTTAAATGTATGCATTATGCTTTGTTTATCAGTCAATGAAATGCTTTTTGAACAAACAACAAACTTTGAAAAAAGGAGGTTATTGAAAGTAAATATGGTGATAATTAAAAATTTGACTGCCAGTATTGATGGCAGTCAAATTTTTAGTGCTACCGTGACCTAAAACATTAGAAAAAAAAATTAAGATTCTAATTCGGTTAAGACGTCTTCGAGTAATCGGGTCGAATGTTATGTTTTTATGTATATTCATACACAAATTACATTTCTCCTTAAAACTCAGTAATTTGAGAATTAATTAATTAAATATTTTTTTATTAAAATGGGGGTAAAAGTTTGTATGCTCTTCGTTTCAGGAGCCCTCAGAGAGCTACCAGGTGTAATCCAACCCACAGTGGATCTCACCCACGGCACAGCGCGAGTGACGTGCGCGAGAGGCGTGTCAGCGCAACAGATCGCCGACACTGTACACGATTTAGGGTTCGACGTGCGGATATTGTCCGTGGACGACCAGCCAGGTCAGTTTTACAGCGAAATAGGGCTATATTTGTACAAAAGAGTGTATACTGCAAAAGAGGCCTATAGTTTTGCAAAAGTGACCCAATGCTCTAAAAAATGGTTTTATTTGTGTAAAAGAGTGCTGTAGTTTTGCCAAAAAGGGATATTTCTACAAAAAAGGGCTATTTTTCTGCAAAAGAGAGCTATAGTTTTGCGTTAGATTAATAATGCTTCAAAAATTGACTATATTTTTGCAAAAGAGGTGTATAGTATATTCTGCAAAAGAGAGCTATAGTTTTGCAAAAGTAATGCTACGAAAGATAGTTTTATTTCTAAAAGTGTTGCAGTTATGCCAAAAAGGGCTATTTTACAAGAAAGGGCCATTGTTCTGCAAATGAGAGCTATAGTTTTGCACGAGATCTGTAATGCTTTTAAATCAGACAATATTTCTGCGAAAGATGGGTATAGTTTATTTTGAGAGAGCTAAAGTATTGCAAAAGAGTCTATGATGCTACAAAATATGGCTTTATTTAAAAATTAGTGCTGTTGCTCTGCTAAAAAGGGACATTTCTACAAAAGAGGGCTAATGTTCTGCAAATGAGAGCTAGAGTTTTTATATTTTTTATAATGATTCAAAAGTAGACAATATTTCTGCAAAAGAGGGTTATAGTACTGGAAAGTTTAAGTATATTTCTATAAAAGATATCAATTTATATAGACTATAGTACTGCAAAAAAGGGTTATAGTACTGCAAAAGAGGGCTATATTTCTGCAGAACTTTGTTTATTCAATTAAAAATTATATATTGCTACATTTAAAGTTATTGAATTAAATATTTTTTTTATGTATTTAATTACAGAAAACACATCGTTAAGTAAAAGCGACCAAGGTTCCGGCGATGGCATCAAACCACCTTCCCCGGCCAAGAGTAAAACACAAGCCAATGTAAGTGTTTTTGTGTGCTTGTATCTCATATATAGTTTCTATGGAAGTTTAAAATGCTCAAAAAAAAATGCTCAAAATGCTCATTTATTCATATGAAATACACGTCAATTTGTTACAAAACACTTGTCATACAATGTTAATTCAGAAATAAGGAATTTATGTTAATAATTAAAATATAAGATAAAAGTTATTTAACTAATTAAATCAATTTACTGTCCATGAATTCCCCGACTGTATAGAATACTCTTTCTGCTAGCCCCCGCTTTAACCGGGTTTTGTAGGATGCTAGGCTGGGCGCGAGGGTAATTTCTTTAGGCAGTCTGTTATAGACCGCTGGGCCCATCATGTGGGTCAGTTTGGCAGACTTTGCAAGTTTGCGCGGCAGTGTTACGAACCTATTTTTATGACGCGTGTTATAAGAATGCACATCACTCTGTTTTAGGTATTGTTCCAAATTAGTTCTGACAATAAACGCTACTTGGTAGATAATTATAGATGGTAATGTTAGGACTTTGAGTTCCTTGAATATCTGCAAGGCCCCTTGCCTTGCAGATATGCTTTGTGATGTTTCGTGTGCCAAAGTTCTCACTGCACGCTTCTGCAACCGAAATGCCCTCTCCCACTCAGCCCCTCGGCCTCACAACTCGGCTCCGTACTGGAGTATCGAATGTACTGTGGCGAAGTAGCAAGCGCGGGCTGCCTCTTTCGAGACAACTCGGGCCACCCGTCGGAGCGCGAAGCAAGCATTGCTAAGTTTGGCACAAACATTACTAATATGGTTCTCCCATGTGAGCCCCTTATCGATCGAGAACCCAAGCAAGGTGGTTTCAGTCACACTTTCTATACATACATACATACTATCACGTCTTTATCCCTAATGGGGCAGACAGAGCTTTTGGGTCTTGCGGCTCTATGCAGAGCCCAGGGCCGCAAAGCCACTTTTAGCGTCATGGTGGGCGAGAAGATGGAAAAGCAATCAATACAGTGATGGGTTGCTAGCCGCATCGCCTGTTAACATGATTCGCATTTTTGCCCATTCTCTCGATCGGCTTTTACGATCTGCACGGGAAGAGAAGCAGCTGCTACATTGTAAGTTTTTTCATTTCTCCCAGACCAGCATGGGAGTTTTTACACTTGAGAGAGAGTCTCCTTGAGAGGGAGAACACTTTCTATATGAGTTCCATTCACAACAACTCTCAACGGTCTTGTAGTACGTCCGGATAAGATTTAGTATCGTGGACTTAACTTGCACCAAAAATGTGACTGGTAGTTAAGTCATCATATTCACAAGTGTGTTGAAAATCGTCGTATGATACACGTGTGTATTGATGTTTACCGTCCTTGGCTCTCTTAAGACCCTCGCCTACGGCTCGGGTCTCAATGGCGCCACGGCGGTAATCACCAATGTTACACACTAGTACCACTAGTAGTTCGCCACGAACTTAGACCTCGCGATTATTATTTGTATATTGCTTTTTAGTGCATATCGATTTGAAGTCGGATATTAATTTTTTCAAAAAGTTTTTTCTTAAAAATAGTGTTCAAGACGACATGGGAGACATGCATTTTTAAGAAAGTTGTTCAGCAACCCGGACTGAAGTCACCCTTAAATAGTTTCAGTATATTTTGTAAGAAGATTTGTATTGTATATCCGTCACGGTTCAGTCGGCTACTTCGCGAGTCACCCTAAACCCGTTCAAGTATAACGTATAAAAAAGTTGTTCAGACAAAAAAGTTATTCAAATAAAAAAAATGCGCTTTTATAATGGCAACAAAAAGTCTAGTGACATTTTTGAAAATATTTTGAAATGGCGGATGAATGATACTTTTAAAATTTTAAACCTCCATATTTCCGCCATTTTAAAAAATTTCGAAAAAATGGCTCGACAAAAAATTCTGTTTAGTTGCTGAACCTGCTTACAAAATTTCATAAGAATCGGTTAAGAAATGCGACCTGTAGGCGAGAACAGACAGACAGACAGACAGACAGAAGGACAAAAGAATTTTTGGCTAATCTCGAAACTGAGACGCTTCGCTCGCTCGGTCAATAATGTACTATTGTCCGTCAGTCAGTCTGTTGCCTAAAGGTCGCATTTCTTAACCGATTCTCGTGAAATTTTGTGAGCAGATTCGATAATCATATAGTTAGTTACGGTTCGGTATCTCGAAATATATCAAAATGGCGGAAATATGGATGTTGAAAAATTTACCAAAATGTCACAATGTATGTTTTTTGTTCCCCTTTTAAGATGCAACTTTTTTGTGTGAACAACTCTTTTATTCGATAAACTTTGACGTGTTGAGGGTGAGTGACTCGCGAGGTTTACAGCTCACATAACCACTAGTTTTAAATGGCAAGTCTTCTGTTTCCAGGGGGTCTCTCAATCCACAGGAGTACAAGCAGAACCTATATCGCGGTGTACGTTAGAAGTCAAAGGAATGACGTGCGCTTCTTGCGTCGCGGCTATTGAGAAACACTGCTCGAAGATGTATGGTGAGTAATTTATTCTTGATACCTAATACCTGTTACTTGATACCTAGTAACTATGAGTAGGTATACTCGTTATTTGATACCTAATACCCTGGAACTTGGTACCTAATATCTATTACTTAATACCTGTTAAATGGTACCTTATACCTGTTACTTGGTACCTAATACTTGATGTTTAAGAACTGCTATGTGGTAACTAATACCTGTTACTAGAAACAGGATACCTGTTACGTGATACCTAATACTGTTACTTGATGCCTAATACTTACCTGATATATGACACAGAATACCTGTTACTTAAAACCTAATACCAGTAACTTAACTAACACGTGTTACTTGTTACTTAATACCTAATACACTTACAGACACATTCAGATACATCATCATGTCTTAATCTCTGACGGGGTATATAAAGCCCAGGGCCGTAAGACCCAAAGACCACGCTAAGCGTGATGATAGTGGGCGTTAAAATGAAAAAAGATACCTAATATTTAATACCCAACATTAGGTTTAAAGAAATTTATTTTCAGAAAAGATACAAGATATCACTTGAGAACACGGGTTACATGCTAGTACATATTTTTAGCCTGTCGTTCGCAATTGACACAGTACCCATTTAACACATTCACTCACATTTTGTCCGTTCACAAAAACATTGTATAGATTATACCTATTACTGGATACCTAATATCTGATTCTTGTTTAACAGGTGTCCATTCAATAAACATAGGCCTGCTCGCAGCCAAAGCGGAAGTGAGCTACTCCCCCCGCAAGATCTCAGCGGCGGACGTAGCCAGGAGCATCACGGAGTTAGGCTTCCAGAGCGAGGTGATATGTGAGGACGAGGGGGGGGAGAAGGAACTCGTAGTGAAGGTGAGAACACTAGTCCTTTGTAGTTTTTAATGTAACGTCAAGGTAAAGTAGGCTTTAGGGGTAGACGAAAGGAAGGGGGAGGGGGGATGATGGGGTTAAGCCCCCCTTCTCACAACATTTAAATTTTCTCTTTAATGTCTTTCACTGTAAATGAGTCAATGTCACATTACCCAAGGTTTGCTTTTAAATATTTTTATCATCTATTTAAAAAATAATATCTTTTTGAAGTGAAAACTTCTTTAGCGGCGTTGTGCACTTTTTTTGGAATGGGTATAAAATGTTAAACTCGCGTCAGGACACGTGGCCTGATCGAAAATTCGTAAGACGGCGTAGGGCGCTTGCGCGAATGTTCGTGTGTGTTTATGTTACAGCGTGCTACGCGCATCCATGGATGGTGACAGCTGATAGCTCGACCGTCTGTGTAGTGGCCATACTGCTGTGTATTTGAAAATGATTTTGTTGAAAATGAATTTGGTCATGCTTGTGACATTTGTGGCAGACTGTGGTTCAGAAAAGATTTGAAATATTTTAAACTGATAATTAAAGCAATTCGTGCAAAATTATTCCCTAACCATTCCAAAATATCAAAAATGCACAACGTTAATATTCAAGTTTTCACTTCTGCCGGCACTCCCAGAGTGCAACCCGTCGTTTTTTTTAAATATTTTTGTAATATTTTTTTCACTTCATTAGATATTCATGAACCCCTTAGTCAAGCATGGGGATAAACAGGACAAAAAATGCGTCACAAACAACCAATTAAGTTCACTTAACCTCCGTAAGCAGTAGTATTGAATACTATAGCTGGGCCAAGGAGCTAAAATCATCATAAATCACTCCCTTTGTCCGTGATATAGTCGTTAGAATCCTTCACTTGTTCGTGATTCATCCAAGACGCTCGATTTAAATCCGTCTTTTATTCCCTAATCTATATCTATACATATAATAAAACAGTAAAAAAAGTGTGTCTGTACATTAAATATATTTCCAAAAAAATATTGGGTGCGATGGAGACAGTAATAGAGTAAGAATTTAAAAAAAAATGTCTGTCTGTTTGTCTGTATGTCTGTTTGTCTGTTTGTACACGCTAATCTCCGGAAATACTGGACGGATTCGAATGCACCTTTTTTTCGTTATATAGCTATTAAGCCTGGGCAACATATATGGTATAAATGATTTTGGAAAATGAAACGCCTGATGCAGAACCATAATGGTCCAGCTAAACTATAAGAGATATAAAAATGTCGCCTTAGTAAAAGTTGTTCAGCCTGATGAGCATTTTCCAAAAACATAAAGTGCACGCGAACGAAGTCGCGGGCTTCAGCTAGTTGCATAATATACAGTTTTATTTCCTTTCCAGATATCGGGCATGACGTGCGCGTCGTGCGTCAACAAGATAGAGAAGAGTTTGCTCAAGCTCAGCGGGGTGTCGACGTGTGCTGTAGCGTTGTTAACTTCAAGGTAAAGTAGGGGAACTCCCCCCCCCCTAACATTTTTAACGCTGCTCTAAAACTAAGTCTAATGTCTGACACCGTAAATGTCATATCATATACAATTAATAGGCTAATGTAGTTTTTTTCCAAAAATTGTCCCCCCTCCCCCCGAGGTTTCTATCATAAATTAATCAAGTTTTACGAAAGATGAGTAAAGACATTGTTCTCTATTGATGTTAAAAAATGCCATGCATGATCAACCCCAAACTAAAAGTTAACAAAGGTTTGCTAAATCTCTTTTAAGATGTGTTTTGTTTCGTTCTTGCTATGGCAAATATTGAAAAGAGGAAAAGGGACAAAAGATGTTTTATCCAAAACAGGTTTAGTAAACGCCTGTTAATTTTTATGAATATGAGGACAGTTTGCTCCAGCTGAGCCGGGTTTCAACGTGTGCTGTAGCGTTATTAACTTTAAGGTAGTTCAAGGGGTTCAATCCCCCCCCCCTCCCCCTTTTTTCACAAACAACTTTTCAAACTGTAAACTTAACTGTAACTTCCTCCGTGGTGTAATGGTTGGAGCGGGTTCGATTCCCAGCGGGGGCAACGACTTTGTGTTGTTGTCCTAGTTTGGTTAGGACATTGCAGGCGGATCACCTGATTATCTGATAATAAAGATGATCCGTGCTTTGTAGGGCACGTTAAGCCGTCGGTCCCGGTCACTGTCTTTGACATTGGTCGTTACCTAAAACCATGTCAGAGGCCTTTAAGGCGGTTTAAAAACTCTGACACTAGTGTTAGTCACTAACACACACGATAAGAAGAAACTGTAAACTTGTTAGATCATGGCAAAGGGGGCAGCCCTCCCCTCAACATGTCATAACAGTTTTTGGCGGGAAGTCAAGGGGTCCAGTTGGAGTTTGCTTTAATTTGTTATACAAATTGATTCTAGTGGACTTTATAATATGAAATTGGTGTAGTTTGGTGTTTTATATGCTCATTCTCATGGACAATATGTGAAATGTTTAAAGTGGACAGTCATAGTGCGGTTGTAGTGATATTTATTTGCGGACTGCGGTGGGCGTCTTTGGGCGCCGTCCGCCATTCAATCGGCTATGAAAACCAGTGGACTCGTATAGATTTGTCGCCAGAAGCTCCCGTGAAGCAATCAAAGGACCTATATTAACCTTTGATTGTATAGTTAAGGGTTTAGGATTAGGAATAAAGAAGAGACATTACTAGACACTGGTAAAATAAGCTTCAACGAAGTTTGACCGCCATAAGCAAGAAAAAAAAAACATGTCATAAACAACTTTAAAACTATAACTGTGTGTCGCTTGTTTCAGAGGTAAAATAAAGTACGACGCGGAAGTGGTGGGCCCGCGGACGATATGCGAGTCTATAAACAAGCTGGGCTTTGAGGCGAGCGTCGTGAACAGCAATAAAGGGAGCTCTGATTACTTAGAGCACAAGTGAGTTGTTTTTTACATACTCTATTTATTTAGGTATTTAATTAAATGTAAACCATGGTATGATAAAACAAGGTATTCTCTTCCCGTGACAGCTGATGACGTAGGTGGAACTTTACTACGTCATCAGTTTGATGTGCTGCCACTGTGTGAAATTGAATTACCCGAGCATAATGTATTTTTGAACTTTATACGCCAATTTCGAATTAATAATCCATTATATCAATTTATAAAATATTGAATTGATTAATCATGCGAGAATCGCGAGATACTAAATAGCTAAGTTACATAATATTTTATTTAATGTTCATGAACTAATTGAGAAAGTCCTTAAATTTACTGAAAAGAACAATCAGTGGCAACACTTTCGTGACGTAGTCAAATTCCATCGCGGGAAGAGAATACCTTGTTTTATTATACCATGATGTAAACAATCTTGACACGGCTTTTTATTGAAATATACACTTTATAAATCAATAAGACTCGCACTCGCAGGATGATGATGATGATCATAGATGATACGAGAGTATTGATGAACATACATACATACAAACATAACGCGAAACACGCGATCTTCTGTTGTATACTCCATTTGTTTAGGTATTTAAATAAATGTTAACAATCTTGACATGTCTTTTTTAATGAAATATACACTTTATAAATCAATAATTTTGCTAATTACAAAGTAATAATGTTATTTATGTAATGGATGCAAGTCGCTTTAGATCGGCCATTTTGGAAATCTTTGGGAGAGGCCTATGTCCAGCAGTGGACGTTGTGCGGCTGAAATGATGAATGTAATTTATAATTTATAACATAATAACTTTTTAATTAGCAAAATTATTGATTTTAAAAGTGTATATTTCATTAAAAAGACATGTCAAGATTGTTTACATTTATTTAAATACCTAACCAAATGGAGTATGGAGCACAAGTGATTTCTTTTTTACCCGACTACAACAGAAGGATGTTTATGTCATCATCATCGTCAGGTCTTTTTGTCTCCACTGCAGGAGCACGACCCTCTGTACTACCAGAGCCATACTTGGCCAGAGCAGCCAGAGGACTTGGCCTACACTCTCCTCGCTGGCCAGACGGGTTGAAGAGGTCTCATTGATGTTTATAAGCTTTGTTCAGCTTGTATTTCCGAATCCGCCTTCTACGACATCCACGGGAGGACTTGGAGTAGCCCTTTTCTACTCCGCCGGAAACCACACGGCACTTTGGAGGGTTATATGTTTCGCATAATATTTGTATGTTCATCTGTACACTTGTATCTTCTGATATCCATAGTACTTTAATAAATGAGGAATCGTTGGAAGCGTATTGGTTGTCCGCTGGTTACGGGCTATGTGACGTCACACTAAATCCAATATGGCGCCCTCTATAGTTCATAGAGTAATGAACTGAAAAATAAAATTTATCGGATCATACCCTGTTGGGTATTTAATGAAAGGGCTTAATTTTCACATTTCGGAAATATATCAATTATTACCGGTTACTCCATGCTTTGCTCGCAATAACTGGATAAATGTGTTTTTCTGTAAGAATTTTCCGTAGTCCGGTTTTAGGTTTTAATCTCCAACAAAAAAATGGGATGTTACAAGTGTCCTGAGTCTTGGATGTTTATCTATATATGTATTTGTTATAAAATATAGTATCGTTGAGTTAGTGTTCCATACACAAGTCGCGAACTTACTTTGGGGCTAGCTCAATCTGTGTGATGTGTCCCTATGTATTTTTAAGATATTAGAAATATTAGAGCTGGCAAATAAACTTGTTTAAAATTATAGCTTGTTTATTGAACTTTGGAAAAGTCTTAGTAGGATAAGTGTTTACCACTGACATATACGACATAGTAGTTTATGTGATTTATTTGTCCACAGAGAAGAAATAAGAAAATGGCGGAACACGTTCCTGATCTCGCTGCTTTTCGGTGCGCCTTGTATGGCGGCCATGATATATTTCATGAGTAGGATGTCGCATGAACACAGCGCTAAGGATATGTGCTGTGTGGTGCCCGGGCTTAGTGCAGAGAACCTCGTTATGTTTCTACTGTCCACGCCGGTTCAGGTTGGTTCGAATTTAGAAAAAAAAACGACGGGTTGCACTCTGGGAGTGCCGGCAGAAATGAAAACTTGAATATTAACGTTGTGCATTTTTGATATTTTGGAATGGTTAGGGAATAATTTTGCACGAATTGCTTTAATTATCAGTATAAAATATTTCAAATCTTTTCTGAACCACAGTCTTGTCACAAGCATGACCAAATTCATTTTCAAATACACAGCAGTATGGCCACTACACAGACGGTTGAGCCATCAGCTGTCACCATCCATGGATGCGCGTAGCACGCTGTAACATAAACACACACGAACATTCGCGCAAGCGCCCTGCGCCGTCTTACGAATTTTCGATCAGGCCACGTGTCCTGACGCGAGTTTAAAGTTTTTTCCCCTTTCAAAAAAAAGTGCACAACGCCGCTAAAGAAGCTTTGACTTCAAAAATTACAAGAAAACTTTTTGATTAAAAAACAGAAAAAAATAAGTGTATGGCGGCCATGATATATTTTATGAGCACAGCGCCAAAGATACTGTGTTTTCAACTGTCTATTTAGTTGGTTCTTTTTTTAAGTATAAAAAAAGGTAAAAATTAAAAAAGTTTTGTTTTGTTCCAGTTTATCGGCGGCTGGCACTTCTACAAGCAGGCGTACAAAGCTCTCAGACACGGCACGGCCAACATGGATGTTTTGATATCTATGACTACTACTATAAGGTACATTTTACTAATTTTAGGCATGTCTAAATATGCTTTATCTCAATGTTAAATAAGTTAAAAATTACAGTTTTTGTACAAGCTTCTATTGTGAGGTCAAAATACTTATTAGGACAAATGAAATAAGCCCGAAATCGATGGAGTTGCGTTGTTTAATTACTGAGTTCCATTGACTACCTTCCGTCTCCGATCAGACACTAGACATCGTTTACCATAAAGTGCTCGTCGAGACAAATAAAACTAGTCCTACTCAATGAGGTTATGTGGTTTTATAACTGAGTTCCGTCGAATATCTCCCGGCTCCATCATCAGAACAGCTCATTGACTTCATAATATTGTATTGTCATCCGACTTACACAAGTATACAAAATTTCAGCTAAATCGGTTGAGGATAACTTATTGAAAATTGAGTTGCAAGATTTGATCTAAAAAACATACATACTTACATAGATACAAGATACACCGCAATTTAAATAAAAGCTTGTAAAAGGCATAGGTTTCGTGGTATAACAAGGAACGAAGTTTTTATTGTAATTAAGTGTATTTTCTTGAATAAAAAATGATTTTTTTTTAACATTATTTTGTAGTCAACTTAACTCATATGTTTGTACAGTTCGTTTGGGATTGACAGATAGTGAACAGAGTACTTCGAGCTAAGTTTCGGAATGGATGTGTTGTTGTCTGTCTAAATAGAATATTGCTTTTATAATTAAATTGGAATTAAAATATTGAAAATATTACAGTTAAAGTATTTTTTTTTTAATTATTCTTAGATTTTTCCTCCATTTTGTAAAATATGTACAATGTGCATTGTGCTGGCCGGATTCTAACTTTAAACTTTTTTCTTTCAGTTACGCGTACTCTTTAGCCGTGGTGACAGCGTCAATGGCGATGTCACAAGAGACCAGTCCGATGACATTTTTCGACACACCACCCATGCTGCTAGTGTTTGTGTCTCTGGGAAGGTGGCTGGAGCATATTGCCAAGGTTTGTTTGTTTGTTTGTTTTTTCATAAGACATTTACATAAACCACTGAGGTTTGTAGCGAAATGTTTAGAAGTTATTCTACGTACAATGTAAGTTCTGAAACACAATCATACCTTTTCGTACTTACTCATAGATTTAACCAAACTTTTATTTTTTCTATATATGTATTTGTTATAAAAATATAGTATCGTTGAGTTAGTATCCCATAACACAAGTCTCGAACTTACATTGGGGCTAGCTCAATCTGTGTAATTTGTCCCTATATATTTATTTATTTTATTCTAAGAAAAACACTTACTTTAAGATAGTAATTTCAAACTTGTATGGAGCCTTGACATTACTATCGGAGAGTAGCAGTTACATAAAATTTTGATTGAATCCGGCCTTAACAAATACCTACCCAACTCATACATCACATATTATCACAAACATACTATCACGTGTGGTGTAGGAGGCATCATCATCATCATCATCATCAGGTCTTTCTGTCTCCACTGCAGGAGCACGAGTTCTGTACTACCAGAGCCATACTTGGCCAGAGCAGCCAGAGGACTTGGCCTACACTCTCCCCGCTGTCCAGACGGGTCGGAGAGGACCTCATTGACGACCTCCGTGGCGTAATGGTCAACACGCTAGACCGCCAATCCGGAGGTCCTGGGTTCGATCCCCAGCCAAGTTGGAAAATGGCCTTTTTCAAATTGTCCTGGGTCTTGGATGTTTATCTATATATGTATTTGTTATAAAATATAGTATCGTTGAGTTAGTATCCAATAACACAAGTCTCGAACTTACTTTAGGGTTAGCTCAATCAGTGTAATTTGTCCCTATTTATTTATTTATTTATTTATTTATTATTGATGTTTATAAACTTTGTTTAGCTTGTATTCCCTAAGTGGGCTTCTACGACATCCACGGGAGGACTTGGAGTGGCCCTATTCTGCTCTGCCGAAAACCACACGGGAGACAGAGCATTTTGGGTTTTGCGGCTCTGAGCAGACAGAGCCCAGGGCCGCGAGATTCAGATGCCACTTTTAGCGCGATGGCAAGTAGATGGAAAAGCAATCAATATAGTGATGGGTTGTTAGGCACCGCCTGTTAACAAGGTTTACATTTTTAACCTACTCCCAAAAAGGAGGAGGTTGTCAATTCGTCGCAATCTTTTTTTTATGACATAGATATATAGATAGATAGATAATAGTATTTTTTCTACTCCTGTACTGTTATCTGTCTTTTAAATGGTTCTGAACACTATTATAAGAACATTGATAATATGATTGCAGAAAAAAGTCTATACTCTATGCCTCATAATAGCACATGTGTCGTTATTTCACTAAAACGATACGCCTAGCCATAGACGTAGAACTTTTTTTCTTTACATTTACCATACTGCCAACATAAGAAAAAAATGTTTTTGACGTGATAACGTCTTTAAAATCGTTTTAGTCGGGTGACATGTTCAGAAACTTGTGTCACACCAAAACCTCACGAGCGCGATCGCAGGTATAACGAGAGAGAGACGGACCGATCTCCCGTCTCATCTCGAGCGCTGCCAGTCATTCCGTCAAACGACGTTATCACGTAAACATCTCGATCGTAAACCTACTTTACAAACAACCAATTTTTTTCACATAGTCACTAAAAAGATGTCAATTGAAAAAAAAGTTTACCATAGATACCATATAGATCAGTACTTGTATATTCTAAATCTGATTTACCAAACATACGTCAAACATTTTAATATTTTCTTTGTTTGTTTTTGTATTTTATTTAGTAAATATAGTCGTAGAAAAAGTATTGTATGCAACGTTGTATAAGTACGTCAAAAAATGCTCGATGGCGTCTCCTTAAGATGCTCGCCAAGGCTCGCATCGTAACCTGCGCCACTCGCATTTTTTGACCGTTATTATACAACTATTGCATAAAATACTATTATGCAACAGTTGTTTAATAACGGTCAAAAAATGGGAGTGGCGCAGTTTACGATGCGAGCCTTGGCGAGCATCGTAATTAGACGCCATCGAGCATTTTTTGACGTACTTATACAACGTTGCATACAATACTTTTTCTACGACTATATTTACTAAATAAAATACAAAAACAAACAAAGAAAATATGAAAATGTTTGACGTATGTGCTATTATGAGGCATAGAGTATAGACTTTTTTCTGCAATCATATTATCAATGTTCTTATAATAGTGTTCAGAACCATTTAAAAGACAGATAACAGTACAGGAGTAGAAAAACTCATTTATTTGCTGCTATAACAAACATATAAAAAAAATACACAAACCAGACATAAAAAATAAATAAACTTCTACCTACTTGCACAATTTTCAATGTGTGTGCTACAGCAATACAAATAGGCCACAGCTCAGTGGTAATATTGCCCGGGAGCAATACACTGATTTTCAGCTGTGACCTGAAGAGATGCGTGGTGCGATAATAGTGACGTGAAAATAGACAAATGAGGCTGTGTGTGTGTAAAATACATAAATAAGCAAATAGTGTATTATAATACATATATGCAATGCAATAATTTTTTTAAAGCATAATCAACACTTCCTTTGTCACTCTTTACTAGTCCCAGTTTTGCCTACACGAGCCCTCCAATTGTTTTTATGTCGTTGGGTATCTGTTACAATACAATACAATACAAATTAACTTTATTGCACCATGATAAACATAAAAAAATACAACAACAACAAGAAACAATACAGGCACAAAGGCGGACTTATCGCTATAAATGCAATCTCTTCCAGCCAACCTTTGGGTGGAGGAAAAATAATAATTTGAAATTAGGTGGGCGCAGTAATTATACCTATAGTTAATTTACTTACATATTAATAATACATAAACATATAATACATATGTAAATATATTTTACGTTAGAAATTATAATATCTTTGGTAAAAGGGGTTCTGCTTTTACATTATTTTTACTTTCATACATTATTTTTTGTCTCCACAGGGCAAGACGTCAGAAGCTCTCTCCAAACTGTTATCCCTGAAGCCGACAGAGGCTACCTTGGTCACTCTGGACCGGGAACAGAACGTGGTCAGCGAGGAGAACATACCCGTCGACCTCGTCGAGAGGGGGGACGTGTTGAAGGTGAGATAATAGATAATGATAGTACATTACTGCAGAGGGTGGAGTGGTTAGAGCGTTCGGCTCATACCCGGGGGTCGCGGGTTCGTTGTGTTGTTGTCCTAGTTCGGTTAGGACATTGTAGGCTGATCACCTGATTATCTGATAAGTAAGATGATCCGTGCTTCGAAAGGTTAAGCCGTCGGTCCCGGTCACTGTCTTTGACATTGGTCGTTACCTGAAACGTTACCTAAAACCATGTCAGAAGCCTCTAAGGCGGTTTAAAAACTCTGACACTAGTGTTAGTCACTAACACACACAATAAAAAGAAGAAGATTACCTCGTATAATTTCTTTCATTTGACAGGTGGTCCCTGGAGCGAAGATCCCAGTGGACGGCCGGGTGATATCTGGGCAGAGCACGTGTGACGAGTCGCTCATCACAGGGGAATCAATGCCGGTGCCCAAGACTAAAGGTAAGGCTAACTCCTACGTCTGTATCCTTAACGACGACCTAGACGAGCCTAGAACTATAATGTTTATTGACCGAGCGAGCGAAGCCAGCAAGGTCTCTAAATCGGGTTGGGGGCGAAAACACATTGTATATATGTATGTATCGCGATAACTGCTGAACCAATGATCTGATTATGATGAAATTTGGTAGGTATGTAGGAAATATCAATTGAATTTTTAAGTTCGTTGGGCATCAAAATCAGTTCTGTACTTTTTGAAATATTAATAAAAATGTCCGCGAGTGTACAGCAAACGAAACCATAGCGCGTTCTAACTTTGGATAGCGCCATCTAGGTGTTACTTAGGGAATTACTTAGGGAAAATTGCGAATAATAATTGCGAGGTCTTTCGCGGCGAACCACTATAATAGTTGACGCTCACTCAGCAAACAGACTTTAGTTTCACAACCGGCTGCATATAAACCATCCTTGGTAATGCAAACACGCGAATTTTGAAATTACAACCCAGAAGAAAGAAATTAATTCCAAAAACGTTTCTTTGTCAGATTCGCTCGTCATCGGTGGCAGTATAAACCAACACGGAGCATTGCTAGTGCGAGCAACACACACAGGAGAAGCGAGTACCCTCGCTCAAATAGTGAGACTGGTTGAAACGGCGCAGAGCAGTAAGGCACCGGTGCAGAGATTGGCTGACACCATCGCTGGGTGAGTGAAAACAGAATCGTGTTCACGCGTTCTATAGCCGTTCTATGATTACGTATTTTTAAAACATTAATTATTATCATTTTTTTTCGCTGTGTTTATTATCGACTTAACCGCCACGCGTGACCACTTTTGGTCGATAATAACTACAGCAAAATAAAATTCTAATAATTAATGTTTTAAAAATACGTACCTTAATAATAATCACAGATTGTCCGTCGGGATTTTTTGAAATATTGAGAAATATAATAAAACGCGATTGGGGGCGCTGCGGTCGCTCGGCGCCCTCTTAACCAACCTTATAAAAATTCAAACAAATTGGGTACTTTCCTAAGTCCGAAATAAATTATTTTGTACTAATAGAAAAATAAAGCGTCGCAAAATAATGTCACTTGTATCTAAACATATCCATTTTAACGTTATTTTAAATTTATTATTGTAGAAAAATGAATAATAAGAGCGCTATTTGACTCCAAAAATTTATGACGTCACCTTCCTGTATTTCATACAAAATCCCATAGAAACTGTTTGTTTTGACGTTTAGAAAAAATTTGCTGATTTGACTTGTTGGAAAATAGCGTATTGTGTCAAGTCACCGGTGTCAGGATTGTCTGACACCATCTTTAGGTGAGTGAAAACAGAATCGTGTTCACGAGTTCTTTACCCACCTAATAGAAATTTAAGCAAATTATTAAGGTACCGGTGCAGATACTGATACTAGCCCTGGATGAGTAAAAACAGAATCGTGTTCACGCGTTCTTTACCCACATAATAGAAAATCAAGCAAATTAGTAAGACACCGGTGCCGAGATTGGCTGATAATAGTCCTAGGTGAGTGGAAACAAAATCGTGTTCACGCTTTCTTGACCCACCTAATAGAAATTTAAACAAATTATTAAGGTACCGGTGCAGATATTGACTGATACTAGCCCTGGGTGAGAGAAAACAGATTTGGAAAGTTCTTTTTTTGTTGGTATGTTGGATGTTTTAGGTCTTAGATGTTTATCTATATATGTATTTGTTATAAAATATAGTATCGTTGAGTTAGTATCCCATAACACAAGTCTCAAACTTACTTTGGGGCTAGCTCAACTTGTATAATTTGTTCCTATATATATTTATTTATTTATTTATTATTTACTAGCCGAAGCCCGCGACTTCGTTCGCGTGGACTTTATGTCTCTGGAAAATGCTCATCCGGCTGAACAACTTTTACTAAGACGGCATTTTTATATCTCTTATAGTTTAGCTGGACCATTATGGTTCTGCATCAGGCTTTCCATTTTCCAAAATCATTTATACCCTATATGTTGCCCAGGCTTAATAGCTATATAACAAAAAAAGTTTCATTCGAATCCGTCCAGTATTTCCGGAGATTAGCGTGTACAAACAGACAAACAGACAAACAGACATACAGACAAACAGACAGACATTTTTTTTTAAATTCTTACTCTATTACTACGTCTCCATCGCCCCCAATATTTTTTTTGGAAATATATTTAATGTACAGACACACTTTTTTACTGTTGTATTATATGTATAGACTAGCCGAAGCCCGCGACTTCGTTCGCGTGGATTTTATGTCTCTGGAAAATGCTCATCAGGCTGAACAACTTTTACTTAGGCGGCATTTTTATATCTCTTATAGTTTAGCTGGACCATTATGGTTCTGCATCAGGCGTTCCATTTTCCAAAGTCATGTATACCCTATATGTTGCCCAGGCTTAATAGCTATATAACAAAAAAAGTTTCATTCGAATCCGTCCAGTATTTCCGGAGATTAGCGTGTACAAAAATCTATTACTACGTCTCCATCGCCCCCAATATTTTTTTTGGAAATATATTTAATGTACAGACACACTTTTTTTTACTGTTTTATTATATGTATAGATAAGGGTATGCTTGCGAGTTGTTCTCATATTTTTTTTTATCGAAATCGGTTTCATGTAGTTTGAGGGTGAAGTCGGTTTTTAGTTTAGAAAAAATAGTTACAATATTTAAAAAAGTTACAATATTGTGTTGTGTACTGCAGGTACTTCGTGCCGCTGGTGGTGTTCCTCTCGGTCCTCACCCTCGTTAGCTGGATCATCACGGGCGCTATAAACTACGACGTCATCATGAAAATCACACCGGTGAGTTAACCCTTTTACCGCAAGACTTTATATCAGTGGTCGTGCCCCCAGCGCGAGACATGGTAAATCTAACATACCTCTCCTATCTACAACCAAAAACGGATATGGATACGTAAGTTATGTGCCATACGAGCATTTTTTTTTGTCGCAAATATTCGACCTTCGCGGGCCCGACAATGTTTGTCACATATATGCGACGCTCGCGGTTAAAGGGTTAAACGCGATAGGAACCACATGACAGTAAGGTGCATATCATACAGACACATAGTATTTGTCTACCCTGTTCAACCCTAATACGATATCAGATACTAGCGAAATATGTGTTTTGCTTGATATGCAGCCGTTCTCGTTATTTATGTAAAATGAGTTTCTCATCATCATCATTTCAGCCGCACAACGTCCACTTCTGGACAGGGACCCTTTTTTTTTTGCATATTTTTTTTTGTCCTAATATGCTTTGGCATACTGGATTTGGCATAAAATATTTTGTCATAATAGTTTTCAGGCATAAGTTGTTTTTTGGCTTACTGGTAGTTGGGCATAATTATATTTTAGGCTAATTTGTTACGGCATAATGTTAATTGGCATAATCTCCATAGGCATAGTAACTATTAGTTTAATAATAAGGAAATGTATTTCTACGAATAAAATGAGTATAAAACGGGAGCGAGCGACTTAAGCTTAGGGCGAAAATAACACACACAAAAAAATCTTTGCCACAGAGTATAGGTTAGGTTAGTTAGGTTTCCTGTGACCAAAACACGAGCGAGCGAGCGACTCTAGCTTAGGGCGAAACTAATACATACACAAAAACAACTTACATCCTACTTACATCCTTTTATGCTTTACAATGTTAATGCTAAATAATGATTATGCTTTGCTTTGCGGTACATTATGCTTTAAATTATTACGCATACTCCATTATGTGAAAGGACGTTATGCTTAAAAACGATTGTGCATTAAAGCAGTATGCTATGTGATATTATAGCTTAAATTTGTATGCATATAAATAGGGATCCTTCTGGACATAGGCCTCTCCCAAAGATTTCCAAAATGACCGATAGATAGATTAGTGTCTAAACTGTCAAAAACATTTGTACACGTCGCTACATGAAAGTATCTTTATAAGCGTACGCGATGAGCTCAAGGATATATAAGGTCTAAAAAAATATATTTAAACTATTTTAAGGGTAAATTTAGTCCATGTTACTAAATATTTATATCACAAAATGTGAAAGGAACAGTAGGAAAGGGTCGGCCTCGGCGAACATTCTGCAACCAAATTGCAGACGTTCTAAAAAAAAGAGAGGTAAAAGTACCCGTAACCGAAGGGCATGTATGAAGAGATTGATGAGTTTAGATGAAGCGAAAGAGGTTTGTCAGAATACTAGCAAGTGGTTGTCCATAGTCTCTGCCTACCGCTGTGGGCAACAGGCGTGATGTTATGTATGTACAAAATAATTTACTTTTGGCTAAAAAATTGCCTTTTTTTGCAGGAAATATTCCGTAACGCCGGCTACTCGAAATGGGAGCTTATCGTGCAAACTGCCTTCCACTTCGCGCTCTCAGTGCTGGCCATAGCGTGCCCGTGCGCGTTGGGGTTGGCCACGCCCACCGCCGTGATGGTGGCCAGCGGGGTCGGCGCCGAGCTGGGGTTACTGGTCAAAGGAGCTGAACCTTTGGAAAATGCTCACAAGGTAATTTTTACTTATAGCCCTTTCTTGCAACTTTGGCCCTTTTTTGCATTGCAATGGGCTTTTTCTGCCCTATTAGGGATGAAGACGTGATAGTACATGTAGCCTATTTGTGCAAATCAAATACTTTTTATATTTTAATTAAAAAATATATTTTTTTTTTAGGTGAAAACAGTGATCTTCGACAAGACGGGCACTATAACGCGCGGGCGCACGAGCGTGGCGAAGTGCTCGCTGCTGACGGGCGAGCCCAGCGCGCTGCCCGACGTGCTCGCCGGCCTGCTCGCGGCAGAGATCAACTCGGAGCACCCCGTCGCCTCCGGTGAGCTGAGCTTTTGGTTAACAAGCACTGTATCTTAAGACGATACATTGGTGACACTAGCGCCACCATCAGTTAAAAATCATTATTCACTGAAAACACAAATTATCAAAAAATCCGTCCTATGAGATTAAAGTTTTGGATCTGAAGTTAATTTTAAACATATTAAATTATAGTTCCCTATAGTAACAAATTGCAATATTGCTTAAAACGGCCACTTCTAACAGTTTTGCATTTTGTAACTATAGGGAAATATAATTTAATATGTTTAAAATTAATTTCAGATCCAGAACTTTAATCTCATCTTACATATTATATTCGAATGCAATGTATTATTGTTACTGAATAAACAAATTGAATTGATTGAATTGTCTATGTCATAGGACAGATTTTTTGTTAATTTTGTTTTCAGATCATTTGTGTTTTCAGTGAATAATGATTTTAACTGATGGTGGCGCTAGTGTCACCAATGTATCGTCTTAACATGACAACAGAAAAATTACCCCTCATTCTCGAACCGACCCCATGTGTCCAATCAAAGCAGACGAACCTCAACCTTATTGCATTGACATAAAGCTTCAGTCTAGCAGGCAATTTTTGACCTTAAAAATTGAAAGATTTACAAGCATACAACGAAAAAATATGTTTGGTCAAGTGCGCGTCCGACTCGCGCACGATGGGTTACGTACCATTGTCTATTAAAAAAAAAGGTTGCACTCTGAGAGTGCCGGCAGAAGTGAAAACTTGAATATTAACGTTGTGCATTTTTGATATACGAAACAGCAGGCGCAGGCATACATTTTCGCCGCGCCGTAGAAAGAGAGGGGGATACTCCCTCTCCTACGCCGCGCCAGCTGTCTACTCTCCATCCGTCTTACGAATTTTCGATCAGGTCACGTGTCCTGACGCGAGTTTAACATTTTTTACCCATTCCAAAAAAAGTGCACAACGCCGCTAAAGAAGTTTTCACTTCAAAAATACGTTTGTTGTATGAGAGCATGTCCCCCGTTCTCGCCTTTTGGAGGTTGTTGAGCTATTCATTTTAACATGGCGACAGAGAAAAACTCCGGTCAAGTGCAAGTCGGACTAGCGCACCAAGGGTTTCGTACCGTTATAAAAAAATCACGTTAGTTGTATGAGAGCTCGCCGGCCTACTTATATAGCTTTTAGTTAACACATCGCGAGACACTAAGTCAGACACAATAGAAATAACAATTGATGTACGTCTACCACTGCGGCCCGGGCGTTACCGAATCGGTGTACAACCAAAAAAAAAAATCGCGACGTATTGATAACTTCTGCTTTTTCGGAAGTAGGTATAAAATCACATTGAAAATGTTACATTATTTTGTGATATTTTATTTTCTGAATATTTTTTTTACGATTATTACGCCACGGAGGTCTTCAAATTATATATTTTTTTTCAAAACCAATAGAAATTACCGTGTATTATGTCCTTCCAGCTATAGTGCGGTGGTGTACGTCAGTGCTGGGTGAAGGCGCGGCGGCGGCGTTCCAGTGCGCGGACTTCATCGCGGTGCCGGGCTGCGGCCTGCGCGCGCGCCTGCGCGGCACCGCGCGCGCCGCCAGCGAGCGCCGCGCCGCGCTCGCCAACGTCGTCAACCAGGCCAGGTTGGGATTTTATTCAAACGTGACACAAGACGATTTTAGCATTTCTTTTTCTTCGAAAATAAACGACTAAAGGCCGGTAGACGGTGCAAGTTTCTTGCGTGTTGCATACAATTTTATTGAAGCAATAAATGATTTGTATGGCTGACATTTCGTTTAGACCATGCAAGTTGTCTATTGCTGCAATAAAATGGCATGCAACGGGCAAGAAACTTGCACCGTCTAAATGGGCCTTAAAACAGGTAGCGTCGCAAAATGTCCCTTACGCAAAATGTCCCTTTCGCAAAATGTTCCTTTCGCAAAATGTCACTTTCACAAAATGTCCCTTTTCAAAATTTATTATTTTTTTAAAATTACTATAAAGTGAATTTGTTTTTTGTTTATTTGTTTGTTACGCCTCCACGCCGTAACTACTGAATCAATTATCATGAAACTAGCTTTTGCGGCTCCGCTCGCGTGGATATCGATCCCTAAACAGTAACTTTTTCGGGATTACAAATAGCCTATGTGTTAATCTAGCGAGAAACTATCTGGGTGCACATTTCATCTAAATCCCTTTTGCTGTTTAGGCGTGATAGAGTAACAAACATACAAACTTTCGCATATTCTATAAAATTAGTAGAAAGTGGGATAGTAGGATTTTGCATACACGTTGTCTATGTGGCACGGAAAAGGTTATGGGGTAGAAAGGTTACCAAGTTAGTTTATTTAGTTATAATATACCTAAACACAAATTACTATGACAATATTACATCTTCATCACCATATGAGCGTATTTCTCGGATGCATCGTGTGTGGATTCGAGAATGGTTTATATTTATTACGAGTATGTCTCTTCTACATTGTAAAAACATGAAAATTTGCGAAAGGGATATTTTTGCCACCAGGGGACATTTTGCTACCAGGGGATATATTGCGAAAGGGACATTTTGCCAATGAGTCATTTTGCGAAAGGGACATTTTGCGACGGTACGAAAAAAAAGTTATTTTTTTCGGGATTGGGAATTTTAATTAAGGTTTTATGAAATATGAAATCCGCTATTTTCTAACAAGTTAAATCAGATATTTTTTTCTAAACATCAAAACAAACATTTTCTATGGGATTTGTATCAATTACAGGCAGATGACGTCATAGTTTATTCGAGTCAAATAGCGCTCTTATTATCAGTTTTTCTACAACAATAAATCTAAAATCACGCTGGATGTTTATCTATACATGTATTTGTTATATAATATAGTATCGTTGAGTTAGTATCCCATAACACAAGTCTCGAACTTACTTTGGGGCTAGCTCAATCTGTGTGATTTGTTCCTATATATATTTATTTAATTACGTTAAAATGGATATGTTTAAATGCAAGTGACATTGTTTTGCGACGTTTTTTTTTTCTTATCAGTACAAAATATTTTCTGTTATTAGTATTACGGGACTTACCGCGATTATTATCGTTTTTTGCCAGATATTTCGACGGCCCTTCTGCCATCATGGTAATACTAATAACAGTAATTGTGACCGTGAATTACTAAAATCATATACACAATAATTTATTTTTGACCCAGGAAAATACCTAATAGTGACGTGTTGTGTGTCAGGCCCGGCAGCACGGTGTATCTGTCAGGCGTGCCCGTGGAGATCGTCGCAGGCGACGGCGACGCCGCCTTAAGCTCGGCGCAGGCGGCGACCAGGCTCAGCAACATCATACGGAGCGAGGCGGGAGAGGTTTGTTTGTTTTACTAGCTTTTATTTTTATTTTCACCTGTCCTGATGTCTGTCTGTCTGTAATCAAATCTAAACAAAGTTTCACATGTCGCATACTAGCTGTGTCCGCGGGCGCCGTTTCCCGTGGGAATTCTGGGCTAAAATCTATCGTATATCCTTCCTCGGGTCTTAAACGATATCCATACCAAATTTCATTTAAGTCGGTGCAGCCGTTCTTGAATTATAAATAGTAACACGACTTTATTTCAAATATATAGATTAATACTATTTAACGCCTTCTCCTGTCCAAAAAGACATCGCACGCATAGCGGGCGTAAAAATACACTTTTCGGCCCGGGCAAAAGCATTAGTACATTACCGCAGAGGCCGGGAAGTTGGGCATTGCCGGACGAGCAGTTTTCTCAATGCCTACATTTCCGAGCGTGTTTGAGTATTTTCATATATTTTACACATTTTGTTTCAGGAAGTAGAACAAATAGTCCTGATAGGAAACCGGGAGTGGATGAACCGGAACGGCGTGACCGTGCCACGGAGGGTGCTGGATACGTTGCAGCAGGATGAGGAGCTTGGAAGAACGGCGGTTATGGCCGCTGTCAATGGTAAAATTCTTGGTTGTAAAGTTTTTTTGCACTTATAGCCCTTTTTTGTAGAAAAATAGACCGTTTTAATGCAAATATAGCCCGTTTTTGTAGAAGTATGGATACAGCAAGATGAGTCGGGAAGAACGGCGTATGGCCGCTGTCAATGGTAAAAATGCTTGGCTGTAAAGTTTTTTGCGTGATTATTGCCCTTTTTAGGGTTCCGTACCTCAAAAGTAAAAAACGGAACCCTTATAGGATCACTTTGTTGTCCGTCTGTCCGTCCGTCCGTCCGTCTGTCAAGCCCCTTTTTCTCAGGAACGCGTGGAGGTATGAAGCTGAAATTTATATCAATTACTCAGGTCTACTGTCCCTTGAAGCTGTGAAAAAATCAAACTTCTAAGCCAACGCAATCAAAAGATACAGCCGTTTATGCCGCAAATTTTCGACACTTGCAAGGGAATCAAAACCTACAGGGTGCTTCCCGTGAACTCAGAATCTTGAAATTTGGTACGAAGCAACGTCTTATAGCATAGATAAAGGAAAAATTACGAAAACCATAAATTTTTAGTTACATCACATAATATATTTTTTTTTAATAATTTTAAACTTACTACCCATTTCCTCATAAACGCGTAGAGGTATTAAATTTGTACGGAACCCTCGGTGCGCGAGTCCGACTCGCACTTGGCCGGTTTTTTTTGTAGAAATATAGCCCGTTTTTGAAGAAGTATGAATATAGTCTACAGCAAGACGAAGAGTTAAAAAGAACGGTGGTTATAGCAGCTTAATCTTTGTCAATGGAAAGAGATGCTATACTGTAAAAATCTTGGCTTCTTTTTTAACAACTTCTCTTGCGGTGTTTCTTGGCTTTCTTAGACCTGTGAAAATCCGTTCAATCGTTTAAAAGTTATTGGGCGATAACGCTTGAAATTCAGGTTTGTTATTTACCTGACAAATGATAGATGGCGCAACGATATTAATATATGTAGTTGCGCCACTTATCACTAGATGGCGTCGGCAATTTTTTAATTTACCTAGCAAAAATACTTGTTGCAGATCAGCTAGTATGCACGCTCGGCATATCGGACGAGGTGAAGCCGGAGGCACACCTAGCGGTGTACTGCCTGAAGAAGATGGGGCTCCAGGTGTGCCTCCTGACCGGGGACAACAGGAAGACGGCGGTGGCCATCGCCAGACAGGTGAATACATACATACATAACCGTGACGTGCACAATAGTAGTTTATGATACAAGTGTGGTAAATTTATCATTACAGTCGAGGCGGGTTGATGACTAACAAGCGGGCGAAGCCCGTGTGTTTGTCTATGGAGCCGAGACTTGTGATGAACAATACACACGTGTGCCATATTACGTTTTTCAACACATTAGCTCGGAAAGTGTTATTTACCCAGCTGTTTTTTTCTAGTAATGCCATTCATTACGCACAAATTCGTACTCCTTGATAAAATGCACACTCATGACAAAAAATGGTATTGTTATCAAGTCCCACGATAATCTGACTGCTCTCAATTGGATTTCATGGAGAGGAAGTTCCAATGTTTATAAACAAACTATTACCAAACCTACGAAAACTGTTGCTGTTCTATTCATTTAAATTGTTTTATATATTGTTTAAGTTTTTTTTCTCACAAAAAATTTCAATTGAGAGCATATATATTTTGAGTGCATGCTGTGTTCGCTTCTAGATGGTTGTATATTTAATGACATGAGACTGAACTTGCTCAATTGGATGACTTTTTATCTCTTTCTCACAGGTCGGGATAAACAAGGTGTACGCGGAGGTGCTGCCATCGCACAAGGTGGCCAAGATACAGAAACTGCAGGAGCAGGGGCAGAAAGTAGCCATGGTAAGAAGATATTTTTAAAATAACTTAATTTCTCAGCCATGGTAAGGAAATTTGTTTGGTTGAAAATAACTTAATTTCTCATAAGAATAGGGATATTATCATTTCAGCCGCATACCATCCACTGCTGGACATAGGCCTCTCCCAAAGATTTCCAAAATGACCGATCAAGAAAGGTTAAAATAAAAATATTCTGTACAGTTCATCATCCGTCACAAAATAATGTCACTTTACGTTGATCATCTCTCTCTCTCTCTCATCTCAGCGTATTCCTGGATAAAAGTACGTTTATCCAGGAATACGGCATATATCAGCAAGAATCCACTCTTAGTCGGATTTTAGTTTTTAAAACTATATCTTGCTGTAAAATACGAGGGTTTCTATTGTTTGTTTTAATTCTTTTAAAAGAACATTTTTTAAAACTGAATATTTGTCCTTTTAAAAGGACCAATCGAAAACTATGTTTTGTGTTGTAAAATTGCGTATTAAGTCAAATACGATTGAATTAGAACTAGATATAGTTATGTCACTACACTACAGTTTATTTATATTAACGTTTGGCTGGTGTTTGTTTCGAAATAAGGAGGTTGTTAATTCGAATGTATATTATTTGTTTATGTATGTTTTCCAAATAAACGAAGACGGCTGGACCCATTTAAAACAAATTTTATTAAAATCGTTTGTGTAGTTCGGAGATGAAGTCGGTTTTTAGTTTAAAAAAAAATGAAATGACAAGATTTCATTTTTTTAAATTTAAATGAATTTGTTTGATTCCTTTTTCCACTATCACACTTATAAAAACCTTTGGGTCTTGCGGCCCAGGGCTCTGCTTAAAGCCACAAGACCCACATTGTTTACGTTTCGTTTAAAGTACATTTTTGATACTTAATTGTTTTTTTAAAAGGACTATTTGACAACTTATATTTAACGTTTGGCAGGCATTTATTTCCATATTTATATGAATGTGTTTGTTCTTGAGGTGGGCGACGGTGTGAACGACTCGCCGGCGCTCGCGCAGGCGGACGTGGGCATCGCGATCGCGAGCGGGACCGACGTGGCCGTCGAGGCGGCCGACTTGGTTTTGATGAGGGTGAGTTTTAAGTGAGGGCCAGCCTTCATTTTTTTTTTAATTTGATTTTTCCATTTATACAACGTTGAAGGTAATAAATCGAATAACGGGCTATACTATATCACTAATAGTATAATGAAATTAAAATTACAGTCAAAGACTAAAAGAAAAATCTGACGTTCCCATACAAAAATGTGCAGTCGCCCCGGCATTTTGTATGGGAACGTCGAACTTTTCTTTTATTTTTTGACTGTTATTTTAATTTCACACTTTTGTATAGAATTGCTTACTTTTTTTGTTTTTTGACTTGTTATTCTAATTTCATTATACTTTAGTGATCTAGTATAGCCTTCCACATTGTATAAGCTTTATTCAAAACAAAAATTACAAATATACATTAAAATAATTATAAATCATAAGTTGCTTATAAATGAAATATTTCTTCTAACGCACCAAATCGAGGCAACGTACCCTATATCCATAAATAACGTCACACGAATTTCATGACTTTTTGACTTCCCCTCCTAGTCACAGTTGGTCACAATCAAGGGACCCTCTATACATTCATTTTTCGGGGCCCAGCCCTATTTAAAGTTTTTTTTAAAGGAAAAAGGATCTCCTGTTTCCTTTAAAAAAAACAGGAGATATCATTGTGAAATTTTGTATTGACCAAGCTCTAGATAATACTTCAAACTATTTTAGAAACTACTGTTTACAGTTTAAAGTGAGAACACTTTTGGCTAACAGGCGAAGAAAAGCTTCACGTTCTTACTTGAAACAGTAGTTCATAAAATAGTTTGAAGGGTTATCTAGGACATAATATGACCAAAACTTTTAAATGATATCTCAGATTTTCATTCGGTTTTTATTGTTTGAAAGCTTGATCGATAGGGTTCTTAGCTATGTTTGATGGAAATTAATTCTGCGGTTAGAAAGAACCATGAATTTTTTAATAATTTTTTGGTAAATTTATTTGTTTTGTACTTCGAAACTTATGTAATGAGTAATAATACTATTTTTTCTTTCGCAGAATGACTTACTAGACGTAGTGGCGTGTCTGGAACTGTCCCGGACGACGGTGCGGCGCGTCAGACTGAACTTTCTCTTCGCTTCTGTGTATAATTTATTAGGAATACCACTTGCTAGCGGCGCGTTCGCTGTTTTTGGACTACAATTACAGGTACATCTCATTTCTTAATGTTATATTACGACCTCCGTGGCGTAGTGGTCACCATGCTAGTTTGCCACCTAGAGGTTCCGGGTTCGATCCCCGGTCAGGGCAAGTTGGAAAATGGCCTTATTCATATTTTCATGAGTCTCGAACGAAAGGTCCATACCCGTAATAAATCAAACCACGGGCTTCACTAGATCACTATAGTATAATGATAATAAAATAAAAGTCAAAAAAAAAATGGACATTCCCATATAAATTGCCCAGGCACCTGCACACTTTAGTATGGAAATGTTTAGTTCTTTTAATGTTATTTTAATTCCATTTTACAATAGTGATCTAGTACAGCCTGTGGTTCGATTTATTACGGGTACTTTGCTCGTTGTATACATTCGAATTAATAACCACCTATATTGAAGTCGGTTAAAAACGAATGTGTTGTTTCAGCCGTGGATGGCGTCGGCGGCCATGGCGATGAGTTCTGTGTCCGTCGTGTGCTCAAGCTTGCTGCTCAAAACGTGAGTATCATCATGTAGTACTAGCTGGTGCGCAACTTCGTTTGCGCAGTATCTTTATAAATTGTAGCCTGTGTTATTCTGATGTATAAGCTATATTATTATTTCAAAATCAAATTTTTTATTGACATCCAGGATGGCGACTGGATTTTAGAAAATTAAACTTATTTCGTTTATAACGTCTCACTGGAACTTCGTAGGGGTTTAAAATTTTGTACATGGGGGTAAAACACCCCGCGGAACTCGAAACTTCAATCAGATTTTGGATCCAAGATGGCCGCCCCCCACACATATTTTGATGTTTTTGCAACTGACTTTTTTTTTTAACTGGAACCATGTCTTAGCCCACTTAAAAGCTGCACGAAAAACCGTGGGCAGCTTGCAGCCCGCGCAAAGCCCAAAAAGCTATATTATAAAGTTTCATTAAAATCCATTCAGTAGTTTTACGTGAAAGAGTAACAAACATCCATCCATTAAGCCATACTTACAAACTTTTTTAAGCAATAGTTGTATGGAAGCCATCGAGCATTTTTTGACTTATTTATACAACGTTGCATACAATACTTATTCTACGACTATATTTACTAAATAAATTACAAAAATAAACAAACCATATAAACGTTTAAGTTTGTTGAATTTGTTCTTTTAATAGGACATAAAAGAATAGAAAAATCTTTACCCCTTGCCAATGTCATTTTAAAAGAACAATTTTTCATAATTTGGTTTAAAATGACAAATCGTTCCCAGCTTCAAGAAACCCACAGCGGAACAGCTGAGAACGCCAGAATATCTACAGAGTATACATTTAGAGAGACTGGACTCGATCTCCGTGCACAGAGGGCTGGATGAGAGGGTGCCGGTGACTGGCAACGCTTCTCCGCTCGCTAAGTGAGTTAATTTACCAGTTTTAGAACTAATGAGGGCCAAGGCAGGACTCAAATTCCCACTGAACATACTAATCAACGTTAGGAGGGTGTCAAATAAGGGGCCGTCCACAAATTACGTCTTACAAAATTTTGGGTTTTTAACACCGCCCCCACTGCCACGCTTTTTTCTGATCCCTGTAGCACATACTGCCTCGTTAAGCTTAACTTCCTCCCTCCGCATATCACTGCAACGTAATATGTAGATGGCCCCTAAGGGAAATTACAAACGTTCTAATTTGCCCAACGTCGTCGCTTAATAAGATAATTCACTACTTTCCAACAACTTAAATTGGATACCCATTTTTAAATGTCAAAACAAACATTTTCTATGGGATTTTTCTATGGTATATAGACTAATGACTTCATAGTTTCTTGGAGTCAAATACCGCTCTAAATATCAGTTTTTCTGCAATAATAAATCTAAAATTACTGTATAACTTAACAGTAACAAAATAATTTATTTTTAACCCAAGAAAGTACCCAATTACAATTTAATTTAGAGTGGTAATAGTTTAGCCTTAGTTTGCCTTAGTTTTAACATGGTATTCTCATATGCATGCGTATATTGATAGCTAGATTCATAGCTACCCTTCGTATTCATAAAAAATACAAACTGTTTAAACCTAGTTTAGTTAATTGAAAGAGAAAACATTTGTTTGCGATAAAAACGATTTACACCAATTAGATTATCACATATTACAATAAGATATACAAACCAGTTTATTTTTACTATCCAAAAAAATCTATTCAACGTGGAAGGGACATACCCGTAATAAATTTAACCACAGGCTATACTAGATCACTATAGTATAATGATAATAAAATAACAGTCAAAAAACAAAAAATAATTTTGACATTCCCATACAAATTGCCCGGCGGTTGCACAGTTTTGTATGGAAGGGCCAAATTCTTATTTTAATGTTATTATAGTGATCTAGTACAGCACCTAGTTCAATTTATTACTGGTATGTATAAAAATTAATATACTTTTGTCAAAAAAAGTTACAATTACGTATGTCCAACTGAATACATACCCGTCTGTCCGTACTTAACACGTTCGGCGCCATGTCCATAATTTTCGATTCACATTGATCGTTTTACTATTGCGACTGGAATTTTATGGCGGTCAATGTCACTTATTCATTTTTATCACTTTAAACTAACACCAATAGGGGTGTTATATGTGTTATACCATTGGTCACACAAACTTTTTAATGTGAGAGAAGCGGACGATTTATTTTAGGTGGTTTATCACAGTCGTATTTAAATCATTTAGATTCGTTCTGAGTCACAGAATAACTATGCGAGAGTAAATTTACTCTAGTGTAGAGTTGTGAAACGTAAACGAAGTAATCCCAGACTAAACTCTAGGAATAAAGTCATACCAAGGATAAATTATTCTGGCATAAAGCCGTGTTTGCTGAAATCAACCCATAATCATACAGCCTTTACCAGTTGACCAGTTGTCAAAACTAAAATCAAAATCAGTGTTAGTGCGATGGAGTGCTTTGAAATTGTCGAGTGACAGTACTAAAACATATTATAACTAAAATAAGTTTTTTTATGAATACGAGGGTTAGTCAGTAAACTTGAAGTAATAAAAAATTGTCAGGAGACATGTAAAGGCTGGTACGGACGTGGCGAAAAAAAAATTTTTTTTTTTATGAATACGAAGGTTAGTCTGTAAACTTGAAGTAATAAAAATAATAGTCGGTAGATTTTTTGGAAGGACTTTTTTTACGTACTTGGCGGAAAAAAGTGTTAGATTTTTCCGTCACGTACTTTTTAGTGGCTGGAATTTTTTGGGGGTTTTTAGGGGCTTCAGTTTTTGTAACTTTACCGAACCGAGTGTTCTAAGACACTGATTATTTTCACACACTCACCGTAGTCACTCTCCATTAGCATCATTTACTGCACCTTCTTTTTTTTTACATGCACTTTTTATGCACTTCTAGCAAGAAGCGGGACTCGTGGAAATCGGCTCTCATCAAGGTTTAGTTTGATTGGTGTGTAGATTAATAACTTTAGTTGCGTGTGGGAAGGATAAAGGTATCTGTTTGTTTTGTTTTGGTTTAAAAAAAGGTAAGGATTTGTTTGACAAAGCAATATAAAATATTGGTGTGTCATTGGATATTTTTGATTTGCGTGTGGGAAGGGTACAAGTATTTGTTGGTTTTGTTTGAAAAAGAAACTGCGTGGAAATTCAGATTTAAGAAAAAAAAATGGGTTTTATGGTTTTCAAAGTTTTAACAAGTTCGATGCTGGTATTTCTATAACAATGCGAGTATACTCGTAATAGGCAGCAAACGTGTTAACCACTTGAAGATAGTGTCCTTTTATAAGAACATTTCCTAAGTCTTAATTTTTTTAAATATTTATGTTTTCATTAATCGGGTGTTCTTTAAAAAGGACACTAACTTCAGGTGTGTTAATGACTTTATTCTCCATCGCATATTTATTTACAAATATTATGCACGATGTATTTGTTTGTGTTAATCTGTGATTTTTGTGAAAATTGGATTTGGTTTATTCGTTGTTGTGTGATTTATATGTGCTTTTATACAGGACTCAAACGTATGTCTAACGTAATTGTTTAAGTTATGAGTCACAGAAAATGAGTTGCGTTCTATTTTCATTTATTTCGAACTCATTTTCCATATGACACAAACCAGACTTGACTGAAATCGAATGCAAATGAAATTGCGATACTCATTTTCTGTAACGGCTAAAAAATACGCTCGTTCGCCTCTGCCTTAATGGCATAATCAAATAGTTGAAAACTATTAATCGTAGAGAAATTTCAATTAATTGATTGATTTTTTTAAAAATCTTTTACTATGCTCTTAAAATATTAGCTTTATCATTTGATAAAAACGCATTTATTCTCTCAAATCTACTGCACTGCACCGATTTTTATCGTAAATCTTTCGCTTCCGGTGTTGGTGATGTAGAATGTCGCAGTTGGATTGTCGAAACGATTTTCAGCTGTTTTACAAAACCAAGCTGTATTGCCAAAAATCTAAAGGTTTTTTCAAACATCGAATTATACAATCTAACTGCGACATAGACATGTATTTTTTGAGGTGTCAGAATATATCCTGTAATGGTCCTAAATATATGTTTTCACGTAAAAAACCGCATTGAAATCGGCCCATCCGTTCGAGCGCTACGATGCAACAGACAGACAGACGGATTAATATACGTATTATATACAGAACGGAAACTCGTAGGGTCTCGCGCAATATGCGTCCCTGTTCCCTGTTCTCGACGTGTCGAGCACACACACATAGCCGTGTGCACGCATATACAATGTCCAAATATTTTAAGGGGTAGTTCAGTCCAGTCAGTTGTATAGTTTCGTTTGTAGTAGTATTAGACCTAAATGATACTCCGCTTCTATAATGTGCCTTTCCTGTGACATTATCTTCAAACTTATAACAAACCTTTTAGCTGTCGAAATTAAAAAGAAATTACTAATTTTTGAAACCTTTTCACAGATTATTCCATCGAAGCAAGCCTAACGACGGCTGTCTGCTACAAGATGAGGACGATCTCATCAACGTGTCCTTCATACCAAAGAGACCGAGCAGGGCGACGCCCAGCATCAACGGATAGGGAGTAAAGTAAGCTCTATGGAGTCGGAATAAAGCCGAAATTGGCTTGTAGTCAGGTCCTTTACTCAAGCAATACCTCTATATGTAGGCGTGTGACAGTGTCAAGCAACAATAAGCTCTACAAAATGTTGCTAAACTATAATTTGGCTTGTCCACAAGTGGCATATAAATGTCGTTCGGAAGGCACGTATAAGCCGTTGATCCCGGCTGTCATCATTGTATGGCAGTCGTCAAGCTATGTCAGATGCCTTTAGGAAGCCCAAAAAGTCTGACACAAGTTTTGACCACTTGCACGCACAAAAAAAGCTTGATTTTTAATTGGACGACACTATTATAAATACTGTCGTTTTATTTTAAGGAGCAAAGGTCCATCTTATAGACGGCTAAAATCACTTCTAGTAGTCTAAAAATGAATGAATTTGTCACAATTTTACAACTCAAAATATGTCCTACTTTTATATTATATTCTTGCCACTATATTCGAAGGTAAAAAAAGCTCGATAGCCCATCGAGAGTACGCATTATTAAACAACCACGGCTTCACATTTGAATTTGTGGTCACAAGTGGCATTGAAAATATTTGGGCTACTCTATATGTCATGTTTGTCCTGGCTGCCATTGTTACATCAGATTGCTTAAAAACCCTGACCAGTGTTGGCCCCTTTCACAAAGGAAAACTTGTAGATGTGTTTCCAGAATATTTGTACATAAAAAACAGCGGAGTCACGTATCTAAATAGATACAAATCTGTCTATCGAATCGACTTATATGTAAATAATTTATACTTTTAGTACACATTTATTCCATCGTCATGAGCATTTTTGCTGTTTTGTATCTTTTTATTGTATGTTGCTATAACATATTTCTTATCTTCCACTACATATAATTTGTGTTGTTTGTTTGTCCTATATAAAGAACAATCGGTCTGTATGCAGTGAAAAGTATGCTTGGATTTAATATTAAAATAAAGTGAGATTTTTGTGTTTTCAATCTAATAAATAGGTTTCTAGCTCAAATCTACTGCTACTATTACTTTGTCCTTTAAAAAGAACAGTTAATCAGTATGTGGTAAAAAGTATGCTTAGGAGAAGAAAAAATAATTTCATGGTGATATGTAGTGAGATTTTGTTTTTAAAATCTAAAATGAAGATAAAAACTTTGTAATGGAAAACCTTTATGAACTGAATATGAATTGAATCAACATCAACCAGTGTAAATGACAGTTGCAAGCAATGTTGTAAAAAACGAATTGCGAATTATATTTTTAATTACATCTTACGGCGTAGATAGAGTCTTTGGACGTGATTATTGGTACTTTTGCTCAAAAAGTAATCTAGAGTACATCATTGCCGTCTTTTTAAATAAGGTGTATTATTACAAAGGCAGATGAGTGATGATGCGTGTATATGAAGCGAAAGAGGTTTGTCAGGATCGTAGCAAGTGGAGGTCCGTAGTCTCTGCCTACCGCTGTGGGAAACAGGCGTGATAAATATGTAAAACAAACATTTTATGTATGTATTTAATACTTATGTAAATACATACTACGCATATATGACAAAGGTACTTTGACACTGTTCTAAATAAAGTAGAATTGAAATCGTTTAAATATACAACAACAACAGAAAACTGAAATTGTATTTTCTGTACTTTTAAGCCAATTTGAAGTGAGGCATTATCTCAGTGCGATTTTAGTGTAATAGATGAATACATTCTAATGCATTATTTAGAATCGTGTCAAAGTTGCGTATAATTGTGTCAAAATTGGCTTATAACTGAATTAAGCGGGAGGTCCACGACTGTGTGTGTAAATAAGCTATATATGGGTAGCAACCCGCCACTATTTCGATTCCCTTTTCCACTTTCTCGCCTATCATCGCATTAAGTAACCATTGAGTCTTGCGGCCCTGGGCTCTGTCTGCTTAGAGCTGCAAGACCCAATATACTCCGTCTGTCTAATTAGGGATAAAGACGTGATATATTATAATAAATTCAAAATTCAAATGTCTATTCAGTAACCTTTACAGGCACTTTAACACGTCAATAAGTATAATTTACACTGTGTGTAGTGTATTTTTTTTTGTGTCAGCTATGGGTTCAGCCCCTCTCTGTCACACACTCTTCTTGCGACAGAGATAGTCGTATCGGCCGCGGGCCTCCTCCTAACTCGGATGCAAGCCCAAAGCTGTGCTTCAAGCAGGTTTATAATCAGTGTACCATATGTTTTAGATACTGTATTATATCGTAGATAGTAATTAATCGAAACACATGTACCTTTATTTTTTTAACAGAAAATGGAAATAAATTATGTTAATTTCGAAAAACAAGTTTTTAATTTATACATCCATCCATCGTTTTTTGTCGCACATTTATATAAGGGTAACAAAGTATACTTAAACTATTTTAAGGTGAATTTAGTGCATGATACTGAACAACTTTCCCCAAGGAACACGTATCGAAATATAAAAAATAAATTTTGGCCTCCCATACAAGATGACTGATCCAAGTTTAACGGAAAGCGAAAATTTATTTTTCATATTTCGGCATATGTTTCTTAGGTAAAGTAGTTCACTATCATCACGCACTGAATTCACCCCTAAAAGTGCCTTTGTAATTACTCTCGTTGATCTTAAGATCACGAAAGTATTGTGAATTTATGAACAGACAAAATATGAGTGAATGTGTTAAGTGCGTGTCATATTCGAACAACAGACTAAAAATATGTATTAGCATGTAACCAGTGTTCTCAAGTAAGTGATACTTTGTATCTTTTTTGAGAATAAATGATATAGTATTATAGTAAAAATAAAATGAAAATTAAATTGACAACGGCGGGCTTATCACAAAATGTCCAAATTTTATTTAATCAAGCTATGAATTGTACGCATATGACTTACCAATACAATTCTCTTTTATTTCGACTATAATCTCCTGCTTGACAGTTTCGAATTTCTTCAAAAACGAGGATACGTCTTGCTTGGTCTCTCTGGAGAATATGCCTATGAGCTGGATGAACGAGACCAGACCCAATGGCTCCTTGTTTGGACATAACCTTTAAACAGCCAGTAAAGTTGCTGCAATTAGGTACACTACCTATGCTTGGTTGAAAATTCCCATCATACCATAAGCATCATTGACCTGCACCATCAATGGTGCAGGTCAATGATGTCTAATAAGTTACTTTGATATTTTTTTAATGGTGAACTTTTTTAAATTAATTCTCATTTCCATTCACATATATGTGTCTAGAGCTATTTCAGACCAACTACGCTGAAAATGGTACACTTATGCAATGTAAAAATCTAAAACAGAGGTTCTATAATAGTGACATTGTAAATACAATAGCCTATGCAGCTAGCCAACAAGGACTTGTGAATTTAATTATGATATTCAGTGTATTATGATTGTATGTAAATTCTTTACAAAAAGGACACAACAAAAATACAAAACAAAACAACACAAAGGCGGACTTTCAGTCTACCCAAAACCATATTTCATAGACGTTAACCATAAAGTCCATGGAATAAACTGGATTTTACATCCTTAGGCCAGGCCTGTGTCACTCCCCGTTTAGGTATCGAAAATATACCTACATTCTTACCATGCGCGCGGCGACCACTCCGTGAGTGGTAAATTCAGTGACATGAATCGTATGTTTAAAGTAATAATTAAATTGGCTTGCAATACACTTCTAGGTATCAAAACGAAAAGGTGCCGATTTCTGACGTGGGGTAAATTAAACCATATCGCTAACGACATTACGTAGATATTTCTTTGAATTCCTTTGCTGAGTGAGACTTCTGTACGTGAGTGTTAGTACTTATTCTGTACTTAGGCCTAGAAAATAATTATTTATGTCCATTCGCTTTTGGAATACAAAAAAACCCCTGCTATGAAACAACGAACCTACCTTATATAACTCTCATGAAATAAAACATCGCCTATCAACTTCCCATCAATGATTTTACAATTCCGGAACCATTTCTTGACGACGTCGTACCGCGCGCCCTCCATTTGACTGGCGCCGCGCAAAACTTGGAACATTTCCTCTAAATTCATATTCACGATAAAAAAACAAGTATTGCTGAATTGTATGATTGAAGTAGCCTACTAGATTTTACATAAATTAAATTAAAATTCGTTTGGCCTGTGTAAGTATATGTTGTTTCTTAAAATAAACCCATTTTAAATCAAATTCGCTGCAAAGCGCTGGATGCAGGCCGCTCTAGATGTGTGTATGTCCCCCGCGGAAAAGTATCGAATAATAATTGTTGTGTATACTAGATCTTTAGTTTATAGCTGCCTTCAAATGTTTATCGATAAATGAAATTTGTGTATTCAGTAATTTTTGAGAAATTCGTCAAAAACATATTCCGCCAGGGAAATGTTTCTCTGGCGGAATCTTGTCTGGAATCCAGAATTCAATTAGTAGAGCAATTAATGTATCATAAGAGGCAAATGTTTATGTACAAATGGACTTTATATGTCATAGGCCTCCAAAGTTATTCAAAATTCCGCTGGGGAAATGTTTGGCCTTTTGCTAGATCTCCCAAACGGTTAGGAATATAGTCCTGATTTTTTTTTATACATATTGTTATTAATTTGTTTATAACATCTGTAAAAACAGAATCCAAAAAAACACAACCACTTACGAATATTAAATATAAACATAAAAGTAGGTATTTTGGTTCTGGTGGCTTAACTAAGGGACATAGGGAAAAAGTTTAAGTGTCGATTTATGTATTAAAACTGCCTCCAACATCTGGGAAAGTACGTTTGTAATAGAGTTAGTATTAAAAAAGATACAACAAAAAATAATGTCTAACTGACATTTTGATTTTGAATCGGTCTGTTGGACGAGTTTTATATTATGTGACAAGTTTTAACTAATTCCAATATTTAATGTATTAATTCAACTATCCGTACTCCAATAATTAGCCCTATCGAATTAGTAATAAAGGAAATATCGTAAAAAAACCAGCAATACTTAAAACTTTGTTATAAACCGACCGATTTCGGGTGGCATCCAAAATTGGTCGGTTTATAACAAATATTTAGGTGTCGCTGGTTTTTTAACTTTATTTTCTTTATTGATGATTGGATTAAGCTAATTATTGGAATACTGATAGTTGAATTAATACATTAAAGATTGGAATTAGTCTGAACTTGTAAAATTATATAAAACTCGTCCAATAGACCGATTCAAAATCATGATGTCAGTAGAACATTATTTTTTGTTGTATCTTTTTTAATACTAACTCTATTACAAACGTACTTTCCCAGATGTTAAGGGCAGTTTTAATACATAAATTGACACTTAAACTTTTTCCCTATGTCCCTTAGTTAAGCCACTAGAACCAAAATACCTACTTTTATGTTTATATTTATTATTCGTAAGTGGTTGTGTTTTTTTGGATTCTGTTTTTACAGATGTTATAAACAAATTAAAAACAATATGTGTAAAAAAAAAACAGGACTATGTTCCTAACCGTTTAGGAGATCTAGCAAAAGGCCAAACATTTCCCCAGCGAAATTTTGAATAACTTTGGAGGCCTATGACATATAAAGTCCATTTGTACATAAACATTTGCCTCTTATGATACATTAATTGCTCTACTAATTGAATTCTGGATTCCAGACAAAATTCCGCCAGAGAAACATTTCCCTTGCGTAATATGTTTTTGACGAATTTCTCAAAAATGGCTAAATACACAAATTTCATTTATCGATAAACATTTGAAGGCAGCTATAAACTAAAGATCTGGTATACTCAACAATTATTATTCGATACTTTTCCGCGGGGGACATACACACGCTCTAGATCGGTCCTTTTAAAAATCCACGGAAGAAGCTTATGTCCGTATGTAGTACTAGTGGACGTTATGCAGCTAATATAATGATGATGATGAAAATCAAGTTAGTTTACTTCAACATGAAATGCCATATAATAATTATCATTATTATTATCGTCTGGAGAGGAGAGTGTAGGCCAAGTCCTCTGGCTGCTCTGACCAAATATGGCTCTAGTAGTACAGAGAGGGTCGTGCTGCTGCAGTGGAGACCTAAAACGACCTAATCATAATAATATATGATAATAATTTATCATGGTTTTCTATCATTTGGCGATTTAGTTTATTTTATTATAATTTTCAGTAACATCTCCAAAACTATCTCAGCATTGATTATCATAACCAATTATTATATGAAAATAAAATGTAAGTCCTTCATCAACTTTTACCCCAACTGATCAAAAAAATTGATAAGACATTTATAAATGTGTTCTATCAAAATGACGTTAGAAAATTGTTACAAAGTAATTTTTAAAATTTGTTCTATTAAAAGGACATTAGATCATAACCTTTTTATTGTTATATATATATTATAATTTTGTTAAAATCACTTCTTCCCGAAAGCGGCAAGGGCGTTGGCCGCGACATCTTTGGCTGTCCCTACTGCGGACGCCGCAGTCGCTACCGCTCCTGCGACATAGTTAATACTGATTTAGATCACTTTGATACTTAATTATTCAGATGAAAGCGCGCTTTCGTCATAATATTTACATACGATCACGTTTTTGCCATTTTGCTTTTAACAGATAGAGCCGCAAGACATGCGCAAGACCAAAGGCCGCCGTCGCTTGTTTATTTTCTCTAAGACCAGTGGTGCCATCTTTGAAACACGGACTCACTAATAAATAATAATTTAAATAATAAATTCATTTATTTCTAATACTAATGGTTACTATGAAATATAATAATACGTATGGTTTTTTCTATACAAAAAATTTCGTTTAGTGACTCCGTGTGTCAAAAATGGCACCCCAATCTGGTAGAAAATTATTTAAGAATGTATTCACACGGCAAATAGCGAGAGCTCGGTGGCCCGAAAGGTTTTTTTTCATACAAAAAACGGTCCTCCGGCCGCTTCGGCAACTATATTTCGCAACCAGTTGTTAAAAGATAAGTAATAAAAAGTTGACAATGAAGAATTCATCACAAAGTCGTTAAAAATGCGTTTGCGTAATTGAACAAAAATAAGATATCTATTCCTGTTTCGCAACTTAGAATAGGTCTCTAGACAGTACGGCTATGACTAGTTTGATTTTTGCACAGAAATGGCTGAGGATTTTATCTCCACCTCAGCAACGCAAGAGTAATTTCGGTAGTCAGAATTTGAAACTGACACTGGATTAACACTTAAGATACTTTAGGCACAGGTAACACTGCGGGACGCAGCTAGTACATATAAAAACATTAAGAACCTGGTCAATCTGAAAAAGATAATTTTTCATCTTGATCTGACCGGGGATCAAACCCAGGACCTCCGGTGTGACGCATAGCTAGTATTTATTCTATGGCGTAGCATTATGACCACTAAGCTACAAAGGTCGTCAAAGTCAAGTTTTATTCCGTCTTACTACAAAACGCAGACTAACTTTGTTACTAGATTTAAACCATTATCCGTCAAATCATGTCTCATCTAAAAAGATCAACTTGATTTGGTCGAATAATGTTTTAAACTTAATTACAAAGTTAGTCTGCATTTTATAATAAGACGGATTTAGTTTTGTTATTTTGTAGTTTTTTTATATGGCCTATAAAGTATCCCATTGTTGGGCAAAGATATTATAAATAGATTAAACAAACGTAATTTAAAAAAAATTAGCTACAGAGTTCGCACCCGATTTCAAACTCTCCAAAAAGGCGTTCCCGTTGCTCGCCAGGGAGTTCATCATTTCCTCCAAATTCTTCTTCTTCTCCGCGGCCAAGTTGGCCAGAACTTCCTTGAACTTGGCGAATTCCACGTTGGATTTGTCTGCGGTGTCTTTGAAGAGGTTACGTATGTTATTTTCTTCTTTTTGCGTGTCGCCGAGTAGTTTTGCTGAAAACATTTTTGATACTTGATAGTATAGGAAAGGGTGTATCAACCCGAAAGGGAGTGAACAACTTTTACTACGGAACCATCTCTGAAATCACAAAAAAAATCTGCAGTTCCATACAAAATTATATAGGTATATATTGCATACACCTAGATTTTTATTTACTGCGTTAAATCTATGACCTACCGTGCCAAAATGTATAGAGCTGCAGATTTATTCTTGCGATGTGGTCCCAAACTAAAAGTTGTTCACATTGATTAGCACTTTTACTCCCTTCCGGGTTGATACCCCATTTTCCGTTACAGTTTGTGACGTAGTGATTATTTTGAAAGAAACAATATTTAAAAAGACCAAACTCTTTAATTTAATTTTTCAAATCAAATCAAATCAAATCAAATATATCTTTATTATCATAGGATATTTAAAATATCTCTTAATAATCGTCATTATTTTGTTGCACTATTGTTGACGTCAAATAGTTACTTACAGCTAAGTTTACTACCGCTTCCGAAGCGCTAGTGCAGAAGAAGCGGTAACAAACTGCACTGCACCTCTTCTCCAAGGACGTCAACTCACAATTAAATTAATACTTAAAGTTAATGTGGACAGAGAATACATTGTTTTGTTTTTTATGTCATATCATAATTTAAATTTAATTTTTAGAATGTCAAAATTTTAAAGTAATGTCAAGTTGTAGATTCAGTTTGTACAAAATGTACCAAATTATGACATTTTCGAGTACCTATATTACAAACTTTTAGAGGGACCCGCGTCAAGCTCAAGCCAGACATTTTTGTCTTTAAGGTAGTCATCGGTCCTATAATAAGCCTTCTCACAAAGTACTTTCTTTACATAAGTTTTGAATCTTTTGTCTGGCATATCAAGGATCGATTTTGGCAATTTATTATAAAAAAGTATACAGTTCCCCATAAACGTCTTATTAATTGTTTTAAGCCTATAAAACGGGGCAACTAAGTCATTCTTATTACGTAAGTTTCTATCGGTAAAATCGCTTACTTTATTGTATGAGGAAATATTTTTCCTTACATACATTATGTTTTCAAATATATACTGTGATGCTAAGGTAAGTATATCTATTTCCTTGAATAATTCTCTGAGTGAGTCTCTAGATCCTAACCCGTAAATAGCACGAATTGCCCGTTTTTGTAAAATAAAAATAGTCTGAATATCGGCTGCATTCCCCCACAGGAGTATGCCGTAGGACATTACACTATGAAAGTAACTAAAGTACACTAGTCTAGCAGTTGCTACATCTGTCAATTGTCTTATTCTCCTAACAGCATAAGCCGCAGAACTAAGCCTATTTGAAAGTTTAGTTATATGAGCACCCCATTGAAGTTTCGAGTCTATTGTAATTCCTAAGAAGGTAGTACTTTCAACAAGATCGAGTTTTTGACCATCTATCATTATGTCAACGCAGCCCTGTCTCACATTCGGAAGAGAAAATCGAACGCATTGAGTCTTTTTCGCATTTAACATGAGATTATTGGCAGAAAACCAATCAGAAATAGAAGACAAGGTGCTGTTCACCGCGCTAGCGTTTGTGCTATGTCGATCAAGTTTGAATATAAGCGAGGTGTCATCAGCAAACAGCACTATGCCAGCCTGCTTCTCAACCATGTAAGGCAAGTCATTGACATAAACCAAGAAAAGGAAAGGTCCAAGAATTGAACCTTGCGGTACGCCTATCTTAACATTAGATCCGTGCGATTTTATGCCATTTAAATCAACAGTCTGATGCCTATCTGTTAAATAAGATTCTATAAGTTTTATTGAATTATCATCAAAACCGTATTGACGAAATTTAAGCAAAAGTGTCGGATGATCTACGCAATCAAATGCTTTGGAGAGATCACAAAATGATCCAATTCCATCATTTTTGTTCTCCCATGCGTCGTATATATGAGTAACAAGTGCTACTCCCGCATCGGTGGTCGATTTCCCGCCAGTAAAGCCGAATTGTTGGCTATGGAAAAGGTTGTAGGTCTTAAAATGAAGAAGCATTTGATTGAGCATTATCTTTTCGAACACCTTACTCAAAACTGGCAGGATAGATATAGGTCTGTAGTTGCCAGGATCTGTTTTTTCTCCTTTTTTAAATAAGGGGATTAGTTTACTACATTTCATTAGGTTAGGAAATATGCCTTCATCAATACATTCGTTAAATATAAAAGCTAAATCAGCAGCTATGATATTTATGATATGGCTTACTACAGCAACTGACATGCCCCAATGGTTTTTAACAATTATACAATGAGAAATTAGTCACAGATAAGGGTCGTAGGTTCACAGCCACGAGATTCGTTGTTCCAGAAGAGATTTCCAAAAGTACTCAGCTTTGAAGCAGCCCGGCGTCCAGTGGTGGTCGAAAGAGGACGAGGCTCCTCACGCCTTCTTATTTATATGGCCGCGCGGGGTGAAGAGCGGGGTAAGGAGGGAAGCACCAGTATGGACTTCGTGACACACCCCCCTCGTTGGGACAACGAATCTCGTGGTTTTTAGAATTATTATTTATAAAAATTAAGTGCTTTTTTTGTGGAATCATAGTGTTCAGTCATCTTTGACGACAAGACCCAGAACAATTTGAAAAAGGCCAGTTTCGAACTTGCCCTGACTGGGGTTCGAACCCGGGACTTCTGGTCTAGCATAATTAAAAAAAAAATATATAGGGACAAAATTACACTGATTGAGCTAGCCTCAAAGTAAGTTCGAGACTTGTGTTATGGGATACTAACTCAACGATAGGTACTACATTTTATAACAAATTCATATACATATAGATAAACATCCAAGACCCAGGACAATTTGGAAAAGGCCATTTTCTAACTTGCCCTGACCGAGGATCGAACTCGGAACCTCTAGCTGGCGGACTGGCATGGTGACCACTACGCCACGAAGGTCGACAATCTACTAATCTACTAGACGAGACTTACCCACTTACAGTCTTTCATCCACTTCACCAGGCCGTCCACACTATTTTTCCCTTCTTTCTTGAGTTTTTCAAATATTTCCTCCATTGTATAACTTGTAGCAAATAATATGTTTATTTTGATTTTAGGTAGGTATACGTTTTCTTACGAAAATATATGTCAATGTCTTGTCATTTGGCGATACTAATAGATTTTGGGTGTATTTTAAGTTCCAAGAGACTAACCTTATTCATTATCAGGTCTTTTCGTCTCCACTGCGGGAGCACGACCCTCTCTGCACTACCAGAGCTATACTTGCCAAGAGCAGCCAGAAGATTTAGCCTACACTCTCCTCGCTGGCCAGACGGGTTGGAGAGGTCTTATTGATGTTCATAAGCTTTGTTTAGCTTGTATTTCCTAAGTCGCCTTCTACGACATCCACGGGAGGACTTGGAGTGGCCCTATTCTACTCTGCCGGCAACCACACGACTAGCCTTATTACACCTATCTATGTTGAGAAGCTTGATGGCTCAGCGGGAGTGCGCACTTGCGCTCTCGCACTTGGATGACCCCAGTGGCATAAGAAATTCTCGAGCTCCTCCGTGCTCCGGAAGGTACGTATAAGCCGCTGGTCCCAGCTGGCAAAAAGGTTCTCGAATGACGACCACATATTGGCAAGTAAAGCATAGGAACCCCCATAAGGTGACGACCTAACCAAGGTCGCTGGAAGGCGCTGGATGCAGGCCGCTCTAGATGGGTCATTTTGGAAATTATTGGGAGAACCCTATGTCCAGCAGTGGACGTTATGCTGAAACGATAACCACATTGAGTAGGACTCGTTTGATTTGTCTTGTTGACGATGCCTAGGGTCTGATCACGGAGATGGAAGTTGGTCGATGGAACTCAGTAATGAAACAATGCAACTCCATCGAGTTTGGGCTTATTTAATTTGTCTTAGTAAGTACTTTAGTACCACAATAAATAATACAACACAATAGTAAAAACCTATTTTTTTGCCTTCCATGGTGGTCTGAGAGAAAAGAAAAACTTAAAATGTACCAGCTGCTTCTCTTCCCGCGCATTGATCCATGGACTGAGTGAAAATGTTTTATTTTAATCATTCTAATAGGCGACGCGGCTAGCAACTATCAACCCATCACTATTTTGATTCCCTTTTAGGGTTCCGTAGTAAACAAGGAACCCTTATAGTTTCGCCATGTCTGTCTGTCTGTCTGTCTGTCCGTCCACGGTCCTACTCAGATACTATAAATGCTAGAAAGTTGTAATTTGGCATGGATATGTATATTGATCATGGCAAAAAAGACGCAAAATAAAATTTTTAAAATTTTTTTTTGTTACGGTAGCTGCCATACGAGTAAAGAGGGACTCCATTATTATTTTTTCGATAAGCACATTGTGTGGGGTATCTTTGAATAGGCTTTTCAAAAATATTGTGAGCTTGTAAACACTAGGTACTTTTCGGTTTAAGGATCCGTTTCTGGAATATTTCAAAATTCAATAGATAATTCGTTTTTAGACGTTTTTAGTGACATGAACTCAAAGATGGCATTCGCAACAACGGAACCCTACACTGCGCGTGGCCCGACACGCACTTGGCCAATTTTTCCACCTTCTCTCCCACCCTTACGCTAAATGTGCCCTTTGATTCTTATGGCTCTAGGCCTTGTCTGTTTAGAGCAGCAAGATACAAAATGCTATGACTGCCCCGTTAGGGATAAAGACGTGAAAGTATGTATGTATTTTTATACTAGCCGAAGCCCGCAACTTCGTTCGCGTGGACTTTATGTCTCAGGAAAATGCTCATCAGGCTGAACAGCTTTTACTAAGGCGGCATTTTTATATCTCTTATAGTTTAGCTGGACTATTATGGTTCTGCATCAGGCGTTCCATTTCCTAATCCAATACCCTTTATGTTGCCCAGGCTTAATAGCTATATAACAAAAAAAAATTCATTCGAATCCGTCCAGTATTTCAGGAAATTAGCGTGTACAAACAGACAAACAGACAGACATTTTTTTTTAACTTCTTACTCTATTACTACATTTTGTGGAACTATGGACGCAATATTTTCCATTCGACAACTTTGCGAAAAATACCGCCTTGCTAACAACAACTTGCATATGGTGTTCATAGACCTCGAAAAGGCTTATGATAGGGTGCCGAGAGAAGTGCTATGGTGGGCATTGAGAAAGAAGGGAGTGTCTGAAAAATACCTGCGTCTTATACAAGCCATGTACAGTAGAGCCAGTACATCTGTCCGGTCCGAAGCTGGGGTCACCAGCGAGTTCAATGTGGCTGTAGGCTTGCATCAGGGATCGGCGTTAAGCCCGTATCTGTTCCTTCTGGTGATGGACGCCTTGACGTCGGATATCCAAGAAGAGACACCCTGGTGCATGCTGTTCGCCGATGACATCGTCCTCGTAGGTGAAGATGGACTTGAGGTTCAGAGCAGACTGGAGAAATGGCAGCAGAGACTGGAGAGCTTCGGTTTTAAAATAAGCAGGACCAAAACCCAGCAATTTTTTGCTGATTTTGGAGGTCCCTCCGGTTTCGAGTCAATTGCCTTAGATGGTGCATCCCTACCAGTCTGCTCCGACTTCCGATACCTTGGTTCTCTTCTTCAAAGCGACGGCAATATAGACCGAGACATCAATGGGCGCATAAACGCAGGATGGATGAAGTGGCGACAGGTAACCGGAGTAATTTGTGACTCTCGCATGCCCCTTAGGCTCAAAGGCAAGATCTATAAGAGCATAATAAGACCTGTCATTATGTATGGTGCTGAGTGCTGGGCAACCAAGGTGATGGATGAAAGACGATTGCATGTAGCGGAGATGAGAATGTTGAGGTGGATGAGTGGTGTGACTAAAATGGATCCCATCAAAAACAATACTTGTCAAAAAAACCAAGTCTCGCAACTCAGTTGTTCTGCGGTAAAAAGTTGTGAGATCCATGTAATACCAAGTCGGTTATTAATTTATTCAGTCTCTACTTAAGCGACTTTCTGTCTTAATACGTCCAGTCTCTAAGACCACGATCGTGGTCCATAACAATTGAAAATCAATTGTGTCTGGAATCTCCGTACTCGAAACATTAAGTTGTTACGTAATAATTAACAGCATCTTATAGTGACGCATATCAATATTAAAATTCTTTAATGTTTTATATAAATATATTGAGACTTAGCCATCGCCTGAAAACACGTGTAAATTCAATCGCCTGAAAACACATGTAAATTCAATTATTTAGTGCGATGGCCAAGTCTCGATATATATTTATATAAAACATTAAAGAATTTTAATATTGATATGCGTCACTATAAGATGCTGTTAATTATTACGTAACAACTTAATGTTTCGAGTACGGAGATTCCAGACACAATTGATTTTCAATTGTTATGGACCACGATCGTGGTCTTAGAGACTGGACGTATTAAGACAGAAAGTCGCTTAAGTAGAGACTGAATAAATTAATAACCGACTTGGTATTACATGGATCTCACAACTTTTTACCGCAGAACAACTGAGTTGCGAGACTTGGTTTTTTTGACAAGTATTGTTTTTGATGGGATCTCATTTCTTTTTGTATTTTGTAGACAGTTTTACTTTTTTCCTTTTCTGTACCTTCTACTTATTGTATATATGTATATCTACCAGCAACGAATTTTCTTAAAGCCCTCTCTCTGACTTATGATTTTTTCTTATTTTTGTAGGTAGCCTTCGTTTTCTCTTTTCCGGTACTACTTCTTGAGCTTCAGCTACAGTTTTTCTAAGAGCCCACTCCCTGTCTCTATGCGTTTTTCTGGGAGGCTTTGATGTTACAATTTTTGACAAATCTGGACGGTAAATGCTTCTTAGTCTGTTGTATTCACAAATTGAGGATTCCTGCGCTTTAACACTTCCAAAGTCAACATTAATTAGATGTAAACCGCCCAGACTTGTAACTCTCGAAAGTGCCACGTAAGCTTGACCGGATGTGAATACTGTAGAACCGATACCCATCAGTGCATTATGTAGACTTAGTCCTTGACTTTTATGTATAGTTATAGCATAGGCTATATATTATCAATGAAAATCGCAGAATTCTGGGCACATCCGAACAGCATTGGGTCGCTCGCGCGTATGAGCGCGGATGCTGCTCGCTCGGCGACATTCACCTTTCCGCGCGCCCCGCCACTGTCCCCGCCCCGCGCCCTCGCGCTAGCACCGCGCAGCGCGTAGTAACGGCCCGCGCTCACTCGCTAGCATCGCAGCGCGTGGTATAATAATTAATTTACAACCTTACGCACTCGTAATAAGTACGAATACGCACGTAGGTACGGTGTTTGCATTAAATAATTTAATTTACACGTGTTTTCATGACGGGAATACCCATTTTTTGCTCGATTTGGCAGGGGCACTACCATGCGCTTATATTTATATGGGACTAGCTTAAACCCGCGGCTTAGCACGCAATAATAATAACTGCCGTTAAACATCGTTACGAATAAAGCCAATATTGAAAAATTTAACTGAAGCCTTGGCTGTATGGGCTTAATTTTCTTTGCGGTCTTTTCTAGATTTTTTAGTTTTTCCTTGATTCATACACCAAACACTACTTATATTCCAAATTTGAAGCTTCTAGGTCTGCTAGAAGTGCCTTAGAATTTTGATGATCGGTGAGTCAGTGAGTGACAAAATTAAGAAATTTGACCCGTTATAATTCTTAAAATACTGGTTCAAATTGAATGAAATTTGAAATATACCGTGTCTTTACAATCCTTGCATGGTTACTGAAAATTTCAGTCTTCTAGTTTTATCCACAACGAAGTTACAGGGGGTCGAAAATGGTCTGAATTGCTTCGAGAAAAGGATGGTACGGCCGTGACGCTTTTTTGCTCGACTTGGTGGGGGCACTGCCGTGCCCCCAGATAAGATAAGAAATGAGTACGTAAGAGGAAGTGTGAAAGTAGCCCCAATTACAGAGAAGTTGCGAAGTAGTAGGTTAGGATGGTATGGGCATGTATTGAGGAGAGAAGAAAGTCATGTTACTAAAAGAGTGTTGAATATGAAAGTTAATGGAAAAATAAATAGAGGGAGGCCAAAGAAAAGGTGGTTGGAATGTGTGAGGGAGGATATGGGAAAACGGAATATAAAATCGGAGCTGGCTCAGGATAGGGGAAAATGGAAGAAACTTACATGTTGTCCCGACCCCACATAATGTGGGATAAGGAGAGGAAGATGATGACTCTATTACTACATTTTCATCGACCCCAATATTTTTTTTGGTAATATATTTAATGTACAGACACACGTTTTTGCTGTTTTATTATATGTATAGATAGATATAGATTTGATGACGTTGCATCCGAGAATCAATCAGAGGATTCGATCTGGTAACACAAATTGGTCGATTGTTTTTATTTGGAGCTAACGTACCTCTCTAGAGTAAGACTCCGAAACAACTTTAAAAGAGAACGCAAATCTTTTGATATTATTTAAACAGAATAATGTGAACTTCCGTCAAGTTTATGTCGCAATGGGATTGTATAATCGGCTATTTCATCATCATCATCAGGGCCTTTCAGTCCCCACTGCAGGAGCACGACCCTCTCTGAACTACTTGAGCCATAATTGGCCTGAGCAGCCAGAGGACTTGGCCTACACTCTCCGTGCTGGCCAGACGTGTTGGAGAGGTCCTAATGATGTTTATAAGCTTTGTTTAGCTTGTTTTCCCTAAGTCGCCTTTTACGACATCCACGGGAAGAGATGGAGTGGTCCTATTCTATTCTGCCGGAAACCACACGGCACTCCGCTATTTGACAACAACAAACTGTAGCTGTTTGGCACTACAGCTCGGTTTTGTAAAACAGCTGAAAATCGTTCAGCAAGATAGTCCAACGTGTTACGTTTAACAAAATAGCTAACGTAAGATTGTAGATCTAAATTCGGAATTCTGCAACTTGTGGCTTGTGGTTGTCAGTGTCACAACAACAAATATGGCCTTCGATATGGTAAATTTTTCACCGCGTGTAGAGAGTAAGGTGTTTTCATCGAGAGACATCGGGAACATAGTTTGCGATTTCGGACTCAAAAGATTGAAAAGAATAAAACAGACCTTAAACTTGGTTCCCATAATGTTATTTCGACGCCCGTAATTAATATTATTCATAAATTAAGATGGAAAATTAATGTAGATCCTATGAAGGCCGTAACCAACCACTACGCCATTGAGTTGTCGAGTTTACAAAATTTCGATATCCAAACGCATCGAGCTGATTATCATTCTTTATTGGTTTTATGATGTTGGAGACTGGATTACAAATAGTAAGGAGTTGAATTGAGATTTTATTTCCATGTCTCGAATAATAAATAATTAAATTTTTAACAAAAAAAAAAACAACCGACTTCAATTTATTTCAGGAGTTTCCTCCATATCTCCGAAGTTCTTCATCACGTTTTCACCTAGTTAATATGGGACCAACTTGGGAGTAAGGGCTTTCAAATAAAAAATGAATCATCTAAATCGGTCCACGGTTGACGAAGATATCGCGTCACATACATACAAAAAAAAACATACAATCGAATTGATAACCTCCTCCTTTTTTGAAGTCGGTTAAAAAAATGGCTTGATAAAATGACAGTTGTCAACTTTTTTTTTTTTCTTAAATTAATTTACGGCTCTGGATACTGGTCCTTTAGAGCCAATCTTTATTTATCTCTTCTTTACTAGTCTCTTCTTTATTCCTAATCCTATACAATCAAAGGTTGGTATAGGTCCTTTGATTGCTTCACGGGAGCTTCTGGTGACAAATCTATACGAGTCCACTGGTTTTCATAGCCGATTGAGTGGCGGACGGCGCCCAAAGACGCCCACCGCAGTCCGCAAATAAATATCACTACAACCGCACTATGACTGTCCACTTTAAACATTTCACATATTGTTTATGAGAATGAGCATTTATAACACCAAGCTACACCAATTTCATATTATAAAGTTCACTAGAATCAATTTGCAAAACAATTTAAAGCAAACTCCAACTGGACCCCTTGACTTCCCGCCAAAAACTCCACAGTTGTCAACTATGCCAAGTAGTGATGGGACGAAAATATCAAATCGAAATTGCACAAATTTTGACGATTAAGAGTATTTTATGATAGAAATATAAATAACCTACTAATTATTGATTTCAAGGAGGCTAATGAAATAAATGAGAGAGGAGGTGTTCAAGTAAAACCCGTCGTAGGTTCGAATATTATCACCATTAAAAAAAAAACGACGGGTTGCACTCTGGGAGTGCCGGCAGAAGTGAAAACTTGAATATTAACGTTTAGCATTTTTGATATTTTGGAATGGTTAGGGAATAATTTTGCACGAATTGCTTTAATTATCAGTATAAAATATTTCAAATCTTTTCTGAACCACAGTCTGTCACAAATGTCACAAGCATGGCCAAATTCATTTTCAACAAAATCATTTTCAAATACACAGCAGTATGGCCACTAGTCACTACACAGACGGTCGAGCCATCAGCTGTCACCATCCATAGATGCGCGTAGCACGCTGTAACATAAACACGCACGAACATTCGCGCAAGCGCCCTGCGCCGTCTTACGAATTTTCGATCAGGTCACGTGTCCTGACGCGAGTTTAACATTTTTTACCCATTCCAAAAAAAGTGCACAACGCCGCTAAAGAAGTTTTCACTTCAAAAACGATTAAAAAATCTACCAAAACTACGAAACGCGAAAATAATAATTGCTCCAATTAAAATTACTATTTTCAATTCTATTGTGATAATAATTATGGAAAACTATTGACTTAAATATATCGATTTGACCCATCCCTGACTTTCTTTCAAGAGATGTGACTTTGTAAGAGCGTACGATCATATACATATTATCAATTTTTGAAATAATCATTGTAAGTCATTTAGTTACCTTTAATGCGAAAAAAAAATACTTTATTGGATTTATACAGTACTAAATTATGAAAAACTTAAAGTTATAAAAATTTTCATAATTTTATTTATTTAAAAATATATTATCTGGTAGACGCTAGTACAAAGTTACATCGTTAGTTTTAATGACACCTGTAATTTTTATCAAGCTATATTTTAACAATTCCCAGAGAGTTCTGTACAGCCAAAGACAATCACATTTGAAATCCTTACATTAAGAGCGCCCAACCCGCCTTACTTTTCATACAAATGCTCGTACGTGATTATGGCGTTGTAACAGAACTTTCTTAGAAACTTTTGAACTAACATGAATCTCGTGCGCTATTTCTAAGTTTCCATCGAAATTAAAAATTAAAATTTGGCAAAACAAATTCAGTATAATTCTCCAAAAATCTGCTTTTTTGTACAAATTTTACCTGAACTTCGGCCGATCATTTAGTAGTCATGAATTGTAAAAGTAAAGAAAATATTTGCATATAAACCTTGCAAATGTAATAAAAATTCTAAATGAAAAACATTTATTTCACACACTTGTAAGGCTTTCTGAAAAACACGTATCACCTGGAACAAGTTTTATGAAATTTCCGCATCCTATGAAAATTTAATATTCGTTAAATTAATAGTTAATAATAATACTAATTTCGTACAATAGAATGCAAACTGAGCGTTTAGGTGCTATCTCTCTCTTTTCACTTTGCTTTTTTTTCTATCGTTGCGCTGGATGAAACAACAAGCATTTCCAACCATGCTCGCGTTGACGATAGACGAACCGGGAAGGGCCGTCTTAAGACGCAAGCTAACTACTACTAGCGCTATCTAGTGGTGTTTTACTGAACTATTTTCTGTAAGTGAACGTATTTATATCAAGTTTACTATTTATTAAATTAGTTCTTTTAAAAGTACATTAAATCATAATCTTTTTATTGACTACAAGCCGAAGCCCGCGACTTTGTTGACTTGTCTCAGGAAAATGCTCATCAGGCTAAACAACTTTTGCTAAGGCGTCATTATTATATTTCTTACTAGAGGCAGCGCGCGGCTTCGCCCGCGTTAACCACGCGAATGAAGTCGCGGGCGTAATGCAACATAGCCTGTAGCCTTCCTCGATAAACGACCTATCTAATACCGAAAGAATTTTTCAAATCGGACCAGTGGTTCCTGAGATTATCGCGTTCAAACAAACAAACAAACAAACTCTTCAGCTTTATATATAAGTATGGATAGTTTAGCTGGACCATTATAGTTCTGCATCAGGTGTTCCATTTTCCAAGGTCATTAATTATATATCTTGTCTAGGCTTAACAGCTATATAACAAAAAGGTTTCATTCAAATCCGTCGAGTATTTCCGGAGATTAGCGTGTAAAAACCGACAGATTTTTTTTTTTAATTCTTACTTTATTACTATGTCTCCATCGCCCCCAATATTTTTTTGGAAATTTATTTTATGTACAGACACTATTTTTAACTGTTTTATTATACGTATAGATTAAATGTAATAACCGGCCAAGTGCGAATCGGATTCGCGCACTAAGGGTTCCGTACCATTATCTATAAAAAATCGTGTTTGTTGTATGGGAGCCCCCCTTAAATATTTATTTTATTTTGTTTTTAGTATTTGTTGTTATAGCGGCAACAAAAATACATAATTTGTGAAAATTTTAACTGTCTAGCTATTAAGGTTCTTGAGATACAGCTTGGTGACAGACAGACAGCGAAGTCTTAGTAATAGGGTCCCGTTTTTACCCTTTGGGTACGGAACCCTAAAAAGGACATATATTTAATGTACAGACACACTTTTTTACTGTTTTATTATATGTACATAGTTTTATTTAAATCATTCCTATAATTCCATTCATAATTTCATTTAAATCATTCCTTTTTCTCCGAGGACAAAGCGTTGCTCGCGGCTTCTTTGGCTGTCTCTGCTACCGACGCCACCGCCGCTGCCGCGCCTGCGTCATAGAATTAATAGTTTTACATACAGAAAGGAAACTCGCACCGTCCCCCGCAATCTGGCGTCCCCGCAACCCCTCCCCCGCTTTTGGGCCTTCTGAGCGCCCGTAATACAGGGTTGTTGCTAGTCGCACGTTGACGTTACGCGAGTCACTTGGAATTATTGAACCATCATGAGTCCCCTTACCCTAGACTTCTCCATACAAACGTAGTCTACGTTTAATTTTGAAACCACATGTCAGATTCCGGTAAAAATTGGTAATAGTAAAGAAATCGCAATTATCTGGGGTTATAACTGGTTTCCTATTGTAAAATTATGAACTGGAAAGAAAATATAACGATTTAGAAGTTTCCCATACTAATGGTCAAAAATGATATAAAACACTATATTCTATTTCAAGTTCATATTTTTACCGTCGGAAACTAGTTATAAACCTAGATAATTGCAATATCTTTGAAATTACAAAATTTTGCCCAAATCGGACATGTCGTTTTGAAATAAAACGTAGACTACGTTTGTATGGAAAGTTGTATTTTGGTCTAGGGTCGGGGGACCCTTATGGTGAGAAACTGCGCATATTATCATTGTTTATCCACGGAAAACAATAAATAACCGGCCAAGTGCGAGTTGGACTCGCGCACGAAGGGTTCCGTACCATTATCTATAAAAAATCGCGTTTGTTGTATGGGATAAAATTTATTTTATTTTGTTTTTAGTATTTGTTGTTATAGCGGCAACCAGAAATGAATAATTTGTGAAAATTTCAACTGTTTAGCTATCGCGCTTGAGATACAGCCTGGTGACAGACAGACGGACAGACGATGGCCAGATGGACAGACAGCGAAGTCTTAGTAATAGGGTCCCGTTTTTACCCTTTGGGTACGAAACCCTAATGAGCTGCACGTAAGAGTAATTTCGTTAGTCAAAGAGCTCGCACCCGCTTTCAAATTCTCCAAAAGGGTGGGCGCGCAGCTTGCCAGGGAACCTATCAGGTCCTCCAGAGTCTTCTTCTGATCCGTAGCCAACTTGCCCAAGACATCCTTGAACTTGGCGAAGTCCACGTTGGATTTGTCTGCTGCATCATCGAAGAGCTTCCGAACGGTGTCTTCTTGGTCGCCGAGTAGTTTAGCTAAAAATATTGTTGATACTATTGAGTCGTAGAATCGTTCTGTATATGTGGTGTGTATCGAACTATGTGTGTAACTAAAAGTATTGTGTGTATCTTGCTTCTGCTTCTTCTTCTGCTGAGATTTACTTATGTCATTTGTTTCCGTTTCTGCTTCTGTTGCATCACCAATAATAGCACGGAACTATTAGTGCGCAATTCTGACTCACACTTGGTCACTTATTTTATGTATTTTATGACTGTTGTCACCATAAACCGAGATTGTTTTGAAGTGAAAACTTCTTTAGCGGCGTTGTGCACTTTTTTTGGAATGGGTAAAAAATGTTAAACTCGCGTCAGGACACGTGACCTGATCGAAAATTCGTAAGACGGCGCAGGGCGCTTGCGCGAATGTTCGTGTGTGTTTATGTTACAGCGTGCTACGCGCATCCATGGATGGTGACAGCTGATGGCTCGACCGTCTGTGTAGTGGCCATACTGCTGTGTATTTGAAAATGATTTTGTTGAAAATGAATTTGGTCATGCTTGTGACATTTGTGACAGACTTTGGTTCAGAAAAGATTTGAAATATTTTATACTGATAATTAAAGCAATTCGTGCAAAATTATTCCCTAACCATTCCAAAATATCAAAAATGCACAACGTTAATATTCAAGTTTTCACTTCTGCCGGCACTTACAGAGTGCAACCCGTCGTTTTTTTTCTTAAATCTTCTTGTCACAGATGAGTCTTTGAGCTACGCAGCTTGGACATTGCATTAACCTACTAGGTGGTTGGACGACCTGAGCAGAACAAAACGCTGGATGCAGGTCGTAGGATGCAGGTGTAGCTGACATGATGATGTAGATAAATAAATAAATATATAGGGAAAAATCACACTGAATTGAAGCCCCAAAGTAAGTTCGAGACTTGTGTTATGGGATACTAACTCAACGATACTATATTTTTCAAATATATAGATAAACATCCAAAACCCAGGACAATGTGAAAAAAGGCCATTTTCCAGCTTGCCCTGACCGGGGATCGTACCCAAACCTCTGGATGGCGGACTATCAGTGACTACGCCACAGAGGTCGTTATATCAGAATTGACTACTATCTCTACTTACAGTCTTTCAACCACTGCACCAGACTCTCCACATTATTCTTCCCTCCTTTTTTAAGTTCTTCAAATGTTGCCTCCATTGTTCATTTGTAGGGAATAAAATAGTAACCTATTTAATTATTTTGTTAAGTTTTCTTACGAAAATATGTCAATGTCGTGTCAATCGACTAGTATATGATATGTAATCAAGAAAGTGAACTAGAGGTTATCTCAGAGTATATCAAAGAGCAAAGTAATTTTTACCTTATATATCTTAGTAGTATAAGATCATGAAGTGTTAGGATTGGTGGATACTCCATGAAGCTAAAGGATTCCGTCTAACTTTATGCATATACCTAGATTTCAGGGTTTCAAACGTAGTGATTATATTTTCTTTGGTTTCAACAAGTTTAAAAAAAATCTAGGTCTATGGCTTAAAGAGACTTATTTTAACTTACTTCCAAAAAGGAGAGTAATGGCCGATTTTTTTAAATCGTCCATTTTCGTAACTCACTCACAGCTAGGCAACGATATAGAGAATTTTATCAGTTTTAATTATGTAGTATAACCGTTTTCGAGATGTTAGTAAAAAACCAAAAAGTGGGCAAGTGCGAGTCGGACTCGCCCATGAAGGGTTCCGTAGCGGCAAGTAACGTAATATAAAACTCAATTCTATCTCTAATTTTAAAAGTTACAGGGTAGGGCACACATTTAACCACTTTGGAAGTGTGTCTCACGCAAACTATTCAGTTTAGAAAAAAAATTATATTAGAAACCTCAATATCATTTTTAAAGACCTAGATCCATAGATACCCACAAGTATGGGTTCAATGAAAAAAATTTTTTTGAGTTTCAGTTCTGTATGGGGAACCCCCAAAATGTATGTTTTTTTTCTATTTTTGTGTGGAAATCTCAATGCGGTTCACAGAATACATCTACACTTACCAAGTTTCAACAGTATAGTTCTTATAGTTTCGGAAAAAAGCTGGCTGGCTGTGATGTGACATATGGACGGACAGACAGACAGGCATGAAGAATCCATAAGGGTGCCGTTTTTTTGCCATTTGGCTACGGAACCCTAAAAAACGGAACTTTCTTTGAAAAGTTATCCCCCGGGGCTCACCTCGGAGGGATAACTTTTAGTATGTTTATCTCCTAACCAGTCTAAACAAAGTTGGTGACCTGAGTCAAACCTGACTCAGGTCACCAACTGAGAACCTGAGTCAAACTTTCTGCTTTCGACTTTTCCATCCACAATTATTCGTTGACTGTACTATATATACCCATAAGCTATTTTGGAAACTGCATAAAAATATTAAATATTTTCTGCAATAATTTGTTTATTTCGGTAAATTGAACAACGGAAAATGATACCTCCAAATCAGAGTTTAGGTGCTGTGATCTACATTTAGGTATAACCATAAATAACATAAATTCTAGGTCGATGGGTTTAACCCACGTATAACCAGTAAAACTCATAAGTAAAACAAAATCTAGGTCTATGGGTAAACGATATTGGTATAAAAAAAATCTAGATCTATGACGAATACAAACAGTCGGTGCACCAATGTTTTCTGCGAGTGTACAGTGCAGGAGTCGTCTTTGTCGAGCCGCCTATCGTGTGTGTTAGTGGCTAACACTAGTGTCATAGTATTTAAACCGCCTTAAAGGCCTCTGACATGGTTTGAGGTAACGACCAATGTCAAAGACAGTGACCGGGACCGACGGCTTAACGTGCCCTCCGAAGCACGGATCATCTTACTTATCAGACAATCAGGTCTATATAGGAGCCGCCTATAAAGCGTTTTTATCATTTGGCAAATGGATATAAAGGATACCACGCAGGTCTTCGTTTAGTCTATGTACTTCTTTTCTCCACCACCTCAGAAGATTACAAACTTTTTACAAACCATAGAAAATTTTCCAAAATGTCAAATCATTCATCACATTTTGTTTAGATAATTATTTAATTAGGAAATGTCATTATTGAGTTCTTTAACACAAAATTTTCGAAAGAAAATCGTGTCATGCAAATTCATCATGGAACAGGCTTTTGAGAGACTGAGGAAGGAAGGGCATAATGATGTCGGTCATCTAGTGCAGTGGATGAAAGATGGTGAGTAGAATAGTCTATTTACATAATTCTTCAAAAAATCTTGAGAGGTGTCAAGGTAGACCCGGATGGAACGAAGTTCCTTTCGATTAATCAAAAAACCTGTATACACTCAACAAAAATTATCGTCGCGACACCACACTGTTCAATGCGAAATAGAAAGACGAAACGAAAATAACTGGCTTGCTTTCTATGAGAGAGAGAGAAAGAGAGAGACAGACAGAGAAACACGCGCACGCCGCACGGCTTACAACTATAGCAAAAAGTGTCGTTACAACTTTTGGTCTTAATTTTTCCGTCTAGCCCCCTTTCGCAACGCGCGATAAGGAATTTCGTTCCAACTAAAAACCGACTTGAACACCAAACTACATGGACTTTGATAAAACTTCAATGGGTCCAACTGACAAGTATGGCCTTTGAAACAAAAAAATATTTTTTCAAATCCGTCCAGGCGTCTTCGAGTAATCGGGAAACATATCTGTATATGCAATAACCGGCCAAGTGCGAGTCGGACTCGCACACGAAGGGTTCCGTACCATATAAAAAACAACATTTTTGTACGGGAGACCCCTTCAATTTTTTTTTTATTTTTTTTTATTAATAAATATAAATACAACTTAGTATTTTGTGAATATTTCAAGTGCCTACCTGTTGCCATTATCAATTGATACTGAGCAAAAACACAAGTTGCTGTCACAATTATTCCGAGTGGTCATAAAAAAAATACTTGAACCTAACTTCCGTGAGGTTATCATACTCCATACATTTTGAAGTAAGAAGTACCTGGGCGACCGAGCTTTGCTCGGTTATTACTATTTATTGTAATATGGTGGTGTTTAGGTGATAATCTTCATAAACTTAAAAAGTAAAATGTGAATTATCTCAAACATTAACCAAATTTTTTTAAACTTGTCTAAAAACAATAAAAAAAATTATATAAATTTGAAGATATGCTTACAAAAAACAAGAGTAAGTCACCGAGCGGGATTCGAACCCGTAACACTCGTTTTTAACCGTCCGCGTCTTAACCTGCTGGACCAGACGGACAGTGGCCGGTTGGACGAAATTAGCGACCATATTCTGCGTGGAAAGAAAAACGCATGAAAACTCGAAAACACGCGTTTTCCCAATCCCGCTCTAGATCGGTCATTTTGGAAATTCTTGGGGGAGGCCTATCTCCAGCAGCTTAGTGAACATTATGCGGCTGAAATGAGTTCATACAGATCCAACACGTAGATAAAAAGGCCTTTTGGAGATGTTGATAATGTGTGGCGCTCCCGCCAAAACCCATTTTTGGGTACCCGTGAATTTATTATTATATAAGTAGTACTTACCTATTCAAATTTCAACAATCTTCAAATACCCTAGCTTCTTCGTGATTTCAAAGATTACTTCGCAATTTTTTTTTTAATTTAAACTTGTGTTTTTTGTGGCCAACACTGGTGTCCGATTTTTCAGGCTGCCTAAAGGCATCTGACATAGCTTGACGACTGCCTTACAATGATGACAGCCGGGACCACCGGCTTACACGTGCCTTCTAAAGTACGGAGGAACTCGAGAAATGTTTATGCCACTTGTGGTCACTCATCTCAGTGCGGACTACGCCCGGTGTTGCTTTACTTGCGATAACCCGCCGGGCCAGCGAGCTCCTGTAAATGTTTTTATTAAAAAGTTATTTAAATGAAGAAGGAGACGTTACGACGAGTACATTATTTTGAATTATTGCATTTTTTGAATACATTTAGGTATAACAGATGTTTAAATATACAACGTGGAGGGGCCCGTAATAAATTGATCCACGGGCTATACTAGACCACTATAGTGTAATGGAATTAAAATAACAGTCACAAAACTAAAATAAAATTTCGGTATTTTTTTTTTGTTTTTGGTTTTTGACTTTTATTTTATTATCTTTATACTATAGTGGTCAAGTATAGCCTGATGTTCGATTTATTTCGGATATGTCCCTTCCACATTGTATATCATATTGTTCTGCATTTACAAAGCTAGTTGGTATAAATAGCTCGCTAGCTTACTTATCCTACGCTAGCTTTTTTGATAGTTTACGTTTTACGGCTCTGGAAACCAGTCCTTCAGAGCCCTACGCTATCTTTCTAGCTATCTCCCCTGTCAAAAAACCATAAACAATACCTAGATATTTTTTTCAGCCAAAATCATCGACGGGGCAAAAGCGTCCGAGGAAAAAGCCAAAGTTATGTTGAGAGAAGTTAGCGACAAGCAGAAAGTGGAGTTTGCGAACTTCAAGACGGCTTTGGTGAAGCTCGCTGCTCAGCAGGGGAAGAGTTTGGAGGAATATACCAAGCTTCTGACAGCCAAAAGCGGGAAAATAGCTGGTGCCTTGAGCGCTGCGGCCGGCGCCTTCAAGGAAGCTATGAAGAAATAGCTTTGATTGAGGAATATAGCTGTTGCCATTTCTATTTGTCTTTTATTTAGCTTGTAAAGCTATTCTCTTGAATTAAGAATTTGAAGGCCATACTTAAATTTTTCGGGGTCCAGAATTCCGTTGAAAAATTTATAGATTATTTTCACTGGTCGTTAACTTAATCGATGTAGGTAGTACTTCTTATAGCATGCGGAACTGAGTCTTCCCGTCTGTTGGCTAACGACCAGTGAAAGCCGCAAGTTGATAAAGTGGTCGTTTCGCTTATGTACAGTTGTCTAATATACTCACTATATCATCAGGGGAGATAAAAAGTTGCTAAAAACATCACTTGAATAAAAGACGACCCCATGCATTGCCGAAACGGTCAAAAAGCGACCAATGAAAATGAGCCATTAGTTCTTTTAAATAAAATATTTGAAAAGAAACTGAGATATTATTTATTTTTTTGTCTTGATCATGCCCTAGATAACCCTTGAAACTATTTTATACTGCAATTTATAGTTAAAACTGAGAACGTGAAGCTGTTCTACGCACATTTGCGAAAAACGGTCACTTTTCGATAATTTGCGAAGAAAAGCTTCACGTTCTCACTTTGAACTGTAAACAGTAGTTCATATAATAGTTTGAAGGGTTATCTAGGGCTTGAACAAGACACAATTTTATATGATATCTTCGTTTCCTTTCAAATCAATAGGGAATTCTGATAAATTCAGGTACCTAACTGATATAGTCGGACATCATCAAAGCGAGTATTAGGAGTAACGACCCGACGGTTTCGCTGCACTCTGCATTGTTAAAACTTGGGCGGCTTTGCTAATAATATTGCTTTATTTAATTTAAAGTATTTTTTTAATGTAAAAACTATACTTTTCAGTCTCATCGCAATCTCATTCCATAAGGGCTCTTAGGCCTTTACTTTTTCTTGCATTAGATCTTTCTCTTGCCGAAACCTATTCAAGGGTACACCTTTCATAGGTACATTCAGGAATGGGTTTTGGCGGGAGTGCCACATTACATCAACTTCTCCAAAGGACCTCTACGTGTTAGATCTGTATTACCACGCATAAGCCCCTGCAAGGACCAGGGAGAAAAGATCCGTGAAACCAAAAAGACACAAAAAATCGATAATTTAATATAACGACTATTTTCATTGCTTGTTCTGACATGCATTCGGGGTGCGGGAGATTTATGAAACGCATGCGGGGAGCCGTTTTCACTAGCCGATAATGTACAGCTGATATGCAGCATGTGGGGTGTAGTTGGCGTAACAACTACTTTATCGACTTATGGCTTTAATTGGTCGTTATCCCGCGTATGGGGAGTCCCCGTATACTGTATATCGACTCAGTTATCGACCCTTCTAATTTTTTCGGGGGTAAAAGTTAAAGAACGTCGATTTAACTAAGTACCTAGGTACCTATTATAAAGGTAGATCAATCATTTCAATCGTTAAATGTTATTTCGATGAGACGCGTTAGTTGGAACTTATTTAAAAAAAATGGATGAGTATAAATAATAACTAAAGGTAAGTTTTTGTTGTGAGAGTTGTATAGTAAAAATTGAGTAGTATCCTGGGTCAAAAATAAATAATTTTCGTTCGTACCCCTACATGTAGTATATGAAAATAAAAGTTCACAAAGAAATGTCATTTGTCAGTACAGTCGTCCATTTTCAGCGTGATTTTAGATTGAATAATGCTGGAAAACTCGGCGAATTTTGGGCGATGGAGACATGTAATAGAGTAAAAATTTAAATAAAAGTCTGTTTGTTAGTCTGTTTATCTGTCTGTCTGTTTGTAAACGCTAATATCTGGAAAAACTGGACGGATTCAAATGAATCTGTTTCTGTTATATAGCTGTTAAGCCTGGTCTACATATAGGGTATTGATTTTGGAAAATGGAACACCTGATTCAGAACCATAATAGTCCAACTAAAGTATAAGAGATATAAAAATGACGCCTTAGCAAAACTTGTTCAGCCTGATGAACATTTTTTGTAGAGGTATAAAATAGGAATCCGGACCCGTGCTTCACCACAGTTCTCCACCTGGGTGAAGCACGAAGTGCTCCAACTGATGACGTAGAAGATCTGGTACACCTGATGCAGATACGCTGGAGTCATAAAGTCCATACGAATGAAGTTGCGGGTATCAGCAAGTGAATAATAAAAACAATTTATTTATGTTTGAAAAATACAACATTCTTCAAAGAGATTAGTCAAAAATACCACCCGAACTGTACCCGGTTCAAAAGTACCCATTATGCTTGCCGCATTGCCTCTCTGAATTGCTATGGACAGTCTTTGGACCAGGTACCATCCGGAGCGGTGGTCATACTAAATGATTAAAATATCGAGTATTAGGTTACCACCTATCTCGTATGTGCAATGTACAATGTACATCAATATTTTGTGTTGCAAATAAAATATGGTTGTTTATGTTCATGCCTGTGTGTGACCATTCTATAAGTGTGGCAGAGCTGTCTCCTCTTTCCAGCTAAGTTGGTAGAAAACACGAAGGCGACAGAAGAGAAGCTGCGCAAGCTGTTTGAGAACGAAGTGAACAAGCAGTGCGTTGAGCTGGAGAGCTTTAAAGCAGCCGTGATGAAGCTCGCCGAAGAGCAGAAGAAGGTGAGTTGTCTTATTTTCAAAGAGACCGAAGAATTATTTTTAAAACTAAAAAATAGAGTTCACACCCAAACTACACAACCAATGTTGATTAAATTTCTAAGGGACCAACCTTTCGAGTGTACACTTTACACAAGAATTTTTCAGGTCGGTCACAAAATTGGTACAACCGTTTAAAAGTTATTAATATCATCTATTATTTCCCTAGCAAATAATAGATGGCGCTATGGATATCAAGTCGTATTGGTAGTGCCGCCCCGCTACTCATCACTAAAACGCTAATCTAGACAACTGTTTTTTTTTTAAATTTATATTTTCAAAGCGCAATAGTTTAAATCAATTTTGTTTGAAAGAAAGTAAGATAGAAATAAAAAAACGACGGGTTGCACTCTGGGAGTGCCGGCAGAAGTGAAAACTTGAATATTAACGTTGTGCATTTTTGATATTTTGGAATGGTTAGGGAATAATTTTGCACGAATTGCTTTAATTATCAGTATAAAATATTTCAAATCTTTTCTGAACCACAGTCTGTCACAAATGTCACAAGCATGACCAAATTCATTTTCAAATACACAGCAGTATGGCCACTACACAGACGGTCGAGCCATCAGCTGTCGCCATTCATAAATGCGCGTAGTACGCTGTAACATAAACACACACGAACATTCGCGCAAGCGCCCTGCGCCGTCTTACGAATTTTCGATCAGGCCACGTGTCCTGACGCGAGTTTAAAATTTTTTACCCATTCCAAAAAAAGTGCACAACGCCGCTAAAGAAGTTTTCACTTCAAAAATCTTTATTTGATTGGGCACAAAAATTTAAAATACCATAAGAATTAAGTGTAAATGTAAAGAATAGTAAGAAATTTGTCTCCGCTCAGAATTTTGTCACGTCATGAGGTTACCATGACACTGACCTTCCGCGGATGGCATGAGTCTTTTAATATTTTGCATGGCAACGCTGGTTTACCTTACTACCCCCGACGCCAAGCCTAGTTAAAATAGTACAATGTAGACCACTTTAGTCGTTAATCGCATCGGTCACGCGACCGTTTTGCAACTCAATTGGTCGATAGCGCTCATAAAATGACGTCTTAGTCACGCGACCGTTTTGCACCTCAAGTGGTCGATGGCGCTCAAAAAATTAAGATTAATATAGATCTTTTGCGACCCGCCAATACCAGACACAATAGTAAAACAGTGGAAGCCGCATCATATAATACCATGCGAGTCTTGACCGATTCACCAGCATGCCTACCCATCGCCATATAAACATAATTGGAACGAAGTTCCTTATCGCGCGTTGCGAAAGGGGGCTAGACGGAAAAAATTAAGATCATAAGTTGTAACGACACTTTTTGCTATAGTTGTATGTAAGCCGTGCGGCGTCCGCGTGTTTCTCTGTATGTCTCTCTCTCTCTCGAACTTCGTTCCATACGGGTGTCCCTTGACACCTTTCAAGTGTATTTTATTTATCTTTCTAGTCCGAGAGCCAGGACCAAATTTATCTTGTTAATCTGTTTGTTGTGAATAAATGATTATTGTTATGATGGTACGCTTTTTAGCCACGGGTCCATAGGGACCCAGTCCTTTGAGGCGTTCATGGGGCCAAAGCCAACATGAAGAGGCCTTTTAGTAACTTTTATTATTATTATTGTCCTTATATGGCGCTTTATGGTAATAATTAAAGCATTAAAATATTTTGTTTCTATTATTTAAATAAAGTAGTACTGTAATACAGTGATACTTTTTTATTAAACTTTATAATTATTTATTACAATTTCAATTAACAACTAAATTAAAATAAATATGATTTACATGATATGCAATAAACATTTAGCATATTCAACATTTCTTTTGTCACTTTTTTGCTAGTCGTGTGTGCTGCCATCTTTGTGCCTACCCACAACTCCTGTTTTGCCTACTTACGGGGCCCTCCAATAGTTTCAATGGCGTTGGGTTATAACGTTAGTAACTTTATTATCTTTGACTGCAGTATTTGAATAATTTTGTTTGTTTCAGACAATGGATGACTTCGTGGCCTGCCTAACTGCGCAGGCGCCCAAATTCATCGACGCGCTGGTCGCGGCGGCCAGCGCTGCGCGGGAGACACTCGCCAAAGACACCAAAAAAGCTTAAAAGAACTAATGGCTCATTTTCATTGGTCGTTTTCAGTGCTGCCCCCATTTAAAAATAGAAAAAACTTTATTCAGCGAAAAATTATACACTTCTTCTTATAGTGTATGTTAGTGACTAACACGAGTGTTAGAGTTTTTAAACCACCGTAAAGGCCTCTGACATAGTTTTAGGTAACGACCAATGTCAAAGACAGTGACCGGGACCGACGGCTTAACGTGCCCTCCGAAACACGGATCATCTTACTTATCAGACAATTAGGTGATCAGCCTACAATGTCCTAAAGTCCTAACCAAACTAGGATAACAACACAAAGTCGTTGCCTCCGTCGGGAATCGAACCCGCGACCTCCGGGTATGAGCCAAACGCTCTAACCACTACACCATTTAACTAAACACCTACAATATTTAACGAACTAAAAACATTTGCTGCTGTGGTGCCCCCACTTTTTATAGTTTAAAGTGAGAACGTTAAGCTTTTCTTCGCACATTAAACTTTAAACTTCAACAGTAGTTTATAAAATAGTTTGAAAGGTTATCTAAGTTTTGATCTAGACAATATTTTAAATTTACCGTCGTTTCCTGTCAAATAATTTATCACAAATGGGGGCACTGGATCCTGAAAAATTCAGGTTAAAAGAACTAATTGCTCATTTTTATTGGTCGTTTTTTCGACCATTTCAGTAGTGCATGGGGTCGTACGTTAATGACGCAATGTTAGCAACGTTTTATCTCCCCTGGTGACACGGTGAGTAGATTAGACTCACCTTAGATATGCGAAACGACCACTGTATCAACTTTTAACTTTCAATGGTCGTTAGCCAAGAGACAGGAAGACTCTATTCCGCATGCTATAAAAGTACCTATATCGACTAAGTTAACGACCAATGAAAATTATCCATAAGTTTTTCAACAAAATGTCGACTTAAATTCTGCAAGCAAATCTGTTTATAAAATTTGAAGCTGATGTTATTATAGACATGGAAAATAACAATAAACTACTCAGTTCATAACTTTTTTATTTTTAAACTTGAGCCTGTCGGCTTACCTCTGATATTGTAAAATCTGAAAAAATTTACTACATTTTATTGAAAATCGCATCAATCCCAAGTTTATCGAGTACGCACAGACAGAGTCTTCAGAGGATTAGGGGGACTTCATTGTCTTCAATTGGTTATAAGTACAGATATTTCTATATGTTTACTATAAGAAAAATTATACTTGATAAAATTTTATTTAAAACTAAAACAAATTACAACAACAATAAACAATAATACTCTACCCTGTGTTGTAAATGTCCTCATACTTCAAGGATGACCGGAAGAGATCCCTAACTGGGATAAGTCCGCCTTTGTACTGCTCTTTACTTCTAACTTGTATTTTTGTCCTGTGTTTACATAAATATTTTAAAAACACACAAATTCTGTAGTCCACATAAGTAGCACCCCACACCAGGCCCGTTTATTGAGATACTAGCCGAAGCCCGCGACTTCGTTCACGTGGACTTTGTCTCTGGAAAATGCTCATCAGGCTAAACAACTTTTACTAAGGCGGCATTATTATATCTCTTATAGTTTAGCTGGACCATTATGGTTCTGCATCAGGCGTTCCATTTTCCAAAATCATTTATACCCTATATGTTGCCCAGGCTTAATAGCTATATAACAAAAAAAGTTTCATTTGAATTAGTCTAGTATTTTCGGAGATTAGCGTATACAAGCAGACAGACATTTTTTTTTATATCTTACTCTATTATTTTGTCTCCATCGCCCCAAATGTTTTTTTGAGATATATAGAAAGTACAGACACATTTTTTTTTTACTGTTAAAACGTAAAAAGATGTGTCATTATCTGTATAGATTTGGAAATATGTTCGATATGGACAAATCAACTACGACGAAGGGAGGCCTATGCCCAGCAGTGGGCGGAAGAGGGGCTGAGATGATGATGGACAAATCACACAGATTAAGCTAGCTCCAAAGAAAATACCTAAGTTGTGTTGTGTTCTATGATATTACTATTATAGAATACGTAGGTAATGGAGAGGAAATGAAAATTTTTGAACGCTTAAATTTTTTTCTGTTGTTTGCAAAATACATTCTTCTATACCATACAAAAATATCAGATTTTTCTGTACTCGATTCGCTGTAAAAAAATATTCAATTCAAATCACGTAAAATAGACTCATCACAGCGTATAGTCGCTATTTCTTTTGCCTGAACCGTCTGACATATTAAAAAAATGACATAAAATATGATAGTTGACAAATTTTCTGTCATTTAACTGTCATAGTTGACAAAATAGTGTTCCTGGCAAAATGGCAGTGAAGTTGATAACTGTCATATGACATTTTTTTAAACGTCAGACGGTTCAGGCAAAATAAATGGCGGCAAAAAGCTGTGATGAGTTTATTTTACGTTATTTGAAATAATTATTTTTTTACATTGAATTGACTGAACGGAAATATCTGTCATTTGTTTATGGTAAAGACAAAGAGGCATATTATTCTTAACAGCAGAATAATATTTAAGCGTTTTCAAACTTTTCATCCCTCCTCCATAGATTTTTTCTAATTTAAAGTCCGGGTCCGGGAGTTTGAAACTGTCGAGACTTCCCAATCCAGAGTTTGGGTCTCGGGGGCGTTCCGTGTCTCGAAGTCCCGGAACTTTTTGTTTTAGTAGTATCTGATCCCAGGACTTTGAAACTGTCGAGATGTTTTTCTCTTTTTATTGTGACACAAACAGTCATTACAGAAAATATCTTACTAACCAAAATTGATACATTATACAGACATTTTGTGTCGAAATTTAAGTAATTTTTTTTATGATGTAGCCAGCTTCAAATAGATTTACTTATTGCTATAAAAAATATTTTAAATTATTAAAGTTATATTAGTAAGTAGACACATATGTATTACTTACAGAACAATATTATAATAAAATCTACTTATTTTTGTGTAGAATGTTTTATGATTTTTAAAGAATACTAGGTACGTATTCATGACGTTTAAAAAAAAATCAAGAGCAGTGATTTTTTTAAACTTTACAGGAGGGACCAAATAGATCAAGTTCAGATAATTATTTATTACTAACCAAAGCCCGTGACTTCGTCCGCTTGGACTTTATGTCTCCGGAAATTGCTCATCAGGATAAACAACTTTTTCTCAGGCGTCATTTTTATATTTCATATAGTTTAGCTGGACCATTATGGTTCTGCATCAGGTGTTCTGTTTTCCAAAATCAATTATACCCTATCCCAGGTAGCAAACTGACGTCAGCGACGTATAAACGACGTCACTTATAGGTCATAATAGGGTCGGTCATTTATTCGTCGAGAGCAGACGTTAAAGTGACGTCAGTTTAGGGTCAGCGTTGAGCAGGACGTCGTATTTACGTCAAATTAAAGGCAAGTATCTGGACGTACCATATACGCCGCCAAGAGGACGTTTTGCTGACGTCTATTTAGGGTCAGTTTTTGGACGTACCATATTCGCCACAAAGTGTACGTCTTACTGACGTATATTTAGGGTCAATATCAGGACGTACCATATACGACGCCACGAGGACGTTTTACTGAAGTAAATTTAGGGTCAGTATATGGACGTAAGTACCTACCATATTCGTTCCAACGTGGACGTTTTATTGTTCAAGACTTTCAAGGTAAAAGTAACATGTACTCAGTGATACAATTAAGTGAAAAAAACAGCGGAACCGAATCGGTGGTAGACGCCAAGGCATTGTGAAGTTGGCCACCTGTTAAGTTTAAGTAAAAGTACGGTTTAAATCATTTTTCCATGTCCTTAAGTCTATGGTCTTAAAAAACATGGGCCCTGTATTATTGTTCTGGCAATTGTCTCCCACTGTCCTTAATTGCATCTTAAATATAGATTTTACTACTTACATTGTGTTTTTTTAGTTTCATCCATAAAAGTTCTTGAGTCTCTTCAAGATACGTAGGTAAGATGCCTGCAAACGTAAATGCTACATGCTAAGCACTAAATTCTATCCTACTATCACGCGTAAGGATTTGCGAGATGGAGTGAAAAGGGATAGAATATAACACGTACCGTAGTCTTTTGATCTAGAGCCCCTGACCAATAACTTAGAACCGTCGTAGAGCTTAAATGCGCAGCTCAGGCTTTAGTGCCAGTTTTGCCAGCACGTTATTTCACTCAATAGCCAGGGCGGTTCTCTTTTTTAACAAACTAACCACCCAAACTACCTAAGGGGAGCATATTGCCATGCTTACGATATCAGCTGTAAGTGTGTTCTTACAATCTATATAATACCCGCTGTCCAAATTCGTGTAGTCTTTGTTAATTAATTTTATTTCCTCTAAATTAGGCAGTTTTAGACTTCGTCCATTCCGTAAAAATTAAGACGTAAAAAGCATTAGGTAATAGTTCTAATCATAACCATAAAACCTTTTATTTTGAGTAATATTGTATGCAAGTGTTAGTTTCTTAGAAAATCCCTAGATGGCGCTGTTCAAAATTAAAACTGGTTATGGTTTCTTTTATGTACATTCTTATTACTTGGTGCATATTTCCAATTAATCGAGTTCAGCAGTAGTGTGTGGTTTAATTTCCATATCGGTGTGCGACGGTAGCGACACCCAAGACACACTGTACATATCATGAGCTCCCGTAGGTCCTACTCCTGATTTGTATGTCTTAGTAACGTTTGTGTATAACGTCAGTGGCTGCCCTAATATGTACGGCCCAGTAACGTCCCTATGAATTCAGTATATGACGTCACTCAAACGTCAGTGGTTGCCCTAATATGTACGGCCCAGTAACGTCCCTATATGACGTCTCTCTAACGTCTGTAAACTGACGTCTCTCTAACGTCTATAAACTGACGTCTTGAGGCTGTGACAAATTGACGTCATCTGTTGGGACCCCCCGACGTCAAGACATGACGTCTCTTACGTCGAGCAGTACCGTAAACGGACGACATAATGACGTATAAATGCTACCTGGGATATGTTGCCCAGGTTTAACAGCTATATAACAAAAAAAAGTTTCATTCTATACGTCCAGTATTTCCGGAGATTACAGACAGTCCTTTTTTTAAAATTTTTACTATTTTTGCATTGCCCCTTTTTTTTTAGAAATATATTCAATGTAAAGACTCATTTTCGTACCGTTTTAGGTAAAAGTACATATTAGTTAGAGTACTTTCTTAAAGTAAAAGGTGCAAACAAGGGCTTATTAGGTCGGGAAGCGCGAAACGGTTTTCGTTTTGATGCGTTTATTATTGATACTGCCCAAACTGAGATTTGGGTCCGTTAGATTTCCCGAAGTTCCGGGACATTTCGTAAATGTCCCGAGACTTTGAAACTGTCGAAACTTCCCAAACCCAAACCTCTCGTATGCCGTTGCGTAGATCTACGCGAGAATGCATCGTTTGACCATTGTGTCCCATACTCCGGCATACAAGGGGTTAATAGGAACTGCTATTTCAGTTTTTGAAGTGAAAACTTCTTTAGCGGCGTTGTGCACTTTTTTTGGAATGAGTAAAAAATGTTAAACTCGCGTGGCCTGATCGAAAATTCGTAAGACGGCGCAGGGCGCTTGCGCGAATGTTCGTGTGTGTTTATGTTACAGCGTGCTACGCGCATCCATGGATGGTGACAGCTGATGGCTCGACCGTCTGTGTAGTGGCCATACTGCTGTGTATTTGAAAATGATTTTGTTGAAAATGAATTTGGTCATGCTTGTGACATTTGTGACAGACTGTGGTTCAGAAAAGATTTGAAATATTTTATACTGATAATTAAAGCAATTCGTGCAAAATTATTCCCTAACCATTCCAAAATATCAAAAATGCACAACGTTAATATTCAAGTTTTCACTTCTGCCGGCACTCCCAGAGTGCAACCCGTCGTTTTTTTCTTTTCAGCAAATATCATCGACGCCAAGGAAGTAGCTGAAGAGGAAGTAAGGAAGCTGTTCGCGAACTCAGACGTCCTGAGCAAAGTAAATCTGGACCAGTTCAAGGGCGTGCTGGAAAAGCTGGCCAATGGACATGGGTTCGACTTCAAAGAATTGGCCAGTAAACTGGGTTCGACGGTAAGAGATAGCCAGAGATCGGAATCATGGGTGCTATTGCTATCAAAAGTTTGGATATAACCATAGATTTAGAAGGTATAAGATGGATATAGAGTATTGCAAAATGTGACAAGAAAGTCCAGAAACGAAATATTTCTGTGTAACTTTTTATGGGTTGTATTTGTACCTACTACACAAACTATGGGTAAAGCAGTACGATACCATTTTCCAGTATAAGATAGCTTATAAATTAACACAGTTTACAATTTGGAAAATCAAATTTTCTTGTAACGATGTTCGAGCCAGCGTGACAATGGGTGACATGTTTTGTATGAAAACTTGTTTCATTGTCAAATTGATGCTATCTCTTTTGCTCTTATGAAGATGACACTTATCATATTATCTGTCGCACTCGGCTAGTGTGGTCTTTTTACGCAGTAAATAAAATTCTACTTCTATGGATATAACTAACCGTCTTATTATAAAACCCAGATTAACTTTGTTATGTAATCGGTTTAAACCATTATCCGGCCAAATCAAATTGTCATTTTCAGATGAGACACTGACATATTACTAGATGTCAGTTGGATTTGGTCGGATAATAGTTTAAGTTTAAACCTAGTAAAAAAGATAGTCTGCGTTTTATAATAAGACGGAAAAAGTTCATAATATCATTTATTTAAATGGAAATATTGTGTATATTACAAACAGTACAATAATCTCCCATGCTGGTCTGGGAGAAATAAAAAAACTTAGAATGTACCAGCTGCTTCTCTTCCCACGCAGATCGTAAAAGCCGATCGAGGGAATGGGCAAAAATGCAAATCATGTTAACAGGCGATGCGGCTAGCAACCCATCACTGTATTGATTGCTTTTCCATCTTCTCGCCCACCATGACGCTAAAAGTGGCTTTTGGGTCTTGCGGCCCTGGGCTCTGCATAGAACCGCAAGACCCAAAATGCTCTGTCTGCCCCATTAGGGATAAAGACGTGATAGTATGTATGTATGTACAATAATCTTCATTCGAAATCTAAGTAATCTATTCACATCCATTACTAAGGTGCTGATTCTGGAGGAATCCTGGGAATTTGTCATATCCATATTATTGATAGCAATAGTACCTACCCATGATTCCGATCTCTAGATATTACAGACCAAAATTTCACACATTTGGGGCGTCCTCTGTTAATGCCGTTGCCGTGTGGTTTCCGGCAGAGTAGAATAGGACCACTCCAAGTGTTCCCGTGGATGTCGTAGAAGGCGACTAAGAAAATACAAGCTGAACAAAGCTTATGAACATCAATGGGACCTCTCCAACCCGTCTGGCCGGCGAGGAGAGTGTAGGCCAAGTTGTCGGGCTGCTCTGGCCAAGTATGGCTCTGGTAGTACAGAGAGGGTCGTGCTCCTGCAGAGGAGACCAAAAAGGCCTGATGATGAAAAGCGTCCGCTAAGGGACGCGGGTGGGGCTAGAAACGAATAGGTAACCAACCGCTTGATACCGGGTGGATTGAATTCAATTCAATTTAAATTAATTATTGCATTTCAAAGTCAAAGTCAAAATAGATGCGGACAGCTTAACTAATACGATTAATTTGTAAATAAAGTTGATTATTTTTAAATTAGGGCCATCCATGTAATTAGAATAGGTTGTTTTTTTTAATATAGATAGAAATAAAGATCCATCCTCACCCGTGCAATGCTAGAAAGAGATAGCAATAAGGGGGTACCCTTGTAGAATAATACCTTCACGAGAACAACTTATGGTTTTTTGCAAATTACTAAGAAAATACGAGAGATATTTACTTGGAAATTGATGTAAATAGTGAGGAATATGATTCTTTATATGTGGAAAATACTAAACTTGTAAGAACGAGATGCCTCCATAAGACAAACCAAGAAAAATCAGAAATCTGGTCTAGAAAAGGACAAAGCTATAAGATAAAACAAGATAGCATGAAATAGTGCCGTGTGCAAATTTCGAGATCGATGATTGGTTGGAATTTTTTATAAATAAAACGTTGGTTTGTATGGCGGCATTCAGTTCGTTCAGTTCGATTCAGTAAAATAAGGAAGAAAAAGGGTGAACAATAAAACCCAGTGAAGCAAGAAAAAGTGTTTAAATACAGTCCTCAACAAAAATATACTGAAACTATTTGAATGATGAATTTAGCCCGTCGTACTGATACATTTTCCCCAAAGGAACATATGTCGAAATATGAAAAATAATTTTAGGCTTTCCATACAAACTTGTTCAGCTGATCGGCCAACTTGTATCGGACTTGATTCACTTTTTAAAGAGTTTCAGTATATTTTGGTAGACCTTTCAATAATTTTTAAAATATTTTTTTAATTTCTAGTTGCTCGGAGGTGCAATTGAAAAAGCTAAGACTTTGTTATCGGGGGGCAGCCTTAGTATCGGAGGGGTTAGAATCGGAGGGGGGGGCGGAGGGGGCATTAGTCTCGGAGGGGGCGGAGGGGGCATTAGTCTCGGAGGGGGCGGAGGGGGCCTTAATTTAGGAGGGGTTAGACTCGGAGGGGGCGGCACTCCGACGCAAGCCTACAAGGCTGAGGTGGAAGAGGGGCAGACGTCGAACACGGGGGAGTCTGGCCACGAGGTAAGACTTTTCCTTTTTAAACTTCATAAAAAGAGGTTTGCAACATCTGAAAATAGCCTCGTTTCAATGAAAAATAATCAACAAAAAGTTGTCATTTCAAAATTTCACGCGTAGTTGGTTGCCAACTGGTTAAATTAGCCATCCAACTGGAGGCCTAGTCCGGACATTAAAACCAGGCATCCAATTGGATGCCTGGATTGGATTAATCAAACTAGAATCACCCAATGTTTAACCACTTGGCGTATTGAAAGTCAGCCCTTTGAATATGACTGACCAAGACTTAGCCAAGTAATTCAAATTTAGTTCCGATTTTTCCACTGCGGCGAGTAGCGCACCAAAACAAATATGGCGTCAACTCAAACAGCTGTTGTGACTGTGAATGTTATTTTTCATTCCTTAATCTCATCAAGTAATTTTTCTGACATTTCTCTATTACTAGTTACTAAGTGGTAGGTAGGTATTAGTAAAAAAACGACGGGTTGCACTCTGGGAGTGCCGGCAGAAGTGAAAACTTGAATATTAAAGTTGTGCATTTTTGATATTTTGGAATGGTTAGGGAAAATTTTGCACGAATTGCTTTAATTATCAGTATAAAATATTTCAAATCTTTTCTGAACCACAGTCTGTCACAAATGTCACAAGCATGACCAAATTCATTTTCAACAAAATCATTTTCAAATACACAGCAGTATGGCCACTACACAGACGGTCGAGCCATCAGCTGTCACCATCCATGGATGCGCGTAGCACGCTGTAACATAAACACACACGAACATTCGCGCAAGCGCCCTGCGCCGTCTTACGAATTTTCGATCAGGCCACGTGTCCTGACGCGAGTTTAACATTTTTTACTCATTCCAAAAAAAGTGTACAACGCCGCTAAAGAAGTTTTCACTTTAAAAAGTAGTCTTCAGTAATATGTTAATTGTAGACCTTAATCACATGTCACAAATTATCAATATCCAATTAATTTAACTAAATGACTACACTTACTACGTTCAGCCATCTGGTAAACGTTGCGTTCAATGACTTGGCTAGATGTCGTTCAGCCTTCCAATTGGATGCCTAGTCTGAATGTCCAGGCTAGGCGTCCAGTTGGATGGCTGATTTAACCAGATGGCTGCGACATATGTACGCTGACTTTTCATTGGTTTTGGAAAAAAAATGTCGTATAGTAAATAAATTCCTCTATCCTTATACGTAATCCAAATTACTGTATGCCATAAGATAAAAAAGTTGCGTAAATAATTTTGGATCGAGACCACGTAGTTACGCCGGCCAAAACAGCTGCGTGATGTCGATGACCTCCGGCCGGTCCGCGGTCGGTGTATGGCGGCGCGCGGCGGTACTACTAATTGATCTCACAATTTTACTTTTGAGTTTTAGTCAACATTTTTTGTTTCTGAATTTTTATTTTGACTACCTAATAAGGTCTTACTAACGAAGCCTTCGGCTCCAAAACCGATAACAAATCACAGTGTATAAGGTGTAACAAAATATACTAAAACTAATTTAAAATAGTTTCAGTATAATTTGTTCGGACCTTATACAATATGAAAAAGATCTTCCTGTAATAGATTGAACCACGGGGTACACTAGATCAATATAGTTAATGAAATAAGATCAGCCATAAAACAAAAAGAAAATCGTCATTCCCATACTTGCCCGGACGGCAGCACACTTTACTATGAAATGCCAATTGTTTTTGAAGTGAAAACTTCTTTAGCGGCGTTGTGCACTTTTTTTGGAATGGGTAAAAAATGTTAAACTCGCGTCAGGACACATGACCTGATCGAAAATTCGTAAGACGGATGGAGAGTAGACAGCTGGCGCGGCGTAGGAGAGGGAGTATCCCCCTCTCTTTCTACGGCGCGGCGAAAGTGTATGCCTGCGCCTGCTGTTTCGTATATCAAAAATGCACAACGTTAATATTCAAGTTTTCACTTCTGCCGGCACTCCCAGAGTGCAACCCGTCGTTTTTTTTTGTTCTTGTATTGTTATTTTAATTCCATTATACTATAGTCACAGAATAAGTTCTAGCCTATAGTGATCTAGTATAGCCCGTGGTTCGATTTATTACGGGTATGTCCCTTCCACGTTGTATAAAGGCGATAGTTTGTATGTGTGTGTTTGTTACTTCTTCAAGCTCAAACTGCTGGACCAATTTTGATAAAATTTTGATTTTGATAAAATTAACACCGCGGGGCGTAGCTAGCGTTTAGGCGGTCTGTGACAACTTCTTGTGACGCCCTCTTCTGGACATGACTATTTCTGTTTTTGACCACTTCTTGTAACGCCCGGTTCTAGTAGTGCCCTCCGTGCCTCCGTGGTGTAGTGGTTAGAGCGTTCGGCTCATACCCGGAGGTTCGATTCCCGGCGGGGGCAACGACTTTGTGTTGTTGTCCTAGTTTGGTTAGGACATTGCAGGCTGATCACCTGATTGTCTGATAAGTAAGATGATCCGTGCTTCGGAGGGCACGTTAAGCCGTCGGTCCCGGTCACTGTTTTTGACATTGGTCGTTACCTAAAACCATGTCAGAGGCGGTTTATAAAAACTCTAACACTAGTGTTAGTCACTAACACAAATAGCACAAATACTAACACAAACGATAAGAAGAAGTAATGCCCGCTTCTGTTTATGATCATTTCGTGTTATGACTACAAGTATAGATGTGAACAAAAAGTGCAATAGGCATAAACCAGTATTTTTTTTTATAGTCGGAACGTCAGGCATCGGAAAAAGAAGCGACCGACGTGGAGTCGGAACCGGCGGAGTCGGAACCGGCGGAGTCGGAACCAACAGAGTCGGAACCGCCCGAGTCAGAACCAGCAGAGACGGAATCATCGAGCGATTGAGTTACCCCCAAATTCTCATAACCAGATCCTCGGTGAAGTTCAAAGTTCAGAACCGTTGATATAGCAACACCATCATCATCCTCCCGTATTCTCGGTAACGCTTCAGAGCCCGGGGTCCGCTACCTAACCTAGGTGATTTGACGAGGTTACTGGTTACTAAAAAACTATCATTTATTGCCAAAAATTGCAGTTTAAACCATAGATAGATATAGAATTTTTATACCTCTTCCTTAATCTATTGTTTCAACGTTTTCGCGCGAAAACGGTCTTCGACGTCACACGTTTCTAACTTGTTCCTCGCTGGCTCTCATAGTTACGTACGATTCCAGTTTAAGAATATTATTTTATTATTTAATTTGAAAACAAGGTCACAGGTATGGCACTTCATACAAACGGAGCAGCATATATACCTAGTACTACTACAAGCGAAACAATCCATCCGTGCACACGTCAAATGTGTGAGTTAAACAATCAGGGTCGCCACCACAGAATTTGTTGCTTTGCTTACCTGTTTTTATCACTCGGAAATCTATAAAATTTTCGTTATTTATTGTTTTCCGTGGATAAACAATGATAATGTGCGCAGTTTCTCACCATTATAATTTAATAATCCTAAGTGACTCGCGTAATGTCAACGTGCGACTACCAATAACCCTGTTTTACTGCCACTGACACCTCACAATAACGGGGGGAGGGTTGCGGGGACACCAGATTGCGGGGGACGGTACGAGTTTCCGTTCTGTATGTAATACTATTATTAATTCTGTGACAAGGTGCACCATTTTCGCGCGAAAATGTAACCTGCCAGCATGAAACCTCTATTGATGGCAATAAATGGTTTTTATTTTTTAATAAACTAGTAATCTATTCTGCTTGAAATTTATGAAATTATCAGTATCTGTTATTTATCAGTTTGAATGTATTGTTTAATATGTACAACAAACGTTTAAATATAATAGTTTATGACTTAACTTTTGCCATAGACCGTGGCGTATTTTCTACACATGTTAAAGTAGTTAGGTAGGTACTTGTTTCTAAAGAAATTTGTTTAGTTAAAATGCTAGAAGGTTTAAATTGTCTGTGTAGTAATTTTAATATTTAAACTATTTTTTGTATAAGTATAATAATGGCATTGCCTAATTTAATAAATTATAAAAATTTAACTTAGATTTTTTTCATGCAACCTTCCTAGTTCTACATAAAAAACCTAAGAAAAAACACACACTTATTATAGGTATATAAAACGCAGACTAACTTTGTTAATAGGTTTGAACCATTACCCGACCAAATTAAGAGTCCCCTTACCACAGACCAAATTACAGTTTTCCAGTTACCTGCCCGATTTCGGCAAAATTTTGTAATAATGAAAATATTGCAATTATCTAGGGTAATAATTGGTTTTCTACAGTAAAAATATGAACTTGAAATAGAATATAGTGTGTTATATCATTTTTGACCTTCAGTATGGGAAACCAATCATTACACTAGATAATTGCAATTTCTTTAAAATTACAAATTTTTACCTAAATCTGACATGTGGTTTCCAAATAAAACGTAAACTACGTTTGCATCATATAGCATGTGTTTTGCTACGCAAAATATCCTAGATCTATGGTTTGCATGGAAAGTATGGGGATTTTTAAATTGACATTTTCAGATGAGACACTGGCATATTACTAGATGTCAAATTCGTTTGGTTGGATATTGCTTTAAACCTAGTAACATAGCGCACAGGCTGACTGGTAAATCACGTTACATATTGAAAGGGAGCACTCAGTTCTCGATTCCCGTTCCAAATATATTTAAAAAAATAATGAAAATAAAAGAAAAATGTAACCAAATTAGTCGCAGTTTCAAAGTTAAAAGTTTGGAAACGCGCGGTTTCCAAACTTTCCAAGACTGCGCACTAATTTGGTTACATTTTTCTTTGTAATTACCTACCTACCTAATAAGTATTTTGTTGATTTTTTTTTGACGTTACGTGTGATCACTATTATGCCGTAAGTATGACATGTGATTTACCCGTCGGCCTGTATATGCTGACAGAAGAAAGTCTGCATTTTATAGTAAGACCGATATTGGCGTAAAAAATCAGCCATTTTTATTAAAACTTTTTATCAAATACATTAATTTACCCTTTTACATCCGCAAGCTAAAATCCAAGCCGTTTGTAGGCAGTAGAGAGAGCCAAAGAAATAAACATACACACTCGAAAACCATAACCTTCCTTCTGACACAGTCGAGTAAGAATTACTGTACCTAACGGGTATTGTTCTTAAGGAGTACTAATGAAAAGCGAAATTGTAATATATGGCTTTTAATATATATCTATAAGCTACAAAACAATATGTAAGTACATAATTAATTTATCGTAATAAATAATTTATTTAACAAATACCGGCAAAACAATACTGCGGCAGGTGAAGTCCAAAAATATTATTAAAAATATTGCCCCAATTATTTATACAAAATCTACCAAAAGAAAAAAAAATAGTACAACATTTTTTTGTATTTTGTCTTAAATTTCAATATTAAAATTAAAAAAAATTGTACTATTTTTTTAAAATTTTTAAAGTAAATTTTGATAGATCTCATATACATATCAAAAACTGCAAAACAGCTTTACATTTTAATATACAATTTAGTGTTGAAAAATTATACCATCTCTATTTTAGACATTACGGTACAATATATTACCTTTTATATATTTCCTTTTGTACATATATGTATTGTTTTTGTGAGGAATTAACAACAAATATATTAATTATAATTAATTTAAGCTTTACACGCTATTTACATTTAAATGTTCTCTAGTGGTGGTATTTCAATATATTGTATTCGCTTCGACTATGTTTAATTAAAATTCTAACATTGTCAAGTTTATTAAAATAATATTTTTTTAATAAAAAATTTGATATACTGTGTAAATATTGGCTAACATATTAATTTTGTCTTCGGTTATAACGTATTAAAAATATCTATATTTTTCTTATTCATATATTGTTCTTTGTATATTTATCAAGAATACTTTTTAATAAATATAGGTGTTAATTTTTAAAAATAATAAGACAAATATATAAACATACCACCACTGGACTAATCGTTTACCATCGTAGCTCACTATATATTAAGATATATATTATTTTCTGTATATTGAGTCATTAAATAATATGTTACTAGCATATCACCGTGGACTGAGATTGGTGACATGTTGACATTGCACTAAGCTTATCTTTCGATGTGCTATCACGTCATTATCTTTGCGGGGTAGACAGGTGTTTGGCCGCAAATATTAATTTTCAGAAAATTTTATATGTATGTTTTTAGACGCAAAAAAAAACAAATAATTTTTTCGCCGCAAAAAGCAAAAGTATAAAGAAAAACTAAACAGTTTTGTTACAGAGTAATATAGTACGTACAAGTTCTGTAATTAAATTTAGAAAAAATTAATGACCATGATTATTTTTTGTTAAAAACTTTTTAATAAAAAAAGTACTAAAATCATAAATGCAATTATCAACAGTATTATTATGACAAATGTTTTTTTTTTATCAGATGACTCTGGTGTTAGCATAAATGTTTAAAAAAAATGTATAAGTATATTTTCTAGTGAGATTTTGAAGAACAAGAGACGAAGTAATACTAATAATAAACGAATGAAAATGACATTCATATTTATTATAAAATGACGTGGCCCGACGTGTAAATGCTGTCTTTCTGTACTAAAAGTACTGGGCCGATTAAGATGCGGTTTTTAACTAACACGAAGCATATCAAATTTAAAATAATTTAAAATCAAAAACATAAGCTCATTGCAATGCGTTATTTAACAACTAAATAACAATAACATTATTTTATATTAATTTGTTCACTCCATAATTTAATTACATATCTACTAAATTAGTTGGTTGCTGATTTGTGTTTATTTATTGAATTTTTTTCAACATTTCACATTTTTTAAACAGTTCTTCATTTTTTAAGGTTCAACCAGAATACGTATCAATAATTTTTCAAAACTAAAAACCGAGCGAAGCCCGAGGGCACAGCTAGTAGTTATATAGTTTCTTGGACCTGAGTTTCCGGTGCTGCCACCTGGTGGTAATTCAGAAAACTCAAAAAAGAAAACTAGTTACTTCGTATATTTCATACGATTGCTAGAATTCTAACAAAAAACATATTGCATAAGCAATATAATAAATAAATAAAAAAACACTAGCTTTTGTAACAAAAACTATGTTATATGCAGTAAGTAGCAACAAAATATACTGATACTATTTTAAGATCAGTCTAGGATAGAACGTGGGCATAGATAAGCATGGATTTTTCAATTTTTAGATAGGAATTTAACTAAAAATGATTTCAGTGTATTTTGTTACATTTTAGGTAACTTTTAGTTGAAAATGGACTCGCCAATCAGAATAACTTAATGTATGTAACAAAATATATTGAAACTATTTCAAAGGAGGATTAAGTTAAGCCTATGATACTGAACAACTTTCTCCAAGGAACATATGTCGAAACATGAAAAATAATTTTTGACCTGCCATACAAATTGATTCGAGTTTTTATCGAAAGCTAAAAAATATATTTCATATTTCGGCATATGTCCCTTAGGAAAAGTTGTTCAGTATCATGGACTAAATTCACCCTTAAAATAGTTTTAAATTTAGTTCGGAATTCACGAAAATCAAACCTCAAAATCAGACTTAGATGATTTTTTAAAGTATATAGGAATAATCCTTTTATTTTAGTAACTTCACCGTTTCTTCTGCGTTTTTATCAAAAGTTGTTCGTATTGACTTGTAGTTACATTTGGTCTAACTAACATATTTTTCTACCAGTTTTAAAATTGCATAATAATAAATGCTCACAATTCCTAGAAAAAATTCAATAAACAAACACAAAATTCAAAATGGCGGAGGCAAGATGGCTTAACATTACATACCCAACCTGCTATCTAGTGTCCCTTTCTAACGCCCAGGTGCAACAGAGACAGGTATAGTCACATCTCATATATACTACATATCTTTCCACTAAAGAAAATATGCATTCAAAAATGGGTCTTATGTCAAGCGCTGTGTGTTTATATTTAAATGGCTACATCTTTTTAGTTAGACATGGATAATCTCGACTCCGAGGTGCGTTTCGGCTCACCTAATCTTAATCCTCATTCGGTACCGACTCATCTTATTGATTCCGACTCCCTTATCGACTCCGGCTCCATGATCTGCTAAGTTTCGCTATTGGATCTTGAATCGAAAGAAAACACACGTTCCTCTTGGTACCGGTTTCAATACAGAATATATTGAAACCGATACCGGGACATCTGTCTGTAGCTGTATTGTTGATTTCACATTAACGAAAACAAAACGTAGTTTGTTAAGCAGCAAACTGAGCAAACAGTGTAACAAATATCTGTCTCGTTCTAATCTAAAGAAAAAGTATTCGCATCTTATTCTATAATTTGCCGTTGGATGGTGGCGCACGATGAATAACCGAAGCCTCCGTCCGATTCCTCCCGAGTCCCTAGTATTTCCGATCCCGACACCCGTGACGTGGTTGAGCCGCAACGAATGACTAGCGGATCGCGCAAAACGCGACCCGAAGAGCGCCGAAGAGCTGGCGGGAGGCGGGACTTAGTATCTACGACGGGGATCCAATAACTCGCGAGAGTCGGTAACATTTGCTCGGAGCTGATTAGGTTATCGGCTCCTGTTGAACATTCGGCTCATTTGAATCTTCTAGTCCGGCGTTACCCATGTCTATTTTAGATTGTTATGGACGTAATAGTCACTATAAGTATATCTTATGAAGTTAGACATAAGATCTACAATTGAATGTATATTATATGAGAGTCATGTAATATATATGAGATGATAACCCAATGGCGAGGTGACTCACAATCCATACACCAGTAGTAATAATAATTTATTAAATAATTCCATGTTTACAACAAATATATTCAAATTTCATTCATTTTTAAAACAAATATGAATTTTAACGAAATTCAAAGTAAGGTGTCGGTTCGCTTTTACTAATTAAAAATACAACTGAAAAAATCTATATTAACTGTTATAAGTATTACGGGAGTTACCGCGATTAATATAATTAGCCAGATATTTCTCAGTTATTCGCCAGCGAACATGACAGGCATACTGTTCGTGGAAATATCTGGCAAAAAACTATATAAGGCTCGGCGCAAACGGGCCACCGACCACTTTCAGGTAAGTCCCTAATACAAATAACAGTAATTGTGAAACTCTCAAATAATTTGAAAACTATATTGTATAGTGTGTGATTCTATATCGTGAGAGGAGGGGGGGGGGGGGGGGGGGGTTCTATGTCGGGGAAGGAGGGCCAATAATTTCGGGTGGGTTCTAGGTCCGTTTGTCTAAGATTTAAGGTACAAGTGTCTCTGTCACACGTAGCGTTTGTGACAGAGACAGGTGACCCGCGACGGATTCTGCTATCTCTTTCGCATTTAGAGTTTGTGACAGAGATAGACTGAACCCGCCGCGTGCGCCGCGTAACTTAGCGAAGGCCCTGAAAGCGGACCGACACCTCACCGATATAAGTAGATCGACGATCTCAAAATACGATTGGTCGTTCAGTAACTCTCGAGGTACACTTGACTAGATCTCTAATTTACTCGAACTGTTCAGGGAAAAACAAAAAATACCACTTTTTTTAAATACTGCCACTGACGTCACTTCACGCCAAGGAGGATGCGTAAAAAATTTTTTGAGAATGCAGACTTATAGAGCTAAGAAATCTATATCATAAGGTGCAAAATTTTTTGTTCCATGATAAAAATTGACGAAGTTATGTTCAAATGACTAGCTCTTGGCCGGCGCGGTTGCTGTGACGTCATGCGAACGCTCGCGCCCGGTTCGCTCAGCGAGCGCTCATCTCTAGTAGAAATGTGCGCTCGCTAGTATTACAATAGTAGACATGTGCGACGTGTGCGTTCGCGTTCGGTTCGATGTGACGTCACGCGGCCGCTCGCACCTTACACTAGCTCGCGTGGCTTCAAGCGGACTGTCTACTCGGTGTGACGTCACGCGACGCGATCTAACATCCCGCCCGGAATATGGCTCTATATAAAATGTGCTTGAAATCGAAACGGATGCACCGTTTATGATTTTAAAATTATATTGATGACAAAGGTTAAGTAGAACACTGTAATGTTGGTTTTGAATTTTGAGTTGATTTGATCTCGAAATCTTCGATCCTCATTGATTATATTATGACAAAGTAATTATGACGAGTTAGCGACTAAGTTTATGTAAATTGATTATTTCTTTAAATTAGATCTTTCTTTAAAAAAGGTTTTATTTTTTGCTTTTTCCCGACAAGTCTTAACAAGGCAACATCGTTTTTAGATTCACGTCTTTTCTTTTTGCGAGACAAACAGGGTCCCATATGCTTTTTATTAATACATTTTTGATTTAACAAACTTATTATGCAATTAATGATTTTCTTCGTCCAAAGTGACATAATTTACTTCGTTTTAAATTAGCAATTTTTAATATAATAATAAATTTTAATATAAATTTCAATAAGTTTGTATAGTTTTAATTTAAGTTAAATTTAATTTTTTTCCAATAAAGCAATCCATGTCATATAATAATATATAATGTCTAACAAAATATACTAAAACTATTTTCAAGGTACATTCAGTTCATGATACTGAACAACTTTCCCCAAGGAACATGTAACGAAATGTGAAAAATATATTTGCTTTCCATAGAAACTTGGATCAACTGATCGTTCAACTTGTATGGGAGGTCAAAAATTATTTTTCATATTTCGATATATGTTCCTTGGGCAAACTTGTTTAGTGTCATGGACTGAATTCACCTAAAAAGTTTCAGTATATTTTTTTTATTATACAATGTCCTTTTTTATTAAGTACAAATATTTTAAGGGGTTATTCAGTGCATAATTTTGAATGACTCCCAATAAACGTACATATACAGATACATTTTCACGTCTATATCCCTGACGGGGCAGACAGAGCGCAGGGCCGTAAGACCCAAAGGCCACGCTTAGTGTAAACCAATAAACGTATATCGAAATAAGTAAAAAAAAAGTTCTCATATAAATCGAAGTAGTAACGTAAAGCTTAATAGTTTCAGTTAGGCTTGCTACACACAAGCGGGTCGGCACTGACTTCGGCACTATTTGTCGAACAACGACCCGAAGCAATGAAGACACTCGTTCGGCTTAATTCGGCTTGTGTCGATCGGCTAGTTCCGTCGAGTTTGATCGACACTAATCCGTTTCTAATACACATAACAAGAAATATTCATTGCCATAGCAGCTTTGTAAGGGTCAGTTTAGACAGAGAGAAAAATTCCCTTAGCAATTTATTTATTTACTAATTTATGTATAAAATGTATGCAGAGAATTCATAAAACAAAGTTGTACAAAGGCACTAATTATTTCAAAAGAGATTCTTCCAGTAGGCCTGTGAGAGGAGATGTTTATGTAAGAGAGGCGTACAGGCGTGTTCATACATAGGATTGAGAAAGAAAATTAAAATTACATAAATTGACTAACTCAATGACAATAATATTACAAAGGCGAACGTTTGAGTGTATTTTTGTTACTTCTTTATGCCCAAACAGCTGGACCAATTTCGTTAAAATTTGGTAAGCAGGAAGCTGACACCCTGGACTAACACATGCTTTTTCCGCGGATAACACCACGGGGTATTACCATAGCCTAAAGTGTAGAAACGTTTGAATATGACGCGGTCTCGAGACCACGCGAGCATACTCGCGTTTTGCAGTTTATGGCAATAGTTTAAGTTTTATTTTGAAATGTTATAAAAAATCCTTTCCGCTACGCTCCTTTCTGTCTGAACTGACCCTAATTCAGCAGTTGTCAAGCCGAATGTTCGGAAGCCGAGCGGTTTGTGATTCTCGAACATTCATCTAAATATTCGACTTTACCATTCGGCTGTGCCGATTCATGCCGTCCCGAATAAGTGTGTAGCAACCCTTACGACTTTATTAAAATCTCGCAAGTTAAATTTGACCCACTTCCCGGTTTCCGATTGAGCTGAAACTTTGCACGCATGTGTATATCGCGTGACAATGCAATATTATGATAACATGGAGCTGATCTGATGATGGAGCCGGATGATGGCTATAGGAACTCTGTAATGGAAAGATGCAACCCCAGCGTATTGGCTCGTTTAATTCGTCTTAAGAGCAGTTTTGGACAAAAACTTTTTTTAAATTAATTATAAATTGCTAATTTAACACGATTAAGACTGAATTAGACCTTAGAATAGTTTCAGTACTTCGTTCTCTATAACTGCTATGTTTATTGCATGGTATATTAAAACAAGGTATTCTCTTCCAGAGATCGCCTAAGACTACGTCACGAAAGTGACGATAAATGTTACCACTGACTGTTCTTTTTAGTAAATTTAGGGACTTGAAACAAAATACTAACTTACTTTAATTTCGAATATTTCGTGTGATATATCTATTCGGTACTTAATTTTAATAAATTTATATACATATTGAATTATTAGTTCATATAATTGGTTTGTTAAGTTAAAAAATGTATTTTGCTCGGGTAATTCGATCACACACAGTGGCAACACTCCCAACTGATGACGTATTATTGGGCCAATCACGTGACCAGATGTCACGGGAAGAGAATACCAGGCGAAGTATATTATTATAACGTAGTTTATCGATGTTGCCTTGTTGTTCAACAATATATCAAATTAAAACATTTATAATACAATATGTTACAAACGGATCGAGACCAAATAATATTCAGAGATTTGCATAAAACAAATATATTAATTATTATTATATTTAAATAAATAACCGCCATTCTGTACAGATTCTGAAAAGAAAAGAGAAGCTGTTTAAATAAATATATAAATATATTGGGACAAATTACACTGATTGAGCTATCCCCAAAGTAAGTTCGAGACTTGTGTTATGGGATACTAACTCAACGATACTATTTGAAAAAGGCCATCTTCCAAGTTGCCCTGACCGGGGATTGAACCCGAAACCTCTTGGTGGCGGAGTAGCATGGTGACCACTACGCCACAGAAGTGGTGTTTAAGATGATAGCATGTAGGTTATAGTGGCCAGTATTGCCCAGAATTGCTAAAATTTCACATTTGAAGGCCTAAAATGAAAAGTCACATCTCACCTAAGCGCAGAGCCTCCGCTGCGGGTTCTGTCCGCGCACGAGCGTATCTCACAATGAATGTCCTACTTTGTAATAATACCCTATTTCATAAAAATGTCCCATTTTAGCAACCATATAGGCTTCTTTTGAAAAATTTTAGTCATGATAGCCGGTTTTTGAAAATTTTCGGTTATTTATGCCCAGAATATAATACAAGTAATGTCTCATTCTTGCAACAATATTATATGATAGCCTCTTTTTAAAAATTTTTAGTCATATTTGCCTGGAATATATAATACATGTTAGGTTCTTTGCAATCATATAGCCTCTTTTTGAAAATATTTTGGCCATTTATGCCTGGAATATATAGTACACTCCCTTTTTTTGTAATCAAATAGCCTCTTTTTGGAGAATATTTTGGCCATTTATGCCTGGAATATGTAATACATGTCCCTTTTTTTATAATAATAATAATATACAATGTCCTTTTTAATTAAGTACAAATATTTTAAGGGGTGGTTCAGTTCATCATTTTGAACAACTTTTCCCAATAAATGTATATCGAAATACGAAAAAAAAATTTCAGCTTCTCATACAAACCGAACTAGTCACGTGATATCAGTACTATGGAAAATGAAAAAATTATTTTCATATTTCGATGTACATTTATAGGGAATAGTTGTTAGGAATGATGGACTGAATCACCCCTTAAAATATTTGTACTTAATTAAAAAGGACATTGTATAGGAACAAATTACACCAATTGAGCTAATTGAGCTTTTTGTAATCAAATAGCTGCTTTTTGCAAATATTTTGGTCATTTATGCTCAAAATATAATACAAGTCCCATTATTGCAATCACATAGCCTCTTTTTGAAAACATTTTGGTCATTTATGCCCAGAATATAATAGAAAAAATGTGCGTTAGCCTATTTTTGTCATTATTGCCCAGAATTGACCAAAGTGTAACAATTTAAGCCTTAAAATGTAAAGTAAGTGTAAAGTGACATCTCGATTGCCCAAAATATAATACAAGTAATGTCCCATTTTTGCAACCATATAGCCTCTTTTTGTAATTATTGCTCAGAATTGCCCAAAATGTCACAATGTAAGCCTTAAAATGTAAAGTAAACGCAAAGTGTCTCACCTAACCGCGGCGGGCGCTAGGAGTGCGAGCCGCGCGCGAGCTCGTAGAACAGCACGTACGCCTCTGAAGACACCACATTGCGCGCCGCGATCGGGGTCACTCTGAGGGGGGAGGTAACGTCATCATCATCATCATTAAACAACACACAATGTTAACCCTTTAACCGCGAGCGTCGCATATATGTGACAAACATTGTCGGGCCCATTCCGCGAAGGTCGCATAACTTCACATAACTTACGTATCCATATCCGTTTTTGGTTGTAGATAGGTATGTTAGATTTACCATGTCTCGCGCTGGGGGCACGACAACTGAACTGATATAAAGTCTCGCGGTGAAAGGGTATCTTTTTTTTGGAGAGTGATTTCTTCCAGCCAACCTTTGTACTTATACAACGATATGGTTACTCTTGACAGCAAAACGTTACTTGAAGTTACAAATAATACCCGGCCAAGTGCGAGTCGAACTCGCGCACCAAGGTACCCTTACTTATAAAAAAACACGTTTGTTGTATGCTAGTCCCTCTTAAATATTTATTTTATTCTGTTTTTAGATTTGTAGTTATAGCAGCAACAGAAAAACATCATCTGTGAAAATTTCAACAGTCTACCTATAACGGTTCAAGAAATACAGTCTGGTGAGTTAAATGACAGAAAATCGACAGAAGACGGGCAGCGGAGTCTTAGTAACAGGGTCCCGTTTTGACCCTTTGACTACGGGACCCAAATCAAAAAATATATTTACCTTCTTCTTCTTCTTATTGTGTGTGTTAGTGACTAACACTAGTGTCAGAGTTTTTAAACCGCCTTAAAGGCCTGACATGGTTTTAGGTAACGACCAATGTTAAAGACAGTAAACGGGACCGACGGCTTAACGTGCCCTCCGAAGCACGGATCGTCTTACTTATCAGACAATCAGGTGATCAGCCTGCAATGTCCTAACCAAACTAGGACAACAACACAAAGTCGTTGCCCCCGCCGGGAATCGAACCCGCGACCTCCGGGTGTGAGCCGAACGCTCTAACCACTACGCCACGGAGGCAGTTATATTTACCTGGAGTCGTTGTACTCGTGCCACTCGCCCGTGTAGGGGTGCTTGCAGTACGCCGTGTAGTGGCCGGAGTACGTCGTGCCTGCGAGACAAACAAACAAACACTTTACAAATTGCCTATACAACATTTTTTGGCGACATTGTAATAAGATTGAGTTTCGTCTTTGTCGACCAAAATTGCCTGATTTACTGATATGGTGTTATAAGTTTGATACTAACGTCTATTGATAGGTCTGTGAATCGTAGCTTTCGAACGGAGAGACCGATTTCGATGCGGTTTTGTTACGTAAAAGTTCCCTTGCGGTGGTGTTTAGCTATGTGTGAATGTTCAGCCTTTTGAAACGTTTTGCTGAGGTTAATGCTTTCGGGTTTTTTAAATTAGCCTAGCAAAAAAGAGATAAGAGAAAAGAGAGGTGGAGCATAATATGTGTGGTGTTACTTTGAAAGATCGAATACGGAATGATGCCATAATGGAGCGGTGTGGAGTAAAAGAGGATGTTGTGGCAAAAATAGAGAAAGGGATGTTAAGATGGTTTGGGCATGTAGAAAGGATGGATGATAAGAGATTGACGAAAAATATTTATATGACGAATGTGAAGGGAACAGTAGGAAAAGGTCGGCCTCGGCGAACTTTCTGCGACCAAATTGCAGACGTTCTAAAAAAACGAGAGGTAAAAAGTACCCGTAACCGAAGGGCATGTATGAAGAGATTGATGAGTTTAGATGAAGCAAAAGAGGTTTGTCAGGATCGAAGCAAGTGGAGGTCCGTAGTCTCTGCCTACCGCTGTGGGAAACAGGCGTGGTATTATGTATGTATGTATGTATGTAAAAAGAGATGGCGCTGTTCCTCAAGGGCATGTATTAGGTCCAATTATATTTATTTTTTGACTATCTTGACGCGTGTTAGTAGTAAACTACACTGCTCACAAAGCATAGATAGGTGACGTCAAAGCTAGCTGTTCCTCAAGGGCGTGTCTTAAGTCCAATGTTTTTTCTTAGTTTTTTTGACTTTTTTTTGTCTGTTGATGTGTGTTAGTGGCCAACTCACCGGAGTGGTTGCTCACGGCGTACAGGTTGTAGGTGACGTTCTGCCGGTTGGCGGCGTAGGGCGCCATGTCGAGCCCGCTGAGAGGGAACTCCACCAACACGTTCAACTTGCCGCGGAAGCGCTCCGTGGGGGAGAAACTGGAATCAAATATAAAGTCAATTTTAAAAACAAAAAAAAAAGAATATCCAAAGTTCTTCATACTGGTACTAATTAGAAGAAATTTCCCGTGTGGTTTCCGGCAGAGTAGAATAGGGCCACTCCAAGTGCTCCCATGGATGTCGTAGAAAGCGACTTAGGAAAAACAAGCTGAATAAAGCTTATAAACATCAATGAGACCTCTCCAACCCGTCTAGCCAGCGAGGAGAGTGTAGGCCAAGTCCTCTGGCTGCTCTGGCCAAGTATTGCAGTACAGAGAGGGTCGTGCTCCTGCAGTGGAGACAAAAAAGACCTGATGACGAAATAGAATATACTCACCGTTTGAGATGCAGCACGAGAACTTGCGGGAACTTTTGTACCGTGAACCATTTGAGGCACTTGCGACGGACGCCGCACTTCGAACACGTCTGTAAAACAAAAAAAATATCTTCAGATGTGTCAATCTATACATATAATAAAACAGTACTAGTTTGGTTAGGATATTGTAGGCTGATCACCTGATTGTCTGATAAGTAAGATGATCCGTGCTTCGGAGGGCACGTTAAGCCGTCGGTCCCGGTCACTGTCTTTGACATTGGTCGTTACCTAAAACCATGTCAGAGGCCTTTAAGGCGGTTTAAAAACTCTGACACTAGTGTTCGTCACTAACACACACGATAAGAAGATAAAACAGTAAAAATATTTTGTCTGTACATTTAGTATTTTTGACTGAAATGGATAGAGGTACACTTTAAAAATGGAACACCTGTTGCAGAACCATAATGGTCCAGCTAAACTATAAGAAATAAAAAAATTACTCCTAAGCAAAAGTTGCTCAGCCTGATGAGCATTTTCCGGGGCCATAAAGTCCACGCGAACGAAGTCGCGGGCTTCGGCTGAACATAAGGCGACATCTACACCACTATACATGAACAATTAAGACACGGAAATAGTTCACAAGAAGAATACGAGATGGCGCTGAAAGCATCCTACATCTCGATATTAGAATTTCTGTTATTCGTTATGTAAGGGACATACCTGTAATAGACAGACCTCAAAAAGAGAGAGAGAGACTGACCGGTTTCTCGTTGCCATCCATCTCCTCCTCTTTGGTGAAGTGCTGTAAGCTTTGCTGCAGCTTCAGAAATAAGAGTGAAAGAGAGAGAGAAAGACAGACAGACCTCAAAAAGAGAGAGAGAGACTGACCGGTTTCTCGTTGCCATCCATCTCCTCCTCTTTGGTGAGGTGCTGCAAGCATTGTTGCAGCTTCAGATTTAAGAAGAGAGAGGCAGACCTCAAGAGAGAGAAAGAGTGACACTGACCGGATTCTCGTCGCCATCCATCTTTTTGGTGAAGTGATGTAAGCGTAGCTGTAGCTTCAGGTAAGGAAGAGAGAGAGAGACAAAGACAGACCGAGAGAGAAAGAAACACTGACCGGTTTCTCGTCGCCGTCCATTTCCTCCTCTTTGGTGAAGTGCTGCAAGCATTGCTGCAGCTTCAGGTTGCCCGTGCGGGACGGGATCGGCAGGCTGGAAAAGACAAACACACATGTAACATGTTCATTATTAGTTAGAAGTTTATCCCACCCCAAAATAAGAACCCGGGGAGGGTTGGTCCTCTTGCAGCAAAAAAATCGAAGCTACAACATAGTTCACAATAAACATACTAGATGGCGCTGACTCAAACCTACATCTCGCTATGAGTTCCTGCTCGTATTAGTTGCACTTTCAGGGTTACTTTTTAAATACCAACAAGTTCAGTACATAACACCCAACTATTTTGTAAAAAAAAATATTAAAAATCGAAAAAAAAAAGTTGTTGACGTTTAGTATATTTCATTGGACCGACATTACCTTCTCCCCCCCTCCCTTCCCTCCACGACCCTCTCAGAGCATTGGGGCCTGCTATGAATGGGTCGTGCTCTTGCAGTGGAGACAAAAAGACATGATGATGATGATGAAGTACTATGCGACTCACCTAAGGTCCCAGAAGGTGTTGAAAGTGACATTGTCGAACTCACAAGGTCCCAGAAGGGGTTGAAAGTGACACTGTCGAACTCACCTAAGGTCCCAGAAGGGGTCAAAAGTGACACTGTCGTGGTTGCAGTGCGTGCAGCGCAGCGTGGACTTGAGATGTCCGACGAAGATGTCACCTACGCGGGACTACCACTCACCTAAGGTCCCAGAAGGGGTCGAAAGTGACACTGTCGAACTCACGAAAGTGACACTGTCAAACTCACCTAAGGTCCCAGAAGGGGCGAAAGTGACACTGTCGAACTCACCTAAAGTCCCAGAAGGGGTCGAACGTGACACTGTCGAACTCACGAAAGTGACACTGTCAAACTCACCTAAGGTCCCAGAAGGGGCGAAAGTGACACTGTCGAACTCACCTAAAGTCCCAGAAGGGGTCGAACGTGACACTGTCGAACTCACGAAAGTGACACTGTCAAACTCACCTAAGGTCCCAGAAGGGGCGAAAGTGACACTGTCGAACTCACCTAAAGTCCCAGAAGGGGTCGAAAGTGACACTGTCGAACTCACGAAAGTGACACTGTCAAACTCACCTAAGGTCCCAGAAGGGGCGAAAGTGACACTGTCGAACTCACCTAAAGTCCCAGAAGGGGTCGAACGTGACACTGTCGAACTCACGAAAGTGACACTGTCAAACTCACCTAAGGTCCCAGAAGGGGCGAAAGTGACACTGTCGAACTCACCTAAAGTCCCAGAAGGGGTCGAACGTGACACTGTCGAACTCACGAAAGTGACACTGTCAAACTTGCCTAAGGTCCCAGAAGGTGTTGAAAGTGACATTGTCGAACTAACAAGGTCCCAGAAGGGGTTGAAAGTGACACTGTCGAACTCACCTAAGGTCCCAGAAGGGGTCAAAAGTGACACTGTCGTGGTTGCAGTGCGTGCAGCGCAGCGTGGACTTGAGTTGTCCGACGAAGATGTCGCCCACGCGGGACTCCTCCATGCGCAGGTAGCGGGACCACGCCTCTGCGGCCTTTGCCGAATCGCTGGAAAAAAGGCAGTAATAATTTACATACATACATACTATCACGTCTTTATCCCTAATGGGGCAGACAGAGCATTTTGGGTCTTGCGGCTCTATGCAAAGCCTAGGGCCGCAAGACTCAAAAGCCACTTTTAGCGTCATGGTGGGCGAGAAGATGGAAAAGCAATCAATACAGTGACGGGTTGCTAGCCACATCGCCTGTTAAAATGATTCGCAATTTTGCCCATTCCCTCGATCGGCTTTTACGATCTGCGTGGGAAGAGAAGCAGCTGGTACATTCTAAGTTTTTTCGTTTCTCCCAGACCAGCATGGGAAATAATAATTTACTATTCATATTTATATAGATGTATGAAATGTAGAGATGTGCCGATTATGAGTTTGGCCGACTAGCCGTCTAGTCGGTTGTGAAGAGGCCGACTAATCGGCCGACTATTCGGCTAAGCCGATCATGGTTTTGGGGACGCTTCGTTTACAGCAGATTTCCTCTAAAATCGCAAACGCCGCGCCGCCTGCGATCGTGTCGGAGCCTATTTTGTTTACTTCGCATTGTTTCTAGATTTTTGCTTTCGTAAAGGCAGAGCGGAGTTTTTGTGTATTTTAAACTAGCCGAAGCCCGCGACTTCTTTCGCGTGGACTTTATGTCTCTGGAAAATGCTCATCAGGCTGAACAACTTTTACTAAGGCGGCATTTTTATATCTCTTATAGTTTAGCTGGACCATTATGGTTCTGCATCAGGCGTTCCATTTTCCAAAATCATTTATACCCTATATGTTACCCAGGCTTAATAGCTATATAACAAAAAACGTTTCATTCGAATCCGTCCAGTATTTCCGGAGATTAGCGTGTACAAACAGACAAACAGACAGACATTTTTTTTTAAATTCTTACTCTATTACTACGTCTCCATCGCCCCCAATATTTTTTTTGGAAATATATTTAATGTACAGACACACTTTTTTTACTGTTTTATTATATATATAGATGTACCCAATCACTCCTACGTGTTATAATGTACATATTATTGAGAAATACGCACACAAGAAAAAGCCGGATAGTCGGCGCTCTTTGCCGAAAACGATAGTAGCCGGATAGTCGGCGCTCTTAGCCGAATATTTGCCGACTACAAAAGTGGCCGGATAGTTAGCGCTCTTAGCCGAATATTCGCCGACTAGTCGCCGACTACAAAAGTGGCCGGATAGTCGGTTTTACCGCCTAGCCGCTGGCTACTCGGCACATCTCTAATGAAATGTAATTTTTAAACGGTCACTTAAATTTCCCGCGGTCCAGAGCTGCCCCCATATGAAATAAAAGCATTTGAAAGGAAACGGAGATATCATTCAGAATTGTGTCTTGATCATGCCCTAGATTAGATAACCCTTCAAACTGTTTTATAAACTACTGTTTACAGTTTAAAGTAACTGCCTCCGTGGTGTAGTGGTTGGAGCGTTTGGCTCATACCCGGAGGTCGCGGGTTCGATTCCCAGCGGGGGCAACGACTTTGTGTTGTTGTCCTAGTTTGGTTAGGACATTGCAGGCTGATCACCTGATTGTCCGATAAGTAAGATGATCCGTGCTTCGGAGGGCACGTTAAGCCGTCGGTCCTGGTCACTGTCTTTGACATTGGTCGTTACCTAAAACCATGTCAGAAGCCTTTAAGGCGGTTTAAAAACTGACACTAGTGTTTCACTAACATACACGATAAGAAGAAGACAGTTTAAAGTGAAGCTTTTTAAAGCACATTTGCGAGAAACTATTACTTTTGGCTTATGTACGCGCGTCCTCTAGTCGAATTCACCCTGACGGATAAAGACGAAACATATCTGTCAGTAGCTGACTCTCTACCTGAGTAACACTTCATGATAATTATGTGTCTCACGTAAGTTTTAATGATAACTATTCTAACTAACCTGAGGTTATCGTCGATCTCCGTGATTATGGGTTTAGGCTTCACCGTGACGCGGTTGACATCTTCATGCAGACCTTCTAGAAGATAGCGGAGGAACTCCTGCAACGTAAACGGCAATGTTATACTACAACTGCGAAGCTTGATACATAGATATACCATAATTAATCGCGGTAAGTCCCGTAATACTAATAACAGTAATTGTGACCGTGAAACTCTAAAATCATATATAGATATACCATAGACAAAACGGTTATACAGACGTGAGTTGAACACTGGGCTATGGTAGAGCTATAAAATTTCTTCCTATTGCCTCATATCCAGCCTTATATCGTATTACGAAAAAATCTTCATAGCGCGTTTTAGAAATCAGCTTAATCGTACAACACCATCTACTGGCAATGTACTGTCTAAACACACCTTAAAGTCTTAAAGGCTGTACACAAAAGAGCAATCAGTACTTACTCGCTCGAAGGACCAGGAGCGTTACGGTAAAGGGCTCAATAAATATTTGAAAGTACTACCAAAATCATTGGTCCCAAAAGAACTTCAGAAACCAGAATCCAAGAGAACCATATAATATTACAAAAAATCTTAATAGCGCGTTTTAGAAATCAGCTCAATTGTACAACGCCATCTACCGGCAACGTACTAAACTAAACACACCTGAGCGTCTTGCTGGCTGTACCCCATAAACCGGGGCGCGAACCTCTGCACTTGCGACTTCAGCGCGGTCGTGTTGACCACAGAGTCACGCTCGCCGCTGCGCCATAGATCCTTAATCACGCATGCGAAGGCTGGAAAGGTCAAACGACACGTTTAGTACACGTACGGGGTAGACAGTGTAAAAGGTCGTAAGAACCAAACGCCAACTAACTTTAATACTGTGTATAATAATCAAATTGTCTGCTTGTACACGCTAATCTCCGGAAATACTGGACGGATTCGAATGAAAATTTTTTTGTTATATAGCTATTAAGCCTGGGCAACATATAGGGTATAAATGATTTTGGAAAATGGAACGCCTGATGCAGAACCATAATGGTCCAGCTAAACTATAAGAGATATAAAAATGCCGCCTTAGTAAAAGTTGTTCAGCCTGATGAGCATTTTCCAGAGACATAAAGTCCACGCGAACGAAGTCGCGGGCTTCGGCTAGTATGCTTATAAAGATGCTGTCATAGAAGCTCAAAAAAATGACCCCATCAAAATAACTTTCAAGTATGTGGTACTTACAAACTACATTCCTTTTCCCGCCAATGTCGTTATTGACCTTTGTGTATCAAGGTGTGTCAGGGTGTGTGTGTTTGTGTGAGGGCGTATTCATGTGTGTTCCGTTCCTTTACCTTTAATGAGAGTAAGAGCCCCTTTAATGCAGACAACATGGTGTTGATCTCCTGCTGGTACTTCTATGTGTGTATAAGTGACATTGTGTGTGTGTGTTTGTATGTGACATTGTGTAAGTGTGTGTGTGTGACGTCACCTTTAATGAGAGCCCCCTTCATGCAAGACAGCGTGATGTTGATCTCCTGCTGGTACTTCTATGTGTGTATAAGTGACATTGTGTGTGTGTGTTTGTATGTGACATTGTGTATGTGTGTGTGTGTGTGTGACGTCACCTTTAATGAGAGCCCCCTTCATGCAAGACAGCGTGGTGTTGATCTCCTGCTGGTACTTCTCGTCGGAGAGGTACTCCAGCAGGGGTCGCGTGTTGGACAGGCACTGGATCACGCTGTTCATGAAGCATGTGTTGCCGATGTTGCGGAGGCCGTTGAGACCTGGAAATGGAGATAAATACGTCTTTATAGCTGTTGGGTGAGCATTTTGGGTTTCGCGGCTAACGATAATGATTCTACAATATGAAAGTTCATAATAAACTGCGCTTGGAAAGAAAAACTCTTAGAGACAGTCCCATGATGTACAATTTGAAGTCTTTCCTTGGCTAGCAAGTAGCAGTTTTTGTAGCGTACCGGGCATAAATCTCCAATTATTGGCCCGGTTGGACGTTACATACATAAATACATGAATGAGTGGCGGACTAGTGTGTTCGTGTTACCCAATCCTACTAATATTATAAAAGCGTAAGTTTGTGTGTGTGAGGGTGTGTGCGTGTATGTCTGTGTGTGGGTTGTGGGGGCATGTATGTGTGGGTGAGTGTGTGTGTAGGTGGGTCTAGTGTGTTTGTGTGTGGGGGTTAGTGTATGCGTGTGTGTGTGTGTGTGCGAGATCAATTTTAATAAACTTTGGTATGCAGCAAGCTGACACCCTGGATTAACACAGGTTACTTTAGGCGCGGGTAGTACTTAATCAATGGGTAACACACCAGCCTGCCACGCTAACTACTAACTACCGCTAACTACTATAGAGTCGGAGTCAACCTGCCGACGTGCTCGCTTTTACGACGTTCGCCCTGGACGACGAGTCTATTTGGAGGTGGCGGAGGGTAGCTCTATAGCCGTGTAAGTCTGAAAACGACGTTATAAAAAACAAAAATAAAGAAACTATAACGAAATGTAAAAAAAATAAGTGACAAATATATTTTTTTTTAGAATGATATAATTAATTTAGCATTTCAAAAATAAAATTAAATGAACCAAGTTGCAAAAAATTAAGCCCCGAAAAATTCCAGTCCCTAAAAAAATTCTTACACTTTTTTTCGCCTAGTCCGTACCGGCCTGAAAGGAACTTCGTTCCAAAAATAAGTGGCTTATATTAAGGGAGGTCAAAGCATTGGGGCGAAAATAGGGAGACATGGAAAATACGACAACCTAGTTCTTAAATTACTTGATGGTGATATTGCAGTGTTTTATTTTAGAATTTTAAAAAATGCTTGTAATATACGAATTGGATTTGAAACGAAAATTTCAAGATATGGGAATCTAAAGCATGAATTAATTTGGGTATTACATACAGAACGGAAGCTACTTAGGTCCCGCAAAATGTGTACCCGTTCCCCGTCCTCGCACCTCTCCTCCGTTCTTGCCATGTTATTGTTGCTTTAATCCTTAACTTTCTTTCTACACGGTGATTTTTCATTGGTTTTGAAGCCGAAGGCATATACTTCATAGGCATCGTTAGTAAGACCTAAATTAGCTAGTCAAAATAAAAATTTAGAAACAAAAAATGTTGTCTAAAACTCGAAAGTAAAATTGTGAGATCAATTAGTAGTACCGCCGCCATACATCGCCCGCCGGCCGGCCAGGGTCATCGACATTACGCAGCTGTTTGGCCGGCGTATAACTACGTGGTCTCGATCGGAAATCATTTACGCAACTTTTTTATCTTATACATACAGAAATTTGGATTAAGTATATGGATAGAGGAATTTATTAACTATACGACATTTTCTTTTCCAAAACCAATGAAAACTCAGCGTGTATATCATGTGGAGGGTATTGAGCGGGCTGCCTCTACAAGGCGGTAAAGGAGGCGAGGTGCAAGGACGGGGGACGGGGGACGCGGGCGCATATTGCGTGGGACCTTGTATATATGCCCCTATGTATGTAATACTTATATAATTTCTGTTTCTAAAGTCTGAATATATGATAACATTGTAGAATATCATCATCATCATTATCATGTATTCTTGTCTCCACTGCAGGAGCACGACCCTCTCTGTACTACCAGAGCCATACTTGGCCAGAGCAGCCAGAGGACTTTGGCCTACACTCTCCTCGCTGGCCAGACGGTTTGGAGAGGTCTCATTGATGTTTATAAGCTTTGCTTAGCTTGCATTTCCTAAGTCTCCTTCAACGTCATCCACAGGACTTGGAGTGGCCCTATTCAACTCTACCGGAAACCACACGACTTCTATTTTAATTGTAGGATATGTCACAAGAAATGAATTGGGCATGTTAAATCAATATTAACAAATTACATATAGAAGAAATGACTTGCGAAGATTTACCGCCATTTTGATAAGTCTGCACTCCTAAAAACTAATTTTAAAATCGCTTATATAGTGACAATGCATTTATCAATTTAAGAAGTGCAGATTTTGCAATTGACAGAGTAAACAAATCTTTTTTCTTTCGCGTTGTATACCTAACTGATTTCAGAAAAGCAAGCTTTTGAAGTTTAGAAAGACTTATCTCTACGGATTCACATTCGCATATTAGCCCTGCTTTCAATACCACTGTATATGTATATTAAATATTATTTTATAGCCATAAACAGAGATGTAGACTGGGTAAAAATTGAGTTATTTTATTTCATTTGTCAACTAGATTATCCAAAAATAATAAAACTATATTTTTTCGTTAACAAAGTAGTAAAATTTCACAAAGATACAGCGCTCCTAAGTGTCTGAGTGGGGGTGATTAATGTCACCTTTGGTTAATCGTAGCTGATCATGACGTCACGTGAAATTTAAATGCGCTGTATCTTCGTCATTATTTGCTAAATATACAAAAAGAAAAAATACATATACCATACTTTTTAATTATCTATCTAATAAGCCACAAAAGGTTTTGTTATCATCCCTAGTTAATCTGACTGTTGTTTTAAACCTTTGGGTCTCTACGAGTTTCTTAGTATGCCGTTTGGTCTGCTGTTACTACTACTAAATATTAGCGAATTATTAAGATTTATTTAACTTACCACTGGTCTGACTCTGCTGTTTCTCGACCCTCGGCTCGGACTCGGATCTCTCCGCGCTGCGTCGTATTCCGCTCGGGCCGCTCTTACCACCCGCCAACTCCTGAAACCGGTTCGAACTAGTTATAGGCGGTTCTAAGCGGTTTTTGTTGGTTAGAGAGGGAAAGGGACGTTATGGACGGTATTACGGATTTGAATATAGAATTTGTGGAAAGTGAAAAAAAAGTACAAATAGGGTGAAAATATACGATAGATTTTTAAGTTTTTTTTTATAGAATCGATTTAAAATATCCCTTGCCCTCACTAAGGTACAGATTGAGACAATGTTAGACAGTAATAAGGACGTTATGATAAAGTTCACAGTAAAAATGATTTGTTTAGTTTAGAGTTTAAAATTTTTGTACAATCAGCTATTGCCACTTACTGCGTGACAATTTTACGATAAGAATAAAAGGAAATTGTAAGCACAAGTTACTTTTCCCATTTGACCTTACATTTAAAAATCATCATTAAATAACCATTATTGCAACAAAAAAAAAGCAAACAAAATAAATGTTCAATTATTTATAATAAAATTAATATTTTGATAGTAAATTCTTTAAAATAATGGAATAATGAAAAAAAAAAATGATTTTCTTTAAAAATGTTGCTATTATTAAATCAAAATGACGTTCAAACCACGAGGAAACATTGTCTCAACCTTCATTTTATGACGTCATTCAGACATAAAGGAAGACTTGCGTTGGCCTTGCTTTAGAAAAAAAATGTTTTAACATAAAAATACACACGTTTTAGATATTAGAAATATTACATACATACTATCACGTCTGTATCCCTAATGGAGCAGACAGAGCACTTTGTGTCTTGCGGCTCTAAAAGAGCCCAGGGCCAGAAGACTCAAAGGCCACTTTTCATTTTTTGAATACAGTCTCGAGGAGCCCACGAGGAGGATTACTAGTGCTTTCGCATGTTAAGCAACCCAGCAACGTGGTCCGCATTTGGATCGTTGACAAATGCCGTGAATATTTCGAGCTCCCCCCGTGCTTCTGAAGGCACGTTAAGCAGGACCCCGCTATCATCATATAGATGATATGATAGATAAAGATAATCCGTGTTTTATAACAAGACGATTCAGGTTTAAATTATGAGGGTTTTCAAAAATATGTGCCACTGTGCTGCCATCTGTTGAAAAATATTTTTAAAAAAGAATAAATAATTTACAATGAAACGTGTGATTCCAGTTAAAATACTTGAGATATAAAACGTAAGTCTTCCTTAGGATACGAAACACATAAAAACACAATGCATGCAAAAATTATATGTGAACAAGTGAAACCATGCAACAGCTACAAAATAAGGTGCACAACACACGAGGAGACTGAAAGTCGATGGAATGGCAACATAATGGCTTTTGTACATTACTCCAAATCGACGCCGCATTCGCTCCGATTCGACGCATAATAATGCGATAAATAGGCCTGTCGATAGTATCGATAGCTGATATAGAGCAATACTATTGATATCCAACAATACTATCGATAGTTTCGATCGATGACGACGAGCAAACTATCGATATCATTGGTAGTAATATATTTAACTAGGTAATAATATAGTTAACTAGGTAAGGCATACATACATAATATATACCTATTTCAAACCTCCCGCGTATTTTTGCCTTAGGTTAAAACTGAAAACTAGTGTGTCGCCTTACAGGCTAACCACGCTGAGCTTTGGCCTTTTTGCACTGCTGCAGCACATACATTTATGATGTAATAGTGCATATAAATTAAAAACATTTTAGGATAAGTTATAGTTTGTAAGTTTATTTGTATATGATGCAGTTTTTGTGAATAAACTATCTATCTATCTAGTATTAATCGATCAATCGATGACGAAGAACAAACTGTCGATACCATCGATAGTATTGCTTTTCAGAATACATGAACTATTGTATATACTTTGTTTCTCTGGTCGACTGGAAGAGATCCCTTCTGGGATAAGTCCACCATTTGTACCGCTGTTTGTAATTATATGATTAATGTTTGTTATTTTAAGTACAAATAAAGTTTTGGAACGGAGTTCCTTATCGCGCGCTTCGAAAGGAGGCTAGACGGTAAAAATTAAGACCAAAAGTTGTAACGACACTTTTTTCTTTTTCTGTCTCTCTCTCTCTCTCTCCTAATTAATCGAAAGGAATTTCGTTCCATCCGGGTGTCCCTTGACACCTCTCAAGTTTTTTAAATAAATATTGTTTTACTATCGATAGCTAATTTATTATGAAAAGCAATACTATCGACAGTTTGTTCGTCGTCAGGAGCGATACTATCTATAGTATCGGTACTATCAATAGACTTTCGATAGTATCGTTTTATTTAAAATATCGATAGTCTAACAATAGGCTATCGATATTGGACTATCGAGCGGCAACACTAGTCAGCGCTCTTCGATTCGTGTGTAAGAGAGTTTTACACATTTTTAGCATTTAAATAATTTATTTATCTTTGGATATTAGTATCACTTCATAGTTGTAAATTTTTCTTTTTCTTTCGATTTATTAGAAATGTTGACGTTAGATCATTTACTTACAGCTAAGTTTACTGCCTAAGATTCCACATTACTGTGAGTCGTGTCGGAGTGTTCTACGTACGTAGAATTGGAGTAGAGTGCTTTTACGTATCATTAAAAAGCCAGTCGCCGATGCAAAGAGCATTTAAATCTTTCAGTCCCCTCAGATTTCCACTTACCTATAGACGTCAACGAGGGACGTCGCCTGAATGGGAATCAGTGGGTCTACCGGCTATCTTGCGTCGATTTCAAGTCGACGTCGTATTCCGATTTCGACGGCGATATCGTCGGATTCATTTCATTGGTACCGCGCAAAGTTAGCGGCGTCGCCTTGGCGACCGTCGATTACAGAACGAATGAAAAAAATACCGTCGGTTTGCGATCCGTTTCACTCAATTTACGTACAATTTCTTTTTGCACTTTGTTTTTTAATTTAGTAATAATGTTGAAAAACAACTATTATTGGTATAGTTTTGATTATAATAAGTAAAATAAACTTGATTGGAAGGTGGTACGATTGCGTATATACATATATAATTGTGTTTATCAAATTATCAACAAATGCGTTTCGTAAAACCGAACGGGGTAATATTTGACAATTACGAATTCTCTTATAACCTCACTTCGTGAATATTATTGTGACGATGACGACTATCTTTCTAATTTGTGATTGTGATGTGAATGTCGTGAATTAAAAAACAGTAAGTAAATGCCTAACATGCTTTTTTGTTATTCAGAGACACACAGACCCCTGGGACTTTATTCCTTTATAATTTGTAGATGCCGGCATCAAGGAAAGTTAGCCTTCAGCAAGAAAATAAAAATCCTGCTGAATTACTTGGAGGAGCACACAGCTTTGGCGAAGGGGCAGGCCATTGACAACTCACGGGCCAAGGAGGCTGTGGGAGGACTTGGCGGCCTCACTTAACGCCCAAGGCACGGGCGTGCACAAAACATATTCAGAGTGGCGGGACGTAAGTGTATACAAATCTTTCTAAGTGTGTTATTTATGCCTTGTGACAAGGGTATTCATTTCCTACATAGATCCATAATAAGTATGTTTTTGAGTATGTCTTTTAACCAGTGTTTTGTTTTTATTAACATAATGTTTTTCTGTGATGCTTGTTGCAAGGAACTAAATCTTCGGTGCACATAGACCCATAATGTGTATGTTTTAAGTGTTGTCTCTTAACCTATCATTTAAGTATGTTTATCAGTCTGTGATGTCCACAGTATACAGGCTTTGCCTAGTTTGGGTCTACTACCACACACACTACTATCACACAGTCATCCGCTGTGTGATTTTTTTAAATATTATTGTATGTTTATTATCTTATCAATACTTAATATATGTTTTGTTTTAGGTACCATGGAAATACTGCAGCCTCGGTGGGCTTGGGAGGGCGCTTGATGAGTGCTGTCTGCAGGCGGAGGAACGCGTAGCTGACGCTATAGAGACTATGGCTTCACGACTGGTCTCAACAATGGATGCTAATATAAATCTATGATCAAATTATCTGTAATACTCTCATTTCTAATTGCAACTACATGTTTACAAAAAGTAATCTAAAAAAGTGTATGAGTAACTGCAGCACTGCATGTTGGCAACCAATACTGTGTAAATGATTTTTTTTTTTGGCGTTTATCCTCAGCAGTGGTTATTGCGAAACGCTAGTATTGGTAGGTAGCTTTTAAAATAAAGGAAAAATAATTTTGATATCAATAAACATTACACTTATTGTACATTCAAATTATTGACGTGTAAAAGTGCCTGCAAAGGCCTTATTAATAAATCAATATTTGAATTACTACTGAATATTTGATTTTGATTCAAGTATAGCATAATTACCTGACTGCGCCAGAAGGAGGATTATGTGTATGTATGTCAATGTCTTTGGCAGGCTTTACAGCCTAAACAGCTTGATGGATTTTAGCTTGAGGTGTGGTTAGATGTCCTAACACTGAGAGTGACACTAGGTATATCAATAATTTAAATGTTACAAAAATAAAAAGAGTCTTTCTGAAATGATTAGTTTTATTTGTTATGAACCTAGCACATATTTGAATCATTTACAAATACATAATAAACAGAAGTTCTTGCATATATAAAAAATAGCCAAATTTTTTTTCATTACATAGTTAAATTCATTTTGGTAAAAGCATGTTTTGCCCATATCTTTCTATACAATAATTGACATATGAGTAGTAAGAATGAGACAAAACAAACTAAAATTAAGTACTTACTTTTGTACAACTGTAATAACCAATTTACAATATAAGCAAGTTGATACATAGTGTATAGTGCAAAGTTCTATGAGCCAAGAGACAGTGTAGTACCCCGAAGGTGCGTCTGCACGTGGACTGCTATAATTGGCATCTGGAGAATTTGGCAGGGTGCTGAGGATGGGAGTCATCATCCATTGACGCTGGGCATAGCCAGAGTCACCTGAAATGTAATTCAATCTTTGTAATTTTTTTTTATACATATCTTTTTTTATTTTGTTTTTCATATATAATTCATCATCATCATATTATGAGCCACAGGAAGTCCACTAATAATAATCATATACAATTAATGAGCACTATTTTTTAACTGCACTACTTGCATGTATTATAAATATGTAGGATATTATGTTTTACAATACCAATCAACTTTTATGGACTAAACTGTATTTGATAGATGGAGTAGAACGTAAAGTAATATGACTGTCAATAATTTCCTTAATAGCCACATGAGTCCCATCAATGCACCCGATGACCCCAGGGAATCTAAATTTGTAATTGAACCTAAACCAGTATGTTAGTTTATTATTTTTAAACAATACATATGAATAAAGTAAACCTAGGTAGAAAATAAATTATATTATTAGTTAAACAGCGATGTTAAACAATTGGCAGATGAGAGAGACAAATGGAAGAGAATTCATACTCCACCGAAAGGAGCACAGCTCTTAAATATAGATAGATAGATTAATATTGTATGTTTATAAGTAGGTACCTACCATTGGTAGCTGTGGCTCTTTGGTTAGCATGCATTTATTATTATTAAGTACCTAAAAGTGTATAATTTGCAATTACATACCTCCTAGCTACCGAGTCTTGTTGTGTTTGAGTATGTGGAACTTTTATATATACTTTCTAAGTATTTCAGGCTTGTTAAGAGCCTCGGTGACCTCTTCTCTTGCAAGCATTATGTTGATTGCTGGCTAAGGTGAAGAACGTCGTTAGTTCCTACACTTCCTTGGTAACTGTCGGTAGCGTAAAAGTTCAATGCCGCTAACACCTGAAACAAGCAAAATATTTTAACACTTCGCATTTGTCCATGGGTTACCTAAGTTTGACAAATGAAGTACAAATAGCGGCACGTAAGTTCCGTACATACCTTAATTTCGGGTTTTATTCCACTGTTTCTTTCATAAGTGGGCAAAAACGGGATTATGTCCTCGCTGACAAATGTAGCTTTGTTCACGCGAAATCTTCCTTGAAATTCACAATCACAATAAGGAAAAGCCTTAGGCTAACGTAATACACCAATATAATTAAAAAAAGCAAGTTAAATCGAAAAATTTTTCATATCGACGGTTGAATGTGGCACCCCAAGAGCCGCCGTATTCAATCTACAGTGTCGACATAGACTTCAAGCCGACGCGTCGATGTCAAAACTTTGCGCGGTAGCTTTTATCTGTCAAAATCACTGAAACCATTCGTTCAATTGGCGTCGACATCGACTTCCAAATCGACGCATCGATATCAGGGAATGCGCGGTACGAAATGAGCGTCGGCTGTCAAATTGAAGTCGATGCCGACGATAATTTGAAATCGACGCAAGATAGGCGGTAGACCCACAGGTATCATTACAAATAAAATCAATCGATAAATAGACATGACAGAAGAATAAATAGAGTTCACAAACTAAAACAATACAAAACACCAAAGAAAACTCGTCTATCTAGTACTTATATTATTGAAAATCGCCTACAACAAACCTGGGAAAGAACTGGACAAAATGCAGAGCAATTATAAAAAAAGCAACTCCCTTATCCTAAAGTTTTCCAAACAAACGTAATCTAGATTTATTTTGAATCGACGCGTCAGACTTCGGATTTTGTAATTTTCAAATGAGACTCCTCTACGTGAACCAACGCATCGTCACTCGTTTAAACGTATACGCGTGTGAATGCGTCCGAATTCACGCGAATACGCGCGCATTTATACAAGTGTGTAGAATTTGAAGTTTCGATGCGCTTCGAACCAACAGAAGAGTTGTCACAAGTCAGTCAGAACTTAAAAAAGTGTGAATGCGCCCGAATTCATGCGAATACGCGCGCATTCATGCCACGTGTGTAGAATTTGAAGCTTCGATGCGCTTCAACTAGTATGAAAAGACCCTAAGGTTTGGGCTACATCTATCAGCACGGAACGGCACTTATCTTTGCTGCTAACCTTTTCAGTCGCTCGGAACCGTCATTAGCTAGCGCTAGAGAGAGCGACAGAACGCTTCAGCCCACTGACCTCCATATATACAAGTACGCTGGACCTATGATTAGCCGGGCCATAGTGAGGCGATTTGATTTTCGCCATTTTGGCGCTGATCGTTGAAGCAAAGTAGAAGTGGGTGGGAACGGAACTAATATTAGAGAGGGACAATGACATCGATAAAAGTCATTTCCGAATTAGTTACGTCAGATTTAGTTCTCTTCCCACGCATTGGGGGCGCTTCAAATAGGCACAATAAAGAGCTGTCATTTCTTAGGGTATCATAGGTCCAGCGTACTTGTATATATGGAGGTCAGTGCTTCAGCCCGTCCGCTGCTCTCGCTTTATCAAATGACGTTTCTGAGTGACAGAAAAGGATAGCAACATGCGAAAGTACTGTTACGTGCTGAGACAGATGTTGCTTCTAGATATACATATGTAGTCCAACTGTAAGTAAATGTTTTATATCACACACAAACTCACAAACACACACGCAGTCATACCATCCGCGCAAGTGTCACCGCTGCCAACTGAACAGCGAAGCGGCTGTGTTCGCGACCGCCGACGACAACGCGACGCGACGCGCGGCTAGCGACGCATCGACGCGTCGTCTGCGCGGGCTCTAATGTTTTACATTTTGATGTTAGATTTTTAAATTAAAATGTCGTGTATCGGCCTTTTGAAGCGACTATGTTACACATTTCGATGTAATATTTTTTAAATTTATATTTTATTTTTCGACGCATTGAAGCGTCTCGTCTGCGGGCTCAGATTTACATTTAGATGTTAGATTTTTTAAAGTAAATTTTATTTATCGACGCATTGACGCATCATCTGAGAGGGCTTACAGTTTTGAAATTTTGTTGTATTAATTTTAAATAAATTTTTATTTATTTTATAACAAATGTTGCATTATTAAACTTTCTGTGTGTTATAATATCAATGTAAAGATTTGGTGCAAAAATGGAAAAGAAAAGGTCCTCAATTATAAAAAAAATAACTGAAACGATGTACTTTATAGATTCCGTTCATGATAATGAACGAACAAGTCCTATAACAAAGCCATTAAAAAAAATTAAAGTTGGAAAATGGCCTTGGATGTGTATCTATATATGTATTTGTTATAAAATATAGTATCGTTGAGTGAGAAACCCATAACACAAGTCTCGAACTTACTTTGGGGCTAGCTCAATCAGAGTAATTAGTCCCTATATATCTTATGCCAACAATTAAAACATTATAATAACATGATAAATGTAAATGCATAACACACTGAACAACTATATTCAAAGATTCATTAAGATACACTTCACGTCGATTCAGAAACGCCTACACGACACTAAATTTGCTTCAGACGACATGTAAACTATCTACGCTCTTGCATAAATTATATGATATAATACATGAGACTGTTTTATATGTTGTTTCTTAATTTTTTTGATATACAATGTGAAAGGGGCAAACCCGTAATAAATCAAACCGGTGTCAGTGTGTTGTCTTATGCCTGTTTTCTATACAAATTGAGATCCTTGCATACAAACCGACCCCGCGCTACGCAGCGGGGTGCGGAGCAGTGTGCGAATAGCCTTATGCTATAAGTTTTACTCAGTTTCCAAATCTTTGTTTTGAAAGTTCTTTACAATCAACAAATATAACAAGTACAAATTAACTAACTACATAATACAGTACTACAACTTTGCTTACGAAAGGTGAAAATATAAAGGCCATTGACCTGGTAAGTATTGACGCCATACGCCCTCCCCACAGGCAGCCGTTGCGGCCGTCTTGGAGGCAGTCGGGGCTCCAACCTGGACTGCGGAGGCCGAGGTTCGAAACAGCGTCGACAGCCACACCTCATGCCTCAGGGCCGCGAGCAGGCTCGTCGTTACGCATAGTATCACGAACGCTTCGTAGTAAGAGATCATTAGCCCACTAGGGCCGGAGATGCGCGGGTCTCGTTACGGTATTGCTCGGCGGTACTTAAGGTGGCGATGTTCTCGTTACGGTATTGCTTTGTTGTAGTTAAGCCGGTGATGGGTGCGTGGTTTAGAATTGGCGGGACGTTTGTTTTTGAATTTTATTAATTTACTACTCACAGATTGTTGACTGATTTGGCTGCAGAGAAATACTGAATACCAAAATATATATTTTTTAAGAATTTTACAGTCTGACAGGTTATGTTCTCCTTTTAAATATATTGACTTGAAAAGGGAAACCTCTATATATGAAGTCTTTTTAGCACTATTATTTTAATAACACCAAGATTGTTAACAGCACAATTGGAGTTTCTATTAACAGTTTACATTGCGACTTCTTTCGATACACTCGTAATTTTTGTGAGCTACTTTAGCATCTTGAAGTTCGATTTCCACATGAAGGTCACAATATAACACTAGCACAAAACACTGATGAAGAAAGCTGGTTGGGTAAAGTCAAGTTGACAGCGAAAACGGCGGGAGATTTTCAAAATGGCGGCTAGGTTATCCCTGCCGGATACATAGTCATTTTTTATGAATATAATAAATATTTTTTTAGCTGCTTCACTCGGTGAATATTTAAGAGTTGAGAAATAGAAATAGTAATACGAAAGGTCCAAGTCAAGAATAGTATACCTCAACTATGCACAAAAAAAATCGCGCTCGCTTAAAACTGTCACGAAATATCGTCCAATCACTGTAACTCCTCTCAAAAGTTATGACTTATGTCTAGAGACTTTTGAAAAAGAGTGATTTCCACGTCACACTCAAAATGCGGCGAGTGCAGAGCCTGTGACGTCACGATGCGAACCTATCGAGCGCGAACTCAGTACTGGCTGGCGCCGGAGTTTGGCCAACTGTATTGCCAAATTTCACAATAGGTTATGAAGATATTTAATTGAGTGTGACCTAAATCGGCAGGCCATGTGCGTTTGTTGATACGCTGATGCCGATAGCTAAGGGTTGACCTTAGACCTTTATAACAACGAAAGGGCGCAAGTTAACTGTTTTGCCGATACTTTTTAAAATCTAATATTTTTTTGATAACTTTTTCGCCGATATTTTTTTTTTTTTTAATCTAATAACATAACCTGCTACAACACGAAAGTACACGAAAGATTTTGATAATTTGTCTATGGCACCACTTGACATGTATGAGCCTATCGAACAAAAAAGATTTTTCCAAATTGGTCGAGGCGACTTCAAATAATCAGAGAACATAAAACATATACATTCGAATTGATAACTTCCACCTTCTTTGAAGTCGGTTAAAAACAACTCACATTTGCAAATTCCCTGGTATTCCAGCTGATGTCAGGTATCGTCCGAAACTCGACATTAGTGTAAAAGTATCGTGGCTTCCTTACACTATGCTGGAGATTGTGTAACATCTCAGTTTACACGAAAAATACAAAAAACATTAAACAAATTTTAAAAAAAAGTTTTTTTTGACCAATCTCAAGTAAGAACTTCAAACGGCTAGTTCTTTTTTCACTTCACTTTTTGAATTGAAGCATTATTTTGTTTAATAAAAAAAATACTTTTATGTTATTTCACTATTTTATGATTATTTTATTTGAGACCAAAATAATTTTTTTTTGTCTAAAAGTGTACAGTAAGCAAAATTTATATGTCCTCTATGTTAATAAACTAAGGTACAAAAGTATCTCCCACATTACACAAACACATATTCAAAAAAAAAAATTACTAATTATTCACATACATTTTTTTAAATTTTGTTTAGCCAACCAACACGTCATAGTCCTAGGAAAATATTCACAAACTATTAGATAACCCAACTTTTATCTCGCGAATCCGATAAGTGTTATCTACCAGTGGCTCTTTTTAGCTTCATAAGGGTCAGTTCAGACAGAGGAGCGCAGAGGATTTTTTTATAAAACTTGAAAATGAACCATTTATGTCTATAGTCTTTTTGGTAAAGTAGACATTATGTACCTGATAGCTTCAATTTATTAGCATATACCGCAAAACGCAAATATGCTGTTTATATTTCGCTATTTTGTCATGTTTAAACGTTTATTTATTACTAGCTGCGTCCCGCGGTGTTATCCGCGGAAAAAGTAACCAGGGTGTCAGCTTCCTGTATACCAAATTTTATCAAAATTGGTCCAGTCAAGAAGTAACAAACATACATACACACACAAATTTTCGCTTTTATAATAATAGTGTGATTGCCGTGTGGTTTCTGGCAGAGTAGAATAGGGCCACTCCAAGTCCTCCCGTGGATGTCGTAGAAGGCGACTTAGGTAATACAAGCTAAACAAAGCTTATAAACATCAATGAGACCTCTCCAAACCGTCTGGCCAGCGAAGAGTGTACGCCAAGTCCTCTGTCTGCTCTGGCCAAGTAGGGCTCGGGTAGTACAGAGGATCGTGCTCCTGCAGTGGAGACAAAAATACCTGATGGTGATGAAACGTTTATACACTTTTATGCTATGATTATACGGTGATACACGTATACATTGGTAATACGGTTATAAACAGTATATGGTTTTAATTTCAGTAAGTTAGTAAATTGCTCGGGCATTCCTCTGTCTGAACTGACCTTAATGATAAAAACAGCTGATTCGTGTCTCAACAATGTTCAAGTTCATGACAGCAGAAACATCTCAGTATCATCATCATCAATATCAGATCTTTTTATCTCAACTGCAGGAGCACGACCCTCTCTGTACTGCCAGAGCCATACTTGGCCAGAGCAGCCGGAAGACTCGGCCTACACTCTCCTCGCTGGCCAGACGGGTTAGAGAGGTCTCATTGATGTTTATAGGCTTTGTTTAGCTTATATTTCCTAAGCCACCTTCTACGACATCCATGAGAAGACTTGGAGTGGTTCTATTCTACTCTGCCGGAAACCACACGGCACAATATATCAGTATATAGTGTGTTTTTAATAAAGTCCATCATTTTGAACAAAATGTATAAATGAAAGCCGGTCGAGAAAATGAAAATGTTAGTAAGCATTAGCATTTTTTCCGTACCCAAAGCACAGAATTAATAATAGTATTACATACAGAACGGAAACTCGCACCGTCCCCCGCAATCTGGTGTCCCCGCAACCCTTCCCCCGTTATTGTGAGGTGTAAGCGGCAGTAAATCAGGGTTATTGGTAGTCGCACGTTGACATTACGCGAGTCACTTAGGATTATTGAATTATAATGGTGAGAAACTGCGTACATTATTATTGTTTATCCACGGAAAACAATAATTAACGAAAATTTTATAGATTTCCGAGTGATGAAAACAGGTAAGCAAAGCAACAAATTCTGTGGTGGCGACCCTGATTGTTTAACCCACACATTTGACGTGTGCACGGACGGATTGTTTCGTTTGTAGTAGTACTAGGTATACATGCTGCTGCGTTTGTATGAAGTGCCATACCTGTGCCCAAAGAGTAAAAACGGGACCCTATCACTAAAACTCCGCTGTCCATCTGTCGGTCACCAAGCTGTATCTCATGAACCGTGATAGCTAGACAGTTGAAATTCACAGATGTATTTCTGTTGCCGCTATAACAACAAGTATTAAAAACAGAATAAAATAAATATATAAGGGCTCCTATACAACTAACTTGTTTATTATAGGTAATGTTACGGGACAATTCGAATTTCACCAATTTCAACATTTTCACAAAAAAATCTCACCCACTATCACGCTATAAGTGGTATTTGGGTCTCGCGGCCCTGGGCTCTGTATGCTTAGAGCCGCAAGACCCAAAATGCTCTGTCTGCCCTATTAGGGGTTTTAGTGGCTCTGTGCACTGTAGGTAGACTCGCGAGTCCCCAACCCTTTCAAGTTTATCAACATCATCATCATTTCAGCCGTATAACGTCCAATGCTGGATATAGGCGTCTCCCAAAGATTTCCAAAATGACCGATCTAGAGCGGCTTGCATCATATAATTCAAGTTTATCGGAAGAGTTATTCAGTCAAAAAAAATTACACACAAAAATCAAACTATATTGCATGCTTAGGTAGACAGAACCTAGGATAGTTAAACCTCATGGTCGCTTCTAGAGCGATGGTGGGCTTAAAGGTAAAGTATCATCATAATCATTTCAGCCGCATAATGTCCACTGCTGGACATAGGCCTCTCCCAAAGATTTCCAAAATGACCGAACAAGAGCGGGAAAGGTAGAATACACACATATTATCACGTCTTTATCCCTAACGGGGCAGCCAGAGCATGGCGTCTTGTGGGTCAAAGCAGACAGAGCCCAGGGCGGCATTTCTCCAACTTTTAGCTTGATGTGGGCAGAATCAAAATAGTAATCGGTTGCTAACCGCATCACCTATTATCTATGATTCAAATTTTCGGTCTCTCTTCCTACGAAGAGAAGCAGCTGGTACATCAGTTATTTTCTCCCAGACCAGCATAAAAGGTAAAGGGTAGGGTAGATATGGGAATCGAAGTAGAGACGGCAAATTTTCAGTTTGAACTACATAAAACAAAGCTTTTAAACCGTGAACCTGCACACAACCAGCTCTCTCCAACAATACTGAACTTGGACACAAACAGCTTCGTTTTTACAAAATAAAAGCGCTTTTCAAAACACAACTAAAACGATTTCGAAAATTTCTGACAGTTGACTTGGCACGGGCAATTTCGAATGCGCGCCAATGTCACTTTGTATAAGTGGCCAGTGCGTTGCGAGCCATAGACGAAAAAGTTTATGAAAAAGTAGAATTCATTGACCGAGCGAGCGAAACGTCTCAGTATCGAGCAAAAATACTTTTGTCCGGTCCGGTTGTCAGTCTGTCTGTTCTCGCCGACAGGTCGCATTTCTTAACCGATTCTTGTCAAATTTTCTGAGTTTTTCTTCTTCTCAGTTCTTAAAAATTTCTTCAAGTCATCGCGATTTTTTTTCTATGTTCACCGATTATTCGAAGACGCCTGGACCGATTTGGAAAATTCTAAAGTATACTTGAGTAGTCCCATAAAATTTCTAATTTTATCAAAATCGTTTGTGTAGTTTGGGAGTGAAGTCGGTTTTTAGTTTTGAAAAATTATCGTTTAGTTAGTCGGTTAGTCTTTCTTGGTCTACTAGGACAAACTCGGATTTATAAAATCTGTCAAAGATAAAACGTTAAAAACCTAAGTCTACCTAACCTAACACGTGTTTAAGTCGTGTTTTCAACCAACTCAGTTACAGTTTGTAAAATAAATCCACATCAAAGTTATTTCCACGCTATCCATGAATCATAACTGCCAATTTTAGCGTCCATTTTCTAAAACCAAAGACAATCCCGCCAAAACCAAACTTACGCACACGCGGAGAAAACCAAAATGGCCGACGCTTTCGTGAAAAATTCGCACGTGGCGTCGAAAAACCGACTCGAGATACGTTTCCCGTGTTATTTTAAATCTAGGCGTCACATTTAACTTTTATTTTTAGCTCGCTGACGAAAGAGGGCCGAGCGCATTGTCTCTGTCCGCGAATCTATGGAATGTGAATGACATTTTGTCTTTTTTAGGGTTCCGTAGCCAAATGGCAAAAACGGAACCCTTATAGATTCGTCATGTCTGTCTGTCTGTCTGTCCGTCCGTATGTCACAGCCACTTTTTTCCGAAACTATAAGACCTATACTGTTGAAACTTGGTAAGTAGATGTATTATGTGAACCGCATTAAGGTTTTGACACAAAAATAGAAAAAAGACAGTAAATTTTGGGGGTTCCCCATACTTAGAACTGAAACTCAAAAAAATATTTTTCATCATACCCATACGTGTGGGGTATTTATGGATAGGTCTTCAAAAATTATATTGAGGTTTCTAATATCATTTTTTTCTAAACCGAATACTTTGCGCGAGAGACACTTCCAAAGTGGAAAAAAGTGTGTCCCCCCCCCCCCCCCGTAACTTCTAAAATAAGAGAATGATAAAACTAAAAAAAATATATTATGTTCATTACCATGAAAACTACCAGCGAAAATTGGTTTGAACGAGATCTAGTAAGAAGTTTTTTTTTAATATGTCATAAACTGCAATTTACCTTTCATTCAATCAACTCAAATAGAAAAATTAAAAATACTACTACGGAACCCTTCATGGGCGAGTCTGACTCGCACTTGGCCGCTTATTAAGTATTTGTGACGTCATTTGACGCATTTCTTCCATACTAGTCTGGTTGAAAAGAAAATACTTAGTATGTACCAGCTGCTTCTCTTTACGCGCAGATCGTAAAAGCCTATCGAGGTAATGGGCGAAAAAGTCAATGCGGCTAGCAACTCTTGGCTATTTTGATTCCTTATTCAACCCTGGGCCTGCCTGCTTAGAGCCGCAAGACACGAAAACGCTCTGTCTGCCCCATCAGAGATAAAGACTCGATAGTGTTTAAGTGTATTGTATAGTAGTGTTTATTTTTTAATGTGTGTATTGTATAATGAATTTCAGAAAGGAGGATATTATCAATTCGTCGCTATCTTTTATGTACAGTAGCCTGCAAAAGTCCTTTTGCAGGTACTGGCTACTGTACATTCATGTATGTTAATTCGAATACGCCTGGACCGATTTTCAAAATTCTCGCAAGTATAGTCTTGCGAGGTGGTCCCATAAAATTTTTTGATTCAGTTGTACGTCATCTGGAGGTCCTGGGTTCCGTACCGGCGCGAGCAAATATACTGCACATTTGTGTGTGTGATGATGATTATGATGATGATGGGTCATTGATATAAAAATATGTCTGAGCGCCCAAAACGTGATGCGTCGGATGTGACCGCTGGGCCATCGAGCTCCAAAAATGGATGTGAGCCAGTGACAGAACATGTTCGTCCTAATTACTTTCTCGAACATTCTGAGACAAAACACTCACCAGAAACATCAAGGGGATCTGACACATCGACCTGAGATGAGGAATGAATAGAGCAACCACACGTCGAGAATCTGCTAGATTCCAACAGGACAAATCAGATAGATTTTTTCTTGAAGTTAAAACAAACGGGATTTGTATGAAATACCAAGTCTTGAAGTCAAAATTGACTCTAACAAAAAAAAACGACGGGTTGCACTCTGGGAGTGCCGGCAGAAGTGAAAACTTGAATATTAACGTTGTGCATTTTGGTATTTTGGAATGGTTAGGGAATAATTTTGCACGAATTGCTTTAATCATCAGTATAAAAGTACTCTCATTTATGTGGTAGAATACAATATTTATTTATTGGGCTATCGTACACAAACATGACATTTTATTAGCACGCTGTAACATAAACACACACGAACATTCGCGCAAGCGCCCTGCGCCGTCTTACGAATTTTCGATCAGGGTCACGTGTCCTGACGCGAGTTTTAGATTTTTTACCCATTCCAAAAAAAGTGCACAACGCCGCTAAAGAAGTTTTCACTTCAATATTTCATTAAACCAAATACGCATGCGTCCCCGCACCTCTCCAACGTTCTCGCCTTGTCGCGTGTGTGTGGTAAACACACACGCGTGTGCACGGATGTATAGTTTCGTTTGTAGTAGTTGCCATAAATATGTTATAGTGGCAGGTTCTATTTCGTATTCTATTTAAAGTAAATCTGACATACTGCACCGCCTATTTCTTAAATATTCTCTCTCTACCTAAAGGTTGACTGGAAGAGATTGTTATAAGTCCGCCTTTTTTTTTGTATTTTGTATTCTGTCTTATTCATTTTTTCTGTTTTTTGTATTTCCTTTTGTTCATGGTGCAATAAAGAGTATTTGTATTATATTGTACTTCGCTACTATATGATATGTCGTGTGGTTTTCGGCAGAGTAAAATAAGGCCACTTCAAGTCCTCCCGTGGATGTCGTAGAAGGCGACTTAGATAATACAAGCTAAACAAAGCTGATGAGACCTCTCCAACCCGTCTGGCCATACGCCAAGTACTCTGGCTGCTCTGACCAAGTATGGCTCTGGTAGTACAGAGAGGGTTGTGCTCCTACAGTGGAGACCAAAAGACCTGCTGATGATGACTATAATAATATGATACTCCGCTTAAGGGAGAGTGAGATGAACAAACTGTCTGTCCCGTCTCTGCATATCAAGTGGTCACAGCAGCAATGGCGGACACAGGTACACGCAAATACATGACCCAAATATAATGCCAACGAACTGCCGCCGATAGGATTTTGAACTTTATACGTCGAAATAGATATGTGCGAACTATTTTTATACAACTTTTCATTGAAGAGTCAACGATTGCACGCGGTGTGAAGAAAATTCTATGATCCTAGGTTCTTTTTCTTTTTTTTTGCCATTACGGCAAAGTTATGAGGAAGGGTGATGATTTTAGCTGTCTATATGTATGTAATGTATGTGGGTATGTGTGGGTAATAAAATAAAATAAAAAAATTACCAAGTCCACATCCCAATCGTTTTTTTTTTGTTTTTATATATTATTTTTTAAATATTTTTTTTAAACACGGTTTTGCTCAAGTAGTGTAGTCGGAAAAGTTATATAAAATATTTAGTAATATCATCTTAAGTTAGTTTTTTTTAATCTTTTCGATTTATCCAAATCATTCTTCTCGTTCACACTCCCAAGCATTCCAAGTATGTGAATGTGTAAGTACACATCCAAAACAACAAATAAAAATTGATCAACTGACCCACCCCAACGATATGTCCTAAAAAATACGGCGCAATTTTTTTATGTACAAAACATCAGTACCAATTGTATCTGTCACAAAAAAACGGATCTTTCTATCACCGAAATTACAACGTAGGACCTGCTTGTATCAAACAAATAATGACAGAGTTTATGAATAAAACGGCCATTTAACACGAACCTTTTTTGTCGAGTTTACGGAATATAAAAAAAGTCAAAAAACAAAAGTGATCTAGTATAGCCCGAGGTTCGGTTTATAACGCAAATGTCCCTTACACGTTGTTTACACTAACATCGACAAAATCTAGCATTATATTCACAAAGATATTCTTTCATGAATATCTTACATAACCTGCTTCAAAACAAACAAAAAGCAAACGTAACATAGCAACAAAGTTTAATCAATAGCCAAAAACAAACACAAGTATACCTAGAAACTTTAAAACCAAACCACAATGTGCTAAAGAGCCAATGCTATGAAGTGCCATGACTAAAAAGACCCTAAAACCATTACTTACCGCTCTGATGTCGTCGTAGTCTTTCGAATCCAGGATTCGTCTTCTAGACGACGGCGTGTCAGGACTCGAGTCTTCTGTGGCTTCGCTGAAAGTGCTTTCTGTACTTGTCTCCATTGATTTAACGCCATCTTCTATTTTCTCTTCTTCAGATTTCTCTGTGCGTTTCTTCAAGAAATTTTCGTGTTCAAACGTTTTATTTTCAAATCCTGTGCCGCTTGGCGATTCTATATCATTATCTAGAACAGAGTTATCTTCAGCTGAATCAATGTATTTTAGTTTGACTTTAGATTTTCTTTCGTCGCTTTTGGTTTCTTCATTAATATTATTCACTTCTTTCTTCGGCGCTGAAGTCCCCGTTGCTATTGGTTGCGATATCTGAATATAAGAAGCGAAGTTAGATGTATGTTTTGGTGTCTTAACCTGTTTCTCTATATCAGTTTTCAGATCTTTTTTCGGCGTGAGCTCTCGTTTATCTACGTCCCCGTTTTCTACTTGTATGACTGTGGATTTTTCTAGAATCTTTCCGATGGGGTTGTTAGGGTCCAGCTGGCTCTTTATGCTGGCTAGGCGATCTGATGGTAGCTTAGTTGTTAGTGATGTTGACATGGAGTTATTTTTCTCGACTACAGGCTTAGCTAGTGAAACGGGTTCGGAGATGGTCTTGCTTATAGACAGATCAGAGTTAGAATTGGATCTGGAACTTGAAGAGCCGACTTCCCATCTGTGGTTGACGCCATTTTTGTCGACGTAAGGCAAATGCACTGGCACAGGTTTTTCGTCTTTTGCTAGAATCTTTGTGTAACTAGATGTGCCATTCTCGCAATCTTTGAGTTGGTTCAGGTATTGTTCTACGGACGGTTTGGTATATCTAGAATCATTTGCCGGTAGCTTGGTTACCGTCATTTTACTATCGAATCTCTTTCTGATCTCTGAAACTGACGGCACCTCATTGCCATTACTATCTTTAGATCCATTTATCATAGAGCTCCTTTTGCTATAACTAGGCGTCGGCGAGCTTTCCTTATACGGTCTTCTGCCTTCGGGTTTCTGGTGTTGTTGAAAAGTAACGCTTATTCTCAATGGCATATGGATCAAAATGATACAATTGCGGCTTGTGGTTGTGTGTGTTAGTTTACAGTTACATGCAACATCTACACCGGTGTGGGTGTATATGCTTATGTAAATGTATGTTACTAATGCAATCGCTTAGCAGGCAAGACCAAGGTTTTAAAATTTTGAAAATACAAACCAAACTTGTCTATGTTTTTTACTCTTTTTTTGAGTGACAGAACTGAATTAAATAAAAGACGTATTTTGTTCAAGATCACATTGGGCTGATCGTCTTCCCGCCCTTGCAATAGAACCTCTTGCTTAGCAATAGGTTATTCGTGCTATCTCGGAAAAGTGAGACGACATATAGCTATAGGTCATTGACCTTTATTGACACGCAAAGTGAAACCTAGCATAGTCAAGTTCAGTTTGCTGATTTGAAGAGTTTCACATCATTCACACCAATTTTATGATCACAAAGAGTCTGCCTGTTAAGCGACCATGATACTAACAGACTAACTAAGCTGATTTGGCTCTTCTTAGTGCGATGTTAATGTACACACACACTCACACGCACACAATGGATGCGTGTCTGCGAAATATTTTGAAAAATTCAGTTTCGTGTGATTTTTTATAATCGAATAGTGAAAAAGATGGGATCTTTTGTAGAAGATTTTATTTGATGAGAGCCCAAATCATAGGACTGGAAGGAGGGCGCAAAATTTTAACTTGACCTATAAAACAAATTTCAAGTGGATATTTGAATTAAAAATGTGATGAAAAATTTCAAAGAGGTATTTTTAATTTAGGTAGGTATTACTACGAGCATTGTAATACTATTTAAGAGCATTATAATCAATCATGAAGATATTTGATCCATGTAATAATAAAAAATAGTTATCAAAACTATTGACCCTAAATTCTATATTATATTACTTTTAACAAAATGGGCAGTAAGTTTAAATCATTAAATCGTGTTTTATACAAGATTACTTGATACCTCTATTTCGGTCGCATTATCTCGCTAACCAGGTCAATGGGCCGTGACCATTAAGCATTGTTGAGCTTGGATCACGGAGTCGTTACTGGCGGCTTCATAAGTTATTGTTGTATAAAAATCTATTCTTCCATGCTGATTTGGGAGAAAAGAAAAACTCTGAATGTACCAGCTGATCCTCTTCTCGCGCAGATCGTAAAAGCCAATCGAGGGAATGGTCGCAAATGTAAATATTTTCAATAGCTGATGCGGCTAGCAACCTATCACTATTTTAATTCCTTTTTTCACCTTTTCGCCCACCATCACTATAAAAGTTGCCTTGATCTCACGGAAAGTAAGATCCAAAATGCTCTGTCTGTCCCGTCAGGGATAAAGACAGGATTGTATATTTATGCGACCTCATAACATTTACATTTATATCAAGTCGCGAGGAGAGAAGCAAATAAAATATATTCCTTTATACAAAAATGATTAATAGACATTTCTTATTGAGCTGCTTTTTATCTTTCTCAGAGAAAAGAAGAAATACGTGTACAATATTTTTTGTTAATTAACCGATGGGATAAAAATATTTTTCCAGTCGTCATCATGCCTTTTGATCACATTCGAATTTGATTAAATTCCTAATAAAAACCAAAAAAATCTTCACATTTGTTTGGACAAGTAATCAATCTTTGGCATGAAGTCTATACTATATTATAAAGAGAAAAGATATAATGGTTCGTTTGTAAAGCAAACGTTAAAAACTTCTGATCCGACGTTAAAAATTACAGTACCTGGGCGACCGAGCTTTGCTCGGTTACATCTCAAACATTTACTATTTTTTTTTAAACTTGTCTAAAAACAATGCAAAATAAAAAAAAATATATAAACTTAAACATAAATAAAACAAAAGTAAGTCACCGAGTGGGATTCGAACCCGTAACACTCTTTCTAGCGGTCGCTATTCTTAACCACTGAGCTAAATCAAGGCGGTCGCGGCGCGACGAAATTAGAGACCATATTCTGCGTGGAAAGAAAAACGCATGAAAACTCGAAAACACGCGTTTTCCCAAACATAAAACTAATCTAGATCGATTGTTTACCCCCGAAAACCCCCATATACAAATTTTCAGCGAAATCGTTAGAGCCGTTTTCGAGATCACAGAAATTTATAAATAAATATATATATATACATACAAGAATTGCTCGTTTAAAGGTATAAGATTTTTAACGGAAATTTAATAAAAAAAATGCTCTTAGAATTAAGTTTGCCATTTGTTAAAAGTCTATTTGTATCTAAATTAATACAAAAGAAAACAATCATTAGTATATTTGTACTTTGGAACAATAAAGTTTAATAAAATCAGTGTGTTGTGTCGCGAGCCGGTGCGGTGTACGGGCCTGTAGTCACATTCGCCCTGATGAAGACCTCCGGATGAGGTCGAAACATGTTGGCAGTGGCTGACTCTATACGTCAGTAACCCGTTAACTAATTCTAATAATGTCCCTGTCTCGCGTTAGTTTTAATGAAAAATAATAAAATTTTAAAACACGGGCAATACGGCGAAAAACAGCAAGTAGTTACTAAAATTATAATCAACTAATTATTTTATGTAATAACTGATAGAACATTTATCTCAATTTAATAACTGCCTAACTTGTTATCTACCTATCGTTATGTCGAGAGATGACCGTCCAAATATATCCCATTTTACAAGCTTTTATTTAGTTTCAACGGTCCCGTTGTCTGTCTGTCTGTAATCAAATCTTGCAAGTTACATTCGACCCACTTTCCGGTTTCCGATTGAGCTGAAATTTTTCACGCATACGTATATCGCGTGACAATACTATATTATGATGACATGGAGCTGGAAGGTGGCTGTAACTCTGTAATGAAACGATTTAAGCTCCTTTGATTTGTCTTTAAACTTTCTTTAGACAAAAGGCCATTTGATTTTTTTTAAATAAATTATTTAGTATTTATTGCACAATAATCTAAAGATTATAACACAAAAGTTAAAACTTAATGCTAAGCCAGTTTAATTTAGAAAGTTTGGAGAAAAGGTAACACAAGGGATGCAAGAGTAATTCTAAAATATTGAAGTACTTACATGCATCTATCTATTTATTCGACTTAGTTAATGTAATTTTTGATCATTACGCACGCTCAAAAAATATGTTTATAATCAACATTACTATTAATATGCTTGGGCTTGCATTTAATAAAAAGATTTACTCAAAAGTTGTGAAATGAAAAACTTTAAAATTAATGACGTAAACCGCATTAATAGTGCTTTCGCAGGTTAAGCAACCTCGGGCGTGGTCCGTATTCTGGGTGGCCGACATGTAGCATAAAAGTATCTCGAGCCACTTCATGCTTCGAAAAGCACGTTAACTTAGCCCATCATCATTTTACGGCAGTCATCAAGCTTTCAAAATCTAACACCAGTGCTGGCCGCTTACACACACGAAAAACAAATCGACAAAATATATTTCATAGTTTCTTACTAAAATATGTATTCAGAAACGATCACCTGATCGATACTACTATAAAGTTTAGTACGTTTAAAATAAAGTTGGGTATTAATTGGTATTAAATGGTTTTATATCGATTTTTATAGTTTACAATGCTCGCAGTACGTCATGAATATTTGTGGCGAAATTTTTCATCACATATTTATTTTACGTAGAAAAAACATTTTCAAAGTAAAATATCGTTCATAGTATTTCATACTTAAAATCATTTTTTACAGTCACCTCCTAGACTTAAGGTCCATTTACATGGTACAAGTTGCTTTCCTGTTGCATAAAATTAAATTGAAGCAGAAGATGACTTGCATGGTCTAAATGAAACGTCAGTCATACAAATCATTTGTTGCTTCAATGAAAAGTATGTAACAGGCAAGTAGCTTAGCACGGTGTAAATGAGCTTTAATTCTAGTTTATATCTGAGAACCAATCAGCTTATATTTCGCAGACACACATTAAAAATAATACACTTCTAAAGATGATGGATCGTCACGGTGAATGTAAAGTTGAAGGCAAAAAAATCTAACTTTTACCATATTTCTTTTTTATTTTACTATAGTAAGTGTCAATTAGCATGTCAATATCGTACATTGACCTGTCTGGCATCTCTGTGTCACGCATACATTTTTTGTGTCTCCCGCTTACGTATGTTTTATGACAGAAAGACATGACATTATACAATGCATCTGGTGTACAAAAGTCACAAGACATTTTTCTTCAACAGATTTGCGACCTTAGGACAATCACAGTAATATGCATCTTTGTTTGGAACAAAGTAAGACTTAATATAGTTAGCCTAAGATTGCATTTATGCCAAACAAATTGATGACGTTAATTTTTCTCTGCAACTTTTTAGGGTTGGGCTGTCTCACGGAACAGCACTTTTCAATGCTGCTCTCATTTTTGTCCCTCAGAACCAGAGCACTTCAGCACTGGCGGTGCTAAAGCGTTCCAGCGCTCTTTCTCGCTCTAGCAAATGACGGGTCTGAGTGACAGGAAAGGATAGAAGCATAGAAAAGTACTGTTTCGTTCTGACAGATGTAGCCCAACCTTTAAGACGACAATAAAGGTCAACGTACGGCATGGCTTTGCTGAATGACTCTTAGTATATTAACGTATAGGTATTTATTCAAATTTCGTTGTAGTAGTGTGAGTGAGTGTAATATACAATTAGTGCCTGTCAATGTGTGATAATAAAAGCACAGTTTCTCCAACTTCACTTTACATTTCACCGCGACAAGACCGCCATGATAGAAGTAAAAATTTTCGAGAAAATCGTCAAGAACTCACCTCTGCAATGGTCGCCGCGGAGTTTCTCGCTTTCCTGAACCTCGACGGATCGGCCGCCGGCGGTCTTCCGATATCGTTCGAAATGGACTTCGACCTCGATATCTCCCCATAGTTGTTCTGTTGCTGCTGCTGCTGCTGCTCCTTGATCCTTTGCGTCAACGGGACGTAGTTAGCCGGACTGTACTTGTTGTACAACTCCGCCGTAGACATAGCCAGCGCTGCAGAACTGATGACATTTCTCTTATTCCTTGGCAAAGGATCGCTTGATGTCTTCGAACTTTCACTTCTCGTCGTCGATATATCTCTAGACCTAGACTCACTCCTTTCCGATCTGAACCTGGTAGAAATCCCAGAATCACTGTCCGTGACACTGGGAGCTCTAGACGATCTAGAATACTCCACTAAAGATGTCTTTCGTTCTCTCTTGCCGTCTACATCTGAATATTTGGACTTGTATTCTGTTGTTCTATCGCCGTATGTGCTTCTTAGTGTAGAAGTCACGTATGTACCGCTGCTGGATCTATAGTAAGGTTTGTCTAGTGAAGATGATGAGGTTAAAGTCGATCTGAAGGAGCCAGAGAGGCTGGATGATGAGGAATTGTACCTAGAAGGGGATACGACAGGCATTGTGGCTGCTTTGAAGGCTGTATCACATAGTTTGCTTAAGTTACTCTTATAACTATTCTAGCTTTTCAGTCTGGCCGGCCGGCGCCTTCTTAGCATCTTTTATGTTCCTGCAACAACGGAAAAGTCGCTATTAATATATCAGTACCTGGGTGACCGAGCCTTGCTCGGTCGGTTACATCTCAAACATAAACAAATTTTTTTTAAACTTGTCTAAAAACAGTACAAAATAAAAAAAATATATAAACTTAAACATAAAAAAACAAAAGTAAGTCACCGAGTGGGATTCGAACCCGTAACAATCTTACTAGCGGTCAGCATCCTTAACCGCTGAGCTAAGCAGATGGCGGCCGGCGCGAAAAAATTTGCGACTTGGGGCTAGCTCAATCAGTGTAATTTGTCCCTATATATTTATTTTTGTCTCCACTGCAGGAGCATTACCCAACGTCTATCAAATATTATCAGGGACCATCTATAAATTACATCACACAAATTTCATGACTTCCCCCTCCTTGTGAGTTGGTCACAATTTTAGTGACGTACATAATATATTTAGATTTTTTGCGTCTATATTTTTATTTAGCATAAACTGTGAACGAACCTTATGACCCCTCCCACCCCATTTCACCCAATGTCACATTGAATTGACTCCCTTCTCCCCATAAACGTGTGACGTAATTAATGAATGGCCCCTTATATTGAAACTCCTTAGAGAAGCGAGCGAAGTTTTCCAAGCCTTCTGGAACAATCCGGCGTTTAAATGTAGTTATTTCGTATGTGTGTTCGTCGATAATTGTAGATAACTTTTGTGACTATGATCGGGGCTTCATAAAGTTTAATAGCTATGTGGATATTTATAGAATTTTTAAGTTCGAGCATGAGCCCAATGACGTCATCGAGTTCACAGTTCGGGGCCAGTTCATGATATTGAACAACTTTCCCAAGAAATACGTTTTCTTTTTGCTTTCCATACAAATTCAGATCAGCTGATCGGTCAACTTGTATAAGAGGTAAAATTTTTTTTTTCATATTTCTTTCTATACTTCCTGGAAGGGACATACCCGTAATAAATCGAACCACAGGCTATACTGGATCACTATAGTATAATATATTTCAAATAACAGTAAAAGAACGGATTTTTTTTTGACATTCCAATACTAAAGTGCAGGCAATTTGTATGTTTTTTGACTGTAATTTTCATTTCATTGTACTATAGTAGTCTAGTTTTCTCTGTACCTCTGTATTGCCCTCGAGTATGGGCTCTTCTTCTTATCGTGTGTATTAGTGCACGGATCATCTTACTTATCAGACATTTAGGTGATCAGCCTACAATGTCCCTCCTAACCAAACTAGGACAACAACCCAAAGTCGTTGCCCCCGCCGGGAATCGAACCCGCGACCTCCGGGTATGAGCCGAACGCCCTAACCACTACACCACGGAGGCAAGTGGTCTAGTATAGCCCGTGGATCGATTTATTATGAGTATGTCCCTTTCTATTCCCTTTTCGGAAAATGTTCGGTCATCTACTACGCCACGATGCGTTCTTTAAAACAAGAATGGAAGGAAAAATAGAAGAAAAGAGAGGAGTAGGAAAACCCAAAAGAAAATTTATAGACCAAATAAAAGAAAAATGAAACGTGAAAACATATAAAGAGGTTAAGAACTTAGCGGAAGGAAGAGAGACATGGAAAGCACCACCGACAAGAGCCCAGCTCTTAAATATAAGAAGATGTCCCTGTCATGTTGTATATATTTTTGGGGAAGTTATTCAGTATCGTGGACTGAATTCAGCCTTAAAATAGTTTCAGTATATTTCGTTAGACCTTGTATAAGCTAATACCTAATAGAGATTATGACCGTAACTTCCTCCGCGTGCGAATTAAATTGAATTCAATTAGATAGGTCGCACATGTCACGGTGACGTCATACGTGACGTCACGCAGGAGTTAAGCAATATCAGTCTATCCTCTTAGGCAACTGTTAGATTAGAAGTTTAGTCTAGCAATTAGTATGAACCAACTATATTTTTATATACAGTGCCGTGTGGTTTCCGGCAGAGTAGAATAGGGCCACTCCAAGTCCTCCCGTGGATGCCGTAGAAGGCGACTTAGGAAATACAAGCTAAAAAAAGCTTATAAACATCAATGAGACCTCTCCAACCCGTCTGGCCAGCGAAGAGTGTAGGCCAAGTCCTCTGGCTCTCGCACAGTATGGCTCTGGTAGTACAGAGAGGGTCATGCTAGAGGAGACTAAAAGACATGATGGTGATGAAATATACTTTTAACCTCCAATAAAAAAGGGGTGTTATAAGTTTAACGCTAATGTCTGTCTGTCTGTGGTATTGTAGTGCTTGAACTGATATACAGATTTCGATGCAGTTTTTTTAACGTGAAAGCAAGTTCCTTTGCGGTGATTCTTAAGACTTAAAGTGAAACAATGATGATCGCAAATAAAAAAAGAAGACAAAAATAAGTTAATAGGTAGCACCGATAGAGAATATGCCTTTTTTAGGGTTCCGTACCCAAAGGGTAAAAACGGGACCCTATTACTAAGACTTCGCTGTCTGTCCATCTGTCTGTCACCAGTCTGTATCTCAAGAACCGCGATAGCTAGACAGTTGAAATTTTCACAAATTATGTATTTCTGTTGCCGCTATAACAACAAATACTAAAAACAAGATAAAATAAATATTTAAGGGGGGCTCCCATACAACAAACGCGATTTCTTATAAATAATGGTACAGAACCCTTAATGCGCGAATCCGATTCGCACTTGGCCGGTTATTTTCTATTTGCTTAATAAAGTCCTTATTAACCACAGTAAACAAATATGAAAGAATTTATAAAATATCCTAATCAGCGACTAGCTTGTGAAACTTTAGGTCTCAATTAGAAAGAGAAGTCTGATATAGACTTGAGACGTCAACATTCATGTCATCTATACATTTGCCATAGAAAATAGCTTTTGTGAGAGTGAGATATACATATTTTTGTAAAATTGTTACATCTTGTTTGTTTTTCAACCAAATTTAATTATATTTTCACTGTTTGTACTATTGAATATTTATGGATAAACTGGTTAGATAACAAATTTTTTTCATGCATTTTCCCTATTGTAGAGAAGTTAAAAAGCCTTTGTTTAACTTGGTGGTCATGTCAAGAGGCGAAATGCAAAACATCTGGCAAATAAAGTTTGATGCACATTTGCATAACATGTTAAATGTTTTGTAAACGCAGTTTCATATACATTTGAGAAAGTAGTTAGGAAAGCTTTTGTTCAGAATCTATCTATAATGTCTAAAAAGTATAAAAAATGTACTCTTGAAATTATAAGGTTAAATTCCGTCCATGATACTGAACATTTAAAAAAAACCGAGTGTCATTGAGCACTCGTTTGGAACAAAGTTACCAAAATTGAAGCACCCTTAAAAAAACCCTGGAAAATTCCAGACCCTACAAAAGTTTGTAATAGAAAAATCTTCCACTTTTCTCGCCTTTCTGCCAAATCCCTACCATCCAAAAAGGAAGTTCGTTCCAGAAAATTTAATTTACATGCAAACTTGGACCAGCTGATTGGTCAACATGTATATGGGAGGCCAAAAAACCTCTTTCATATTTTAACAGTATATGTTTTTTGGGTAAAGTTATTCAGTCAGTATCATGGACTGAATTCAGCCTAAACATAGTTGCAGTCTATTTTGTACAATGAAAATAAATGTATGTACCTATGTCCGTCTTCTATGCATTTACAATTAAACCACGGATCAGATTGAGATGGAATTTTGGTAAGCCTTTGATAATAATGAGGGTTTCTGTGGCATCGTAACAAATTCTGAGTGCAGCTTGTTTCTTACAAAACAAACTAATCACGTCTTTTTCCCTTACAGTGTAGACTAAACGTACATAAACAAACATATTTTCTGATAGTTAAGTTTTATTGATTTATGAAATATAAATTTTGTATCAACCAAAATCAAAACAAACAACATTCAAGGCAAAATACCCATTTATGCAAACAGTAAATTATTTAAAAAAATCATATGCTCTATGACCTTCGAACATATGACCGCATGTTCCGCAGAGACCCGGAAGATGGCGCCTGAACAAAACATGGAAAACAGGCTTCAGACAATAAGGTTGTATTTGCTACCAGACAAGGTCACAGAAGCCCTATTGCATAAAAATGATTAATTCTTTCATAACACGTCACGAATTACCGCTAAATTAGCAAGTTTTGGCGACTACGCTAATAAAATGTAACATGACACCACGTTATGAGAAAAATTGATTTACACTTCAAGGCCAATGTAAACGCACGGTTTTATCGTCACAAGAAACGCAATTATCACTTTCACACACTCTCCTAGCTTCGCACAAGGATTTTCACATACTATATCGCCGAAAATACACTCACTCGTATATTTTTAGAACAACAAAGTAAAAATTAGTACAACTAATTTTTAAAACGTCTTGTACGAATGAACACTAATTAAATTCAATTTTTATAACGCAATATCACGTGCAGGTCGTCGCATATTTAATAAATCGATATGTAACTGCAACCACGACGGAAAATGAAAATAATACTCACAAAATACAAAGTTACTGGTAACCAAGAGCGTAGAATATTATCACAAATACTGACACTCCTGTAAGTTTTGTGGGTTGAATGAAAATCACTCGCGTCGCACGTACACGAATAAATTCACTTTCGTGTTTTAATTTCAAGAAAATGAAGCGTATACGGCGAATTAATAATTTCTTCTGATCTGTAATTTTAGAAGCTCTATTGGTTCGCGTGACGTCACTCAAATTGTTGGCAATCCTATTTTTATGCCACTTCCTTCACAAACGATAAAATGTCTTATTAACTGGAAAATTCCAGGAATTATAATCCTTGTGTGCTTGGAATAAAGTTTATAATCGAAATACTCGAAGAATCTATAAATCTGTGATTGGATTTAGTCAGCCAGTGTTGCTGTATCAAAAATATAATATAATGAAATGAGTCATCAATGTTTTGTTTTTTTTTTTAATTTTTTTGTTAAACAGTTAATATTCTTGAATAGTAAGTTTTTATTCTATAAATTATAATAAGTAGGTAATTTTAAACAAATCAGAATCCAACGAGATAAAATGTTTTTTTTTCGTCTCAAAAGTCTTGCTATTCGCCTGTAGATGTCACTATTCTGCAACAAATTACATCTTTGCTTTTATGTTTAAGCTATTCGATACGAGATGGCGCTGTATTTTCCAAGAGGTCCATTGTATAATGTAGCTCGTAATTTTGGAATCCTATCAAATCACAAATGTATCAATTCATCGCTAAATGATGCAATCGTTCTGTAATAAAGAGATCAGTGGTTAATTCGACCAATCGTTTAGGGATATATCATTTCTCCGTCCGTCCAGTTATAGAATGGGAAATGGTTCTCTTGATCGATTAGTCTTTAGTGTCCAGTACTGAACTCGTAAAAAGAATGGTTTATATTAGGTAGATCCAGTATAACATGAAATGAGAATATGAAAAGCAGAAGAGTCTTATTATAATCATAACTAAATAGGTAAAAGATAAAGATAAAGATAATTTATTTGCCAAACATGTGTTGGTTACAAGATATTAGTACATTCAATTTCGTCCAATCATGTTTACCATCACCGGTGTGCAAATGTGGTCAGAAAGGCTATCATCTATACCTATGCTACCTATATAACTATACTATAATAATATACTTAATCTTTGTGGATGGTAAATGGACCTTTTAAATAAACTAAAATCAATTCACAATTTATCAGATAAGAAATCCTTAATACTATAATAACATTTGTCTATCAATAAATGACTTAAATTTTTTCTTAAACAAAGTAACATTTAATTCTTGATATTGTTTTGGTATTTTATTATATATTATCGGTGCCATACCTAATACACTATCATGTAATAAAGCAGTTTCAGTTTTTAAGAAATATTAAATTTCTTAAAAACTGAAGTAAAGATAAAGACACTGTTCACTACAATACACTACATATTATTATTCACAAATAAAAAGACTGGATAATTTACCCTGCGGCAAAGTGCACAGAAGGCTGGCAGCAGTGCCATGTTGTATAGCAATGCTTATTTTCGTAATAGGCCAGCCTTTTCCTCATGGAAACTTCAACAAGTTTCCTTGAGAAAGCTTCGTATCGTTCTTGTGCTTTTTTGATCGCGAATATTTGTTTAAAAATAAAGCAGCCAAGTGCGAGTCGGACTCTCTCATGAAGGGTTCCGTAGCACCAAGTAACAGAATATAAAAGTTCTTGTAGTTCTTTGTAACTTTTACCGACTGATTTTTTCTAGATTTAGTTTTAACCGAAAATTGGTTTGAACGAGGTCTAGTAAAACTACTTACTAGATGTCATTCAAACCAATTTTCGCTGGTAGTTTGCATGGTAAAAACATCACATATTTTTTTAGTTTTATCATTCTCTTATTTTAGAAGTTACAGGGGGGACAAACATTTTTCCACTTTTCAGTTTAGAAAAAAATTATATTAAAAACCTCAATATCATTTTTGAAGACCTATTCATAGATGTATCTCACGTATGGGTTTGATGTTTTTTTTGAGATTCAGTTCTAGGTATGGGGAACCCCCAAAATTTATGGTTATTTTTTATTTTTGTCACAGAATTAATAATAGTATTACATACAGAACGGAAACTCGCACCGTCCCCCGCAATCTGGTGTCCCCGCAACCCTTCCCCCGTTATTGTGAGGTGTAAGTGGCAGTAAAACAGGGTTATTGGTAGTTGCACGTTGACATTACGCGAGTCACTTAGGATTATTGAATTGTAATGGTGAGAAATTGCGCACATTATCATTGTTAATCGACGGAAAACAATAAAAAACGAAAATTTTATAAATTTCCGAGTGATGAAAACAGGTAAGCAAAGCAACAAATTCTGTGGTGGCAACCTTGATTGTTTAACTCACACATTTAACGTGTGCACGGACGGATTGTTTCGTTTGTAGTAGTACTAGGTATATATGCTGCTCCGTTTGTATGAAGAGCCATACCTGTGTTTTTGTGTAAAAATCTTAATGCGGTTCACAGAAAACATCTACTTACCAAGTTTCAACAATATAGTTCTTATAGTTTCGGAAAAAAGTGGCTGTGCCATACGGACAGACAGACATGACGAATCTATAAGGGTTCAATTTTTTGCCATATGGCTACGGAAACCTAAAAATAATTTATTTACCTAACCAAAGGTATAAACTTCTGCTAATTGGAGTGCCCGTCGCCGTAGAGACTGCAGGCCCATGGTGTCCGGAAGCTAGGGACTTTGTTGGTGAGATAGGACGTCGTTTGAGAGATCGAGGTTATGACTACCGCTCCGGGTAATACCTGGTTCAACGGATATCCATTGCTATTCAGAGAGGAAATGCAGCTAGCATCATGGGTACCTTTGAGCCGGGTACAATCCGTGGGGGCATTTTTGATTGATTTTTATTTTATTTTTGTTATTTTAATTTTTGATAAATAATATTGTATTGTCATCCAACTTACACAAGTATACACTATTTCAGCAAAATCGGAGTGAAGAAGTATAAATACATAGGATACAAACATACATACTTTTGATTTGTTTGATACTAGTCAAAGATGGGCAAGAAAGACGTTATGGGTTCCAGAAGGACGCCGGCGTAGGAGAAGGCTGAGGAAAAGATGGAGGGACGATATTGAAAGCTACATGAGTGGATGGCAACAAGCTGCCTTGGATCGTGAATCGCGGAAGCAAGAAGGGGAGGCCTTTGCCCAACAATGGGACACTATACAACGTCTTAATGAAATAACACAAAACCTGTCAGATGATACTTCAGCCCACGAAACTAAACAACTTTTGTACTACAACATTCACAAAATCAAAAAAACAAAAAAAATATTTGATTCATACAAACCGATCAGCTGATCGAGTCAATTTGTATGAAAATCTTAATTTTATCGGCATTTTGGGAATATTGTAGAACAAAAGTTGTTCAGTTTCATGGACTGAGTTACAACCTGAGAGGTTTTGCGTTATTTTATTAACACGTTGTATAGGCTATAAAAAAACGATGGGTTGCACTCTGGGAGTGCCGGCAGAAGTGAAAACTTGAATATTAACGTTGTGCATTTTTGATATACGAAACAGCAGGCGCAGGCATACATTTTCGCCGCGCCGTAGAAAGAGAGGGGGATACTCCCTCTCCTACGCCGCGCCAGCTGTCTACTCTCCATCCGTCTTACGAATTTTCGATCAGGTCACGTGTCCTGACGCGAGTTTAACATTTTTTACCCATTCCAAAAAAAGTGCACAACGCCGCTAAAGAAGTTTTCACTTCAAAAACTTGTCAATTGGTCCCATAGAAATTTTATCAAAGTCGTTTGTTTTATATGAGTGCGAAGAAAGTTTTTAATTTTGAAATAATCATGTATTTTTATGTCAAGCTTTTTGCCGAAAATAGGGAGACATGGAAAATCCACCGACAGGAACCTAGCTATAAAAATTAGTGTTAATTATGTATTTCTGTTGCCGCTATAACAACAAATACTAAAAACAAAATAAAAGAAATATTTAAGGGGGCTCCCATACTAACCAACGCGATTTTTATAGATAATGGTACGGAACCCTTAGTGCGCAAATCCGATTCGTACTTTTGGCTTTGGCTTGACAGCTATTTATATAACAAAAAAAAAAAGATTGATTCGAATCCGTCCAGTATTTCCGGAGATTAGCGTGTAAAAACAGACACATTATTAAATTCTTATTATCTTAAATCTTCTATGTATGTCTCCATCGCCCCTAATATTTTTTTGGAAATATGTTTAATGTCGAGACACACTTTTTTACTGTTTTATTATATGTACAGATATAGATGATCTTAAGTTTAAATAGATACCTACCTAGATTGGGGTCTTTCAAATATTACGTAAGCACTATTCTTTGCTTTGTTTATTTTTGATGATATGGGGGGTGGGGGTCAAGATGGTGATTACGTTAACTGCAGTAGTTATTTACACATATGGCAATACACATTGACTATAACGCTTGAAAACAAGACGCACATATTCGGGGGTTCCCACTAATCCTACTAATATTGTAAATGCGAAAGTGAGTTTCTATATTTGTTTGTTTGTTGGTTTATTACCGTTTCACGCTTCAGCCATTGTACCTATTTAGATGAACTTTGATATGGATATAGTTTGATACCCAGAAAAAGATATAGGATAGTTTTTATCCCGGAATTCCCACGGGGAGCGAAGCCCACGGGCACGGCTAGTAATTTATATAATACGTTGAGGTTAAGAAAACGCTTAGGATCGATTAGGAGAATCACTTAAATAATTGTAATAAATCTGCTTACGTAATAATTGAACAGCCCCACATCACTATCACGTTTATCACAGATCGTAAAAGCCGATATTTGAATTGCCCAAATAGTTTCCAAAAATATTAATCTGAAAACCAAAATAAAATTTAATTTAATCCAAATTAAACTAAATACAGTTAAGATTTAAATTAAATTTTAAACAGACTTCCAAAAGGAGGAGGTTATCAATTCATCGCGATCTTTTTAGGGTTCCGTAGCCAAATGGCAAAAAACGGAACCGTTATGGATTCGTCATGTCTGTCTTTCTGTCGGTCTGTCCGTCCGTATGTCACAGCTACTTTTTTCCGAAACTATAAGAACTATACTGTTGAAACTTGGTAAGTATAAATTTTGGGGGTTCTCCATACTTAGATCTGAAACTTAATTTATTTTTCATCAAACCCGTACGTGTGGGGTATCTATGGATAGGTCTTCAAAAATGATATTAAGGTTTATTATAAACCTTTTTTTTCTAAACTGAATTGTTTGCTTCCTTCATCATCATCATCATTTCAGCCGCACAACGTCCACTGCTGGACATAGGCCTCTCCCAAAGATTTCCAAAATGACCGATCTAGAGCGGCTTGCATCCAGCGCCTTCCAGCGACCTTGGTTTTTCCTTTAAAAATAAATATTTTACATGTAATATTTTTTCTTTGACTAAAGATCCATTTAGGTAAAACGTTCAAGTATTTTGACTGTTGTATAAAATTTAATTGAATGATTTGTATGGTTGACTTTTGGTTTACTTTGTAAATCATCTGTCCCACCAAAATCATTCTTGTTAAATAATTGGCCAAGTGCGTGTCGGGCCACGCGCAGTGTAGGGTTCCGTAGTTCCGAATGCCAACTTTGAGTTAATAATAAATAATAAATTCCTTTATTTCAGGCAATAGCATTGTACTTACAAATTTTGTACAATGCCAGAGACCCATATTATAAATACCTTATAACTAACATACATAATAATTATATATAATTTCTATCCTAATGCTAATCCTAATTTATGCCACTAAAAACGTTTAGTGGCATAAACCATCTTCTCGCCCACCATGACGCTAAAAGTGGCTTTTGAGTCTTGCGGCCCTAGGCTCTGCATAGAGCCGCAAGACCCAAAATGCTCTGTCTGCCCCATTAGGGATAAAGACGTGATAGTATGTATGTATGTAAAAACGTTTAAAAACTAATTATCTATTGAATTTGTATGAAATTTCTTTTTCCGAGTACATATTATAAGTTGATCGCCTATAACTTTTTAATTTGTATACCCTACTTAGCTCTGATAGTTTTCCTTTAAACTACATTATATATACTATAGCTGTGAATTTTTTCACTTGGCCATATAACCGTTTAGCAGATAGAGGGGGGGGACACTTGCCTCCAACAAAATTTTTCACTTTAAACCCAAATATTTCAGAAACGGATCCCTAAATCCAAAAATGGTGTTAACAAGCTCACAATTTTTTTGAAAGACCTAATCAACGACACCCCACACAATGTGTTTGTCGAGAAAAAAAATATTGACTACCTCTTTACTTGTATGGCAGCTAACCTAAAAAAAAATATTTTTCCAGATTTTATTTTACGACTTTTTCGCCATGATTAATATACATATCCATGCTAAATTACAGCTTTCTAGTACTTGTAGTTTCTGAGTAGGACCGCGGACAGACAGACAGACAGACAGACATGGCGAAACTATAAGGGTTCCTTGTTTACTACGGAACCCTAAAAAGAGGGCCAAGTTCCTATCAGCTAATTGCTCGCCTAAAAAAGGGTTGAAATCCAATAATAATTATAAATTTTAACTTGGCAGATTTTCGTGCTGTACTTACGTATGGCCCCTCGCCCACCGCGACTTTTTGTCGCGATGCAAACGCGATACTGTCGCGTATTTGCATCGATGCAGTCGCGATGCAGTCGCTAGCTGTGTACCCTCGCCCACCTAAATATGATGCAGTCGCGATACCAACGCGATACTGTCGCGCTTCTGTCGCGATGCAAACGCGCGACAGAAAAATGCGTCATCGTCACATTTGCAAGATGGACTCCGTTGAGGCAACAGTCACGTTATCTTTGGTGCTGCTTTTACGTAAGCAGACGAAGGTAGACAGCCGAAGCGTGGGCAACGGAAGCAACGTCAATTGGACGCATCCATTTAATAAGGAAACGGTCGCGCGACAGTCGCGCGTTTGTATCGATGCAGTCGCGATACTGTAGCGCGTTAGCATCACTACTGTATCGCGCTGCAAATGCGACTAACGCGCGTTAGTAGTGATGCAGTCGCGCGTTTCGTAATCGCGCGACTGCATCGCGACAAAAAGTCGCGGTGGGCGAGGGGCCTAACACTTGATTAATTGTATACTTAAATTTATTATTTATATAATTAAATAAACCTATTTATATAATTAACTTAACCTGCCTAGTTCAAATTTAGAATTATTATTAGTATGGCTGACGTTTGGTTTAAACCCTGTAAGTCATCTAGCTTAAGACAAAGTCTATTATTTGTATTCAATGTAGGATAAATTTATCTCATAATGAAGGTAATTGTAAATTTATTAAATTTTAAATAATTTGTATTTAAAATATTATTTTAGTGCAAAAAACCTGCCTCTGTAGTGTAGTGGATAAAGCGTTCGGCTCATACCCGGAGGTCGCGGGTTCGATTCCCGGCGGGGGCAACGACTTTGTGTTATTGTCCTAGTTTGGTTAGGACATTGCAGGCTGATCACCTGATTGTCCGATAAGTGAGATGATCCGTGCTTCGGAGGGCACGTTAAGCCGTCGGTCCCGGTCACTGTCTTTGACATTGGTCGTTACCTAAAACCATGTCAGAGGCCTTTAAGGCGGTTTAAAAACTCTGACACTAGTGTTAGTCACTAACACACACGATAAGAAGAAGAAGTGCAAAAACTACTAGGTAACGTTTCGGAACGACCACTTCTGGGGAGATTACGCTGACAGAAACCCAGTTCAGTATTGCATGGTACCTAGAGTGCCTCTTATGAGAAAGGTATTATGGTTTGTCATAATACCTTTCTCATAATATTTTTCACATAATGTTTGTAATAATGCTTCTGTAGGCATAATTATCTAATATAATACTAACTTTTTCATAAATTGGTTTATCATAATGGGTTTGTCATAACTCTTATGGTCATAACCTTGTTTAACATAATATTTTGTAGTCATAATTATTCACTCGGCTCAAGCTTAGTATTCTACAAGCTTAAAATCAGTTGCCCAGGCTTAACAACTATACAATGTCCCTTTTAATTAAGTACAAATATTTTAAGAGCTGATTCAGTCCATCATTCCTAACAACTATTCCCAATAAATGTATATCGAAATACGAAAAAAAAAATTCATTTTCCATAGTAACGATATCACGTGACTGCTTCGATTTGTATGAGAACCTAAAATTTTTTTTTCGTATTTCGATATACATTCATTTGGAAAATTTGGTCAAAATGATGGACTGAACCACCCCTTAAAATATTTGTACTTAATTAAAAAGGACATTGTATAGGTAACCAAATTTTTAATTTGAATCCGTCCAGTGTTTCCCGAGATAAGCGTGTACAAACAGACAAATAGACAGACATTTTTTAAAATTCTTACGCTATTACTATGTGTCCATCGCCCCAAATATTTTTTTGGAAATATATTTAATGTACGGACACATTTTTTTACTGTTTTATTATATGTATATAGATAAATTAAACAACTTGATTTGTTCGCGACGCCTCTGGTGACAAGAGGGCTGGCTCATTATCTCGCGTAGAGGATTGCAGTAACTATTCAGTGCAGGAATGCAGCCAGTGTTCTTGACACCATGCCACATGAACTACATTAAGTTTAACCACAAGAACCTTTTTCTTCCCATTTTCTCACGCGGGTCTACTGCAAGAAATTTATTTAGAAATAAGTAGCACCTATACAATGTCCTTTTTTATTAAGTACAAATATTTTAAGGGGTGATTCAGTCCATCATTTCGAACAACTTTTCCCAATAAATGTATATCGATATACGAAAAAAAATTTTTAGGTTTTCATAGAAAGCGAAGTAGCCACGTGATATCATTACTATAAAAATAAAAAATATTTTTTCGTATTTCGATATACATTTATTGGGAAAAGTTGTTCGAAATGATGGACTGAATCACCCCTTAAAATATTTGTACTTAATAAAAAAGGACATTGTATATTCTTCTTACTTTTTATTTGTAATTTTTTCAAGTGTACATCAACCAATAAAATAAAATAAAGTCAAAAAATAAATTAGAATTTTTAGATATTTGAAATTATTTTTCAGTTTATTTGTAGTTTATTATTGTTTTGATTCAAAATAAAATTTAGTTTTACTTTTAATTGGTAGTTTAATTTTGTAGTTGAAGTAGTTTAATTTTTTTGTGGAAAAACAAAAACATAACAGACAATAAAGTACTTAAATTTAAAGTTCCCAAAGTGTTATAAGTATAACTTATAATAATAATATAATAAAGATTGTAATTTAGATTGTTATATTAGATATTAATTTAGATTTTTAATTTAGTTTTTATATTTAGTTCATTAACAAAAATGAGTCAAATATCATATTGGGAGAATTTAAAAGAAAAGACATTTTGCGTCTACCCCATATAATATTTTTTTTTTATTTCAGACCACGGTCCATAGAAAGTTAGTAAAAAAAAAAAACAAAATACTTATCCTAATGTTAGTAATTTCGAAGACAAGACAAATATATTTAATTAATTAGGTGTACACCTTTATGCACGAGCAGATCTGCCCAGTCAATAAGTTGTTTAAAAAATATATACCGTTTAAAACATTTAGCAAAAGTTTTTTCTTTAGCCTCAAAGGTCCCACTGGCTGGACAATGGCTTTTTCTTCCTTTTTAGCCGACTTCAAAAAAGGTGGAGGTTTTCAATTTGATTATACATACATGCTTTTATGTATGTTCCCCGATTACTCGAAGACGCCTGGACAAATTAGATAATTGTACATACAAACTACCACGTCTTTTCGTTAACAGGGCAGACAGAGCATTTTGGGTCTTTTGGCTCTTACAGACAGAGCCCGCAAGACCTAAAGGCCACTTTTAACGCGATGGTGGGTGAGAAGGTGGAATAAGGAATCAAAATAGTAATGGGTTGCTAGCCGTATCGCCTATTAACATACTTCGCATTCGCCAATTCCTTCGATCAGCTTTTACGATCTCTGCGGGAAGAGAAGCAGCTGGTATATCCTGAGCTTTTTCTTTTCTCCCAGACTAGCATGGTAGGAGAGGTCTATCTCTACACAAAAATTATTTGTAATAGTTCAATTAATTGTAATACTACAACTATTTAATTGTAATACCTAGTAATTGTAATACTTCAAATATACTTTAATTTCTACCTATAATTCCATAGTCTCTGCCTACCTCTGTGGGAAACAGGCGTATATTATGTATGTATGTATTTCTACCTATAATGTGTTGTTAATGTAATTTTTGGGCTAATTTTGTGAAGTCTCCACATAAAAATAGCTTTTAGTTTTTAAAAATAATGATCAAATATAAATTTTTCTTTTAAAATCATCACCATTTTATGAAATATAAAAAACTATATTCCAATTTGCCGCAAAATAATTTAGGTTTAAATAATATTAAATAAATTGATTGCTCAAAGAGTAGGTAAGTGTTGCCTGCCATCGAACGTAGCTATGCTGCCAGCCTTTTGGGCACTCTACCGAAAAGTAATGACCTGCATGTAATTTATTATTGCTAGACTTTTCTATTATATTTTATAGTATTATCAGGTTAGTATTTTTTGTTGTTTTAAGGTTCTAATTATTGAATTTAGTTAGTAATAAATAGATAGGTATATTTTGTTTTAATCATATGTAAATATTTATATTGCAAATAAGGCAATGTGTCGATATTATAAAGATATATTAAGTTTTCGTAGAAGCTTGAAATCTTGTAAGTACCTATTATATACCTATTCTTACAAATAGTAGGTACTAGGTACTAATTATGAATCGCTAGGCTTATAATAAGGTTCATTTGTCTAGTATACAAAGCAAGACCCTATTCACTTATATTTTTATTAAAAAAAACATAGTAAAACCTCAACAAAATTATATCTTTATTTATTAATACTATTTATCACTATTACAACAAACGTATATTTTTATGTCTATATTTTTAATATATTATAAAATATAAATCATAAATTTTGATTTAAATATACCTATTTCTAAATAAAATTTAATAAAATAGGTATATTTATATACCTATTCATGACATTTGAGCCTTGTAATTGAAAACTTTATACCAATTAAAAAATATCCTGGAGTATAATAGGGTAGATAGATATATTATAAAATATATTATAATAAAAAAATCCTAAATTTTGATTTAAATATGCCTATTTCTACATAAAATTTAATAAAATAGGTATATTTATATACCTACATACCTATTCATGACATTTAGGCCATGTGATTGAAAACTTTATACCAATTAAAAAATATTCTGGAGAGAATAGGTTAGATAGTCCTTTAATAAAATAAAAAATAAATAGATATGTTTTTATAAGTCGTTAAAAATCGAATAAAAATTAGATCTATATGGATTTTTACATATATACTGATTATATAAATTATATATAAAATTTCTTTGAAATATATTCTACCTTGTAATAAAAGAAATTGATTAAAAACAAACCAATTAGTTTTTCTATTAACAAACACTATCTGCCCCAGTTCTATTTTAATAAAATCAAAATTGACTTTGAAGCATCATAGGAATTTTATTTTAATTTTTTTGCCCTGATATAAAAGTACTTACGTGTCACATTTTCAAAAATCTATATTAATAAATAGATAAATTAATCTTTTCAATTTTTTTTGATCCATTTTAAATTTTACTAAACACAAAATCATTTAAATAGAAACAAATACTTTGGGTAAAAAATCATTTCAACCCTTAGCTGCAGCTGTATTTTTTTGTACATTTTTAATCCCTAGACCTTTTAGGCTGTAGGTATACCTACATGGTTGCGTCGTTAGGCATAACATTACCCGTGGCCGGCTGCCACTCGGCTAGCGGCCCGCCATTCTACAATAGTTGGTCGACCGCGCGCCACCACTGTATCCCATCAACGCACATTTCTAACCCTACGCCCTTCTCTTTCCTACATATCAACCCTTTATAACCCCCTCTCTTTCTACCCTATCCCAAATCCTAAATTACTTTTTTTTTTACTAAAACCTCGTGCGTTGCCGTCTGACTTTATACTTCCGCGAGAAACTTGAAGAGTATAATTGAAATTGAGCCCTTATCAGGGCGATATTCGTTACTATCGGTCGTATAGTTTTATCTGGAAACAGTGCTCAATATTCGCTTTTAGGCTAAGCGCGCGCGTCACTCTTAGGCCTAAATACAGCGCAGTGCGTCGGTTGCGCGAATTTTTTGCACAAATCGAGGCCCGAAAATTCCAATAAGATTCCTATAGGCCTATTTAGATTACCACTGGGTTACCCTCAGGAGCCCCTCGAGTGTTGATTTAAAACAGATTTTTACAAAAAAACGGGTAAAAACATTGATTTCTAAACGATTTTGTGAAGTGACTGTGAAAAGACCGAACGGACTTCGAAAAAGTGCTCTGGAATTTTCTATACAAGGATTTTTCTGGATGTTTCTCATAAAACCGTAAGTACATAGATTACTTAATGTAATTATCATATTTTATTTATTTGTAAAATATTATTTTTTATTTTTTTAAGCGTTTTTACTCCTTTAGCCGTTGTATTGAGGCACATGGCGGGAAAATGTTTTTCTTTGACAAATTAACATTATTTCCCGATATTTTTTTCATTAATTTGTATTATTTAGGATATACACATTATTAAAATGTATATTTTACTAGGTTTTACAAATAATTTCCCTTTGGAATACAGGCTCAAAGTTCAACCTCTAAACCTGACTCTACTATTCGCGCTATCTACTTCTTAATAACGCATTGTCTTATTTTCCTCATTAAATTTAATAAATAAAACTAAATTTAATAAAATAATGTATATATTTTCATATTTAACACTTTTATCTTTAAACCCTTCCATGATGAATATTATTTCTAAATTAATAAATTCAATCTTTCAAAACTTAAAAACGGGCCCTCATTGACTTAAATTATCCATAAAAAGCTATAGAATATAATTATTTCTTGTAAAAATACTTATTTATATAAGTCATACAAAATATGTTCAATATAACTTTGAATATACCAATTGAAATAAGTAGGTATTAAATGCAAAAATATACCTAAAACTTTGCTCGCGAAAATGTGCAAAAGTTTTGTTTTGCAAAAATTCGCGATAGGCATTAACTTTAACTGAAAAAAATGCAACATGCTGTTCAGTATATGTTTAAAATAACATTAAATTATCTTGTTTTATAAGTGAAATAACGTTTTAAGGCCTAATATTTGAAAAATTCTTACTCAAAAAATCTACTTTTGGTGCGAGATTTTGCCCGCTCCAACACACTTTTCATTTATTTCTACACTTTAAAAATGCTCTAAAGTATGCTGATTTGAATCGAAAATATAATTGCCTATATCACGTAAATGTCAAAAAAAAATATTAGGTACTCAAAAAATATTATTTTATAAAAGTTAAGTAAATTTTTCGGCATATCATAAGAGTGAATAGGTATTTTTTAAAGTTGATGAGAATCTGTTGAAAATTCCATAGTATTTTGTTTTTAATACATATTGGTTTTTGACAATATATAATAACTTTGTCTTTTTGGGGTATAAAATAAATAAAGTACTTAGTTACATAATTAGTAATATTCATTTTTACAAGTACTATGCACGCAGGTAAGTAATGTCAAAATATAAATGTCTTTAAGAAAAAAAAGAAAAAGAAATAATTACTAACAAAAAAACGTATTCAAAGAAATATACAGGAATGGTACATATTTATTTTGAAACCATTTTTTTTAAATATACATATTTACATTAGAAAGAAAGTTTCTTCGAGTAGGTATTTAAAAATTGGTAATTTGAAATAAGTGTAAAAATATGTAAAAACATTTTAGATTTCTTATCTAACAACATTTAATTAGAATAAAAATGTGTATATGAGTAAAAAATCAAAACATTAGTACCTAACAAAAAGTTAAATAAGTATACTTATCTTATAGGTACTACCTACTTAAAAATAGTTTAAAAATAGAAAAAAACCTATAAATAAAAGAAAAAAGAATACGTAATCTAAAGCACCACATAGAGACACAGTGCCCAAAATACTGACAGCATTCTCTGATGTTCCATGAGGTGCGTTGTAATATATTTTAAAATTTTTTTGGCCTTAGCAAACCATAATAAATAATTAATAAGTAATAAATGAAAAAATTACATAAATAGACAGCTTTAGGGTTACAAAGCTAATATATTTATCTGTACATTTTAGGTATGCATTAACTAGATTTTTATTTAGTCATAAATATATAATTTTGGATTTAAGATATTAAGTATCACGAGCATAGAAAATTAGTTCATAATACGTACAAGAAAACTCCATGGTCTGATGATATAGTAGCATTGGCTGGTAATAAGTGGCAAAGGAAGGCACAGGAAAGAGGACAGTGGAGCAGTTTGGAGGAGGCCTATACCAAGAGGGGTCCATATCTAGTGAAAACTAATTAACTAACACACTAAAAAAAAAACATTAAAAAGTTAAGTTAAATAAGTGTAAAATAATAAAAATAAAAACCAACATTGAAAAAATAAATACACACTTAAAAGAAAGACACTAATAGTGAAAGTGACAAATAAACAAAAAAAAAACAAGAAAAAAAAAACTAACAACTAGACTAACATTATTATATAAAAAAATGAGATATGGAACAATTAAAGGTTTTATAATGATGATTATGACGCACAAGAAAAATATCTACCTAAATACAATGCGTTTAACAAACTTAACTGAGTCAAAATCAGAAATAATTGTTTCAAGTTTAGATTCAGTCCATAACACGTGAAAATCCCTAGAATGCTTAGATTAAAAAAATTTAATATATATAATAAACTCTTATATTAAACCTACCCTTATTTATTATATGTTGTCTAAATGTCATCAAATTTGAATTATTTTTTTAAATTATATTATATTCTTTCAATTTTTTTTAGATACTATAAATTGTATTAAAATTAATAATTTTACCTAGATCACTTTAGTAAAATGATAATAAAATAACAGTCAAAAAATAAAAGTATGGAAATTCCATTTAATTTTTGACTGTTATTAGAATTTCTACTATGGCGATCTAGTATATGACCCTACCACGTTGTAAATTTGTTTGGTTATATGTAAGTACCATATATGTATTTATTTTTTGTAAGTAGTATACAGTTGTTTAAGTGATGTAGTAATTATTAGTATTTATCTGAATTATACCCAACCATTTTTCCTTTTACTCATCCCATTATTTTTACACCCACCTAAATTTCTCCAAGAACCCAAAGGTTGGCTGTTAGATAATGCTTTTAGCATTAAGTCCGCCTATTGTGCCGTACAAATTGTATTTTGTACAATAAAGGTTAAATAAATAAAACAATAAAAAAATACATCTGCCTACATAGATATTACCAAATAATAATATTAAATATCTGTATAATAATAGCTAAATAATCGTTTACTTTTTAAATTTTTCTCACAGTAAAGTATATTTAAAAAACATTTGCATTCAAGAATAACATTAAATACATAGGTAAATTAGGTATAGCTTGCACACGCTTTATTAAAAAAAAATATATAATAAATATATTAATAATAAAATAATTGTAAAATATTTAGAATGAAGAAGAAAAATGATGAATAGAAAACACCTGAACTATTGCATAACATATGTAAAACGTATTTTATATTTAAGAAATATATTAGAATAAACATTTTTATATACAATTTTTTTATTAAGTTCAAATATTGTAAGGAATGGTTCAGAAATTATTTCGAACAACTTGTCCTAATTAATGTATGTTAGTTGTATTTTTTTTTCGTATTTCGATATACTTACATTTATTGAGAAATGTTGTTCAAAATGATAGACTGAATCACCTCTTAAAATATTTGTATTTAATGAAAACTTCAATATTTTTCTTTATATTTAAGTTTTTTGTTTATAATACTACTGCTACTTACTAGTACTTACTGTGTAATACTACTTACATGTTTATTTATTTATTTTATTTTATCAAACTTTATTGTTCAAAAGTACAAAAATACACATAGGGATAAATAGAGAAAAATATGCGGCACAAAAAGCAATACAATATACTTACACCTATCAAATAATACAATATAATATATAATTACATTATACACATGTTGTAGGTTAAGAAAAATTGTGCCTAAGTATACATGTATTTTTTCTGACAAATAAAAATTATTTGTAATTAAAAAAATTATAAAAAATTATAAATGTACATTTTCATCCCAACATAAATTGTAACGTTAATAAATTATAAGATACAAGCAATTATAAATAAAACTAAAAGTAAAAATACCAGCTTAAAACTAAATAAAAAAAGAAAACAGAAAAAATATGTATAAAGATAAAAGCATGTACAAAAAAGTCATTGTTTAAAATTAAAATATACATTTTTATACAAAGAATTTTTTTGAGGCGACATAAATAAAAAAAACTATATAATAGGACACATCCCAGTAATTAGTTACGAGTATCTTATTATCTGGGTAAAGATCATAAGGATGACGATGATCTTTACATCTAGTTTGTTATATAATATAGTACCGTTGAGTTAGTATCCCATAACACGAGTCTCGAACTTACTTTGGAGCTACCTTAATCTGTGTGATTTGTCCGTTTTTTATAGTTCACCAGTAGGCAGTAACTTTTGTAATTAATTTTTTTTAAAGTCATAATTTTTTTTATAAAAAAAATACATACTAATATTATGTATTGCCATTAAAAATATATGTACTTACCTACTCGTAAATCTTAGATTTTAAGCAGGTCTTATGAATTAAATATTCGAACTTATTTGAATCTTCATCATCCTTCCATATTCCTGGTTGCATCCTCAGCGATAACGCTTCAGAGCCCGGGGTCCGCTACCTAACCTAGGTGATTTGACGAGGTTACTGGTTTACACAGAGCGACTGCCATGTAACCTCCGCAACCCAAAGGGTAGACCAGAACCAATCCTTGGATAGGTTTGAGCACATGCTAAATTGCATTTGAAATTATTTGAATATTTTTTTATAAAACGAATCGTAAATGCATTATACAATGGGTCATTTTGTATCTCTAATAAAAAAATACATGCTTACCTATACCTTGAATTTACTGTAGGTCTCAGAAATTAGAAATTGAAAATAAAAGTAAAGACATATTACTCACAAGTTTTTTTGAAAAAAAAAAATCATTTTTATACAAGCATTTATCGTGTTAAAAGGCGATGAGGCTAGCAACCCATCACTATTTTGATTTCTTCATACACCTTCTTGCCCACATCAAGCTAAAAGTGGCCTTTGAGTCTTGCAGCCCTGGGTTCTATCTGCTTAGAGCCGCAAGACCCAAATTGCTCTGTGTGCCCCATTAGGGATAAAGACGTGATAGTATGTATGTATGTTTATTGTGAGGCCAAAGTACTTATTAAGACAAATCTAATAAGCCCAAACTCGATAGACTTCCGTCGTTTTGTTACTGAGTTCCATCGACCACTTTCCGTCTCCGTGATATCTAGGATCCAGACTCTTGACAAACATAAATTCGTCTAAAATAAAGTGCTTGTAAGAAAAATCAAACTACTTCTACTCAATGAGGTTGTGTTGTTTTAGTTCTGCTAATTTCAAAGTTAAGTACTGTTAAATATCTCCTGACTCCATCATCAGAACAGCCCGTTGACTTCATGATATTGTATTATCATCCGACTTTTACAAGTGTGCCAAATTTCAGCTCAAACGGTTGAAGATAACTGGTTGAAAACTGATTTGCAAGATTTGACCTAAGAAAAACATTTATACATACATACAAACATTGCAAGTTAAATTAAAGCTTGTAAAATCTTTAGGGTTATGTCAGGTGTATAAACTTATTAGTGTATAAAACTTTTTTTTATAATTATTTAAAAAGATACTCTTTAAGCTGAGGTTAGATTATTAAAAGTAATTTTAACAAAACACAACAGGTCTAAAAATACATAAATATATAAGGTCTTATAAAATATACTGAAACTATTTTTAGGGTAAAGGGTTTATTTTTCATATTTTTCGACATGTTACTTGGGGAAAGTTGCTCAATATAACATGGACTGAAATCACTCTTAGAATGGTTTCAGTATATTTTGTTACACCTTATATATGTATGTACCTGGAAGAACAGGGAAAACCTTTGCCCAGCAGTGGGATATACATCTGGCAAGAAAAAAAAAACGTATATACCTCCTTACTTTTTTAATTTTATTGTAGATTATATTACTTACAATTGGTTGCCTATTTATTCTCATAAAATAATTTGTCATAATTTAACTTCACAATATCTATTTTTTATTTCTCATATTAATTATTTATAAAACCTACATTTGTAGAAATAAATTATTTAGTACTAAGTATTAATAATAGGTAATTTCGTTTCATATAACTTTGTTTTACATAACGATCGAACCTAAATCAACATATCATTAAAATATAAAAGAAACTTAAGAATTATTTAAAAAAACAGGTTAACAGCTTATGTGAAACGCAATTTAATCTTTATGTACTTACTGTAGTTTCTGTTATTTTATATCACGTGTTTAAAATAACACTAGTATACTCAATAATATGTCAAAAACTTTAAGGGTATAAAGGTTATGACTACATAAACATTATGATAATGAAAATTATGTCAAACTAAGTTTATGAAAAAAAAATATTCTTTCATAAACCCGCCTTTGTAAGTCTGCATGTATCTATATTATTTGTGCAACAAAGAAATTACAAACAAACAAACTAAAATGTTATGACAAACAATGTTATGAATCAAAAATTTAGGAGAATCAAGGGGATCCCCAACATTTGTACATAGTAAAAATTAGATGGAAATCTTCTGTTAAACTACACTATAAACTTCTGTCAAATTTATAAGAAAAAATATAAATAATAATGAAACATGATAGTTATTATACGTGTAATTTTTTTTAACAAGATTTACATATTAAGGGAGCCATTTACAGCTAACAATGTATATACTATTATATTTTTAATTGTGCTAATTAAGCACTTTCATTTGATACCCAACGCGATATAGGAAAAAAAAAATTTTCTTCCATTTTTTTGTATGTAACATTTATGATATACATGTATTGCTTACAAATTGTATACGTCACCCGGACAATAATGACGACATCTATACTTGTATTTGTGATAAAATATAGTATCGTTGAGTTAGTATCCCATAACACAAGTCTCAAACTTACTTTGGGGCTAGCTCAATCTGTGTGATTGGTCCCTATATATTTATTATTTATTTATTATCTCATTTGTGAAAAGATAAGCGGTTTGGATGCTACGGTGGAACACACATATATACATACATACTAACATGCATATATAGACTGCCAAAATCATTACCTTCCTCTTGGTTTTGACTTAGTCGGGAAAAACGAAGACCTAAAAAAATCTACTGAAAATTACTTGATCAAACTGAAAGTAACAGTTTTTTTTTTAAATATGCTAAATAAGCTCTTTCATTACAAAAAAAGCTACTTACTAGATCTCGTCAAACCAATTTTTGGTGGTAGTTTTTATGGGAATGAACATCATAATTATATTTTTTTTAGTTTTATCATTCGCTTATTTTGGAAGTTACAGGGGGGGGGACACATTTTTTCACTTTGGAAGTGCCTCTCGCGTAAACCTCAATATCATTTTTTTAAGACCTATCCATCGATACCCCACACATATGGGGAACCCCCAAAATTCATTGTTTTTTTTCTATTTTTGTGTGATAAACTTAATGCGGTTCACAAAATACATCTACTTACCAAGTTTCAACAGTATAGTACTTATAGTTTCGGAGAAAATTGTATGTGACATACGGACGGACAGACAGGCAGACCGACAGACAGACATGACGAATCCAGGGATAGAGGGGGAAACACTTGAACACTTGGCTCTAACAAAAATTTGCTCTATAAAATCAAATATTTTAGAAACAGATCCCTAAATCGAAAAATGGTGTTGCCACAATCACATTTTTGAAAGAACTATTCAACCTCACCCCACACGATAGGTATGTCTAGAAAATAATGACTCCCACGTTATTTTTATGAGAGATACCATAAAAAAAAATTTTTTTCAATATTTTAACCACTTTTTTCCGTAATTAATATACATACCATACCATACCAAATTACAGCCTTCTAGTACTTATAGACAGACAGACAAACATGGCAAAACTATAAGGGTTCCTTGTTTACTACGAAACCCTAAAAACGAGACCCAATTAATAAGACTCCGTTGTCCGTCCGTCTGCCTGTCACCATAGGCTGAAGATATTACAAACTGTGATATAACTAGACATACTGAAAGCAGCATGAAATGACTTTATTGCCGTTTTTTGCTCTACATTCAATAAACGGTCCGGCAACGGGTAGACGCTTGTAATATTTACTGTAAATTTACTTTTAAAAAAATAAGCAAATTAAAATGAAATAAATATTTAAGGCCACGTCTGATCGGTGTTTTGGAAATCCTTGGGGGAGGCCTATGTCCAGCAGTGGACTTCCTGTGGCTGATATGTTAATGATGATGAAATATTTAAGGGGGTTCCAATACAAAAAACCTATTTTTTTGTAGATAATGGTACGGAACTCTTTTTTCGCGAGTCCGACTCGCACTTAGCCGGTTTGATTATTCGGTACATATTATCACAAATACAATATAACATCATATAAAACAAACCCTAGTCAAAATTATCCAATTATAGGTTTAGCTATATTTTTTTTACATATTTATCCACCCTTCGTTTCTAAATGTAAATAAGTCTATTCATAGATTTCCTCTAGTCAAAAATAGTCCAATAGACAAGCAACATTTTTAATAATTTTTTTATTAAGGGTGATAAATTCATATATTTATTCATTCTTCATTTCTAAATGTAAATAAGTCCAATCATAGATTTCCTCTAGTCAAAAATAGTCCAATAGACAAGCAACATTTTTAATAAAATTTTATTGAAGATGATAAATTCACCCTCATTTTAAAATGATAAATGCGACCTGTTTTATAAAGTGGTTGACATGGGAGTGACCTTGGGGGTTGAATTCAAGGGTAGTCTTCAAGGATAAGGGTGATACCTGTTCTCAATGTTTTCTTAGGGGTTGATTTAACTTGTCACGAATTCTAATGCTAATATCTCGAAATTAAAACTAATATTTATAAATATGGGAAAGTTTTTTTGTTGCTACGGTGAGATAGTGATGGAGATATGTTTTTTCCCGATAACGCTAGATGGAGGGTTATATTTTTTTTAGAGTGTATGTTAGTATGTTGTATATATTTTTTTTCTTTGGCACGCTCTACAGTCGAACCCCTACCTTCTTGCCCACCAAAGTGGTCTTTGCGTCTTCCGGCCCTGGGCTCTGTCTGACAGTGTATAGGCATGAGTATGACGAATGAAGAAAAATATGCAACCTATCGGATAGATTATATTTAAAAAAAAAACAAATTAAAAAGACAAAGCTACAGGGCATTAAGGGTCCCCCGACCCTAGACCAAAATACAACTTTCCATACAAACGTAGTCTACGTTTTATTTCAAAACGACATGTCCGATTTGGGCAAAATTTTGTAATTTCAAAGATATTGCAACTGAAAAATATGGGCCCATTGTTTTTGGATAATCTAAAAGACGGACTAATTACAATCATACTTTTCGGACCCTGTCGTCACCCCAAAATAAATATTTGAACTATTTATCATATTAGTGTCATCTTTTTATACCTTATCTAGTTCTACGCAAACCATGTAAAAATAGTAAATGTAAGAATAGGTCTATGTTGTTGATATAAAAAAGGGTGCATATAATTATATTTTTTCTATTACGTCATCTATTTGATAGGGTGGAATATTTATTATAAATAGTGATCCATTCCATTCAGCCCCTGTACTATTTATATTTGCTATGTAAGAAGGGTAAAAAGGAATCAAAATAGTGATAGGTTGCTAGCCTCATCCCATTTTTGTTCATTCCTTGATTCCCGCGAGAAGAAAGGATATCCTACTTCCTACTAATATTATAAATGCGAAAGTGAGTTTTTATATTTGTTTGTTTGTTTTGTTACCACTTCACGCTTCAACCACTGAACCTATTTAGATAAAATTTTACATGGATATAGTTTCATACCTAGAGAAGGACATAGGATAGTTTTTATCCCAAAATTCCCACGGGGAGCGAAGCCCATGGGCACAGCTAGTATAGCTTATAAGAATGTATTTTTTTACAAAAGCCTATATTAAATATGGTTAAAATGTACGTGGCTTTAACTGCGACTATGACGTCACACATACACGTGTACGCCATTTCATAATACCTACTTACATCACTTACAGACGATTTTTTTGACGTCTACAGATAAAAAATATGGTTATATTTTCCGTGTAATGTCAATATAAATTCTATGTCTATGGTCAATATAGTCTAAGGTCTAAGTAAGACAAGCGTTGAATCAGTCAGTGTAATTTGGAAATATATAACGTGACGACCTCCGTGGCGTAGTGGTCACCATACTGGTTCGCCACCCAGAGGTCCCGGGTTCGATTCCCGGTCAGGGCAAGTTGGAAAATAGCCTTTTTAGAGTTCCGTAGCCAAATGGCAAAAACGGAACCCTTATAGATTCGTCATGTCTGTCTGTCTGTCCGTCCGTATGTCACAGCCACTTTTTTCCGAAACTATAAGACCTATACTGTTGAAACTTGGTAAGAAGATGTATTACGTAAACCGCATTAAGGTTTTGACACAAAAATAGAAAAAAACAATAAATTTTTAGGATTCCCCATACTTAGAACTGAAACTCAAAAATTTATTTTTCATCAAACCCATACGTGTGGGGTATCTATGGATAGGTCTTTAAAAATGATATTGAGGTTTCTAATATCATTTTTTTTTAAGTGAAAACTTCTTTAGCGGCGTTGTGCACTTTTTTTTGGATGGGTAAAAAATTTTAAACTCGTGTGTGTTTATGTTACAGCGTGCTACGCACATCCATGGATGGTGACAGCTGATGGCTCGACCGTCTGTGTAGTGGCCATACTGCTGTGTATTTGAAAATGATTTTGTTGAAAATGAATTTGGTCATGCTTGTGACATTTGTGACAGACTGTGGTTCAGAAAAGATTTGAAATATTTTATACTGATAATTAAAGCAATTCGTGCAAAATTATTCCCTAACCATTTCAAAATATCAAAAATGCACAACGTTAATATTCAAGTTTTCACTTCTGCCGGCACTCCCAGAGTGCAACCCGTCGTTTTTAGGGTTCCGTAGCCAAATGGCAAAAACGGAACCCTTATAGATTCGTCATGTCTGTCTGTCTGTCCGTCCGTATGTCACAGCCATTTTTTTCCGAAACTATAAGACCTATACTGTTGAAACTTGGTAAGTAGATGTATTATGTGAACCGCATTAAGGTTTTGACACAAAAATAGAAAAAAAAACAATAAATTTTGGGTTCCCCATACTTAGAACTGAAACTCAAAAAAATATTTTTCATCGAACCCATACGTGTGGGGTATCTATGGATAGGTCTTCAGAAATGATATTGAGGTTTCTAATATCATTTTATTCTAAACCGAATACTTTGCGCGAGAGACACTTCCAAAGTGGAAAAAAGTGTGTCCCCCCCCCCGTAACTTCTAAAATAAGAGAATGATAAAACTAAAAAAAATATATTATGTTCATTACCATGAAAACTACCAGCGAAAATTGGTTTGAACAAGATATAGTAAGAAGTTTTTTTTTAATATGTCATAAACTGCAATTTACCTTTCATTCAATCAACTCAAATATAAAAATTAAAAAAAATACTACTACGGAACCCTTCATGGGCGAGTCCGACTCGCACTTGGCCGCTTATTTCTAGTTTGTTTTGTCGTTTAGAAAAAGTATTTGATTTGACTTCTTGTCATTGATTTGTCTTCTTCTTTAGGTTGCTCCATGTTCATCGGTACCGGTCAATCATCAATAAATTGAGTTTTTTCCTCAGTATAACATTATCATGTCATTTTCAACCTTGACATTGGCAAAATCATCGTTTGGATAACGATGGAGAAATAATCTAAGAAAAGAAGAAGAAGAAGTCTTGTCATGTAGCGGATTTAGATTCTCGCCTTACTGGGTATCGAACCCAAAACCTCCAGAACGGCTAACATGTCAGTCAACCACGAGGTCGACAACATTTGTCAATCCGTCAGTCATAAAGGAGTGACGTCACAGCGCGCGCGCAGACGTCGCGGCGACGGCGGCCATTAGGATTCAAGGCGAGGCGCGTCGCGACGCCTAACTAGTGTGTAACGACCTGACGACCTTAATGACAGACTACTAGGCAGTAGCCAAGGAACTTCTCTATCTTAATATGTGTCTACGGTATTTTAATCAAAAATTAGCTAGACAGTTGAAATTTTTATTACAAATTATGTATTTCTGTTGCCGTTCTAACAACAAATACTAAAAACAAAAATAAAATAAATGTTTAAGGGGAGCTCCCATACAACAAACGTGATTTTTTATGGATAATGGTACGGAATCATTATTGCGCGAATCCGATTCGAACTTGGCCGTTTATTATTATTCATATCAATATGTAACATAATCCGAAACCAATTTTTTCTAATCTGCCAAGAAATAAGGTAGTTAGAAGCTTTTAAAATCTGATAGTAGCGGAAACTGTCAAATAACAGAATAATAATTACATTATTTAAAAAAAAACAACCGACTTCAATTTCTTTCACGAGTTTCTTCCGTATCTCCAAAGTTCTTCATCATGTCTGCACCAAATTTATATGAGACCAACTTGGGAGTAAGGGCTTTCAAATAAAAAAAGAATCATTAAAATCGGCCCACGGTTGACGAAGATATCGCGTAACTTATATACAAAAAAAAACATACTGTCGAATTAATTGATAACCTCCTTCTTTTTTGAAGTAGGTTAAAAAGGAAGCACGTACAGCGCTCTTGACGTCACGCTATTAGGTCTGGCGCGTACGAAAGAGATAATGAGATGTCCCCACCACAGTCCCACTCTTATATTTGGAAAGCTAATTACTACTTCATTATTTAACAATTTTTTGCTGTTTTCAAAAAAGATTTCTTTTTAAAAGTAATTTTTATTTCTATAAAATTTTAACCAAAAACATACACAGTAAAATAGTCTATTTAACATTACAGTACCTGGGTGACTGAGCTAAGCTCGGTTACATCTATTCTGCGTGGAAAGAAAAACGCATGAAAACTCGAAAGTACGCGTTTTCCCAAACACAAGACAAATCTAGATCGATTGTTTACCCCCAAATACCCCCATATACCAATTTTCAGCGAAATCGTTAGAGCCGTTTTCGAGATCACAGAAGTTTATATATAAATATACAAGAATTGCTCGTTTAAAGGTATTAGATAAGATACATACATACTATCACGTCTCTATCCCTAATGGAAGCAGACAGAGATAAAGCCCAGGGCCACACGACTCAAAGGCCACCTTCAGCGTGATGGTAGGCGAGAAGGTAGAAAAAAGAATCAAAATAGTGATGGGTTGCCAGCCGCAGATCGGCTTCTACGATCTGCGTGGGAAGAGAAGCAGCTGATACTGATTCAAAGTTTTTTAACCGACTTCAAAAAAGGAGGAGGTTATCATTTCGATTGTATGTTTTTTTTTTGTATGTATGTTACGCGATATTTTCGTCAACCGTGGACCGATTTAGATGATTCTTTTTTTATTTGAAAGCCCTTACTCCCAAGTTGGTCCCATATTAATTTGGTGAAGATGTGATGAAGAACTTCGGAGATATGGAGAAAACTCCTGAAATAAATTGAAGTCGGTTGTTTTTTTTTTGTTAAAAATTTAATTATTGAAGTGAAAACTGGTTAACTTATATGGGAGGCCAAAAATTACTTTTCATATTTCGACATATGTTCATTGGAGAAAGTTCTTCTGATTGGAGAAAGATTAACTGATTTCATTCTTAAAATAGTATCAGTATATTTTGTAAGACCTTGTATAGATACTAATCCATAACCAGGTTAATCAGAAAAAGATTTTCCATCTTGACCTGACCGGGGATCGAACCCAGCTCCTGAGTAGCGGACAGGCATGTTAACTACGCCACGGAGGTCGCCAATAAAAAAGGTACAAGCATGGTATAATAAAACAGGTATTCTCTTCCCGAGATGGAACTTGACTACGTCACAAAGTGTTGCCACTGATTGTACTTTTCAGTAAATTTAAGGAATTTCTCAATTAGTTCATGAATATTAAATAAAATATTAAGTAACTTAGCTATTTAGTATCTCGCAATTCTCGATTCATCAATTCAATATTTTATAAATTGATATAATGGATTATGAATTCGAAATTGGTATATAAAGTTCAAAAATGCATTACGCTCGGGTAATTCAATTTCACAAAGTGGCAACACATCAAACAGATGACGTCTCGACGATCTCGACGATCTAAGACGACGATCAAGTTCCACCTACGTCATCAGCTGTCACGGGAAGAGAATACCTTATTTTATTATACCATGGGTACAAGCAGACACCCCGGCGGCCCTGCTATCTAATGATAAGCTATCACCGCTATCGGTAAACCAGGTCATCAGCCGTCCTTTATTTTTATCAATGACCTGTACACCCAGCTGATCAGTTAGGGCTTTGTTTTGAGGACAAAGGAAATGGTTACATCGTAATAAATAAGCAAAAAAAAAAACAATATTCAAATGTTTATTCTAAAAACTAGCCGAAGCCCGCGACTTCGTTCGCGTGGACTTTATGTCTCTGGAAAATGCTCATCAGGCTGAACAACTTTTACTAAGGCGGCATTTTTATATCTCTTATAGTTTAGCTGGACCATTATGGTTCTGCATCAGGCGTTCCATTTTCCAAAATCATTTATACGCTATATGTTGCCCAGGCTTAATAGCTATGTAACAAAAAAGTTTCATTCCAGTATTTCCGGAGATTAGCGTGGTCAAACAGACAAACAGACATACAGACAAACAGACAAACAGACAAACATTTTTTAAAAAATTCTTACTCTAGTACTACGTCTCCATCGCCCCCAATATTTTTTTTGAAAATATATTTAATGTACAGACACACTTTTTTTACTGTTTTATTATATGTATATAAATATAGATAGATATAGATGTATAGATTTCTAAGTCTATGGTTTGTTATATAGATTTAGAAGTAATAAGATAGGACTGGCGTAATGTAAAATGTGACTAGAAATGAATTGTTTATGTGTGAGTTAGAATAAGGTTGTACTACACGACAGTCAACACGTATTTCATGTCATGAATCATGATATCTACAACGTGGAAGGACGTCAATTTCACGTTGTAAGTACTTACCACGGACTATACTAGATCACTTCATTATAACGATAAAAAAATAAAAGTCAAATAAAATAAAAAATGACTTCCCAAAATTAACTAAAAGCAGACTTCAACACCAAACTTTTTTTTGACGACCTCCGTGGCGTAGTGGTCACCATGCTAGTCCCCCATCCAGAGGTCCCGGGTACAATCCCCGGTCAGGGCAAGATGGAAAATGGCCTTTTTCAAATTGTCCTAGGTCTTGGATGTTTATCTATATATGTTTTTGTTATAAAATACAGTATCGTTGAGTTAGTATCCCACAACACAAGTCTCGAACTTACTTTGGGGCTAGCTCAATGGTGTGATTTTCTCCTATATATTTATTTATTTATTTAAACTACACAAGCGATTTTAATAAAATTTCTATGTCACATGATAAGTATGCCCTTTCAAACGAAAAAAGAATTTCAGGCGCCTTCGAATAATCGGGGATATACTTAAAAAAAATATACATTCGGATTTGATAACTTACTCGTTTTTTGAAGTTGGTTAAAGATTTATCAAGCTGTTTAGGCTGCAGAGCGTGCCAAAGGAATATATAACGTGGAAGGGACAGATCTATCATCTTTTCTATTACGTCCCAAAGGTGAACTGGTAGACAATGCTTAGCATTAAGTTGTACCTGTTGTACTATAATCTTAAGATTTTAAGTGCAATAAACTAAATAAATAAAAAATAAATCACTGTGGCATAAAAATAAAATAATAGTCAAAACACTTCCATACATATTTCCATGAAAGAAGAATGGCAGAGATCTTTAGACTGGTGGTACCGTCTTACAACGAAGTGTAGAATATTACTAATTTATTTGTCTTGAATTATGTAATAAAAAATGTAATCATACCATATTTCTACGACTTATAAGTAAAAAGTTAAATGAATTTAAAGTTAGTATGGGACAAAGTGTAGAAAGCATAACAAAACGTTGCAAATGGACTTAAATGGAGAGTACCTGGGTGACCGAGCTTAGCTCGGTCGGTTTCATCTCAAACATTAACAACTTTTTTTAAACTTGTCTAAAAACAGTACAAAATAAAAAATAATATATAAACTTGAACATTAAAAAAAAAACAAAAGTAAGTCACCGAGTGGGATTCGAACCCGTAACACTCTTTCTAGCGGTCAGCATCCTTAACCACTGAGCTAAGCGGATGGCCGCCGCGGCGACGAAATTAGCGACCATATTCTGCGTGGAAAGAAAAACGAATGAAAACTCGAAAACGCGCGTTTTCCCAAACATAAGACTAATCTAGATCGATTTTTTACCCCCAAAAACCCCTATATACAAATTTTCAGCGAAATCGTTAGAGCCGTTTTCGAGATCACAGAAATTTATAAATAAATATACATACATACAAGAATTGCTCGTTTAAAGTTATAAGATAACAAAACGTTTTGACTCTTTTTGACACATCACAACGAGGCATTTGACATTTCCATACATATGCATTCTCTCCTCTGGCGTTGGGTTGACTGGAAGAGATCCCTTAAAGGGATAAGTCCGCCTTTGTTTTGTTATCTACTGTATTTTTGCAGTGTCCTTTTTGTAAAGAATTTACAAACAAACAAACATATTGCCCGGGCTGCACACTTTAATATGGAAATGCCAATTTCTTTTTGTTCCTTAACTGTTATTTTATTTCTATAGTACAACGATCTAGTTAAGTATAGCCCGTGGTTAGATTTATTACGGGTATGTCCCTTCCACGTTGTAGATACTTATAATAATAAAAAAAAACTGTGTCGAGAAACGAAGTCAGAAATATAGAAGCCCCTAAAGAACCCCCAAAAATCCAGCCCCTAAAAGATTCGTGACGCAAATTTTATACTTCTTTTCGCCTATCCCATCCGCAAAATTCGTATCATCTAATTGACCGAGCGAGCGAAGCGTCTCAGTTTCGAGATTAGCCAAAAATTCTTTTGTCCGTCTGTCTGTCTGTCTGTCTGTCTGTCTGGCTGTTCTCGCCTACAGGTCGCATTTCTTAACCGATTCTCATGAAATTTTGTAAGCAGGTTGAGAAACTAAATAGAATTTTTTTGTCGAGCCAGTTTTTCGAAATTTTTCAAAATGGCGGAAATATGGGGGTTTAAAATTTTAAAACTGTCATACATTCGCCATTTCTAAATATTTTTAAAAATGTCATTAGACTTTTTTGTTGCCATTATAAAAACGCATTTTTTTTATTTGAACAACTTTTTTGTCTGGACACCTTTTTGATACGTTATACTTAAAAGAGTTTAGGGTGACTCGCGAAGTCTAGCTGACTGAGACTTGCTTTGCTTGGTAGTAGAAAATATATAATAATCGCGAGGTCGTAAGTTCGTGGCGAACTACTAGTAATTAAATTTTTAACAAAAAACCAACCCACTTCGATTTCTTTCAGGAGTTTCTTCCATATCTCCAAAGTTCACCACGTCTTCACCAAATTAATATACCTAGGACCAACTTGGGAGTAAAGGCTTTCCAGTCTTCTTCTTCTTATCGTGTGTGTTAGTGACTAACACTAGTGTCAGAGTTTTTAAACCGCCTTAAAGGCCTCTGACATGGTTTTAGGTAACGACCAATGTCAAAGACAGTGACCGGGACCGACGGCTTAACGTGCCCTCCGAAGCACAGATCATCTTACTTATCAGTCAATCAGGTGATCAGCTTGCAATGTCCTAACCAAACTAGGACAACAACGCAAAGTCGTTGCCCCCGCCGGGAATCAAACCCGCGACCTCCGGGTATGAGCCGAACGCTCTAACCACTACACCATGGAGGCTTTCCAGTAAAAAAGAATCATTAAAATCGGTCCACGGTCGATGAAAATATCGCATAACATACAAACATAAAAAACATACAGTTGAATTGATAACCTTTTTTGAAATCGGTTAAAAAGGAACTTCGTTCCAAAAACCCATACATTTTGTTAAGGCCTATGAGTCTTGCGAAGCTCTGTATACCCCGTTACGCTAGCGTCCGCCACGGTTCGCCTTAACAATGACAGCTCGCGAAGTCGCCAGTGATTGTGCCCGGTCGTTGACCTGTGACGTCAGCACGTACCTACTGTCTGGTAACAGGTCACAACTTTAACATCACAGATTCATACTTTCTTCCGAGATTTTATCTTTTTCTGAAGTGATATTTTTGAAACGCGAAGTCATCTAAACGAATTTTCCGTACATAAAAAACCAGAGATATGGAACTGTAAAAAACCGTTCATTTTGTGACTCCTCGTTTAAAAAATGGCACCACAGATCTGTCGGATTAAGGACTGGTCAGTGGTCAGGTCGGTTTTTTAACCGAATTCAAAAAGAAGGAGGTTGTCAATTTGAATGTGTACAACGTGTAAGGACATACCTCACATAATAAATCTAACCACGGCCTATAATAGATCACTTTATTATTATGACAATAAAATAACTGTCAAAAAACAAAAAATAGTTAATTTCCCATACAAATTTCCCGGGCGGCTGCAAACTTTTATAAAATGCTGATTTAAAAAAATCTTTGCTTGGTTTTTTAACTCATTATACAATAGTGATCTAGTATAGCCCGTGGTTCGATTTATTACGGGTATGTCCCTTTCACATTGTATATTTTTAGGGTTCCATAATAAACAAGCTACCCATATAGTATCTTCATGTCTGTCTTTCTGTCCCTGGTTTTACTCAAAAACTATTAATACTAGAAAACTGTCATTTAGAATTGATATAATCATGACGACAAAGTGGTTCAATAAAATCTTTTAAAAAAATCTGTTTGGTAGCTTCCATACATGTAAAGTTAAAATAATTTTTTTTTCTCGACTATCCCATAATGTGGGGTGTCGTTTAAGTCTTTTTTAGGGTTCCGTAGTGAACAAGGAACCCTTATAGTTTCGCCATGTCTGTCTGTCTGTCTGTCTGTCTGTCTACGGTCCTACAGAGAAACTATAAGTACTAGAAAGCTGTAATTTGGCATGGATATGTATATTAATTATGGCGAAAAAGTCGTAAAATATAAATGGAAAATTTTTTTTCAGCTTTGCTGCCATAGAAGTAAAGACGTAGTCAATATTTTTTTTCTTGACAAACACATTGAGTAGGGTGTCGTTGAATGGGTCTTTTAAAAATATTGTTAGCTTGTGAACACCGTTTTTCGATTTAGGGATCCGTTTCTGAAATATTTGGGTTTAAAGTTCAAATTTTTGTTCAAGTCAAGTGTCCCCCCCCCCTCTATCTGCTAAACGGTTATATACGGCCACGTGAAAAAAATTATAGCATATATAATGTAGTTTGAAGAAAAACTATCAGAACCAAGTAGGGTATACAAATTTAAAAGTTATAGGCGATCAACTTATAAAATGTACTTGAAAAAAGAAATTTTCATACAAATTCAATAGGTATTAGTTTTTAGACATTTTCAGTGGCAAGAACTCAAAGTTGGCATTCGCAACTACGGAACCCTACACTGCGCGTGGCCCGACACGCACTTGGCCAATTATTAATTTAAGGATCCGTTTGTCAAATATTTGCAAATTTTTGCTATAATCCAATGTCACCCCTCATCAGCTATACGGTTGTATATGGTCTGTTTGTCTGTTTGTACACGCTAATCTCCGGAAATACTGGACGGTTTCAAATGAAACTTTTTTGTTATATAGGTGTTAAGCCTGTTAAGCCCAAGACTTGTGTTATGGGATACTAACTCAACGATACTATATTTTATAACCAATACATATATAGATAAACATCCAAGACCCAGGACAATTTGAATAAGGCCATTTTCCAACTTGCCCTGACCGGGAATCGAACCCGAGACCTCTGGGTGGCGGACTGTCATGGTGACGACTACGCCACGGAGGTGACGGAGGTCGTCACATACACCTAGGGTATAATTGATTTTGGAAAATGGAACAATGACGCCTTAGCAAGAGTTGTTCAGCCTGATGGGCATTTTCCAGATGCCAGCCAGATTTAAATAAAGACCCGAAGGCAACAAAATTATACAAACAATTTAAATCAAAAGACATTTACAATTTTGTAATACTTATAAAATACTGAATGACGTTATTTATTTTATTTAGACGAAAGAAATTATATAGATACAAATATTAAATAAAGATAAATAAAAAAAAATACTTTCCACAATACACTACAAACGAATATTTACAAAAATTAAAATAAGGACATATATCATATAAAAAATCATAGAGTAACGAAACTTAGACGCGGCGCAGTTAAAGAAATAGTTACTATTAGATAGTCACGTACACAACTGAGTAAACTAGTCGACCCTATCCCACGGGCCCTTCTCATTGGTGGATACAATATTTAAGTAGGCCCTCGACCCGCCGGCCTATCCTAGACAAGTAGATAACGAAGGGCCGACCCATAGACGATAAAAATGTTTATGAATAAAAAAAGGGATATGCGTTTATGGTCAAATGTGACTTATATGACAGGTATTTTTTAAATGTCTGTAACTTTTTTGAGGATTTTAATAGGCGACTAAAATAAGTATACAACTTATTTAGAAGTTAAAACATATATGTTATGAAGATGGTTTTACATAACATTACATAGTTTTAAATAGGTACATACTAGGACTGTAAACCGGGTCAAAAATAAATTGTTCACAAAATAGTGACACTTAAATTATATCTATTTTCAACAAGATATTAATCTACTTAGCTCTGATTGTTTTCATTTAAACTTCGTTATCTATGTATACTGCTGCCAGAATTTCTTAAGTGTCCATAAATAACCGTCTAGTATATAGAGGGGGGACACTTGACTCTAACGAGAATTTGCATATTTCAGAAACAAATCTCTATATTATAGTCATAAAGTCCACGCGAACGAAGACGCGGGCTTTGGCTATTATTAAATATTTTTTATTAATTTTTCTTTATTTATTTAACTTTATTACAAAAATTGTAACAGGCGGACTTAAGGCCCAGGGCTTTTACTGCCAGTCAACCTACAGGTGATGCAGAAAAAAGCTAATTTTGGACGACAAGACACATATATATATATATTATAGATATTTCTTGTTTGATTAACACACTATTTGAATAGGGCTTCGAACCGGTAGCCTATCCTAGTCGAGTAGATAAGGAAGGGCCTATCCATAGACGATAACACGTTTGTATGGAATAGTAAGGCTGAGTGTGGTCATGCCTACCCATCGTCATATAAACATTATTATTTCTTTTCCTTGTAACTAGATGGCGCTTTAAGGTAAAAATTAAAACACAAAAATCTTTTAAAACTATTATTTAAATAAACTAGTACTTTGATTAGTTAAAGAAGACTTATATGACATGCAATATATTTTTTAAAAGTATATTCAACACTTTCTTCGTCACCTTTTTGGCTAGTCGTGTGTGCTGCCATCTCTGAGAGGCCGCTCCGCAACTCCAGTTTTGCGTGCTTACGGCCTCTCCAATAGTTTCTATGGCGTTGGGTATCTGTTACGTTAGTAATTATATTATCTTTGGTGTGGTGTAGGTAAGTAATATGTTCTACATGTATACTTACTTCTAGCATGCCTTCCCATCGCCATATAACAATTTATTTCTCTTCCTTGTAACTAGATGGCGCTTTATTGTAGTAATTAAAACATTAAAATCTTTTATTACTATTATTTAAATAAAGTAGTACTCTAATTAATTAATTATGACTTATATGAAATGCAATAAATATTTTTTAAGTATATTAACACTTCTTTTGTCATTTTTTGCTAGTAGTGTGTGCCAGGGTCCCGTTTTTAGGGTTCCGTAGTAAACAAGGAACCCTTATAGTTTCGACATGTCTGTCTGTCTGTCTGTCTGTCCGTCCGCGGTCCTACTCAGAAGCTATAAGTACTAGAAAGCTGTAATTTGGCATGGATATGTATATCAAGTATGGCAAAAAAGTCGTAAAATAAAATATGGAAATAATTTTTTTTAGGCTAGCTGCCATACAAGTAAAGAGGAAGTCAATATTTTTTTTCTCCACAAATACATTGTGTTGGATATCGTTGAATAGGCCTATATTGTGAGCTTGTAAACACAATTTTTCGATTTAGGGATCCGTGTCTGAAATATTTAGGTTTAAAGTGTTTTTATTGTTAAAGTCACGTGTCCCCCCCATTTATCTGCTATACGGTTATATACGGACACGTGAAAAAAATCACAGCTATAGTATATATAATGTAGTTTAAAGGAAAACTATCAGAGCTAAGTAGAGTTAACAAATTAAAAAGTTATAGGCGATCAACTTATAAAATGTACTAAAAAGAAAATTTCATACAAGTTCAATAGATACACGCTTTAGACGTTTTTAGTGGCATGAACTAATTAAAAAAAACTCTGATATCTAAAGTTTTTAGTTTTATATTTAAACGCCATCTAGCTAGTGACGGCGGAGGAACTAATTGTAGAACTAATATCCGTAACACCATCATTATTTGCCAGACAAACTACAAAAACCCGGTTTTTAAGTCAACCCCCAATCATTTTTAAACGGTCAAACCGATTTTCATCAAACATAGCTAAGAAGCACCGCAAGGAAATTTGCTTTTACGTTAAAAACACCGCATCGTAATTGGTCCATCAGTTCCAACGCTACGATGTCACAGACAGACAGACATTAGGTAGCGTCAAACTTATAAGTTACAACACCCTCTTTTTTGTCGGTAGTAAAAAGAATGCGTTCAAACACAATCTATTTATTTTCACCCCTATCACCCCAATCGGACAATCCGTAATTATTCCCAGCGTGGGTGCCTTGCCCTCTGGGAGCCGACCAATCGCAGCTCAGTAATTCTGATTTATTTTTGACATTTGGTTACTTTGTTTTTTGTCTATGGGTGTTTTGGGTTTGGGGTGACGCGGTGTTTACATGTCTGTGCGATTGTAGGTCTATGTAAAGATGCTAAAGGAAAAATAGGGTTTGGGCTTGTCTATTTTGTCTATTTGTTTACATATTTTAATTGTTTATCTATTTGTTTACATTTGTCTTGATAAGCACGCGGCTTCACAAAAAAAACTTGTACAAATCCTATTCAAAACGAATAATTGGCCAAGTGCGTATCGGGCCATGTGCATTATAGGGTTCCGTGGTTGCGAGTGCCAACTTTGAGTTCATGCCACTAAAAACGTGTAAAAACTAATTTTCTATTGAATTTGTATGAAATTTCCTTTTCCGAGCACATTTTATAAGTTGGTCGCCTATAACTTTTTTATTTGTAAACCCTACTTAACTCGTATAGCTTTCCTTTAAATTTCGTTACATATACACAGGTGTGAATTTTTTCACGTGTCAATATATAACCGTTTAGTAGATATGGGGGACACACTTGACTCTAACAAAAAATTTTCAAAAACGGATTCCTAAATCGAAAAATAATCTCTCACATTTTAACTGTATGGGAGCAATCCTAAAAAAAAAATTCACAAGATTTTATTCTACCACTTTTGCGGCTTATAGCATAATAAAAGTAAAATAACTGTCAAAAAACAAAAACAAATTTCGGATGGGTGACCACAAAGTGGCAGAAAATGGCAAAAAACTTATGCCAAGATCTTGCAAACCTCTCATAAAGTTCCATCAGAGCTTCCGCAAACTTTCAACTGAGCTTTCAAATCGTTACATTTTTGTACTTTTGCCAAAATTCTGTTCTGTCAACACTTTGCTTATTGATTGCTTTAAACTTTGACAGTTTTAATGAGAATATTTTAAAACGATATTTTCTTTTTAATAGTAATTAAAGCTATAAAGGTAACTAGCTCTACCCGCGACTTCGTCTGCGTAAATTTAGTTCTTTGTAATAAAGTCTATAGTGCAGGAAGTAGTGTCACCCTATGTATGGAAGGTGCAAATTTTGGTATCGGAAGAATTCACTTGGCACAGATGTAATATACGTAAAGTTAAGCTAATTTAGCCCGGTAGCCATCCCCCACCCCCTGGGGGGTAGGCAGGGGGGCATTCAAAGTTACTCGCCGCCGCGCTTTAGAAAAAAAATCATATCAGCTTCTATTTACCTAACACCTCGAGTATGGTGTCATTTTCTGATAAATCGGGGATGAGGAATTCAATTTTGAGTACAATTTTACATTTAATGTATAGGTTAATAGTAAAAAAAGGAAAATATTGACGAAAATATCAAAATCGGATCGCAGTTTTTTTTATTTTAACAAATTTATTTTGCAAGAAACTCGGAATTTCGTGTTTAAAAAATTATTACTTAAAGCATATTTATCTAGCTTTAAAAATATATATACTTTATTATATATATAGCTGTCATATATCTATCTGAAAAAAATCGGACTTGGCACGCGGCGGTGCCTAGAAAATTTTTCAATCGTCTCATCTCACATAATTTGTTGCAAGTATTAAGTTGTTTTTTTATGAAAAATATATAGAATACATACTTAACTAAATTATTGACTGTCGCTTATGGTCCTATATATCAATAATAGTATTTTATATTTATATTCGTAAATTTTTTCATTCAAATTTTCCACCACAGTGGTATAATTCGGTACATTTAAATATTTTTCTTAGACAGTTGCACCTAACACTGCACCCTGACTTGCACTTGCACTGAATCAGTTCACGACAAGCGGTAGCAGCCACTGGTGCAGTAGTCCACTTTGGTTTCCAATCATTTGATTCCATTTCCTATCCCCAATCCCCCCGGACTGGAAGGATTTGGAATCGGCACCATCGCTCGGCCCCAAACGTGCACTGCACACCATGCTAAACAGCTCTTATGCTGCCGAAAATTCTCTAACTGTCAGCCTTTTTTAGAGAAAATCTCCCTCCTGCACTCGTTTAACGATGTGCACTACACACTGGATCTAAAATGAGAATTAGGTAAGTAGGTATTGCCGATTCCAAATCCTCCCAGTCCGGCGGATTGGGGATAGGAAATGGAATCAAATGATTGGAAACCAAAGTGGACTACTGCACCAGTGGCTGCTACCGCTTGTTGTGACCTGATTCGGTGCAAGTGCAAGTCAGGGTGCAGTGTTAGGTGCAACTGTCTAAGAAAACTATTAAAATGTACCGAATTATACCACTGTGGTGGAAATTTTAATGAAATAAATTACAAATATAATATAAAATACTATTATTGATATATAAGACCATAAGCGACAGTCAAAAATTAAGTTAAGTATATATTCCATATATTTTTCATAAAAAACAACTTAATACTTGCAACAAATTATGTGAGCTGAGACGATTGAAAAAGTTTCTAGGCACCGCCGCGTGCCATGTCCGATTTTTTTCAGATAAATGTGTGACAGCTATATATAATAAAGTATATATATTTTTAAAGCTAGATAAATATGCTTTAAGTTAATATTTTTTTAAACACGAAATTCTGGGTTTCTGGCAAAACAAATCTGTTAAAATAAAAAAAACTGCGATCCGATTTTGATATTTTCGTCAATATTTTCCTTTTTTTACTATTAACCTATACATTAAATGTAAAATTGTACTCAAAATTGAATTCCTCATCCCCGATTTATCAGAAAATGACACCATACTCGAGGTGTTAGGTAAATAGAAGCTGATATGATTTTTTTTCTGAAGCGCGGCGGCGAGTAACTTTGAATGCCCCCCCTGCCTACCCCCCAGGGGGTGGGGGATGGCTACCGGGCTAAATTAGCTTAACTTTACGTATATTACATCTGTGCCAAGTGAATTCTTCCGATACCAAAATTTGCACCTTATGACACTACTTCCCGCACTACTACTTTTGTATGACAAAACAGGACTAAGAAGTCCCACTTAGTCTCCTTTAAATTCCCTTGTTGCATGTTTTTTTGGGATTAAAGCTATCCTATGTCCTACCCCAGTTCACAGAAGGGTTATCTATATCCATGCCAGATTTAATCTAAATCGGTATAGTGTTTTAAGCGGGAAGAGGTAACAGACAGACGGTACTTACGACGGGACTTACTACGAATATAATGCAATGGTCTGACAGTTTTGGTATTTCAGTTAACCCGAAGAAATGTCAAGCCATTATTGTTGGTAGTAGAAAACAATTACCCCAAATAAATTTAGATTCTGTGACACCAATTAAGTATGATGGTAAAATTGTTCCATTCTTAAATTCTGTTAAAGATCTTGGCTTAGTCATTGATGACAAATTGAGTTGGGTTACACATCTCGCGGAAGTCAGTCGAAAGGTTTTTGTCTCGATGCATTACCTTAACAATCTAAAAAACTTTCTCCCTATCTCAACCAAAATTATGCTGGCTCAATCTCTCATTCTCCCTATTATCGACTATGCTGATGTATGCTATTTGGATATAACTGAGGAACAGCTTAGTAAGCTTGAACGCCTCTTGAACAACTGTATCAGATTTATTTTTTGCCTTCGCAAGTACGACCACATATCCCCATATCGTTCGCAGCTTAAATGGCTAACTATCAGACAGCGTAGAAATCTACATATTCTCTGTTATCTACATGGTATTGTTTATAATCCTTCTGCACCCAGTTATATGACATCTAAATTTCAGCCCCTTAGCTCAACTCATGATAGAAATCTACGCTCCTCTAACACAATGCAACTTGACATTCCTTCTCACCGTACTGGTTTCTTTTCTAATTCTTTTGCCGTTACGGCTGTGCGGCTTTGGAATGCCCTACCTGATAGCATTGCGAGATTACATAGTCGTGATACTTTCAAAATGCAGGTGAAGAAATTATATTTGGAATCGAAATAGACTCTCTGCTGTTATATATAGATATATGTATGTATTCTATGTATCATTTTATGTATATTATAAGTATATATTATATTTATAATATATATTATGTTTACGTGTATTTTTATAAGGTATGTTTAGTTTACCATAATAAATCAATAAGTATGTGTATTCAGGGGGTGTAATATTATATAGGTATTTTAATGAAAATATCACAAGTAAGCTTGCTACACTTGCACCCCTATTCAATTTCTCAACATATCCCAAAGGCAAACTGGTAGATAATGCATTAGCATTAAGTTTGACCCATTGTAATCAATCAAAAGATTGTGTGCAATAAATTTAAATAAATAAAAAAATAAACTTTCACGTTTATAATATTACTTAGTATATGGATGATTATTTTATGTTTTAAAAGAAAGTTAAATTTAATGTTTGTAGTAACCGTATACATAAATTTAGAAGACATGTGATTTAGCGTCAAAATTACGCCTTATCTTTAGTTTTTTTTATTTCACCTTTTTACATTATTTTATTCCCGTCTTAGGGTTCCGTACCCAAAGGGTAAAAACGGGACTCCGACTGTCTATCACCACGCTGAATCTCATGAACCTTAATCCGTCCGTCTGCCTACAAGTAGTAGTATCTCATAAACCGTGATGAAATTTTTACAGATGATGTATTTCGGTTGCCACCGAATAAAATATGTAGGTAATTAGGTATTATTATTATTATCCAGCAGTGCTGGATGTAGAGATAGAGCATTTTAATTATAGCTTTTTCCTAATGTACTTATATGGGTCTAGTAACCTGAAATAAACGTATTTTATTTTATTTTTTATTTTATTAGGTGGTCTCATACAATAAACGTGATTTTTTTATAGAAAATGGTACGGAACCCTTCGTGCGTGAGTCCGACTCGAACTTGGCCGGTTATTATTTCATATTCGCGCCCAATATTACGCCAAACTAGCCCAATATTGTAAAATGAACGTTTCTTCTCAGCAGTGGTCGTTGCGAAGCGCTATTATACAGCCTATCTTAAGCTTATACAGCTACTGTACAGCCATTATAAACCTAAAAGCTGTATTATTTGTGCCAATTTTTGACTTATAAGGGTGCTATAAGGGCTTATACAGCCTTTGTGCAGCTAAGAAATACAGCGTTAAGAGTATCAGTATACTTCAATAGAGCCATTATACAGCTTGGGTGCTGCTCGGGTGGTATCGGTAGCTTAGCTTTTCTTTAAAAGTAATTTAAATTTTGATATACACTACACAAAATGTACTCGTAAATTATACTTATTAAAATACTAGCCGAAGCCCGCGACTTCGCTCGCGTGGACTTTATGTGTCTGGAAAATGCTCATCATGCTGAGCAACTTTTATTAAGGCGGCATTTTTATATCTCTTATAGTTTAGCTGGACCATTATAGTTCTGCATCAGGCGTTCCATTTTCCAAAATCATTTATACCCTATATGTTGCCCAGGCTTAATAGCTATATAACAAAAAAGTTTCATTCGAATCCGTCCAGTATTTCCGGAGATTAGCGTGTACAAACAGACAAACAGACATACAGACAAACAGACAGACATTTTTTTTAAATTCTTACTCTATTACTACGTCTCCATCGCCCCCAATATTTTTTTTGGAAATATATTTAATGTACAGACACACTTTTTTTACTGTTTTATTATATGTATATAGATATATAGATATAGATAAAAGTGCCTGAAAAGGTCTAGTAACTGAATAAAATTTGAATTTTTAATTTAGAATTTTTGAATATACGTGGCTTTTGGGCCTCACGGCTGTAGATTCTGTCTACCCCGTCATGGAGGAAAACGTGATCTATACATATAATAAAACAGTTAAAAAATGTGTCTAAAATTAAATATATTTCCAAAAAAAAAATTTGGGGCGTTGGAGACATAGCGTTAGAGTAAAAATTAAAAAAAAAATGTTTGTCTGTTTGTACACGCTAATCTCCGGAAATACTGGACGGATTCGAATGAAACTTTTTTGTTGTATAGCTGTTGAGCCTGGGCAATATATCCTACTAATATTATAAATGCGAGAGTTTGTTTGTTTGTTTGCTACCTGTTCACGCTTAAACTACTGAACCGATTTGGATGAAATTTGGTGTGGATATAGTGTGGGACTCGGGGAAGGACGTGGTTACTCTTTATCCCTAAATTCCCACGGGGAGCGAAGCCTGTGGGTACAGCTAGTAGGGTATATTTGATTTTGAAAAATTGAGCACTTGATGCAGAACCATAATGGTCTAGCTAAACTAGAAGAAAAATTAAAATGACGCCTTAGCAAAAGTTGTTCAGCCTGATGAGCATGTTCTGACATAAAGTCCACGCGAACGAAGTCGCGGGCTTCGGCTAGTTGTGTAATAAATCTGCCGACTTCTGTTTAGATGCTAATGTTTATGCCACAAAGCTCCACAGTCGAATTTCACCATTTTAGCATTTACTGTGAGTGCGAGGGAGACAGCAACATAGTGAGAGAGACGGCGAACTGATGCCTTCCGCCAAATGAGCCTGTCTAGAGGTTGGGTGGGGTGACACTTACAGCGGGGTTGAGAAAAAGATTGATTTTCATACTTGTAAGAAGCCAACTGATTTTACAAGACAACTGCAACTAGGCAACTATATTTTTAGGGTGTCGCGCCCAAAGGGTAAACACGGGTCCCTATTAGTAAGACTCCACCCGTCTGTCTGTATGTCTGTCTGTCTCATGAACCGTAAAAGCTAGGCGTTTAAATTTTTTACAGATGATGCCTACTGTAACCGCTGCTAACTTTAACAAAAGTTTGGTATCTAATAAACAAATTGCAAGTAGCAAAACTGGTTCAGCTCTCACTTTTTAGGGTTCCGTAGTAAACAAGGAACCCTTATAGTTTCGCCATGTCTGTCTGTCTGTCCGTCCGCGGTCCTACTCAGAAACTATAAGTCTAGTACTTATAGTTTCTGAGTAGGACCGCGGACGGACAGACAGACAGACAAAGCTGTAATTTGGCATGGATATGTATACTAATTATGGCGAAAAAGTCGTAAAATAAAATATGGAAAAAAAAATTTTTTAGGGTTGCTGCCATGCAAGTAAAGAGGAAGTCAATATTTTTTTTCTCTACAAACATATTGTGTGGGGTATCGTTGAATGTCTCATGAACCGTAAAAGCTAGGCGTTTGAAATTTTTACAGATGATGCCTACTGTAGCCGCTATAACAACAAATATTTAAAAAAAAACGACGGGTTGCACTCTGGGAGTGCCGGCAGAAGTGAAAACTTGAATATTAACGTTGTGCATTTTTGATATTTTGGAATGGTTAGGGAATAATTTTGCACGAATTGCTTTAATTATCAGTATAAAATATTTCTAATCTTTTCTGAACCACAGTCTGTCACAAATGTCACAAGCATGACACATTACACACACGAACGTAACGTAACACAGCAGTATGGCCACTACACAGACAGTCGAGCCATCAGCTGTCACCATCCATGGATGCGCGTAGCACGCTGTAATATACACACACACACATTCGCGCAAGCGCCCTGCGCCGTCTTACGAATTTTCGATCAGGACACGTGGTCTTGACGCGAGTTTAAGATTTTTTACCCATTCCAAAAAAAGTGCACAACGCCGCTCAAGAAGTTTTCACTTCAAAAAAAAAACGAGGGGTTGCACTCTGGGAATGCCGGCAGAAGTGAAAACTTGAATATTAACGTTGTGCATTTTTGATATTTTAGAATGGTTAGGGAATAATTTTGCACGAATTGCTTTAATTATCAGTATAAAATATTTCAAATCTTTTCTGAACCACAGTCTGTCACAAATGTCACAAGCATGACCAAATTCATTTTCAAATACACAGCAGTATGGCCACTACACAGACGGTCGAGCCATCAGCTGTCACCATCCATGGATGCGCGTAGCACGCTGTAACATAAACACACACGAACATTCGCGCAAGCGCCCTGCGCCGTCTTACGAATTTTCGATCAGGCCACGTGTCCTGACGCGAGTCTAACATTTTTTACCCATTCCAAAAAAGTGCACAACGCCGCTAAAGAAGTTTTCACTTCAAAAATATAATCCTAAATATTAAAGGGGGTTTTTATACAAGAAACATGTTTTTAACTCGATCTCAAGCAATAATGGCATTATAGTACCTAGTTACTTGAAAGTGTATTATTGAATTTAAATACATGAAGGGTTTAGTACGGAGATATTGAACACGATTGTTCGAGTTTGGGAAAAAAAACTTAGAATATAGCAGCTGCTTCTCTTCTTGTGCAGATTATATAAGCCAATCAAAGGAATGGACGAAAATGCAAATCAAGTTAATAGGCTATGTGGCTAATACTACTATTTTGATCACCTTCTTAAAAATACAGTACCTACACATAGAGATAAAGATGTGACAGTATCCTCGACTTACTATCAGAGCCTTATACTTGTTTGTCTTTATACAGCGTGGAAGGAAAATGCCCATAATAAATCGCACCACGGGGTAGCTATACTATTAGATCACTAATAAAAGACGTGTGGCACTCGGGGACTGCCGCGGTAAAGCTATTGCAAACAAGGAAGGACGGCAACGTCGCAAACGGACGACGGAGACGAAGCGGCAACCTACATAATAGGCGGAGTGGGAAGCGTGAGGTTTTTTCGTTACGGAATTTCTGGATTCGGTTCCCGCGCTCAAGGCCCGCGATAGAAGCTATGCAATAGCTTAATAATGATAATAAAATAACAATAAAAAATCCATAGAAATTGACTGGGCGGCTGCACAACTTTGTGTGGAAAAACCAATATTCTAACTTCTTCTTCATGTCCCGCTTTACACATTCAACCACGTCTTTATATGTCGTCTTCTATCTTTGTCCACCTTTAAACTAACAATTTTATTGGCTCAATAATTGGCATCCCGCCTCTTGATATGACCGTACCAAGTTAAAGATGAATTTTAACTTCTCTACAATCGGTATTAAGTTTAAACTCCCTCTTACATATTAATTCCTGATCATATCTATCTTCGTCACCCCACACATCCACCTAAGCATTCGCATTTCTGCTTCATGTCCTTTCTACGTTGTATCCTATCCTACTTCCTACTAATATTATAGATGCGAAAGTGAGTTTGTATATTTGTTTGTTTGTTCCACTTCACGCTTAAACTACTGAACCGATTTGGATGATATTTGGTATCGATAGTTTGAGAATCAAGGAAGGACATAGGGTACTTTTAATCCCGAAATTCCTACGGGGAGCGAAGGCCACGGGCACAGCTAGTAATAACAGCTAAAGGTTATTAAGAGTTGTATAACTCGTGCTAATTTTGTTGACACAAGTGTTGTGGAGGCCCCTGTATTTTTCGCATTAAAAACACGTGGATAGCTCAGGTGTGTGAGACCTGCTAGGTTATTTCACAACCTTTCTAGTGGAATGTGAAACATTCCTTCTTTGTCGATCTTCTTGTTGAACGAGCGAAACGAGCGAAGTTCTCCTAGTCTACTTGAACAATGTATGTATATTTGTTCGACTATAACTCAAGTAGAACTTTAAATTTGGTGGGCGTGTAGATGTAATCAATACATAAATAAACATATACGGACAGATCACACAGATTCAGCTAGCCCCAAAGTAAGTTCGCGACTTCTGTTATGGGATACTAACTCAACGATATTATATTTTTTAACAAATACATGTCTATAGATAGAAAACATCCACAACCCAGGTCAGGTTTTGAGGTTGACCTAAGCGGGTATTGAACCCGGGACCTCCGGTGTGACAGTATGGCATAATCAAAAGAATTTTTAAGTTCGAACGTGAATCAAATCGGTCAAGAGGTTGCAACCTCTTGACCGGTTGTCAAGAAGTGCCAAGCTGAAAAAGCTACGCTGCTACTGACAGACAGACAGACATTAGCGTCAAACTTATAATACCCTTCTTTTTGTCGGGGGCCGGGGACTAAAAAGAGAATCAAAGTAGTAACTGATTATTGTTACCCCTTTGAACTGCCTCCGTGGTGTAGTGGTTAGAGCGTTCGGCTCATACCCGGAGGTCGTGGGTTCGATTCCCAGCGGGGGCAACGACTTTGTGTTGTTGTCCTAGTTTGGTTAGGACATTGCAGGCTGATCACCTGATTGTCTGATAAGTAAGATGATCCGTGCTTCGGAGGGCACGTTAAGCCGTCGGTCCCGGTCACTGTCTTTGACATTGGTCGTTACCTAAAACCATGTCAGAGGCCTTTAAGGCGGTTTAAAAACTCTGACACTAGTGTTAGTCACTAACACACACGATAAGAAGAAGTTACCCCTTTTCCTGTTGGCGCTGACATAATTTCTCTAGACTTTCACCCATTACGTTTATTTGTTTTTACTCAAATAGCATTTTCACACAGACACTTCTTCTTCGCCCTGTGGTTTCCGTCAGAGTAGAATAGGACCACTCCAAGCCTTTTCGTGAATGTCGTAGAAGGCGACTTAGAGAGGGGGCCATTTTGATATAGGCACAAATATTTTAGTTTTAGTTGCTGAGAACTGCTATTATAATTGTTAAACCGTGTTTGTGATATATCAAATAAATTATTTTTCTTTCTTTCTTAGGAAATACAAGCTTATAAACATCAATGAGACCTCTACAACATGTCTGGCCAGCGTAGAGAGTGTAGTTGTAGGTTCTAGTGCTACAGAGAGGGTCGTGCTTCTGCAGTGGATACTAAAAAGACCTGATGATGATGATGACTATTCACTTCATTGCTGGAACGACTGCAGCAGCTCCAGAAAACCTTAAACGACGCAAATATAGTAGCCCCGATAATAATTACTCGTTTGAGCCATTTGGAGTTGAAACGTTGGAGCCGTAGGGAATATACCACTGTCGCCTGGAAATTGACTAAAATCAGGCGTCACCAGAGAGCTGGCCTTTATTCGGCTCAAAAGATAAGCATTGTCATACACCGTTACAATACTGCCAGCCTTCAGGGCACTTTACCACAGAGCAGAGATTTGCCACGATTTTTGAAGTGAAAACTTCTTTAGCGGCGTTGTGCACGTTTTTTGGAATGGGTAAAAAATGTTAAACTCGCGTCAGGACACGTGGCCTGATCGAAAATTCGTAAGACGGCGCAGGGCGCTTGCGCGAATGTTCGTGTGTGTTTATGTTACGTTACGTTCGTGTCTGTAATGTGTCATGCTTGTGACATTTGTGACAGACTGTGGTTCAGAAAAGATTTGAAATATTTTATACTGATAATTAAAGCAATTCGTGCAAAATTATTCCCTAACCATTCCAAAATATCAAAAATGCACAACGTTAATATTCAAGTTTTCACTTCTGCCGGCACTCCCAGAGTGCAACCCGTCGTTATTTTTTTATTTTTAGTTTCAGTTAGTTTTCCTGTTTATTTTTTAAATTCCTTTGTGGAAAATCTAAATAAATATAATACTCCATATCTCAGTTTGACAAATGTCAAACCACTCCCGCTACCGCCTAAGCGCCCGCTACCACTGGCGCCCCGCCCCGCCCCGCCGGCATAAGCTGCCGCGGTCATTGCCCCCGCAGCCTGCACTTCCGTACGCTCTGAATACTTTTTAATCCTGCAAGAGAATTTGACTGCGGTGTCCATGTGCATACAGCCAAGTCATTTTTACATGCACAAGTAAATACAAGCTAAACAAAGCTTATAAACATCAATGAGACCTCTCCAACCCGTCTGGCCAGCGAGGAGATTGTAGGCCAAGTCCTCTGGCTGCTCTGGCCAAATATGGCTCTGGTAGTACAGAGAGGGTCGTGCTCCTACAGTAGAGACAAAAAGACATGACGATCATCTTTTCAGCCGCATAACGTCCACGGCTGGACATAGGCCTCTCAAAAAGATTTCCAAAATGATCGATCTAGAGCGGCCTGCATCTAGAGCGACCTTGGTCAGGTCGTCTGACCACTTAGACAAGTGTTTGTTCAGTGTCATCAACAGAAGCGAGGTAACGAGATATGTAATACAAAAAATCATTGCACCTACTTATTTGAACCAGTTTAGTTTTCATAATTTTATTTACAAACGTTTGTTAAATGTAAAAATATTTAAGTTTAAAAAGTTTTGTCCCTGTCGCTCTTTACAATTTACGATATTGCAAGAAGAAGACAAAATATATAAATTTTTATGAATAATGGGATTAGAATTTACCATCCGAATGAAAAAGTAATTAAAATATAAGGGGTTGCTAACCACATCGTCTTTTAACTTAATTCGCATTTTTGCCCATTCCCCGATCGGATTTTACCGTCTGCGCGGGAAGTATTTGTCGACCTCCTTGGCTTAGTGGTCACAATGCTAATCTGCGACCCTGAGGTTCCGGGCACAATTCCCGGTCTGGGTAAGTTTATCTTTATATGTTGTTATCTCTATATCTCTATACATATAATAAAACAGCAAAAAAAAGCGTGTACATTAAATATGTTTTTCGGAGACCAACAAGGAAGAATGTTACTAATGTCCTTGCCTTATTAGTTTCAACCACATAATGACTATTAATCTGGTGACTACATACATACATACTATCACGTCTTTATCCCTAATGGGGCAGACAGAGCATTTTGGGTCTTGCGGCTCTATATGCAGAGCCCAGGGCCGCAAGACCCAAAAGCCACTTTTAGCTTCATGGTGACTAAATATCGTATAGCCTGAGGGGCTTACAGATTAGGCAGACCAGTAGGATAAAGTTCAGTAAATAATGTTAGACTACTTAATTGTCCGTGTATGGAAAATCAGACGCACGGTGGTGCCTCAGAGCCAAGTATTGCAAGTACACATGTTACATTTAGTAGCAGACATTCATGCGGCCTTGGGCTCCATGTACTTACCGCCGCATGACCCAAAATGCTCTGCCTGCTCTATTAGGGATAAAGACGTGATAGTATGTATGTATGTAACTCTCCCATGCTGGTCTGGGAGAAACGAAAAAACTTAGAATGTACCAGCTGCTTCTCTTCCCGCGCAGATCGTAAAAGCCGATCGAGGGAATGGGCAAAAATGTGAATCATTTTAACAGGCGATGCGGCTAGCAACCCGTCACTGTATTGATTGCTTTTCCATCTTCTCGCCCACCATGACGCTAAAAGTGGCTTTTGAGTCTTGCGGCCCTAGGCTCTGCATAAAGCCGCAAGACCCAAAATGCTCTGTCTGCCCCATTAGGGATAAAGACGTGATAGTATGTATGTATGTATGTAATATATGTTTTCTTTCGACGTATTTTCCTTAAATCACAATTTGTTTTACAACTAACTATCAAACGATTTGGTCTCTATTTCTAGTTTTCATTATTATTACAGCTACATATTTGCACGAACTTAACTCTATTTTCAGTTTCATGGATCTGACTATATTTTTAATTTCACATAATCTCTGACTGACTAAGTAAAATACTGCATTTCTGTGGTCAACGCGTTCGTCTTGTGATCCGGAGGTCGTGGGTTCGAATCCCATTGGGAAATATATTTTGTGAAAAGTTGTTTCCAGTCTGGTTAGGATATTGCAGGCTTGAACCACCTGATTATTCGAAAAGAAAGTTGATTTCGTGTTTTCCGTATACACCAGTAACCTCGTCAAATCACCTAGGTTAGGTAGCGGATCCCGGGCTCTGAAGCGTAACCTCTGAGAATTCAACCGGAAATACGGGAGGACGATGACTATAACGTACTAAGTAGTATAATTTTTTTTTCCTGGCCCTAGTCTATAATATAATATTATAGTTTTGCAACTTGGCTTCACTTTTGACAAAACACACTTTACATTGTCGTTTAAGTTTTTAACATAGCAACAGAACTGATCATAAATAAAATTGTCAACTAGATCTATGACCAAGGATGTAGCTATAGCTTTGACAAGCTCGGGGTCGGGGGGGAGGGGGGGGTAGCCGAGGATCCAAAATGTACAAATATAAACTAGCTTTTGCCCGAGTCATTTAGACAAGGTACTTACATAAATATTAAATGTTTACCATTCAAGCTGTGATTATTCGATAGTTTCTTTAAAAATAAGCAATTTGAAGTAAAAAATACATAGTTAAGTCAGTATAGGATTGATTAAAAATATACTTAGGTATTGTCTACCACGAAACCCACAAGGTGGTCTGACTACCTGACCAAAGTCGCTAGCAAGCGCTGGATGCAGGCCGCTCTAGATCGGTCGTTTTGAAAATCCTTGGGAGAGGCTTCTCTCCGTCAGTGATGATGATCGTGGGTATTGTCTAATACTCGTCTGATTTAATAATCACCTTAGAAGACGACGAAATGTTTGATTTTTATTTTATAAAGGGGGTCCACACCCCGTGAACTCTCCTTGCATACGCCCATATCTACGACGACACAATAGGCTCGGTTCTAAGGCTATGACTGACAATTGACTGACTGAATCGTGACCATGGGATTGAAACCAGGCAAATAAACAGCCAGGTCGAGACTCCATTAAAGCTAAGCGAAGATGTACTGGTGTTGGTCTCTGCCATAATACTATCACGTCTTTGTCTATAACGGGGCAGACAGAGCACTTTCGGTCTTGCGCCTTTAAGCAGACATAGCTCACGGCCAAAGGAAAAAGAAATCAAAATAGTCGCTAGTTGACATGATTCGCATTTTCATCGATGATCTCCGTGGCGTAGTGATCACCATGCTAGTCCGTGGCCTTTTTCAAATGGTCCTGGGTCTTGATGTTTATTTAAATATGTATTTGTTATATAATATAGTATCGTTGAGTTAGTATCCCATAACACAAGTCACGAACTTACTTTGGGGCTAGCTCAATCAGTGTAATTTGTCCCTATATATTTATTTATTTCTCCTTTTTAAGGAAAGAGAAGCAACAGGTTCATTCTAAGTTTTGTTTTTTCCCTTCACCCACCATTTTTCGACTTAGGAGTCCATTTCTGAAATATTTGGTATCTTACTGCAAACTTTTGTTAGAGTCAAGTGCCCCCCCCCCCCCCCCCCCTCTATCTACTAAACGGTTGTATACTGACACAAAAATTCGCGACATTGCAAAAATTCTGGGCAGTAGCATATTAACAGTTATATGTTCGACTGTACAATATATTTTTTTATGTATGTTCACCGACTTCTCAGTCAACTGTGGACCAATATTCAAAATTCTTTCTCGAAAGAGTGCACTTCCGAGGTGGTCCCATTGAAATTTTATCAAAATCGGCTGTGTAGTTTGGGGGTGAAGTCGGTTTTTAATTTAGAAATATTATACCTTTTAATCCCGTAAATTCAAGAATTCAAAGTCGGCATTCGCAACTATAAACCCTACACTGCACGTGGCCCGACACGTACTTCACCAGTTTTTAACTTATGTCTTAATATCTTGGTTACTAACTGTACTTTTAAAAGTAAACCGAATAAAGAACCAACAACCTGTCTTATAAAAAGACACCCTTTCGCATACTTATCTTAAACACCCTTTAATTGACAGACAAATGTCATCCCTAAATATCAAGGTCGAATCTGCGAGGGGCCAAGGATTGAACCTTGAGGTACACCGAACAAAAAACAACGAAAAATTTATCGTTGCTTACTTAACGTGTATCCTACAGCCGGTTTTTACTTGTAAGTGAAATAAACGTTACTTTCAAACGAAATTGAGCCTTATGTTTATGTGTTTTAGAGGCGAAGTGATGTGAGCTACAGTATCGAAGGCCTTAGTTAAGTAAAACAAAAGGGTGTGGTAGAAATTGCGCTGTTGCCATGTGATAGTCGGTACTTGGAGGTTCGCAAGTAAATTATTGCTATTAAGTATGACTTAATTATTATTTTATAAGGTATATTACGGTATACAACGTGGAAGGGACATATCCATAATAAATCAAACCGCAGGCTATTCTGGATTACTATAGTTTAATAAAATTAAAATAACGGTAAAAAACATTAAAAAAAAATTTAAACATACAAATTGCCTGGGCTAAAATATATTCAAACTATTTTAAGGCTGAATTCAGTCCGTGATAGTAAACAACTTTCCGCAAGAAACATTATGTTAAAATATGGAATATAAGTTCTGGCTTTCCATACAAATTCGGTTCGATCAGTCAACTTGTATACGAGGCCAAAAATTAGCTACCCATCACTATTTTGATTCCTCATCTAACGCCCATCACGCTCAACGTGGCCTTTGAGTTTCACGGCCGGGCTCTGTCTACCTCGTCAGAGACTAAGACGTGATAATGTAGTACCTAGAGACAACGTCCGTCAACTTAGCTCAGTCACAGAAGCTATCTTATCGGTCGTGACGTCACGTGGTCTTATCAGAACTGATAACAGTGACCCTGCCGTATGCAGTTCCATTACATATGCAATTACAACTATTTATAAAATTATAATAAATAATAATAAATTCGTAGCCGTCTGGCCAGCAAGGAGAGTGTAGGCCAAGTCCTCTGCCTGCTCTGACCAAGTATAGCTCCGGTAGTACAGAGAGGGTCGTGCTCCTGCAGTGGAGACAAAAAGACCTGATGATGATGATGATGAATAAATATCATAAACTTTGAAGACCGAGGAAGACGTGGATAGAATTTGTAAGGACAGATATGAAGGAACGAGAGGCTAGTGCAAATATGGTAAATGACAGAAAAAGGTGGAAACAGTTGACATACAGAGCCGACCCCAAATAGGGAAATGGCGAGGAGAATGAATGATGAAATAATAATAATAAATATATAGGGACAAGGGTACACTTTTCATAGGTATATCATCTTCGGACATCAACTTCTCCAAAGAGCCTCTACGTGTACGGATTTTCATCCCCACGCAAACCTCTAGAAGGACCGAGACGAAAAGAATACAGAAGCACCACCCTCTGTACTACCAGAGCCATACTTAGTCAGAGCAGCCAGAGGATTTGGCCTACTCTCTCCTCGCTGGCCAGACGGGTTGGAGAGGTCTCATGATGTTTATAAGCTTTGTTCAGCTTGTATTTCCTAAGTCGCCTTCTACGACATCCACGGGAGGACTTGGAGTGGCCCTATTATACTCTGCCGGAAACCACGCGGCAGAAAATAATAGTAAGCCTAATAACATGATTTAAATCTTGCCCATTCCCTCTATCGGCTTTTACGAACTGCGAAAGAAGAAATTGTGAGGTCAACTTCCGAATGAAATAGAATAAATTAGAATTTAGTGAACCCCTTTTTAGCATTTCAATGTTTCCAAACTTTATCTTTTACAGAGAATTTGATACATAAATACAATTCGAGCTAAAAGTAAAAATACCTAATGCCTAAACACTTATTTTTAACCGACTTTAAAAAAGAACGAGGTTCTATGTTCGACTATATATTTTTTTTAAAGGGATGTTCATCGATTTCTCCGTCAATTAGGTAATCAACTAAAATATAAAAAAGTGTTAAAAGTGCCTTTAATCTATATCTATACATATAATAAAACAGTAAAAAAAGTGTGTCTGTACATTAAATATATTACCAAAAAAAATATTGGGGGCGATGGAGATGTAGTAATAGAGTAAGAATTTAAAAAAAAATGTCTGTCTGTTTGTCTGTTTGTCTGTTTGTCTGTTTGTCTGTTTGTCTGTTTGTCTGTTTGTCTGTTTGTACACGCTAATCTCCGGAAATCGAATGAAACTTTTTTTGTTATATAGCTATTAAGCCTGGGCAACATATGGGGTATAAATGGTTTAGGAAAATGGAACGCCTGATGCAGAACCATAATAGTCTAGCTAAACTATAAGAGATATAAAAATGCCGCCTTAGTAAAAGTTGTTCAGCTTGATGAGCATTTTCCAGAGACATTAAGTCCTCGCGAACGAAGTCGCGGGCTTCGCCTAGTCCAAAATATAGACAATTTTAAGAAAGTAATTTAAATAAAAAAAATCTACGTGTTATCGGATTTTTTTATTTAATTTTAAACATTACACCGGAAGTGACGTCACACATCCCCAAAATTCCTATGGGACCACCTCGAGACTTTCAAACGAAAAAAGAATTTTTCAAATCGGTTCAGGCGTTTTCTAATAATCGGTGAACATGCAAAATAATTGGACAAGGGCGTGTAAGGCCACGCGCAGTGTAGGGTTCCGTAGTTGCGAATGCAGACTAGTTCTGCCACTAAAATTAGATTTTAGAATCTAATTTCCTATTGATTCTTTTCTATATTTGTATGAAAAATCCTTTCGCGAGTAATTTGTATAAGTTGGTGATAACTTTTTATTTGTAAATCCTACTTAGCTTTGGTAGTTTTCCTTTAAACTTCGTTAATATACTACAGCTGCGAATTCCACGTGTCCATATTACCATTAAGCAGATAGAGGGGTGAGGACACTTGAAATAACAAAAATTTGCAACCAACCCAATCGAAAACAAAAAGTCTAAATCGAAAAATTGTGTTCCCAAGCTTTGGGAAAGACCTTTTCAACGATACCCGCTTGATAAGTTAGTCCAGAAAATAAAAATTGACTTTCACATAACCTGTATGGGAGTTACCCTAAAAAGAACAGTTTTTCAAGATTTTATTTTAGGACTTTTTAGGGTTCCGTATAAAAGCACTCCACCGACAAGAGCCCAGCTCTTAAATATAAGAAGAAGAAGGGTTCCGTAACCAAATGGCAAAAAACGGAACCCTTATGGGTTCGTCATGTCTGTCTGTCTGTCCGTTCGTATGTCACAGTCACTTTTTTTCCGAAACTATAAGAACTATACTGTTCAAACGTGGTAAGTAGAGGTATTCTGTGAACTGCATTAAGACTTTCACACAAGAATAGAAAAAAAACAATTAATTTTGGGGGTTGCCCATACTTAGAACTGTCTGTTTTTTAATACGTCATTGGTTTGAACGAGATCTAGTAAGTAGTTTTTCTTTAATACGTCATAAATCGTAAACTGCAATTTACCTTTCATCTGTAGCAACAAATAGTTCGATGGTACGGAACCCTTCATGTACGAGTCCGAGTCGCACTTGGCCGGTGTATTTACCATGATTTATATTCATACCTACGCAAATTACAGCTTTCTAGTACTTATAGTCTCTGAGTAAAGCCGCGGACGGACAGACAGACAGACAAACAGACAGACATTGCGAAAGTTCCTTGTTTACTACGGAATCCTAAAAATGCATAATAATAATATGACAAAGCTCGCAAGTAGGCGACTAAAACTGTGAAAATGAGTTTCTTTCAGCGTTTCTTCTCATCAGTAATCGTTGCGAAGCGGTATCAGAAGCTTTTCTCTAAAAATAAATTAAATATACTCGTACCCGTCATGTAAATTATAGTTATTAACATGTAAAAGTACCTGAAAAGGTCTAATTACAAGCTTTTATTTAACTTGCAATTTATTATGTATGAATGTTTGTAGTCAAATCTTGCAACTCATTTTTCAACCAATTATCCTCAAACGATTCTGAAATTTTGCATAGGGGTGTTTCTTCAGAGTGCCTTTTTTTACTGTCACACGGTCTTTATTCCTAACTTAACCAATGTATGGTTTTAAAACCGATTGCAGGAGTTACTTTGGTTATACCCCTATACAAAATCATAATTAAATAAGATACATAATGTACAGTAATTTTTTAAATAATATTTGAATGCCAAAATCGGGAGCAAATTTGCTGTTCTCCGCGTGTCACACTTACGCGCGCGCTTTTGCCTTCTCGTATAACTTTTTTGTTTATCACCCAATCAGTAAATTTTGTATTTCTAACTGTTTATGATTAAACAATGCATAGTTGTACAAAAAATGGTAATTGTATCTCTTAAATAAAAAAAGTTATGAAGCATTTAGTCTCTGTCACACGATTTTGCTAGTTTTCAAAAAACGATACAAAGCAGCTCATAACTTCAGAACGAGTTGAATCATGGGTACAAATTTTAGTTGCGCGGATAAACAGTAGCGACCCGTTATTGGTGGGGAACTCATGCGCTACTCACCGGTTGTCTGCAAATAAATACAGATGTGTATTTCTTTAAGTTTTTTTAAATTCTCTAACCCAAGTGACCTTTGTGGTCACTTTTCGAAGAATAATAGTAATTATTCCGCATTTAACGATTCACTCCTTAAATGTAATATGCCTTCGAGTTTATTTTAGAGTATTTTGTCTTTAAATTCATACGTAATTGTCTCCGTAATTTAAAAAAATGTTAACTTTTCGTAACTTTCGTGGTGCGGACTTCGTGGCGATTTCGCCACGAAAGTTATAAAGCATGCCACGAAAGTTACGTATCTTTATTAATTCTCACTAAAAGACAAACTTTTTTGTGATATTCCTTATAGCGGTTTCTAATATACGAGTAATCTAATACAATGAAAAATCTATTAAAATGTTCTCAAACAATGTTTGCTTGTGTCGGTATGTTATGGTATATGTAAGTGTTGCTATGGGTTGGTATTAGTTTGGTCAATGAGTGCTCAAAAGGGGAATGTGGATGGAAAAGTCGAAAGCAGAAATTTTGACTCGGCAACTTTGTTAGGACTAGCTTGGACACCTTTCTCCTGAACTATGGGGATAGAAACGCAATGAAAGGCATGCATTGGACGTGGGCTTGGCGTGCGCTTTTCGTCCGAATACGCCCAGAGTGTAGAACACATTTTTAAAAATTCGAAAAATTTTCGTACGTCATATCTAGGTAAAAATTGGAGATAGATAAAAAAATGAAAGTAGTTACAGAGAATTTTATCAGATTTCATAATGTAGTACAACGAAATTTCGTACAACGCACCATTTTCGAGATGTAAGCAAAAAACCAAAAAATGGGACCTTCTTTGTGCCCTCCCCTCGCGGGCTCACCTCGGAGGGGTAAGGACTTTTAGTATGTTTATGTCCTAACTAGTCCTAACAAAGATGCCGAGTCAAAATTTCTGCTTTCTACTTTTCCATCCACAATTATTCGTTGACTGTAATATATGTATTTCAGTGTTGGAAAGTATTGGTATTTCTTGGTAAGTGTTAGTATGTGTAAGTAACGATGAGCCGGCCGAAGAATATTCTCGCGGGTAGAAGTATAATTAGTTTCCTGTGTTTGGTTTTATATATTTAGTTTGTTAGTTTGTCTGTGAATTTGATTGTGAGTATCTGAATTAGTATGATAGTAAGAATGTGAGTTTATGTGTGAGTTTCCATTGGAGTTTGTTTTTGGATTTGTTTAGCTTTAATAAAGTATTCGTTTGTATGTTACTTTATATGAGAGTTTGAATTTGGTTCTGTATTTTAGTTTATGACAAGTTTGTATACAGGTTTATATCCACGTTTGTGACTTTGTATGCATATTTGTAAGTGTGTAATTTTTTTTAAAGAATTATCATAACTTAACGAAATTAATGGTTTAACGTATTTAAATTAAAAATGCCGCCGTAAAAAATTACATCTGGAGAAAAAGCGATTAGCCGAAATAAAAAAAAATATAAAAAGATACCGAATTACACAATATTGTAAAAGCAAAGCCGAGAGAAATTTACTACAAAAGCAAAAAAGAAATAATACCTGTCTGTGAATTATATTAATTGTAATTGACCAACATAATAAAAATTACATCTAAAAATTAGTCATAGAAAGCCTAAAACGTCCTATAAGTTAATAATTTTTATGTAAAACCATTTTTTAATTATTTTTTTCGCACATATTCTTTAGCCATTAATAGAAAAAATAAATAATGTTCGAATTTGTGATTAAAAAATGTTGTTTTGAAAACTGCTTTGTTTAATTTTACACTAACTATCAATTTATGCAGTTTTAATTCATAAAAAAAATAGAAAAGTGATGCTAATGCAACATTTAAACATTAAACGCTGGTGCAATGCATATGCTTGTCTTGATTGATTGTTATTTAATGCAAAAATATATTTAGTTGTAGCGAAAACTAAAGTTTTCGCTACAACTGAGTTGTATTTTTTACTGGCGTAACTTTCGTGGTATCAATAGTAACTTTCGTGGGCAGATTTTTTTCGGAATTTTATATCTATATCATTTATTAGTCAATTTGAAAGTTTCAAACAGAATATTATTTGCTTTTAAACCATCTATAGCGTAGTATTTTTTTTCAAAAGATTATTGTTAATTTCAATTTCGCCACGAAGGTTACGCGGAGAACGAAATTTGAAGAAATGCCCATAGGTTCTTGTGTAAGTCGGATGACTATACAATATCATGAAGTCAATGAGCTGTTCTGATGATGGAGGCGGGAAATATTCGACGGAACTCAGTTATAAAAAAACATAACCTCATTGAGTAGGACTCGTTTGATTTGTCTTCACGAGCACTTTATGGCAGACGATGCTTAGGGTCTGATCACGGAGACGGAAGTTGGTCGATGGAACGAAGTAATAAACTGTCGCAACTCCATCGAGTTTGCGCTTATTTTATTTGTCATAACAAGTATTTCGGCTTTACAATAAAAGCATGTACAAAAAATAAATCAAAAAAAACTTGAGAGGTGTCAAGGGACACCCGGATGGAACGAAATTCCTTTCGAGTAATTAGTCAAGGAATTGTTATAAAATTATATATAATATTTTATTATTTATTATGTACAAAAAACCTTTATACAGTCAACAAAAATAATCGTCGCGACACCACACTGGCTTGCTTTCTATGAGAGAGAGAGAGAGAGAGAGAGAGAGATAGTCAGACAATAAATCACGCGCACGCTGCACGGCTTACAACTATAGCAAAAAGTGTCGTTACAACTTTTGGTCTTAATTTTTTCCGTCTAGCCTCCTTTAGCAACGCGCGATAAGGAACTACGTTCCAAAAAAAAACTTATTACTGAATAAACACTTGAATCTTTGAATCTCCTTTTTTTTATCAATGTGGTAGAGTAAATGCTGGCTTGGCGTCTTCAAGGTTGATGCTTGCCAATGGTCTTACCAAGGATGCTCAAGACCGTACAAAGTGGACAAAAAGCCGGAAAGCGGACCCCGTTCTTCGCAGAATTACAGCTGAGGATGCAACTGGAAATACGGTGAGATGAGAGAGAGTAGATTGTGGGTAGAGTCTTTACTCAGGCCCGCGTTGACCCTCAGCAGAGCCTGTCACTTTTATCTTCTGTGACCTTAGTGCTTGGATTCGAGCTATTTCCAGTGCAACCAGGTTTGTTCTACCAGTAGGGCTACTAAAAGTTTTTGTCCCAGATGACTTACCAGTAGAACTACTAGGAATTTTTGTCCCAGTAGACCTACCCATAGAACCACTGGGAATTTTAGTCCCAGTAGACCTACCAGAGGGACTACTGGGAAATTCAGTCCATAAAATTCAAATGTTTGTTCAATAATTAGATCTTCACAGGCACTTTTCACACACACGACAATAAGAACTTTACATACATACATACATACTATCACGTCTTTAACCCTAATGGGGTAGACAGAGCATTTTGGGTCTTGCGGTTCTATGCAGAGCCCAGGGCCGCAAGACCCAAAAGCCACTTTTAGCGTCATGGTGAGCGAGAAGATAAAAAAGCAATCAATACAGTGATGGGTTGCTAGCCGCATCGCCTGTTAACATGATTTGCAATTTGCCCATTCCCTTGATCGGCTTTTACGATCTGCGTGGGAAGAGAAGCAGCTGGTACATTCTTAGTTTTTTTTTATTTCTCCCAGACCAGCATGGGAGAACTTTACGTGTAGTGTAAATCTAAATTAAATTAATTTTTTATAGAAAAGCTACCGATACCAGCGCTTCGCAAAGATTATGCTGAGAAGAAACGCCGAAAGAAACAAATTTTTCTTAGTCCCAATATTCCATCGATTGTAGTAGATGTTATAAGTTGATTAAAATGGAGAGCAAAATACATAAATATTTTTTTAACCCCGTTGATAAATAGGAGAGTTATAAGTTTGACGTGTCTTTTTGTCTGTCTGTGACATCGTATAGCGTCTATCTATCTCCGATTTTAATGATTTTTTTTTGGTTTGAAAACTGACTTGATCCAACTGCTTCTTAGCTATGTTTGATGGAAAATGGTGTAAAAATCATGGGAGGTAAACCATGTCATCTATGGTTGACTGGGAGAAAATGCTCTTAGCATTAAGTCCGACTTTTGTTAAAAGCATTGTATTTTGGAACAATAAAGTATGATAAAATAAAATAAAATAAATATACATAATTAAATAAATATATAGGAACTGAATATACTACTAAATAACACTGATTGAGCTAGCCCCAAAGTAAGTTCGAGACTTGTGTTATGGGATACTAACTTAACGATTCTATATTTTATAACAAATACATATATAGATAAACATCCAAGACACGGGACAGTTTAAAAAAGGCCATTTTCCAACTTGCCCTGACCGGGAATCGAAACCTCTGGGTGGCGGACTAGCATGGTGACGACTACGCCACGGAGGTCGTCGTCGTCCACATAAAATAAAATAAATTGAGAGTTTCTAAATTTGCCTCGTAAATAAACTTGTTTAATTAAACAGATAGTACCTGGGTGACCGAGCTTTGCTCGGTCGGTCACATCTCAAACATTAACTATTTTTTTAAAACTTGTCTAAAAACAGTATAAAATAAAAAAGTATATATAAACTTGAACATAAAAAAAAACAAAAGTAAGTCACCGAGTGGGATTCGAACCCGTAACACTCCTTCTAGCGGTCAGCATCCTTAACCACGGAGCTAAGCCGATGGCGGCCCGCGCGCCGAAATTAGCGACCATATTCTGCGTGGAAAGAAAAACGCATTAAAAATCGAAAACACGCGTTTTCCCAAACATAAAACTAATCTAGATCGATAGTTTACCCCCGAAAACCCCCATATACAAACTTTCAGCGAAATCGTTAGAGCCGTTTTCGAGATCACAGAAATTTATAAATAAATATATACTCGTATATATACATACATACAAGAATTGCTCGTTTAAAGGTATAAGATTCTGGGTTCATAAGTACTTATTTCGATTAGGTAACTTGTTTTTTTTAGCGTGAATTAACGGGTTACTCACGTACAGTCAGCTACAGGCCGACATATTTCGACCTCATCCGTTGTGTCTGGAGGCGAGAGTTTTATGATTTTTTGTGTATCATGCCAGTCTGGTAGAAAAGAAAAAGGTACTTAGGTGCGTTTTCCCGCGCATTTCGTTAAAGTTCACTGCCCGTCTGTCACCAGGCTGTATCTCATGAACCGTGATAGTTAGGCAGTTCACAGATGTTCAGTATAATGAAAATAAAATAATAGCCAAAACACAAAAAGAATCGTCATTTCCATACAAAAGTGTGCAGCCATTTTGTATGGGAAGGTAGTTTTTTTATGTCCTTTTAATTTCATTAAATCTACTATATTGGTCCAGTCTTATAGCCCGTGGTTTGATTTATTACGGGTATGTCCCTTCCACGTTGGATAAACGTACCTCTTGTGGTTACCGAACTACTAATCTGTAACTACTTACCGACAAGCGGGCAGTATACGTTGGTTAAAATTTTTAATTTAAAAAAAAAACTTTACAATCTTCTAAAAGACTAACCAGCTGTTAAAAGTTTACAGCAAAGATGGTCGATTTCACAAAATCAATGTATTCATTACTTTCTTTTCGAAATCGGTAAACTTGTTGCTAAGGTATTGAACGGAACCCGGCTCGCATGCATGTATGTGCAACGTTTCTATGTGTGCGCCGATGCGCCTGTGTGCATGCCCTGCGCTGTTGCACCGCTCAAGCCCTAGGTAGGTAGGTCAGTACCTCTTAGTGCATCCAGCCAGCTGCACTCCGCGTTGTCTGCGACAAAAAAAAAGAAAAAATCAATACCGATTTGGCATTATAAATCGCGATTCCTGTGCCTAAATACGTTACTCGTCGAGGGGGACGCAAAAAAACATATTTGAAAATAGGATTTCAGTTTTCGAACGTTCCTTTGTCCGACGCCATGTTGGATCCGTATTTCGAGAATGCAAGGTGAGCGCTTTCCAATTTCTTTTTCGATGTTCCGTATTTGAATTTGTCATTTTATTTTTGTAATTTTTCTTTTTATTTTTTTTTAAGAGTTCTGGACATATAGCCAGTATTAATTACGTATTTATTTAATTTTAAAAACGATTGCTTTTTAAATGTTTTAAAAATGTTACTAAGTATTTATCGAAAAACCTAATGTATTTTAATAAAAAAAAAGTGAATAGATAACGACATGTTGAATAAATCGATAATCAAGTTCGTTGCGCCGTCTTATAAGACAATGCTTATCATACAAGTAGATATTGTAGATATATGTGCATGCATCGAATGCCATACAAAGCAGACCTAACCTAAAAAAAGACATTTAACCAGCTGTGAACAGAAGAAAAATTACATATGTTTGATCTTTGTAATATAATTGTTACGTCACTGTTCGCCATTTTGGAAAATGGGCGTCACTTCCCTCCCCTCCCCTGAAGCTTCTTGTAAGGTTCTATCGATTTTATTACCTGAATATTTCAGGGGCTATATTCTAGAACGCACTAACACTTCTTTGTCTCTTCCGGGTTAGACAGAGTGGACACATAAAGCAAACTTAGCGAGATGATAGCGTAACTTCTTAGCAGTGGTTTTCAGAAACAGTAGTAATTTGTAGCTTTTGCGTTAAAAAAAAATGTTAAACTAAATTAAATTCAATGAAAAACATATTCTAGACAGAGTGGAGTCACAAAGCCTTGCTTAGCGACATAGTAGCGTACCTATTCTTCTCAGCAGTGGTTTTTCAGAAACGGTATGAATTCGTAGCTTTTGCATTAAAAAAAATGTTTAACCAAATTCTTCTTCTTCTTCTTCTTTTACAGCCTAATCTATCCACTGCAGGATATAGGCCTCCTCCATTGCACTCCATTCCTCCCGATGTTGCGCCTTTCTTGTCCAAAGTGGACGGGCTGCTTTGACGATGTCATCTCTCCATCTTGTCATTGGTCTGCCGCGGCTTCTGCGGCCTAACTATGGTCCATTAACCAAATTACGTTTAATGAAACATGTTTAACTACTCCAATCTATACAATAATAAATCATTAAAAGAATGTGTCTGTATATATACATTGAATATATTTCCAAAAAAAATAGTTGCTACAATAGAGTAAGAATTTTAAAAAATGTCTGCCTGTTTGTACACGCTAATCTTCGGAAATACTGGGCTGATTCGAACGAAACTTTTTTCTTATTATAGCTCTTAAGCCTGGGCAACGTATAAGGTATAATTGACTTTGGAAAATAGAGCAATTGATGCATAACCATAATGGTCCATCTAAACTATAAGAAATATAAAAATTACGTCTTAAAACAAGTTGTTCAGACTGACGAGCATTTTCCGGAGACAAAGGCTTCGGCTAGTTTATAAATATAATCAAAAATAAAGAATATTTCGACGAATTAAAAACCTTTTTTAAATGTTCTTGATATAAAATGAACCAAAAATACTAAAAAGTTGCTACGCAAACATACAGACAGAACATTTTGCGTTTTGCGGCTAAGCAGACCGAGCTCAGGGTCACAAGCACAAGACTTGAAGGCCACTTTAATGATGTTGTTGAACCAATGCCTTTTTACTTGGTACCTACGATCCTGAAGCATCTATCCTTTATCATCATCATCATCATATCAGCCACAGTCCACTGCTGGACATAGGCCTCCCCCAAGCATTTCCAAAACGACCTATCGGAAGCGGCCTGCTTCCAACGCCACTTCTGGTGAATGAAAACATAGTGAGGAAACCTGCACACTAGTTCACCAGTGTGTAATGGTGACAGTTGTGACTGGATGACGTCATTGAGCTACCAGTGTTAGGTATTAACACACGACAATTCGCTTTCCAACAACTCTATAGACTTTTTTCTTTAAAAAATAAATTTAAAATAATTAAAATTTAAAATAATACAAGTAAGTACATAATACAAGTCTAAACTATCTTTGGGGTTAGCTCAATCAGTGTAATTTATCCCTATATATTTATTTATTTAATTACATAGACAAATTACACAGATTGAGCTAACCCAAATTAAGTTCGAGACTAGTGTTATGGGATACTTACTCAACGATACTATATTTTATAACGAATAAGTAAATGTATAGATAAACATTCAAGACCCAGGACAATATGAAAAAGGCCATTTTCCAACCTGACCTGACCGGGGATCGAACCCGGAACCTCTGGGTGGCGGACTAGCATGGTGACCACTACGCCACGGAGGTCGTCTATTACTCTGTAACTTCCTGTTTTGGTGCAAATTTTAACTGACTAACTAGGTAATTAACTTCTTTAGGCGCGTAGGAAAACCCAGAAGAAAATTTATAGACCAAATAAAAGAAAAATTAAACGTGAAACCATATAAAGAGGTTAAGAACTTAGCGGAAGGAAGAGAGACATGGAAAGCACTCCACCGACAAGAGCCCAGCTCTTAAATATAAGAAGAAGAAGGCGCGTTGGGTACGCACGGAAAGTATTGTTTGGGATAGGGAAAAAACTATTGAACTCGCGACACTATTACCGACACCAAGTTTTCACTTCTGTCGCCAATCCTGAGAATGCCACTGCTTTTTTAGGGTTCCGTAGTAAACAAGGAACCCTTTTAGTTTCGCCATATCTGTCTGTCTGTCTGTCTGTCCACGGTCCTACAGAGAAACTATTAGTACTAGAAAGCTGTAATTTGGCATGGATATGTATATTAATTATGGTGAAAAAGACGTAAAATAAAATATGGAAAAAAAAAATTTTTCAGTGTAGCTGCCATACAATTAAAGACGTAGTCAATATTTTTTTCTCGACAAACACATTGAGTGGGGTATCGTTGAATAGATCTTTCAAAAATATTGTTAGCTTGTGAACACCATTTTTCGATTTAGGGATCCGTTTCTGAAATATTTGGGTTTAAAGTTCATTTTTGTTCGAGTCAAGTGTCCCCCCTCTCTATCTGCTAAAGGGCCACGTGATAAAAACCACAATTATAGCATATATAATGTAGTTTGAAGGAAAACTATCAGAGCCAAGTAGGATTTGCAAATTAAAAAGTTATAGGCGATCAACTTATAAAATGTACTTGAAAAAAGACATTTTCATACAAATTCAATAGATATTTGTTTTTAGACGTTTTTAGTGGCAAAAACTCAAAGTTGGCATTCGCAACTACGGAACCCTACACTGCGCGTGGCCCGACACGCACTTGCCCAATTTTTTGTTTGAAAGCTGACTTGATCGAGATGGTTTTTAAGCTCTATGTTTTGTGGAAAAAGGTTCAGCGGTTCAAAAGTTTTTGGGGGTGAACCACTACTTGTATACCTAATATTGTACATACTGAAGGTCTTACGGCCCAACTCTGTCTAACCCATCAGGGATAAAGACGTAATAATTTATTATTAAGTACACGTCCAGTAGAAAACAAATGGTCGATTGTCTGTTATCAATGCACTTGTTTGATAACCGGGCATTGACCCCATCGCACACAGGGCTAATTATTATCTATAATTATCGTCGTTGTCCTTCCATCCTTGTAGGTAGTGAAGGAAAGTAGATACCTATGTGTATGTTTAAGCGGCCTAAAAATCTGACACCTGTGTTGGCCACTTAAACACACAAAAACAAACATCTTACTATACATGCTCCACATACCATGGCAAAACAACATCTCTAAAACAATTTGAATGACTCTAAAGCAAAACATTCACTCCGAAATTTCAATTTTTGTAGATTTTTCTTTAATAAGTGCTCTATGAAGGTAAAAAGTTTACATTATCTACTTAAAAAATCTCTACGTCAACTATTCATATATTTATTCCTAATACATAACATTAAATAACCATCCTTATAAGCATCTAACGACATATACTCAACTTCAACCAATAGGAAGCCAAACTATCAAAAGTAGGTCACTCATCCGTAGGAATTCCTAGAAACTATTAAAAAAACATAACTTGACCACGCCCTATAGCTACCTGGGCGAAGGATATAACAAAAAAAACAACGAAAAAAAGCTGTATCGGTCGATTCCTGTGCCATAAAAAATGATTGCACCCAACCATAGAGGCCCTAACCAATAGCAACATGTTCCAAATTTGAATAGACCAATAGAGTGTTCTATGATTCCGGCGCATTCCAACTGCAACAGATGCGTTCGAATTTGGAACGGGCTCGGCGGGCCAATGACGTGCGTGCGCATGAGTGTCCCACCCTAGCACAGAGCGGCAACCACGCAGCCCTTAATATGACGTTTTCATATTTTTTATTCGTGTTGAGTATGAATTGTATAATTGAGTGTTTAGGCTCCTGGTTTTTGGTTATTAAAGGTTTTGGGTTTTTTTTTGACTGCAGCGATATTGTTGTTTTTTTTTTGTTTTCTTGCTTTTTAGCTTGTCCTTGTTTTATAAATGTTTGATACTGCTACTTTAAAACGATTGCGTTGCCCACTGAGACCTCGGTCGGTGCAACCGATTATACAACGTGGAAGGGACTTACCCGTAATAAATCAAACCACCGGCTATACTAGATCACTATAACATAATAAACCTAAATTAACACTGAAAAAACCAAAAAACGACATTTCCATACAAATTGCCCGCGGCTGCACACTTTAATAGGGAAATGCCAATTTTCATTTTTTTACTTTTTTTATTTCCATTGTACTAAAGTGATGTATTTTCTTTTTTGTCTTTATTATTTATGTCCCTTCCACGTTGGAATCCAAAATTTTGTTCTACTAAACCTGCTTTACATATTACATTAGGTACCTACTCACATTACATTACATTGTGTATATAAAATATTTCGTAAAATCCCCGGATGGGCTGAAATTTTTGATAGAAGCTAGAGAGTCCGGAACAATGTGGAGATAGAGAAGCACATTAAAAAAATATGCAAGAATTTATAAAATATTAACCACAGTAAAAAATATGTAAGAATTTATAAAATATCTTAATCACCAACGACCTTGTGATACTTTAAAGTTACAAAGAAAGAGAAGTCCGATATGGACTGGTGACGTCAACATCTACGTCATCTTTACACACACATAAAATTATGCAGGTAGGTTTATATATATATATTTTTTTTGTGTCTGCGTTTAATTTTTGTGTTTTGTATAGTTTTTGTATTTATGTGTGTTATAGCTGCAAATAAATGAATTTATCTATCTATATATCTATCTTATCTTTATATTCGCCATAGAAAATAGCGTTTTTGCGAGTCAGATAGACATATTTTCGAAAATCTTTATACCTATGTCGTTCGTTTTCCAACCTATTTTTATTCTGTTTTCACTGTTAGTACTTTACTTTTGAATATTTATGGATCAACTGATTAGATCCTACAAATATTGTAAACGCGAAAGTTTGTAAGTATGGATGCATGTTTGTTACTCTTTCACGTATAAACTACTGAATGGATTTTAATGAATCTGTACAAAAATATAGCTTATACATCAGAATATACATAGGCAATAATTTATAAAGATATTGTGTGATAATCCTGAAGTAGGTACTTACCTTGTATCCATACTTATATATTAAGCTGAAGAGTTTGTTTGATTTGAACGCGCTAATCTCAGGAACCACTGGTCCGATTTAAAAAATTCTTTCGGTATTAGATAGGTCGTTTATCGAGGAAGGCTATCAGCTATATTGCATCACGCCCGCGACTTCACACGTGTGGTTAACGCGGGCGAAGCCGCGCGCTGCCTCTAGTGTATGAATAAATGTCAAAGCTTGCAACTCAATTTGCAACCAGCTATACTCGAGCTCACAACAATCGACCGATTTAGCTGAAATTTTGTATACTTGTGTAAGTCGGATGACAATATATATTATGAAGTCAATGAGCTGTTCTGATGATGGAGCCGGGAGTATTCAACGGAACTCGGTTATAAAACAGCATAACCTCATTTATTAGGACTTGTTTGATTTGTCTTGACGAGCACTTTATGATAGACGATTCCTAGGGTCTGATCACGGAGACAAAAGGTGGTCGACGGAACTTAGTAATAATACTCCTCTCTTTCCTTCTATTTCTCCTTCCATTATTGTTTTAAAGAACGCATCGTGGCGTAGTAGATGACCGAACATTTTCCCTCTTCTATTTTCTATAATTTGTTTTATTTGTATTATTCAAAGTCAGGTCCAGTAATTAAAAATATCCAACTTAATAATAAAACAATAGACCAAGTTCAAAGTTTTAAATATTTAGGAAAACTAGTATCAACGAAGAGGCAAGATGCTCAGAAGATATTAAGAAGAGGATTGCTATAACAAAAAGTACATTTAAGAGTAAAAAATATATATTTTGTTCTGGTATTAAAGAAAGTTTACGTAAAAGATTTATTAAAACATTTATATGGAGCACTGCTTTGTATGGATTTGAAACGTGGACGATGACCAAAAAGGTTTGAGATAGATTAGAAGCATTTGAAATGTGGTGCTGGAGGAGAATGAAAAAAATAAGTTGGACAGAAAAAAATACAAATGAAAAGGTACTAGAGGATGAGAGAGAGAAAAGACAAATAATACTTAAAACTGAAATTCAAAAATTTATTTTTCATCGAAGCCATATGTGATGTGTATCTATGGATAGGTCTTTAAAAATGATATTGAGGTTTCTAATATAATTTTTTTCTAAACTGAATAGTTTGCGCGGGAGACACTTCCAAAGTGGAAAAATGTGGTGTCCCCCTGTAACTTCTAAAATATATATGATGTTCATTACCATGCAAACTAACAGCGAAAATTGGTTTGAACGAGATCTAGTAAGTAGTTTTTTTTTAAAATCCATATACTTATATATAAAGCTGAAGAGTTTGTTTGTTTGTTTGTTTGTTTGTTTGAACGCGCTAATCTCAGGAACCACTGGTCCGATTTAAAAAATTCTTTGGGTATGAGATAGGTCGTTTATCAAGGAAGGCTATAGGCTATATTGCATCAGTCCCGCGACTTCACACGTGTGGTTAACGCGGGCGAAGCCGCGCGCTACCTCTAGTACGTCATAAATCATAAACCGCATATTACCTTTCATTCAATCAACTCAAATAGAAAAATATAAAAAAAACATACTACAGGACTTATATTATGTTACTTGCTGCTATGGAACCCTTCATGGGCGAGTCCGACTCGCACTTGGCCGCTTATTTTTTTACTTATTAAATTACTTGACTAGCCAAATATATTCTCTTTGGCTCCGTCCACCCCACAAGGCATAAAGACGTTATGTAAGCCACCGGCGCCAGATTACACAAGATAAGACGGACACCTCGCAAAGATTGATCGTTTTTGCATTTTAATTAATAGTTGCATAAAAACATGTACGGCAAGGGCGTCGCCAGCCGATGGCGCAGGGGGGGGCAAGTTGACTTTACCTACTACAATTCATACCTTTCTCATTCTCTATGAATGAGAAAAGTAGGTATGAATTGTAGGTAAAGTCGACAGCACATGAAGCTTTTCACTTGTACTACGAGCCTTACATCTACAGCGATTGTAATAACAACAGTATCTTAGTACTATATACATATATATTCTGTGACAGTACAGAGTCCAATGTGTAAAGCTACACGAGCACGAGCTCTTGACTATGCAATAAAAAACTTGTAAATAAGTTATAATAACATTTATTAGAAAAATAGAATAAAAAGGAGTTTGAATTTGAATAAGTGTACGGAATATTAGGAGTGGAATTGGTGAATTCATTCGAGTTTCGACGTACGGGAATGATTGTTCAAGGCTTGAACTTCAAGCAAATCAACTCAAAGACTTAGGACTTTGGTTGCATTATATTTGGCAACTTTTTTAGAATCTCTAGGGGGGGGGGGGGGGGGCAGCTGCCCCTCCCTGCCCCCCCTTGGCGACGCCCTTGATGTACGGACGTGTATCCAGGCGCCGGTCGGGCGCCGCTCGCGAGACTTTCTTCTAAGTTGTGGCCATTTTTAGGGTTCCGTACCCAAAGGGTACTAACGGGACCCTATTACTGACTCCACTGACCGTCTGTGTGTCACCAGGCTATATTTCATGAACCGTGATAGCTAGACAGTTGGAATTTTTAAAGATAATTTTTTTATAGATAACTAGCTGTACCCGCGGGCTTCGCTCCCCGTGGGAATTTCGGGATAAAGAGTACCCTATGTCCTTCCCCGAGTCTCAAACTATATCTATACCAAATTTCATCCAAATCGGTTCAGTAGTTTAAGCGTGAAGAGGTAACAAACAAACAAACATACAAACTCACTTTCGCATTTATAATATTAGTAGGATAGGATGGTACGGACCACTTCGTGCGTGAGTTCCAACTCGCACTTGGCCGGTTATTACTATCTAATGTTCCGATTTTAAGCTATACAACGTGGAAGGGATATAATCGTAATAAATTAAATCACGGGCTCTATACTAGATCACTATCCTACTAATATTATAAATGCGAAAGTGAGTTTTGTATATTTTGTTTGTTTGTTACTACTTCACCCTTCAACCACTAAACCTATTTGAATGAAATTTGATATGGATATAGTTTGATACCCAGGGAAGGACATCGGATAGATTTTATCCCGAAATTCCCACGGGGAGCGAAGCCCATGGACACAGCTGCTAGTAGTATAATGAAATTAGAAAAACAGACAAAGAACAAAAAAAATTGGCACCTTCACACAAGTGTCCAGCCGTCTCTATGTCTCATGTCTAAATTTTTTGTTTTTAACCATTATTAAAATTTTATTATACTATATCGATCTAGTATATCCCATCGTCATTACCATCAGGTCTTTTTAGTCTCCACTGCAGGAGCACGACCCTCTCTGTACTACCAGAGCCATACTTGGCCAGAGCAGACAGAGGACTTACCTACACTCTCCTCGCAGGCCAGACGGTTTGGAGAGGTCTCATTGATGTTTATAAGCTTTGTTTAGCTTGTATTACCTAAGTCGCCTTCTACGACATCCACGGGAGGACTTGGAGTGGCCCTATTCTACTCTTGGTAACCACACGGCTTAATATTCCGTATTATTACGTATATTAGCCCATTATTTTGCAATTGTAATTTCTTTCTGTTCTTTAGTCGCGCCATTCAACTCATTCTATATTCGGTTTCACTGAAAATCAGCGAGTCTCGATTTTTAAATCAGACTGTAAAGCTGAGTGAAAACCTTTTTGGCTTCATAATTTAATAATATCATACTTTAACTATAATTGCATTAATTTTAAGTTTAAATAGTTGATAAGACACAATTGTATTTTTTACTAGCTAGTGCCCGCGACTTCGTCTGCGCAGGATCACAATATCTTTATAAATTGTAGCCTATGTGTTATTCTGATGTATAAGCTATATTACTGTAAAGTTTCATTAAAATCCATTCAGTAGTTTTTACGTGAAAGAGTAACAAACATCCATCCATACTTACAAACTTTCGCGTTTATAATATTAGTAAGATGCACCAAATAAAATATTTTTCTTTCTTTATTCCTATCCGTACCCGAGTCGTTCTAAAACCAGTGCAAAGATAGGATGACGCGGCCCAAGGTCGTGCGACGCGGTCGCGGTCGCTGACCCTGTACTAACGTCCTAACAGATATGTACGTATAACTACCTATATATATCGTGCATCGCTCTGCGTTGCTACAGATATGGGGTCAACCATAAATTACGTTATACGTTAAGCGGCAGGGGGAGGGGGGAATGAAGTGTGGCGTTGTCTGACAAGGGATGTCACGCGGTCGTGACGTCACAGCAAGAAATCTATATCTGGACAATAAAACAATTTTTTTACTAGTAATATACATACATACATACATACTATCACGTCTTTATCCCTAACGGGGCAGACAGAGCATTTTGGGTCTTGCGGCTCTATGCAGAGCCCAGGGCCGCAAGACCCAAAAGCCACTTTTAGCGTCATGGGGGGCGAGAAGATGGAAAAGCAATCAATACAGTGATGGGTTGCTAGCCGCATCGCCTGTTAACATGATTTGCATTTTTGCCCATTCCCTCGATCGGCTTTTACGATCTGCGTGGGAAGAGAAGCAGCTGGTACATTCTAAGTTTTTTTTTATTTCTCCCAGACCAGCATGGGAGACTAGTAATATACTTAAAAATATAACGTGAAAGGGACATACCCGTAATAAATTGAACGACGGGCTGTACTAAATCACTTAGTATAATGAGATTAAAATATAAAGCATAGAAAAAAATTACATTCCCATACTAATTGCGCGGGCGGCTGTACACTTTTAATTCCATTATACTATAGTGATTTACTACGGGTAAGTCCCTTCCTCGTTGCATATTAAACAAATATATTTAATATTGTATACAAATTAAAAAAAAAAATTTCAGCTCAATTAATACGAGTATTTAGTAGGAAATTGCGCTTCACTCGGTTGTTAATTATATGCTACATAAAAATAGATGTGCATAAATAATCTCGAAATATGTGACGTCACATAAGGGAATGGGGGCCTCAAAATTGTGACCAACCGTGACAAGGAAGCGGGGTGGAGTCAAAAAGTCATAAGGGATGTGAACTAAAGAAATATTTATTACATAGATTATTAAAAAGTATATTAAAGTTACGCTTTTTTTTCTTTTCTTTGATTAGCAAATATTAACGAAGATACAGCGCATTTAAATGCCGCGTGACGTCACGACCAGCTACGATTTTTAACCAAAGTTGACGTAAATCACCCCCACTCTGAAACTTTGAAGTATAGCGCTTTGTGAAATTTTATTACTTTGCTAAAAGAAAAATTATGTCCTTTATTTTTAGACTAGCCGAAGCCCGCTACTTCGTTCGCGTGGACTTTATGTCTCTGGAAAATGCTCATCAGGCTGAACAACTTTTTCTAATTTTTATATCTCTTATAGTGTAGCTGGACCATTATGGTTCTGCATAAGGCGTTCCATTTTCCAAAATCATTTATACCCTATATGTTGCCCAGGCTTAATAGCTATATAACAAAAAAAGTTTCATTCGAATCCGTTTAGTATTTCCGGAGATTAGCGGTACAAACAGACATACAGACAAACAGACAGAATTTTTTTTTAAATTCTTACTCTATTACTACGTCTCCATCGCCCCCAATTTTTTTTTTTGGAAATATATTTAATGTACAGACACTTTTTTTACTGTTTTATTATATGTATAGATAATCTACTTAATCATCGAAATAAAATATTCGTGTGACGTAATATATGGATGGTCCCTAAACGACTTCATGTCTACCGAGGTAGACAGAGCCTTGGCTACAAGACGCTAAAGACCAGATTCAGCATTAAAATATGAAATTACTATTGTAAATTTATACCAAATAAAGTATTTTTCTTTTTGTCTTTATTTAAGAATTTTTGAAGACGTTTTTCCAATCCTAAATATTATCTGATCTCAATGTTTTTTTTAGTATGTTGTTGGCATAATAAAGGAGGATTGTAGGTTTTCGTTTTTAGGGTTCCGTAACCAAAGGATAAAAAGGAGACCCTTTTATCAAGACTCCACTGTCCGTCTATCTGTCTGTCTGTCACCAAACTGTAAGTTATGTCATGAACTGTGACAGCTAGACTTTTGAAATTTTCACAGATGATGTATTTCTGATGCCGCTACAAATACTAAAAACAGAATAAAATAAATATTTAACTGGGGCTCCCATAGAAAAAACGGTATTTTTGAAGTGAAAACTTCTTTAGCGGCGTTGTGCACTTTTTTTGGAATGGGTAAAAAATTTTAAACTCGCGTCAGGACACGTGGCCCGATCGAAAATTCGTAAGACGGCGCAGGGCGCTTGCGCGAATGTTCGTGTGTGTTTATGTTACAGCGTGCTACGCGCATCCATGGATGGTGACAGCTGATGGCTCGACCGTCTGTGTAGTGGCCATACTGCTGTGTATTTGAAAATGATTTTGTTGAAAATGAATTTGGTCATGCTTGTGACATTTGTGACAGACTGTGGTTCAGAAAAGATTTGAAATATTTTATACTGATAATTAAAGCAATTCGTGCAAAATTATTCCCTAACCATTCCAAAATATCAAAAATGCACAACGTTAATATTCAAGTTTTCACTTCTGCCGGCACTCCCAGAGTGCAACCCGTCCTTTTTTATTTTTATATATAATAGTACGGAACCGTTTGTGCACGACTCGCATGGTTGGTTTTTTGGAAATTTGCAAACGTAATTTTTTTTAATTATAGCGAAAAACGAAATCCCATAAACCTAGTCTTTCATTTTGTAAATAACGTACATTCTTAAAAATAATTAATAAATTCTAAATTCTAATTAAGATCAGATAACATGTAAAGTTTTCTCTTTTTAATTAATGAGTGGAAAAAGATTTTTTTAACCGACTTAAAAAAAAGGGGAGTCTATCAATTCGTCGCAATTTTTTTTTATGCGTGTCTTTGGGTACGGAACCCTAAAAACGCGACGAATCAACTCAATTTTCTGAAGACGGTTGATAAAATATAGTATCGTTGAGTTAGTAGTTCTGTGTTTATACTTATATTATTCTGTTTATTTAATTATTATATATTTAATTTTTTATTTAATTGTTACATATTTATTTATTTATTTAAATATTAATTATTTAATTTGGCAGTATCACCTAAAACTGGATTATTATTATCGGAAATAGTATACATAACATGTTTTCGACTTGATCATTGTCAATGGATATCTGGTAGTGCTTTCTCTCTTATCTTGTGGTACCACGGAAGACCAGCGGCATGATGTAAAGATACGTCATTGCCATATGCTGAGTGGTGCCATTTTGGTGTAAAAATAGTTTTATTTTTATAATGGATAATGTAACTCCTGTTTTGCACCAAATAAAGTATTTTTCTTTCTTTCTTTCTTTCTAACACAAGTCTCGAACTTACTTTGGGGCTAGCTCAATCTGTGTAATTTGTCCGTATACCAATATTTATACTTGTAGAGCTTGTGTCTCTCTGAAATATGACAGAAAATCTCAAGGTTACCGCTGAGAAAAAGAATGGTTGCTAGTAGCTAAATGATTGCTACATACATACATACTATTACGTCTTTATCCGTAATGGAGCAGACAGAGCATTTTGAGTCTTGCGGGTCTAAGCAGATAGAGCCCAGGGCTGCAAGACTCACAGGCCACTTTTAGCTTGATGTGGGCAAGAAGGTGGATGAAGGAATCAAAATAGTGACGGTTTGCGAGCCGTATCGCTTCTTAATTAAAGTGATTCGATTTGTTTTGCCCATTACCTCGATCGGCACTCACTATCTGCCCGGGAAGAGAAGCAGCTGGTACATTCTAAGTTTTTTCTTTTCTCCCTGACCAGCATGGAAGAACATGTTTACTACACGTTACCAAAATCAAGTGACCGCTAAACTCAGAGCTACTAGTAGTTCAAATGTGTTTTAATTAAAACTACATTGATCTGCTAATTTGAACAAAAGTTTGGTATCTAATAAACAAATCGCAAGTAGCAAAACTGGCTCAGCTATCACATTTTTTACAAGCTTTTATTTAACTTGCAATGTATTTTGTATGTATGTATGAATGAATATTTGTTTAGGTCAAATCTTGCAACTCAATTTTCAACCAGTTACTCTCAACCAATTTAGCTGAAATTTTGTGTACTTGTATAAGTCTGATGACAATACAATGTTATGAAGTCAATTAGCTGTTCTGATGATGGAGCCGGGAGATATTTGACGGAATTTAGTTATAAAATAAGAAACATTGAGGAGGACTGGTTTGATTTATCTTGACGAGCACTTTATGGTAGACGATGCCTAGGGTCTGATCACGGAGATGGAATATGGTCGATGGAATTCAGTATTAAAACGAAGCAACTCAATCGAGTTTGGGCTTATTTCTATTGTCTTAACGAGTACTTTAGCCTCAGAATAAGAGGTTGTACGAAAATGGTTTTTTTTTTCAAAAAACTTATAAGTAGGTAAAGAAAGAAAGAAAGAAAAAAAGAAAAATAATTTATTTGATATATCACAAACACGGTTTAACAATTATAATAGCAGTTCTCAGCAACTAAACTAAAATATTTGTGCCTATATCAAAATGCCCCCTCTCAGCATAATGTTGTGGCCTTCCGACCATAACGCTGGTCTTCCGAGGACACCAAATAAACAAAGTACAGTTAAAATTAAAAATAAACATCACATACATAAAAAAAAATTAAACAAGCAATCTATGGTAGGTATGTTGTTGACACAGTAAAATAATCGGTCCGTAGGTTTTTCCTTTTTAGGTTTCTAGTAGTTAAAATGTGTTTTAATTTAAACTACATTGTTTTGCAAATTTTAACAAAAGTTTGGTATCTTATAAACAAATTGCAAGTAGCAAAACTGGTTCAGCTCTCACTTTTTAGGGTTCCGTAGTAAACAAGGAACCCTTATAGTTTCGCAATGTCTGTCTATCTGTCCGTCCGCGGTCCTACTCAGAAACTATAAGTACTAGAAAGCTGTAATTTGGCATGGATATGTATATCAATCATGGCGAAAAAGTCGTAAAATAAAATATGAAAAAAAAAATTTTTAGGGTAGCTGCCATGCAAGTAAAGAGAAAGTCAATATTTTTTTTCTCTACAAACATATTGTGTGGGGTATCGTTGAATAGGTTTTTCAAAAATATTGTGAGCTTGAAAACACCATTTTTCGATTTAGGGATCCGTGTCTGAAATATTTAGATTTCAAGTAATTTTTTGTGTCTATCTGCTAAACGGTTATATATGGACACGTGAAAAAAATCACAGCTATAGTATATATAATGTAGTTTAAAGGAAAACTATCAGATCTAAGTAGCGTTAACAAATTAAAAAGTTATAGGTGATCAACTTATAAAATGTACTCGAAAAGGAACATTTCATACAAATTCAATACTTAGCCGTTTTAGACTGCAAGTTGGCATTTACAACTACGGAACCCTATACTGCGCGTGGCCCGACACGCACTTGGCCAATTATTTTCAGTGATATGAACGTAACCAGACATTACCATAAAGGTTGTTTTTCTCGTATTGGCTGGGGTGCCACCCTCTCCACATTTTGCCGATCGACCCCAGTCTAGGTTTTTTTTTGTTTTTGGTCAAAATTAATGAATTTGTTTTGATTTTTAACCGACTTAAAAAAGAGTAAGTTCCTATGTTATCAAGTCGTCGGAATAATTTATACTTGTATTTTTATGATCAATTTGATAGAATACTTTGTTTTTCAAAATTCTATTAAAATTCAAAATTCAGATGTTTATTCTGTAATTCTTATGTAAGTACGTTTACCGATTAAGTACTAACAGACGCCTTGATTAATTTGGAAAATTATGATATTATTTTGCGATACGATACTCTAGTGATCTTATTTATTACGGGTATGTCCCTTCCCCGTTGTATACGGACAAATCACACAGTTTTGTTGAGGACTGTATTAAAACACTTTTTCTTGCTTCGTTGGGTTTTATTGTTCACCCTTTTTCTTCCTTATTTTACTGGATCGAACTGAACGAACTGAATAAGGAAGAATAAGCGGCCAAGTGCGAGTCGGACTCGCCCATGAAGGGTACCGTAGTAGTACTTTTTGTTAAATTTTTATATTTCAGTTGATTGAATGAAAGGTAAATTGCAGTTTATGACATATTAAAAAAAAACTTCTTACTAGATTTTGTCCAAACCAATTTTCGCTGGTAGTTTTCATCGTAATGAACATCATATATTTTTTTTAGTTTTATCATTCTTTTATTTTAGAAGTTACGGGTGGGGTTTTTCCACTTCCACGGAACCCTATAAAGGGTGAACAATAAAACCCAGTGAAGCAAGAAAAAGTGTTTTAATACAGTCCTCAACAAAATTGGTCCTTCGAGCCGGATCATAGTCTTTGAGATCCGCCAATACCAGACACAACAGTAAAACAATGGAAGCTGCATCATATGGTGCCTTGCGGGGCTTGACCGGTGCTAGCCCTAAAGTAAGTTCGAGACTTGCGTTATGGGATACTACCTCAACGATACTATGTTTTATAACAAATTCATATGCATATAAACATTTAAGACCCATGTAAATCTGAAAAAGATCTTTTTCATCTTGACCTGACCGGGGATCGAACCCGGAACGTCCAGTGTGACTTCCTGGCATCATACATTGACCACACCACAGAGAATATGGCAGTAAATAAGTAATTCTTTTTTTTTTCAGATCGGACATGGCTTTTCTGAAAGTTAAATGGGTAACTCAACTACTTCCATCAATATATGTAAGTACTTACATAAAGAGGGTTAGTTATATTTTTAAGGGGTTTTTTAGGTATTTATATCCAGTTTAAATTTTTTATTAATACCTACCTTCCTAAATAAAGATATATTTGAATTGAATTGAAAGAAAAAACAATATTATAATGTTTATCAAAATATATCGAAACTATTTTAAGGGTGACTTCAGTCATGATACTACACAACTTTTCCCAAGGAACACATATGTGTCAAAATATGACAAATATTTTTTGCTTCACATACAAATTCGTATCAGTTGATCAATTAACTTATAAGGGTAAAAAAACTAATTTGTTTTTCGCTGTTTTATGTAGTATATTATTTCATTAACGACCTGCGTGGCGTAGTGGTCACCATACTGGTCCGCCACCCAGAGGTCCCGGGTTCGATCCCCGGTCAGGGCAAGTTAGAAAATGGGCTTTTTTAAATTGTCCAGCCAGGGTCTTGGATGTTTATCTATGTATGTATTTATTATAAAATATAGTATCGTTGAGTTAGTATCCCATAACACAAGTCTCGAACTTACTTTGGGGCTATCTCAATCAGTGTAATTTGTCCCTATATATTTATTTATTTATTATTCTGTTAGTAATATTTATTAATTCTGTTGGTATTTGTTGTTATAGCGGTAACAGAAATACATCATGTGTGAAAATTTCAACTGTCTAGCTATTATATTCGTGAGATACAGGAGACAGACACACGGCCAGACGGACATAGCGAAGTCTTAGTAACAGGGTCCCGTTTTTACCCTTTGCGAACGGAACCCAAAAAAAAACGACGGGTTGCACTCTGGGAGTGCCGGCAGAAGTGAAAACTTGAATATTAACGTTGTGCATTTTTGATATTTTGGAATGATTAGGGAATAATTTTGCACGAATTAATTTAATTATCAGTATAAAATATTTCAAATCTTTTCTGAACCACAGTCTGTCACAAATGTCACAAGCATGACACATTACACACACGAACGTAACGTAACATAAACACACACGAACATTCGCGCAAGCGCCCTGCGCCGTCTTACGAATTTTCGATCAGGACACGTGGTCCTGACGCGAGTTTAAGATTTTTTACCCATTCCAAAAAAAGTGCACAACGCCGCTAAAGAAGTTTTCACTTCAAAAAACATGGTATTGATAACCACCTTCTTTTTATGAAGTCGGTTATTCACAAAGATACAGCGCATCGATTCATCGAAGTTTCGGAGTGGGGGTGATTTACGTCACCTACTGTTGAATCGTAAATGACGTCACGCGAAATTTAAATGTGTAATCTTCGTCATTATTTGCTAATCTGAGAAAAGAAAGAATAATTATACCATACTTTTGTATATAATTGTGTAAAAATCTGAAATAACACGGTTTACCTACCTATGCAGTATAGTCGTAACGGATTGGTTGACATAAGAAACATTTCTTCTAAAGGATTTATGACGCATGGATATTATTTGCAATATTTGATGAAGCTTATGTATGTTTGCCTTAACTATACTAGTAGTTCGCCACGAACTTAGACCTCGCGATTATTATTTATATATTGCAGTTCATTTCGATTTAAATATAGTGGTCAAGACATTGGCCTTGTAACTCAGAAGTCGTGGGTTTGTTCCCACGGGAGACATGCATTTTTAAGAAAGTTGTTCATCAACCCGGACTGAAGTCACCCTTAAATAGTTTCAGTACATTTTGTAAGAAGATTTGTATTGTATATCCGTCACGGCTCAGTCGGCTACTTCTAAACCCGTTCAAGTATAACTTATCTAAAAGTTGTTCAAATAAAAATGCGCTTTTATAATGGCAACAAAAAAGTCCAGTGACATTTTTGAAAATTTTTTTGAAATGGCGGATGTATGACAGTTTAAAAATTTTAAAACCCCATATTTCCGACATTTTGAAAAATTTCGAAAAAATGGCTCGACGAAAAAATTATATTTAGTTGCTGAACCTGCTTACAAAATTTCATGAGAATCGGTTAAGAAATGCGACCTGTAGGCGAGAACAGACAGACAGACAGACGCACAAAAGAATTTTTGGCTAATCTCGAAACTGAGACTCAATTAATCCTAACGATTACATGGGTCCCCCCCTTTTTAGCAGAACTTATTAGTTATAATATTATTATGCATAATAGCAGATTACAGAAACGTGATTTTGTAGAAAATTGTTTGGCATCTACTCATTTATCATAGATTCAAAACCAATAGTGTTAAAAATCAGATTCTCTAAGAGCATAAATTTTATAGCCACAATAATTTAAAAGTAGAATCATTATATCGCAGAAAATTGACAGTCAAATTCGCCTTTTGGCATTTACGCGTAGTCATTTCAATGCAGAATCATTATTGTTAATTATTTTCGCCCTAAGCTTGAGCCGCTCGCTCGCTCGTGTTTTGGTCACAGGAAACCTAACGAACCTAACCTTTCTATCGCAGTCAAGTTGTTTTTGTGATCAAAAAAGTGAGTTTGATAGATTCATCATTTCATTTTTGAAGTTTGAAGTTTGATAGATTACCCTGATTAAATTATTCTAAAACAAATAATGCAAAACCTAAATTATTTAAAAGGGTATTGTAGTAAATGAAATTCTGACATCTCAAAAGTATGCTATTGATTCGGACATATGAAAACTAATATAATAATATAATAAATATTTTTTTATGTATTTGAAATGTTCTTTTGAATATGACAAATGAAATTCGGAACATCAAAATTCTGCCAGATAGAGGGAACACGTTGGGGGCCTAGGGCCATGTTGCACCTATAATATATAGATAAATAATATTGTGTATAACTGATGTCGATATTTCTATTTTACAGAACTTGGACTAAAAATCAGTATAGCTTATAACTTTGGGTAACTGCCTGCATTAGGCCAACCCTTTTTTTATTTTAATAATAATTAAATTAGATCAAAATAAAGGCTATACTATAAATGAAAACTATAACAATGAAAAAATTTGAAAGTAGTTCACATTTTGAACAACTTCCCGGATGGACTGAATCACCAATTCATCACTTAAAATACTTGTCCTGAATTAAAAATAAAAGTGTAGAAATTTCTTGTTAATGTTCTGTTGTATTATAATGTAATGTCAGATAGTAAATTAATAAAAAATAATAGCAAAATTTTCTTAATTTACCTAAAAAATGTGTCTACTTTCCTAGCAAATACTTAATATTTTATGTTTTCATTAAATGTTTAACATTTCCTACGGCAAAGTTAAATTAAAAAAATATAGATAAATGATTTTAACAAAAATATTTTTAATAACCTAACAACGGGCTTTGAATTTGTTAAAACGAATGGTACCTATTTTATTATTATTAATTGTTGTAAACCTACAAGCAGCCGATTTAAAAACTAATTTAAAATTAATTTTATAAGCATATTTTTGGAAAAAAACCAATATACTTTGTATGCAGCAAGAGTTACCTAAGTATGTATTATGAAAATTATCTAAGTCGACTCAAAAATAATATTTAAATAAAAATAGATTAAATATTATTTCATTGCGTAACAATTTGTAGTACTTAAATTTAAACTTTATTGCACAATAAAAAAAGTACAAGTGGCGGACCTTAAATTCCTGAAAATGAAAGACATTTTATATAATAAAAATTTTTACGTTCCTACTCTTGCAGAAATTATTTTTGAAGTAGGTTTCAAGTACTTTTAAAATAAAAATCGGTTAAAGCATATTTATTAGTAAATTAATTAATTGTGAATTCTTCACAATGAAAGGTATTTTTAATATTTCATATATTTTTGACCATTTTTATGCACCACTAATTGCTTATGCACTAGAATAATTTTCTAAGTGGATTTAAAAATAGTATTGAATTAAAAATCCATAAAATATTACCTAATTATTTAACAATGAGTATTTAATTATTCAAAATAAAAGGTATTCCATCTATTTTGTGTATTTTTCATACTTTTTATGCACCAAGGTTTACATTTGCTCAGGAAAAATTTTCAAAGTCGATTTAATAATAACATTTTAATTAAAATCAAAAAAGTGTTTTCTAAATGCGTAGCAATTTATATTGAATTCTCCAAAATAAAGGGTATTTTAACGATATAACATATTTTTATTAAGTTTTACACACTAAAACTTAAGCTGATTTACGGAGATTTTTGAATTAATTTTAAAATTATTGTTTAAGTGAAAATCAGCAAAAATATTTTTAAAGGCATTACTAAAGGACTTGTTTTTTTTTTTAATTGTAGGTATTTACTATATTTTATTTATTTTGTGTCATTTTGTATGCAAACAAAGTTGCACATAGATGACAGAATGTTTCAAAATTCGATAAAAATACAATTTGTTGCAAAATTATAAAAATAAGTACAATTTTTGATAAAAGAGACTACCGTTTCTCAGATTGAAAACATTCCTTGAAAAAAAAAAGATAAATATGATGATACAAACTTGAACTGAAAATTTTATGATAAAACTCAATAAAATCCTTGACAAATATTCCTAAAAATATATACTTATTATGTAATATACGAAGTTCGAAATATAAGGGTAAAAAATAATAATTGTAAAACTTATATCCTTTTAAAAACGGGAAAAAAATCGAAAAAAAAACTAACTATGACTTTATTTTAGGATCTAAAATTAGCCATTATATTATATTTGTAGATCATTCTTTTACCGTAAATATAGACATATAGAATGTTTAACTAATCACTTATCCTGTTTCCCAAAAGTACAGACCAAATGTTCCTTAAAAATGGCGGGAAAAACGTTTCCTCAGGATTGACAGCATTTCAAGAACCATATATTTCATAGCAATTTTATATTGTCTATGGTGACCCTATTCCATCAGATTATGAGAATAACTGTCAGCTACAATAATTGCATGACAAAATGTTGAAAAGCATAAAATTTTCATCAAAAATAAAGTTTGGAAAACTCGGTTAGATGAGGTCGTCAGGCGCGGGCGCACCGTTAGTTTTCGAGACGAAATTGATAAAACTATGCGCTTCTCTTTCACACATTCACGCCTACCTCACTCCCCCAGTGACGGGCGAGAACGTGCGATGACCGAAGATTTTGATACTCTGTCTGGCGAATATATTTTTTATACACTTACTTTTTTTAGTACTTATTCGTGATTTTTTGATGGTTTTTTTGCGAAGTGACTGTATGTTTTTGTAACTATAGGAATCAAAAACTTAAGTACTTACCCTGTATCATAAAGCTATTATTAATAACATCAGACTGAGTGAAACAGACGCAAAATAGGCGCAGGAGTCAAACAAAAAACCTAGTTTTACTTGGGGATAAAAAATTGTAACGTCGTAGCAATTTATTAAGGGGATGGGCGAGACTTAAAATCCTTGGAAATAGGAAATGAGTGTGTAATCTGTCTCCAATTCTACTAAGCAAGTATGAATTTTGCATTCCCAGGCGGCTCTGTGTTGTTTTATTGGGCTAGCAACCTATCACTTGTATTTTCTCGCCAGTTCTCGTCCACTATCACGTTAAATGTAGCCTTCGGCGTTTTGCGGGCCTAGGCTCTAGGGTCTGCTTAAAACTGCAAGACCCAAAATGCTCTGTCTGCCCCGTTGGAGGTAAATACGTGAGAGTATGAATGTATTGACTGTGTATCAGTACCTAGATGACAATATGTAAATAGGTCAAGGCATGTAAGCAACAATGTCAAATAAATTATATGTAAAATATTTCTCGCTATTTTAAGAGACAGTCACGGCGAAGGAGTAACACAAGATAATGTTGCAAAAATAAAATGTACAAGCAATAATCCTACACTAATATTGACAAAGGCAATAATAAGTTGGGAGTTTTATAGCGAATCGTAAAAGCATTATGGCCGTTTATACTTTACTTTGTCGCCCGAGAAAGTTTATAAAAGGTGACGTCAGAGTTGCCATGAGGTCAGTCAGTATTAGGTATGTTGCCGGATTAAAATATTTACTGACTGCGGATAAATATTTTGTATATTTTTTATATATATATCTGTTAAAGAATCAAGATGCTTTATATTTCAGGATTTTTATTCAGTGTAAATGATGTATTTTTTAAATACGTGATATTCAAAATTGACATAAAAAGCAAAATCAAAAACACTTTTTGATTTGATATAAAATGTTTACGCTGTGAACATAGCTGTGTGAAACCTTGAACCTATGGCAAATGAAATTAGACTTTAACACCATTACGTAAATCTCATGTAAGTTAGTGAGCCTCGCCATATTGCGGAAGAAATCGGAACTAAATGTAACATGGAACCACCCATAATTTCAGATTAAAAAACTTGAGAGGTGTCAAGGGACACCCGGATGGAACGAAGTTCGAGAGAGAGACAGACAGAGAAACACGCGCACGCCGCACGGCTTACAACTATAGCACAAAAGTGTCGTTACAACTTTTGGTCTTAATTTTTTCCGTCTAGCCCCCTTTCGCAACGTGCGATAAGGAATTTCGTTCCAAAAACGACCAGTGACGCCATCATTGCATGCCCACTAACTTAATTGTTGCTATCGTCACACTAATATTATAAAGGCGAAAGATTGTGAGTGTGTGTGTGAATGTTTGTTATTTATTTCTTTAATCTTTATTGTTCATCAAATACAAATTGTACAGAGCAATAGGCAAACTTAACGCTAGAAGCGTTGTCTACCAGCCAACCTTTGGGTGAAACAGATATTCTAAATGTAGGTTGCAAGATAAAAACAGTATATAAAAAATAAAGAAACGTTAATTATTTAATTCTTTACGCGCAAACAGCTGGACCAATTTTATAAAAGTTAGCAGGAAACTGAAAATCTGCATTAACACATAGGCTACTTTTTCCGCGGGTAATACCGTGTGGAGCAGCTAATTTTTAATAATCAGGAAAAAGGTTAAGTATTCTACAACATTTACAACAATAATTGAGCACATTTTTGTAACGCAGAATCATTGGCATTAAAACAATGCAAATAACGTTCGACTTTCACCTATAACCTTCAACTTAAATATACGAGACACACAAATACATTGTAAAATTTGTAGAGACAACGAAAAAATTGGGGAAAAAATCATGGTTGATATGATATTGCAATAAAAAATACTAATCTGAAAAAAGAAACTTAGAATTTTCAAGCTGTTTTTCCCACGCAGCAGATTGTAAAAGAGGATCATTGAAATATCCAAATCATGTTAATAGCCGATGCGGCTAACAACTCGTCACTATTTTGATTCCTTTTTTCCATTTTCAAACCCATCATAATGCTAAACGTGGCCTTAGGGCCTTAACAGGCCTAAAAGACGGAAACCAAATTTTGATACAGAAATTTTTCTGTATCAAAACTATAGATATTCACACAAATTCTATGTGCGTCCTACAAGGCACACCGTTGTTTCTAGTTTTTGAAAAGGTAACGCGATCAAATGTGGGTAAGCAAAATGTGGCACCATTTCTACGCTTAATCCAATTTTATGAGATAAAATAAAATAATGTATGAAACTGCACAAAACTCGGTATTAACACACCCATGTGATACTATTAATAACCAAGCGAATGTCAGGCCATGTGCAGTGTAGAGTTCTGTAGTTACGAATGTCGACTTTGAGTTCACGCGGCTTAAAAGCATCTAAAAAACTAATTTGTATAAAATTTTCCTTTTCCAAGAACATTTTATAAGTAAATCGCCAATATTGAAGTGAAAACTTCTTTAGCAGCGTTGTGCACTTTTTTTGGAATGGGTAAAAAATCTTAAACTCGCGTCAGGACCACGTGTCCTGATCGAAAATTCGTAAGACAGCGCAGGGCGCTTGCGCGAATGTTCGTGTGTGTTTATGTTACGTTACGTTCGTGTGTGTAATGTGTCATGCTTGTGACATTTGTGACAGACTGTGGTTCAGAAAAGATTTGAAATATTTTATACTGATAATTAAAGCAATTCGTGAAAAATTATTCCCTAACCATTCCTAAATATCAAAAATGCACAACGTTAATATTCAAGTTTTCACTTCTGCCGGCACTCCCAGACCCGTCGTTTTTTTTTTATTTGTAATCCGTACTTAGCTCTGATAGCTTTTCTTTAAACTTCGCTACGTACAGGTTGACTGGTAAAACACGCGTCACGTCATTATAAATCATTCACATGTAACGTCAAAAAATATAAAACCAACAAAATATTTATTAATTACAAAGAATGTATGTTTATATTGAAAAATTACTGTATTTATTTTATTTTCCTTTATTAGGCACATAGAATAGACATTTTACAACATTACATTATAACTAAAATGATCTAGATTCTTATTATTTTTTTATTTAATAATTATTAAATATAAAAATTAAAACTAAATAATAAAATAATAACCTAACCTAAACTAATTAACAAAAATAAACTTAAATACTAAAAATAAAAAACACAAACTATTACAGAAAAACACGCAAACACTTCCCCTGCAGATACTTATATTTTAATTTAGCAAAATCATCCAGAACATTGGGTCCACAGCGTGATAAACTTTGTAAGTCTAACAATAAACAAGTCTATTTGTTAGACGAATTAAAAACAACCCTGACACCATCTAGTGATAAGTAGCGGAACTACATAATATTCTTCACGATTTTAAGTGGAACTGACAGCCGTAGCGCCATCTATTATTTGCCAGGTAAATTACAAAACCTTACTTTGCATCGTTAACAAGCAATAACTTTTAAACGACTGAACGGATATGCATCAAACAAAATCACAGCAAGGGAAGTTGCTTTCGCGTATAAAAACCGCATTTGATCATTCAAGTCGGTCCATCTGATCGAGCCTAATAGGGTGGACAGACAGACAGACAGACAGACGTTAGCGACAAACCCTCTATAACACCCCCTTTTTCGGGGTTAAATATAAGTACTCCATTTCGAAGTTCTAAATTCAACAAAAAGAAATAATATTGATATAATGCAATGAAACATTTTAACCAAGGTCACTGACAAGGCTGTGTGTTCGAGGATCAATGTTATCTTATTTACTTGTTGTAAATTCGGACATGCAATTTAACGCGTGTGGTTAATTACGTAATGTTTGGAAAGTTCATTTCATAAACGTCACATTAGATTTGCTAATTTTCATTATATGAAAATCAGAAGACCATTTTAGGTTAGAAAATCTAGTATCTCTAGCTATAAAAGTTGTCAAAGTAAAAAATATATATTTAATATAGAACTAATTTATACTTTTTTCAAGGATTTTTTTAATTTTTTATTTATTAAACAAATGGGACATGGCCTTTGCCCAACAATGGGACACTACAGGCTCATAAAAAAAAAAAAAAAATGTATTAAACAAATTGTGGAAATCCATAGTCTCTGCCTATCCCCCTTGAAAAATAGGCGTGAAAACATGTATGTATGTATTTATAGCAAAAAGTTTTTACTAGCGGAAAACCATTTAATCTTTATTAAAAAATATTAACCGTAATAATTCACTTCAAACACCAGTAATGTCACGTTAAATTTCAAAATCATGAAATATTCCAACCGAACATAATTGCAGCAAGACAATTCATTCATAAATTATCGTTTCCATGGCAACAGAAGTGCAAGCTACGTGCATGTCTTAAAATAGAATGCGTCTGATTCGGCTGTTTCTTGATTTTAGACGCTATTACTTGAACAGGAAGTTTGAATATTGTGTGTACTGATATTTAAGTTGATGCAGTACATCAATGATAGCAGCTAATTGACGTTAACCGCTTGATAAACTTGGACGGGATTAAGAAAGTCTAGTTTAAGATATAAACTGGCTGATAAAATAGAAATGAAATAGGGACGACGAAGTCTATGGCAGAAGTGCTGTATCTTATTTTGACGTTTGTCGAATAGAGACGACAAGTTGCCTTATTTATAAATTTAGAACCAATTCTAAACATGATAAATGACAGTTTATTTCATTTTAAATCAAGCCTGCCAAATTTGGGTCTGATTTTATTTATTTTTTAAATAATGATAAACGTGATACCTTGACCTTATATAAATAATTCTGACCATAAAAGATCAAATTAACTTTAGCAGTTACACAACCTGTGAAATTGTAATGAAATGTAGCATTTTCCTTTGGTAAAAAGTGCTTAAAAGGCCTAGTCGCTAAATAACAGATTCAGGATGAAAAAAAAATTTAAGTAAAAATAACGAAAATGGGTAAAATTGACCAGATTTTGTTCAAATATTACTTGGACTACGAAAAAAAAATTTTTTTAAAAGTCTTTTTCAATACATTTATAGCAAATGAATGGTATAATGAAAGTAGGCAAAAAAAAATCAAAGACAATTCACGATTCTCACATCCATGTAGACTCTCGTAATGAAGTCGAGTGCGCAATTAAAAAATTCCCACTAGATGTTTAACCGCATAATGTAATTGTTATATACTTGCAGTCCTCACTAGGCTAGACTGATAATTGACTTGTTAAACCTATTAATACTGTGCTAAATATAGCCGGCTCTGTTGCCACGGGAAGCTGGTTTTGTTTGAAGGTTATGTGACGTTTCCTTTAATTACTCCATGTTGTAAATGACGTCATAGGCTTGTTCTCAGAGATATGGGACTTAAAGCATGTTCTTTAGTTGAGTATTGTTTCTTTTGATATGAACGCCAGATTAACGTTTTAAAAGAAATGTGTCAATTTTTTTTAAATCCTTGTTTTACCACTACTGGGCGAAGTTCTCATAAATTTTCCAATTACTTTAGAATATTTCGTTATAATGTAATAAAAACATCATAGGCTTTTTTGTATAGCTATTAGTTTTGCTAAAATATAGTTAAGACTAGAAAAAATATAGACTAACAAGCAACAATATATTTTTAATGACATTTTTATGTCTTTTAAAAAGAAAGTTGACAAATTCCCCTGTAATGTTACCAAATCGTACGCAGTGAATCTCTAAATAAAATTAGCGAGCGATTCAGCCCAAAACCGGTTTGCAACGGACCCTTACAGACAGTTAAAAAAAACAAACAATAATGACCCTACATTTCACTCTAAGTTATTGAAGTCTGCATTGAAAAAGAAAAAAAAATGCAAGTACCAAGACCAAGCGTGTCGCTCTACAACGATCGAAATTCAAGTTTGGAGCAAAAAGTGGACCGCGGGGCGCGCGATAGCCATCTCTCTCGCTCGAGGGAGTTCGGCGACTGTGCGAGAGGGACGGCTGTACCCGTCGCCCGCGCCCACGTAAAAGAGGCCGGTACATTGAACTCGAGTCGGCGGCGGCTCGAAATATTCTCAACAGAACCGAAACGACGTAACGCCTTTCGAACTCAAAGTAAATTTGAAATGAGTTCTGTTTTAAATTTTTCGCTCCTTGTAATCGCGGTTGGTGACACGCGAATTCGAAATTTCGAATATCGAATCTCAGTTTTTGACGTTTAAAGGTCTTTTATCGTGTAGTGAGTATTTTATAGGAGAAAGTGTGGAGATCGGTAAGTCTGCAATTAGGCCTAGGTGGAGCCATCTCAGGTCTTAGCTCAGACTGGATTTCTAGATTGTCTGATATGATTCTCGGTAAATCTAGGTTATAGCCATGACCTAGAACCTGGCTCGCCTAGGTCTAGATTTAATTGAGACCTGATCTCATCTCTGTTTAAGAAAAAAACATGAGTATATGTATACACTATGACATTTGCTTAATTTTAGCTCTCCAATTTTTTTGAAATTTTTATATTTTGTAACATAGTACTTATTCAGAATTTCTCTTTGAACGTCCATTTAGCTCATATAGCAATCTAGGTTAGGTATTCTTCATTACATATCAGACCCTGCTAAATGTAATTCTTACTTGAAAAAGTTATATACTCCGTTATTTACATTGGAATCATTCTAGTAAGATTCCATTTTATTTCAATTTCAATTACCGTACATTATTTATTTTACAATTTTTATTTAACATTTTTTGAAAATTATTTATTGGAAATTTATTTATTGTAAATAAGCTCAGCGGCCCGGTGAAAGTAAGCATTACAGTAGTGGTCTGCATTGGGATGGGTGACCACAAGTTGCGTGAAAAATTATCGAGCTCCGTGCTTCGTAAAGCACGGTAGGTTGTTGGTCACGGCTGTCATCCTTGTATGGCAGTCGTAAACCCATGAAGTTAGAAACCTATGCCTTGAATGAAAAAAATTTAAAAATGTGACACCAGCCTTTGAAAAAATTAATAATGAATGACTGATGCCAAACGCAGTAAAAATATATTTAAGAAAACAGCAGTGTTGGCCACTTACACAAACGAAAAAGAAAAAAGCAAACAAACAAACATTGGAAACGATAATATGTTATTAAAAAAGATAATCAGGCAAACAAAAAAAGAGAGAAATTAGGTATTGAGGTCTAAGCTAAAGTAAATTCAGTCTTAGATACTAAAAAAAATGAGGAATATTTAGGATAAATTATGTTTTTCCCCCAAAATAAAAAAAAAAACTTAATAACCATTTTAATAAGTTTTTAACCAACCCACCAATTTATTAACCAACAAATTAATTACGCATTTCAGCGTGATCTATGTTAGTTAGAAATTAGGAAATAAGCAGTACCTATGTACTCAATGTTCTTGCTTTGTTTGTTCCTGTGTTTGTATTTTGTGTACATGAATTTTGTAAATAAATAAATAGGAAAAAAATCTAAAGGACTAGTATCCAGAGAGGGAAAATTATTTTAAAAAATTGGTCGGCAATGACAATGCCTAAAAAAATGGGAGAGACGGTACCCTTGACCAGGGGTAGGAAAAAAGATAAAAAATAAAAACCTATAATAACTATCACCATTAGTGATCTTCTGGGACTTCCTTATTTCTGGACATCAGTAAGGTTCCCAACTCTTTCAGGAACTGAACTTGACCTAAAGATTTGATCAAGAACTTACCAGTCAGCCTGAACACAATATGTGAAACCACATATATCTGAAAAAAATATTAAAAAATAAAGGCCTGTCAAAAATATTACAAGCCAAAGAGAATCTTTAATTGAAATTCTTAATAGGCGGCCTATGCTAATATAAAAATTTATAAAATTAATAATATATATTCCTAACCTTAAAACCTTTTCACATATCGTTAAATATTCATTCATTCATAACAAATACATTAAATATTATCAAGTAGTTGCAAAAAAATAAGGGAAAATTAAATTAAACTATAAAACTAAATGATAATACAAACAAACAATTACTCATTCTTAAATTTTTCTAAACTAATTTTCCAATTTTCACTGACACAAGTATCTACTACCTACAGTACGACTTTTGACGTGACAACGTCTTATAAATTGGTTTGCCGGGTGACACTTCAAGAAACTGCGTTACGCTCCGCTCACGTTATGCGCTCACAATGAGAGCGAGTGAGAGGCACGCGTCCCTTCCACTCGGGCATGGTTAGCCCGCCTAAGAGCGAGAGAGACAGACATAAAAAGTCGTTGTCACGTAAAACTTTCGCCCGTATACCGACTTTACAGGCAACCAATTTTTTTTTAACCAGCCAATTTTTTTTGTAACAAGTACATTCTTGATACGGAACTAAGCAATAAACGAAAAAAGTTTTTTTTGTTGTTTTTATCTAAAACAATGAACTGTCAAGTTTAAAGTGCTCCTCGAGACCGATTCAAACAAGCCCAAACTCGATGGGGTTGCGTCCTTTTAGTACAGAGTTCTATGGCCACCTTCCGGCTCCATCATCAGATCAGCTCTATGTAATCATAATATTGCATTGTCACGCGATATACGTATGCGTGCAAAATTTCAGCTCAGTCGGAAACCAGGAAGTGGGTCAAATATAACTTGCAAGATTTGATTACAGACAGACAGACAACGGGACAGGTGAAACTAAATTGCTTGTAAAAAAAGGATTTCAGGACGAAATGTTTTTGTTTGTGGAAATCCATAGTCTCTGCCTACCATGGAAAACAGGCGTGAAAATATGTATGTATGTTTTTTAGCGATTTTAATTTTTTATTTTTATTGAAAAGAGTTCAGTACTGAACTTGCTCTAATTTGATTGTGGTTAAAAAGTCACCATAACATAATATATTTCAAATAGAAAAATTCAAGGACAACTAGTTGTGTTAGCGTCTTTGGCCAAAGAATAAAAAAAAATATCACAAAAAGTTTTCACTAGGAGTTTTTTTTTTACTTGAAACTAATATTAAAAATAAACAACCAGACAAGTTATATTATTAAGGGTGTCGATTTTTCTATTCTATTTAAGGTTTGAAACCCTAAGATGAACCCTATTTATAAAAATACTATTTTAATACAAAAAAATAATGCAAAATTGCAAATCCTTCTTTAATAGTTTTTAGGGTTCCCTACCCAAAGGATAAAAACTACTAAGACTCCACTATCTGTCTGTCTGTCACCAGGCTTTACCTCAAGACCCGTGTTAGCTAGATAGTTGTATTTTTTTAATATCCACTATAACAAAAAGTGGGGCTCACAAACAATAAAAGTGTTTTTTTATAGATGATGTTACTATGATGACGGTTACTATTAATTTTATTTTCCACTATCATCCAGAATATAAAATGAAATAAAATGCAAATTATACAGAATTGTAACAAAAATATAGGTAAAGGTAAAAAAAATTGGTTGCCTGTAAAGTCGGTATACGGGCGAAAGTTTTACGTGACAACGACTTTTTATGTCTGTCTCTCTCGCTCTTAGGCGGGCTAACCATGCCCGAGTGGAAGGGACGCGTGCCTCTCACTCGCTCTCATTGTGAGCGCATAACGTGAGCGGAGCGTAACGCAGTTTCTTGAAGTGTCACCCGGCAAACCAATTTATAAGACGTTGTCACGTCAAAAAAATGTTATTAATAACTAGCTGTGCCCGCGGGCTTCGCTCCCCGTGGGAATTTGGGGATAAATAGTATCCTATAACCTTCCTCGAGTCTCAAACTATATCCATACCAAATTTCATTAAAATCGGTTTAGAAGTTTAAGCGTGATGAGATAACAAACAAACAAATATACAAACTCACTTTCGCTTTCATAATATTAGTAGGATAGGATAGGATAGTAGAAAGTAGGATAGGATTTCTTTAAAAATAAAAATAAATAGTTTAAACAAGAAATCATTGAAGATATATTTTTGAAACAAAGAACTTAAAAGTGTAAAGTGCTTCTCAAGACGAATCAAACGAGCCCAAACTCGATGGGGTTGCGTCGATTCATTACAGAGTTCTACGGCCATCCTCCGGCTCCATCATCAGATCAGCTCCATGTCATAATATTGCATTGTCACGTGATATACGTATGCGTGCAAAGTTTCAGCTCAATCGGAAACCGGGAAGTGGGTCAAATTTAACTTGCAAGATTTGATTACAGACAGACAACGGGACAGACTAAATAAAACAGCCAGGACCTATGGCTTATACGTGCCTTCTGAAGCACAGAAGAGCTCAAGAAATTTATATGCCTCTTGTGGTCACCCATCCAAGTGCGGACCACGCCTGGTGTCGCTTTACCAAGGCCACCGAGCTCCTAGACTTAAATGATAAAGATTTAATAAACCAAACATAAAAAAATTACTTCCATGTTGTTTTATGAAGAAAGTTATATAGAGTTTCACTGAATGAACTTGGCCTTAAACTTTATAACATACTGAACTAACATTTTCGAATTTTGAGAAAATTCCGGAAATATAATTTTGTAATCATTTTTCAAAACAAAAAACCCGAATGCAACACTATGTACACAACTGATTTTAGAAATTTACAAGTACGCCCTTATAAACAAAAAAAAACTTGAGAGGTGCCAAGGGACACCCGGATAGAACGAAGTTCCTTTCGATTAATTAGGAGATAGAGAGACGGACAGAGAAACACGCGCACGCCGCACGGCTTACAGCTATAGCAAAAAGTGTCGTTACAACTTTTGGTCTTAATTTTTTCCGTCTAGCCCCCTTTCGCAACGCGCGATAAGGAACTTCGTTCCAATATTTTTTCGATTTGGTCCAGGCGTCTTCGAGTAATCGGGGAACATATATAAAAAAAATCTACCGAATTGATAACCTCTTTCTTTTTCGTAGTAGGTTAGTAACGCCTGCAGAGTAATAGGGATGTTGTGTCACAAAAAAAATTGTCTCATTAGATAGATTATTAAAAAGTATTGTATATGTACTTATTTTTTCTTCTCTCTCATTATCAAATAATGACGAAGATACAGCGCATTTGAACTTCGCGTGAGGTCACGATTGGCTACGATTTTTTACCAACCGTGACGTAAATTTATCCCACTCCAAAACTTCTAAGCGCTGTATCTTTGTGAATTTTGACTTTTGGATAATCTAGTTTACTGACTAAATTAAATAATATATTTTTGACCCAGTCCACTTCCCTATTTAGAAAATTCTTTTTTTGTTTGAAAGGATATACTTGCAAGGTCCCATACAAATTTTATCAAAATCGGTTGAGTAGTTTGGTGTTGAAGTCTGTTTTTAGTTATAAAAAAATATTCGTAGCGAATTCGTAGTCTGTAGCACCTTCGTAGCACTTTCGTAGAGCGTTCGTAGACGATTCGATATGAATCTTTATTACAACGAAATACTATGAAGTAGTTCACAGATTATTACAAAAAATACATACTGGAAAAGTAAACTGTAAAGTGATCCAGAATTCCAGACTCAATTGGTCTCATTGACTGAGCGAGCGAAGCGTCTCAGTTTCGAGATTGGCCAAAAATGCATTTGTCTGTCTGTCAGTCTGTCTCTTCTCGCATACAGGTCGCATTTCTCAAAGCAGGTTTGTTAATTATACACTCTAAGATGTCGATTAAGTTTTTTCGAATTTTCAAAATGGCAGAAATATAAAACTTGAAATTTTAAGTCATTTAGAAAAAAAATCAAAAATGTCATGAAACTTTTTTGTTAACCTTATTAAAATAGTCATCATCGTCATCATCATTTCAGCCGCATACCGTCCACTGCTGGACATAGGCCTCTCCCAAGAATTACCAAAACGACCGATCTAGAGCGGCCTGCATCCAGTCCCAATCCCAATAATCGTATCAGTGAACTTCTATTCTTATAGCGAAGAGTCTTGACCAACACCTTAAGACTCTCTCGCTAGATGGCTGGGTCAAGGGCCAGATACAGAAGGCAGCACTCCTGAACACGACTCGCTTTGTCGGGAGGTTTCTCTCTCTGCGGCCCTAACCACCGCACCGGTAGCTCAGCGGGCAGCTAGGTTAGATTTAGTAATGTGTTTATATTTTAAATTTTATAATTTTTTTTATGAAATTAAAACCAAATAAGAATAAGCGGCCAAGTGCGAGTCGGACTCGCCCATGAAGGGTTCCGTTGTAGCAAATAACATAATATAAAAGTCTTGCAGTATGTTTTTTAGGGTTCCGTAGCCAAATGGCAAAAACGGAACCCTTATAGATTCGTCATGTCTGTCTGTCTGTCTGTCCGTCCGTATGTCACAGCCACTTTTTTCCGAAACTATAAGACCTATACTGTTGAAACTTGGTAAGTAGATGTATTATGTGAACCGCATTAAGGTTTTGACACAAAAATAGAAAAAAAACAATAAATTTTGGGGGTTCCCCATACTTAGAACTGAAACTCAAAAAAATATTTTTCATCAAACCCATACGTGTGGGGTATCTATGGATAGGTCTTCAGAAATGATATTGAGGTTTCTAATATCATTTTATTCTAAACCGAATACTTTGCGCGAGAGACACTTCCAAAGTGGAAAAAAGTGTGTCCCCCCCCCCGTAACTTCTAAAATAAGAGAATGATAAAACTAAAAAAAAATATATTATGTTCATTACCATGAAAACTACCAGCGAAAATTGGTTTGAACAAGATCTAGTAAGAAGTTTTTTTTTAATATGTCATAAACTGCAATTTACCTTTCATTCAATCAACTCAAATATAAAAATTAAAAAAAATACTACTACGGAACCCTTCATGGGCGAGTCCGACTCGCACTTGGCCGCTTATTTCTAATTTTTATATTTGAGTTGATTGAATGAAAGGTAAATTACCGTTTATGATTTATGACGTATTAAAAAAAAACTACTGACTAGATATCGTTCAAACCAATTTTCGCTGGTAGTTTTTATGGTAATGAACATCATATATTTTTTTTAGTTTTATATTTCCCTTTTTTTAGAAGTTACGGGGGGGGGGGGGGGGACACACTTTTTTCCACTTTGGAAGTGTCTCCCGCGCAAAGTATTCGGTTTAGAAAAAAATGATATTAAAAACCTGAATATCATTTTTGAAGACCTATCCATAGATACCCCACACGTATGGGTTTGATGAAAAATAAATTTTTGAGTTTCAGTTCTAAGTATGGTGAATCCCCAAATTTTTTTGTTTTTCTTTTATTTTGTGTCAAAACCTTAATGCGGTTCACATAATACATCTTGTTACCAAGTTTCAACAGTATAGGCCTTATAGTTTCGGAAAAAAGTGGCTGTGACATACGGACGGACAGACAGACAGACATGACGAATCTATAAGGGTCCCGTTTTTGCCATTTGGCTACGGAACCCTAAAAAGTAGGGGAAGTTTGACTATTGACACCCTTAGATTATGATACCAACAGTAAACTGCTCAATCCGTCTTATTATAAAAAAAGCCTGACTTTGTTACTAGGTTTAAACTATTAACTAGGTACTCAAAACAAGTTTAGTAATTCATCTGTCAATGTCAATTTGATTTAGGTAGATAATGGTTAAAAGTTTAAACTAGTATCAATTAACAATGTTTTTATAATAAGACGGAATAGGTTTATTAGTTCTAATTAGCATTTAGGTAGGCTTGAGGATACAAACAACATAAAATGCACACAAATAGACAATTTCCACAAAAATTACCATAGCGCGTTTTAATTTACATTTAAAATGACAGTACCATCTATTGGCAGGTTGCCGAACTAAAATTACCTTTTTCAGAAGTTTAACAATTTTAATAGAATGTTTCGTTGTTCACAGATTTTTCACACAAGGATTCATTTCCATACTTGGTAAGTAGCTGTATAATTATTATTATCTTTTCGAATAGAAAATAAATGAATAAAAAAGCTTAGGAGTAAAGCGTATTGGTCGATCGGGTTTCCTCTCAGTTAGCCCCAATCAGTTAAAAAAAATGTGGGATAAAAAATACAAACATGAACTTTTCGGGGTCCGTCAAACATTTTTACTTACTTAACTAACTTACTTACTTACTTAAATGTGGCAGTTTTTCGTAAATGCTAAAAAAACTTTAGGTTCTTAATTTAAACTGTAAACATTGGGTACAGGACTTCCACTCCGACCAACTAAACTGTTTGTGCAGAATGGAACTCGAAGAAGGGTTTTACCTAATCTAACCAACTCGTTGATCATAAATTTTATTTAGGAAAAAATTGATCCAAACGGACCAACTGAACTGACCAAATCAAACGAAACTACTATTTTACAACCTTTTATTACAAGCTTTTATTTAACTTGCAATGTATCTTGCATGTATCAATGTTTGTTTAGGTCAAATCTTGCAACTCAATTTTTAACCAGTTACTCTCAACCAATTTAGCTGAAATTTAGTACATTTATGTAAGTCGGATGACAACACAATATTATGAAGTCAATGAGCTGTTCTGATGATGGAGCCGGGAGATATTCCACGGAACTCAGTTATAAAACAACGTAACCTCATTCAGTAGGACTCGTTTGATTTAGCTTAGCGAGCACTTTATGGTACATGATGGTGCGATCATAGCAATTACTTAGTCCTCATAATAAAAGCCTCAACAAAATTTTTTTTTTCAAAAAACTTATTCTTTCTCAACGATACAACTTTTTAGTTGGTTTCATTGGAATATATTACTAGTTTCAAATTAAGTAGTTTATGAAATAGTTGAAAGGGTTATCTAGAGATATACGTAATAAGGAAACCCCACCGAAACCATACATGTCTAGACATGACAATGCAGATGTGGACTGGGTAAAAAATATGTTATTTGCTCATGAGAAGAAAGAACTATATTTTTATTTTTGTACTAGCTTTTATTGTGAGGCCAAATGTACTTATTAGGACAAACGAAATAAGCCCAAACTCGATAGAGTTGCGTCGTTTTATTACTGAGGTCCATCGACCACCATCCGTCTCCTAGATATCGTCTACTACAAAGAGCTCGTCAAGTCAAATCAAATAAGTCATATTCAGAGAAGTTATGTTATATTATAACTGAGTTCCTTCGAATATATCCTGGTTCTCATCATCAGAACAGCTCATTGACTTCATAATATTGTATCGTCATCCAACATACACAAAATTGCAGCTAAATCGGTTGAGGATAACTGGTTAAAACTTTAGTTGCAAGATTTGACCTAAACAAACATTCATACATACAAAATACGTTGCAAGTTAAATAAGAGCTTGTAAAAATACGTGTACCATAACTTTAAATAATATATTCAATGAGCCAAAAAAAAAAGTTTTTAGTCGACGTCCATTTTATTGCCTACTTATTACACCGACAAAGGCTGACTTTTTACTAGTTTAAAGTTATTTGTTTCATTTACTAAACTTGGACCTAACTAACAAGTTAATTTTCCATACAAATAAAAAAAAACCCCAACATTCAAGCATTCACCCTCATAGCTTTTAAAGGACCGAACCGATTTCCATCAAACTGAGCTAAAAACCATCTCAACATTGCTTTCGATTAAAAAATCTGTTTTAAAATCGGTTTGGAGCTACGATAACACAGAAAAACACACAGACACGTCAAACTTTTACATACATACATACATACTATCACGTCTTTATCCCTAATGGGGCAGACAGAGCATTTTGGGTCTTGCGGTTCTATGCAGAGCCCAGGGCCGCAAGACCCAAAAGCCACTTTTAGCGTCATGGTGGGCGAGAAGATGGAAAAGCAATCAATACAGTGATGGGTTGCTAGCCGCATCGCCTGTTAACATGATTTGCATTTTTGCCCATTCCCTCGATCTGCGTGGGAAGAGAAGCAGCTGGTACATTCTAAGTTTTTTTATTTCTCCCAGACCAGCATGGTCAAACTTATACCTTCCTTTTTGCCTTGAGGGTTAAAGGTCTTTACTCTTCAGGTACTCTACCTACTCCGACAAAAAGAGTATCAGGACTTGCCCCCGCTCGCGAAATGGTCTGAGTCACGTCGAACTGCGACCGGTCGAACGGCTACCGCGCTACGCGGACGCAGTCTCATTGCACCAAGACGGTACGATTGGGTACGACATAACGACACGTGAACACATTGCTGGCTACTCAGCCAGACACAATAGAAATAACAATTGATGTACGTCTATAGACGTAGTGTGTCCAACCATGTGTTAAGGCGAGGCTGATAAATGAAAAAATGTTTTTTGTACTGCTAAGTCAATTTTCTTTTTATACAATGTCCTTTTTAATTAAGTACAAATATTTTAAGGGGTGGTTCAGTCCATCACTTTGAACAACTTTTCCCAATGAATGTATATCGAAATACGAAAAAAAATTTTAGGTTTTCATACAAATCGAAGTAGTCACGTGATATCATTACTATCGAAAATGAAAATTTCTTTTTCCGTATTTCGATATACATTCATTGGGAAAAGTTGTTCAAAATGATGGACTGAACCACCCCTTAAAATATTTGTACTTAATTAAAAAGGACATTGTATAGGTTTATTGAGCAGTTTAAAAAAAGATTTTGTCTAAGTCAAAGTCAAATGTTTTTTCTCAATGTTGGATAAATTTATCTCTTACTGAAGGTCTAATATTGAATGTGCTATTGTGTTACACAATGAGTTGTTCTTATTTTTAGTATTCTGCGTTTATTCCGTGCTTCCCGCTCGCAAGTCACAGTCAATAGGAAATATGAAAATAGCCAAAACCCATGACCTTGCCCGAGCTGTCAAATTTTTGTCAATCTTCATATTTTCCCGCTGTTTAGCTATTTTTAGCTGAGTTTCATACAATCTTTCACTCCCTATTTTACCCCCTTAGAGTTAAGAGTGTCACAAATAAGTGATACAGTAAACTCTCGTTTGTGACTGTAAACTCACAAGTCATTTCTCACTTCAAAATTGACCAAATTACATTAAAACTTTCAATCCTCATTTCAATCTCTTAGGGAATGAATTTCCGAAAATCCTCTTGACGATCCTGAAGTCGGGACTATAGAGATGTGACTAATTAGACAAGTGAGCAAATATATATATATATATATATATATATAATAAATAAACGATCTAACCGTAAAACAAGGACTCATTTCTTTACTTTGATTAAACCTTTATCCAGCCAAATTAAGTTGACGTTTTGTAGATCACTCTCAACATCACGGAAAATAAAAAGCTAGTTTTTTCTCTTCTTCAATGTCTACTTGATTTGAGTGGATAGAGCTAAATTATTCTAGAATTAAATCTACGGATAAAGTTAGTACGTGTTTTATTAAAAGACTGTAATATTTCGTGTCGATGTTCATATGATGGCATAATTAATTGTATGTTTCTCTGGGCCCAGTAATGAGCAAACTACGATACGGTACGGTAGTCACCGGCAACGATAAATACCGTGCCGTGCCGTCCGACATTGGAGCCGCGCCACGAGACAATGACACCAGTCTGTCTGGCGAAGGCCGCTTGCGCTGGCACGTGGATTTGTCTGTGTTAGCTTTAGTGTGTTAGTGGCCAACAGTGATGTCATTATTTCAAGCTTTCGAAAGAAATTTAATTATATACGGGCTGTTTTTAATTTAAGTACAAAATCTTTAAGAGGTGATTCAGTCCATCATTTTGCTAAAGCAACCCATAACTATTTAGTTTTTCTATATTTACGGCCTTTGGGTATTATCTACCTAGTCTCTGGCTACGTCGTTAAGAAACAAGACGTAATGACCTTGTCTACAAGAAGGAGTGTCAGTTATGTAAACGCTCAGACGTTACGTGTTTATGCAGATCTCCTAAACTTGGCCTAGATTTGCTATTTCCGTGACTAGTTCTAACTAATTGCCTATGCGTCTAGCTTTAGATCTATTGATAAATTATTACTACTATCGTTTAAATGGTCAGCTAAATATAGAGGTTTCGGTCAGCAACAAAATATATTTTGTCAGCAAATTAAATTAATTGAGCAGCTTCTATTGTTGACAAATTAACTAAATAGAATAGACAAGAAACATGATATAGGGTTTTATATTTGATATCATAGCAAATTAAGTATATTTACAGCTATATTAATAAGATCATTCCATATATCCCACGCTGGTCTGGGAGAAACGAAAAAACTTATAATGTACCAGCTGCTTCTCTTCCCGCGCAGATCGTAAAAGCTGATCGAGGGAATGGGCAAAAATGCGAATCATTTTAACAGGCGATGCGGCTAGCAACCCGTCACTGTATTGATTTCTTTTCCATCTTCTCGCCCACCATGACGCTAAATGTGGCTTTTGGGTCTTGCGGCCCTGGGCTCTGCACAGAACCGCAAGACCCAAAATGCTCTGTCTGCCCCATTAGGGATAAAGACGTGATAGTATGTATGTATATATATTAATAAGAGCAGCGACTGATAGCCGCTGCAGGTGACAAGAGGGCTGGCTGCTTTTTCGCTCAACGGATCAGCATATGTAGCTATCCAGCGAGGAAAAGCAGCCAGCGTTCTTGCAACCATGCCGCATGGACAAGATGACATTTTTTTAATTTAGCATAATTTAGTAAAAGTTTAATTTGTAGCTTAGTTTAGTTAAGTTTTATTTGTTCTTTTTTCTATTTCAATAAACAGAATGTTTAAAAAAAAAGAGCAGCATATCTTGATCTGGATTTTATAATATTTCAGCAAAGATATCGTGAAGAATAGTAAAGATATCTATTAATATTACTAGCTATTACCTGCAACTTCGTCTGCGTTAATTTAGTACTTTGCATAGACTAAAAAAAAAAAGAAATAGCCTCTTTAATTAATTGTCTCAATTTTTTTGTACCAAAAGTATAATGTAATTAACTTATAAGCATGAAAAAATATAAATATATAGATTTATGAACACTTTATTTATTTAAATTTCGTTATCTTTGATTTTCACTTAAGGGTTGGTTAATGGATGATTTTTGAGATAAAAACTATCCTATGTCCTTTCCCAAACTATATCATACCAAATTTGATCTAAATCGGCTTAGTGAATAAAGCGTGAAGAGGTAACAGACAGACAGACTGAAAGAGTTACTTTTGCATTTATGTCTTAATAATAAAATGGTAAAAAAATATGTCTGTATATTGAACATATATCCAAAAAAAAATTATAGGGGCAATGCAGACTTAGCAATAGAGTAAGAATTTAAAAAAAAGTCTGTTTGTATACATGCTAATCTCTGGAAATACTGGACGGATTAGAATGAAAGTTTTTTATTATATAGCTGCTAAGCCTGGGCAACAAATAGGGTATAATTGATTTTGGAAAATGGGACAGCTGATGCAGAACCGTAAAGGTCCAGCTAAACTGTGAGAAATATAAAAATGACGCCTTAGCAAAAGTTCAGCCTTACAAGCCTTTTCCGGAGACATAAAGTCCACGCGAACGAAGTCGCGGGCTTCAGCTAGTTAGTAATATAGTATAAGATATCGCACGCGGACGGAGCTGCGAATAATGCTATAATATATTCTGCTTTTGACCTCGGCCGTGACATTACTGAGTCTAGGTCTGTCTGTCTGTCTGTGACTCATTACGTCTGAATAACTAATTGGTCAATATATTCCATTTCCGCCAGTCCATTGGATTTTTTTTATTAGAAACTTTGACCGATTGAAATTCTAATTTAACTGAATAATCTGGTGTTTCTACGCTTTGTGAATACACACATTCACGTCTTTATCCCTAACGGGGCAGACATAGCATTTTGGGTCTTGCGTTTCTAAGCAGGCAGAGCCGAGGGCCGCAAGACTCAAAAGCTACTTTTACTACTACTACGTGAATATGGAAAAGAAAACAAAATAGTTTGGAAAATTCAAAAGCGCACTCTTCATAACGCTCAAAAAAAATCATTGAGCTACGAGCAATCTAATAGTATACAGAAAAAACGCGAGACATACGCGCGCTGACCAAAAAATAGAATCAAAAGACTTGTATCCAGAGCCGTAAAAAAATAAAAATAACCGGCCAAGTGCGAGTCGCACTCGCGAACGAAGGGTTCCGTGCCTTTATCTATAAAAATAACGTTCGTTGTATGAGAGTCTCATATTTGAGTTGATTTTAGAGCGGTTTACGATTCATGACGTATTAAAAAACACTACTTGATCTGGTTCAAACCAGTTTTCGGTGGAAGTTTGTTATTTTTTTTAGTTTTATTATTCTGTTATTTTAGAAGTTACAGGGGGACACTCATTTTACCACTCTGGAAGTGTCTCTCGCGCAAACTATTCTGTTTTGAAATATCATTTTTGAAGACCTATCCATAGATACCCCAAACGTATGGGTTTGCATGATGAAAAAAAAATGTTTGAATTTAAGTTCTAAGTATGGGGAACCCCGCAAATCTATTGTTTTTTTTTTCTTTTTCCGTGTGAATCCTAAAGCGGTTCACAGAATACATCTACTTACCAAGTTTCAACAGTATAGTTCTTATAGTTTCGGAAAAAAGTGGCTGTGACATAATGACGGACAGACAGACAGACATGACGAATCCATTAAAGGTTCAGTTTTTTGCCATTTGGCTACGGAACCCTAAAAATATAAATGTCATAATGAAAAAGAATATTTCATTTGTCTTAATAAGTACTTTCGGCTTACAATAAAAACTATACTAATACAATGTTGACACATAAAAACATGTAATGAACGAGATAACGTACCTAGACAAAAAAGCGAAGTCGAGCTGACCAATCCCTCCCGGCAGCACCCGTTCACGAGTTGATAAAATAAAATATACATTTTATTGACTTCTGTGAAAAAAGTTTCACATTTACTTATAAATGTCTTAAGAAAAGCTTAACGACAAACGAAAGACATCAACGAGCTTGTAAGCTTAGTCGAGAGGAGCTTTTAAACAATCAAACCTGTTTTCTTTGACCGAACGTTTATTTAATGCGATTACATTACTTACTCTACTACTATGTATCCATCGCCCAAAATTTTTTTTTGGAAATATATTAAATGTTTTTTTTACTGTTTTATTATATGTATAGATTGTGTGATCCTGCGCAGACGAAGTCGCGGGCACCAGCTAGTACAATACAAGCGGACCCAAGGGTACATTTCACCCTACGACCCCCTGCTTTCACCCTCGGGGGTGGGGTCTCACCGACCAATCCGCATGTAAAGGGATCACGCAAGTTAAGGATTGTGACGGATGGGTCCATCGATTTTTACTTTTTTCTTTTTGTTGCGTTGATTCGAACGTGTAACAAAACGGTTTTGATATTTTTTTTAAAAGCGTTTGATTAAAGATTTTAATAATTAAATTTTGAACAAAAAAAAACAATCGACTTTAATTTCTTTCAGGAGTTTCTTCCCTATCTCCAAAGTTCTTCATCATGTCTTCACCAAATTAATATGGGACCAACTTGGAAGTAAAGGCTTTCAAATAGAGAAAGAATCATCAAAATCGGTCCACGGTTGACGAAGATATCGCGTAACATACATACAAAAAAAAAACATACAGTCAAATTGACAACCTCCTCCTTTTTCGAAGTCGGTTAAAAAATACAAACGTTTGCTGATTTTTTTTATATGTTTCGTCATCTTCTTAGCGAGTCGGAATGGCGATTTTCGTCATAAGGCAAAACATATTTAAATTAGTATAGAATAATTTTCAAGGCGTTCCGTTTTGTTCATTCTAACCTCTCATTAAATTCAAACTATACAAATTTATTAAAATTTAAATTAAAACGAAATAAGAACTAAAACTAAAAAAATTACCAATTATGTATATTAATGCTCAATGTTGCTTGACAATGAAACGCGGATACGCAATAACGTCCTCCTTGCGTACCGCTTTTGGAGTAACAACCCATAGAAACTATTGGATGGCCCGTAAGTAGGCAAAACTGGAGTTGCGGGGTAGGCACACAGAGATGGCAGCACACACGACTAGCAAAAAAGTGACAGAGAAAGGGTTGAATATACTTTTAAAATATTTATTGCATTTTTTATTTACTTATTTTATTTACCAATTTATGCACAAAATGTATACAGAGAATTCATAAAACAAAGTTGCACAAAGGCACTACTTATCTCAAAAGAGATCTCTTCCAGTAGGCCTGTGAGAGGAGATGCATTTCATAGTCATATCATATTTAATTAATTAGAATACAATTTTATTTAAACTCACGCCACCGATTAAAAATCAAATTTGTTGTATGGGAGCTCCACTTAAATATTTATTTTATTCTGCTTTTAATATTTGTTGTAATAGCGGCAACTGAAATACATCATCTGTGAAAATTTCAACTTTCTAGCCATCACGGTTTATGAGATACAGCCTGGTGACAGGCAGACAGACGGAGAACTGAGTCTTACGAGTAGTAATTAGGGTCCCGTTTTTACCGTTTGGGTACGGAACCCTAAAAACGTGATTGTAAATGTTGTAATACACCAACGGACTCATTTTATGATGTTTGTGGTTTGTGTATGTCACCGGAAATGTGTGTAATCCGTCATTGTATACAATTCCTAGGAAATGTATATAATTCCTAAAACCGCCCGGAAATGTGTGAATTAATTTATATTAGACACATTTCCTAGGTAATATATACATTTCCTTAGTAGCTGTCGGAAATGTAATAAACGCTCTATCAAATTGGTACCAAGAACGGTATCATCATAACGAACCTACCCTACACTCCGCGGCAAAGTATTTTTTGTGTGTGTATTAGTTTCGCCCTAAGATAGAGTCGCTCGCTCGTGTTTTGGTCACAGGAAACCTAACGAACCTAACCTACACTTTGTGGCAAAGATTTTTTTATGTCTGTGTTATTTTTGCCCTAAGCTTAAGTCGCTCGCTCCCGTTTTACTCATTTTATTCATAGAAAGCATTCATTATAAACATTTCCTAATACGATTTTGGAAATGTATACAATTCCTAGGAAATTTATACATTTCCTAGGATATGTGTGTATTACATAATCTTTGAAACAATATTTAATACATTTCCTTATTAGCTTCGGAATTGTATACATATCCTAGGTATTGTAAACAATTCCTAAGTTTTATACATTTCCGTTAACACATACACCTAAACCACAGAACAATAACTGAAGTGACTAAATTGACATATCTAAAGTATTTTGGTTTTTCCATAGCACAGTATTATAAGTATTACATTCAGAACGGAATCTCCTAAGGAAACACGTAGTAAGGGTCCCCATTCCCCGTCCCCGCATCTCTACCCCTTTTCTCGCCTGGTGGAGAGTTGAGGGCGGCTAGACCAATACTGAACTGGGTTTCTTTCGGCGTAATCTTCCCAGCAGTGGTCGTTCCGAAACGCTAGTAGTTTTTAGCTTTTGAACGAAAATAATATTTATTTTAATAAATAATTGGCCAAGTGCGTGTCGGGCCACGCGCAGTGTAGGGTTCCGTAGTTGCTAAAAACATCTAAAACGTCTAAGTTTTTATTGAATTTGTATGAAATTTAACTTTTCGAGTACATGTTATAAGTTGATAGCCTATAACTTTATAAATTGTTAACCTTTTGTAACTCTGATAGTTTTCTTTTAAACTACATTATATGTACTATAGCTGTGATTCTTTTCATGAGTCTATATGTAACCGTTTAGCAGATAGATGGGGGGACACGTGACTTTTACAAAAAATTTCACTTTAAACCTAAATATTTCAGACACGGATCCCTAAATCGAAAAATGGTGTTTCCAAGCTCACAATATTTTTGAAAGACCTATTCAACGATACCCCACACAATGTGTTTGTAGAAAAAAAAATTGACTTCCTCAATACTTGTATGGCAGCTACCCCAAAAAAAAAATTGTTTCTTTTTCGAAAAACGACTTTTTCGCCATGATTAATGTACATATCCATGCCAAATTACAGCTTTCTAGTACTTACAGCTTCTGAGTAGGACCGCGGACGGACAGACAGACAGACAGACATGGCGAAACTATAACGGTTCCTTGTTTACTACGGAACCCTAAAAATGACCTTCAATAACAGATAAATTTAGATACATTGAATAAAATTTTGACTTTGACTTTAGAGGCGCCTGCAGCCGCTTCTACAAGAGGAGAACGAGGGATTATATAAAGACCTGAAATATTTATTTTAATTTAATGATTTACTTTTAAAGTGAGTAAACAACTGTATTTTTGTAGTGTCCTTTTTGTACAATAAAGAATTTACAAACAAACAAACAAACAACTGAATATTCTGTGAATATTTCAAGCGTCTGTCTACCAGTTGTCGTTATTAATATAGAGCAAATAAGCGGCCAAGCGCGAGTCGGATTCGCCCATGAAGGGTTCCGTAGCAGCAAGTTACATAATATAAGTTTTGTAGTATGTTTATTTTTTATATTTGAGTTGATTGAATGAAGGTAAATTGCGGTTTACGATTTATGACGTATTGACAAAAAAAACTACTTACTAGATCTCATTCAAACCAATTTTCGCTGGTAGTTTGTATGGTAATGAACATCTTTTTTTTTAGTTTTATCATTCTCTTATTTTAGAAGTTAGAAGTTACGAGGGGGGGGGGGGGAAACAGATTTTTCCACTTTGGAATTGTCTCTCGCGCAGTTTGCGCGTTTTCAGTTTAGAAAAAAATGATATTAAATTCTCAACATAATTTTTAAAGACCAATCCATAGATACCCGACACGTATGGGCCCCCAATATTAATTGTTTTTCGAGAGAGAGAGAGATAGACAGAGAAACACGCGCACGCCGCACGGCTTACAACTATAGCAAAAAGTGTCGTTACAACTTTTGGTCTTAATTTTTCCGTCTAGCCCCCTTTCGCAACGCGCGATAAGGAACTTCGTTCCAAAATTTTTTTTCATGCAAGCTTTTATAATGAGGCCTAATTACTTATCAAGACAAATGTGATAAGCCCAAACTCGATGGGGTTGCGTCCTTTTAGTACAGAGTTTCTATGGCCACCTTCCGGCTCCATCATCAGATCAGCTCCATGTCTTTATAATATTGCATTGTCACGCGATATACGTATGCGTGCAAAATTTCAGCTCCATCGGAAACCGGGAAGTGCGTCAAATATAACTTGCAAGATTTGGCTACAGACAGACAGACAACGGGACAGGTGAAACTAAACGAAAGGTTTTAAAAAATCACTTCTACAAAAAACATACATACATACTATCACGTCTTTATCCCTAATGGGGCAGGCAAAGCATTTTGGGTCTTGCGGTTCTATGCAGAGCCCAGGGCCGCAAGACCCAAAAGCCACTTTTAGCGTCATGGTGGGCGAGAAGATGGAAAAGCAATCAATACAGTGATGGGTTGCTAGCCGCATCGCCTGTTAACATGATTTGCATTTTTGCCCATTCCCTCGATCGGCTTTTACGATCTGCGTGGGAAGAGAAGCAGCTGGTACATTCTAAGTTTTTTTATTTCTCCCAGACCAGCCTGGGAGGAGAGATCTTCTACAAAAAACAGACCCCTCCAATTCTGTGAAGTAGGGTAAACACAGCCTCCCTCTCATCCTATCTTTCGCGAACTGAGCCGAATTTCGAGATGCCCGGTCAACGACCCGGCAGCCAACTTTGCAGACGGTGAGGTTGTGTGTGTGCACACAGCCTCAACCAGACAGTTAAGTTGGTGTGAGTGATATACAGAGTGTCTTTTCCTTTGTATTATTATTATTATTAAATGATTTTTAAATTTTTTAACCAACACTTAAATCTCCCATGCTGATCTGGGAGAAATAAAAAAACTTAGAATGTACCAGCTGCTTCTCTTCCCACGCAGATCGTAAAAGCCGATCGAGGGAATGGGCAAAAAGGCAAATCATGTTAACAGGCGATGCGGCTAGCAACCCATCACTGTATTGATTGCTTTTCCATCTTCTCGCCCACCATGACGCTAATGTAGTGGCTTTTGGGTCTTGCGGCCCTGGGCTCTGCATAGAACCGCAAGACCCAAAATGCTCTGTCTGCCCCATTAGGGATAAAGACGTGATAGTATGTATGTATGTATGTACTTAAATTTAAATGTACTCTTGATTCAAAGTCAAAGTCAAAATCATTTATTTATCTTTTAATATTAGTATCACTTGATAATTGTCACAATTTTTTCTTTTCCTTTCGATTTCTTAAAAGGTAAATGTTGACGTCAGATCATTTACTTACAGCTAAGTTTACTGCCGCTAAGGTCCTAAGCGCAAGTACAGAAGAATTAATATCATACCTAGTGCAATAAAGAAATTTTATCCTATTTTAATTAACATTGGTGTCAGATTTTTCAAGCTGAATAAAATCATCTGACATAGCTTGACGACTGCCATACAAAAATGACAGCAGAGACCAACGGCTTACACGTGCCTTCCGAAGCACGGAGAAGCTCTAGAACTTTTGACTGTTTAACTATCACGGTTCATGAGATACAACAGCCTGGTGTCTGACAGACAAACTTCGTAATAGTGTCCGTTTTTACCCCTTGGGTTTTCTTATATTCAAAAGATTGGGCTCTTGTCGGCGGATTACGTTCCATGTCTCTCTTTCTTGCGCTAAGTTCTTAACCTCCATATACAATGTCCTTTTTTATTAAGTACAAATATTTTAAGGGGTGAATCAGACCATCATTTTGAACAACTTTTCCCAATAAATGTATATCAAAATAGGAAAAAAAAATTTAGGTTTTCATAGAAATCGAAGTAGTCACGTGATATCATTACTATGGAAAATGAAAATTATTTTTTCGTATTTCGATAAAAATTTGCTGGGAAAAGTTGTTTAAAATTATGGACTGAATCACCCCTTAAAATATTTGTACTTAATAAAAAAGGACATTGTATATTGTAACGTACAATTTTTTTTATTGAATAAAAATAGTAGATTATTAACCAAGGGGATAAAGCAGTGTCTTCTGTCGCGGGTGACGACTTAAATCGCGAGCGCAACGAAGGACTCGAGGTTTACTCCCGAGCGAAGCGAGGGTGTTAAATACTTAAATCACGAGCGAAGCGAGGGATTTAGGACGAGTCCTGAGTGTAGCGACGGATTTAAGTTCACCCAAGACTAAGACAGCTTTATCACCGAGGAAAATACTCTACTTTTCGTACCATTTGCGAAAAAAATAAAGACAATAATAACAAGAGATAAGCATTTATTAATTAATTTATACCCAGATACTTTAAAAATACAAAATGCTTTACGTTGTAAATAAATATAGGTACACAGAAAACTAGGCTGTATGTGTGAGACGCAAATGGCCCTTTGCTTTTTCTTTTTGGAAAACTAAACAGCTGGTGTAAACTAAACAAACAATAACGGGAGCTTTTGGCGGGAAGTCAAGGGGTTCAGTTGAAATTTGCTTTAAATTGTTTTGCAAATTGATTCTAGTGGACTTCATAATATGAAATTGGTGTAGTTTTAATCCTTATTCTCACGGACAATATGTGAAATGTTTAAAGTGGACAGTCATAGTGCAGCTGTAGTGATATTTACCTATTTGCGGACTGCGGTTGGACGCCGTCCGCCACTCAATCGGCTATTAAAACCAGTGGACTCACTTGTAGCCATCAAAGGACCTATACCAACCTTCGATTGTATAGTTAGGGTTAGGATTCGGAATAAAGAAGAGATAAATGAAGATGGGCTCTAAAGGACTAGTATCCAGAGCCGTAATGCCGTAAATTAATTTATAAAAAAAAAAACAATAACATGGCTTGGTTTAGTTGTTTATTTTATGAAATTTAAGTGGTTATGTGGATTTTGCGGATACATGTTGTCGATTCAAAATCGTTATTTTTATACGCTTAACAATATATAAATGATTTCAATCATTTTCAGTTCAATATAAATTTCGGTAAGTATTCCAAACTTAAACCACATTCTCTCCCTAGAGGATGAATGAAATTCAGTACAATTTTCTTTCCCTGTTTTCATTCTTGGTCTAGAGGCTGAATGAAATTTAGTACATTTTTCTTTCTCTAATTTTATCAGATTGAAAATGACTATTATTATGTTCGCTTTTTGTGCTATAGAATGTGACTTTTTTGAGCAAGTGGTACGAAAAAAATCTTTTTGGTTTCCCTACTCCTCTTTTTCGTCCTATTTTTCTTTGATCGCTGTTTTAAAGAACGCATAGTGACTTAAAAGATGACCGAACATTTTCCCTCTTCTATTATCTATAATTTGTATTGTGTTTTTGGGTACGGAACCCTTAAAATGACCTTAGCATCGAGAGAGAGATTCAGAACTCGCAATTCAGTTTTATGATATTTCGATATATGTTTCTTGGGGAAAGTTGATCAGTAAAATGGACTGAATTAACCCTTAAATAGTTTCAGTATATGTTAAACTTTATAAACTATGATGGGAGAAACCGATAAATGGAACCTACACAAGCTACCCAACATTACCTTGACAGATCGGACAGGGTTTTTTTTAACATACTGTATACTAGCCGAAGCCCGCGACTGCGTACGCGTGGACTTTGTCTCTGAAAAATGCTCATCATGCTGAACAACTTTTACTAAGGCGACATTTTTATATCTCATAAAGTTTAGCTGGACCATTACCATTATGGTTCTGCATCAGGCGTTCTATTTTCCAAAATCATTTATACCCTATATGTTGCCCAAGCTTAATAGCAATAGCAAAAAAGTTTCATTCGAATCCGTCCAGTGTTTCCGGAGATTAGCGTGTAAAAACAGACAAACAGACAGACATTTTTTTTTATTCTTACTCTTTTACTACATCGCCCCCAAAATTTTTTTTGGAAATATATTTAATGTACAGACACACTTTTTTTACTGTTTTATTATATGTATAGATATATATAGATAGATATAGATTTATTTATAATTTTTTGCCGAAGCTGAAACGGAGACATACTTGTCACCGGACTCACAAGAACTTCGCTCGTTTGACGCTACTAAATCGTTCTGAACCTAGATGAATTATTTAGGTAATTTATTGTGTCAAAAAGGTCAGCAAGCCAGACAGTCTGGCAAAAGAGATAATATTACAATACTCATGTTTCCGACTTATGAATCATAGAATTTTGTATTACAATTCATTTATTTATTTACCAATTTATTTACACGGAAAATGTATAGAGAATTCATAAAATAATAATTGGCCAAGTGCGTGTCGGGCCACGCGCAGTGTAGGGTTCCGTAGTTGTAAATGCCAACTTTGAGTTCATGAATTTGTATTAAATTTTCCTTTTCGAGTACATTTTATAAGTTGACCACCTATAACTTTTTCATTTGTTAACCCTACTTAGCTCTGACAGTTTTCCTATAAACTACATTATATAAACTATAACTGTGATTTTTTTCACGTGTCCATGTATAACCGTTTAGCAGATATATGGGGGGGACACGTGACGTTAGCAAAAAAAATCACTTTAAACCTAAATATTTCAGACACGAATCTAAATCGAAAAATGGTGTTTCCAAGCTCACAATATTTTTGAAAGACCTATTCAACGATACCCCACACAATGTGTTCGTAGAGAAAAAAAAATTGACTTCCTCATTACTTGTATGGCAGCTACCCTAAAAAAAATTGTTTCCATATTTTATTTTACGACTTTTTTGCCATGATTAATATACGTATCCATGCCAAATTACAGCTCTCTAGTACTTATAGCTTCTGAGTAGGACCGCGGACGGACAGACAGACAGACAGACAGACATGGCGAAACTATAAGGGTTCCTTGTTTACTACGGAACCCTAAAAACTTAAGAGGTGTCAAGGGACACCCGGATGGAACGAAGTTCGAGAGAGAGAGAGACAGACAGAGAACCACGCGCACGCCGCACGGCTTACAACTATAGCAAAAAGTGTCGTTACAACTTTTGGTCTTATTTTTTTCCGTCTAGTCTCCTTTCGCAACGCGCGATAAGGAACTTCGTTTCAAAAACTTGAGAGGTATCAAAGGACACCCGGATAGAACGAAGTTTGAGAGAGAGATAGATAGACAGAGAAACACGCGCACGCCGCACGACTTACAACTATAGCATAAAGTATCGTTACAACTTTTGGTCTTAATTTTTAGGGTTCCGTAGCCAAATGGCAAAAACGGAACCCTTATAGATTCGTCATGTCTGTCTGTCTGTCCGTCCGTATGTCACAGCCACTTTTTTCCGAAACTATAAGACCTATACTGTTGAAACTTAGTAAGTAGATGTATTGTGTGAACCGCATTAAGGTTTTGACACAAAAATAGAAAAAAAACAGAAAATTTTGGGGGTTCCCCATACTTTGAACTAAAACTCAAAAATTTATTTTTCATCAAACCCATACGTGTGGGGTATCTATGGATAGGTCTTCAAAAATGATATTGAGGTTTCTCATATCATTTTTTTTAAACCGAACACTTTGCGCGGGAGACACTTCCAAAGTGAAAAAAAGTGTGTGTCCCCCCCCGTAACTTCTAAAATAAGGGAATTATAAAACTAAAAAAAATACATGATGTTCACTACCATAAAAACTATCAGCGAAAATTGGTTTGAACGAGATCTAGTAAGTAGTTTTTTTTTAATACGTCATCATCATAAACGGCAATTTACCTTTCATTCAATCAACTCAAATATAAAAATTTTAAAAAACATACTACAAGACTTTTATATTATGTTATTTGCTACTACGGAACCCTTCATGGGCGAGTCCGACTCGCACTTGGCCGCTTATTTCCGTCTAGCCCCCTTTCGCAACGCGCGATAAGGAAATTCGTTCCAAAATTTGTAAGTACAAAGGCACTACTTTTCTCAAAAGAGATATCTTGCAGTAGGCTTGTCAGAGGAGATGTTTATGTAAGAGAAGCATACAGGCGTGTTCATACATAGAATTGAGAAAGGAATAAGTTTTAAGAAAAAAATACAAGCTTTTTTGTGAGGTCAAAGTACCTACAAAGACAAATGAAATAAGCCCAAACTCGATGGAGTTGCGTCGTTTTATTACTGAGTTCCATCGACCACCTTCCGTCTCCGTGATCAGATTTAGGCATCGTCTACATAAAGTGCTTGTCATGACAAATCAAACGAGTCCTACTCAATGAGGTTATGTTGTTTTATAACTGAGTTCCGTCGAATATCTCCCGGCTCCGTCATCAGAACAGCGCCTTGACTTCATAATATTGTATTGTCATCCGACTTACACAAGTATACAAAATTTCAACTGAATCGATTGAGGATCACTGGTTGAAAAAAGAGTTGCAAGATTTGACCTAAACAAACATTCGTACATGCAAGATACATTGCAAGTTAATAAAAGCTTGTAAAAATATCTAACCAGTACGAATTTATACCGGTTGCCTTTGCTGGACCATGTGTTATGAGAATGAGCATATAAAATACTAAACTGCACCAATTTCATATTATAAAGTACACTAGAATTAATTTGCAAAACAATTTAAACCAAACTCTAACTGAACCCCTTGACTTCCCGCCAAAAACTTAGGCAAATGAGATTTTTTTTTCTAAACGTGAAAAAAAAACATTATACATGGCATTTGTATCAAAAAGCACATCGTGACGTCATAGTTTCTTGCCGACCTTGCCGTCTTATTATAAAACGCAGACTAACTTCGTTACTAGGTTTAAACCATTATCCGACCAAGTCAAGTTGACATCGAGTAATACGTCATTGTCTCATCTGAAAATGTCAACTTGATTTGGTCGGATAATGGTTTAAACCTAGTAACAAAGATAGTCTGCGTTTTATAATAAGACGGTATGAATCTAAAACTGACTAGAAACCGAATCTAAACTACTCGACCGATTTTGATAAAATGTCTATGGGATCTCGTGACAAGTATGCCCTTTGGCAAGTCTGGCAAAAGAAACACATAAAATAAGGTTCCGTCGAATTGATAACCGCCTCCTTTTTGGAACTCGGTTAAATGAGCTATCCATTCGTCGTGATCTTTTTTATGAATATTCACCGACTATTCGAACAAGCCTGGACCGATTTGAACGTAAATTAAAAAAATAAAAACCTACATAAAAATATATTATAATAATAACATTTTCGTACCACTTGCTCAAAAAAGTCACATTCTATGGTTCAAAAAGCGAACATAACAATATTCATTTTCAATCTGTTAAAAACAGGGAAAGAAAAATGTACTGAATTTCATTCATCCTCTAGGGGGAGAATGTGGTTTAAGTTTGGAATACTTACCGAAATTTATACTGAACTGAAATCATTTCTATATTGTTAAGCGTAAAAAAATAACGATTTTGAATAGACAACATGTATCCGCAAAATCCAGAAAACCACTTAAATTTTATAAAATAAACAACTAACTCAAGTCATGTTATTGTTTGTTTTTTTTTAAATAATTAATGTACGGCTCTGGATACTGCGGTCCTTTAGAGCCCGTCTTCATTTATCTCTTCTTTATTCCTAATCCTAACCCTAACTATACAATCGAAGGTTGGTACAGGTCCTTTGATTGCTTCACGGGAGCTTCTGGCGACAAATCTATACGAATCCACTGGTTTTCATAGCCGATTGAGTGACAGACGGGGCATAAAGATGCCCACCGCTGTCCGAAAATTAAATATCACTACAGCCGCACTATGACTGTCCACTTTAAACATTTCACACATTGTCCATAAGAATGAGCATTTATAACACCAAACTACACCAATTTCATATTATAAAATCCACTAGAATCAATTTGCAAAATAATTTAAAGCAAACTTCAACTGAACCCATTGACTTCCCGCCAAAAACTCCCGTTATTGTTTGTGTAAACCAGTTGTTTAATTTTCCAAAAAGAAGAAGCAAAAGGCCAAGCTGGCTACGTACCTATATTTATTTACAATTAATTAATTAATAAATGCTTGTCTCTTGTTATTATTGTCTTTATTTTTTTCGCAAATGGTACGAAAAGTAGAGTATTTTCCTCGGTGATAAAGCTGTCTTAGTCTTGGGTGAACTTAAATCCGTCGCTACACTCAGGACTCGTCCTAAATCCCTCGCTTCGCTCGTGATTTAAGTATTTAACTCCCTCGCTTCGCTCGGGAGTAAACCTCGAGTCCTTCGTTGCGCTCGCGATTTAAGTCGTCACCCGCGACAGAAGACACTGCTTTATCCCCTTGGTTAATAATCTACTAATATGTACATGATAGGGCATACTTTTCTGGTGGTTCCATAGAAGTTTTATCAAAATCGGTTATACAGTTTAGGGTTGAAGTCGGATTTTTAGTTTTAAAATAGTATATTATGCAATTAGTAGATGAATCACGAACAAGTGAAGGATTATAACAATTGAATCACGAGCGTAGCTAGTGATTCCAGTGTTAGAATCCTGAGCGACGTGAGTGATTCATGGACCTCGATTTAAATCCGTTTTATTCAACAGTTGCATACTATACTTTATACTATGACTACGAGAAAAAGAAAGATTTAAACGAAAATAGACATATAATAATGGAAAAGGAAGGTTAAATCAATTGAAATGCACATTAAAATTGGAACAATTACTGAAATTAATTTAACTTTTTTTTAAATGTATTCATCCATTATGGATGGAGGCAATGAGGTCTAAGCAGTTTTTATTGTAATGCAAAACTTCTCAAGGTTTATATGTTAAAGGAGTTTATATGTCGAGTATTATTTGCACAAAAAGTATGGTTTTTTTTTTCAAAGAGACGTTGCACTGAGTTGTAGGTCGAATATATCAGTGTTCTAAATTCAAATACTAAAATAGTGATTAAAAGTGCATTTTATTCACAGTTTTCATTGAATAAAATAAACTTTTTAGAAGGGGAATGTTATAAAATTATTATCATTACAAAATAATTTATTTTAACCCTGGATACTGCCCTAACACACAAGCCTGATATGAAATAAGTGAACATACGTTTTGTGTTTGTGTTGTGTACACATAGCGACGCGACGCGGCCGTCTGGCCTTACATGTGTGTGTGCGTGAGTCGTCTGGGTTTTGGTTGTGTTGTGTGTGTGTTTGTATGTGTGGGGTCTGGGTTCGTTTGGTGAAAAAACGTCTGGCGTTGCAAACCTTTGACCGATTACAGGTTATAGCACGATTGTAAGAAAGGGTTCTTAGAATTTAATAGTATTTTTGCGGGATGCCGTGTGGTATCCGGCAGAGTAGAATAGGACCGCTCCATTCCTCGTGGATGTTGTAGAAGACGACTTACGAAATACAAGCTAAACAAAGCTTATAAACATCACTAAGTTCTTTCCAACCCGTCTGGCCAGCGAGGAGAGTGTAGGCCAAGTCCTCTGGCTGCTCTGGCCAAGTATGGCTCTGGTAGTACAGAGAGGGTCGTGCTCTTGCAGTGGAGACTAAAAGACCTGATAATGAATAGTATTTTTAAACGACTTTAAAAAAAAGGACCGATTTGGAAAATTTAATGATCAATGACAAGTAGCACTATTTTGTGACATTCTGTCTTTTTAACCGATTTCCAAAAAAGGAGAGATTATTTTTTCGTCGCTATCTTTCTATTATGTATATCTTTCTATTATATATATGTTATCTTTTATGTATATTCACCGATTATTCAAAGACGCGTGGACCGCTTAGAATTATTTTTGAAGTGAAAACTTTTTTAGCGGCGTTGTGCACTTTTTTTGGAATGGGTAAAAAATGTTAAACTCGCGTCAGGACACGTGACCTGATCGAAAATTCGTAAGACGGATGGAGAGTAGACAGCTGGCGCGGCGTAGGAGAGGGAGTATCCCCCTCTCTTTCTACGGCGCGGCGAAAATGTATGCCTGCGCCTGCTGTTTCGTATATCAAAAATGCACAACATTAATATTCAAGTTTTCACTTCTGCCGGCACTCCCAGAGTGCAACCCGTCGTCGGAGCTCATAACATTTAGTGATCATATTTTTTATTTTATTTTATATGGTATACCTTGTCAGATAGACTCATAAAAATTTTATCAAAATCGGTCGTGTAGTTTAGGGGTGAAGTCAGTTTCGGTGAAAAATTACATTTTTCGTTCGTTCTTTCGTTCGAAAAGTTTCATGATCGTAAACGATTTTTGTTTATTGTTAGTACATTAAAAACCCACTTATCCCTGTGTTGATCTCTTCCAGTCAACCCTACAACCTGAAATAATGACAAACGTGGAGTGGAACATTGTACAATACTTACGAGCTAAATACTAATAGTAATTACACAAACAATTGAGTTTTAAACATATTTTTATACATATATATTTACAATAACAGATATACATTTAATACATAAAATATGAAACATAGTTTTTGTGTTAAACAGTTTTTCGGCCAAGGTTATTTCGGTCTATTGTTGTGAGCTCGAAAAAGTAGTATATGTGTTAATCACGGGTGTCAGCTTCCTGCATACCTACCAAATTAAATCAAAATTGGTCAAGCCGTTTGCGCGTACAAAAGTAACATACACACACACTCACAAACTTTCTTCTTTATAATATTAGTGTAATAAAAGTGCGTGGGACCTTGTGGGTATACCCACAAGGTGGTCTGACGACCAGACCAAGGTAGCTGGAAGGCGCTGGATGCAAGCCACTCTAGATCAGTCATTTTGGAATTGGGAGAGGCCTATGTCCAGCAGTGGACGTTGTGCGGCTGAAATGATGATCTAGTATTGATGTATTATGGATATGTCCCTTCCACGATGTATATTTATGGACGCAATATGTGACCGTATGTTACCAAAATAAAGGCGTATACAAAAATCCAGCTTATCCGGTACATGGACGTTAAGAATCCCCTTCTTCTTCTTATCGTGTGTGTTAGTGACTAACACTAGTGTTAGAGTTTTTAAACCGCCTTAAAGGCCTCTGACATGGAAGAATCCCCTTGACTTCTATGCAAACGTCTACGTTTTATTTTAAAACCACATGTCAGATTTCGGTAAATATTTGTATTTTAAAGAAATAGCAATTATCTAGGGTTATAATTGGTTTCCGACACTAAAATTATGAACTGGAAAGAAAATATAAGGATGTAGAAGTTTCCAGAATACTGATGGTCAAAAATGATATTTCAAATTCATATTTTTACTGTCAGAAACCAATTATAACCCTAGATAATTGCAATGTTTTTAAAATGACAAAATTTTGTTGAAATCCGGCATGTCGTTTCGAAATAAAACGTAGACTACGTTTGTATGGAAAAGTGTAGTCAGGGCTAGGGTTAGGGGACTCTTACGCGGCTGCAATGTTGATGATGATGATGATGAAAAGTGTCTGTAAAGGTCTAATGAATAAGCATTTAGACTTTTGAACTAAAAAAAAACGACGGGTTGCACTCTGGGAGTGCCGGCAGAAGTGAAAACACAACAGTATGGCCACTACACAGACGGTCGAGCCATCAGCTGTCACCATCCATGGATGCGCGTAGCACGCTGTAACATAAACACACACGAACATTCGCGCAAGCGCCCTGCGCCGCCTAAACGAAACAGCAGGCGCAGGCATACATTTTCGCCGCGCCGTAGAAAGAGAGGGGGATACTCCCTCTCCTACGCCGCGCCAGCTGTCTACTCTCCATCCGTCTTACGAATTTTCGATCAGGTCACGTGTCCTGACGCGAGTTTAACATTTTTTACCCATTCCAAAAAAAGTGCACAACGCCGCTAAAGAAGTTTTCACTTCAAAAACATAGTAAGCCGAAATAGAATCCACCACATTACATAGCGTGCCATGACCTACGCCAACGTTGAGGAAGGTCGGGCTCAGTCTGGGGCACTAGGCGATCGAACGCGGCTGAACCAGTGAACTGAGCACTGACTGAACATATACCCGGTGAAAAGGGGTTGCCTGCTCCTGCCTCCGTGGTGTAGTGGTTAGAGCGCTCGGCCCAGAGGTCGCGGGTTCGATTCCCGGCGGGGGCAACGACTTTGTGTTGTTGTCCTAGTTTGGTTAGGACATTGTAGGCTGATCACCTGATTGTCTGATAAGTAAGATGATCCGTGCTTCGGAGGGCACGTTAAGCCGTCGGTCCCGGTCACTGTCTTTGACATTGGTCGTTACCTAAAACCATGTCAGAGGCCTTTACAGCGGTTTAAAAACTCTGACACTAGTGTTAGTCACTAACACACACGATAAGAAGAGGGGTTGCCGAATTGCCAATGGGGGTTGTAAAATGGTCGTTTACATTACGAGGCAAATTTTCAGGAAATTTATAAAATTCTCTCCAGGGTCTGCTGGAAGAGATTTATTTTATTTATTTATTATAACTTTATTGATCCACAATTATTGTTTACTAATGGCGGACTTAAGGCCATACCCAAATTTTCCAGGGTCCAGTGGCGCCCCCATTTGAAATAAATCATTTGAAAGGAAATGGTGTGATTGTGTGTGATGAGTGCAAACGTGAAGCTTTTCTACGCACATTAGCTAAAAGTGGCCGTTTTTTGCAAATGTGCGTAGAAAAGCTTCACGTTTGCACTTTAAATTATAAACAGTAGTTCATAAAATAGTTTAAAGGGTTATCTAGGGTTTGGTCAAGACGAAATTTTAAATGATATCACCATTTCCTTTCAAATGATTTATTTTAAACGAGGGCGCTACTGGACCCCGGAAAATTCAGGTAGCCCCTTAACGCTAAGAGCTTTCTCTCTCAGTCAACCATAGGGATAAACAGATAAAATGTTGCGGCGCAAAAAATTTAAACACAAAATTACAGTACAATTTACTTACAATATAACATATCTTATAATGTAACCTTGTATAGATTTCTTATGAAATAAGCGGTGTCTACGTACTCAATGTTTTTACTTTATTATTTCATGAATTTTGTAAATCTATATCTATATTTATACATCTATCTATATCTATACATATAATAAAACAGTAAAAAAAGTGTGTCTGTACATTAAATATATTTCCAAAAAAAAATATTGGGGGCGATGGAGACGTAGTAATAGAGTAAGAATTTAAAAAAAAATGTCTGTCTGTTTGTCTGTTTGTCTGTTTGTCTGTATGGCTGTTTGTCTGTTTGTACACGCTAATCTCCGGAAATACTGGACGGATTCGAATGAAACTTTTTTGTTATATAGCTATTAAGTCTGGGCAACATATAGGGTATAAATGACTTTGGAAAATGGAACGCCTGATGCAGAACTATAATGGTCCAGCTAAACTATAAGAGATATAAAAATGCCGCCTTAGTAAAAGTTGTTCAGCCTGATGAGCATTTTCCAGAGACATAAAGTCCACGCGAACGAAGTCGCGGGCTTCGGCTAGTAAATAAATAAATTTAGAGAACGTTACGTGACCTATTGTGTAGAAGACTGGGTCAAAAATAAATTATTTTTCTACATTTTATAAAATAAAACGTCACAAAATAGTGTCACTTTTAATTGATCATATTTAACATAATTTTAGATTTATTATTGCAGAAGACAGATATTAAGAGCGCTATTAGACTTTAAAAAATAATCTGACTAGAATTATTCTAATAAGACTTTTATAAGTATATATAAGTAAGTGTGTTGTAAAAGTGTATTTGTGCTTAAGCATTTTATCCCAGTCAACCATAGGGATAAACAGAGAAAATTATGCGGCACAAAAAGCAATACAATATACTTACATAATGAAATATTACTACACGATGATTTTTCATTGGTTTTGAAGCCGAAGGCCACTTCATAGGCATCGTTAGTAAGACCTAATTAGCTAGTCAAAATAAAAATTCAGAAACAAAAAATGTTGTCTAAAACTCGAAAGTAAAATTGTGAGATCAATAAGAAGTACCGCCGCCTAAGTAGTGGCCGGGGTTATCGACATTACGCAGCTATTTGGCCGGCGTAAAACTACGTGGTCTCGATCGGAAATCATTTACGCAACATTTTTATTTTATGACATACAGAAATTTGGATTTCATATATGGATAGAGGAATTTATTAACTATACGACATTTTCTTTTCCAAAACCAATGAAAAGTCAGCATGTATATTATATTACTATAGTATAAATATTACTATATTATAATCATATTATATACCTATGATATATAAATATATATATATATATATTTACTATTTTGATTCCTTTTCCACCTTCTCTCTCACCTTCACTCTAAAAGTGACCTTTGAGTCTTGCAGCCCTGGGCTCTGTCTGCTTGGCTCTGGAGCCACAAGACACAAGTCGCCTCGATTAGGGATAAAGACGCGCTAGTGAATTTTCATGCAACTTATGGTCACCCATCCAAGTGTGAACCACGCCCAGTGTCAGTTAACTTGCATAAGCGCTGATAATGCGTTCTCCACAGAATCACCGGACTCCTCTACTATACTACAATCTTATTAGAATAACAACATTCATACCATTTTTGTAACGTGAGTTATATCGTTATTAAGGACTAGCAGTCCATCCCGGCTTCGCCCGTGGTACATACATAGCCTATGTCACTCAGGGATAACATACCTATCCAACAGTGAAAGAATTTTTTAAATCGATCCAGTAGTTTCGGAGCATATTCAATACAATCAAACAAACAAACAAACAAACAAACAAACAAACAAACAAATCTTTCCTCTTTATAATATTAGTGTAGATAATTATTGTTTCCGTTTTATAATTTTACTATATATGTATGAAGTAATGTTTTTTTTTATTTGTTCCAGAGTATGACGAAAGAATGCGGAACTAAAATACTTAACAAAAAATCAAACTGTACGGCACACATCTTTTTTCATCGAAGTTTTAGGTATGTAAATAGATTTCTTATAATAAGATTTTAGTTCTAATACAATTTTTAGAACCACTGATTTTGTTTAGTAATTTTAAGAATTTTAATTTATTTTGTTTTAATTTTTAATCGGGAATCCCATAACCCCGTGCAATGTACACTTACCTATGTACAAAATACAAATATATGTTTTATCCGATTGACCAAAAACCACACGACAATTAATGATAATATCTCGTCAATGAGATAAATAACAAAGTTCAAATTATAAATACTTTGCCCAAAGTAGCTTGTCATTATTCATAATGCCCGGGTATTATCAGAAGTGCCCCCATTTATCTTGGTCCATTTAACATATGCACATTTCCACATTTATGTTTTGGGTTTGATATATCACACAGGGTCTAACAAAATATACCGAAACTACCTATTTTAAGGTTGAATTTGGTCCATGATACTTAACAACTTTCCCCAAGGAACATATATCGAAATATGAAAAATTTTGGCCTCCCACACAAATTGACCAACCAGCTGATTCTAAGGTAAGATATTTTCTATCCATATTTCGACATCCCTGGGGAAAGTGGTTCAGCATAATGGACTGAATTCACCCTCAAAATAACTTCAGTATACTTTTTCAGATACATATACATTTTCACGTCTATATCCCTGACGGGGTAGACAGAGCCCAGGGCCGTTAGGGCCAAAGGCCACGCTTAGCGTGGTGGTGGGCGTTAAGATGGAAAAGGAATCAAAATAGTGATAGGTTGCTAGCCGCATCGCCTATTATCATGATTCAAATCTCGCCCATTCCCTCGATCGGCTCTTACGATCTGCGCGGGAAGAGAAGCAACTGGTACATTCTACGTTTTTTCTTTTCTCCCAGACCAGCATGGAAGATACTTTTTCAGACGTTACATAAGTACAAAAGGGCTCTAAATAGAGCCTTTCCCTGTAGGTGTGGCAAAGTCAATGAACTCTAAAGCTGAACTCAGACAGTCTCAATTGAGTACTTTCCCGGGCCAAAAATAAATTATTTGATACTGTTAAGAAAATAAAACGTCACAAATAATTTCTCTTGTCATGATCATTCATTTTTAATGTGATTTTTTTTATTGCAGGATAAAAACTGATAAATAAGTTTTACTGCAATAATAAATATTAAGAGCGCTATTTGATTCCAAGAAACTCTGACGTCATAAGCCTGTATTTCAATACTTGTATATTCTAAATCTTTGCTGTATTTCATACAAATCCCATAGCCAGTTTTGACGTTTAAAAAAAAACTACGGGTTGCACTCTGGGAGTGCCGGCAGAAATGAAAACTTGAATATTAACGTTGTGCATTTTTGATATTTTGGAATGGTTAGGGAATAATTTTGCACGAATTGCTTTAATTATCAATATAAAATATTTCAAATCTTTTCTGAACCACAGTCTGTCACAAATGTCACAAGCATGACCAAATTCATTTTCAACAAAATCATTTTCAAATACACAGCAGTATGGCCACTACACAGACGGTCGAGCCATCAGCTGTCACCATCCATGGATGCGCGTAGCACGCTGTAACATAAACACACACGAAAATTCGCGCAAGCGCCCTGCGCCGTCTTACGAATTTTCGATCAGGTCACGTGTCCTGACGCGAGTTTAAGATTTTTTACCCATTTCAAAAAAAGTGCACAACGCCGCTAAAGAAGTTTTCACTTCAAAAATCTAATTTGCTTATTCTATTGCCTATGTTTAATAGTGTACAAATTCAGAGTGACCATTTCAAACAGAAAATGTATAAGTACTAAACGCATTTGTATGAATACCAAAGTTTTCTTTACATCGCAATTTTTTTTAAAAGCTTTTCTGTAGTTCATGAGTCCCGTTGTCTGACTGTCTGTAATCAAAAATTACAAGTTGAATTTAATCCACTTCCCGGTTTCCGATTAAACTGAAATTTTGCTCGCATACGTATATCGCGTGACAATGCAATATTATAATGTCGAGGAGATGATGATGAAGCTGGAAGATGGTCAACGGAACTCTGTAATTCTTCTTCTGTTTCCCCATCGTGTTTGAGCTTAGTACATTTGTAGAAGACAGTGTGGGTCCAGCAAACATGCCACTGAAAAACGTTCTTAAAATTATTCTTAATCACTTTTATTTTAAAATACACCTTGTCTATTAGAACTTACAGTATAATTTCCCATACAACTTCGATTAGTTTCATCATGTATCAGACTACACTTAAAAATGCACTTTATGTTCATAAATTTAAAGTAGAATTTCCTTTAAACTCAGGTTAGTTCTTGCATGTTGGCACTATTGAATGGTGTCTGCAAATTATTTTTATTTAGTCTGTCCCGAGCTATGGCGCGAGGAGTCTGTGTCAGATTCTGCCAAGAGCGCGCGAAAAATTATAACCTGAAAGTTTCGAACGAGTTGTGTTTTTGTTTTATGTGTGTGTTGTGTTGTTTGTATGTGTTGGGTACATTTTCGGTGTTAGTTTGTTTTATTTGAAAGTGATAAAGTATAGAATGAATGTATATAGAGTAACATAAGATAGTCCTACTAAATATGACTACTAGGAAATTTCCCAAAAGGCCTACCAGGATATATGAAGTAAGTTTTACAATTCAAATATATCTTTATTATCATATGATATTTTATAATATCATAATATATAAGGTCTGACAAAATATACTGTAACTATTTAAAGGGTGAACTCAGTCCGTGATACTGAACAACTTTCTTCAAGGAACATATATCAAAATATAATATATATTTATTAAGATTCGAGTTTGTATGGAAATCAAAAAACTATTTTTTATATTTCGACATATGTTCCTTGGGGAAAGTTGTTCAGGATCATGGTCTGAAATCACCTTTAAAATAGTTACAGTATATTTTTTTAAACTATAGAAAACAAAGTCGTGTTAGTTACACTATTTATATCTCAAGAACTTCTGGACCGATTTAGATGAATTTTGGTATAGATAAAGTTTGAGACCCGGGGAAGGACATAGGATGATTTTATCCCGAAATTCTCACGGGGAGCGGAGCCTGCGGACACAACTAGTCTCTTAATAATCGTCACATTGTTTTGTTGTTGACGTCAAATGGTTACTTAAAGCTAAGTTTACTACCGCTTCCAAAGCGCTAGTGCAGAAGCGGTAACAAACTGCACTGCAGCATTTTCTCCAATGACGTCAACTCACAAAGTATTATATTCAAAGCGACGCGTCAAAAACTCATAAAAGAGATTAAATTTGGAAATAATAAAGTTAATATGCGGACATAAAATTTTTTTTGTTCATTTTCATTGATTATAATTTGCTATATTTGGTACATACTGTAATCAAAATTTTATTGCACAAAATAAATACAGGACACATTAATTATTTAAATAAAATCTAAATAACCTACCTAATTTAAAATAATAAAAAGTTAAATTTAACTTAAATTCAAGCTATATATACAAACTTATTAACATTTAAATTAAAACAAAATAAGATCTAAAACTAAACAAAATATAAAAATATAACTAAAAACTAAAAATTTTGACGTCAAAATTTTTATTAAATTAAAATAATGTCAAGTTGTTGATTCAATATGTACTAAATGTACCAAATTATGACTGAAAATGATCAAAAAAATTTGCTTATCATATTATTTTAAATTTGAATCATCATTGTCTTGATTGAATATGATTGTGTCTGAGTATGATTGATAAACCACCAGCAAAGTTTTTAGAGCAACTTAAATCCATAGTACTGAAGAATCACACTAATATAAAAACGAAATTTTTGAAGTAACAAACATACATACGTGTTTGTATGTTTGTTCTTCACGCGCAAACGGCTGGTCTAATTTTGATAAAATTTGGTACGCAGGAAGCTGACACGCTGGATTATCACATAGGTTACTTAAACGACGGGTAACACCGTCGAGATCAGCTTGTATATTGATAAAATCGATAAATAATTTTCGTCCTTCTATACAAAATCCGTTGAAAATATATTAAAATTAAAAAAATTGCTCTGTGCCCACTTAAGAGGGCCCTTCCCGGTCCGTCTATCGTCAACGCGAGCATGGTTGGAAATATGATTTTAGAGTTTCACGGTCACAATTACTGTTATTAGTATTACGGGACTTACCGCGATTAATATCGTTTTTTGCCAGATATTTCGACGGCCCTTCTGCCATCATGGTCGCTGGCCGACTCTGGTGTCGGCCAGCGACCATGATGGCAGAAGGGCCGTCGAAATATCTGGCAAAAAACGATATTAATCGCGGTAAGTCCCGTAATACTAATAACAGTCATGGTTGGAAATGCTTGTTGTTTCATCCAGCGCAATGATAGAAAAAAAAGCAAAGTGAAAAGAGAGAGATAGCATTTGAGCGCTCAGTTTGCATTCTATTGTACGAAATTAGTATTATTATTAACTATTCATTTAACGAATATAAACTTTTCATAGGGTGCGGAAATTTCATAAAACTTGTTCCAGGTGATACGTGTTTTTCAGTTAGCCTTACGGGTGTGTGAAATAAATGTTTTTCATTTAGAATCTTCATTACATTTGCAAGGTTTATATACAAATATTTTTTTACTTTTACAATTTATGAGTACTATATGATCGGCCGAAGTTCAGGTAAAATTTGTACAAAAAAGCAGATTTTTGGAGACTTATACTGAATTTGTTTTTCCAAATTTTAATTTTTAATTTCGATGGAAACCTAGAAATGGCGCACAAAATTCATGTTAGTTCAAAAGTTTCAAAGAAAGTTCTGTTACAACGCCATAATCACGTACGAGCGTTTGTATGAAAAGTAAGGCGGGTTGGGCGCTCTTAAGGAAAAAACAGTCCAGTGTTATGGACCGAACTAGCTACAAAAATTTGGTCATAAATGACGAGGATTCAGTTTTATAATCAACCTTAATACAAGCTTTAATAATTAACTGCCTCCGTGGTATAGTGGTTAGAGCGTTCGGCTCATACCCGGAGGTCGCGGGTTCGATTCCCGGCGGGGGCAACGACTTTGTGTTGTTGTCCTAGTTTGGTTAGGACATTGTAGGCTGATCACCTAATTGTCTGATAAGTAAGATGATCCGTGCTTCGGAGGGCACGTTAAGCCGTCGGTCCCGGTCACTGTCTTTGACATTGGTCGTTACCTAAAACCATGTCAGAGGCCTTCAAGGCGGTTTAAAAACTCTGACACTAGTGTTAGTCACTAACACACACGATAAGAAGAAGAACAAGCTTTAATGATCAAAACTAGCTGCACCCCGCGGTGTTACCCGCGCCTAAAGTAGCCTATGTGTTAATCTAGAGTGTCAGCTTCTCAAACCAAATTTATCAAAATTGGTATAGCCGTTTGCGCGTGAAGAAGTTACACAAACATACACACACACAAACTTTCACCTTTATAATATGAGTGTGATGAATTATTATGTGTTTTATTAAGACCAAGCTTTAACATAATTATGCTTACTTAGTTAATGGTCAAACTCTGGTCTGGTCATCGAGGAGAGTGTGGCCAAGTCCTCTGGCTTGAGCTTGACTCATTTTGTACAAACTGAATCTACAACTTGACATTATTTTAAAATTTTGACATTCTAAAAATTAAATTTAAATTATGATATGACATAACAAACAATGTATTCTCTGTCCACATTAACTTTAAGTATTAATTTAATTGTGAGTTGACGTCCTTGGAGAAAATGCTGCAATGCAGTTTGTTACCGCTTCTTTTGCACTAGCGCTTTGGAAGCGGTAGTAAACTTAGCTGTAAGTAACCATTTGACGTCAACAATTATGCAACAAAATAATGACGATTATTAAGAGATATTATAAATATCCTATGATAATAAAGATATATTTGAATTTGAATTGAATTTGCTCTGGTCAAGTATGGCTCTGGTCGTACAGAGAGGGTCGTGTGGAGACAAAAAACCTGGTGCTGATGTTGACTTCGTTAAATTCTTATTAGATTGGATGCTTACGTTAAATAATAATACATAATTTCTTTCGATCCGTTTTTTTCCTTTTTCAAACTTAAAAAACGATGCAACCGTATCAAATTCGATGGATTAAAAATGTTGATAAAAAAAGTCTTTGTGACACCCTTTTCTATTCGAATTGACGGAATCGAACCCTGTCCTTTTGTGGGACAATGGGATAAAATGCCAATAAAATCAATGCAGTTGGCGTGACGGAGCAAATGGTAAGCAAGGTTGGGTGTAGTCGGAAGTAGGATGGGTCACCTAATTCGGATACCTTTCATCGCTCTTTTTCATTCCTTCGATTAACATGATAAAAGTTAACTAAAACCTTTAGATATTTATTTATTTATTTATTTTATCAAATTTTATTGTTCCGAAGTACAAATATACTTTTAACAAATGGCAGAATTAATGCTTAGCGCATTTACTCCCAGTCAACCATGATGACCTCATATTTCAAACAAAAGAAGAAAAAATAATGTAGCACCCACCCTATCCTTTAAAACAAAATATGCTCGAAGACAATACAGCCATCAGTCAGCTCATTTATATAATATGCTTAATAGGTACATATAAAACATATATCCCATGACAAGATATAACTGTAAAAAAACAATAACTTGTTGGTTAAATACTCAAAATTAGAAGAAGAAATCGAATTATTCATCCACCCCCAAAGAAAGTACATAAATAAATTCACATCTCATTCATACATTTTTACACCCACACACTTAGTCCAAACAGACATTCATTTTGCATGACGCATTTGTGCCATTTTTATGATTATTGCATTAATCTATATTTTATTTTGTCTAATATTTTAATTTAATTACTTACATTTTTATATAACGTCAAATATGGAAAAGCGGAAAATCCAAAGTTCCAGGCACATGTTCTTGTTGTTATACCATTGTAAGTTATAAAATAAATATTTTTTTTTCATTTTTCAACCATAGGGATAAACAGAGAAAATTATTTTTTATATTATACAACGTGGAATGTTCATACCCATCGAACCACAGGATCTGGATCACTGTAGTATAATGAAATTAAAAAAAAGGTCAAATTTTTTTTAAAAAGTTGGGCCTTTCCTTACGAAAGTTTGCAGCCGCCATATTTGTATGGGAATATCGATATTTTATTGTTTTTTGACTGCTTACGGCACTACCTAATACATCAACAAAATATAAAGAAATATCACATTAAAATGATAAAATAGGCAATCGCCATTAGGGCTTGCAACTCTATCGCACAATACGACTCTGGAGGCAGAGAAATATAAAAGAGATATAATTTTTGCAAATATCTACTCGCTACGCGTATCGGCACTACACAATCATCTTAACACAGTAAGAAAATCCATAGTAAATATTTTTGAAATTGAATCTTCTCACTGCAGATTTTTTTCAAAATGTGCAAATAAAAAAGCTTACTTTTTGACTTCGCGAATGTATCAGGCCATCCACTGCATCCGACATTAAACTGCAATTGTGAACCTTATCACTATGCAATAATGACACACATTTCAAAGGGTTTTTTTACTCTTTTTGTGAAACGACAATGAGCCTTTTTTTAAACTTTTTTACTCATTCACTTTTGCACTTTAGTACGAAAGTTTAGTGTGGACAAGCCTCAACATGATTTCATGCTAGTCTGAAAAAGACGGTTTGAATGATGAAGTTGCTTCTCTTTTCTAGAAACTAATCACTTATTTATTTATCTCATACACACAACTTACTTTTCATGATCATTCCTCAAGCTTTAGCGGGAAACATAATTCAAAATCCAAATTCAAATAGGTTTTATCATAGGATAAATATGATGTCTCTTAATAATCATCACTTGCTTTGTTGCAATCAACTCGCAGCTCAAAGTTTACTGCTGTAAGTAACCATGTGACGTCAGTTTCCTGCTAAATAACACATAATACACAAATCATGCCGTGTGGTATCTGATAGAGAAGAATAGGGCTACTCCAAGTCCTCCCGTGGATGTCGTAGAAGGCGACTTAGGAAATACAAGCTATACAAAGTTTATAAACATCAATGAGGCTCTCCAACCCGTCTGGCCAGCGAGGAGAGTGTAGGCCAAGTCCTGTGGCTGCTCTGGCCAAGAATGGCTCTGGTAGTACAGAGAGGGTCGTGCTCCTGCAGTGGAGACAAAAAACCTGATGATGATGATGAATTTTTAAAACAGCAAGTCATATCCACACTTTTCTTGTACAATTTTTTATCGCTTGCAAAAAACGCACCCTTCTTCTGTGCAGTCGAACAATCGACAAAGAGCCCATATGGTGTGACAATTAGGGTTCCGCGTGACGAAATCGTATGTCAGTTGTTAGTTTAAGGTATTGATGGCAATTGGGGATCGGAAGGCACGTTAAGTCCTTGATCCTAGTTGTCATCATTAGAAATTGATTAGGTGAGAGTTTTACTAGCTTTTTCGTAAATTAGGGCTTGAGAAATTGTGCCACTTGTGGTCACCCATCCAAGTGCGGTCCACGGATGGGGTTGCTTAACTCGCGAAAGCAACGGTATGCCATTGAGCGCTCCTCTCACATCTTTATGGCAAAAGATGATGTACCTAGAGTCACAGAAGATTTATACTTATGTCACCTTTCAAAAGGAACCATTTTTCAAAACTAAAAACCCACTTTAGCACCAAACTACAAAAGGGATTTTGATAAAATTTCTATGAGATTATTTGACCAGTATGCCCATTTTTAACAAAAAAAGTATTTTCCAAATTGGTCAAGGCGTCTTAGAATAATCGGAAAACACACATAAAAAAACTTGAGAGGTGTCAAGGGACACCCGGATGGAACGAAGTTCCTTTCGATTAATTAGTAGAGAGAGAGAGACAGACAGAGAAAAACGCGCACGCCCGCGCCCCACGGCTTACAACTATAGCAAAAAGTTTTGTTACAACTTTTGGTTCTAAGTTTTTCCGTCTAGCCTTTTTTCGTAACGCGCGATAGGGAACTTCGTTCCAAAAAACAAATATATACATTTGAATTGACAACCTCCTCCTTTTTTGAAACAAGTTTACTTGCCAGGCATCTTAACTAAAACCCCGACTTTTAAGCGTTCACCCCCACAACTATTAAACCGCTGAACCGAACAGCAAACATAACCATCTCGATCAAGTCAGCTTTCAAACAAAAAAAAATCTGTGTGCCTACCTCGCTACTCCAGTATTGCCTACTTACGGGCCCTCCAATAGTTTCTGTGGCGTTGGGTATCTGTTACGTTAGTTATCTGTTAGATGATAACAAATCAAATCAGAGAAAATTAGGTGCTAGAGAGTCTTTAAGGGAACTGTTTAAAAACATAAATATTTTGACCCTCCCTTCGCAATTCATCTATGCGAACATTATGTACGTGCGTCAGAATATACACTCATTTAAGAGAAATTGTGATATTCATAGTATTAACACGAGAAATAAAAATAAATTAGCAATCTCAGCTTTGCGGTTAGAGAAAATAAAAAAATCTTTTGTGGGTCTCGGCTTGCGCCTCTATAATAAAATTCCAGATAATATAGTAGCATTACCATTATCTAAGTTAAAAAATGCGTATTATCATGTAAATGACTCTTTGTCATCATCTGAGAAAAATTCTTGGAAATAGTTGACTGCAAATTGTAATTGTCTAATTCAAATGTATAGCTTAAGTGTAAATATGTATTGTAATTGTATTAGCCCATCAGGCTGGGTAGGGACCAATACTGAACTGGGTTTCTTTCGGCGTAATCTTCCCAGCAGTGGTCGTTCCGAAACGCTAGTAGTTTTAAGCTTTTAAACGAAAATAATATTTATTTTAAAAAATGACCTTTAATAAGAGATAAATTTATCCTACATTGAATAAAAAAATTTAACTTTGACTTTGACTTTGAAAAAATTAACAAAAAATTTCTATGGGATTTGTATGAAATACGAAAGCGTAAGTCTATCTCTAACCTCATGCGTGACGTCATGCTTTTTTTAAGTCAATTAACGCTCATAATATCAGTTTTCTGCATTAATAAATCTAGAATATATGATCAATGAAAAGTGACACTATTTTGTACATACATACATACTATCACTTCTTTATCCCTAATGGGGCAGACAGAGCATTTTGGGTCTTGCGGTTGTGCAGAGCCCAGGGCCGCAAGACCCAAAAGCCACTTTTAGCGTCATGGTGGGCGAGAAGATGGAAAAGCAATCAATACAGTGATGGGTTGCTAGCCGCATCGCCTGTTAACATGATTTGCATTTTTGCCCATTCCCTCGATCGGCTTTTACGATCTGCGTGGGAAGAGAAGCAGCTGGTACATTCTAAGTTATTTTATTTCTCTCAGACCAGCATGGGAGCATCACACTATTTAGTGACATTTTATTTTATGATCTGTGCCGAATAATTTATTTTTGACCCAATCTACCCAATTATTTGCTTGCCGTGTGGTTTCCCCCAGAGTAGAATAGGGCCACTCCAAGTCCTCCCGTTAATGTTGTAGTAGGCGACTTAGGGAACACAAGCTGAACAAAGCTTATAAACATCAATGAGACCTCTCCAACCCGTCTGGCCAGCGAGGAGAGTGTAGGCCAAGTACTCCGGCTGCTCTGGCCAAGTATGGCTCTGGTAGTACAGAGAGGGTCGTGCTCCTGCAGTGGAGACAAAAGGACCTGATGATGATATGATGATGATGATACCCAATTATATTATCTTTGCTCGGGGTTTAATAAGCCAAAGCTAGTGTAAGTACTTACATTCAGGTGACAGAGCGAGCGGCGAGCCTTCACTAGTGCAACTTAACGAGCAAAAGTTGAGGGGTGTGTCGTGAGTCAAACGCGGTAGCGGACTTATCACACTGAAAGTTTATATATGTTGTATATGTTTTTTACTTCTTCACGCGCAAACGGAACCCACAAACATACCTTCCTAACGTAATGAGTAATGAGATTACTGTATACTAGCCGAAGCCCGCGACTTCATTCGCGTGGTCTTAACAACTTTCCCCAAGGAAAACGTATCGAAATATGAAAAGGAATTTTTGGCCTCCCATACATCAGCTGATCCGAGTTTGTAAAGCTAAAAAATATTTTTCATATTTCGACATAATTATGTTCCTTGGGGAAAGTTGTTCACTATCACAGACTGAATACAACCTTAAAATAGTTTCAGTATATTTTGTTAGACCTTATATAAAATCGCAGATTATTACGCAGATCGTAAAAGCCGATCGAGGGAATGGGCAAAAATGCAGTTAACAGGCGGTGCGGCTAGCAACCCATCACTGTATTGATTGCTTTTCCATCTTCTCGCCCACCATGACGCTAAAAGTGGCTTTTGGGTCTTGCGGCCCTGGGCTCTGCATGGAACCGCAAGACCCAAAATGCTCTGTCTGCCCCGTTAGGGATAAAGACGTGATAGTATGTTATATAAAATGCTCTAAATATTTTTAAAGAATGTTCAACACTTTCTTAATCACTTTTTTGCTAGTTGTGAGGCTACCCTGCAACTTCCGTTTTGCCTACTTAGGGACCGTTCAATACTTTCTATGGCGTTGGGTACCTTTTACCTTAGTAATTATGTTACCTTTGCTATATTTAGTATAGCCCGTAGTTCTATTTAATACAAGCATGTCCCTTCCACTTTGTAGATTTAACATGTGCGTAAAATGCGATTCCGCTGCCGCCTATGACTCAGTCCTCCCACCTCCAGATCCGGTTAGCTTCAACGCCATAAAAAAATGTCTGCCGGCCGTCTGGCGCGGGCGGACGCGGACAGATACCACTTAACCGCTTTTGAAAGGAGTAGTTGTGTTTATTTTAACCCCCGAACCAAAAAGGCTAAGTTCGAACTTAAAAATGACATGACTCACCAACTTACCAAGGTGAAGTTTATTAGGAAGTTTATTGGGTCAAAAATAAATTATTTAGAAATAAAATTAAAAGTAACAAAATAATGTCAGTGTCATTGATCATATCCATTTTCAACGTGATTATATATTTATTATTGCAGAAAAACTGATATTAAGAGTGCTATTTGACTCCAAGAAATAACGTCATTATTTCATACAAATCCTATAGATAATGTTTGTTGAACATTTAGAAAAAGTATCTGCTTTGAGTTGTTGGAAAGATTCTCGTCTACTTACCGTCGAGTACCAGTGGTAAAACTTTTATATTCCTAAATGCTGAAGAATGTTCTTCATGTCCGAACTGCCCAACACCTTGTACAATAGAGGACTTAAACTCTGCTAATGACAGGGGGGTAAGTATGGCCACACACTGGTCCACAACCTTATAAAAACGTCATTCTGACTCTCTAAGAAGAAGAAGCCGACTGTATATCTTTTTAGGGTTCCGCAACCAAAGGGTAGACCAGAACCTATCCTTGGATAGATTTAAGTAAACGCTAGATGGCTGCCAGAGTTTATATTTGCCTTCGGAAATACGGAATCATCTTTCTTTTCGGATAATCAATTTGAGCTAAAATCGGAAGCCGGGAAGTGGGTAAAATTTACGCTTGCAAGATTTGATTACAGACAGACAACGGGACAGGTGAAACTAAAAAATAAAAGCTTGTAAAATCGAAATCCCCATACAAATAGCCCGTGGTTCGATTTATTCCGGGTATGTCCCTTCCACGTTGTATAAATATATGTTCCTGTCTTCGCCAAGTAAGGATGAGGATAAGGAAGTAAGGAAGCAAGGATATCACTACATTATAGTAATTCAGTCGAAATAAAATGTTGCCTGGTTTCTAAAAGTTCAGCTTGGGACTATTTAATCCAATTCAAATTAATATAATAGGATCTTTATTTAATAATCGTGATAATGTGTTGTTGCACAATTGTTGACGTCAGATGGTTACTCACAGCTAAGTTTACTACCGCTTCCAAAGCGCTAGTGCAGAAGAAGCGGTAACAAACTGCACTGCAGCATTTTCTCCAAGGACGTCAACTCACAATTAAATTAATATCATCACCAGGTCTTTTTGTCTCCACTGCAGAAGCACGACCCTCTCTGTACTACCAGAGCCATACTTGGACAGAGCAGCCAGAGGACTTTGGCAGACTGTGAGGCCTCGCTGGCCAGACGGGTTGGAGAGGTCTCATTGATATTTATAAGCTTTGTTTAGCTTGTGTGTCCTAAGTCGCCTTCTACGACATCCACGGGAGGACTTGGAGGGACCCGATTCTTCTCTGCGGAAAAACCACACGGCACTTTAAAAGTGTATGTGGACAGAGAATATATTGTTTGTTATATCATAATTGGAACGAAGTTCCTTATCGCGCGTTGCGGGGGCTAGACGGAAAAAATTAAATCTCTCTCTCTCCCCTAATTAATCGAAAGGAATTTTGTTCCATCCGGGTGTCTCTTGACACCTCTCAAGTTTTTTTATTTCATTTTTAGGATGTTAAATGGACTCAAGTTCATGACCGTACGGTTACCAAATGCTTGTTTATTTGTAAAACAAAATTGAACCATCAACTTCTGTCGACCGTCCACAACGGACACAATGACAGACACACCTTCCGGATGTAGCCGAGACGCGCGCAACAAACGAACTCACATTGATAGATAAACTGTTATGTGGAAATTGTTCCCCTTGGGCCTTGTAACTGATTTTGCGAGCGAGCGAAGCGTTTCCCGTTCAGCTCAAAAATTATTTTGTGTATTAAATTCCGAATGTCCGGTAGTCCATGGGTCAAATGTTCTTTGGGTGAAAAGTGAATGGTCACATTCCTTTGATCAAACACTCACTGACGTAAAGTTAAGTTGGCGAAACATTCGTGAGTGAAAAGTACTGTGGAGGAAAAGTTTATAGGTTAAAGATAATGCGTTGATCAACCATTCATGGACCAATCGAATGTTGGTAATCCGTTTCAGTATCGGTTGTTCTCGCGTACAGATTTTTTAGTAATTATAGATATATTCTTTCAGTCATTTATATTTTTAAAGATTTTGATATCTTACTTCATTATAAAATAAAAATCTAACTTCATTACCTTACTAATATATAAATGTGGAAGTAACTCTATCTGTCTTTCAAAGATTCGAATGTTAATTCAACACTTTAACTTGTCATGTCTGCCTGTGTTACCTCTTCAAGCTTTAACCACCAAACCCATTTAGATGAAATTTAGTATGGATATAGGTTGAGACCGGAAAAGGATATAAAGAATCGTTTTATCCCAAAACTTATACATTAAGGGAATGAAAAGGGGAGTGGAACTGTGTACGGGGATTCCTATTTTGCTGTACAAAAGACTATTATTTCTCTCTCTTTCTCTCTCTCTAAAAGCTAGTATTATTATTTAACTTGCTCATGCACCAAATATCACGAGGATCAGTTAAGAAATGAGACCTGTAGGCGAGGACAGCCGACAATCGGAATTCGACTCACGAAAATTTTCCGCCAAAGGTTAAAACGGAGATGCTTCGCTCGCTGTAAAAAAAGGCGTGATTATAATTAATATAAAGAAGGGTGGGGTCAAGTTACTGGGCCTGTGGAGAGTGTATCAACATTTCTAAAGTCTGAGATAACATTGTTATAATGATAATAACAATGTAAGCAATACTTTGTAGATATTATTTGTGACCTTTCGGACATCGAAAGTTTAACCAACTTCAAAGAAACATGTAGAGACGAGATGTTTACCTGCGTTTTTGGTGGCTTGGTGAAATTTCGATTTTCTGTCACTCAATCAAATTCAGTACATCAAAACAGTAACAGTTCTTACGAGTACTAAGTTTTTTTCCAGTTTGTAAATATTTAAGCATAGGCATACTAAGTTTTCATAAACTTTTTTTACTAACTTTTATCGTCTAACAAAATATTATATACTAAAACTATATTAAAAGTCAATGCAGTCCGTGATAGTGAACAACTTTCCTCAAGGAACATATAGGGAAATATGACAAATATTATTTTGCTTCCCATACAAACTCGAATCAGCTGATCGGTCAACTTGTATGGGAGGCCAAAATATGAGTATATATGTTTCTTGGGGAAAGTTGTTCAGTGTCATGGACTGAATCGTCCATTAAAATGGTTTCAGTTTATTTTGTTAGACCTTATATAAGGTTTTACTAAATATACTGAAACTATTTTAGGGTGAATTCAGTCCATGATACTGAAAAACTCTCACCAAGGGGCTTATGTCGAAATAGAAAAAATAATTTTGGCTTTCCATTCAAACATTCGGATCAGCTGATCGGTCAACTTGTAGGAAAGGACAAAAATTACTTTTCCTAATTCGATATATGTTCTTTGGGGAAAGTTGTTCAGTATCATGGACTGGATGCACCCATAAAATAGTTTCAGTATATTTTGTTAGACCGCTAATATGAACGCTGAGTAAAAAGTTTTTTTTTCATATTTCACTAGTTTTTAACACAGACGGAGTCAAACAAAACCTTTCTAAAAATGGATACCTACTTACGAAAGATGTATTTCTAAAACAGATCTCCGAAACACAATTGTTTACAAAACCAAACTTAGCCAAAATATCGTCTATAAAAACAGCAGACGTCGCTTGGCAACTTGAGTCGATCAGCTGTGTCTAGACCGACCCCCGACCCCCCGACCCCCTGCCCCCTAACACCCCCACGTCTAGACGGCACCTAGACGCCTCCACTTTCGTTATTTTTAGTTAGTTTCAGGTGATAAAGATTAGTTTTGTTTGTTAGTTAGTCTTATAAATGTAGTCTGCTTGTTTGTCTGTTAAAATACTTAGAATGTATGAAAGTAGTAAGCTTTTTGTTAAACATTAAATTTTTTGTACCAGCTTTTATTGTGAGGCCAAAGAACTTATTAAGACAAATTAAATAAGCTCAAACTCGTATGGAGTTGTGTCGTTTTTACTGAGTTCCATCGACCTCCTTCCGTCTCCGTGATCAGACCTTAGACATCGTTTAATACAAAGTGCTCGTCAAGACAAATCAAACGAGTCCTACTCGATGAGGTTTTTTTTTTTTATAACTGAGTTCCGTCGAATATCTCCCGGCTCCATCATCAGAACAGCTCATTGACTTCATAATCGTATTGTCATTCAACCTACACAAGTATGCAAGCCCTAAAGCTTATCCATCAAAAAGTTTCGGCTGCAAAGCGTCTCGTAGAAATATCCATATACGTATACGTACAGTGGGCCAACGAGATACCTGCACCGGCCCTCTACCTATCTCTTCTTCTTCTTCCTACAGAAGCAGTTGGAACAAGTAGAAGCAGTACAGTTTGGTTTCCTCTACCTACATCTTGATTTTTTCTCTATGAAAATGTTTATTTAGAAAGACTTCATTAAAATCTTTCTGCCGTGTGGTTTCCGAACAGAAGAATAAGGCCACTCCAAGTCCTCCGTGAATGTCGTAGAAGGTGGCTTAGGAAGTATTTCCTAAGGCACCTTCTAATCTCTCATTGATGTTTAGATTTGTTCAGCTTGTATAAACTGAACACGTTTCTCGTGAGACCTCTCCATGAACAAAGCTAAACATCAATGAGACCTCTCCAACTCGTGGCCAGCGAGGAGAGTGTAGGCCAAGTGCTCTGTCTGCTCTGGCCAAGTACGGCTCTGGTAGTACAGAGAGGGTCGTGCTCCTGCAGTGGAGACAAAAAGACCTGATGATGATGATGTTAATCTTTCTGAATATACATTTCCATGAGTTTACGAGAAAAATTCAAGATATAGGTAGAGGGCCAGCCTAAGTATCTCGTTGGCCCACTGTACATACATACATACATAACACTCGAAAACCATAACCCTCCTTCTGACGCAGCAGTCGGGTAAAACCTACCTAACGTAACGTTATTGTTGAAAACTCAAATTACAGTTAAAAAGAACACGTCGTTAAACCGTTTTTTGTTAAACTTAGCACATCTGCCCCCGGTTCTCACGGACTAACTGTTTGCCAATTTCGCGTAAAGGAAGTTACGCGTTCGATTTTTTACGGTTTTTTATGTTTTATTAGCTTGCGATTGCGTATGGTTCCGATATCAAGCTTTTTAACATTTTGTCGAAACTTAAACCGATTTTGATAAAATTTCTATGAAACCACCTTGCAAGTATACTCTTTCAAACAAAATAAGAATTTTCCAAATCTGTCCAGGCGTCTTCGAATAATCAGTGAATATGAATACAAAAGATCAAAAAATATATAAAAGATGGCAATAAATTAATCTTGAACTTTCTACTTTTTTGGAAGTCATACAGACACATAGACATTGTCTACTTTGTGCCATCCTAATTAAATAAACTATAATATTTTTCTTTGTAATTTAAAAGTATTTTGTTGATTTTATATTTTTTTACGTTACGTGTGATGATTTAGTGTCCTTATTTATGACGCGCCATTTACCAGTCAGCCTGTTTATATATAAATGTATTACTCACAACAATTATAACCCGCGCTTTAAAATCTTCATTTACTATTTTAATTGGTCGTAAACTAGCAACACGACTGAATTGCACACACCCACGTGTTCAAAAACGAAAATTTTCGCTAGTTATTCAAATACACTCACAATGATCGCTCAGAGATAAGTTACTTACAATTCAATTCTTACATATACTTCAATTTCTGTACAAGCTTTATTGTTAGGCTGAATTACTTACTTAGACAAATGAAATAAGCCCGACCTCGATGCAGTTGCGTCGTTTTATTACTGAGTTGCATTTACAACCTCTCGTCTCCGTGATCAGACCCTAGGCATCGTTTATCATAAAGTGCTTCGAGACAAATCAAACGAGCCTTACTCAATGAGGTTATGTTGTTTTATAACAGAGTTCCGTCGAACATCTCCCGGCTCCAACATCAGAACAGCTCGTTGACTTCATAAAATTGTATTGTCATCCGACTTACACAAGTACTCAAAATTTCAGCTTAATCTGTTGAGGATAACTAGTTAAAAATTGAGTTGCAAGATTTGACTTAAACAAACATTTATATACATGATATATTGCAAGTTAAATAAAAGCTTGTAAAAAATAAAAATATGCGAATTAGCCGGACATTGAACGACTTATTAACCTTTATAGAACCTAATTAGGTTGGTATTTAATTTGTTTCATAGTTTTAAAACTGTACTAACCTAAATTCCGACGCCATTGTTTGGTACTTGAGTTTTTTGTAAATTTTCACTATCACTATCAACGTAGCCTTTACTTATCCTAGGCATAGATTTGGGAACACAGTAAAAAAATCTAGGTCTATGGTGCTAGGCTAGGCGTTGTCTAAATTTGTTCAAATCTGCCAAAAAAAACTACCCCTACGATCATTCCCAAGTCTTTTTTTCTTTTATCGTCTTTTTGCAATTCTTTTTCCTTTGTAAAGGTGCCAATTGTACCTCGTTGTTTGTTGTAAGAGATTTTTTAAGATGAATGTGAGAATGAAAAGATTCTTTACGTAATCAGTGCGTTAAAAAATATTGTCAATTTTTTGTCAAAATGGGACATTCTATTGTTACGTTGTACAAGGGGAGATTTGTTAAAATAAATATTGGATTAATGACATTGGAAAAAACGTGAATTTGTTACTCGATCGAACAAATTCATTTTAACCGACTCCTAAAAAAGAGGAGCTTATCAATTTGTAGGAATCTTTTTTTTTATGTATGTTCACTTACTCAAAGACGCGTGGACCGATTTGGAAAGTTATTTTTCGTTTGAAAGGGTATACTTTTAGATGGTTTCATAGAACTTTTATCAAAATCGTCCGGTGAGTCAGTTTTTAGTTTTGAAAAATTATTATCTAAGTAATAAGAACTAAAAACCGATTTCATCATTTTACTACGCAACTGATTTTGATAAAAATGATATCTATAGAATCACCTCTTTATTGGTACGTACGTATGCATGATCCAGTGCTGCCCCCATTTGAAACAAATTATTCGAAAGGAAACGGAGATATCATTTAAAATATTGACTCGCATGCGGCTCCAGATAACCCTTCAAACTATTTTATGAACTACTGTTTACAGTTTAAAGTGAGATTGTGAAGCTTTTCTAGCGTTTTTGCCAAAAGTGGCCAATTTTCGCAGTTTCCTTTCAAATAATTTATTTCAAATCGGGGCAGCAATTGACCCAAAAAAAAAATGTACCCCTTAATGCAAAAAGGACCTTGTATTATATTTCACGAGATTAAATCCATTATTTGTCTATTTCCAGGAGTTCCAGATGAAACAAGAAGACCGAGTGATGAAGACTTCTAGCCAAGGATAGGACACTATCTCTTTCTGTGGATGTCGTAGGGAACTACCCATACTACGTGACCCTTTTAGGGGGAGGGGGGAGAGGTAGTGTTCAAAATACCAAGCTTGGTCACAAAGGGGGGCACAGGGGTTACCCCCTGTACGGGTCTTAGTCACGTAGTCAATGTCCTCTATAGAAAATTCACGTTTTTTTGAGGTATGTTCTATTTATAGCGCACATCAGCTTTCAGCATTTTTAAAATTTACAGGCACATATGCATTTGATTAAGATTTTCTCTTATCTTTGATCAAACATATAAAGATTTTTTTTACTTGTAATTCATTTACTCTTGGCGTCACGCGACAGGCAGACTAATATGAACCAAGTATTATTGTTTTACTTTTTATTTGCAAAAATGGTTTAATATATATACAATGTCCTTTTTAATTAAGTACAAATATTTTAAGGGGTGGTTCAGTCCATCATTTTGAACAATTTTTCCTAATGAATGTATATCAAAATACGAAAAAAATTTTTTAGGTTCTCATACAAATCGAAGTAGTCACGTGATATCATTACTATGGAAAATGAAAATTTTATTTCGTATTTCGATATACATTTATTGGGAATAGTTGTTAGGAATGATGGACTGAATCACCTCTTAAAATATTTGTTCTTAATTAAAAGGGACATTGTATATGGTATAGATTCATAATATCACAGGTCTTTACCCCTACTAGGGCAGACAGAGCTTTGTGCATCTTATGGCTAAGCAGACAGAGCCCAGGGCCGCAAGACTCAAAGGCCACTTTTGGCCTGATGGTGGGCGAGAAGGTAAACCAATCAATATATGATTAGTGAAATAAAAATGGTTAAAACATATAGTTATGAATTATTACGTGAAAAGTAAGGGGATAAGGGTCTTGGCATATACTACGGATGGTCACCGAGGGGGGGAGGGGAAGTGGAAATGTCACGTAGTATGGGTACGTTTCGTAAGAGACGATTAAAGGACAAAGCACAACTATCTTCCCTCTAAGCCCGTTCTTGGTTGCATCTTTGTGCTGCTTCTGAGCCAGGGTTCGAGTACCGACATTTTCGTCTTCAAAAATAATACCACGTAGAAGTGACATACCTGCAATATATAAATCAAACCACGGGCTTTAATAGATCAGTATAGTATAATGAAATTAGAATAAGTGTAACAAACAATAAATTCCCTACGAAAGTGCGCAGCCGCCCGGGCAATTTGTGTGGAAATTGGGGTTGTTGACTGTTATTTTAAAATCATTATACTACTATAGTGATGTAGTATAGCCTGTGGTTCGATTTATTACGGGGTACGTCAATGGTTTCCCAAGGAAAGCTCGATCGTCTCATGCCACAACTGCTCCCAAGGAGGCTGGACGAGCAGATATGGATGTTGACAACAAGAGCAGACAGTCGAAGAACATAATATACTAGTGGCTCTGAGAGCCATAGACCTCGCAAGTTTAAAGAGATTGCGAAGCGAAGAAACTTTTTACACTACAAAATACCGGTCGTAAAATAAAAATAAATACATCGCACTAAAAAGAGAACACCTTCTGGTGGGATTGGACGCTCAAGTCAGTCAGATCTCCTTAAAAACAAACTGGACTATTTATCCTTTGACATTACTGGTGAAAAAATCCGTCTATTGTATGTCATAATAGAAAATAAAGTTCCTTTGTTATTTAGTTGTCACTACAAACACAAAACAGAGCTATATAATCAAAAAAAGTGCCAACTCCGTCATTTTCAAAAATTTCTAAAAAATGGCTCGTCTAGTGATTTTCATGTGTTTATTGAACCTGCTCCCAAAATTGCACATGAATCGGTTGAGAAATGCGACCTCTAGAGGAGAACACACAGACATACGAAAGCATTTTTGGCCAAGCTAAAACGGAGATCTCTCTCGCTTCGCTCGCTCGGTCAATAAGTTTCTTTTTATGTAACTTTTCTTTCAGAAGTTCTTCCATATCTCCGAAGTTCTTCATCATATCTTCACCAAACTTGTTACAAAAGGCTTTCAAATAAAAAAAGTCACAAAATCGAAGATATCACGTAACACACGTACTAAAAAAAATATCATAAAGTTAAAATCACTTCTGTATGCTTGGTAAAACAATATTAGGTTCATCGAGAAGTTGACGCAAAAAAATCTTATCTAATTTCAGAAACAGAAGAGCCATCTACCTCGTTATTAAAATGAACTATCATTAAACTAGCTGATGCCCGCGACTTCGTTCGCGTGGACTTTATGACTTCGGCGTCTGCATCAGTCCAGAGCAATAAAATAATATTACGACTATAAATTTAGATGTAAGCTATCCTATCTTTCAAGTTGGATCAAATTGCACACGGTGTGCAAATCAAATTTAAAATCTGTTCAGTAGTTTAGGAGTTCATCGCGGACAAACAACGTGACACGTAATTTATATATATAAAGAAGATATATAACAGAAAAGTACAAAATTCATGACTCGAGACTCTATTACCTCGTATAGAGACGTCTTCCAGTAAAACTCCCACAGTGTGTCTTATGGGTAAATAAGCGGCCAAGTACGAGTTGGACTCGCCCATGAAGGGTTCCGTAGCAGCAAGTAACATAATATATAAGTCTTATAGTATGTTTTTTTAATATTTTAATCTGAGTTGATTAAATTAAAATTAAATAGCGGCTCACGATTAATGACGCATAAAAAAAAAAACTTGCTAGATCTCGTTCAAACCAATTTTCGCTGGTAGTTTGCATAGTAAAGAATATCATATATTTTTTTTAGTTTTATCATTCTCTTATTTTAGAAGTTACGGGGGGGGGGGGGGACACACATTTTTCCACTTTGGAAGTGTCTCTCGCGCAAACTATTCAGTTTAGAAAAAATTATATAAGAAACCTTAATATAATTTTTGAAGACCTATCCATACATACCTCACACGTATGGGTTTGATGAAAAATACATTTTTGAGTTTCAGTTCTAAGTATGGGGAACCCCCAAAATTTATGTTTTTTTTTTTTTTAATTTTTTTGTAAAAATCTTAATGCTGTTCACAGATTACATCTACTTACCAAGTTTCAACAATATAGTTCTTATAGTTTCGGAAAAAAGTGGCTGTGACATACGGACGGACAGACAGACAAACAGACATGACGAATCTATAAGGGTACCGTTTTGCTATTTGGCTACGGAACCCTAAAAAACATGTCTGGCACATCTACAGCCGGTCGGGTCGCGACCCAAGCAATCATTGATGTAAGAAGGCCCCGTAGAACAAGAGATGTTACCCCATACGGGTATCATTGCAAACAGGGTTAATGTTTCTTACATACCTAAGTATACCTAATGTGGAAGGGATATACCCGTAATAAATCGAACCACGGGCTATACTAGATCTAGATTAAAATTAAAATACTAATCAAAAAACAAAATAAAATTTCGGCATTTGCATAAAAAAATGTCCAGACGCCCGGGCAATTTGTATGAGAATGTCGTTTTTTTGCGTTTTTTAATGTCTTAATTTCATTATACTATAGTGATCTAGTATAGCCCGTGATTTGATTTATTACGGGTATGTCCCTTCCACGTTGCAGTTATATATTTATTATGTGATGTGTGTATTATTTATTTTAAGTGATTTTTCAACTTGTGTAGAAAATCACAAATGTTAACATTTTTCGGGACGATAAAAATGACAACAGATTTTAGTCTATTGCTGAGCGTGTCCCAAAAAGTGTTATACAATCCAAAACAGAATGTAGTCTTTGTATTTTTGTTTCATCTTTTTTTCTTTGGTGAGAACAAAATTTAAAATTTTGGACTTACCACCTTTCAGCTTATCGCCCCTTGAACTGAAACCCGTAGATCCGAACTTGTGCGCTTTTAGACGTTGGGGACGCGACTTGCGACTTTTCTGCTACACTTGCGACTTTTCCGACGCATTTGAGACTTTTAACGCAAAAATTTGGCGACTGAATGAGATTTTTCGACTGATTTTGGCATTACAAAGTTTTCTGACCTCCATAACTTGGCTTATGCTAAATATTTGAGACATTCTATCACGTCTCATCCTCAACTCGACAAACAGAGCCAAAGGACACGTTTTTTAGTCGGCGTAAAGATGAAAAAAAAATTGTCATCTCATTATAGAAAAGGCATAATAAAAATCCAATTCGTGCCAATTTATTTAGAAAAAAAAAATCTGCGTTGAACAAGTCTCCTGTGGCAGACCAATCGCATGCGACTCCACACAAGTTTGGTGATACGTGGGCGCAGTTTAGGCGGGAAATCGACGACTTCGTTTTTCTTCCTATTTTTTTTTATTTCTGTGTATGTGTCTTGTAGTTTTAATTTTTTTAGTGGTCCATAGTTCACGTTCCTCTTTTATTAGGGCTATGTCTTTGCCAAATATTTTTTATGGCTTGTCATAAACAAAACGAGAAAAAAAAATTTTTAGAAGGAGGTGCAAATTAAGTTATCATTTTCTAAATTTGAAAAAAATATATACATTAATTAATTACCATAATCAGCTACCTACTTCTATTTCCATATTGAAAGAGGCATCTCCTATTATTCATCATATCTGTATGTCCCTTGCATTTCTCCACAACTTGCCAAGCCCACTTTTAAATATAAAATAAGTATTCATTGATTTATTTCTCGAAACATGAATACGAATAGCATTGTAACTTTATTTATAACATAAATATTTACTTACAATTACACAACATATAATAGTATTTTATGCAACAGTTGTATAAGAGGGTTCAAAATATGCGAGTGGCGCAGGTTACGATGCGAGCTTTAGCGAGCATCGTAAGGAGGCGCCATCGAGCATTTTTTGACGTACTTATACAACGTTGCATACAATACTTTTTCTACGACTGTATTTACTAAATAAAATACAAAACCAAACAAAGAAAATATGAAAATGTTTGACTTACATGTTTGGTAAATCAGATTTAGAATATACAAGTACTGATCTATATGGTATCTATGGTAAACTTTTTTTTTAATTGACGTCTTTTTAGTGACTATGTTAAAAAACATTTTTTTTTATGTTGGCAGTATGGTAAATCTATAGAAAAAAATGTTCTTGGTCTATGGCTAGCAGTATCGTTTTAGTGAAATAACGACACATGTGCTATTATGAGGCATAGAGTATAGACTTTTTTCTGCAATCATATTATCAATGTTTTTATATTAGTGTTCAGAACCATTTAAAAGACAGATAACAGTACAGGAGTAGAAAAAGTATAATAAATATTTAGAAAACTAAACTAAGATACTACAATAATCTTGAATACTAAAATAAATTACTAAAATATGACTGTAATTTTAACTTTTTTTTTAATAAAATATGCTGAATATCGTAGACACTCTTAATTAAAATGGACTTTTTATTTAAAAATTGCAGATAAAAATCACTTTTTAATCTTATACATTTTTAATTTAAAAATATGATTAATTTTATTTTAATAAGTTTACGTGAACTATGGACAACTTAATGTTTTCTTTTCCTGTATTTTTGTTTTACTCTGCCTCATTTCTTTTTTTATTTATTTGTAGTTTATGTATAAAATGTAACGTTTTGTCTACTTATTTTTTTCTTTTAGTTTAGTTTGTAGTAAGTTAGTTAGAGTCAAATTATTTCCGTCTTATTACAAAAACATACAATGTTACTAAGTTTTTAAACCATTATCCACCCAAATCAAGTTAACATTGACAGATGGGCTAGTTTCACTAAAAAAAAATCTATGTCTATGGTTTCACTTTACTAAATGTCAACTTAATTTGAGTTGATAATGGTTTAAACTTAGTCCTGTTTTTATAATAAAACGGATTACATATTTCTTGGTCAAAAATAATTAATAAGTCTCAAATAGACAGTTTGAAATGTGTATCTACTTTCTGACTCTCTCTCTATATAGAATTAGGAGAGAGAGAGAGAGACAGAAAATGTACGTCTATTTCGATGTTACTTGAGCAAGAAAACGGAAGACAGAAAAATTTCCAAGCCACCGGCGGAGTGAGTTGGAAGATTTTATATAAGTACTAGCATTTAGGTAGCTCGTGACTTCGTCGGCGTAAACTTAGTACTTTGTAAATAAGTCTACTTTTGTATGGAAAAAATGGTTTCCCTATGTAAACTTTCACCCCCATTTTTATTACCTTATGGGACTATTATTGGGATAAAGACTACTAGATGTTCTTTTACAGGTCTCATCTTAAACTTTATTCTTTATCAAAATTTAAACTAAAACGGTAATTAATTGAGTAATTGAAGAGTGAAAAGGTAAAAGATAGACAGACAGCCACAGTTACTTTCAGATTCATAATATAAGTATTAGTAGATAAAATTATACTGTGAATAATAAAATCAGGTACATAATAATATTAGACCTAGCCTCAGTATACCTATATATAACATTATATATTATACCTACATAATAATTAAAAATAGTATATTAATAATAGCATAACCTCTTTAAGTACTTATGCATTTACCTCGAAAGAAGAAATGATTATATGAGAATTTTCCAAAAAAAACTTGCGAGGTGTCAAGGGACACCCGGATGGAACGAAGTTCCTTTCGATTAATCAGGAGAAAGAGAGACAGACAGAGAAACACGCGCACGCCGCACGGCTTACAACTATAGCAAAAAGTGTCGTTACAACTTTTGGTCTTATTTTTTTCCGTCTAGCCCCCTTTCGCAACGCAAATAAAAAATAATTCCTTGGCAGTCAGGGTAAAAGGAATTGAAAAGAGAAGAGAGAAAAGAGAAGAGAGAAGAAAGAAGTATAAAGCCGCCGGCGGGGTGAGGTAGTAGGTTGTATAGTACTGTATTACACCGTTTAGGAGCAACTGTATGACCTGCTAACTTTCCTTGGCGGCGGCAGCTCGTCGGAGGAGAGAAGAGAAGAGAAGAAAGAAGAAAGAATGACGTAAAATATTGTTAAACACAAGCGCCATCTATATAACTTGCATTGCATTATGTACCTATTACTATCATAATTAATGCTAAAAGCATCCCTGTTAATAATAGATTCGATTAACTGACGCTAGGTGTCACATTGTATGTACACTATTTAAACGATTTTTTTGAATTTCCGTTTTCCGTTTCTTTCAACGCACTTTAGCTATAAGCAATCACCTCGAAATAAATAAATAGATACCTAAATAGGTATCGAAAAAAAGAGGGAAATCCTTCTTTCTCTCGTGCACCTATTTTACTATTATATCATATTGCATTTGTTTAAAATAAGTAGCATAATCTTATGTAACAACATGCCCCCTATAATTTTTAATCTACAAGTATCTTAAGGGTATAGATCAACAACTGAGTTAGTGAACCAGAAATTGACAGAGATAACGCCACCTTTTTTTATCTATGGCAAAGGCGATCCCATGTTATATGGTATTTCCGCAATATGGTATGGTGCACTAAGTTATTTGTTAACCTTAAGATAGGTAATTTAGCGAAGTGCCATGTGGCACTAAAGGTGCATTTTAATTAAGTACATTTTTATGGGGTGATTCAGTCCATCCTTTTGAACAACTTTTCCCAATAAAAACTTTATTTGCACGTAAACATATAAATAACCTTAATAACATTAATAAATATTCTGTAATAAAACCACAACTAAACTGAATATAAATACTTAATAAAAAAAATGGAGCCCAAATCACTGCGCTCGCAGGATAGGGTGCACTATATCGAAACTGAATATCGAACTACAAAAAAGTTTTTTTTATTTCTCATACTCGGAAAGTGTTGTTTGATCTGCTTATTGAATAAATAGAGGGAAAAACTCATACAAGTAAATTACTTCCCACCTGAGGGCCGGAATGAACTTTAAAAATAGAACTGCTGTCAGCTGTGAAAGGTTTATGAAAAAAAATGCTGCGGCCATGTGACTTTCTAAACAGCCAGTGTGAACTTAGAGCAAACTTCTTTTTTTTTTAAATTTTGGCTTGACGCCGTTGCGTATTTAGCCATGCTCAAGTTAATAGAAAGTCGAAAATAACAATTGATGTGAAGTAAATAAATATATATATATATATATATATATGGAATCAAAGGTTGGTATAGGTCCTTTGATTGCTTCACGGGAGCTTCTGGCGACAAATCTATACGAGTCCACTGGTTTTCATAGCCGATTGAGTGGCGGACGGCGCCCAAAGACGCCCACCGCAGTCCGCAAATAAATATCACTACAACCGCACTATGACTGTCCACTTTAAACATTTCACATATTGTCCATGAGAATGAGCATTTATAACACCAAACTACACCAATTTCATATTATAAAGTCCACTAGAATCAATTTGCAAAACAATTTAAAGCAAACTCCAACTGGACCCCTTGACTGGTTCCATATTTAAAAAGTCGACATAAATTGGCGGGATAGGTACTAATCTGTTATGCTAAATACTTTCCATAGCAGCAACTAGAACTTATTTCGATTTGTGTGGGAAGGATGTTTTTCGTATCGATGAACATTAATTTTATTTGGAAAAGTTGTTCGAAATCGACCGAATCGTCCCTCAAAATATTTGATATAGTTAGTACAATCGTTACAAGTACTTAAGTGTTTTTCCTGAAAATTGTAAAAGTCAGTCAAATCATCTTAGGATATTGTGATCCTGACTCTATCTACACGATTAACAAACAATGTGGCAGTAAATAAATTTGGTCTTCAATTTTGTGGTTTTACTTTTATACCCTTCTTTTATAATAGAATAGTCTGCCCAACGAAAGATGAACCTAGTATACTGGCGACAATGCGGCAAAATTAAAAAGTCAATAGATTGTCTAAAAAAATCTCTCTGTAAACATATTTGATACGTTTTGGTTTTTATATGGTATTTGGTTTGTACTTTCACATCTTACTGTTAATAAAGATTCAAATAAAAAAAAAGTATATTTAAAATGTATTGCCCAGATATTAAGTTTATCTTTCGTTGGCCAGACTCTATTTAAGTAGCCCACTGGAGTAAAATTTTTCAAGCTGCCTTAAGGCATCTTTACGACTGCCATATAATGGTGACAACCAAGAGACTTGCAGAGCTAAGTTCAATGAAAGAAATTCACTTAAATCAAAAATCTAAAAAGTTTGTTTTAGCCCATTGGTGTCGAATTTTTCAAGCTGCCTAAAAGCATATTTACGACTGCCGTATAATGGTGACAACCAAGAGACTTTTGCAGAGCTAAGTTCAATGAAAGAAATTCACTTAAATCAAAAATCTAAAAAGGTTTGTTTTTTTCGTTTTTGAGAAAATATAATAATATCTACTTGCCTACATATTTAAACATAGTAAGGAGTCAAACTAGACTAACTTCTCCAACCTCTCTCTTCGTCGTAAATGCTCTTAATAAGGGAAGGCTTGCCCTACTGTGAGACCTACCTAATGGCTAAACAAATTTATTAAAACATATATTTTAAAACAAGCTTCTATCTCAAATCATCATCAGGTCTTTTTTTTGTCTCCACTGCAGGAACACGACACTCTCTCTGTACTACCAGAGCCATACTTGGCCAGAGCAGTCAGAGGACTTGGCCTACACTCTCCTCGCTGACCAGACGTGTTGGAGGAATCATTGATGTTTATAAGCTTTGTTTAGCTTGTATTTACTTATTATCTCATATACTACATTTACAAATATATATATAACTGCCTCCGTGGTGTAGTGGTTAGAGCGTTCGGCTTATACCCGGAGGTCGCGGGTTCGATTCCCGGCGGAGACAACGACTTTGTGTTGTTCTAGTTTGGTTAGGACATTGCAGGCTGATCACCTGATTGTCTGATAAGTAAGATGATCAGTGCTTCGGAGGGCATGTTAAGCCGTCGGTCCCGGTCACTGTCTTTGACATTGGTAGTTACCTAAAACCATGTCAGAGGACCTTAAGGCGGTTTAAAAACTCTGACACTAGTGTTAGTTACTAACACACACGATAAGAAGAAGAACTACATTTACATACTAAATACCTATTTCTCTTAAATATTGAACTTAAAAGTTTGAGGTGTTCCTTAAGACAAATTAAACCAGCCCAAACTCGATATTTTGTTACAGAGTTCCTATCCTTGTACCAGTCTCTTCCATCCTCTATCATCAGATCAGCTCCATGTCATCACATCATAATATTGCATTGTCACGCGGTATACGTGCGTGAAAATTTTCAGGGAAGTAGGTCTTTACATTGCAAGATTTGATTACAGAGAGGCAGACAGACAACGGAACCAATGAAACTAAATAAAGGTTTGTAAAAATAGAAATGCTACAATCTGTGCAGTTCAATTAATTTATTTGTTCAAAATGATTTGTCGAACCAAACTTCGAACCCACTCTCGAAATTGCAACTTACACATCCACTGAACCATTGGGGTTAAAAATTACATTCGCACCAGGTGTAGGGTATTGATTGAAAAAAAAACCAATAATAGGTACATGTGTACACCCTTACAATTGCACCCTTTGTCAGAAGGGCTTTTAAAAAGTGCAGTTTTTTGCAAAAAATGCTGTTTTTTGTTAAAAAATTATAGTCATTGTTGGAAATGGGGTGAAACGGGAAGGGTTTCGAAAATGGGGACATAAAATCGATCAGAAAAAGGATTTCGAGTTTTGTTAAAGTTTTTTTTCGTGCCAGGTAGAATGTACCAGCTGCTTCTCTTTCCGGCAGTTCGTAAACGCCGATTAATACGCGAGATACTGAATCATATAAAATGTATGTGTATGAGTATGTATTTAAAGTAAACTTGTATTAGTACATAGTGTATTTTAAGTACATCTTTAAGCGCCTATCGCAATTATATAAAATTTTTGACTAGTAGCGAATGCATTAGCATTAAGTTCACCTTTTGTACCATTGTGGTCAATAAACATTTTCAACCGACTTTAAAAAAAAAGAGGGGGTGATCAATTCGACGTGTATATATGTTTTGTGTATGTTACCTCATAACTCCGTCAAATATAAACCGATTTAAAAATATATGTTTTGTTTTAAAGGATGCATTGCAAGGTTGGTCCCATGTAATTTTTTTTAAGATCGAAGAAAAGGTCTTGGACCTGGAGTCCGAAATACCTCAAAAAAGACAACTGCTACTCAAATATTTGTGTATGTTACCTCATAACTACGTCAAATACGAACAGATTTAAAAAATATATGTGTCCTTTTAAAGAATGCTTTGCAAGGTTGATCCCATGTAATTTTTTTTAAGATCGGAGAAAAGGTCTTGGACCTGGAGACCGAAATTCCTTATTAACAGACAACTGCTGCTCAAATATTTGTGTATGTTACCTCATAACTCCGTCAAATATGAACAGATTTAAAAAATATATGTGTCCTTTTAAAGAGTGCATTGCAAGGTTGGTCCCATGTAATTTTTTTTAAGATCGGAGAAAAGATCTTTGAGCTGGAGACCGAAGTTCCTCAACAGACAACTGCAGCTCAAATATTAATAATACCTTCTTTTGTACGCTCATATCACTTTCCGTCTAATGATTTCATGTAGTATAATTTGAATGAAGATCTGATGAAGGGTTTTGGATCCAGTGGCGGATTTACACATTTGCCGCCAGTAGGCTAATTATATTTTGCCGCCCCTATCTATTCTTTTCAGATACTGCATGTGCAGCTTTTTCTGTGTTGAAGAAGTGGAAATAAGTACATATCAGTCCGCCGCCCTGATAACTTAAAATAAAACCTGGGAGCGCTTGCTTATGCCGGCGATATTCAGGGTAGCACTGGTGCACGGAAAGGGAGGGGCGGGAAATATTCGATATTGCCGCCCCCTAAAATGTGCCGCCCTAGGCTCCAGCCTACTCAGCCTGCTGGTAAATCCGCCACTGTTTGGATCTGGAGAGCAGGGACCGGAAAACCCCTTTATTTGATTAAGTCTATCGATGGAGTAACTCCATCATAAGCTTACCCTTTGTTAGAGTTAGCATATCGATTGACTTACCCTAACGTTATGGTAACTCCTTTGAATCAGTTAACTAATGGTAACTGGACTTACCAGTTACCTTAAAGTTCCGATTATACCTGTTAGCATTAAGTTAGTTACCCTTTCCCCCTCTTTGTTCTACAGTCTTGTCTAGTTCTTCCAAACTCATAGAAACGACTGTAAACAATGTAATATAAGTCTTATGTGAATGCAATTAGTATAATTATTAAATGGCTGTTTGGACATCCACAAAGCCTGCCTTCTTTTTCTAGCCCGATGCGTCGTCTCGCTAACCCTATAAACTTTTTGCACAAGCAGTTTTGTGTTGTATGCTATTCAAATAAAGATTAAATTGCATGAGGCCGTATAAATAATATTGATAGGGTAAGTCTATCATAGGGTTTTGCGATATTGGTTAGTGCTTAGTTGAATTAACTGTATTGTATTAGTAAGCCTTTTGTCAGGGTAAGCAAATGATATGGTTAACAAATCATTAGGGTTTACGAAAACCAGTCGATCAAAAACCCGAACGAAAACCCTTCAAAAGGTAAGCGGTTCCGGTCCCTGCTGGAGAGTAAAACTCCGGAAAGAAAAACAACAAGCACTTGTAAAAAGTGCAAAGTTTCTGATTTGTGTTTTTTTTAATATATACCTACTGCAGATATATTTGTAGCATCTTGTGACAAGGTAACACAGCCGTCCACGATGCCAAGAGGGAAACAAGCATACGGCCCACTAGAGCAATATGTTATGTCATAAATCCGTTGGTTCAAGCGCATGGAACAGAGAAATCATCAGATCACAATACGCAGTCATGTAAATTTTTCTGTCTGTGAAAATAAAACAATAACAAGAAAGACAACAACACAAGCCCGAAGGCGTATACTTTTTTGTATGGGAGTTTTAGCCAGTTAACAAGTTAAACTGTTACCACCTTCACCGCTTGGAGGTACTCCCAGCTTATGTTATTGCCTATTTATTTATTAAATAACTACTTAATTGAAGTAACCCTAAAGTCAATTAAATTTTGAAAAGTGATTTTTGGTTACCTCGCAGACCAAGGTCAATGACCCAGTCCGCTTAAATGTTAAAATAATAAGGTTGAAATTTGTCGAGCGATCCGATCGGGCCATTCGGGCTAGTTTGATAACTATTTATTTATTATTTCCAGAAAAAAACATTCAGTATATAATAAATAAATGCAATGAGCTTAGTTCTCTGCCTGCTAAAAGATGTGAAATAAAAACTTTTAAAAAATAATAATAACCGACTTCAAATCGAAATGCACTAAAAAGCAAAAAAAAAAATTATTTATATCAGATGACCCTGAAGTTCTGGGTAAAAAATCTCTATAATACTCATTATTTATTTGGATTCGGTGCCAATCTTCCTGCCTCAGAGTCCAGTTATGTACGAGTAATACCACGTCGTAGCTCCGTAGCTCCCAAATCGCTGAACCGAATTTGATTTTTTCTTGTTACAAAAGTAATTCAATCGAGAGTGTTCTTTGCTATAGAGCTCTTTTTTGAGTTGTTGAGGCTTAGGCAATTTTAAATTAATAATTACTAATGTAATATTATTTGCAGATAAAATGTGTTTTTCACATTATTTCGATTCCCGTGGCGTATTCTAAAGTACTTCAAAAATGATTATAATGTTAAATAGGTACTTAGATTGGCACCGACTCCAAATAAATAATGAGTATTATAGAGATTTTTTACCCAGAACTTCAGTGTCATCTGATATAAATAATTATAATTTTTTGCTTTTTAGTGCATTTCGATTTGAAGTCGGTTATTATTTTTTTTTAAAGTTTTTGACGTGATAACGTCTTTAAAATCGTTTTAGTCGGGTGACATGTTCAGAAACTTGTGTCACACCAAAACCTCACGAGCGCGATCGCAGGTATAACGAGAGAGAGACGGACCGATCTCCCGTCTCATCTCGAGCGCTGCCAGTCATTCCGTGAAACGACGTTATCACGTAAACATCTCGATCGTAAACCTACTTTACAAACAACCATTTTTTTTTATTATTAATAAATAAATACTCAATGCATCTGGCTATCCGTTACTTTGATAAATTTTCTACCTTTACATTGAAAAAAAAATGAATTGGACTCTTGACGCACCCATTATCACACTGAACGTGGCCTTAGGCTCTATCTACGAAAATATTCTAAAATACCCCAGGGCCTGGCCATTAAGGTTTAAAGAAATTTATTCTCAAAAGATTCAAGATATCAGTTACTTGAGAACACTAGTTAGGTACATGTTATATTATAGTACTCTATGGTTACATGCTAGTACATATTTTTAGCCTGTCGTTCGCAATTGACACAGTACACACTTAACACATTCACTCACATTTTGTCCGTTCACAAATTCGCACCGTCTTATTATAAAACGCAGACTATCTTTGTTACTAGGTTTAAACCATTATCCGACCAAATCAAGTTGACATTTTCAGATGAGACCATGATGTATTACGAAATGTCAACTTGATTATGGCGGATAATGGTTTAAACCTAGTAACAAAGATAGTTTGCGTTTTATAATAACACGGGCAGTTTTTAGGGTTCCGTAGCCAAATGGCAAAAACGGAACCCTTATAGATTCGTCATGTCTGTCTGTCTGTCTGTCTGTCTGTCCGTCCGTATGTCACAGCCACTTTTTTCAGAAACTATAAGACCTATACTGTTGAAACTTGGTAAGTAGATGTATTATGTGAACCGCATTAAGGTTTTGACACAAAAATAGAAAAAAAAAACAATAAATTTTGGGGGTTCCCCATACTTAGAAATGAAACTCAAAAATTTATTTTTCATCGAACCCATACGTGTGGGGTATCTATGGATAGGTCTTCAAAAATGATATTGAGGTTTCTAATAACATTTTTTTCTAAACCGAATACTTTGCGCGGGAGACACTTCCAAAGTGGAAAAAAGTGTGTGTGTCCCCCCCCCCCCCGTAACTTCTAAAATAAAGGAATTATAAAACTAAAAAAAATTCATGATGTTCATTACCATAAAAACTACCAGCAAAAATTGGTTTGAACGATATCTAGTAAGTAGTTTTTTTAATACGTCATAAATCATAAACAGCAATTTACCTTTCATTCAATCACCTCAAATATAAAATTAAAAAAAAAAACAACTACAAGACTTTTATATTATGTTATTTGCTACTACGGAACCCTTTATGGGCGAGTCCGACTCGCACTTGGCCGCTTATTTTTGATTAAAACTAACGTGAGATACAATCATTCTTTTATTTAGAGAACGGGTTACTCACGTATAGAGTCAGCTACTGCCGACATGTTTCGACCTCATCCGGAGGTCTTCATCAGGGCGAATGTCAATTCATGTCAGCAGTAGCTGACTCTATACGTGAGTAACCCGTTCTCTAAAGAAAACAAAGACGGGCAGTGTTTTAGAAATCCTAGGATCAATCATCCCCTTAGTTAGCGTTGCCAGGCGTCCGGATAAAGCCGGACACAGTCAGGCTTTTTGGTCGCGTGTCCGGCCAAATTAGAGCGTGTCCGGCCTGTCCGGCTTTTGTTAGGCTTTTTACATTTTTTTTTTACATTCCTCGGTTGATAGCGCACGTGCCGTACGTTGCGTTGCGTGGCGGCAAGATTTATGATAATAATCAAAAAAGCTTGGTTTTACATATTTTTTTTTTGTTGTACCTAATGCTGAGACAAAATCCTCAATAATGTAGGGTGTCCGGCTTTTCTACCCAAATGTCCGGCCAAACTGGCTGGTCTGTCCGGCTTTTAGGTTTGGCGACCTGGCAACCCTACCCTTAGCAAGTCAAGCGAAACCGGGCGTGATCCGCACTAGGATAAGTCTGTTCCACGGTTCAATTCAAGCATCAATTTTCATAAAGTTGTCTATCGATTTGTAAGAATTATTGTCCGGGTGAATTGATAGGCTACCATTTGTATGCAGTAAATTAACATAACAAATGATACACACAAAAAATAGGAACAAAAAGAATTAGGATGTTGAGTATCAAATCAGGTCTTTATTAGCATTTTTTTTAAATATAGGTACACATAAAATAGTTTGAAGGGTTATAGGGGTTTGGAGTCCAAAGCTGCCCCTATTTTAAATAATTTTCGGGGTCCAAGTTGGACCCCGAAAAATTCAGGTATCGCTTAGGCTAAATCATCTCATTTATCTATCCCATTTATTCTTTTTTATCCTCCTTTACTCACTTGAACCATTGTTCTTTGCCTTTCCTCTTTTTTTCACCTTTGACAGGACATCCAGCCCTCACCTTGAAACCTAAACGGCTACCTAGATAATAATAGATAGAGTAAGAACATCTCCCATGCTGGTCTGGGAGAAATAAAAAAAACTTAGAATGTACCAGCTGCTTCTCATCCCACGCAGATCGTAAAAGCCGGTCGAGGGAATGGGCAAAAATGCAAATCATGTTAACAGGCGATGCGGCTAGCAACCCATCACTGTATTGATTGCTTTTCCATCTTCTCGCCCACCATGACGCTAAAAGTGGCTTTTGGATGTTGCGGTCCTGGGCTCTGCATAGAGCCGCAAGACCCAAAAGGCTCTGTCTGCCCCATTAGGGATAAAGACGTGATAGTAAGTAAGAACATGTTCAGAGGATTACCACCTCTGATTGAAGCAAATTGCCGTGTGGTTTCCGGTAGAAGAATAGGTCCTCAAGTCCTCCCGTGGATGTCGTAGAAGGCGACTTAGGAAATACAAGCTAAACAAAGCTTATACAAATCAATGAGACCTCTCCAACCCGTCTGGCCAGCGAGGACAGTGTAGGCCAAATCCTCTGCATAATAGTATGGCTCTGGTTAGTAATACAAAGAGGGTCGTGCTCCTGCAGTGGAGACAAAAGGACCTGATGATTATAATGATGATGATTGAAATAAAATCACTGGCCCTGTATGATTGGGTTTGTCCGAAAGTCATAAGTAGGTATATTTACAACTTTAGTTTCTTCAAAAAAGAAGTACATAACTAAAAAGATTTGTTTATTATAGTGATTAATAATAATTGGCCAAGTGCGTGTCGGGCCACGCGCAGTGTAGGGTTCCGTAGTTGTAAATGCCAACTTTGAGTTCATGCCACTAAAACGTCTAAGTATCTATTGAATTTGTATGAAATTTTCCTTTTCGAGTACATGTTATAAGTTGATCGATCGTTGAACTTTTTAATTTGTTAACCCTACTTAGTTCTGATAGTTTTCCTATAAACTACATTATATACATATAACCGTTTAGCAGATAGATGGGGGGGGGGCACACGTAACTTTAACAAAAAATTTCACTTTAAACCTAAATATTTCAGACACAGATCCCTAAATCGAATAATGGTGTTCCCAAGTTCACAATATTTTTGAAAGACCTATTCAACGATACCCCACACAATGTGTTTGTAAAGAAAAAAAATATTAACTTCCTCTTTACCTATACGGCAGCTAACCTAAAAAAAATTTTTTCCATATTTTATTTTACGACTTTTTCGCCATGATTAATATACATATCCATGCCAAATTACAGCTTTCTAGTACTTATAGCTTCTGAGTAGGACCGACATGAGACAGACAGACATGGCGAAACTATAAGGGTTCCTTGTTTACTACGGAACCCTAAAAATGTGCGAAATAGAAGACTCAATCATCATCAATCGTCTTTAAGCGTTCGTAAGGGTTTTCGTACAGGAAGGAACATAAAAATAAGCAGCAAGTACTTAAGCTGCACATAAAAAAGCTAAACACTGAAATATATAAAATTATTATTGTAACGCCATCTTTTATTGAATAGCCAAACTTTTCATACAAATTTAAAACCGCTATTTGACAATAGATGGCGTTACGAAAAGCTAACTTAACTCTGGCTGAATGAATATAAACATCCAAACCTCGATACATTTTTTTAAAATGACAAATGAAATCTGATCTGACATATAGCTAGCTTCAGATCATTACGCGATACAATTTTGAAAGATGGCCACCGTCAAGTTTGCTGTTGTTGATGTCAATGATTTCCTGACGAGAAAACAATCGGCCGAGCCCGAATTAGCGTCAGATTGGGCTAGATTAGAGGAGCTTTACAATAAAAAGTAAGTTTCATCGCCTTCCCATATTAATTTCCATACATTTTTCGTTAGTAAACAATGCTAACCTATACCGTTTGCTTTTCCAGATTATGGCATCAACTAACTCTAAAAATACAAGAATTCGTTACAAAACCAGAGCAGAAGAAAGGCGACAATCTGATACAGTTATACAATAATTTCTTGAGCACATTTGAAAACAAGTAAGTACATTTTCGTTCTAACTGTTTGTGCAAGTCACCAACCTTAGAATGATGATGATGATGAAGTAAGTTAGGATAATTGACATCATCATCATCGTCAGCTCTCACCCACTGCTGGGCATAAGCCTCTTTATTATCTGCGCCATTGTATCCTATCCTTAGCCTTATCAACTTTTTTCCAACAATCTTTTTGATATCATCAACCCACCTAGTTGCCAGATGCCCATCACTTCGTTTTCCTCTCCTGGAGTACTCAGTGATAGCCTTACTCTACCTTTATAATTTACATATCAATATCTATCTATATCTATACATATAATAAAACAGTAAAAAAGTGTGTCTGTACATTAAATATATTTCCAAAAGAAATATTGGGGGCGATGGAGACGTAGTAATAGAGTAAGAATAAAAAAAAAATGTCTGTCTGTTTGTCTGTATGTCTGTTTGTCTGTTTGTACACGCTAATCTCCGGAAATACTGGACGGATTCGAATGAAACTTTTTTTGTTATATAGCTACTAAGCCTAGGCAACATATAGGGTATAAATGATTTTGGAAAATGGAACGCCTGATGCAGAGCCATAATGGTCCAGCAAAACTATAAGAGATATAAAAATGCTGCCTTAGTAAAAGTTGCTCAGCCTGATGAGCATTTTCCAGAGACATAAAGTCCACGCGAACGAAGTCGCGGGCTTCGGCTAGTTAACAAATAAAATATATATTGGGCAAAAAGTTAAAAAACGGGAAACTTTTCGACTAAGACGAGCGAAGAAGAATATTACGTGTAAGACGTATGACTCCCCCCAATGTGGTCTGACAACCTGTCTTCCAAGGTTTGTGGAAATTGATTGCTAGATAGGTCATTTTGTTAATCCTTGGGAGAGGCCTACCTCCAGTTGATGTTATGCGGCTGAAATGATGATGATGCAGAAATAAAGTATGGTTTTTCTTCCTGGTTCCAGAATCAACCCGCTCTCCCTGATAGAGATATGCGCACACATCATAGAACAGTATACCAACAAGAAGGAAGCTGTAGCATTCCTGGAGAAGATGGAACCCAAAGTCAAAATTAACGATGAAGCTCTTACTCTCTGCAAGGTACGTATATACTATCACATCTTTATCCCTAACGAGCCAAAGGAGCTCTATGGCTTGGTGGGAGCATATTACAAGCACTTTCATAAGTTAAGCCACATGAGGCATGGTCACATTGGATGGGTGACCACTAGTGACAAAAATTTGTCGAGTTTGTCCTAGCCGTTGGTCCAGGACGAAATCATTGGATGGCAGTCGTCAAGCTATGTAAGCTTGTGTGTCAGTTGCGTTTGACAGCCTGAAAAATCTGACGGTGTTGGCCACTTACACACACGAAAAACTAACAAGAATAAGGCAGACACAGCATTTTGCCGCACTAAGAGGCTAGATTAAAAGGCCACTTTTAGCCTGATGGTGGCAAAGGTGAAATAAGCGGCCAAGTGCGAGTCGGACTCGCCCATGAAGGGTTCCGTAGTAGCAAATAACATAATATAAAAGTCTTGTAGTATGTTTTTTAAATTTTTTTATATTTGAGTTGATTGAATGAAAGGTAAATTGCCGTTTATGATTTATGACGTATTAAAAAAAAACTACTTACTAGATATCGTTCAAACCAATTTTCGCTGGTAGTTTTTATGGAAATGAACATCATGTATTTTTTTTTAGTTTTACAATTCCCTTATCTTAGAAGTTACGGGGGGGGGGGGACACACTTTTTTCCACTTTGGAAGTGTCTCCCGCGCAAAGTATTCGGTTTAGAAAAAAATGATATTAGAAACCTCAATATCATTTTTGAAGACCTATCCATAGATACCCCACACGTATGGGTTTGATGAAAAATAAATTTTTGAGTTTCAATTCTAAGTATGGGGTACCCCCAAAATTTATTGTTTTTTTCTATTTTTGTGTCAAAACCTTAATGCGGTTCACATAATACATCTACTTACCAAGTTTCAACAGTATAGGTCTTATAGTTTCTGAAAAAAGTGGCTGTGACATACGGACGGACAGACATGACGAATCTATAAGGGTTCCGTTTTTGCCATTTGGCTACGGAACCCTAAAAAGGTAACAAAATAGTGATGGTTTGCTAGCCATATCACAGTGGCTAGCATCCATTGTAGAACTTAATTAGGGGAACATATTTTTCAAATAGGCTGAAATATGATTTTAAAAAATTGCGAAAATCTGACTTGCCAAAAAAAGATATAATTTTTGGACCTCACAAAATTTCACGAAAATGGGTTGAAAAATGCGTCCTGTAGGCGAAAACACGGACAAAATCTTTTTGGCCAATCCCATAACTGCGACCCTACACTCTCTATACTTTCTGGTCAATCAACCTCTATAATTACTTAATTCCAGGTCTTACAAGGCCAGATATACCTGGAACAGCTCAACGACCTGGAGTCCACTGAGAAGATCATAGAACAGCTGGAAGGCACTCTAGAAGACGCCGACGGTGTGACCCCCGTGCATGGCAGGTTTTATAAGCTCGCTTCAGAGTACTACAGGTAACTAAACTATCAATTATTAATTACTAGAGGCAGCGCGCGGCTTCGCCCGCGTTAACCACACGTGTGAAGTTGCGGGCGTGATGCAATATAGCCTATAGCCTTCCTCGACAAACGACCTATCTAATACCGAAAGATTTTTTTAAATCGGACCAGTGATTCCTGAGATTAGCGTGTTCAAACAAACAAACTTTTCAGCTTTATATATAAGTATGGATAATAGTATCAATTGGATACTTTCCTGGGACAAAAATAAATTATTTGGTAGGTCAAGAAAATAAAGCGTCACAAAATAATGTCACTTGTCATTATCGTATCCATTTTAATGTGATTTTAGATTTATTATTGCAGAAAAACTAATATTAAATGTGCTATTTGACTCTAAGAAATTATGACGTCAGTAGTCTATATTTCATACAAATCCCATAGAAACTGTTTGTTCTGACGTTAAGAAAAAAGTATCTAATTTGACTTGTTGGAAAAGTAGCTAATTTCATTGCATCTAGTACCCTAACGTTGTGTGACACGACCCATACCCACTCGACTTTAAACCTTACTTCTTACTTCCCTCGAGGAAAGACTTTAAACCTCAGTCACGTAAATTAAAGTCTACTTTTGTATAAGTGCAGTTTGGTCAACGTAACTCTCTAGTCTAGGGGGACTCTTAAGGCCCAAGGCCTTTCCACCAGTTAACCAACAGGTTCCTTATCATTCCCGCATCTTGCCCTTCAGGGTCCAAGGCCCCATGGCCCGCTACTACCGCAGCGCCCTCCGCTACCTGGGCTGCACCAACGCGGGCGCTGACTTGCCGCCCGAGGAGCGGCGGGCCTGCGCGCTCAGACTGGCCTTAGCTGCCGTCATAGCGCCCACCGTGTACGATCTAGGAGAACTTGTGAGTAACCCTCTTGTGTACTAAGTACTAGCAAACATAGTACAGGCTGACTGGTAATTAGGAGAACTTGTGAGTAACCCTCTTGTGTACTAAGTACTAGCAAATATAGTACAGGCTGACTGGTAATTAGGAGAACTTGTGAATAACCCTCTTGTGTACTAAGTACTAGCAAACATAGTACAGGCTGACTGGTAATTAGGAGAACTTGTGAGTAACCCTCTTGTGTACTAAGTTAGTACTTAGTAAGCTAATACAGGCTACCTGGGCTGCACCAACGCGGGCGCTGACTTACCGCCCGAGGAGTGGCGGGCCTGCGCCGTCAGACTGGCGGATCTAGGAGAACTTGTAAGTACCTTCTTGTGTACTAAGTACTAGCAAACATAGTATGTGAGTAATCCTCTTGGAGGATTACTCACAAGTTCTCCTAGATCGTATACGGTGGGGGTGGGGAAATAAGTTAGTTATAGTTAATTAATAGACAAAACAAGCTTGCACTATGATTAAACCACTTTGCCGATAAACTGCCTAGCAGTTTGACAAAATAAATAAATTGTAAAATAGATTAAAGTTTTGAGAAATAAATAAATTTAAAATAAAATCAAAAAAATCTTAGTACGTACTAGCAAGGTAATACAGGCTGACTAGTAATTAGTAGAACTTGAGAGTAGCCTTGCCTACTAAGTGCTAGCAAACATAGTACGGGTTGACTGGTAATTAGGAGAACTTGTAAGTAACATTATTGTCTACTAAGGACTAGCAAAAATAGTACAGGCTGACTGATAATTAGGAGAACTAATAAGTAACCTTCTTGTCCAGTAAGTACTAGCAAGGTAATATAGGCTGTCTGGTAAATCACCTTGCATGTTGAAAATGGCACCCAGTAATCAATTCTCGTTCCAAATATATGAAAACGACCACCGTGGCGTAGTGGTGACCATGCTAGTCCGCCATCCAGAGATTCTGGGTTCGCTGATCTTTTTTTTTATATTTCGACCTATGTTCCTTGGGAAAAGTTGTTCAGTATGATGATCACTATAGGTACGTTTGAGAATATGGCAAGGTTACAGGAGGGTTACTCTATCAAATAATACGTTAGTCGTACGATAGTGACGTCCTATTTCAATGTCAAATAAAATTAGGCTTTATCATTAGACGTTAGTGCGCAATGTGGCTTGACACTGAAAGGCGGGTATATTTTGGAGTAACCCTCCTGATTTACACCGTGTATTATCTTTGACTTTATTTATTTTGTGCAATAAAGGGTAATGTATTGTTTTTCTTCCATGCTGGTCTGGGAGAAAAGAAAAAACTTAGAATGTACCAGCTGCTTCTCTTTCCATGCAGATTGTAAAAGCCGATCGAGGGAATGGGCGAGATTTGAATCACGGTAATAGGCGATGCGGCTAGCAACCCATCACTATTTTAATTCCTTTTCCATCTTAACGCCCATCACACTAAGCGTGGCCTTTGGGTCTTACGGCCCCGGGCTCTGTCTGCCCCGTCAGGGATATAGACGTGAAAATGTATCTGTATCTGTATTGTTCCCCTTCAGCTGGCGCACCCGATCCTAGAGTCCCTGGAGAACACGCCCGACGCGTGGGCCACTCAGCTGGTGGCGGCCGTGGGCGCTGGCGACGTCGCCGCCTTCGAGAAGGTCCGCGCTAGGGCGCCGCACCCGGAGCTACAGCGGGCGGACCGCCAGCTCAGGATGAAGATCGCTATCTTGTGTCTGATGCAGGTATGTGGCTCTAGACTATTGGGGTATTCTTTTTGCGTACTGGGTTTTTTCAAAACTTGGGTTTTTTTGCGTACTGGGGTTTGCTGGCAAAACTTTGGGGTTTTTTTTTGCGAACTGGGTATTTCCGTAAAACTTTAGGGTTTTTCGCGTGACAGTGCTAAGGATGGAAATCGCCATTATGTGTCTGATGCCGGTATGTAGCTCTATACTCTTGGGGATTTTTTTTTGCGAACTGAGTTTTTTCGCATCTTGGGTTTTTTATCTGGGGGTTTTTCGCAAAACTTTTTTCTTTTTTGCAAACTGGTCTTTTTTCGTAACACTTTGGAGGGGTTGCAAATCTTTGGTGTTTTTTCGCGAATTGGGTCTTCCGTATAGCTTTGGGGTTTCTAGCGAAACTTTGGTTTTCGTGACATTGCTAGGGATGAAAATCGCCATTTTATATTTGATGCAAGTTAAGAATAGAATATTTAAGTGGGCTCTCGTACAACAAACGTGGTTTTTTATAGATAAAAAATCTCTTAACCCTTTACGAAATGCTTCGTGCGCGAGTCCAAAACCCACTTGGCCGGTAATTTTTTTAATTTTAATTTTCAGATGGCCTTCAACCGCACTTCAGCACAACGCAAGCTTACTTTTAGCGAGATAGCACGGGAAGCTCGCGTTCCTCACGATGAAGTGGAGCTGTTGGTGATGAAGGCTTTGGCGGAGAAGCTGATCCGGGGGCACATTGACCAGGTATGGTGATGACTTTGAGGATTTAGTGGGTGGTATGTTGAGGATTTGGGGGTGGTATGTTGAGGATTTAGTGGGTGGTATGTTGAGGATTTAGTGAGTGGTATGTTGAGGATTTAGTGGGTGGTATGTTGAGGATTTAGTGGGTGGTATGTTGAGGATTTAGTGGGTGGTATGTTGAGGATTTAGTGGGTGGTGTGTTGAGGATTTAGTGGGTGGTATGTTGAGGATTTAGTGGGTGGTATGTTGAGGATTTAGTGGGTGGTATGTTGAGGATTTAGTGAGTGGTGTGTTGAGGATTTAGTGGGTGGTATGTTGAGGATTTAGTGAGTGGTGTGTTGAGGATTTAGTGAGTGGTATGTTGAGGATTTAGTGGGTGGTGTGTTGAGGATTTAGTGGGTGGTATGTTGAGGATTTAGTGGGTGGTATGTTGAGGATTTAGTGGGTGGTATGTTGAGGATTTAGTGAGTGGTATGTTGAGGATTTAGTGGGTGGTATGTTGAGGATTTAGTGAGTGGTATGTTGAGGATTTAGTGGGTGGTGTGTTGAGGATTTAGTGAGTGGTATGTTGAGGATTTAGTAAGTGGTATGTTGAGGATTTGGTGGTGGTATATTGTGGGTTTAGCTAGGAATATATATAAGTTTGGTTGGTGTTTGTTATGGGTTTTATGAGCGGTATGTAAATAGTTTAGTTGAAGTATTATATCATAGGTTTGCATTATATTGCTTTCTACCTAAGTGTAATTTAAATGGACTTGTAGCGAGGTTATCGTAGGTTGAAGATTTGATGGGCGGTGTGTTGGAGTTTGGTTAGAGATTCGATGAAAAAAAGATTCAAGCAAAAATAGAAATTTGATGAAGAAAAAGGAAGGTTAAATAAATAAAAATTCATATTAAAATAATTGGAACAATTATTAGAAGTAAAGGAAATAGTTTTGAATTCAAAAACCAAAATAATGATAAAAAGTGCATTCTATTCGTTGTTTTTAGTGAATCAAATAAACTTTTTAAAGAATGGTATAAATATATTTAGTCTCCGCTTCATTATTCTCTTCATGTGGGAACACACGTTACTAGCTGGGACAGGTGGGGTTCACACAGTATCATTGACTTTCCCTTGCCGCAGGTGTCGCAGACGGTGTCGGTGACGTGGGTGCGCCCCCGCGCGTTGCCCCGCGCGGGCGCGGCGGCGCTGGCGGCGCGGCTGGACGCGTGGTGCGCCGCCGTGGCCGCCGCCGCCGCGCTGCTGCAGCGGCAGGCGCCCGACCTGCTCACGCTGTAGTACGTACGACACACTCAGTGCTCCGATACACTCTCTAGTACCTGCCGTGGCCGCCGCCGCCGCGCTGCTGCAGCGGCAGGCGCCCGACCTGCTCACGCTGTAGTACGTACGACACACTCAGTGCTCCGATACACTCTCTAGTACCTGCCGTGGCCGCCGCCGCCGCGCTGCTGCAGCGGCAGGCGCCCGACCTGCTCACGCTGTAGTACGTACGACACACTCAGTGCTCCGATACACTCTCTAGTACCTGCCGTGGCCGCCGCCGCCGCGCTGCTGCAGCGGCAGGCGCCCGACCTGCTCACGCTGTAGTACGTACGACACACTCAGTGCTCCGATACACTCTCTAGTACCTGCCGTGGCCGCCGCCGCCGCGCTGCTGCAGCGGCAGGCGCCCGACCTGCTCACGCTGTAGTACGTACGACACACTCAGTGCTCCGATACACTCTCTAGTACCTGCCGTGGCCGCCGCCGCCGCGCTGCTGCAGCGGCAGGCGCCCGACCTGCTCACGCTGTAGTACGTACGACACACTCAGTGCTCCGATACACTCTCTAGTACCTGCCGTGGCCGCCGCCGCCGCGCTGCTGCAGCGGCAGGCGCCCGACCTGCTCACGCTGTAGTACGTACGACACACTCAGTGCTCCGATACACTCTCTAGTACCTGCCGTGGCCGCCGCCGCCGCGCTGCTGCAGCGGCAGGCGCCCGACCTGCTCACGCTGTAGTACGTACGACACACTCAGTGCTCCGATACACTCTCTAGTACCTGCCGTGGCCGCCGCCGCCGCGCTGCTGCAGCGGCAGGCGCCCGACCTGCTCACGCTGTAGTACGTACGACACACTCAGTGCTCCGATACACTCTCTAGTACCTGCCGTGGCCGCCGCCGCCGCGCTGCTGCAGCGGCAGGCGCCCGACCTGCTCACGCTGTAGTACGTACGACACACTCAGTGCTCCGATACACTCTCTAGTACCTGCCGTGGCCGCCGCCGCCGCGCTGCTGCAGCGGCAGGCGCCCGACCTGCTCACGCTGTAGTACGTACGACACACTCAGTGCTCCGATACTCTCTCTAGTACCTGCCGTGGCCGCCGCCGCCGCGCTGCTGCAGCGGCAGGCGCCCGACCTGCTCACGCTGTAGTACGTACGACACACTCAGTGCTCCGATACACTCTCTAGTACCTGCCGTGGCCGCCGCCGCCGCGCTGCTGCAGCGGCAGGCGCCCGACCTGCTCACGCTGTAGTACGTACGACACACTCAGTGCTCCGATACACTCTCTAGTACCTGCCGTGGCCGCCGCCGCCGCGCTGCTGCAGCGGCAGGCGCCCGACCTGCTCACGCTGTAGTACGTACGACACACTCAGTGCTCCGATACACTATCTAGTACCTGCCGTGGCCGCCGCCGCCGCGCTGCTGCAGCGGCAGGCGCCCGACCTGCTCACGCTGTAGTACGTACGACACACTCAGTGCTCCGATACACTCTCTAGTACCTGCCGTGGCCGCCGCCGCCGCGCTGCTGCAGCGGCAGGCGCCCGACCTGCTCACGCTGTAGTACGTACGACACACTCAGTGCTCCGATACACTCTCTAGTACCTGCCGTGGCCGCCGCCGCCGCGCTGCTGCAGCGGCAGGCGCCCGACCTGCTCACGCTGTAGTACGTACGACACACTCAGTGCTCCGATACACTCTCTAGTACCTGCCGTGGCCGCCGCCGCCGCGCTGCTGCAGCGGCAGGCGCCCGACCTGCTCACGCTGTAGTACGTACGACACACTCAGTGCTCCGATACACTCTCTAGTACCTGCCGTGGCCGCCGCCGCCGCGCTGCTGCAGCGGCAGGCGCCCGACCTGCTCACGCTGTAGTACGTACGACACACTCAGTGCTCCGATACACTCTCTAGTACCTGCCGTGGCCGCCGCCGCCGCGCTGCTGCAGCGGCAGGCGCCCGACCTGCTCACGCTGTAGTACGTACGACACACTCAGTGCTCCGATACACTCTCTAGTACCTGCCGTGGCCGCCGCCGCCGCGCTGCTGCAGCGGCAGGCGCCCGACCTGCTCACGCTGTAGTACGTACGACACACTCAGTGCTCCGATACACTCTCTAGTACCTGCCGTGGCCGCCGCCGCCGCGCTGCTGCAGCGGCAGGCGCCCGACCTGCTCACGCTGTAGTACGTACGACACACTCAGTGCTCCGATACACTCTCTAGTACCTGCCGTGGCCGCCGCCGCCGCGCTGCTGCAGCGGCAGGCGCCCGACCTGCTCACGCTGTAGTACGTACGACACATTCAGTGCTCCGATACACTCTCTAGTACCTGCCGTGGCCGCCGCCGCCGCGCTGCTGCAGCGGCAGGCGCCCGACCTGCTCACGCTGTAGTACGTACGACACACTCAGTGCTCCGATACACTCTCTAGTACCTGCCGTGGCCGCCGCCGCCGCGCTGCTGCAGCGGCAGGCGCCCGACCTGCTCACGCTGTAGTACGTACGACACATTCAGTGCTCCGATACACTCTCTAGTACCTGCCGTGGCCGCCGCCGCCGCGCTGCTGCAGCGGCAGGCGCCCGACCTGCTCACGCTGTAGTACGTACGACACATTCAGTGCTCCGATACACTCTCTAGTACCTGCCGTGGCCGCCGCCGCCGCGCTGCTGCAGCGGCAGGCGCCCGACCTGCTCACGCTGTAGTACGTACGACACACTCAGTGCTCCGATACACTCTCTAGTACCTGCCGTGGCCGCCGCCGCCGCGCTGCTGCAGCGGCAGGCGCCCGACCTGCTCACGCTGTAGTACGTACGACACATTCAGTGCTCCGATACACTCTCTAGTACCTGCCGTGGCCGCCGCCGCCGCGCTGCTGCAGCGGCAGGCGCCCGACCTGCTCACGCTGTAGTACGTACGACACATTCAGTGCTCCGATACACTCTCTAGTACCTGCCGTGGCCGCCGCCGCCGCGCTGCTGCAGCGGCAGGCGCCCGACCTGCTCACGCTGTAGTACGTACGACACATTCAGTGCTCCGATACACTCTCTAGTACCTGCCGTGGCCGCCGCCGCCGCGCTGCTGCAGCGGCAGGCGCCCGACCTGCTCACGCTGTAGTACGTACGACACATTCAGTGCTCCGATACACTCTCTAGTACCTGCCGTGGCCGCCGCCGCCGCGCTGCTGCAGCGGCAGGCGCCCGACCTGCTCACGCTGTAGTACGTACGACACACTCTGTGCTCCGATGCACCCTCATATTCATTAAAGTTGAACAAACGTTTGATAAGACTCTTTTATATAAAATGTTATGTCATGCTCCATGCCTACGCTACCGCTCTTTTTTTCGACAAGACACTGTGCTGTAATATTCTTTGAACGTACATGATGTACGTGTAATTGTTGATTGTACTTCTTTTACTTACGATAAAAAAGAAAGTAAATTTGGCGTAGCTACTGAGTATGCTTTGCAGCTGCGCCACTTGGAACTCATGTAGATACAATTTAAAGTGATTTTATACTTTCAGTCAAAGTAGAGACTTAGTATATATATATATATATATATATATATATATATATATATATATGTGTAAAATGTTGAATGAATATGGTTTTAAATTAGTTCTGAAGTAAAAAATAAAAATACATCACCTTTTCTTTTTCATCGTGTTTTCATGTGATTTAGCTAAGACATTATTAACACATTCACGGACACTTACGGCTGTGGACGTAATTCAATTGTTATTTCTATTGTGTCTGGCTTAGTGTCCGTGAATGTGTTAACAGGCGTAATCGCTCGCAACGTATAATATGTTTACTATAGATTGACAGGAAAATCATAAAGTACATAATATCTTCCTTTTCATTTAGAAATATTTTTTTCTTTATTCCAGGAACCCGCGTTTCGCCGTGTAGCGCCCTGGAGCAGGCTTTCCATAAAATATCCTAGTGTCTATGTTTACTTATAAAATAAATGTCTAAAATTACTATAATTGTATTTATTTTTCCCTTGCCTTCATTTTAACTCGTATTTACTGTAATTGATAGATAATATCGTGTCACCCCTCCATTGGAATAACTTTTCAGTCAGACCGACTCAAAATATACAAAGAAAAATTTTATATAAATAAGTACTACTTGTATTATCTTATCATAAACCTTTAAACGAGCAATTCTTGTATATTTATTTATAAATTTCTGTGATCTCGAAAACGGCTCTAACGATTTCGCTGAAAATTGGTATATGGGGGTTTTCGGGGGTAAACAATCGATCTAGATTAGTTTTACGTTTACGTTTCACGCAGAATATGGTCGCTAATTTCGTCGCGCCAGCCGCCATCCGCTTAGCTCAGCGGTTAAGAATGCTGACCACTAAAAAGAGGGTTACGGGTTCGAATCCCACTCAGTGACTTACTTTTGTTTTTTTTTTATGTTTAAGTTTATATATAATTTTTTATTTTGTACTGTTTTTAGACAAGTTAAAAAAAATGTAGTTAATGTTTGAGATGTAACCGACCGAGCAAAGCTCGATCACCCAGGTACTAGTATACAATCTAAAGTAGGGTTTTTTTACTAACAATAACTTTATTCATGATATTAATTCAAAAATATACTTACAGGAGATGATAAAAAATATCATATACCAACTAAATTAGGGGTTAGTTTTATTTACAACAAAAATTAAAGAATGCATATAGCTCCCCGATTCGATCCCCGGTCAGGTCAAAATGGAAAAAAATCTTTTTCAGACTGACGTGAGTCTTGGATGTGTTTATTTATGCATTTGCACAGAATTAATAATTGTATTACGTAGAATTTGTTATATTTAAAAATACGGGCGGGTTACTCCATATAATAATACGGTAAATGTACGTTAGTGACGTTCTATTTCTAAGTCAAACCAAATTAGACTTTATCATTATAAATTAGTGCTCAGTGTTGCTTGACACTGAAACGCGTATACGTAGTATTGTCCGTCTTATATTCTGCTTTTAGAGTAAGGGGGGCTCCCTTTATCGTTGAGTCACTATCACATGTCTCGAACTTACTTTTCAACCGAATTCCAAAAAAGGAGATTATCAATTCGTCGTCACGACCTTTTTAGGGTTCCGTGGCCAAATGGCAAAAACAGAACGCTTATAGATTCGTCATGTCTGTCTGTCTGTCCGTATGTCACAGCCACTTTTTTCCGAAACTATAAGAACTATACTGTTGAAACTTGGTAAGTAGATGTATTTTGTAAACCGCATAAGATTTTAACACAAAAATAGAAAAAAAAAACAATTTTTTGGGGTTCCCCATACTCAAAACTAAAATTCAAAAATTTATTATTCATCAAACCCATACGTGTGGGATATCTATGGAAAGGTTTTCAAAAATGATATTGAGGTTTCTAATATGATTTTTTTCTAAACTGAATAGTTTGCGCGGGAGACACTTCCAAAGTGGAAAAATGTGTCGTCGTCGTCGTCGTCGTCCCCCCCCCCCCCCCCCCTGTGACTTCTATAATAAGAAAATGATAAAACTAAAAAAAAATGAGAAAGTAGTTCAGTATCATGGACTGAATTCACCCTTTAAATAGTTTGTTTCAGTATATTTTGTTAGACCTTATATTTATTTATTTATCAGTTTTGGAAAATTATGAGTTCAATCTATTATTTGTCTATTAATTTATTTATAATTTATACTATTTATGATTTATACTTACTGTGCCACTGCTGGGCAAAGGTCCCCCAATTTTCTTCCAATTTATATTTTATTTATTTACAAATACGATCACGTATGTATAGGCAAGTATTATATATGTAATCACAAAACCGAATTTAAATTTTGCCGCCACGCCCCGCCATTTCTATTCCGAGCGGCAACCGAGCGGTGCGGGCGGAACTAATATGAATGTTGCCATACCACGAAACATTTCCAAATCGATTACATATTTTCTTATAAGTAATCGAGTACGAATTCTGATACTTATTAGAATTATTTTAGCTTTGTTAATTTTAAATGTGATTCTCATTTATTTATTCATTTTAATTGTTATTTAAAGGAATATGGCAAACTTCTTAATGTTAATTACTGATCGGAAATGAGACACAAGTCGGCCCCACGCTCTTGCAAATGGCCGCCGTTTGACGGATTGCGCTGCCGTCAAAATGCATACGCGACGTTTTAAATGCGTTTTAGTCTTATAATTTGTGGTTTAAAACATTTACAAACATTAATTTACTGGTAAGTCATTATTTTATTATTGTTATTGTGTTATGTAATGTAGTTTTGTTTTTGTTAACACAATCTATCAGCTATCTCACTCGTTTGTTATGATTCGCTCCTGTCATTATTTACAATCGCGGACGTATATGCATCTCTTTCGTTTGCACAGTTTTCTTGATAGGTTTTTCATTTTTAAGTGCTCGCGCGACCGAGAGGGAGGAAAAGAGGGCCCCAATGGAAAAATATGAACAATTTTGTGCTCTTAAAAATTATTGATTTTTCATCGTTAAAAAAACATTGACGGAGAGTAATTGCATACGCGATGTGGTGAGCCAGCTCTCGCCAAAGTGAGTATTAACACTATTTTAGTAGTTTTCCCTTTAGAGGTTGTGGTCATGAAAAATCACATTTTTCAGCGTTGACTAGAGTCGACCATTTCGCTGAGTCTATTGCGTTTTGATAATATTTTCTATGTCTAATTTTAGAGTCAGTGTAATTGTTTAAATATTGATTTTTTTTATACACATGCATGTGTGACTCCACCGGGGCAGCTTGAATGTTTATAACATTACTTGGGGCCTGTGATATCCTATTTTGGGATCGACCAAATGTTGCTTGTGTCTTGGTACTTATATTCGTGGCCGCGAAGGAAACACTGCATAAATCTTTGATTTGAACGGCGTATTAGTGTTCTGGGATTTCAGTGTGTGCGGTAAGTATGGTTTCGTTATGGTGTTTTTTATTTTGCTAATAGGTAGAGTTATCGGTCACGTAGTTTGAACCTTATGTTTACTTTGGCGTAAAACGTAAAATTCTGATAAGATAAGATTTTTTTATTTCATTTTAGATTTTAAGTGTTGTGTCTATCAAATTGTTGACGTGATAACTTTTTGTCCATGATTTCGCAACATTTGGTAGAGTTAATAAATTAAACAGAAGCCAAAAAAGTTGCATGTCCATGATATTCGGCAAAAAAACGTGATTCATTAATTGTCAGATAGCTGATGTAGCATTCCTTCGTTACAATTCAGTGATTTTTTGACCTTTTCAATTGTTTTCTGCTTTGATGTGTTAAAAACACAATTACTTAAAAGCACACCGGTATTTGATTTTCGAGAAAATATATTTTTCTTGGCCTTTATTTTTTTCTTCTTATCTTACTCAGTTATGTAAAATCTCAATTTATTTAACTGACTGCTCACTCACTATAGAACATGTTCAAATATTTTTTTTATCTTACGGTATCTTATCAGACTCAAACTTAAGTCAAGCGAGACCCATAATACCTACTTTCGTCAGTGTCTATCTATCCTCATTCCTTGAATTCTGTTTTTTTATTTCGTAGTAGATGCCAAACGATCTTTGTTTGCAGAGGTCTGTTTTTGTAACTTCATTGAATTGTACAAAAAAACGTTTTTTGTCACAGTGATGACGGCTGTTTTGTCGGTACCATATTAGTACAAATAGTACCAGAGGATGATTTGTTTCGAATCTTAGAAAAAATTAAGTGCATCCGGTTCTACTTCCGGTTCCTATAATCTGAAATCAGATTTGGCCATTAATTCTTACAAGATTTAGATTGTAAGAAATTATACTTAAATGTTCATAGGTACCAAGAAAATCTCAGAAAGATTTATAAAGATTACAGAACTCCCAAGATCACATGGTTCTGTGAAGTTACAGCCATTTGCCGTTATCGGTATGTAAATAACGAAGGTCACACATATATATAATACGGACGACCTTCAAAATGCAGTCTAAGAATCGCAACTGTGTGCATTGTTCTTAAACTGTACCTACCTAGCATAATTATGATGTAACTTTTGTTACGATTGATATTGTCGTTGATGTGAATTATATCCTCGCTTGGCATTGTAATTGGTTATAAAATCTGAACTGTAAAAGGCATTGAGCTATATGAATACTACAGTTCAATGGTAAAATCTATTCGTCCCTCAAATCTAGCAGTATTTTTATGCCTATTTTGATTAGAATCTGATAAATAACTTTGAATAATCTATGAGGCTAGAAGACAGATGAAATATTCTATCGGTGAATTTGAAGTACGAGCCATAGAGTTCCTTAAAAATTATTCACTTTTAAATAAACTCTAGACACCAAGCTTTTAAGTGTCAATCTCCATTTGAATTAAATGGAAAACATTACTCGTATAAATTACTGGAATTAGAGCCATGCGCCATCATAAGGCAATTTGAGTATCGTGTCACCTGTAAGAATCCACTTGGACAATAAACTTATCAGCCTCCTATCTACTTCAGCGGAGCTGGCGGCGTGACTCACAGATTAAGCGATAAAAAACACTGCTAGCCTTGTGAAGGTCCAAAATTCAATTGCGTCTCAATACAATTTGGTATAGGAAAATTCGTGTCACACGATTTCCGTTATTGATAGTGTAAGTAAAAAGTATTAAATTAATTTACAAAAAATGTGTAGGTATGTTACCTGTGGGTCCTTGTGGAAAGCTGTCACTGCTCTGATGAGCAAATTAGTACCATTAGTGGAGTAGTTAAAAGTAGCCTTTGAGATCCTTGGCCCTATTTACTCTGAAGACATTGAAATGGCGTCGATAATAAGAATCTTCCTCTTGAATTACGAAGAGATGAGGCAGAACTATACGTATTATCAGATGTGGTGAATTATTGATCCACGTTAATTGTAGAGGTATTAGAATCCTTACGAAGGAATGTAAAACACGAGAGAAATTTGGAAATTCTAAAAAAAATCTAAGAGGTAAAGCAATGGTCCAACCAAATTTGACGGAATCAATAATACGAATAAATCGGTTGAGGATAGCTGCTTGAAAATTAAGTTGCAGAATTTGACCTAAACAAACATTCATACATACATACATACATACATGTGCAAGATACATTGCAAGTTAAATAAAAGCTTGTAAAAAGATAACGAGCGTGAAGGAATCCTTAAGAAATACGCCAATAAACATACATATAGGTTAAACAGATAACCTTTTTTAAATCAAAACCCGAAACGCAAGGTACAAAGCACTCAAAATAGAGGGAGCGCATTATCTGAAAGATAAGTAAAAAAAGGCGCCCCCGGTTGGGGGAGACGCCGCGGCCGTCGACCCTAGGGGCGCGCCCGAAATAGTCGGCGCGGGGGTCCCGTACCCGCTGTTATATTTGGATTGAACATTTGAGGCCATGTGGATCTTCTTGGAATCTCGTCTAGCACTATTTTAGTACGCATCTGTTCAAGATTATGTATTTGGAAGATTACGTTCCAATTTGAGAATTTTTGAGAGGTCTTTTAATCAGTTTGACCTGCACTAAACAATCGTTCAGCGAATGTTGATTGAAAGAGAAAAATAAAGGAAATAAGAGAGCATTCTTTTTAAAACTAAACACTATTATTTTTGAACCCCGACAAAAATAAGGGGTGTTATAAGTTTGGGCTTATTTCATTTGTCTTAGTGAGTACTTTGACCTCACAATAAAAGATTGTGCAAAAAATGTATTTAAAAAAAATCTTATTTGAAAATAGATAGTATGCCTATGTCGTAAACCTTATCGAGGTGCAATTTTGGAGTTTTGTTTAACTATTTTCAAACGTTTGTAAAACATTTCTGAAATGAAGGATCTGCAATGTACTCGTTTGCATTATTTTCATAATAAGAAGTTTTATTTAATTTACTCTATTATTAGCATTGAACCCAAAAATAAAGACAAGTTTAGGACCAATCGACATTCAAAGAACTAGGTAGATTTCCTATATTTATTGTCAGGAATCAAAATTTGGCTTTGAAAATAAACAAAGAGTGTATTCAAAATAAGAATAATCTTTATTTATACAGACGTAACGATTACTATCGTAATCTGCAACGAGAGTCGCCATCGACTGCGATATCATTTGACGTCATTCTAGCGAGTGACTGTTTGATTCGTCATTTCCCTATTTCCCAAATACGCCGACACATTATACAGCTAAATGTTTATTATCTGTGCAGAGTGGTTTTTTTAAAACTAAGTACTACATAGCAAGAAAAATCTAATCAAATTACGTAACGAAAAGAGCCTGATAAATCCAAAAAGAAAATGGTGAAAAACATTGTTTTTTTTTGTAAACACGACTAGACCATGAGCCTTCAACCAAAAAAGTGGGAAGGTAGGAAGAGAGGCCTTTGCCCTGCCCACAGCATAGGCTAACCAAAAATAGAAACGCACTGGCCAAGAAAAAACACCAGTATCTTAGACAGTTTTCTATTAGATGATGTAGAAACCTTGTCCTTATTTGGGAAATAATCTGCTTAAAGTCTAAGGGACCTCGGCTGGACCTTTACACCAGAAGCGACATAATATACGTAATACGTAACAACGTGTCCGCGATGCATTGTCTAAATATATGTAGCAGTGCTTTTTCAGAGCTCAGGGTGCCCTTTCGAGCTTTTTCTTTCCAAATAATATGTACCTCAATAAACACCTAAGAGGATCGAAGACATAGCAAAATTAAGTCTGTGGTTTTATGACCAGCCATCTTCCTGCAAGAATCCTCCTTGCAGTGTCTGTCGACGACACAAGGAGTGGAGAGAATACATTTTGCATCGGCACAATAACCGACGAGGTTGAAAATCAGTATCTGTTTTGCTGCGCTTGCCAAATATAAACTGGTCATATTTTACTGGGATTTAAGGTCATTAACTATTCGTCGGATAAAAGATATATTATAAATATGAATTTGATACAGTATTAGAAACTAAATCAATTCAGAACATACTTTTAAGTTTCAAAAAGTCAAACAAAAATATATTAGAGAGAGAAAAGATTTTCTTGTAAGTATTTTCTTAATATTAAGCTTTTTGAAATACCCAATGTTTGTTTGTATTTTTTTAGCCTTTATAGTGTCATAAAAAAAAAAAATTTGAGATTTATATTTATAACAAAACAATTTAAAATAAGCGGCCAAGTGCGAGTCGGACTCGCCCATGAAGGGTTCCGTAGTAGCAAATAACATAATATAAAAGTCTTGTAGTATGTTTTTTTAATTTTTATATTTGAGTTGATTGAATGAAAGGTAAATTGCCGTTTACGATTTATACTACTTACTATATCTCGTTCAAACCAATTTTCGCTGGTAGTTTTCATGGTAATGAACAACATATATTTTATTTAGTTTTATCATTCTGTTATTTTAGAAGTTACGGGGGGGGGGGGACACACTTTTTTCCACTTTGGAAGTGTCTCTCGCGCAAAGTATTCGGTTTAGAAAAAAATGCTATTAGAAACCTCAATATCATTTTTGAAGACCTATCCATAGATACCCCACACGTATGGGTTTGATGAAAAATAAATTTTTGAGTTTCAGTTCTAAGTATGGGGAACCCTCAAAATTTACTGTTTTTTTCTATGTTTGTGTCAAAACCTTAATGCGGTTCACATAATACATCTACCTACCAAGTTTCAACAGTAAAGGCCTTATAGTTTCGGAAAAAAGTGGCTGTGACATACGGACGGACAGACAGACAGACAGACAGACATGACGAATCTATAAGGGTTCCGTTTTTGCCATTTGGCTACGGAACCCTAAAAAGGATAAGTTGTCTATTTTTCAGGTAAAGAGAAGTTAGAACTTTCATAGAAAGGGAGAAAATAAAACAAGAAAAATCTAAATAGAATACTGATGTCACCAGGGGCTCTTAGAATAAAATATATGTCAATAAAATCAATGTCCAGTCCACTATAAAATCACTACTGTCAAATACGAATTGTAGCTGCGTGCCAAAGTGGCCCTTGAAATGGTGTTGGCAAAAAAAGGTCCCTGTAAAAACATTGGAGGATTGAGGGTGCCAAAACAGGGGTGAATTAAAAGCTGAGTTTTAACTATGATAAATTACTAAATCTAAGACTTATTCTACACAATTTAAGATTGGATTTAATTTGGAAAGACAGGAACAAGAAGGAGTTTCCTTAATTTGGAACTTGATAGCTACATGCTAGGTTACAAAAGAAAAGTTTTAATGTAACTAGAAAGTTGATTGAATATAGATTTTTCGGTGAAGTAAACCATACTGAAATTACATGAAATAAATAACATAGGTAATTTTTAAAACGAGGAGAACACAAATGTGGTCCTCGCTTTGGGATATCTATTACTGCGCGATTTTTAATGAATAAGATAAGATAACGTAGCAAGTAAATGTCTAAAGTCTCTGCCTACCCTTGTGGGAAAAAGGCGTGATAATGTGTATTTTTGTATGTTTTAATATGCAAATATCATTCAAATCTTGCGCGAATTTCTAATTGATACCTAATCCCGGTGGAGGAGAAGGGACTTAAGAGAGCAGGAAAGCCTTTACTCAACATATGCACTACGTTATAAAACCAAAGCGCGCAAAGAGTTATGTCTAACACGTGAAAAAATCAATACAAATTATGTAAATATCTAAATCAGTACTGAGTATTGGGTATTCTTCTATCTGTGCCAGAACCGTCCATGGTGAAATAATTAACATAAGACGTCTGAAAACCACGTGAGGTAATTACATACTTACACACGTACCGTTCAGACCTACCGATGGACCAAACGGTACTGTAATTTGAAATTGTTATTTTTCAATGAAATATTCATGTTATCACGACTCTTTTCTGCCAATAAGGCAAGCAGAAATACGGTACCGCTTTATGTGTAATGTAACTGTAAGAATTGACAAAAGATTTAATGATTCGATTTAAGATTTAATAACTTGATTTTTTTGAAACTCGTCTTTGAACGTGAATAGAAAGAAACCATTCTGATATAGTCTTAAAGTAATGAAAATCCTGAAACGTTTGAATGTTTGAAACTACTCGTGGAGTCTCCCATATTTTTAGAACATGTCATCCGCCCAAAAGTACCTAATACTCTGTCTACTTCGTAAAAGATAAAAGATGAGTCTTGTCTGCATAACATTAATCAATATTAGTTTCTGAAACACGTTTGTCACTAACAAATAGCGCTATTTTCCAAACGACAGCGCGTGGGGTCACTTGCCACCTCCTGTATTGATTTTTATGTTCAACCATCTTTTTGTTGTAACTTTTGCCGTGGGGGGAATTTTCCGACGCTTGCTATCTTGCTCACACGTATGGGAAAAGTTGCTATAATTATATTACGCTACGTACAGCTATGCTAAAGTTGGGCTGCAGTTTGCACCATATATGTATTCAAGTATTATGGATTGTATAGTTAATTAAATTAATGTAAGTTGCAAATATTGTAAGCTGAAAAATATTAACACCTACTTATTTGTTTACTTTGAACTTAAACGTCTTCTTCTTATCGTGTGTGTTAGTGACTAACACTAGTGTCAGAGTTTTTAAACCGCCTTAAAGGCCTCTGACATGGTTTTAGGTAACGATCAATGTCAAAGACAGTGACCGGGACCGACGGCTTAACGTGCCCTCCGAAGCACGGATCATCTTACTTATCAGACAATCAGGTGATCAGCCTGCAATGTCCTAACCAAACTAGGACAACAACACAAAGTCGTTGCCCCCGCCGGGAATCGAACCCGCGACCTCCGGGTATGATGTCCGGAGCCGAACGCTCTAACCACTATACCACGGAGGCAGTTAAAGTTAAACTTAAACTAAGTCCACTTCTATAAACCTTTACGTACGATATTAAAAAAGATATGAGAAGAAATTTATTCCTCAAACTTACCGAAGACAAAAGAACTATCATACCCTAATGATTATTTAAGTAATAATTATGTTTGTACCTAGGTTCTCAAATAATTTTTTACTATGAATTATAATTAATAAAAAAATATTACTAAAAATAAATTAAGTAAGTATGCTTATCTTTAGGGTTCCATACCTCAAATAAAAAAAAGGAACCATTATAGGATCACTTTGTTATCCGAGGTATTAAGTTTAAATTAAAGCCATATTCTCAGGTGTTCAGTCTCTTAAAGCTGTAAATAACCGGCCAAGTGCGAGTCAGACTCGCGCACTAAGGGTTCCGTACCATTATCTATAAAAATCAAGTTTTTTGTATGGGAGCCCACCTTAAATATGTAGTATTTTATTTTATTTTTATCATTTATTATTAAAATAAAAATACTAGTATTTTGTGAAAATTTCAAGTGCCTACCTGTTGCCATTATTGATATCGAGCAAAAAAGGGCCAAAAATGCGTTTGTTGTATAGAAGCCCCCCTTAAATATTTATTTTATTTTGTTTTTAGTATTTGTTGTTAAAGCAGCAACAGAAATTCATAATTTGTGAAAATGTCAACTGTCTAGTTATTGCGGTTCTTGAGATACAGCCTGGTGACAGACAGACGGACAGACAGCGAAGTCTCAATAATAGGGTCCCGTTTTTACCCTTTGGGTACGGAACCCTAAAAAGAAAACTTCTAAATTAACGTAAAAAAAGATACGGCCGTTATGCCGAAAAAAAGTATATTTCGATACTCCCAAAGGAATTCTTGTACTTTTCTTTGACCTAGAATAATGTTTGGAAAGTAATATGGTCTTATACTACAAGTACAGGGAGGACCTATACATTTGTAATTAAATAAAAACTTTGTTTATACAAAAGTAGCAGGGGTCCAAATTTTGAAGTGATTTCATGTCATGTGGGGTATCGTATGAAAGGGCTTTATTGTTACACGCTTTTACAGAGAACGATCAAATTTAAAACAAGAAATCGATTATCAATTATCTTATTTACAACTGGTAACTTTTTTCTTATCTGTCAATTTGAGTCAAAACAAATTGTGTGTGCGTATTTTTTTCAAAGTTTGTAAAAAGGAACGCAATTATTAAAGTGTAAAGTACATAATATTTGTCAAAGTTTTTCTTGCATTTGGGGGTTTAATTAATTATCCATAAGTATTAGTGAAGGAATAAAATTAGGTACATTGCTTGCCATGAAGTGATAATTTAGTGATTAATTAACAAAGTCACTACAAGGTTCACCACTTTTCTTGTTTTTCTTGAATACATACTTTACTTTTCTTGTCCCGCTATAGAGTAAGTAATCTGGCTGGTAATTTCCGACTGTTCTGTGTTCGACCCCCGATGGAAAACAGAGGTGTTATAAGTTTGACGTGTCTGTCTGTGTGTCTGTTAGATTGTAGCACCTAAACAAATGGGCCTATATTGACGAGGTATTTTTTGTTTGAAAGCTGATTTGATTGAGATAGTTCTTAGCTATGTTTGATCGAAATCGGTTCAGCGGTTCAAAAGTTATTGAGGTAGAACGCTTAAAGTCAGGGTTTTTTAATTTGCCTAGCCTAGCTTTTGTAGTTTTCTTCTGTAAAAATATGTCTGTTAAAAATATGTATTTAAAACGAAATAAATAAAATACGGTTCTCTTTATTTAGTTTTTATTTATATACTTTATTTATTGTAAAAAAAGTTGGCAACCCTACATACGACATACATACTATCACGTCTTTATTGCAAACGGGGCAGACAGAGCCCAGGGCCACAAGAATCAAAGGCCACTTTATGGTGACGGGGCAAGAACAAAAGATGAATAAAAATAGTGCTGGGTTGCTTATATATAGTATAGTATGCATATTTTCAAAGCTATAAGCATGCCTGCCTGCCTTTTAAACATAATAATTTTTCTTCCCTTGTCACTAGATGGCACTATAGGTAATAATTAAAACATTAAAATATTTAATTACTATTATTATATAAATAAAGTAGTACTCTTATTAATAAAATATAACTTATATGAAATGCAATAAATATTTGTAAAGCATATGCAACACTTTCTTTGTCACTTTTTTGCCAGTCATGTGTGCTGCCATCTCTGTGAGAGCAGCGGGTACTAATTTTGCCTACTTACGGGCTCTCCAATAGTAACTATGGCGTGGGGTATCTGTTACTATCTTCTAGTGGCTTTGTGAGCTGAGGTGTAGACCTCGCGAGTCACCCTCGACCCGTAGAAGTTTATTGGAAATAATTTTTCAACTTACTAACTAATATAATCTTATACCTTTAAACGAGCAATTCTTGTATTTATATATATATATATTTATTTATATATTTATAAATTTCTGTAATCTCGAAAACGGCTCTAACGATTTCACTGAAAATTTGTATATGGGGGTTTTCGGGGGTAAACAATCGATCTAGATTAGTTTTATGTTTGAGAAATTGCGTGTTTTCGAGTTTTCATGCGTTTTTCTTTCCACGCAAAATATGGTCGCTAATTTTGTCGCGCCGACCGCCTTGTTTTTAGCTCAGCAGTTAAGGATACCGACCGCTAGAAAGAGTGTTACGGGTTTGAATCCCACTCGGTGACTTACTTTTGTTTTTTTTTATGTTTAAGTTTATATATAATTTTTTATTTTGCATTGTTTTTAGACAAGTTTAAAAAAAAATTGTTAATGTTTCAGATGTAACCGAGCAAAGCTCGGTCGCCCAGGTACTATAATAATACGAGCCATCACGTGTCCCACTGCTGGGCAAAGGCCTCTCTCCATCTTTTCCATTCAGTTCTGCTCTGAGCGGTTTCTTTCTAATTATCTTTAAATTTATCCAAATTGTCGCGCCATCGCGTTCTTGATCTGCCGGGTCTTCTGGTATTAGTAGGAGTCTCACAAGTGGTGACCTTTGCCCAGAAATCATTTGGCCTGCAGTGCATGTGGCCAGCTCAATCCCATTTCAATTTTACGGCCTTCAGGGCTACCTCAGCGATTCCTGTTTAGTCATGTAGTTCGGTGTTACGGATTTTGTCCATTAGTTTGACACCTAGGTTCGCAATACCCTGCCAGGGTTCATGTACTTATCTACTAACCATCATCTGTATGAGTGCATCTAAGCGATAAATAAAGAAATAAAGGATGCTACGCTCCATCGCTCTTTGGAAAACCTTGAGTTCAGACTTTAGTAGTTTAGTCAAAGACCACTGTTGTGCGCCATATGTCAATATAGGAAGGATGTAACTTACTAACTAATGTCTCTCTTTCCCTTTGTTCTAGGCAGCAAGCCAGCGCACCAGTATTACTTCTAGTCTATGGTCCCACACTGTGATACCGCCCGGCTCCAAAGATAATGACAATCTGAGATGGCGCTGCCTCCACAGCAGTTCTGCGTTCGATGGAACTCTTACCACACCAACTTACAGGTTTGTCATTCTTATTCTATGTAGCTAAGTGGGGACACCACATAAGGTTAAGGCAATTAATATTTTTAAAGCATATACAACTATCTTTGTCACTTTTTTGCTAGTCGTGTGTGCTTTCATCTATATGTGCCTACCCGGCAACTCCAGTTTTGCCTACTTACGGGCCCTCCAATAGTTTCTATGACGTTAGGTATATGTTATGTTAGTAATACGCATGGTATAATAAAATAAGGTATTCTCCTCCCGTGACAGCTGATGACGTAGTTGGAACTTGGCTACGTCATCAGTTCGATATGTTGCCACTGTGTGAAATTGAATTACCCGAGCGTAATGCCTATTTTGAACTTTATATACCAATTTCGAATTTATAATCCATTATATCAATTTATAAAATATTGAATTGATGAATCACGCGAGAATCGCGGGATACTAAATAGCTAAGTTACTTAATATTTTATTTAATATTCATGAACTAATTGAGAAAGTCCTTAAATTTACTGAAAAGAACAATAAGTGGCAACACTTTGTGACGTAGTCAAGATCCATCTCGGGAAGAGAATACCTGTTTTATTATACCATGGTAATACGCTATTTGCCAACAAGTCAAATTAGATATTTTTTTCTAAACGTCAAAACAAACAGTTTCTGTGGGATTTTGTATGAAATAAAGGCAGATGACGTCATAGTTTTTTGGAGTCAAATAGCGCTCTTATTGTCAGTATATTTCTGCAATAATAAATTTGAAATCACTTTATAATAAATATGTTCAAAGACAAGTGACATTATTTTGCGACGTTTTATTTTGTTGTCAGTACAAAAGAATTTATTTTTGGCTTAGGAAAATACTCAATAGGGGTGACGTCAGGGTCCGAAAAGTATGATTGTAATTAGTCCGTCTTTTAGATTATCCAAAAATAATGGACCCGTATCTTTCAGTTTACCAAAAAAGTAAAAATTTACAAAGATACGGAGCGTCAAAGTCCTTGAGTGGGGGCTTATTGCGACGTCACCGCTAAGTAAAAATCGTACCCAGCCGTGACGTCATGCGAAATTTAAATGTGCTGTATCTTTGTCATTTTTGGTTTCTCAGAGAAAAGAAAAAATACGTGTACAATATTTTTTGATAATCTAACCGATGGACCAAAAATATTTTTCCATTCGTTACGCCTTACCCCCAGGCGGTGTTCCCCCGTCTGCTGCTCACGGAGCAGTTCGCAGACGTGACGCTGGCCTGCGAGTCCCGCCAGCTGAGATGCCACAAGCTAGTGCTGTCGGCCTGCTCCCCTTACTTAGAGCGGCTGTTGCTGCAGAACCCGTGCAAGCATCCCATCGTGCTCATGCGGGACATGAGGTAAGGTTTTGGACTGGAGTCCTTTTATCGCGCGTTACGTATGGCGCGTGACGATAAATATATAAAGACAAATTGGCTTGTCACGTAATTTTTTAAAATATCTGATTTGCAATCTGTTTCGTGGAATAATAGCCTCTATGATAAGCTTTCTCTAATCAGATTTTAAAATAAGGTTTTACATAATTAGATATTTGCATAAAAATCTCAATGACCTTCATTTTCAAGCAAGGTCAAGCTTTTTGAGGAAGTGACGACACGAAGATGTTTTTGACTAAAGTTTCTGTATTGGAGTGCCATTTTTGAAACGCGGTGTCACCTAAACTAATGGTTTTTCCATACAAAAAACCGTTCGTTTAGTGATTTCGCGACATTGACAGTTGACAGATGTCATTGTTTTTTTAGTGCAGCCATAGGAAAAATATAATCTTTGATTGCTGCGTGTCGTCACTTCCGGTGTAATGTTTAAAATTACATTAAAAAACCCTGATAACACGTAGAATTTTTTTATTGAAATTACTTTCTTAAATTGTCTATATTTTCGATTAATGCACCTATAACACTTTTATATTTTTAAGTTCTCTTATCCCTGAAATCGCAAAAAATCTGCGGCTCCATACAAAATTTAATACCTACCGTTTCAAAATGTATGAAGGCACAGACTTTTTTTTGAGTTTTCAGGGATGGGATAAACCTATAAATATAGAACCTATACACAATCTATCCAACATTACTTTAACAGATCAGACAGGGTTTTTTTACATAACCTGACTGAAAACAACTTTTCACAAAGTATGCTTCCTAGTTGGATTCTGATACCAATAATTGACTGTCTGTTTGTCAGGTTCAGCGAGATGCAAGCGCTGGTAGACTTCATGTACAAAGGAGAAGTGAACGTTACGCAAGAAGAGCTGCCCAGCCTGCTCAAGTCAGCTGAGGCGTTGCAGATCAGAGGTGAGACAGACAGACAAATTTTTTTTGTCAGTGTACGCAATTGTTTAAACAATAAGTTTCCAACAACTCGAATCAGTTACTTTTTTCTAAACGTCAAAGCAAACATTTTCAAAAATTTCAAATGCAAAAATTAAGCCTAGTGACGTCATAGTTTCTTGGAGAAACTTATACCATCTTATTATAAAAACAGGACTAACTTTATTACTAGGTTTAAACCATTATCCACCCAAATCAAGTTGACACTGACAGATGAGATAGTGTCACTTTACTAGATGCCAACTTGATTTGGGCGGATGATGGTTTAAACCTGGCAACAAAGTATAGTCCTCGTTTTATAATAAGACGGATAATGTCATAGTTTTATGGAGTCAAATAACGCTCTTAATATCAGTTTTTCTGCACACATTCTTAGACAATAACATATAAAACTAGGTCAATGTTAAATTACTTATTAGTCTGAGTTTAGGCTAGATTGTAATATTATTAGCGTACTTAATTATTTTAGCTAAGTAGGTACGTTAAGAAAGGAAAAAAAAAGTTTTTCCGCAATAATCTAAAATCACGTTGAAAATGGATATGATCAATAACAAGTGAGATTATTTTGTGATGTTTTATTATATTAACATAATCATTTATTTTGTCAATCACAGGTACAATGGGTGTTAGGTACATAAAAATTAAGTATCACTGTGTTGCGCCGTTAGGCATACAAAGTCATATAAATTGTATTTTAATACATGCTGTCACAAAGATTTCTACTAATATTTACTTTTAATTTAAATAAATGTTTATAAGTTGCAGTAAAAGAAAAAAAAATATATAAAAAATGTGTTGAAATGTCTACAGATTAGAAGTCAGTTGAGATACAAGAGTAATTTTGCTATTAATACAAATAACTAAATGTCATGTTTGTTTACATAATTAATTGTTACGTATAGGTAGTCAATTATATTTTAATTGTTTTTTTTATCACACAAGTATTCATCTATGGAATAATATGCATTATTTACTAAAAAGTCGAACAATAAGCATTTAAATTTATTAATTTCACTGCACCGTCTTATTTTTGTGGGTACCAAATAATTTATTCTTGACCCAAGAAACTTCTTAATTGAAGAGTTTTATTGCCATTGCCGTGTGGTTTCCGGCAGAGTAGAATAGGACCACTCCAAGTCCTCCCGTGGATGTCGTAGAAGGCGACTTAGGAAATACAAGCTGAACAAAGCTTATAAACATCAGTGAGACCTCTCCAACCCGACTGGCCAGCGTGGAGAGTGTAGGCCAAGTCCTCTGGCTGCTCTGGCCAAGTATGGCTTTGGTAGTACAGAGAGGGTACTCCTGCAGTGGAGACAAAAAGACCTGATGATGATGATGATTGCCATGTTGATTTTTAGAGTTTGTTGTTTAGAGAGAAAGAGATGTAACTCTCTCTTCTCCCAGGTCTCTGTTCGAGCGACACGTCCTTCGCATCGGAGCATTGCAAGACTGACACCAAAGACTTCACGGTCGCCAGCGAAGCCCTAGTGGCTCACGCGCAGAGCGCCAACGGTAAGTTTAATCATGATGATGTTTAAATACCCTTTTTTCTTCCTTAAAAGTCCTGTGTGTATAGCTGTAATAAGGGTCTTTATGACTCCCCTTACGCTAGACCAAACTACACTTTTCATACAAACGTAGTCTACGTTTTATTTCGAAACGACATGTCCGATTTTGGCAAAATTTTGTAATTTCAAAGATATTGCAATTATCTAGCATATTGCATAATTTTACTGTATGAAACCAATTATAAGCTTAGATAATTGCAATTTCTTTAAAATTACAAAATTTTACCGAAATCTGACATGTGGTTTCAAGATAAAACGTAGACTACGTTTGTATGGAGAAGTCTAGGATAAAGGGATTCTTAAGCTTCAAAAGAAGGATTCAGCGTAGTAAAAAGATGTTCTATACTTACGAGTGTAAATTTTAATTTAATTTGACCAAACAAAGTGTACTTACATGTTATACATACATACATAATATTACGCCTGTTTCCCACAGGGGTAGGCAGAGACTATGGACTTGCAAAGATCCTGACAAACCTTTTACATGTTATGATCTTACGTAAGCATTTGACAATGAAAGCCTTGGGTTAAAACATGATTTTGCGTGTATAATTAATGTGAGAGGATTGTGAAAACTATAATATTCTTCTATTTAGTACTGAAATTGATCTAAAGTTCAGAATACGGTGATAAAAAATTATTTTAATGTTTTTTGAGATGGGAGTTCCGCAGGGTTATGAATTAGGACAGTGACTGTTTAAAAAAAAACGACGGGTTGCACTCTGGGAGTGCCGGCAGAAGTGATAACTTGAATATTAACGTTGTGCATTTTTGATATTTTGGAATGGTTAGGGAATAATTTTGCACGAATTGCTTTAACTATCAGTATAAAATATTTCAAATCTTTTCTGAACCACAGTCTGTCACAAATGTCACAAGCATGACCAAATTCATTTTCAACAAAATCATTTTCAAATACACAGCAGTATGGCCACTACACAGACGGTCGAGCCATCAGCTGTCACCATCCATGGATGCGCGTAGCACGCTGTAACATAAACTCACACGAACATTCGCGCAAGCGCCCTGCGCCGCCTAAACGAAACAGCAGGCGCAGGCATACATTTTCGCCGCGCCGTAGAAAGAGAGGGGGATACTCCCTCTCCTACGCTGCGCCAGTTGTCTACTCTCCATCCGTCTTACGAATTTTCGATCAGGTCACGTGTCCCGACGCGAGTTTAACATTTTTTACACATTCCAAAAAAAGTGCACAACGCCGCTAAAGAAGTTTTCACTTCAAAAACTTAAAATTTATTTCTCTCCTGTATTTAACTATGTTCTTGCAAAAATTAGTTGACTTGTTTCAAGAGTAACATCTAAGCTGCTTTCTCCCCAGGTCAAACGCAGCAACCTTCAGTCCAGAAACCAACCAACACAACGAACGGCCCCAAGAAACGCAAATCAGAAGAGAGAACGGAAGTCAAACAAGAGACGGTAGAAGAGGATGGCTTGTACTATGGCGAACTGGACAACGACAATATGGAGTATAATGAGGTAGGCTTTGTGTGCTAGTAGCCAACATAGGGTTCTTGAAACTCTAGTTTGAAGGGAGGACCGAAGTCAAGGAAGAAACGGTCAAAGAAGATGTACTATGGCCAAAAAACGACGCAACCCATCACTATTTTGATTCATTTTTCCAACTTCCCGTCCACCGTTACGCTTGAAGTGGCCTTTGAGTCTTGCGGCCTTGGGCTTTGTCTGCTTAGAGCCGCAAAACAGCTATTCATAAATAAAGTCACATGAATTTTATGATTCCTGACCCCCTACTCTCCTTGTCACACTTGGTCACAATTGAGACCTACACTCCGCAGTGTGACGTCACATATTTTATATATCTACTAGCTAATGCCCACCACTTTGCGTGGACTTTAAAGCTATCCTATCTTTCAAGTCGGATCAAAATGCACACGGTGTGCAAATCAAATTTAAAATCGGTTCAGTAGTTTAGGAGTTCATCGCGGACAAACAACGTGACACGTAATTTTGGTATATAAAGATTTTTATGTAGCTTTTAAAATTTTATAACAGAAATATTTAGGGTTTGTTTAATATCAGTTAAAATTGTGTGTTGTATTGCTTATATTTATAGATTTTGTATTATGATGTTATGAATCTTATGACCCCTTCCACGTGTTGCCACACAATGTCACACTTCCGGCCCCATAAAGTGTGACGTAAATTATTAATGGCCTCTTGATGATGATGATTTGTATGTATTCTTAACTATTGTTCTACCTAGTATAGAATTTGGGTCTAAGGACTCCTGGCTTTGTCTATCCCGTCAGGAAGAAAGACGTGCAATATCCTACTAATAATATTATAAATGCGAAAGTGAGTTTGTATATTTGTTTGTTTGTTACCTCTTCACTGTTAAACTACTGAACCGATTTGGATGAAATTTGGTACGGATATAGTTTGAGACTCGGGGACGGACATAGGGTACTCTTTATCCCGAAATTCCCACGGGGAGCGAAGCCCGCGGGTACAGCTAGTAATTAAATATTTTTCCACTCTATTCCAGGACGACGAGCCAGGCAAGCCCGGCAGCAGTCTAGGGCAGACATCAGGTAAGATTGTTTTTATTAAAAAAAAACTTTTTTGTTAAAAAATTCAATGTTTGTTTGCAATGTGACTTCCCTCTGTCACTTGCCTTTTTTTCGTTTGCGTAAAATTTATTTATTTATTTTTCTGACTCCTTTGATCGGATTTTCGCGCGCGATTTACCGTGAGTGTGAGCTATAGAGCGAATATCATATTGTGAATGGACATTGTCTATAAAAAAAACATGAATGTCTGTAAGGTAGGCCCTTTTTTCATATTTAATTAAATTTTTTGACATTTCAATCAATCTTGGACCATGAATGTTTTTTTATTTATTTATTTTAAGTCCAAAAGGACTATCTTACAGACATTTGTCTTCTTTTTTTTTTTAATTTTCGCCACATTCATGGTTCACGATTTTCTTTAGAAAAAAAAAGTAAAATTTTCTTTTTTTTTAGGTCGCCTGAATTACATTAGAGTTAAACCAGAGAGCGAGTTGTTCTTTCAAACGAAACTCCAAAATTTGGCCAAAGCTAACACAGATTATTTAAATAGACTTTCGAAAATGAATCCCAAAGAAATTAGAAACGAATTTTCTAAATACGGTTTCAACACAGCAGCGACGGAAGAAGCAAAAAACACAGATTTAGATGCAAAAGCTGAAAATGACTATTACAAAGCGTGGCTTGAGCAAAATGGCGAACTAGAAGTGTCTTTGCTAAAAGCGAGTCAAATTAAAAAGAAGGAAGTGAAAAGCACCAAATCAGAAGTCGAACTAATACCCAAAGTAAAAGATGTTGCCAGCAAAGAAATTTTCCCTAAAATCGCGGAGAAAATAAGAAGGCGCGGGAGACCGCCTATTTTTAAAGACAAGAATGTGGATATAGGCGAGACTGTGTTGAAGTCTGATTTAGACCAGTTCCTGGAGGGGAAGGAAGTGAGTTCCTCGGGATTGTCGAGGAAGGATTTGGAAAGGGTGATGATGGGGAAGTTTAATCCTAACAGGAGATATTCGAATGAGGCTATGTGGGCGGCGCTTATGGATGTCAAGAAGGGAGGCAGTATTTATAGGTAAGACATATATAATTTCAATTTAAGATAGTTTCACGACGTCTGTGTAAACTGTGTGTCAACTGTTAGGCCAAACTGCTAGCAGTTTCGTTAAACAGTGAATTATACAATCTGAGACATATTATATAACACGTAACAAAATATTTCGGACCTATTTTAAGTGTGAATTCAGTTCATGATACTGATCAACTTTTCCCAAAGAACATATAACGAATATGAAAAAAAAATCTAGCCTTTCATAAATTATCCAGCTGATTCGTGTTTGTATGCATAGGATTTTTTTTCTTTATATCAATATACGCTCCTTTTGGGAAAGTTCAGTATCATGAACTGAATCTACCCTTAAAATGGTTTCAGTATATTTTGTAAGACGTTATATAATTCGTTGTGTAAAGATCGTATAATTTTTTTTACCCCGACAAAAAAGAGGGGTCTTGTAAGTTTGATCCTAATGTCTGTCCGTCTGTCTATCTGTGGCATCGTAGCTTTCAAGCGGATAGACCGATTTCGATGCAATTTTTACGTGAAAGCAAGATCCCTTGGGATGGTTTTTAGCTATATTTACTTATCTTTACAGCCGTTTAAAAGCGCTTGAAAGTCTGTGTTTAATTTACCTGGCAAATACTATATCAATTCCACTTAACATCAGTTTAAATATTTCCGCCACTCATCATTATATGGTGACGTGGAGGGTTTTTAATTCGCTTAACAAATGAACACTACATCAATTCGTTGTATTTTTTTAAATATTCCAGAGCGGCGCAAACCCACAAAGTGCCAAGAAAGTCCCTCCGCAACTGGATGAAGAGATGCCACATAAAGTCGTCCTTCCCAATGCCGCAACAACTGAAGCAGTTCGTAGAAAACAGCAAGAAGCAAAAGGAATACAAAAACTTCGATTACAACCAAACCGAACAGAGTTATGACAGAAATGACACTGACGTTACTGACATAGACTTCGGGAATCACTTCTTGACGTTCGCTAACTCTGTGTCGAGCGAAGACGAGTTGCCAGCTAAAAACGGGGAGAATTTGCCGGGTGGGGAGAATTTGACGGGTAATGAGATTCCTGGTGGGGAGAATTTGCAAGGCGAGGGGAGTGCGATAGATATGTCGGTGCATGAGTAACTTGGCAAATTTTATTTTTGAGGTTGGAAATGCCTATTTTTTTATATGTTTTATTTATATTAGGAACTTGAGCTTTCGTAAGTTATGCGATAGAGGGTATGGTCCGCACTTTGATGGGTGCTCACAAGTGGCATGAAAATTTCTCGAGGTTCACGGTGTTTCGGAAGGCACGTTAAGTCGTCAAGTCAGATGCCTTTAGGCAGCTTGAAAAATCGGACTCCAGTGTTGGCTACTTACACAATAAACGAACTTCCTACGCGTTTCTATTTTTATTAAAGACTAGCAGCGCCCCGTGGTGTTACCCGCGCCTAAAGTAGCATATGTGTTAATCCAGGATGTCAGTTTGCTGCATACCAAATTTTATCAAAATTGGTCCAGCCGTTTTAACGTGAAGAAGTAACAAACATACACACAGTTACAAACTTACGCCTTTATAATATTAGTGTGATTATTAATCTTCAGTCTTCACTCATATTTTCAATTCGTGTTTAAAAAAACACTTAATAGGCATTTCCAACCGAAAAAGCAGCCCCAAGTTAAACAATTCACGAGAATTAGATATAATTATTTCATTTCTAAAACTAGTGTTGCCAGTATAAGGTATACGACTAAACTGCCAAAGATAATGCAAAGATTAGTGGGGAATTGTCCAAATGTAATTCGTAAAAAAAAACATTTTTCCTAATTCTATCGCCACTAAAATTATTAACGTTTCAAATTTTACGATTTCTTCTTAAGGGGCCATCCATTTATTACGTCACGCCGAATTTTGACTTCGATACCCCCCTCCCCCATCCCACCAGCTGTTTTGACACGTATTGTCACATTTGGCATGAAAACCCTTCCCCATTGCTGTGACGTAATATTATTATTTGAATGGTAATCTGATAAATATTTGACATATGAAGTATTTTTTTTATATTTTGGCTTTTTAATGCTGATAAATGGCTTTTTAACTTTACAATCAGAGCCAAGGAGACTTTACTCCAAAATCTATACGGATTAGCGTTAACGGGCGAACGACGACTATATGTGTTAAATTTTACGGCAAAGACCCCTTTTTTATAGAAACAAATTGAACCGTTAATTTTTGATATTAATAATTTTCGTGGAGATATTTAGGAAAAAATACCTATGTTATGTCCAAAGAGCTTTCTTTTATTTAATTAATTTGCCAAAAAACTAGTATCTTCAATTTGTGAATTACAAATTAAAATATACAACGTGGAAGGGACATACGCGTAATAAATCGTACCACAGTCTGTACTATACTCCATTTGGTTAGGTACCTATTTAAATAAATATAAACAATCTTGACATGCCTTTTTATTGTAAAATACACTTGATAAATCAATAATTTTGTTAATTACAAAGTAATTATGTTATAAATTATAAATTACATAATTACTTTGTAATTTGCAAAATTGATGTATAAAGTATATATTTCAATAAAAAGACATGTCAAGATTGTTTACATTTATTTAAATACCCAACCAAATGGAGTATAGATCACTAAAGCATAATGATAATAAAAGAAAAAAAAGAAAAAAAAAATCGACATTCCCATACTAATTGCCCGAGCGGCTGATCAACTTCACATGGAAACGTTGTTTTTTTTTTGAGTATTTGACTGTTATTTTAATTTCATTATACTGTAGCCCGTGGTTCTATTTATTACGGGTATGCCCTTCCCCGTTGTATTTCTTATGAGAAATAAATCAAAAATATATTTGTAGTATAATTTTATATTTATTATTCGAAACTCCTCCGTTAATAAAAGAAACAGCGTTAAATTGTGTTAAAAAATTATATAAAATAATAATAATAATAATATTTTTATTTTTGAATTACAAATTGAAGTTATTATAAATTGGTCACTTCCTATGATTTTTCACGCAATATTAAATCCAAAGAAAAAATGATTTAAGCATATTATGAAATAAATAATAATGTTTTGAGTGTGTAATAATTATTATATTATCTAATCATGTAATTTTTATATATTAATAAGACAACGCGTATTATTAAATATATTATGTTTTATCTAAAAAAAATATTACACAGTCGAAACATTATACCAATTTATTTATTTTAGTTCATGTTATTATGTATTTTTAAATTAGAATTTATATTTTAGATGTAAGTAAATTAATGTTTATAATATAATAATTAAGTGTAATAATTGGCCTTCGGAAAATGAGTGCTTGATAGGACATCGTCCATAAAGAAAAGACTTAAAAAATGAAATTTTAGCTCTTTAAAATATATATTACATAAGATAGAAACAGCAGTGGAGGAATCACGAGTTTAGTCTTTTGACTACGTATTGATTTTAATTTAAAAAAATATAAAAAAATGTCCCTTTTATTATAAAAATGTGGGATTTGTGTGAAAACTGCTGTAAAAAAATGTAAAGTGCTTAATTTTTTTTTTAATGAAAATTTTTAACTTATTTTTTCTTAAGTACTTAACATGCATCGAATAATTTAAACGGCCTATGACTTAAGTTGGTTTATCCGACTACGATTAAAAATGTAAGTGGTGTTGCAGGCTTAACTCTTAAAAAACCATTTATATTTTTATATTTCATACAATGCATGTTTCTTGCCTGTTACATACAATTTAATTAAAGCAATAAATTATTTGTATGGCTGACGCTTTAAGACTATACAAGTCATTTTTTGTATGCAACTATTTAATCCGCTAGTTTTCAAGAAGTTATATCAAATACTTTTTCTAAACGTCAAAAAAACATAGTCTGTGGGATTTGTATGAACTAGCACGGCGTGACGTCTTAGTTTCTTTGATTCATATATCGCTCCTATTATCAGTTTTTCTGCAATAATAAATTTAAAATATTGTTACGAAACTGGGTTCGAGATTTGGAGAAAAACGCCAATGTTCGTATGAGGGTTTTTATTCACTACGGAACCCAAGGTTGACACGTGAAGATGGTCTTCCTGATGTCCAAGTCCAAGTCGCGTAGCAGCTGAGGTCCAGGTATATCGCCAAAGTAGTCGCAGGTACTTCCACTTGTCGCACTTAGGTAGGTTTCCTTCGCTTCGGTTCGCTTCGAAGTTATCGCTTTCGTAGCTCGTACTGAACTGGCGGGACGCGCACTCGATCGCCTTTTTATATGCGCCGATACAGAAGTCTACACTTTTCTCGAATATTCGCCTCACTTGACGAATGTATTTCGATTGACGGGAAACATCGAGACGCCGGTATGTACGAGTATGTGTGAGTGCGATTAAGCCGGCGACCATTCAAAGAACTCTAGCCTTTATGCTGTAAGAATATAAGGCCTAGTTTCGCTTGCATTATCCTGACGTCTTTCTATACGATTCCACTCGCGAACATTCCGAGTCTATCTCGCCAGCAGGGTTCTTACTCGCGAATATTCTACATTTATCTCGTTCGCGACACTGCCCCCTTCTTAAAGACGCGCGTCCCGAGCGTCACTATTGCTGCCATCATAACGTGCTAGACGGTCTATGTGCACCACCTTGAGTGCCCCTCTTGGTTGACGTTGGATCCGATAGGTCACGTCGTTTATTCGCGTAATGATCTTGTATGGGCCTTCCCATCTCGTTTGTAATTTCGGTGATTTTCCTTTCCGGCGAATCGGGTTATGAAGCCATACTAAGACTCCTTCTTCAAAGCCACGTGAGTTCGCTCTTCGGTCATATCTTGTTTTCACGTTTTCACTTGCTTGTAAACCATTTTCGCGAACTAAGTCATAGATGTTCCATATTCGCTCTCGAAGATCGAAGACGTAGTCTGACACAGTACATGGGTCTTCTGGTGGCCTCCCCGTTAGTAGATCTACAGGTAACCTAAGTTCTTTCACCTGAGCTGGGGTCAGTTTTGTGCTTTCATGCTCCGATGTCCTATAAGCCAGGAGGAAAAGTGGTATGTACTTGTCCCAGTTTTTCTGATGTTTGTCAACCAGTTTTGCTAAATGTCTCTCCAAAGTCTAGTTAAATCTCTCCACCATGCCATCAGACTGAGGGTGATATGGAGTGGTTCTCGTTTTATGCATCCCCAATAGTTTGCAGATTTCTTGAAATAGTTGCGACTCAAAGTTTCTTCCTTGATCTGAGTGGATTTCTAGTGGTACACCAAACCGGCAGATTACTTCCTCAACCAACTTGGAGGCTACTGTCGAAGCTTCTTGGTTAGGTATAGCGAATACTTCCGGCCACTTGCTAAAATAGTCCATGACAACCATGAAGTACTTATTTCCTGATTCAGTTACGGGGAATGGTCCGGCAATGTCTACTGCAATCCGTTCCCAGGGCGCGCCGACATTGTACAGCTGTAAACTTCCTCGAGTTCTTGTTGACGGGCCTTTCACGGCTGCACAAGTTGTACATTTGCGGCACCAATCCTGAACATCTTCCCGACAATTCAGCCAGTAAAACCGTTCCCGAATCTTTGTTAACGTTCTCTTAACGCCTAGATGTCCACCTGTTACACCATCATGTACTTCACGGAGAACGTCTTTCACTCTGTCTCTTGGAACAACAACCTGTAGGTGAAACTCTTTGCCGTTTGGTTTCTCCCATTTACGGTAAAGTATTTCATTCTGCAGGATAAAGCTGTCCCATTGAGCCCAATAAGCTTTGGTGGTGGGGCTCGTAGGTGCAACTTCTGCCCATCTAGGTTTTTCAGCACAACGTTCTTTCCATGCGATGATGAGCCTTATATCTTCATCATCTTCCTGGGCTTCTCTAAAGTTGTCATCGTCCCATTGCCCTGTGGGGATTGTCCTTGTGATGTTAACCATAAGCTCCTTTGTCTCTTGTTTACCGCAATGCTTGCAGTCTTCCACACATGGTCTTCTTGAGAGTGCATCAGCATTTCCATGGGCCTTTCCACTACGGTGCTCAGTAGCAAAGTCAAATTCTTGGAGTTGTTCAATCCAACGTGCAACTTGGCCTTCCGGATTTTTAAATTGTAATAGCCATTTCAAAGCAGCATGGTCTGTGCGAAGTTTGAACTGTCTACCAATGAGATATTTGTTGAAGTGTTGCAGCGTCTTCACAACGGCCAAGAGTTCTCTTCTTGTTACACAATAATTTCTTTCAGGCCTTGACAAAGATTTACTGAAATATCCAATTACTATTTCATTTTCACCCTGTTTTTGAGATAGTACCCCTCCGATCGCTGTGTTGCTAGCGTCTGTGTCAACGATGAATTCGCCATTAGCTTGCGGGTATCCCAAGATTGGAGTATTGCAAAGGCATTCTTTTGGTTTGAGAAAGGCATTTTCACAGGTATCATCCCATTTAAAAGGCCGTTTGTCTTCTGTCAGACGATGCAGTGGTTTAGCGATTTCAGAAAATCCCTTTACAAATCGCCTGTAGTAAGAGCATAATCCCATAAATGCTCGTACTTCTGTCTTGTCTTTGGGGGTAGGCCAGTTTTTCACAGCTGCAACTTTATCAGGATCAGTTTGGATGCCCTCGCTGGTGATAACGTGTCCGAGATAATTCACTTTGTTTCTGAATAGACTGCATTTCTTAGGATTTAGTTTTAAGTTGGCACCCCGTATCTTCATCAAGACTTGCTCCAGATTCCGTAGATGATCTTCAAAGTCTCGACCCATGATGATGACGTCATCCAGATAAACTAGGCAGGCGTCTCCTACTAATCCTGCCAGTACACACTCCATAAGTCTTTCAAAAGTGGCGGGGGCGTTGCATAATCCGAAAGGCATAACATTGAACTGCCATAAACCTTTTCCTGTTGAGAATGCTGTCTTTTCTTTATCCTTAGAGTGAATTTCCACCTGCCAGTAACCAGATTTCAAGTCTAGGGTTGAAAACCACTGCATCCCGCTAAGGGTGTCCAATGTGTCATCAATTCTTGGTAATGGGTAGCTATCCTTCTTTGTGACGTCGTTCAGTCGTCTATAGTCGACACAAAATCGTGTGCTGCCGTCTTTCTTCTTAACTAAAACAACCGGGGAGCACCATGGACTTGCAGACGGTTCGATGATCTTATTTCTTTTCATGTCCTCCAGCAGATCTTGTACTTCCTTTTCCTTAGCATATGGAATTCTTCTCGCTCGCTGACGTATAGGTCTTTCGTTTCCAGTATCAATTCTGTGCTGAACTAGCGAAGTTCTTCCTAGATCACCTTCCTTGGAAGAGAAAATGTCAGCAAAATCCAGCAGCAACTTCTTTGCCTTCAAGCTCTGTGAATAAGTTAGGTTGCTTTTGCAATCTTTTAGAAGGTCGTAAACTGTAGAACAACTGGAGTTTTTAGATGCTTCTGAGTTTGGTGTTAATTGGCACTTTTTCATCCAGACAACTTCCTCGCATCTTCCAACAACATCGCCTTCATTTATGATTATCTCATGGTCCTCTAGATTGACTATTCTCACTACTGCAGTATCCTTTCCAGTGACTAATGTTCTTGCTGTCAGGAATCTTTGAGTTGACTTGTTTGATGTATCCTCAATAAGAACGCATCTAGTTGGCTTGTGTGTTTTAGGCGATGGCAGTTTCACCATTATTTGTGCTTGTGTTCGACCAGGTACGACGATTTTATTTAAAGAAGTCACTTTTCCGGTGGGGCCTCCAAGTATGAAAATTTCCTCATTACCACACTTGAAAACTCCATTTGCGACATCGATTTTACAATTGTATTTCTTCATGAAATCTAGGCCCAATATGCACTCATCCATAATTTCAGCCACAATGACATCATGCGTGTATGGTGAATCTCCCACGTATATTGTCACTGTCGTCTCTCCTAGGACAGGTATTGGCTGGCCAGAGGCAGACAGAAGCCGACAATCGACGTTCTTGTATTTCATCGCAGCTTTCACCAGATGTGGGTTGATTATTGTTCTGGAGGCTCCGGTGTCTATGGTCAATTTGCAATCTGTCCTATTCGCTTGTCCGCATATCGTCAAACTGCTCCTATTGCTTACTTGTGAGATGACAATTGCTGGGGCTTTCTCTGCGCCAGCCAGTACCCGCCCCTTAGTCCTGGCTGTTACTCGTTTCCCTGGTTTCTTGCAGGAAACGAGGACTCCTGCCTTTTCGTAATTTCCTTCAGCTCTTCCCTTAATTTGGTTATTTCCTGCTTTTCTGGACAAGAGAGCCGCAAATGTCCTCTTTCACCACACCTGTAGCAAGTAGGCGCAGAGCTATTGGTCTTCTTTGGCGGGCTCTTGATTGCCTTTACGTCTTCCGTGACTTCTCGCAACTTATGTGTGCGCATGTCCTGCCTTAAAGCTTCGTACTCTAGAGCATGTGCCAAGGCATCTTTCAGTGACGCGTGATGTTGAGTCCCCACTGCAGCCCTTACCTCAACATCTCTTATTCCAGCAATAAAAGCTTGTAGAATGTTTGTGTCGACCATTTTGGAGTCAACAGACGAGTAGGCTTTACGCACTAGTTTTTCTATTTCCAATGCCCACTGTTGAAGTCCTTCTCCTGGGCGCTGAACTCTTTCACGCAGCTGGGCTCGAAAAACGTGTTCGAGATGACGTTCCCCATACCTGGCTTCTAACGCCTCCATCAATTCTTTAAAGGTGCTTCCAGAGCTAGGCAGTGCCTCCAGGACTGATAGGGCTGAGCCTTTCAGAGCAACAGTAAGGGCTGTATGGCTCTGTTCATCGGTCCAACCGTTTAAACCAGCGACGGTCTGGAATTGTTGTTTGTATGCGGCCCAAGATGTGGTACCGTCATAAGATGGCACTTTTACACTTGGCCCCTTAGTTTCACAGCCGGATGTACTTGGCGTTCCTACTGTCTCTAGACGCAATACTTTCTTTTCTAAAAGGGTTACTCTATTTTCCACCTTGTTTTCCAAATCAGTCACACGGTTTTCGACAACGTCTACATCATTACGGATCTGTTCCACTGATTGGTTGAGTTTGCAGAAATTTCCCAAGACTATTTGCTGTTGCTCACTCAAGCGTGCAAATCGTAAATCTTGTGTCTCTTCCATGCGTTGAAGTTGTGCTTGTTGTTCTTGCCGATTAGCTTGTTGTTCTTGCCGAGTAGCTTGTTGTTCTTGCCGAATAGCTTTTTGTTCTTGCCGAATTAGTTCCAATATGTGCATTAAGCTATTTGAATCGATTGGCGTCTCTAGTGAACGTGGCACTGTTTGGTGGGCGTGGTCAGTGGGCGTGGACTGGCCAAGGTGGGCGGGGCCAGTGGGTGGAGCTAGACGTCTGGTGGGCGTGGCTTGAGGTCCAGTGGGCGGGGCTTGACGAATGGTGGGCGTGGCTTGATGACAGGTGGGCGTGGCTTGAGGTCCATTGGGCGGAGCTTGTTGTCCAGTGGGCGGAGCCTGATGAGCGGTGGGCGTGGCTTCAGGGTCAGTGGGCGTGGCTTGGGGTTCAGTAGGCGTGGCCTGAGCCACGCCCCCTTGAGCCTCCATGGCACGCTGGGCCCTGGTTCTGACGCCCTCCCTGGTGGTATCCTCTTCTTCTCTCGGTAGAACTGGCATCTCCAAATCCACTTCCGACACCAAATGTTACGAAACTGGGTTCGAGATTTGGAGAAAAACGCCAATGTTCGTATGAGGGTTTTTATTCACTACGGAACCCAAGGTTGACACGTGAAGATGGTCTTCCTGATGTCCAAGTCCAAGTCGCGTAGCAGCTGAGGTCCAGGTATATCGCCAAAGTAGTCGCAGGTACTTCCACTTGTCGCACTTAGGTAGGTTTCCTTCGCTTCGGTTCGCTTCGAAGTTATCGCTTTCGTAGCTCGTACTGAACTGGCGGGACGCGCACTCGATCGCCTTTTTATATGCGCCGATACAGAAGTCTACACTTTTCTCGAATATTCGCCTCACTTGACGAATGTATTTCGATTGACGGGAAACATCGAGACGCCGGTATGTATGTGTGAGTGCGATTAAGTCGGCGACCATTCAAAGAACTCTAGCCTTTATGCTGTAAGAATATAAGGCCTAGTTTCGCTTGCATTATCCTGACGTCTTTCTATACGATTCCACTCGCGAACATTCCGAGTCTATCTCGCCAGCAGGGTTCTTACTCGCGAATATTCTACATTTATCTCGTTCGCGACAATATCATTGAAATAGTATATATGTTAATTATGACCCTGAAAAGATATATATTGTATGCAACAGGCAAGAAACTTGTAATTTTGCGGTTCCCATTTACCATCAGGTAGGTACTTGGTCTATCAAAATTAACTTTTAATTACAGAACCAACACTGAAATCGCGAAAGCGTTTGTTTTTAAACATATTTTTTTGTACAAATCACCTTTACTCCAAAAGCATGATAGACATACGCTACGTGTTCGCATTTCAGTGTCAAGCAACATTGAGCGTTACGACACGATGATAAAGCCTAATTTGGCTTGACATTAAATTAAGAGGTCACTATCGGACGAATGTCGTGTTATTTTTTGGAGTAACACCCCTAAAGTTAACGGAAAGATTGCGTATTGGATTTACACCCGGTAGACTAGCCAAAACGGTAGGCAAACTACTTAATTGGGAAAGGCCTTATTATGTTCCTTCGTTTGAGTAATTTAAGAAATGCCTTGCTTTCTTGTTCTCACTTTGCGGTCGTGTTGTGTGGGTTCGCTTGGGAGAAAAATAATCGGCCAAGTACGAGTCGGACTCGCGCACGAGGGATTCCGTACCATTATCTATAAAAAATCACGTTTTTTGTATAGGAGCCCCCTTAAATATTAAATATATATTGAAATAAAATATGTAAGTCAAACCAAAGGCTCGAACAACTAAATAAATTGGGTGTTCGAGCCTCTGGCTTGACCCACTTGAGATTAGCCGTTACGTCGAATATCGGCGCTATCTAACATTGTTTAGTCGTAAACAGGTTTTTATACTTTTAAGCTATCTTACCCTGGAATTTTTATTTTATTTTTCTTCAAAACGATTTTTTCCTTTACTATAAGTTTTAAAAGACAATCCTATGAATAAAAAATACGCTCTTCCAACTGAACTATAGACGATATAGTCAAACCTTTCACTTCATTTCGTCTAGTCCCCACCGTTCGTACCGTCCGTCGTCCTTACTTAGTCTTCACATCTGAAAAACATCCCTAAACAAAAAATATCCTTTAGAATAAAACAAAGATATGACTACTGGTGGGTCAAAAATGCCCATTAGACCTACTGGTACTCTTTAGTCAAGATTTTTTTTATAATATTATTGAAAGAATACGTTTTACGATTAAACTCACTCCTTCCACCTCACCTTATCCCACTTTACGTGGGGTTGGGACAACGTGTGAGTTTTTACATTTCCCCCTATCCTTTGTCAAGGCACTTGTCACATTATTTTTATCCATATCGTCCTTAACACAATCCATTCACCTTGTCTTTGGCCGTCCTTTGTTCCTATATTCAGTAATTTTTAATTTTGATGGCTGAAGTTTTCGAGCGAACCCACATTGAAAATAAAAATATTTTCAACACGACTGGTGTCCATAAAGTGCCTATTAGTATATAATTATACATACTTTTAGTGTAAGTCGCTATATGTAAGTATACAGTATGTACGCCCAGTATTACGTTATATTTCATGTACTTAATGTTTTTACGCTTTTCGAATGGAGCGGACAGATGTAAATTTGTAGCTAAATTGCGTGTAACCTAAAGTAACGTAACCGGTGATCTATAAATTCTATAAATATAAATATGAGATATTTCTTAAAATTTTATAATCCAAACTATTTGCTCCGATTAATTGTGAGTAAATGAAAATATAAACAATCGACAAAACATTTTAATGTGTACTTATTTAATATTTTGTATTTGGTTTTCAAACATTTTTTTACGTCCTATTGTGCCTTGACCAGATATGAAATGTCAAAAATGAAAAAAAAAAACAAAAATGACTATTGGTTTTTCTTTTAATGTATAAAATACATCGTCTCAAACTAACTTGATTAAACATCAATATTTATTATTATAAATCTGTCTGCTCCATAAAAGTAGTTTTCATGTTAATGTTCAGTCAAATAGTTGATGTTGTTTGACATTAAGAACCATTTGTAAAAAGATTTTTTTATTTAAAAATGCGTAAAAAATGCTGAATTTGATTTTGCTTCACTGATTTTTCTGTCCTTTTTGAGTTTGAAGGTAAATTAGTTATATAGCAAAACATAATTGTTTGCATATAACATTAAAAATGATATTTTTGAAGTTATTCGAAATGTATACTTAAATGAGAAATCTTTTTAAAAATCGTTCTTAAAGTCGTTTTGTTTGTTTTACTTAATTTTAATGTTTACTTAACTATTGTAAAATTGTAAACGCCCATTTTAAAATATACCTTACATTTTTGTAAGTACCTAGCTATACTTTTTGATTCACAACAAATACATATATGTATTATGTTTTTATATGTATATTTCTCCGCCCTACGATTTATATATCAATTGTATGAGTTTTGCTATATTACGAGAGTTAAATAAATGAAAATGCATTAAAAATTGTTTTACTGCTGCTACCCTTGTAAAAAAGTGCAAATATTATAAAAGCAAGTTCAGTCAATGATATTGAACAACTTTCCCCAATGAACATAGTAATCGGATCACGCGACTCCTAGAATTTGATTGCGAAGAAAACATCGTATTTCGATTGATTAAGGAAATTTGTTCAGAATGCGGGACTGAATTGTACCTTGGAATATTTGTACTTTAATTAAAAAACCTTGTATATACGTTTTTTACTATATTTACCTCTTAAATACAAACTTTTCGTACCTATCTAAAAAAATTATTTACTTTCATTAAAATTTAAAAAGTTGACACAAAATAATTACAATTACCCCTTTTGGGTATTTTTGACGTTTCTCACAGGATTGCCAGATTGACGTAAAAGTTTCCAGATTTTTTTACAGTCAAGTACATTATACATAATTTATTTTAATAATTAAACAACAACAGTGGCTAAAACTGGAAACTTTAATCAATTCAAAACTTTGAAATTTTTTATTAAAAAAATTGTAAAAAAAAATTATTAAAAAAATCTGGCAGTCCCGTCACAAGAGCGGCTTTTCCTCGCTTTTTACCGCCCCCCTCCCTGTAGGAAGCTGGGAAAAGAAACGCCCTTCAACCCCCCCTTTTCGAGCCACTATAGGGCCGTTTCTTACCCTCGCTTGTTACAGGGATGCGGACGTCGACCGAAATAGTGACGCGCCATTTCATCGACGTCGACCACGGGATACCTCTGAACATCCACGCTAGACCACGCATCGTTGGACGGCGCCCAAACGCAATCGTCAACATAGAAACAGACGTGTTCCAAGAAAAATCTTACAAACAGTATTCTTCCCAACATTTAAGAGATGCGCTTATTGCTGTTAAAAAAGGTTATAGTGTGTACGCAGCGTCGAATAAGTACGGGGTGCCAAGGAAGACTTTGAGGAATTGGATGGAGAAGTACGACATTAAGAGTCAGTTTTCGAAAGGACGGCGTGGGGCGAGGACTTCGCAGATATTGGATCCGTTAGACTTGATGGCTGAGGCGAGGTCAGAGGCTTACGAAGAAGCGCTGTAAGGTTGAATTCATAAGTTTGCCATTTCAAGATCGTTACTCTATAAAATGACGCGATAAACGACCGATATCGTCATATTTCAATGTCGAACCGAGTGTTTGTCCGTACGTCTGTCGTGTCGTTTCTGGAGTAAAGATCCAGTTTACGAAGACGCGGTCCATTTTAAACATAATTTGAAATTCAAATTTCAAAATCTCAATTTACTAGCCCCCTTATTCATTTGGCGCAGGCAAAAGAAGGGTTATGCCCCACAATGGGTACCTAACAGTTGTTGATGAGGACATTCATAAAAAATCTGCACTCTTAAAATCTGTGTAAAAATCTACTGATTACAGGAGCAATTACTATTTTTTTTCTGTGAAATTATTCTTTCACAAATGTTTGCACTACCTCGATTGGTAGAAGTGTCACTGTCAATGCAATTTTTTTATGAATATTCCTGCAAGTCTACCTTTATGAAATTTCAAAAGTAGATCGCGTTTTCGTGGATTGAAATAAGCATTTCAATTAAAAAATCATGAATGATTACCAAAAGGGTAGCTATTACTATAATATAAAATAAAAATGCATATTTGAATGCTAAAGTGAATAAAATCTAAACATGTTTCATTTCAAATTTTGAAAATTCATTTGCATTTTGGAATTATATTGCTCGAAATTTTATAAAACATATATCTTTCTGTTCCGTTCTTTGCCCGTAGTACGGTCTGTACGGTTCTTAATAGATTTTTCGGCTATGTATGATATATTTAAATTATTTATTTATTTTTTATTAAAATATGATTTAACATTAATAAATAAAAACTTGATATTTTCATACATTCTTAAAAAAATTGATACTTAAGTTTGTTTGTTATAACAACATGCAAAAGAACAAATATACAAAGAACTTTACTCACTTTAGTTTTGAAATAGCTTTGTGTGCAATCAGTTATAGTTTATTTGTACATTGGATTGCACATCCCACATTACGACTATAATAGGGTCTTTATTATAACGTAATAAGGCTGACGCAAAGTTCGGACTGTTATGCGTGATCTGCGACCCAGTGTACTTAAATATACAATAAGTATTAATAAATATAAGTCAGTTAACGTTCTTGCCAAAAATGTTTATAAAATATTCTTATGCCTACAGGCTCTCCATATTTAAAATACAATGTCCTTTTTAATTAAGTAAAAATATTTTAAGAGGTGGTTCAGTCCATCATTTTGAACAAATTTTCCTAATAAATGTGTATCGAAATACGAAAAAAATTTTTTAAGTTTAATACAAATCGAAATAGTCACATGATATCATTACTATGGGAAATGTTTTTTTTTTTTCGTATTTCAATATTCATTTATTGGGAATAGTTGTTAGGAATAATGGACTGAATCACGTCTTAAAATATTTGTACTTAATTAAAAAGGACATTGTATACAAGGAAGATATTTTTTTCTAGCCTTCAACGGTATAATTTATTGAATGGAAACCAAGAAACAGTTAATTTTATATGTAAAAAAACTGGACTGCTTAATATATTTACAGGGAAATAATATAGCGCCAAAGATAACCAAATAATGTTGTCATATAATATAATTTTAATATTAAACAAGTAGAAAAATGTTTATTAAATCGATTATATAAGAAAATCAACTTATGTTACATTTAAGATTTTTTTTCAGTAAGCATCTACATAATACGGGAAAAATATAGATTATTATATACAAATATTACCACAATTTTATTAAATATTAATATCATTATTCTCAAAACTTGTGTGCATTGATGGATGTAGAATAAATATAACATATATATTTATGAAAAATAATTACTTTTTAATCGATTTAATAAACATTTTGAACATCTTATAAGTACTTAAGTAAGTCATGCTGTACTTAATTTTGTCTAGTCTAAATATAAGGTGTACTAGATTTTAAGATGTGATTTATCTAGTAACTAGTAGGCATAAAATTCTTCATATACTATCAGTATCAATTAAAAAGTGTTAGTATAAGGTATTGAGTTTTTTCATTTAATTGTTTTTAAATGTGAATTTATTTTACTTTTTATACAAGAATTTAATTAAGTTTATTGTCAAACGTGGATTAACTTTTTTAAAGGGTTTAAACCTTTATGGTGAGAGTAACTTTAGCCCACGGCCTTGTCCGCATTTTCCCGCCATTAGCAGTGTTTAGCTGAGTTTCATACAAATTTCATCCTCTAATTTACCCCCTCGAAGAATGAATTTTCATATAAAAATTATACAGTAAACTTTGGTCTCAAACCTATAATAATTTTACATTTTTACATTTCTAACTTCAAAATTGTCCGAGTTTCATACAAACTTTCAACCCTCATTTTAACCCCTTAGGGGATGAGTTTCCAATAGAACCTTCTTAGTGTACAGTCTGAATATGACATATGTATCCAGGCTTCTACGTATATCTGAAAATTTCTCTTAATAAGAATAATACATGAAAATGTTTAATCAGACAGAAAGTTTTTCTGAATATACATTTGCATGTTAATATTATTTTTAGTTTAAAAGAAAATTCAAGATATATGTAGAGGCCTGGATACACATGTAATATCGCTAAAAAAAAACGACGGGTTGCACTGGGAGTGCCGGCAGAAGTGAAAACTTGAATATTAACGTTGTGCATTTGTTACACACACGAACATTCGCGCAAGCGCCCTGCGCCGCCTAAACGGATTGGCAGGCGCAGGCATACATTTTTGCCGCGCCGTAGAAAGAGAGGGGGATACTCCCTCTCCTACGCCGCGCCAGCTGTCTACTCTCCATCCGTCTTACGAATTTTCGATCAAGTCACGTGTCCTGACGCGAGTTTAACATTTTTTACCCATTCCAAAAAAAGTGCACAACGCCGCTAAGTTTTCACTTCAAAAATGTTCTTTCTTTTAAATTGCACCTAGTAAATATAATATCATAATGTCAGCCAGTCAGTTTGTTCTTCTATATAAATACCATCTCATCTGTTAATGTCAACTTGATTTGAGCGGATATTGGTTTAAACCTATTTATAAAGTTAGTCCGTGATTTTATAATATGAAGATAAGAAACTTAATAGTTAATTTTTTTGTGCCAATGTTTAATATTATTTATATTTAGTTCCTAAAACACCAAAGTGGTTTTTTTATTTGTTGATTATTATGTAGATATTTAGATAATTATGTATTTATCGGCTCAGCACCAAATGTATTTTTTTTTTGTAGAAAAATTTGGAAGTTATTTAAATATTTGTTTTTATTAACAATTTAGTTTTTTTAAAGATTAATTAAACCACAGATGAATAATTGTTTTAAAATATGATCAATACATTAAAATTAATTTGAAGTGTTTCAAAAATAACAGTTCTTTATTTAAATCCATATGGAAGTATACAGTACTGATAACAAAAACACGTATTTTGTCTGTATTTCGGTTTTTTTGGGCTAATCTCCGAAACTGTTGGACCGATTTTGAGTGCGGTATTCACTGGCAGATAGCTTATGTCAAAAACACTAACTTATGCTACTAAAACACAGATTTAAGTGAACGCGAACCAAGTCGCGGGCACAGAAAAAGCAGAAAAGGTTTTTAATAAATCTGTTTTATTATAAAACTACACTTCATTTACATTTACAAACCAAATAGCTTTGAACTTTTCACGTAAAAAAACCATCGATAGGTCTATCCATTCGAGCACTACGATGACACAGACCGACAGACGTCAGCGTCAAACTTATAACACCTCTCTTATTTGTCGGGGGTTGAAGACGCTGTTGGCTTCCTAAATAAATAAAATATCATTAAAATTAGTTAACGAGTTACTAACATATAGAGTCAGTATGTCGCGAGTGGGTAAAGTGTACGGGCCTGTAGTCACATTCGCCCTGATGAAGACCTCCGGATGAGGTCGAAACATGTAGGCAGTGGCTGACTCTATACGTGAGTAACCCGTTATCTAATTTTAAGAATGTCTGTGTTACACGGTAGTTTTAATCAAAAAAAAATTGGTTGTTTGTAAAGTAGGTTTACGATCGAGATGTTTACGTGATAACGTCTTATTGGTGAGTATATTAACGTCTCGAGATAAGACGGGAGATCGGTCCGTCTCTCTCTCGTTATACCTGCGATCGCGCTCGTGAGGTTTTGGTGTGACACAAGTTTCTGAACATGTCACCCGACTAAAACGATTTTAAAGACGTTATCACGTCAATAAAAAATATCTTCCGTAAATGTCATTATCATTTGGGCGGGCAATGGTTTTAACCTAGTTAACAAAGTGAGTCTGTTTTATAATAAGACGATAGTTGCTTCCATGCTGGTCAGGGAAAGAAGAAAAATTTGAATCATGTCATTAGGCGAGGCTAGCGACCCATCACTATTTTGATTCTTTCTCAACCGACTTCCAAAAACGCGGTTGTTAATGTTATCAATTCGCGGGATCTTTTAGATTTCACCAATTTATTAGAAGCCACCTGATGTTGATTTGAAAAATTAATTTTTATTTGAAAGGGTCCCATAGAAACTTTTTAGGTGGTGAAGCCAGTTTTTAGTTTTGAAAAATAAACAAGTGATTATTATAAATTATATATTTTTAATGCAAGCTTTTATGTAAAGACTCTCCGGAGGACGAGTCAGATGAGCCTAAACTCAATGGAATTACGCATTTTTACTATGGAGTACCTACAGCCATCCTCCGGCTCCATCATCAGATCAGCTCCATGTCATAATATTGCATTGTCACGCGACATACGTATGCGTGCAAAATTTCAGCTCAATCGGAAACCGGGAAGTGGGTCAAATGTAACTTGCAAGATTTGATTACAGACAGACAGACAACGGGACAGGTGAAACTAAATAAAAGCTTGTAATTATTCCGCGTGGCCTTTGGGGTCTTACGGCCCTGGGCTCTGTTTACCCCGTAAGGGATAAAGACGTGAAAATGTATCTGTATTCAAGATTTTTATGAGCCATATTGTTTTAGAAGACGTCAACGAATTATCACATTTGTTTCAATATTATAACGTTTAGTATTACTAGCGACATAGTAAATTATTATATTTTTACACGTATCGATAGTATAAGTTAATTTAACTCGAATTACTAAGTGAATATACGTGGATTTCATTTAAGATGTGTTTTATTTACACCAACCATACTGTTATATCCTCACTTGGAACCCTATACACGCTGACTTTTCATTGGATTTGGAAAAAAAATTCGTGTAGTAAATAAATTCCTCTATCCAAGTTTATGTAATCCAAATTTCTGTATGTCATAAGATAAAAAAGTTGCGTAAATGATTTTCGATCGAGACCACGTAGTTACGCCGGCCAAAACAGCTGCGTGATGTCGATGACCTCAGGCCGGCCGGCGGGCGGTGTATGGCGGCGGTACTACTAATTGATCTCAGAAGTTTCGAGTTTTAGACAACATTTTTTGTTTCAGAATTTTTATTTTGACTAGCTTATTAGGTCTTACTAACGATGCCTATGAAGTGGCCTTCGGCTTCAAAACCAATGAAGAATCACCGTGTATACTTATAGCTATGTAAGTGGTCAACACAGTTGTCAGATTTTCTAAGCTGCTGTTAGCTGCTTAAAGACATCTGACATAGCTTGAAGACTGCTATACAATGATGACAGCCGGGATCACGTGCCGTACGTTGCACAGAACAAAAAAACTTGAGAGGTGTCAAGGGACACTCGGATGGCACGAAGTTCCTTTCGATTAATTAGGAGAGAGAGAGACAGACAGACAGAGAAACACGCGCACGCCGCACGGCTTACAACTATAGCCAAAAGTGTCGTTACAACCGCAACGCTCGATAAGGAACTTCGTTCCAAAACTTGAGAATGTTAATGCCACTTGTCTTGAGAATAAATGCCACAATATGCCGTAGTAGATCCAAGAAATGCTGCTTTGACGTCGTCAAGGATGATATGCGTGCTATTTGGTCTTACCAAAGATGCTCAAAACTGTGTGAAATTAAGAAGTAAAAGCTGGAAAACGGATCCCAGACTTTACATCTTTACATATCTTTACATATAATAAAACAGTAAAAAAAGTGTGTCTGTACATTAAATATATTTCCAAAAAAAATATTGGGGGCGATGGAGACGTAGTAATAGAGTAAGAATGTAAAAAAAAAATGTCTGTTTGTCTGTATGTCTGTTTGTCTGTTTGTACACGCTAATCTCCGGAAATACTGGACGGATTCGAATGAAACTTTTTTTGTTATATAGCTATTAACCTGGGCAACATATAGGGTATAAATGATTTTAGAAAATAGAACGCCTGATGCAGAACCATAATGGTCCAGCTTCTTCTTCTTATCGTGTGTGTTAGTGACTAACACTAGTGTCAGAGTTTTTAAACCGCCTTAAAGGCCTCTGACATGGTTTTAGGTAACGACCAATGTCAAAGACAGTGACCGGGCCCGACGGCTTAACGTGCCCTCCGAAGCACGGATCATCTTACTTATCAGACAATCAGGTGATCAGCCTGCAATGTCCTAACCAAACCCGGACAACAACACAAAGTCGTTGCCCCCGCCGGGAATCGAACCCGCGACCTCCGGGTATGAGCCGAACGCTCTAACCACTACACCACGGAGGCTGTTATGGTCCAGCTAAACTATAAGAGATATAAAAATGCCGCCTGAGTAAAAGTTGTTCAGCCTGATGAGCATTTTCCAGTGACATAAAGTCCACGCTAACGAAGTCGCGGGCTTCAGCTAGTTAGGTAATACAGCTAAAGATGTAACTGGGAATACGCTGAGATAAATGATTTCAGGCCGTTTAACGACTCGGTTTCGCTTTGAAATCGAATCAATAAGAAGAAAATATGTAGGAAAACTATAGTACAAGAACCCTCTATGTAATACCAGAGCCAAAATTGGTCATGAGTAAATCAAGGACTAGTGTTACATGCATTAATAAATTAAAAATCGGATTTTGCATGTACAGACACGAAAGTTTGCTTGACGCTGTAACGCAGACACGGTTGGTGTCATGCATGAAGCTTTTGGAGCAAACGCCCAAGAGACGTATTTTTGAAATCACTTGTCACATTACGAAGGGTTTGCGCGAGCGTTTCCAAACGGGCGCATTTTTGAATCGGTAGTTTGCGAAGGATTTGCAACGAGTGGTCTTGACCACTCGTAATTTTGACATTTGTAGCGTAGATATGTCATCGAAACCAATCATGGGAAATCCGTTCCATTTCACGTTGCTTTTTTATTCATGTTCGAATTTTTAGAAAAGCATAGACAAATTATCGATGTTTTCTGCGTAAAACAATATTGTTTTTCGCTGACACGACGGTTTCGAAAATACGATCAATTTGTATTTTACGCGAGCGGTGAGTTGAAAAACTACACGTTTTGTGTTTCGCTGAGTCCCTCAATGAAAAATAGCACTCCAAGACTCTTACTCCAAAAGAGAGACAACATACCTCCGTAACTATGTATCCGTGTTTCAGTTACGTAATGTAAACTTTATCATCATCATCAGGTCTTTTTTGGCTCCACTATAGAACTACACCTTTCTGTACTACTAGAGCCATACTTGGCCAGAGCAGCCAGACGCCTACACTCCGCGCTGGCCAGACGGGTTAGAGATGTCCTATAGATGTTTGTAGGCTTTGTTTAGTTAGCTTATGTATTTCCTAAGTCGCCTTGTACAACATCCACGGGAGGACTTGGAGTGGTCCTATTCTACTCTGTCGGAAACTACACGCCAATACATCTTATACCTTTAAACGAGCAATTCTTGTATATTTATTTATTTATATATTTCTGTGATCTTGATAACGGCTCTAACGATTTCGCTGAAAATAATCTGTAAAAATGTAAATAATCGATCTAGATTAGTCTTATGTTTGGGAAATCGCGTGTTTGGTCGCTAATTTCGTCGCACCGGCCGCTATCCGTTTAGCTCAGTGGTTAAATATGCGGACTGCTAAAAAGAGTGTTACGGGTTCGAATCTCACTCGGTGACTTACTTTTGTTTTTTTCTGTTCAAGTTTGTTTTGTTTTTTATTTTGTATTTTGTATTGTTTTTAGACAAATTTAAAAAAATGAAGTTAATGTTTGAGATGTACCCGAGCAACGCTCGGTCGCCTAGGTACTAGTGTGTAAAAGTGCCTGTAAAGGTTAAATTAATGAATAAACATTTGAATCTTTAAATCAGTGTCAAGCAGCATTTAGCGTTACGAAATAGTAGTAGGAATAGAAGTGTGTCATTGATGTTAGATTTTTAGGCTGCCTAAAGTTATCTGACATAGCTTTACGACTGCCATACAGTGAGGACAGCCAGAACCAACGTCTAATACGTGCTTTCCGAAGCACGGAGAAGCTCGTGAAATATTTATGCCACTTGTTGGCACCCATCTAAGTACGGACCATGCCCGGTGTCGCTTCACTTGCCATAAGCGCTAACGGCAAACAACCCATCACTATTTTGATTCATTTTTTCACCATAACCTTTCCATCTCCTTTTTTTTATCGTATGTGTTAGTAACTAACACTAGTGTCAGAGTTTTTAAACCGCCTTAAAGGCCTCTGACATGGTTTTAGGTAACGACCAATGTCAAAGACAGTGACCGGGACCGACGGCTTAACGTGCCCTCCGAAGCACGGATCATCTTTCTTATAAGACAATCAGGTGATCAGCCTACAATGTCCTAACCAAATTAGGACAACCACACAAAGTCGTTGCCCCCGCCGGGAATCGAACCCGCGACCTCCGGGTATGAGCCGAACGTTCTAACCTCTACACCACGGAGGCAGTTCGTCTAATTCCACCTTATTCCACCGCAACGTCCTTCATTACGCTAAGCGTGGACTTTTGTCTTATGGCGCTGGGCCATATACTTACTTTAATTTCAGAATCAGCGGATTTTGCGATAGCTAACGTGCAATGCCAGTACGACAGTCCGTCGGACACGGAAGAGGACCGGACCGCGTCCGCGCAGACCACGACCATATCCGCGCAGACCAGCAGACCGCCGGACGACCACACCTACGATATGAGGGATGAACCGCCTGCCTTTATCATCCAACATGTCACTTCTGTAAGTAGAATAATTTTTAAATATTGCAAATAAAATTAGGTATAAATGACCCGTAAAATTATATTTTTACCATGTTTGCTTGCAAATCATTTCATTTCATTTCAAATATAAATTTTCTATGTCCGATATATTATAGGGCTTTTACTCCAAAAACGACATGACATGCGTAAGTAGCTACGTGCCCGCGTTGCAGTGTCAAGCAATATTGCGAGCTGCGAAGTGATGGTAAAGTCTAATTTATATTGACAATAAAATAGGACGTCACTATCAGATGACTGTCATGTTATTTTATGAAATTAAGATCCAGGTTTCGATCGATTTAGACCATCATGCTCAGATCACAAGGCGACCGCTATGACCACTGGACCACAGAAGCAGTCCGTCATATTGTGTATCTTGTAGGTGCCTTTATATGTATCCATGAGCGTACTCCTCAACTCAATCCTATATCTTCTCAACTTACTCCTATATCTTCTCAACTCACTCCTATATCTTCTCAACTTACTCCTATATCTTCTCAACTTACTCCTACGTCTCATCAACTTACTCCTATATCTTCGCAACTTACTTCTACATCTTCGCAACTTACTCCTATATCATATCAACTTACTCCTATATCTTCGCAACTTACTCCTATATCTTCTCAGTTTACTTCTATATCTTCTCAACTCACTCCTACATCTCCTCGTTGCAGACGTCACAGCTGACGCAGCCAACGGTGCTGTCGCCGCAGACGCCGTTCCTGGAGGTGACCCCCAAGATCATGACGCTTGGCCCGGGGTACGTGCCGTCCGTCAACGTCATACACGTCGGAGAACGGCCGCAGGTAACATTCTAATATATCATAATCTACAAACTTATATGTTCTCATGCATCTTTTCCTTGTTTGTTATCTTTAATATTGTTTTCTATTAAAAAACTTCTACGTCTGGGAGAAAAGTAAAAACTTAGAATGTGCGCTGGTACAGTCTCAACTGTGAGATCAAGGGAATGAGTGAAAATGCGAATCGTGTTAACAGGCGATGCAGCTGCAACCCATCACTGTATTGATTGCATTTCCATCTTCTCGCCAAACATGACGCCAAATGTGGCCTTTTAGTCTTGCGACCCTGGCCCAAAAAGGATCTGTCTGCTTAGAAGCAGACAGATCCTTTTTGGGCCAGGGTCGCCAGAGTATTTTGGTTCTTGCGGCCTCTACTCTGCTGTGTCTACCCCGTTAGGGATAAAGACGTTATAGTATGTATGTGCATACATGCTGTGACGTATTGGTACGTTAATATTATACGCAATGTCTCTTAGAGGCTGTGACTCGCTCATTTGTTTCATCGCCGCGGCTGGGACTGGGCGCATGCACATCGGACGTTGGATTATATGAATGGTCATCATGTTAGGCTGTCACACCGTAGGACCCGGGTTCGATCCCCGGTCAGGTCAAGATGTAAAATTAACGTTTTAACATTGACCTGGGGGATACCTCAAAAGTGGTACCCAAGACAAACGTTATTGCGTATTTGAGTTTCAGTGTCAAGCAACATTGAGCATTAATGTATGTTGATAAAGTCTAATTTAGTTTGACATAGAAATAGGACGTCACTTTCGGAAGACTATCGTTTTATTTTATGGAGTAACCCCCCTGGGTATTGGATGTTTATCTATATAACTATGAATTTGTTATATAAAAAAACTTGACAGGTGTCAAGGGACATCCGGATGGAACGAAGTTCGAGAGAGAGAGAGAGACTAACTAAGAGAAACGCGCACGCCGCACGGCTTACAACTGTAGCAAAAAGTGTCGTTACAACTTTTGGTCTTAATTTTTCCCGTCTAGCCCCCAACGCTACGCGCGATAAGGAACTACGTTCCAATATAGTATCGTTGAGTTAATATCCCATAACACAAGTCTCGAACTTACCTTGGGGCTAGCTCAATCAGTGTGATTTGTATTTATATATTAATTTATTCAGTTTGTTTTACCACACTAGATTACAAGCGGTATATCATATATACATACACTATTATGTCTTTAGTTGGGGTTCCCAAAATCTGTTTGTCTTGTTCCCCAGGTACCCCAGTCTACCCAACAAGAGTACAACATCAACAAGCGAATCCGACGGAGCGAGGTGGTCCTCAAACAAGCCGCGGACTGCGTCAGCCGAGGGCTGACGTTCCAGACAGTGTCTGAGCAGTTCAATATACCTATATCTACGATAAGGTGAGATAGCGAAACCTAGTTTATTACACCTTAGGCTGCTTTTCCACTGAAGCGGAGCAGAGCGGAGATTTCGAGCATTGTGATTGGTCGATTCATGCACCGCTAAGCTTGTCTCCGCTCTGCTCCGCTTCAGTGGAAAAGCAGTCTTAAGGGTACTTCACACTTTGATTAGTGCGAGTGCAGGTGATTAATGCAGGTGCCTAGTGATTAGTACAAAACACGTGTGGCAGCGTAGTAAACTAAATAGAAGCGTGTTCTATTTTTTGCGAGTGCCCCCCTCCCGCTCGCTCCTCCTTCCTTCTGATCCGCAGCTGCCTGGTTCTAAACATGATTGGACATGTTTGTTTAGCACAGGGCATGGTATAATAAAATAAGGTATTCTCTTCCCGTGACAGCTGATGACGTAGGTGGAACTTGTATACGACATCAGTTTGATGTGCTACCACTGTGTGAAATTGAATTGCCCAAGCCGAATTAATAATCCATTATATCAATTTATAAAATATTGAATTGATGAATCACGAGATACTAACTAGCTAAGTTAGAAGAGAATACCTTTTTGAAGTAAAAACTTCTTTAGCGGCGTTGTGCACTTTTTTTGGAATGGGAAAAACATGTTAAACTCGCGTCAGGACACGTGACCTGATCGAAAATTCGTAAGACGGCGCAGGGCGTTTGCGCGAATGTTCGTGTGTGTTTATGTTACAGCGTGCTACGCGCATCCATGGATGGTGACAGCTGATGGCTCGACCGTCTGTGTAGTGGCCATACTGCTGTGTATTTGAAAATGATTTTGTTGAAAATGAATTTGGTCACGCTTGTGACATTTGTGACAGACTGTGGTTCAGAAAAGATTTGAAATATTTTATACTGATAATTAAAGCAATTCGTGCAAAATAATTCCCTAACCATTCCAAAATATCAAAAATTCACAACGTTAATATTCAAGTTTTCACTTCTGCCGGCACTCCCAGAGTGCAACCCGTCGTTTTTTTTAATAAAATATTTTTTTGATTACAGATTTTTCATGGCACGCAAGGGCATCCTACCGCAGCGGAGACGCGGCCGCAGTACAAATGTTGGTAAATTTCGCATTGTCTTTAACCACTTTTGCTCGCCTCATGAGCGAAGCGTTGAGGTAGTGCTCTACTGAAGTGTGCTATTCTGAAGACCCGATCCCCACCTAAAAGGGTCACGAAGTCATCATCATCATTTCAGCCGCATAACGTCCACTGCTGGACAGGCCTCTCCCAAAGATTTCCAAAATGATCTTATATAAATTTCTCTGTATTCAAAGAGGTACTTTTATCTTCTTTATTAGTAGAGTTAGGTACATTTAAGGTAGATTCGAACTATTTTCGTTTCATTCAGATTCGCAACATTACACCCGCCATTCTGATACACTAATGATCGGTCTAGAGCGGCCTGCATCCAGCGCTTTCCAGCGACCATGGTCAGGTCATCTGACCACCTTGTAGGTGGTCACGTATGTGATGTTTCTATGTTCAATTTGTCACTATTGCATGCCTGAAAGGGCAAACTGTTAAAACATACTTACCTCATTATGTAAACATCTTTATAAACACAGTTGTGCAATAAATGATTTCTGATTCTGATTCTGTACCCAGTACTTTAGTACAGCAGCTTTAACGTGTAAAAACTATAGATTTAAGTTCACCCAGTTAAAAAATCTAGGTCTGTGATTAAAACCCTATGAAAATATGGTAATCCCCCCCAGGTGAAGCCGTGCAGCAGCCCTGAGCCCCCGTTCCACATGCAGCACTTCAAGCTGCCGGACATGATCGCCCTGCAGGAGGACACAGAGGCCGACCAGACCTCTTAAAACTGGCTCTCCTTACACCCTTCATCATCTTACCTTCACCGCAGAATAATTACTAGTACTTACATCAAGTCAAACAATCATTTATTTACCTTTGGATATTTGTATCACTTTGAAAAATTTAATACAACATTCGTTAAAGAGATCAGTCAAAAATACCACCCTGAACTGCACCCGGTTAAAGGTATTATGCTTGCCATATCTGTATCACTTGATAATTGTCACTTTTTTCTATTTCTTTCGATTTCTTAAAAGGTAAATGTTGACGTCAGATCATTTACTTACAGCTAAGTTTACTGCCGCTTCCTAAGCGCAAGTACAGAAGAAATGGCTACAAACTGTACTGCAGCATTTTCTCCAAAAAAGTCAACTTACAATTACGTACAGAAGTCTTACTCGGCAAAGAAATTCAAAGAAATATCTACTCAATGTCGGTAGCGATACAGTTTATTTTAACTCGCGTCAGGACTCTGCTCCTTTTTGTTTAGATACCTAGAAGGACATTGCGAGTTAATTTCATTTTTATTAGTCTAGCTAGACATACATTTCATGTCACTGAATTTCTCACTCCGGAGTGATTGTCTCACGCATAGTAATAATATAGGTATATTTTGGATATCTAAACGGGGAGTGACACAGGCCTGCCTTTACTTTGTCACACTATGCTGAGAGACGGGAGACATGTTTTTGAACGCGGGAGTCATAAAGCGAATGATTAGCGCTAGCATTTCCATCAGCGACGTGCATTTTTTTTTTAAAGGGCAGACACTAATCCTACCTAAATCATAACGGCTGCGTATCAAGCTAAATAGATTTTTCGCTAGCATCCGATATCATATTAGAGTGGCACAGGGTAGACAAATTCTATGTCATCATCAGGTCTTTTTGTCTCCACTGTAGGAGCACGACCCTCTTTGTACTACCAGGGCCATATTTGGCCAGAGCAGCCAGAGGACTATGGCCTACACTCTCCTCGCTGGCGGGAGACGAGTTAGAGAGATGTGATTGTATGAAATGCACTAAAATGATTTCCATAGTAACTTCCGCTTGCGGTTCCCTACGCCATTTAGAAACACTATTCATAGAAATATGTTTCCCAGATGACGTTTAACCGATAGTTTAAATTAGACAATATATAATTTGTCCGTTGGGGGGTTACTCCACTAGGTACACAAGACGGACGTTACTGCGTATCCGCGTTTCAGTGTCAAGCAACATTGAGCACTAACATACGAATATAAAGTCTAATTTGGTTTTACATAAAAATAGAACGTCACTATCGGACGACTAACGTGTTATTTTATGGAGTAATCCGCCTGGTCATTACTGTTATACTCATTGACTCATACGCGAATGATTTGAAAGGCCACTCGTTTACCCTATAAGTGACCTTCGCGTTGCTTGTTACGGTGAGTCTATTCCGTTTTACGCTTCTCTTTTAACAATATTGAATTTTTGCGTAAATATTATTTTTACTTAAGCGACGGTTTCAATAATACGGTGTACGGTGTTCGTCTTTCGCTGACTCCCGCGTTCGAAAATAGGTCTCCGGTATGCACGCATAAGCTTTTTCTATATACACTTATATACGATCTTATTTTCAAATGAGTAAGTAAATTGCTCGGGCATTTTTCCTCTATGTCTGAATTTACCATCATAATCACAGTTATAGTTAGACCGAGCTAGTCTGTGTATATTTCACCTTGATTCTTTTCTTTTTTATCACATAAGAGAAAGAAAATAAACATGTGTGTCTATAATACATGTAAATACACGTATTACTATGTATGTATACTAATATAAGGACTTATTCGGTTGTTCTCATAATGAATTCATAAGCAAGGAACAGCACTTTTCTATTCTGCTATCCTTTTCTGTCGCTCAGAACCGTCATTTGCTAGAGCGAGAGAGAGCGCTTTAGCGTGCTGACCGATATAACCCTAAGGGAGACATGTGGTTATACACGGTGATTTTTCATTGGTTTTGGAGCCGAAGGCCACTTCATAAGGATCGTTAATAAGACCTAAATAGCTAGTCAAAATAAAAATTCCGAAACAAAAAATGTCGACCAAAACTCGAAAGTAAAATTATGAGATCAATTAGTAGTACCGCCGCCGGCCGGCCGCAGGTTACCGACATCACGCAGCTGTTTTGGCCGGCGTAACTACGTGGTCTCGATCGAAAATAATTAACGCAACTTTTTCATCTTATGACATACAGAAATTTGGATTACATATGGATAGAGGAATTTATTTACTATATGACATTTTTTTTCCAAAACCAATTAAAAGTCAGCAAAGCTAAGCAACTTCTATCGGATTAGGGTATCCTGTAAAGATAGATATAAGTTTGTGGAATAAGTAAATACTAATATTAAAGGCCGAAATAGTGCAAAATATGTAACGCATTTGTATATATTAAGTATTCAAAGAATAAACTTTTGACGTTGTAGGTACATACATACTATCACGTCTTTATCCCTAACGGAGCAGACAGAGCCCAGGGCCGCAAGTCTCAAAGGCCACTTTTAGTGCGATGGTGGGCGAGAAAGTGACTTTGTAGAGAAAATTACAGGTTCATTTTGCACACTATATCACACATTGCTTATTTTGTAGTAATACAATTTTCCACCGATCTTTCCGAGCAAACAATGTGGAAGGGACATACCCGTAATAAATCGAACCACGGGCTATATTAAGTCTCTATAGTGTAAGGAAATTAAAATAACAGTCAAAAATGTTCACATTTTCATACAAAAGTGTGGAGCCGCCCGGGGAATTTTATGGGAATGTCAATTTTTCTAAATTGTTATTTTATTCTTATTATGCTATAGAGACATAGCATATATGGCAGTCAGATGCCTTTTGGCAGCTTAAAAACACCACAAAGAAAGAAACAACACCAGTGTACAAACAAAACAATGCTTAACGTGAGCTGAGACGCAGTGGCTTTGGGACTATAGCCAGACCATAGAGCATTTTGTTAGAAACAAAAAATTATGGAACTTACTAAATAAAGGGCAGATAAGACACGAATTTAGATATTACGCTTAAAATGGTAAACATAGCCATGTGCATATAGTATATGTATGTAGAATCTCATTGTATAGATATAGGACATAGTGTGTTATATGTAATAATATGTAGTATGTGTAGATATAGTTAAATTACGTTTATGAAATCGACGAGTCATAATTTTTTATCATGAAATAAAATAAAATTTTGTGTTACATTCTCAATTTCCTTTTTAAGCATTTCAAAAATATCGGTTCATAATTTTGCTTTTTAAGGTTAGATTATGTATGGAATGAAACATATGTAACTAGATTTTTCATGGTTATTTCAATAACTTTAAACCATAAAGTCCTATTTTAAATCAAGGACTAAAATACTAGGTTAAACTATTATTCTTCTAAATGTAGTTGACAGTGACAAAAGAGGAGGTGATATATTTTGTGGTGTATCTTGTTTTGGGCAGAAAATGGTTTAAACCAAGTTTAGTTCGCGTTTTTTAATAAGACAGAAATTATCATCATCATTTCAGCCGCATAACGTCCACTGCTGGATATAGGCCTCTCCCAAGGATTTCCAAAACCTAAAGCGGCGACGATCTAAAGCAGCTTGCTTGTATCTAGCTCTAATGGTGTCATCATCATCAGGTCTTTTTGTCTCCACTGCAAGAGCACGACCCTCTCTGTACTCCAGACCATACTTGGCCAGAGCAGACAGGGGACTTGGCCTACACTCTCCTCGCTGGTTAGACGGGTTAAAGAGGTCTCACTGATGTTTAAAAGCATTGTTTAGCTTGTATTTCCTAAGTCGCATTCTAAGACATCAACGGGAGGACTTGGAGTGGTCCTATTATACTTTACCGGAAACCATCCGGCCCAATGGTTTAAAGTTATGTAAAATGACCGTGAGTTATAAAAGTTATGGATTAAATGGACTTGTAATGGTCGATCAAGTGTACAGTTTACATATGGTTTCATTATCATCATCATTTCAGCCGCACAACGTCCACTGCTGGACATAGGCCTCTCCTAACGATTTCCAAAATGACCGATCTATATAAAACAAATGTTGTAAACCTATGAATAAACATATGGTTTATTCATAGGTTTACAACTAAGTTAGTGGGCTTCAAATGATGGCGCCACCGGTAGTTTTTTAATCTGTGTTATGGGCGATCCCCTGTTTAATTTAGTTCCGATTTTTCCCGCAATATGGCGAGGCCTATTAACTTAAATGTTTTAACTTAAATAAACATAAATGTTAACCTCTAATGAAAAATTATTTACATTAAATCATAAATGTAATTTTACTAAAAATGTAAATAGACGCTACTTTAATGATAGTGAGGGGTCAATCCATTGAATAATACGTTAGTCGTAAAGCGACGTCCTATTTATACGTCAAACCAAATTAGACTTTATCATCATAAGTTAGGGCTCAATGTTGCTTGACACTGAAACGCGGATACGCAATAACGTCCGCCTTTGCGCCCTTTTGGAGTAACCCCCTGCTTTACTCCAAAAGTGATACGACATACGTCCGTAGCTACGTGCGTTGCAGTGTCAAGTTATGAGCGCGCTACGAAATGATGATAAAGTCTAATTTGGTTGGACATTTAAATAGGATACCATCGGACGTCTATCGTGTCATTTTATGGAGTAAGGCTCCTGTTACTTAATAAAAATCTGTCTAATACATATTAATATCTTATTGATATTGAATTCAGATTCTCATAGCATAACATATATGCATATGTAACATAGGACGGGGCCTTTGACATTATTCTTATAGAACCCATAGTATTTTTTCATTATTTTTACAGCTAATTACACGTAAAGACCTATTTAGACTGCAAGTTTATTGCCTGTTGCATATTTTTTTTTACCTGAGACTTAAAGAGTGGTGTCATGAGTTTGACGCTAATGTCGGTCTCTCTGTGGCATCGTAGCGCTCGAACGGATGGACCGATTTCGATGCGGTTTGTTGACGTGAAAGCAAGTTTTCTTGCGTCGTTCTTAGCTACGTTTGATCAAAAACGGTTCAGCCGTTCAAAAATTATTGGAGGTTAACGCTTGAAAGTCAGAGCTTTCTTAAACAAATAATAAACGGCGTTACGAATGCCAAGTCGTATCGGTAGTTCCGCTTTTCTTCACTAGATGGCGTTTTGGATAGTCGGAGGTTCTTTTTAATTTGAAATAAACTTGTTATTGAAGTAAAAGATAACTCCTAAACGAAAAGTCAGGCATACAAAGAATTTTTTGAGATTTATTATAAGTTTAAGTTAGTACTTAAAAATGTCTTCGAGTAATGAAGTTTTTTTTCCTCACTAATGTGTTGAAAAACGTTGTATGGCACACGTGTGTATTGTTCATCACAAGTCTCGGCTCCATAAATAAACGCGTGGGCTTCGCCCGCTTGTTTGGCAACCCTCCTCGACTGTAATGAACAATTTACCACACTTGTATCATAAACTTCTATATTTTTTAAAAATAAGAATGGTATGAAACAGGCAAGAAACTTGTTTAGATGGGACTTAAAATAGGATAGAAAACCGTACAGACAAGCATTTTTTTAGTAGGTATATCTACTTTTTGTCACAAATGTAATGTTATTTACTACTGAAACATCTGTATTTTATTTTACTTTTTATAGAAATATGTGTAAAAATCATTGTTTTTTTTTGCTGTATTTTAAGTTAAATGTATTTAACCTGTCTTTTATATCTCATAAAATATGTATGTATAGCAAAAGCAGCTATCATTTATTTCTATAAAGGGTCCCATTTTTAAACGCCGGCAACATTTATGGAGCAAGTTCAATCTGTGATACTGAACTACTTTCTATAAAAACAATTATCGGCAAACAATAATATTCGGCTTCCCATATAAATCAGCGCTCAGCCATAACACATTTTGTATGGGAGGGCAAATTTTTCTTTATCGGTTTTCAATACATTTTTTATAGAAGATAGATCAGTATCACGGTCTTCCAAAATGTTGCCTGTGTTTGAAAAGTATCCCTGTTATTATTTTAAAGTATTATTTTACTTTTTTCTTTGCTTTTACATTTAGAAAACAGCATTTAATATTGAATATGAGATATACTACAAAAATGTACCTTTATTTACGATGTTTTTGAATAAAATTATTGTCAGCTAAATTATTCTACTCGTATCGAAGAGTAACTTCAAATTAGTGTTGCAATGTTAGTTTTAACCAAAACATATGTATTTAAAATGACGGCAGCTATTTTGTCATATGTCTGTTGGACTATTTTACTATATGTTTTCCAAAAGTCAGTATTATGTTTAGAACAAGTTGTAAACAACATAATGTAGTTTAGTTGTTAAAGATTCTCGCAATATATTTGAAAAATTACTGTGTATTCATGAAAAATCTTCAGTTCTTAAATCAGTCATAAACCGTCTTATTATAAAATGCAGACTAACTTTGTTACTAGGTTTAAACCATTAACCGACCAAATTAAGTTGACATTTTCAGATGAGACAGGGGGATATTACTAGATTTCAACTTGATTTAGTGATGTAGTCAAATCTTATACCTTTAAACGAGCAATTCTTGTATATATATTTATATATTTCTGTGATCTCGAAAACGGCTCTAACGATTTTGCTGAAAATTGGTATATTGGGGTTTTCGGGGGTAAACAATCGATCTAGATTAGACTTATGTTTGGGAAAACGCGTATTTTCGATGTTTGAGATGTAACCGAGCAAAGCTCGGTCGCCCAGGTACTAAAGGTTTAAACCTAGTAACAAAGTTACTCTGCCTTTTATAATAAGACGGATAAAGTCTATTTTAAGGATGAGTTTAGTCCATAAAACTGAACAACTTTCGCCAAGAAAGGTGTGTCGAAATAAGAAAAACATTTTAAAGTATTCCATACAAACTCGGATCAACTGATCGGTCAACTTGTATGGGAGGGAAAAAATTACTTTTCATATTTCGATTTAATTTCTTGGGGAAAGTTGTTCAGTATCATGGACTGAACTAACCCTTAAAATAGTTTCAGTATATTTTGTTAAACCTTATGCAGTAACGTTACTTAGAAGCATTCGTCTCTTTTATAAAAAAATGATTGATTTAGGAGGGCAGATTCTTTATGAATATGAGAGTAAAAATATTCCGTCGATAAATTAATTGTTGGCTCAGTCTGTCAATGTGAACAACTTTTACTATGGGACCAATGTGTTAAGCTAACTAGACAATTTGTATAGGACAGACGTTTTTGTTTTCAAAGATCCCTACATACTTAAGAAGAATTTGAGTGAAATCAGGAGTGGATAAAATACAACGTGTAAGGGACATACATACTCGTAATAAATCAAACCAGAAGCTATACCAGAATACTATAGTACAAAAAAATAACAGTCAAAAAACAAAAAAATAATATCGTCATTCCCATACAAATATCCCGAGCGACTGCACATATAGGTAGGTGCTAATACTTATTGTTATTTTAATTTCAATATATTATAGTATAGTGATCTAGTGTAGACCGTGGTTAGATTTATTACGAGTATATGCTTTCCACATTGTCTTCTTCTTATCGTGTGTGTTAGTGACTAACACTAGTGTCAGAGTTTTTAAACCGCCTTAAAGGCCTCTGACATGGTTTTAGGTAACGACCAATGTCAAAGACAGTGACCGGGACCGACGGCTTAACGTGCCCTCCGAAGCACGGATCATCTTACTTATCAGACAATCAGGTGATCAGCCTACAATGTCCTAACCAAACTAGGACAACAACACAAAGTCGTTGCCCCCGCCGGGAATCGAACCCGCGACCTCCGGGTATGAGCCGAACGCTCTAACCACTACACCACAGAGGCAGTTGAGTTCCACATTGTATAGAATATAGAGTCATTTGATTAACCAAAATAAGAAGAAAAAACTCCCTATGCACCTGACGGCACCATGGGACGATACGGCCCTGCAGTACGCAGTATTTGTTCCCCTAAAAAAAGTTGTTCATTTTGACGAGTCTGAACCATCGGCGGTATATTCACAGGAGCACTAATTATTTCCAAATTGTACATTTGTGCCATACAGGATTGTTTTAATAATTACTTCACTGACGATTGATTCGGTAGTGCTATTTTTCAAACACGGAGTCACTGAACGAACGAAAAAACATTAGCTGACTCCGCGTATCAAAAATGGTACGTCTAGGATTTTACAGCGAAAACGACACGTGAGAGTTACACCCCTCCCACTTCGTTTAGGGGGCTGAAGTGGTGCGTGCGTTGCGTCGACGTAACAGCGCGTGTTCACTATGGTTATATGTATGTAAAAGCATAGAATAAATATGAATATTACATAAAGAACGGAATCTCTTAAGGTCTCTGGCCATGGCGGCCAGGGGGGTTACTCCAAAAGGATCACTATTTATATGCATACAAATTTAAGCTATAATATCACATAGCATACTGGTTTAATGCACAATCGTTTTTAAGCATAACGTCCTTACGCATAATGGAGTATGCATAATAATTTTAAGCATAATGTACCTAAGCATAATCATTAATTAGCCCTAACATTTTAAAGCATAAAAGGATGTAAGTTGTTTTTGTGTATGTATTAGTTTCGCCCTAAGCTAGAGTTACTCGCTCGCTTCGCTCGCTCGCTCGTGTTTTGGTCACAGGAAACCTAACTAACCTAACCTATACTCTGTGGCAAAGATTTTTTTGTGTCTGTATTATTTTCGCCCTAAGCTTAAAGCGCTCGCTCCCGTTTAACTCATTTTATTCGTAGAAATACATTTTCTTATTATTAAACTTATAGTTACTATGCCTATGGAGATTATGCCAATTAACATTATGCCGTAACAAATTAGCCTAAAATATAATTATGCCCAACTACCAGTATGCCAAAAAACAACTTATGCCTAAAAACTATTATGACAAAATATTTTATGCCAAACCCAGTATGCCAAAGCATATTAGGACAAAAAAAATATGCAAAAAAACAGGGTCCCACTCCAAAAGCAGTACGCAAGACGGCCGTTACTGCGTATCCGCGTTTCAGTGTCAAGCAACATTGAGCACTAATGTATGATGATAAATGTTAATTTGGTTTGACATATAAATAGGACGTCACTATCGTACGACGTATTATTTCGTGGAGTAAACCCCCAGGCGCTGGAGAGGTCCCTTCGTGCGCTACGATGCTTCAGACAGATATTACCGTCAAATATATAACACCCCTCTTTTTTGGTCGGGGGTTAAATAGGACACAACGACAGGGCTTGCGTCGACGCAACACGCCGTGTGGACTCGAACTGGTGGCATCCTTCTTTACTGCCAAACCATAGTCACCTTTATTTCTATCTGTGTAATACATAGAATAGCTTGAAAAAAAATTCGGTCGCTCGGCGCCGCTGGCAGTCGCGAGATTTTGTTTTGTGTGAGTCAGACACAAAAACCGGTATATATAAATGTTTGTTTTGTTCAAGCTATACTGTGCATTGAGTAAATAGAAATAAAGGTGAATATGGTTTGATAATGAAAGTGACCTTTCCGCCGCTGCCTTTCGCATTGCAATGCCAAGCCACATTGAGCGCTAAACAATGACGATAAAGCTGAATTTGGTTTGGCGTTTGTAATGCAACAGAACGACAGTTGTATACGGAGTGACTCTTTAACCATCAGCAGAATTTTTGGAGCAAGTTGAATTCAGTCCATGATACCTACCTTACGCAGTAAAAGAAAACTATGTCTATTATACTACTAAACTATCATAAAAACATTTAAAGATGGACGAAAAAAATCGCTTTCCATACACAAAAGCGCTCAGGCAAATGGATTTTTTATTGCACGACGAATTTATTTATCGAATTTCATTTTGTAAAAATAGAAAAGGACTAAACTTGTTTTAAAAATTCGGCTTGTGGTAAAATTCAGATTGTATTTCGGATTCAAACCCCAGTGAATTAATTTAAGCAACTCGACCGCTCTAAGCCTCGGCGCAAACGGGCTACCACAAAACGCAGCCACCGACCCCTATCCTGTGGTTTTCATACACTTTGTATACTCGCCGCTCACGGTGACGCTGGTGGCGGCCACTATTAGTTTGAAAGTGGTCGGTGGCCCGTTTGCGCCGAGCCTAATACGGCGTAATTATTATGTTGGAACGAAGTTCCTTATAGCGCGTTGCGAAAGGGGGCTAGACGGAAAAAAATAAGACCAAAAGTTGTAACGACACTTTTTGCTATAGTTATAAGCCGTGCGCGTGTTTCTCTGTCTGTCTCTCCTTCACTAATTAATCGAAAGGAACTTCGTTCCATCCGGGTGTCCCTTGACACCTCTCAAGTTTTTTTGAAGTGAAAACTTCTTTAGCGGCGTTGTGCACTTTTTTTGGAATGGGTAAAAAATCTTAAACTCGCGTCAGGACCACGTGTCCTGATCGAAAATTCGTAAGACGGCGCAGGGCGCTTGCGCGAATGTTCGTGTGTGTTTATGTTACGTTACGTTCGTGTGTGTAATGTGTCATGCTTGTGACATTTGTGACAGACTGTGGTTCAGAAAAGATTTGAAATATTTTATACTGATAATTAAAGCAATTCGTGCAAAATTATTCCCTAACCATTCCAAAATATCAAAAATGCACAACGTTAATATTCAAGTTTTCACTTCTGCCGGCACTCCCAGAGTGCAACCCGTCGTTTTTTTTGAAGATGTTCCTTTGTATATGTTTATTACTTTTCCACGTGTCGTCTCAAGCCGTAGTTTGCGAGTGTATGTAGATGTGCGTGTGTATAGCCTGTATACAGCAGTAATAAAAGTATTTTGTGTATAATTTGTTTTCATTTTGCACCCCGTAGCTTGTTTCCCAAAGGTCTAATAAATAGCTGATCTTTACCAAAGATAATATAATTACTAACGTAACAGACACCCAACGCCACAGAAACTATTGGAGGGCCCGTAAGTAGGCAAAACTGATGCGGGTAGGCACACAGAGATGGCAGCACATACGACTAGCCAAAAAGTGACAAAGAAGTGTTGAATAATCTTTAAAAATATTTATTGCATTTCATACAAGTAATTTTTTACTTGATTACAGTACTACTTTATTTAAATAAAAGACATAAACTATTTTAATGTTTTAATTATTACCTTATAGCGCCATCTAGTGACAAGGAAGAGAAATAATTATGTTTATAAGGCGATAGGTAGCGAGCGGTTAGTGCGGTATTCAAAGATATTTGGTATACATTTGTCGGCTGATATGTTTAGTTTTGTTTGTAATAACTTTATTGTACCAATACAAATACATATACAAATAGACCGATCAAAATAGCACAACCTGGACATAAATAATAAACTCGTTGTTTTCAATATTTTATCGGATATCAATATTGAGTATCAAATATTAATTAGATATATTATTTAATTTATCCGCGGTCGCAACCGTATTATATAAAAATCGTGAGATTTTGTACACTACTCAACTTTTCCCTAAAAGCATAATAGGTAACCAAAGACCTTGTTAGTTTAACTTTTAGGTGCATTCAAATGCGATCACTTAATAGCAAAATTAAACTGACCCCATTTTTGTTTATACATTTTTTTTCACAGTTTTCACCTGATCTCGATATCTAGTTAAGCCAAAATTATAACCATAATGTTTATATCTTTATAAGCTATATTGTGTCTTTTTAGACATTAAAGACCTAAATTAAACATCATTTTTTAATGTTTTAAAATTAATGTTTTTCTCAGTAGCCAGAAATAGTAACTGTGTTATTTTTGTTTAATTATAGCTTTTTGTGTACTATAATCACATTTTCATCAAAATTAAACACATTAACGTCTTACTTAAAACAAAAAATATTTGATTGAAAATACGCGTGAGCATGTCGTAAAGCGGGATGCTTCCGGTGATTGCGATGCGGTGCGGGGAGAGAGAGCGAGGCACCAGCCGGGTGAGCGCGCGGCTGCGAACGAGTTTATACGTGTTTTCAACCGATCGCGCCGTGTGCTTACAAAACATATAACTCGTAAATATGGAATTTTGCTAATTGTAGGAAAAAATTAAATACATAAATATATAACGAAGTTTTTATGCTGTCGTACTAAAATGTAGTTGGGTATTTACAGAGTGCAAGTTGCGCCGTGCAACTTAAGTTTCATTATGTTATGCGCTTACATAGTGTCGCGAACGAGATAAATGTAGAATATTCACGAGCAAGAACTCTGCTGGCGAGATAGACTCGGAATGTTCGCGAGCGGAATGGTATAAAAAAGACGTCAGGATAATGCAAGCGAAACTAGGCCTTATATTCTTATAGCATAAAGGCTAGAGTTCTTTGAATGGTCGTCGGCTTAGTCGCACTCACACACATACCGGCGTCTCGATGTTTCCCGTCAATCGAAATACATTCGTAAAGATATGAGAATATTCGAGAACAATGTAGACCGCTGTATCGGCGCTTATAAAAAGGCGATCGAGTGCACGTCCCGCCAGTTCAGTATGAGCTACGAAAGCGATAATTTCGAAGCGAACCGAAGCGAAGGAAACCTACCTCAGTGCGACAAGTGGAAGTACCTGCGACTAATTTGGCGAGATACCTGGACGATGCTACGCGACTTGGACTTGGACATCAGGAAGACCATCTTCACGTGTCAACCTTTGGGTTCCGTAGTGAATAAAAACCCTCATACGAACTTTGGCTATTCTCCAAATCTCGAACCCAGTTTCGTAACAATAGCATTTTACACAATTTCTACCCACCGTTCACACGATGCGACGCCCAAGTTACGTCTCAACGCAATTCGCACTGCACACGTGCTCGCAAGTGCCCGCACAGAGGTCGTGTAGTGTTAGAGAGCAGGACTAAAATGTTTGACATAGATAGACTTATTTTTAACATAGACCTTGTCTATCAGACTTCTATGGGAAATGGCAGCATTTCACTTCTCTACATCAGCTGTCTGAAAGAAATTATCGCTATTAGCTATAAGACCACCCACGCCCATTAAACATTTTAATGTCTTTTTCTGTGTGCTATGTACATTTTAAATAGTATAATTTTTTTGTACTTAATAAAGTATTATTACTATTTATTATGTCGTATTATAATAAGCGCTATGGAAGTTAAACTCAGTTGTTGCTTTTTAATGCATAAATATAATCCAAAATTTAGACCAAAAATGACGAGAGCGATTGGACACATTTAAGGCTAGGTATTCCCGCAGAGGCCGTGCTTTAGAGTTTTTGGAAACCATTTGAGGCATAGACAAAAGTGTTTTTTTCATCCCATCTGCTCAAAAAACGATGGTTTCATCCCAAAACATTTGGAGCTAAAGTTACTGCTAGTTCTCTCGGGATTAAAAAGTGAAAAAGTAAATCTTACGGGATTAAAACACAATTTGAAAATTGAACACCATGTTATCTGTGTAAAATCAGCTAAAAACAAAAGAATTAAGTTTTAATACAATAAATAACTGGAACAGACTTCGTATTTTTTTAAATTTGGAATACATATCATCGTGAATGTAGGTAAAAATGTTTATGGTCTTTGCTTCGAAAAAGGAAAAAAAAATAATTAGCGCAATTTTTGACTTCGATTCAAAGTAATTACAGATGTTTTAGGTTATATTGTGTTAAAATTAATTATTTTGTGTAAATTTAAATCCTTTTTCGTAAGTTTAAGCCGATAGTGCACATTCAATTTATTGTTATTATAAAAATCTTAAAATATGTAGGTCCACGCAAACAAAGTTACGAGTTTATGCGTGAACAATCTTTTTTTTTTAGAAGTTGGTTCTTAAAAATTATTTCTTAGTATTTATTGAATGAAAACGACACTAAATAAAGGTTAGTTCTTGTCGGAGCTTTGATTAGGTATTGTAGTTGTTCTACTTTCTCCATATTCTGTTTTGTATCTTTTTGCTAGTTTTTCTCATGGATGGCGATGTAATGTGTGCTACTTGCGTACGGTAATATTTTTGTCTCGGGCGTTATACACGAATCCCTCGCTTCACTCAAGATTCCATCGTAGAATCCTTCGTTTTGCTCTAAATTCAAAGTAGCGCACTCGACTTAAAAGTATTACCTTTACGCCTTGTAGCACAATCTACTATTAAACTCTTAAAAAAAGGTATGTACCTGGGGCGCACTCTAAGTTTCCGGAATGAATATGAAAAAATACTATTAAAGGTACAAAATTAATTTATTGTTTTTCAAAATAATCTCCCTTGGCGTCTATGCACTTTTTCATTCGATGAAACCAGTTTTGAAAACTTTTGTGCCACTCCTCTGTGGTGACCTCTGAAACGTGTTTTTCATACTCCTCGACAGCCTCTTCTGGTGATAAAAATCGTTGACCGCGTAATTGGTTCTTAATTTTTGGGAACAGAAAAAAGTCACAAGGTGCCAGGTCGGGACTGTATGCAGGATGACTCATGAGTTCTACATTTTTCGCCTTCAAAAAGTCGTTTGTCTGTCTGGCCGTGTGAGAACTAGCATTGTCGTGGTGCAGGATGATACGGCGTTTACGGTTATTTTTACGGAGTTCGTCAATAACTTCCGGCAAACAAATGGTCGTGTACCAGTCACTATTCACTGTACGACGATTCTCTAAAGCAACAGTAGCCACGTGTCCAGTTTTATTAAAAAAAGAAGCAATCATCCGCTTAGATGCACTTTTCACGCGCGCCACTTTGGTTGGTTTCGGCTCATCTTGAAAGACCCTTACGCTCGATTGCTGCTTTGTTTTGGGATCGTAGCAATAAATCCATGTTTCGTCACCTGTTACTATGTCCCACACCAAATTTGACGCACCTTCGTTGAATCTGGTAAGCATGGCACTGCAGCAAGTGACGCGGTCCGTTTTTTGAGCCTCGGTCAAGTTGTGTCCACCGCGAGCACAGCTTTCTCACACCCAAATGTTTGTGTAGGATTAATTGTATTTGACTCATGCCTATTTCTAAGGATGCGCGAATTTCATGGTAGGTCACATGCCTGTCTGTTTCAATCATACGGCGCACAGCATCGATGTTTTTGTTGGTCACAGCGGTGGACGGCCGACCATCGCGAGATTCGTCACTGAGATTGATACGACCACGCTTGAATTCTGCAAACCAGCTATAAACAGTTGTCTTGCATGGTGCCTCATTGCCAAAAGCTGTTTCAAGCCGAGCGATGCTCTGTTGAGCTGTCAAATTACACTTAAAATCGTAGAAAATCATACTACGAAAATTTTCCCGAGTTAAATCCATGTTGATGCAGACACACAATTTTTTAAATGGCGCCACAAGGTAAAAACAGAAGACAGAAAGAGTTCTATTTTCAAATATTGCAATAAATTTTTAAATATTATTTATGTAAGTGGCCAGTTCCGGAAACTTACAGTGCGCCCTATGTATAAGTTAAGTATCCAGGCTCGTCAAATTCGCATTCAGTTACAAGATCCTATAAACTTCATTCGGTTGGAAAAAATCCCAAAGTAACCCTTTTTTGTGATATTTTTTCAAAACTACGAGTAAAATACTGATATTTTACATAAAAAAATTGTACTTAATTAAAGCCACTTAATATTTACAGATAAATTCGCTGAGTTTGACTTGATATAATTATTTTCTTAATAATTATATGAAATTCGCGAGCGCGATGACTTGAACTCGGCAGGTCCGATTAGACGCGTGCTAGCGCTTACTAACATTGGACCAATAAAACAACTAAAGATCGCTACATGTTTTTACAAGCTTTTATTTAACTTGCAATGTATGTATAAATGTAAGTATGTTTGTTCGGGTGGAATCTTCGAACTCAATTTTCAACCAGTTATCCTCAACCAATTTAGCTGAAATTTTGTATACTTTTGTAAGTCGGATGATAATACAATATTATGATGTCAATGGGCTGTTCTGATGATGGAACCGGGAGATATTCGACGGAACTCAGTTATAACCTCATCGAGTAGGTCTCGTTTGATTTGTCTTGACGAGTACTTTTTGGAAGACGATGCTTATCTAGGATCTGATTACGCAGACGGATGGTGGTCAATAGAACTCAGTTATAAAACAACTTAACACAATCGAGTTTGGGCTAATTTCTAACCTTTAGGTACGAAACAATAAAAAGACTTTTTAGCTTATGTCACTTTGAATGTAAGGATTCTAACGAAACGCCATTGGTATGGCACTTCATAGATACGAAGTAACAAATATACCTAGTACTACTACAAACAAAATAATATATCTGTGCATACGTCAAATGTGTGAGTTAAACAATCAGGGTCGCCACCACAGAATTTGTTGCTTTGCTTAGGTACCTGTTTTCATCATTCGGAAATCTATAAAATTTTCGTTCTTTGTTGTTTTTTGTGGATAAGCAATAATAATATGTGCAGTTTCTCACCAATATTATTTCAATTACCCTAAATGACTCGGGGAACGTCAACGTGCGACTAGCAACAACCCTATTTTACAGGCGCTTACAAGGTCCAAAAACGTGTGAGTTTCCGTTCTGTATGTAATACTATTATCTGCTCTGTGGCCATACATTCAAATCCGTGGTGACATTAAGGAATAAAGAAAATCAAATACATTCAACATACATACATGCATATACAGGGTGGAATTGAATTCGTTGGCAATATTTTAAGTATCTACTATACCCATGATACAAAGTAATTTAAGACTAATAAAACTTCAATCAAAAGTCGTCATTTTCATATTCAAGAAAACCTCTAAACATCCGTCAGACTCTTTGATACATACCTCTACTGCAATTATAAAAAAAAAACTAATGCGAAAAATAAATTAATTATAATAGTATTAATTTCGTTGCGTCTTGGTACCCTAACATTCGTTCCTACTTCAAACGTACCTATTGTCCTCAAGCTTTTGTGTGACACGACCCGTCCCCATTCGACTTCAAACCTTATTCACGTAAATTAAGGTCTACTTTTGAATGCCGGTCGGTCGCGCCGTTTGGCTGTATCCGTCCAAGGTCTTTGACCTTGCGGCACGTAGGTATCAGTACGCGCGCACGACTCGAAGTGTTTTGATACTTTATTCATTTTTCTTACTTTTTGATACTTTTTAATTACTGCATTAATTGCAGTATTGTTACCATACAAAATATCCTTTAGGTGAGTATGATGATAAGTTTAATCAATGCTAATGATTTCAATTGCACCCTATAGACTATATATTCGTAATCTCCTTCTTTGCAAGTCGTGTGAAAAATACTGGGATCTAGGTGAGACCCATGTTTTTTAGGTTCAGTGTTGTATCATAGATAGTAAATAACAAAACAACATAATACCCATAAGTTTATATTTAAGAAAAATAATAAAAACCGACTTTAAGGTGTTTACTCCTAATAAATTTTGAACCGCTGAACCAATTTCTAATAAATATAGCTAAGAACTGTAACGAAAAGTCAGTTTTCAAACAAAAAAATTAAATCTTCGTTCAGGCCTTACGATGCCATTAACAGACACCTAGATACACAGACATACCGACACGTCAACCTTATAACACTCCTCTTTTTGTCGGGGGTTGAAAATAAACAAAGACACTAAATAACGACTTTGCAGGGTTATTTGTTTCTATTAATTGTTTATTAATAAATCGCTACTGTCAAATTATGTTAATAGGCGATGTGGCTAGCAACCCATCACTATTGATTTATTTTTTGATCACGCTAAGCCTTTGGGTCTTACGGCCCTGGACTCTGTCTACCCCGTCAGCATTAATATAAGATAATGTAGCTGTATCGAACACTACTTTAAACAAAGTTTAATCAAAATAAAACTATTCTACTGCTTATTTCTATACTGTGTCGCTGGTGGGGTCACATGTGAGCTTACCGACGCAGCGTCCACGCGATGCAAATTGCGGCCGGGGCAGCATTAAATACCTACATTTGTAGGAATACCCGGCTTTAACGATTGTTTCGTGAACTTTCATGAGAAAACCCATCAATTAATTGAATGGGTCAGAATCAGAAGACCCGGATCGACTACTCACAACAGTTCAGTATTGGTTTAGACCTTAAAGATTAAAGGAACAACACATCTCTAATAACCAACAATACTATCGATAGTTTGTGTACTATTGATAGTAATTCCTGTTTTAGGGCAACAATATGGATAACCAACAAAACTATCAATAGTATCGATCCTGATGACGAATAAACTAACTATAGTATTGCGTTTCATAAACTATCCATAGTATCGATTATTTATTTATTAGAAAAGCAATACTATCGATAGTTTGTTCGTCGTCAGAATCAATACTATCGATAATATTGGTTTTATTCAAAATACAGATAGTCTATCGATAGACTAGCGATAGTGTATTATCGAGAGGCAACACTGGTCATCGCAGTGTTGTGCGTCGCGATCGCGACTCGTTAGGTACGGGAATGTGGCTCTTCGCAGTTGAGTTTCATGCGGAACGGTAAAAACGCGTAGGTACGTACCGGTAAAATTACCTTTAAATTTTAACAATACCTATAACGTTACTATTACTACATAAACGATACCCGTACTATACGAGTATTACCCTTAAAATTTTAACATAATGAAAATTCTGTTACTGGTACTTAAAATGTGAATTTGGTACCAGTAACAAACCCTGGGGATAAGTCCGCAGTTGTACGTTTACTTTTCTGATTTGTGTCTGTGTTCTTTATTATGTACCATAAAAAGCTTTATAAACAAACCAATAAAAGCTCAACAATGTAGTTATTATCGATCTAATAAACACAATATTTCAATAAATCTCCACCCTAGCCGATCCATGGTTAGTAAAAGTTCCCACGTGCTTATAAAAGTTTGACAATGATTGACTACAAATAAATGCATAAGACGACGCGACGAAACTACTGTACACGAGAATCACTCGCGACTCGCTACAGCACGGTCGGGAGTTGAGGCACAAACCAATGACGAACTTATTGTGCAAGAAATAACGTTCATATTAAAACGTAAGTAAGAAAAAAATAGAAAAAAATTATAATCATAGATATTTTTTGTTTGATTTGTTCCTTATAGTATCAAAAATATGTTGACGGCATAAGTTAAACACTTTCAAAATAGTTATGTATTTTGGCTTTAGAAAAAATACAAAAATTTGTAAATGTAGAAATGCATAAAATGAATTTGTTTAATTTTTAATAATTTATCAACACACATAATATAATATTTAGAATAAATTGTTGAAAGACAGTAATCTTTAATTTCTGGTGAGATAAGCCTGAAAATTTGTAACATACCGAACCTTCTTTATTAACGATAGTGCTAATTGATTAATTTGTTTAATTTAGATTTATTCAACTGGAATGCACACGTTATAATATGGTAGAGGTAGTTTTCCAAAGTTATTAATTATGCTGTACTTATGAAATCAAAATTTGTTCAATTTTCAGTTTTTTGGTTTTTTTACACTGACGCAGAGCCCTGAATTGTTTAATTCGGTTTATTTTAACTATAACTAACATTACTTTATATCATACAAAAAGAAACTTATGGTTATAGCATTATGTCCAGGTACAGCTATTTTTACTGGTCTAAAAGACAGCATTAGAAAGAGCAACATATACCTACAAAGGCGGACTTATCCCATGTAGGAATCTCTTCCAATCAAACTGCGATACATTGAGAGGATATTTGATCAATTAAAAGGTAGAATTTTGATTGTAAAACAAGGTCCCTACTTAAGAGTATAATAGAATATGTATTTTTTTCGCCTGATATAATATTGTCACGAAGTTTATTCACCCTATAAATTTTGGACCCTTAACAAACACTACTAAACAGTTCTTGTAATAAATCATAGATGGCGACAAGCGACTTTGAATCAACGCGGTCTTATTTATCACTAGAGGCAGCGCGCGGCTTCGCCCGCGTTAACCACACGAGTGAAGTCGCGGGCGTGATGCAATATACCCTATAGCCTTCCTCGATAAACGACCTATCTAATACCGAAAGAATTTTCCAAATCGGACCAGTGGTTCCTGAGATTAGCGCGTTCAAACAAACAAACAAACTTCAGCTCTATATATAAGTATGGATTTCAGCCGCATAAGCATAACGTCCACTGCTGGACATAGGCCTCCTTCTAGGATTTCCTAAATGGCTGATCCATCCAGTGCGTTCTGCATCCAGCGCTTTCCAATGAGCTTGGTCAGGTCGTCTGACCACCTAGCTTTATTGAAATCTTAGAATCAGAATCTGATAGAACACAAACTCGTGAAAAGAAAGGACTTATTTTTCGTTGTTTTCTAACCCCCAATGCAAAAAGAGGGGTGTTATAAGATTGACGCCAATGTCTGTTTGTTTGTGTGTCTGTCTCGGATGTCGATGCTTTTTTTACATGAAATAAAGTTTCTTGCGGTGGTTCTTAGGTTTATTTGATTTCTGAAGTTATTGGGGTAAACGCTTTAAAGTCGGGGGTTTTTTTTATTTTCCTGGCAAATATACTTGTTTCCCAAACTAATAGCTAACCTCTGATCTGACCCTTGCCCGCCAGTCGCCCAGTAGCGTGCGGTCATGCGTGACATTCGAATGAGAGATATTTGGTATGCATTTGTCGACTGATATGTTTAGTTTTGGATATGAAACATGGTGAAACTGGATATGAAACAAGGTGAAACTGGATATGAAACAAGGTGAAACTGGATATGAAACAAGGTGAAACAAGTTAGTCTTTTGAATCAGACTGCAATGTATTTTTGGCTTTTACAATTAGATATTGTCCTAAGCCAAAAATAAATTATTTTGTACTGATAACAAAATAACCTCCCATGCTGGTCTGGGAGAAATAAAAAAACTTAGAATGTACCAACCAACTTGGAATGGGCAAAAATGCAAATCATGTTAACAGGCGATGCGGCTAGCAACCCATCACTGTATTGATTGCTTTTCCATCTTCTCGCCCACCATGACGCTAAAAGTGGCTTTTGGGTCTTGCGGCCCTGGGCTCTGCATTTCTATTCCGCAAGACCCAAAATGCTCTGTCTGCCCCATTAGGGATAAAGACGTGATAGTATGTATAACAAAATAAAACATCGCAAAATAATGTCACTTTGTCTTTGAACACATCCATTTTAACGTGATTTTAAATTTATTATTGCAGAACAACTGATAATAAGAGCGCTATTTGACTCCAAAAAACTATGACGTCATCTGCCTGTATTTCATACAAAATCCCATAGAAACTGTTTTGACGTTTAGAAAAAAGTATCTGATTTGACTTGTTGGAAAATAGCGTACGCGGGAAGAAAAGCAGCTGGTATAATCTACATTTTTCTACTTCCAGACCAACATGAAAGAGATATAAGATAGACCAAACCAATGCATAAACGATATACGTACAATGTCTTGCCGCAGTGGCATTTTTGAAACGCTCAGTCGCTAGATGAATGATGTTCTCCATACAAAAGTCCGTTTGTTTAGTGACACCGCGTTCCAAAAATGGGTCCGCAGGTATTGATCTACTCTACAACCGGGACTCAATGGCGTGACGTAGGCGGTCCCGGAAGAGGGGAGGGGGGGGACTGCCCTCGGGCTATGCTCCGTACTGTATTCAGTGTGATATAGTTTGGTTAATTCATAGACGTAGGTTTATTGCTTCATTGTAGATATATTTCCCGACTGTGGCAATGCCAAAAGTAGGGTTATGTATTCCGCCGATATTATGTTCTATCTGGGGGCACGGAAGTGCCCCCGCCAAGACAAGCCAAGCGGAGCGCAAGGGCGCTAACTACCTTTTCTCGAAACGTTTCGTCGTTTTTTTTTAACTCCCATAACTTTCGTTTGTATGAAGCTAAATAGTAAATAATTTTAAGATATAATGACACCAGTACAATCATGGAACATACACAGTCTTATTTTAAAACGCAGACTAACTTTGTTACTAGGTTTAAACCATTATCCAACCAAATTAAGTAACCATCTAGTAATATCCCAATTATCCCACTGTCTCATTTGAAAATGTCAAATTGACTTGAACTAGCATAGTGACCACTACGTCACGGAGGTCGAATAGTACAATCCCACTGAAAACATTTTCATGAAAAATGTTGCCAAGACGAGCCTACATAGCTTACCCTGTAAAAAAGTTATCAGATCTCGTATAAAGCCAAGCTCTAAAGACTACACACTCTAAACCTACAAGCTCTACACTACACCTTAATCAAAATCTATGAAAAATTGGTCAGATCTCATGTAGAGCCAAGATTCTGGATATATGCGCCCTTACTTTACCAGGCCTAACTTCACATACTCTACATTTTAGTCAAAACGTGATGACGCTACTGCGTATCCGCGTTTCAGTGTCAAGCAACATTGAGCACTAACGTATGATGATAAAGTCTAATTTGGTTTGACACATAAATAGAACGTCACTATCGTACGACTAACGTATTATCCTATGGAGTAACCACCCTGTACGGCGGCTGTCGCCCGTCTCCCGCTTTCGCCGTTTGCTTGGTACGAGGCGGTTGAAGGTTGAAGTCCACCGCGGCCCGAACGGGCGAGTGGACGCGGCAGCCGTATTTTGCCATTCCGTTCTGAAATGCACTTCGAATAAAAGCTTGTAAAACTGCAGACCATACCTAACCACATATCACAAATTCATTAATATCCAATTAATTCAAATGACTATACTTACTACATTCAGCCATCTGGTTAAACGTTGCGTTGAATGACTTGGCTAGATATCGTTCAGCCATTCAATTGGATGCCTAGTTTTAATGTCCGGGCTAGGCGTCCAGTTGGATGGCTGATTTAACCAGATACCAGATGGCTGCGAAATGAATAACGAAATTTAAAGGAAAACTATCAGAGCGAAGTATGGTTTACAAATTAAGAAGTTATAGGCGATCGACTTATAAAATGTACTCGGAATAGGAAATTTCATACAAATTTAATAGGAAATTTAATGGCATGAACTCAAAGTAGGCATTCATAACTACGGAACCCTACAAGGGGGAGGACGACACTTGACTCTAACAAAAATTAGCAAAACTTTAAAAACCAAATATTTCAGAAACGGATCCCTAAACCGAAAAATGGTGTTCTCAAGCTCACAATATTTTTGAAAGCCCTATTCAACGATATCCCACACGATAGAATAGTCAAGAAAAAAAATATTGACTTCCACTTTACATGTATGAGCAACCCTAAAAATAATTTTATTTCAAGATTTTATTCTAACACTTTTCGACATTATTAATATACATACCCATACCGAATTACAGCTTTCTAGTACTTATAGTTTCTGATATGGCGAATCTATAAAATTTCCTTGTTTATTACGGAACCCTAAAAAGATCGCGACGGATTGATAATCCTCCTTTTTGGAAGGCGGTTAATAATAACTAGTAGTTCGCCGCGAACCTAGACCTCGCGATTATTTTTCGCAATTCAGTTTCCTAAATAACCCCTAGATGGCGGTATCCGAAGTTAGAACGCGCTATGGTTTCGTTTGCTACATAATCGCGGACATTTTTATTAATATTTCAAAAACTACTGAACCGATTTTAATGCCCAACGAACTTGAAAATTCTATTGATGTTTCCTACATGCCTACCAAGTTTAATCAAAATCAAACCATCGGTTCGGCTGCTATCGCGTGTATGTATGTATGTATGTATGTATATACATACATACATACATACATACATACATACAATGTGTTTTCGCCCCCAACTCGATTTAGAGACCTCACTCGCTTCGCTCGCTCGGTCAAATACGTCGTAATGTAAAAAGGTCTTGTTACTTGTAAACATTTATATTTTGAATTTTGTTTAAATCATCATTATCATCATATCAGATCTAGCTCTACTGCAGGAGCACGACTCTCTTTATTACCAGAGCCATACTTACTAGGCCAGAGCAGCCAGGCTTGGCCTACACCTTCCACGCTGGCCAGACGGGTTGGAAAGGTCTTCATCTCTTGTTTAGTCATGTTTAGCTTCTATTTTATAGGCGGTCGTCTTTTACGACATTAACAAAAAGATATTTTTTTAAATTTTATAAAACCTTGCTCTTGATAATAATAAGCACTCTGTCTGTATCGGTGACCCCTATGAACGTGACCTATATAAATGCCAATTATTTTAGCGTGAAAGTACGTACCAACTTTATTTTTTGGTCAAAAATAATTTATTTTTGACCAAAAAATAAAGTTGTTAATGCTTGCATAGGTGACGGATTAAAGAAAGTACCTGGGTGACCGAGCTTTGCTCGGTCGGTTACATCTCAAACATTAACTACATTTTTTTAAACTTGTCTAAAAACAGTACAAAATAAAAAATTATATATAAACTTGAACATTAAAAAAAACAAAAGTAAATCACCGAGTGGGATTCGAACCCGTAACACTCTTTCTAGCGGTCAGCATCCTTAACCACTGAGCTAAGCGGATGGCGGCCGGCGCGAGGAAATTAGCGACCATATTCTGCGTGGAAAGAAAAACGAATGAAAACTCGAAAACACGCGTTTTCCCAAACATAAGACTAATCTAGATCGATTGTTTATCCCCAAAAACCCCCATTTACCAATTTTCAGCAAAATCGTTAGAGCCGTTTTCGAGATCACAGAAATTTATAAATAAATATATATATAAATAAATATACAAGAATTGCTAGTTTATAGGTATACGATTCTTTATTGAGTATTGATATCTCTTCTACACACACTTGCGTAGGTACACAAAGACAAGTACATATACGTTCAGACAGTCAATGGCCTTACCAAAATGTCTACCCACACATTTTCTCTTGCATACAAAACGTGGCATTCCTTTCTCGATAAAATCTACAAAAAGGTTTTCTTTTCTATTTAAATCTTTATAAAGATGATAAAATAAAGTAGTTTTGAAAAAAACTTTAACATAGTGAGCTGCACCTTGCAACTGGAAAATCGATATATTCGACTGACGTGCCTGACCATTTGAAATTCGCGCGGATGACGTAAGCTGCTCGCGTTGACGTCACAAGACAAGCCGTGTGACTGGGAGCAATCTATTCGTCTCCCTTTAACATTTGAACGATGAATGAGCGCGAGCGAAACAGCGCTAATCGTGTAAAGGTTGTGAATCGAGTTTTTTTTTTCCACACTCAAGGGACGATCAACCAAATCCCGACTTATTGATAAGAGAAATTACTGATAAGGACTACTGATATTGTTCATAAGACGATTTGAAGGTAATATTTAGGCTTTCGACGACATTATTATGAAGCTACTATTACGATTATCCGTACAAAATGATAGTTCATAATTCGAAATATTGTTTTTGTTGAAGGTCTTCTTTGATCGTCCCTTGTCGAATGACGTGAGCGACACTAGCGCTGCAGCGGCTGTCAGCTGGAACTAATGACAGTAGACAAAAATCGCTCGGCAGATTCGTGAGGTCGGCCGAGTTTTCACGCGTTTTTCACGAAAATGGCCTGCAATATAAAGCCGATGCACAAAAGCAAACATTTCCCGATAGACCAGCTCGTGTGCGTCGGTAATTATGAGCTGGAGAAAACGATCGGAACAGGGAATTTCGCTGTTGTAAAACTGGCTACACATGTTATTACTAGGAGTAAGGTGCGTACCATCGTCGTCTGGAGTGTATTTCAGTGGTTAGAGTGATAAATTGGTGTTTATTTGCTGTTTTATAGTGATAATGGTTGTCTCTGCGACGCCCTGAGTGAATTTTGTGGCTACAAAAATGTGCTGTGTAGGTTTTTTCCACTCGTCGGATGCTGCGCCAGGTTTGCCAAATACACTACTAATAAAGAACTCGTTTATTAAGCTGATGAACGAGGGGGCGAGAACGTGTTTATAAAAAAAAATTACATTATTACAACCAGTTTCGAACATACATTGTTTACTATTGCAGTAGTGACATTACACATCATTTGTAATCAGTCGGACTATCACGATTTGAACTTCGAAATTTCCCTCGATTAGAAAAAGTTGTGATCGAGTAGAAACTGGCTGGTTTTTTATTTACTTTTTTGATCGATGGTATGGCGCGAATTTGTCGTGGCCTCTAACATGTTTTTGCAACAATTATTATCAATTGTAGTCCCATTCATTCTGTCCCCTTAATTATTATGTTCGTCTCCGTATTGGACAGTCTAGAGTTCCTACAATTGTTTAACTCAATCATTTACAGAACAAATATAAACCTTATGGTCATAGCCACAAGTCCCTGTAATTATGTATATGTGAATATAGTAACTAAATAACTAGAATTTTCCTGTATTTGGGGGACTGAATTGCGTTTTTAGTCTGATAAGAATCTTAATAGATGGCTAAACTTGTCTAATTCTTCATAGTTGGTAGGTAAACATTTCTTAATCAATTAGAATTGTCCAAAAAAAACAATGTCAAAAAACAAATGAAATATTATGTTTATGTACATACATATGTACCACAAGTGTTATTTTATAGATAGTTGAGAAGTTTACTTAATTATTTGCTTAGCTTGAAATATTTCATAGATTAAGTATGTCTCTCTTTTATCAAATGATTTGTTTTAGTTGCTTGTTATAAATATAACCTTACAAAATGTTATACTAGGTAGGTATTTAATCTTTTGTTCAAAAAATATGTCAAAACCCTTAATTTATATTCTTGAGTTTTTTCTCCGTGCTTAGGAAGGCACATTAAGCAATTGGCCCTGGTCATTATTTCATAGCAGTTTTCAAACTATGACATCTGCGATTATGGTTAACAGTTAGTCCACCACTCCGGAGATTCTGGTTTCAATTACAAGCCAGGGCAGGTTGGAAAATGGCCTTTTTCAAGTCGTCGACCATGCTTGTGTGCCATTATATTAATGACTTCGCTTAATTTCAATTCAAATTCTAATATAACTTTATTTATGGTATTTGTTGTTTTGTTTTGCACAAGTAACTGTTAATGTTAAATTATATGTTTTATACTTTAACAAATTATTTTTTTAAATAACCACTAAGTGATTGTCTGACTTGCGCTAAGTGATTGTCTGACTTGCGCACAAAGAATTCCATACCTACCTACTATCTATAAAAAATCACGTTTGTTGTATGAGAGCCCTCTTAAATATTTATTTTATTCTGTGTTTAGTATTTGTTGTCATAGCGGCCCCAGATATACTTCATCTGTAAAAATTTAGTTATTACGCTTCTTGAGATAGAGTCTGGTGACAGATTGACGGATAGACAGATGGACATATGGACATATGGACAGACAGTGGGGTTGTAGTAATAGGGTCCCGTTTTTACCTTTTGGGTATGGACGGAACCTTAAACAATGAAATAAAATTAAAATCTATTGAATTGGGAGTAGTGGGAACTGGGAAGTGAATAATTTGTACATAGTTTTAATTTAAATTGTATTAATTTAATTATATTAAAACTGTACGTTTTAATATAATTAAATTAAAATATTTCTTTGACAATAAAATCTGTTTGAATGAACTGTGCTATAACCAAACTATGTATTATGCTTATCTTGACAAAAATTTAAAACAATCCTCCTGTATCCAATATTTTAATAAACACAGAGTGTCGTTAAACTCTCTTACAAAGTTACAAAAATTGAAGCTCTTAAAAATCCCCAAATTTCTGGTCCCTTAAAAGTTCATGATAATAAGTTTTTGAATACATTGCTTACATTTTTTGTACAAGCTTTTATTGTGAGGCCAAAATAATAATTAAGACAAATGAAATGCGCCCCAACTGGATGGAGATGTGTTGTTTTATTACTGAGTTCTATCGACCAGCTTCCGTCTCTGCGATTAGAATTAGACCCTAGGCATTGTCTACCATAAAGTGCTCGTCAAGTTAAATCAAATAAGTCCAACTCAATGAGGTTATGTTGTTTTATAACTGAGTTCTGTCGAACATCTCCAATCAGATCAGAATAGCTCACTGACTTCATAATATTGTAATGTCATCGAACTTACAATAAAAATTTTTTGAGGATAATTGTCTGTTCCTTTCTGGTTGAAACTTGGGTTGCAAGATTTGACCTAAACAAACATACATACATGATACACTTTTCGCCTAGCCCTTCCACCAAGGCCGACTGTACCGTCCAAAAAGAACTATATTCCAAAAATAAAATTTCTATCTTTGTAAGATTTTTTATTTTATTTTTCTCATTAAATGGACGGAAGTATTGTCTGTAACTTCAACTCATATGTGCCCGGTTTTTTTTTATAAATATATTCTCTCATTGCCCTTCGGCAAACTCCTCCTGCCTGACCTGCAGAAAAAAAGAAAAACTGATATAATAGAATAGCGAGCACACTAGTCTAAATAAAAATTAGGCTATAATAATATTCTCTCATATCCTCTACCCACCTGACCACCAGCCTTCCACCGCTGTGCAAACAAACAGCCCAAGCTTCCAACACAAATATTGTTGGTTTTCAAAAACAATATTTTGGCGACATCTCAAAAAGGAAGCGTCGCTAATCGATTGATAGGTATTGGCCATCTTAATTACCCGACTGCGTCAGGAGTGTTATGTTTTTCGAGTGTAGGATATATGTATATTTCTCTTCAACCTTAACGGCTTGATAGATTTAAGGTTGAGAAGTGTCTTTAGATTAGTCTTAATTCTAAGAGTGACGCTGTAGTGTTGGATTTTTCAGGCTGCCTAATGGCATCTGACATATCTAAATTAAAGGATAATAATAATAATAATATCTACACTAATATTATAAAGAGGAAAGATTTGTTTGTTTGATTGTATTGAATAGGCTCCGAAACTACTGGATCGATTTTAAAAATTCTTTCACTGTTGGATAGGTATGTTATCCCTGAGTGACATAGGCTATGTATGTACCACGGGCGAAGCCGGGATGGACTGCTAGTAATAAATATATAGGGACAAATTACACTGATTGAGTTAGCCCCAAAGTAAGTTCGAGACTTGTATTATGGGATACTAACTCAACGATACTATATTTTATAGCAAATACATATATATAGATAAACATCCAAGACCCGGGACAATTTGAAAAAGGCCATTTTCCGACTTGCCCTGACCGGGAATCGAACCCGGGACCTCTGGGTGGCGGACTAGCATAATGACCACTACGCCACGGAGGTCGTCATAGGAGGATCTGACATAGCTTGACGACTGCCATACAACTATGACAGTCAGGACTAACAGCTATCATCATCATCATCAGATCTTTTTGTCTCCACTGCAGGAGCACGACCATGTTCTACCATAGCCATATTTGGCCAGAGAAGACAGAGGACTTTGGCCTACACTCTTTACACTGGCCAGACGGGTTGGAGAGGTCTCAATGCCTTCCGAAACAACGAGGAGTTAGAGAAATTTTTGTCACCCATCCCAGTGCGGACCTCGCCTGGTGCTTTACTTGCGAAAGCGATTGTAAAGCGCACTCCCGCTGGGCGACCGAGATACTCGATTATGATGTCATCAGTACCTACTGGATGTAAATATTGGATATTCTACAATGGGATTTATCTAATATTTTCTTTGGACAGATATTTTTGTACAAGCTTCGATTTAACTTGCAATGTATCTTGTATACATTTATATAAATGTTTGTTTAGGCAGGCTTGTGTCACTTGATCACTTCCCGGTGGGTAGGTAGGTAGTAGTTAGGTAGGTATTGAAAATATATCTACATTATGACTACGCCCGGCGACCACTTCGTAGTGGGAAATCACATATATCGTATGTCAATAGAAATAAGAATGAAGTTGCCTTGCAATGCACTTCTAGGTATCTAAACGAAAAGATGCCGAGTTCTGACGCGAGCTAAATTAAACCATATCGCTGACGACATTGAGTAGATATTTCTTTGAATTCCTTTGCTGAGTAAGACTCCTGTACGTGAGTGCTAGCACTTATTCTGTGCCTGTAGTAAGCGCTACTGTATCGTCCTACCAAAGCAAAAAATTCCAATTGGTCGCCGTTGCAAAAAAGCAAGCAATAAGAAAAAACGCTACAATAGTAACTTAGTGTAAGTTTTTGTGGCTTCAAGGCTGGTTTCAAGGAGGGTTATTGGCTTTTGGCATTGTCAGCTGATCTAGTAAGCGGTGGTAAGCAACGCGGTTGTGGTCCGCGGTTGGATTGTTGTGTGGTCCGCGAAGAAATAATTAAATTTTTAACCCTTTCACCGCGAGCGTCGGATATTTCCGACAAAAACCACTGCTCATATTGCACATAACTGAAGTATCCACATCCCTTTTAGGTTGTATTTATGTATTTATTTAGCTGTAACCCGCGACCTCGTCCGCGTAGAGTTTATGACTCCGGAAAATGCTCATCAGGCTGAACAACTTGCTAAGGCGGCATTTTTATATTTCTTACAGTTTTGCTGGACCACTATAGTTCTACATCAGGTGTTCCATTTTCCAAAATTATTTATACCCTATGCCCAGGCTAAACTAAACCGGCTTAACAAAAAAGTTTCATTCGAATCTGTTCAGTATTTCCGGAGATTAGCGTGTACAAACAGACAGACATTTTTTTATATTCTTACTCTTGTAGTATGCCTCCATCGCCCCAATATTTTTTTGGAAATATAGCTAATGTACAGACACACTTTTTTACTGTTTTATTTGTATGTATATAGATTTTATAATAGAAATCATTTTAGAGTTTAACTTTTACCGCTTCTATAATTAAAGAACTCTCTTGTTTGTAGCAACCAATGCCTTCCATCTCCTTCTGCCAAAAATAGAAGGAAGAAGAGCCAAAGGAAGACCTAGCGATAGTTTTATAAAACAACTAAAATATCAAATTAATGTTTAAACCTACAAGGATGTAAAGGTTTACCTATCAAGTACCTGGGTGACCGAGCTTTGCTCGGTCGGTTATATCTCAAACATTAACTAATTTTTTTTAAACTTGTCTAAAAACAGTACAAAGTAAAAAATTATATATAAACTTGAACATAAAAAACCAAAAGTAAGTCACTGAGTGGGATTCGAACCCGTAACACTCTTTCTAGCGGTCAGCATTCTTAACCGCTGAGCTAAGCGGATGGCGGCCGGTGCGACGAAATTAGCGACCATATTCTGCGTGGAAAGAAAAACGAATGAAAACTTGAAAACACGCGTTTTCCCAAACATAAGACTAATCTAGATCGATTGTTTACCCCCAAAAACCTCCATATACAAATTTTCAGCGAAATCGTTAGAACCGTTTTCGAGATCACAGAAATTTATAAATATAAAAATATACAAGAATTGCTGGTTTAAAGGTATAAGATATATTTTTTAACTAAAAACCGACTAAACTCCAAACTACCACCACCACCGATTTTGATATTTTCATGCGACCAACTGGAAGCAAGCTGCTTCCGATTGATCGTATTGGAAATCCTTTAGGGAGGCCTTTGTCCAGCAGTGGACTTCCTGTGGCTGATATGATGATGATGAGGCCTTTGTCCAGCAGTGACTTTCTATGGCTGATATGATGATGATGAGGAAGGGACCACCTGACAGGTATGCCCTCTCAAACAAAATAAATTTCCAAATTGGTCCAAGTCTTAGTCTTTGGCTAATCGCGGAACATACATAAAAAACATCCTACTATCCTACTTACTAATAACTCGAAAGTTTGTAAGTATGGATGAATGGATGTTTGTTACTCTTTCACGCAAAAACTACTGAATGGATTTTAATGAAACTTTACAATAATAGCTTATATGTACATCAGAATAACACATAAGCTACAATTTATAAAGATATTGTGTGATCATGCGCAGACGAAGTTGTGGGCACCGGATAGTATACAAAATATAAATAAATAAATATATGGGGACAAATCACATTAGTTGAGCTAGCCCCAAAGTAAGTTCGAGACTTGTGTTATGGGTTACTAACTCAACGATACTATATTTTATAACAAATACATATATAGATATACATACAATACTTTTGAATAGATAGCCTCCTCCTTTTTTAAAGTCAGTTAAAAAGCTGCCTCCCCTCCCTACCCCCACCTACAACCAACAACAAACTTTGTACACGCGGACAACTTTCGGACTTTACTTCGGCACGCGTAGACATTTTAGGGTTCCGTACCCAAGGGTAATAACGGGACCCTATTACCAAGACTCCGCTGCTGTCCGTCTGGTATCTCATGAACCGTGATAGCTAGATAGTATTTTTTTTTACAGATGAAGTATTTCTGTTGCCGCTATAACAACAAATACTAAAAGAAATTAAAATGAATATTTAATGGGGCTCGCGATTTTATTGCCTTATTTTGCTTGATATTAATCCTTAAATGCATGTATTTTCCGATTTTCATAAAACTTAAATCATGGGTTAATAATAGTACAAATAAGCCACATGACAACAACTTCTCCAAAGGGCCTCTACGTGTTGGAAAAAATAAAAATAAAATTGCTTTGTTTTATGGCTAAAATTATAAAAATCTTGAATTTTCGAAAAAAAAACGCTTTTATAAAATAAAATATTTTTTCAATTATATATTTTTAAATTATACGGAACCTTTCGTGCGCGTCCGCCTCGCACCTGGCCGGTTATTTGTTTCGCGCTCTTTTCAAATACTTTTCCAAGCCCTTTCACTAAACACGGAAGCAAGCAGCGGGTCGTACTACGAGAAATGCTTTAAGTCTGCCTATTATGCTATTACTCTATACAAATTGTATTTTATTTTAAACTAGCCGAAGCCCGCGACTTTGTTCGCGTGGACTTTCTTCAGAAAATGTTCATCAGGCTGAATAACTTTCTCAGGCGTCATTTTTATATCTCTTATAGTTTAGCTGAACCATTATGGTTCTGCATCATTATATATACCCGATATGTTGCCCAGGCTTAACAGCTATATACCAAAAAAAGTTTCATTCGAATCCGTCCAGTATTTTTGGAGATAAGCGTGATCAGACATACAGACAGACAAAAAAATTTTTTTTTTGCTTTCTGTTATTCTTTTTAAGTGTCCCTCTATCAATTTCGGTCAAAAATTCTAAATGTACAGACAAAATATTTTTACTGTTTTATTATATTTATATAGATCACACACTATCGTGAGGCCAAAGTACTTACTAAGACAAATGAAATAAGCAGATCAACCGAGCACTTTATGGTAGACGATGCCTAAGGACTGATTACGTGAGATGGTAGCTGGTCGATGGAACTCAGTAATAAAACGATGCAACACCGTCGAGTTTGGGCTCATTTCTTTTGTCCTAATAAGAACATTGGCCTCACAATAAATGCTTGTACAAAAAATTTATTTTATAAAAAAAAACTTATTATAATTTTCATATTACTACACGTAATGTAAATTATACTTCATCGTCATCATTACTTCAGGCGAATGATGTCCACTGCTGGACATAGGCCTCTCCCAAAATTATACTTATTGATGTGTAAAGGTCTATTGAATAAACATTTGAATTTTTGAATGTAAATAAACTAATTTGTTTTGATTTGTGATTTCTATAGTTTTACATTACATTCAGAATCCGACTATCGTTTTAGCACAAACGTCGACCGTATTTCGCGATATCGTAGTAATACCCCCGCGAAATACATGTACAAAAGTTTTGCCGGCTTCTGAGTTCGTCCGAGTCGCCGTCACTCGGAAACCCGACCAAAATGAATAGAAAATGTCAAGGAACTTCGAAAGAAAGGTCTTTTGGGACAAACTTTTGGCTTTGAAGCCTCTGAATCTTCTTACTTACTTTGCCCTCTAATAAACAACTAGGCATACAGATGGGATGGGACCACTGTACGTAGGTTGTTAGTTTCGAACTACACTTAGCCAAAGACTATTACATCGTGACAGGGACTTACACGTAATAAATCTAATCACGGGCTATACAACATCACTATAGTATATAATAATGGAATTAAAATTTACAGTTTTTACTTTAAAAATTGAAAAATAGTCTTTTGACAATTTAAAAAAATAGTTTTACCTAGTCAGTTGAAATTTTCACAGATGATGTATTTCTGTTGCCGCTTTAACAACAAATACTAAAAACAGAATAAAATAAATATTTAAGTGGGGCTCCCATACGACGAACGTGTTTTTTAAATAGATAATGCGTAAACTTCATGCGTGAGTCCGACTCGCACTTTTTCGGTTATTTCTTTACTCCCAGACCAGCATGGAAGATTCATACATACCTAGCACAGACCTAGAATTTCTTTGACTGGATTCTATTCTATGGAACCTACCCGCCTCATTGTTAGGTCGATAATCCAGTGACCTCGCCTGTACCGTGACGTACAGTCGTCGAGACAAACGTCACGATTATATTGATGACGTCAGCGGATGGCACATCAGGGGCGGGGGTACTTTCTGTGGTTCTATCATCATCCCGTATTCCCGGTTGCATCCTCAGCGGGAACGCTTCAGAGCCGCGTCCGCTACCTAACCTAGGTGATTTGACGAGGTTACTGGTTTTACATGGCTACTGCCGTCTGACCTCCGCAACACAAAGGGTACACCAGAACCAAGCCTTGAGCAAACGCTAGATGGCGTGCGGGACCCACAATTTATACGTGTCTTCCGAAACACGGAATCTTTATTTTCGGATAATTACTTAGATGATTCAAGCCTGCAATCAGGGACAGGAAGCGCTTTCCCTAACGTGGGTTTTTAGCGGCTAATTGATAGGCTTGAATATTTTTATTGGATCAAAAACCCCTATCGCTGGGTAACCCTTTCGATCGACTAACCGTATCATATGGAAAGCCTTTAAAAGGGTTTCCCTATAAATAAGTTGTTAAAACATGCACGTTACGTTACCCTTACAAAAACCATATCTCATAGGGTAACCCTATCCCATAGGCTAACCCTTTAAGAAGCGCTTTCCCTGGTGGCCAACGGCGGCGGCGCGCGGCGGCACACGGTCAGACTCAAAGCACTCAGGCTGGCTGAACCACGACGCGACGCGACGCCATGCAAAAGTATACCTTATTAACAAAACAATTTGTTTGATTTCGGCGCGAGCGCCACGACGAAACGTGTCGCGGCGTGTTTATGTATTGTTTTTGCAGTTTGGATTCGTAATTGTTATTACTTCTTATCGTCCCTGCTGTTTGAAATGTGATGCTTCCGGAAACAGTGTGAATTATAAGTGGCTTATATCTATCGTGTACTTTTATCTATCTATACATATAATAAAAAGTAAAAAAAGCGTGTCTGTACATTACATATATTTCCAAAAAAAAATATGGGGCGATAGAGACGTAGTAATAGAGTAAGAATTTTTAAAAAAATGTCTGTCTGTTTGTCTGTTTGTCTGTATGTCTGTTTGTCTGTTTGTCTGTTTGTCTGTATGTCTGTTTGTCTGTTTGTACACGCTAATCTCCGGAAATACTGGACGGATTCGAATAAAACTTTTTTTGTTATATAGCTATTAAGCCTGGGCAACATATAGGGTATAAATGATTTTGGAAAATGGAATGCCTGATGCAGAACCATAATGGTCCAGCTAAACTATAAGAGATATAACAATGCCGCCTTAGTAAAAGTTGTTCAGCCTGATGAGCATTTTCCAGAGACATAAAGTCCACGCGAACGAAGTCGCGGGCTTCGGCTAGTTGTTGAAATAAAAACCTGTGTAAACCATTGTAATGCCTCCACCTAAAAAAGACAGTGTTCATCGATATTTTTCTTATAATGAAGCCAGTAATTATAGTATAATGCAATTTATGTAAAAAAAATATCAAGGTATGTATGTTTCGAGTGTTAACATTAATTGTCTATGAGTAAGTAGATTAGCTAGCGAGTCTAGCGACTGATTCAACATACTTTAGCCCCGAGTTACGATGTAGGTAGGTAGGTATCTGAAATTACTTGAGTAGGTAATCTTTACGTCCATAATTAAGTATTGCATGCATGCATGCACACTTACGTTCCTTCGCAAAAAAATTTGAGGTAGGTAAGTACCTCGATCATCAGTCTTGTGATATGATACCGTATATAAAAGTCTGTACCTACCCAGGAGATAGGTATCCGGACCGAACCGCTATGCTTAGGCACGAAATCTTTCATAGTTTTTCTCATATTACAACTGGTATGTTTATTTGTTTGTTTAGCCGTTATCATCTCGGATCAGCTGATCGGTCAGCTTGTATGGAAGGCCAAAAATCACATTTTTATTTTGATACATGTTCCTTGGGGAAAGTTGTTCAATATCATGGACTGAATTCACCCTTAAAATAGTTTTGGTATATTTTATTACACCTTTTATATTCCAACCGATGTTAAGTGGAATTGATATACGTAGCGCCATGTATTATTTGCCAGGGAAATTAAAAAACCCTGACTTCAAGCGTTAACTCCCAATAACATTTAAACGGCTGAACCGATTTTCATCAAACATACCACCACAAGAGAACTTGCATTCACGTGAAAAAACCGAATCGAAATCGGTCTATCCGTTCGAGAGCTATGACGCTACAGACAGACAGACAGTCATAATAGCGTCAATCTTATGACACCCCTCTTTTTGTCGGGGGTTAAATTTTTTTTACACAGATCGCCTTGATATTGTTTTCAAAAGATGTTTTGTCTATGGTCCTTGTTCTCGAATTTACGTTTCGATGCCATTATTTCACACGTCAAATAATATGTGATCTGATCTGAATGATATAACACAGGTGCGTTGGCCAACTGCAGCAGGCGGATAATGAGTAAATGTGTTTAACCATTGGCTAACGAACGATAGAAAAGAGAAAAGACGATCGCGGGCGCGACGTGGGGGGAAAAACCCTATCAAAAAAGCGGAAAAAAAAACCCTTTCAATCATTTGGTAAGCGCTTAGCCTATCATAAGGATAGGGTTACCCTATAGGGATACGGTAAGCCTTTCGCTGGGTAAGCTTTTTACAGGCTAACATAGACGTGAGGGTAAGCTTATCGTAAGGATAACCACTTAAAGGGGTTTTAAAAATTAGCTGCTAATCCGGTCCCTGCCTGCAATATCCTGACCAGACTGGAAACAATTCAAAGTCAGGATCTTGAAGAAATCGAGGGAACTCTTTGAATTTTATAGGCACACGTAGCGATTTAGATATTTTTTTTACCGATTTCAAAAAGGAGGAGGTTCTATGTTCACCGATTTCTCCGTTAATTGTTGACCGATTTTCATAATTCTTTTTATTCCGAAGAGGTCCCATAAAAAATTTATCAAAATCTGTTGTTTAGTTTGGGGGTGATGTCGGTGTTTAGTTTTGAAAAATTATTATTGTGACTGGACCATTTGCTTTTAAATAGGTATAAGAAGAGTGGCGGCCGCAGTTACATAATACTACTAGCTGTGCCCGCGGGCTTCGCTCCCCATGGGAATTTCGGGATAAAAGCTGTTCTATGTCCTTCCCGGAGTATCAAACTATATTCATATCAAATTTCATCTAAATAGGTTAAATGGTTGAAGCGTGAAGCGGTAACAAACAAATATTACAAACTCACTTTCGCATTTATAATATTAGTAGGATAGGATAGGATAGGATAGGATAGGATAATAAACTTGTATAAGAGTGACGGCCGCAGTTAAACATGTACCGTTTTATTATAAAACGCAGACTATCTTTGTTACTAGGTTTAAACCATTATCCGATCAAATCAAGTTGACATTTTCAGATGAGACAAAGACGTATTACTAGATGTCAACTTGATTTGGTCGGATAATGTTTTAAACCTAGTATCAAAGATAGTCTGCGTTTTATAATAAGACAGGTATACTTCATATACTGGTTGTAAGCTGGTACTACCGGTATATATATCTCCACGTCCCTCCGAAACAGCTGATTGTGCAGTCCGGGTCAAGGCGAAGCTCAATGCCGACTCGAAAGCGCCTTGGCTGTGAGTTGTAGCGTTGCTTTACTTCCGACAAAACAGGGTCGTAATGGGAAGGGATGGACCTTTTGAAAACGCTTGAATATTTTTCTGCTGTTAGGAACGATAGGAATAACTTTCCTCTTTACCATACAAAAAATATGAGATTTTTCTGTTAATTCAATTCACTGAAAAATATTAATTGGAACGTAGTTCCTTATCGCGCGTTGAGAAAGGAGGCTAGACGGAAAAAATTTAAACCAAAAGTTGTAACGACACTTTTTGCTATAGTTGTAATTGTAAGCCGTGCGGCGTGCGCGTGTTTCTCTGTCTGTCTTTCTCTCTCCTAATTAATCGAAAGGAACTTCGTTCCATCCGGGTGTCCCTTGACACCTCTCAAGTTTTTTTTCATAAAAGAATATCTGATTTTTCTGTTCAGTCAATCCAATGTAAAAAATATTCATTACAAATAACGTAAAATCGACTCATTAAAAAAGTCGATCAAAAACCTCCTCCTTTTTTATGCGAGTTTAGTTATACCTCCTCCTCTTTCTTGGATGTTTATCTGTTACTAGCTGTGCCCGCGACTTCGTCCGCGTGGAATAGTTAATTTGTAATATAATAATGCATTAATTTCGACCAAATTTCATTATCATAAAAACTGTTATTGTGAGTTAATCTTTAAAGATAGACATACTGCCGCGGACATTTTTTTAGGTAATTTAAAGAGGAATAATTCTTTCATACATATTTTTTGGGTATCTCGAACGGTTTTCGCAGCGCACGCAACGGAAGCCCTCAAAGATGAATAATTTTCCCCGTTTTTTCCACATTTTCGACTGTTTCTTCGCTCCTATTAGTCGCAACCTGATGTTATATAGCCTAAAGCCTTCCTCGATAAATGATCTATCCAACACAAAAAGATTTTTTCAATTCGAACCAGTAGGTCTTGAGATTAGCGCGTTCAAACAAACAAACTCTTCAGCTTTATAATATTAGTATAGATTAGTATGATATGTATTAGTTATAAAATATAATATCGTTGAGTTAGTGTCCCATAACACAAGTCTCGAACTTATTTTGGGGCTAGCTCAATCAGTGTAATTTGTCCCTATATATTTATTTACTAGAGGCAGCGTGCGGCTTCGCCCGCGTTAACCACGCGAGTGAAGTCGCGGGCGTGATGCAATATAGCCTATAGCCTTCCTCGATAAACGACCTATCTAATACCGAAAGCATTTTTCAAATCGGACCAGTGGTTCCTGAGATTATCGCGTTCAAACAAACAAACAAACAAACTCTTCAGCTTTATATATAAGTATGGATTTTTGAAGTTGGTTAAAAAAATACGCTGAAACTATTACCGGTGAATACAATACAGTATTTTAATCAAATCTTTTTATGATCCGTAATATCAATATAAGTAACATAATCTGAAAGCGAAAACAAAATATTTTTTACCTGCAGAATGATATGAGCATGTTATTTATGAGGTGTTAAATCTAATGGAAGGGGAAACTGTCAAGCAACAGGAAAAGGATGCACGTACAGGGCCTCTTGACGTCACTGCTATTTGGTCTCGCGCGTACGAAAGAGATAGTGAGCTGTCTCCACCACGCTCCCACTCTTATATTTTAAATGCTAATTACTACTTCAATAATTAATTAATTTTCTTGCAGTTTTCAAAACAATATTTCTTTTCAGTGGTATTTTTTGTTTTACATAACAATTCCCCAAAACTTTTAATGTGTATGTTACACAGTAAAATAGTCTATTCAGTCAATGATACTAAACAACTTATCCCAAGGAATGTATAGCGCAAAACGACAAAAATAGACTTAGCCCCTTTTTTCACGTGAAGGCAAGTATCTTTGCGTTAGTTCTTAGCTATAATTGATGAAATTTGGTTCGGCCTTTAAAAAATCGGTCGCAACCGCATTGAAATCGGTCGTGTAGGACATTTCTCTGTTAGTGGTATAGAGGGTCGAGCTCCTGCAGGGGAGACTAAAAAGGCCTGATGATTAAGATTGCAGTGTGGTTTCCAGCAGAGTAGGATAGGGCCACTCCAAGTCCTCCCGTGGATGTCGTAGAAGGCGACTAGGGAATACAAGCTAAACAAAGCTTATAAACATCAATGAGACCTCTTCAACCCGTCCCGTCAAGGCCAAGTCCTCTGGCTGCTCTAGCCAAGTCTTCTTCTTCTTATCGTGTGTGTTAGTGACTAACACTAGTGTCAGAGTTTTTAAACCGCCTTAAAGGCCTCTGACATGGTTTTAGGTAACGACCAATGTCAAAGACAGTGACCGGGACCGACGGCTTAACGTGCCCTCCGAAGCACGGATCATCTTACTTATCAGACAATCAGGTGATCAGCCTGCAATGTCCTAAACAAACTAGGACAACAACACAAAGTCGTTGCCCCCGCTGGAAATCGAACCCGCGACCTCTGGGTATGAGCCAAACGCTCCAACCATTACACCACGGAGGCAGCACCAAGTATGGTTCTGGTAGTACAGAGAGGGTCGTGCTCCTGCAGTGGAGACTAAAAGACCTGATGATGAAGATATCGTACGACAGTCTAATAATTTTTCGAAGTGACCCTCGGATCCGCGGCCGCCACAACAAACTTATCAGATAATAATTACCTAATGTTACGTAATGATGTGTTATGTTTTGATAACAATGTTTGGCGTAAGATGTTTTGGTGGGGCACACGTGCACAGTCACGTGTTTATCTGTTGCGGGGTAGTCAGAGCCTAGGACAATAAGCTGATTACTTTCAGCGTGATTATTTGCTAGCAAGCGGAAAAAGGAAACGAAAGAGCTCGAAATTACACTTTTAAATCGCCTCATAAGCGGAGCATTGAGGTAGTGCTTTACTCGCAGGACTTAAGCTGTTTCTGTTATGTTCATATTGCACGAGTACAATAAGTTCACAGATACAGGGTGGCCAAATAACAGGTATACACTTTAGTATTGTATTTTTATTCTATGAAATATAAAATATATCAAGTATTCCTTGTTAAATATAATATTTAGGGCCGGCAGTTAAATATGGAAAATAATGTCAGACATGTCCACCTCTAGCAGCATCACAGATGTGAACCCTTTTCATCGCGTTTTTCATCACATTTTCACACATTTCCTACGTTATCTCAGTGACTGTGTCTCGAATATTTTGATTTAATTGCTGAAGGTTCATTGGCCCGTTAGCATAGACACGTCCCTTTAGATAGCCCCACAGAAAAAAGTCAGGAGCTGTTAAATCAGGCGATTTTGGGGACCAATCAATGTCACCGTTTCTCGAAATTAATCGACCGGGAAACATTCTTCTTAATGTTTCGTTAAACGTTTTAATAATTAAAACACATTGTTCCGTCGTAAAACGCTCCATAATAAATTTGCCGTATCTACACAAAGTAATATTCATGCAACAACTGTCATATATACCGCCAAAACAAAATGGCGGCAAAAAAAAGTTGTATACCTCCAAGTTGGCCACCCTGTACAAAGAACAACCCTTTTATAGACACATTTAAATACGCACATTTGTGAAAAAACTGCTACTTTTGGCTCATGTGCTACGATTAAGAAAAGCTTTCGCGTTCTCACTATAAACTGTAAACAGTAGTTCATAAAATAACACACACGATAAGAAGGAGAAGAAGTTCATAAAATATTTTTAAGGCTTCGTCTAGATAAAAGAACGACGGGTTGCACTCTGGGAGTGCCGGCAGAAGTGAAAACTTGAATATTAACGTTGTGCATTTTTGATATACGAAACAGCAGGCGCAGGCATACATTTTCGCCGCGCCGTAGAAAGAGATTTCTGTTTTTTTTTTAATATTTTAAATGGAGGCAGCACTGGATCCCCGTACTATCGGACTGCCCCCGTGGTCCAGTGGTCAAAGCGTTCGCCTTGTCATCCGGTGGTTTGTGGGTTTAATTGCACCTGCAATCTTCCACCTGCAGAAAAACTTCCACCGGGTAAAGACCTCCCCTGGTCAGTCTGGAACAGTGCCGTAAATAGGGCGGTGCCACCGGTGCCCAGGCACAGGGCGTAGACTCTGGGGGGCGCAAGAACGGCCAGATCAGGCAGGACTATAATTTTTTCGGTTTGCTCCTGATAAGTTCAAGATCAGGGTGGGCAACGCATTTGCACTAGTGAACTTGCGATTGAGTTTTAGTGAGTGAGACACAGTGGGTGGTATAATAGGCGAAGGGTCCACTTAACATCAGATGGCTCATCTGCTTGTTTGCCCACATCAATTCTTTAAAAAAATAGATTTTTCTTCCAAAATATTAGATAATTGGTCCACCAACACCAAGTTCCTTGTGCTTTATTTTATCATCCTGAATGAAATAAAGTAGACCTATACATAGCATTGCTCTAGGGTACCTATAATATCTAAAAAAACAAGGGCGCAGTTATAGAAGCTCGCACAGGGCGCAAAAAAGGCTATTTACGGCACTGGTCTGGAAGTCTCTGAATAGACTCCGTGCTGGTGTTGGGAGGTGTAGAGAAAACCGAGTTAGGTGGCGTTATGCTGATAACGATCTTTGCGATTTCGGTGCCATCCAATCAATGGAGCACCTTCTGTCGTGTCCGGGCTGCCCTACGACATGTACCATGGAAGACCTTAACGAGGCTAATGACAGAGGGATCACCGTGGCCACATACTGGTCAAAGATAATTTGAAATTGAAGCTACACTGAAACCATTTCGACGTGGGTTTAACTCCTACCGGGAAGCATACTTTGTGAAAAGTTGTTTCCAGTCTGGTTGGAATATTGCAGGCTTAAAACCTGATTATCCGAAAGTGATTCCGTGTTTTGGAAGGCACGTATACCTAAACTGTGGGTGCCGAACGCCATCTAGCGTGAGCTAGAACCTATCCTATGATTGGTGCTGGTCTGCCCTTTGGTTGCGGAGGTCAGACGGCAGTCGCTCTGTGTAAACCAGTAACCTCGTCAAATCTCCTTGGTTAGGTAGCGGACCCCGGGCTCTGAAGCGTCACCGCTGAGGATGCAACCGGGAATACGGGAGGATGGTGATGAAGGGGACAGCACTTCTTCTTATCGTGTGTGTTAGTGACTAACACTAGTGTCAGGGTTTTTTAACCGCCTTAAAGGCCTCTGACATGGTTTTAGGTAACGACCAATGTCAAAGACAGTGACCGGGACCGACGGCTTAACGTGCCCTCCGAAGCACGGATCATCTTACTTATCAGACAATCACGTGATCAGCCTGCAATTTCCTAACCAAACTAGGACAACAACACAAAGTCGTTAGGGAATCGAACCCGCGACCTCCGGGTATGAGCCAAACGCTCTAACCACTACACCACGGAGGCAGTTGACACAGCACAGTTGGGACAGCTCTAGACCCCGAAAATTTCAAGTATCTTAAGATTAATCTCGGTAAATATCGAGATTGCATTCTCTTATTACGACTTATCTCATATGTGTATGTTTATTCGTTTCCAGGTCGCAATAAAAATAATAGACAAGTCTCGACTGGACGAGGACAACCTGAAGAAGACCTTCCGGGAGATCGCCATCATGAAGAGATTGCGGCATCCGCACATAGTTAGATTATATCAGGTAAACATATACTATATGTCATCATCATCAGGTCTTTGTGTCTCCACTGCAGGAGCACGACCCTCTGTACTACCAGAGCCATACTTAGCAGAGCAGCCAGACTTGGCGTACACTCTCCTGTTGGCCAGACGGGTTGGAGAGGTCTCATTGATGTTTATAAGCTTTGCTTAGCTTGTATTTCCTAAGTCGCCTTCTACGACATCCACCAGAGGAATTGGAGTGGCCCTATTCTACTCTGCCGGAAACCACACGGCACCACACTATATGCATTGAAGAAATATTGTTGGTTTGCTATTAACTCAACAACTCAAATCAGTCTTTCTTTTTTCTTAACGTCGAAACAACATTTTTCTAATGACATCATAGTTTCTGGAGACGTCATAGTTTCTCGGAGTGAAATACGCTCCTAGTTTTTCTGTTATAATAAATCTAAATCACGTTGAAAAAGGGATATGATCAATGACAAGTGTCATTATTTTCAAACTTTTATTTAACTTTGACCCAGGAAACTTTAATATTTACTCATATTTTTGAAAAAATATGGCTGTTTCGTATATTTCAGGTCATGGAAAGCAGTCACACAATATATTTAGTCACAGAATACGCGCCGAATGGGGAAATATTTGGTGAGTTCCTTGTATCATTTTTCAAAACTAAAGACAGACTTCAACACCTATCTAGAACTGATGCAGAAAATGGTCAAGCTAATCTATACAAACATACATACATACTATCACGTCTTTATCCCTAATGGGGCAGACAGAGCATTTTGGGTCTTGCGGTTCTATGCAGAGCCCAGGGCCGCAAGACCCAAAAGCCACTTTTAGCGTCATGGTGGGCGAGAAGATGGAAAAGCAATCAATACAGTGATGGGTTGCTAGCCGCATCGCCTGTTAACATGATTTGCATTTTTGCCCATTCCCTCGATCGGCTTTTACGATCTGTGTGGGAAGAGAAGCAGCTGGTATATTCTAAGTTTTTTTATTTCTCCCAGACCAGCATGGGAGCTAATCTATAAGAAATATAAAAATTACGCCTTAGCAAAAGTTGTTCAGCCTGATGAGCATTTTCCGGACTCATACCGTCTTATTATAAAACGCAGACTAACTTTGTTACTAGGTTTAAACCACTATCCGACCAAATTAAGTTGACATCTAGTAATATGCCAGTGTCTCATCTGAAAATGTCAACTTGATTTGGTCGGATAATGGTTTAAACCTAGTAACAAAGTTAGTCTGCGTTTTATAATAAGACGGTTTGAGTCTCGAACTTACTTTAGGGCTAGCTCAATCAGTGTTATTTGTACCAATATATTTATATTTATTTATTTATTATCGTATTTACCTTATAAGAAATCAAAAAAAAAGGCAATTATCAAGTGATACAAATATCCAAAGATAAATAAATGATTGTGACTTTGACTTTATTCCACAGATCACCTCGTGTCCCGCGGCCGCATGCCGGAATCCGAAGCGGCGCACGCGTTCGCTCAGATGGTCGCGGCGGTGGGGTACTGCCACGCGAACGGGGTGGTCCACCGAGACTTGAAGGCTGAAAACCTGCTGCTGGATCACAATATGAACATCAAGGTGCGTGGTTAGGCTGCGTCTACCCCGTCAGAGTACGCCTGTGTCTCTCACACTCCCCGTTTGGGTATCTAAAATACACGGTGATCTTTCATTGATCTTTTGAGCGGAAGGCCAGTTCTTATGGATCGTTAGTAAGACCTTATTAGCTAGGTAGTGAAAATAACAATTCTGAAACAAAAAATGATGACTTATTTGAAAGAAAAATCAATTAGTTGTACCTAGTTGTATCATAGGGGTCACGCGGCAGTTTTGGACGGGCGTAACGACGTGATCTTGATCGAAAATCTTTTTCGCAACTTAAATGTCATAAGTCATACCCAAATGGATTACGTATAAAGAGGATTTTTTTTTACTATACGGCATTGTTTTTCCAAAACCAATGAACCATACTACCTAATTTCCAAAAAAAAAAAACTATATATACTAGTGGCACTGTGAGCTGTAGACCTCGCAAGCTTAAAGAGATTGCAGAGCGAAGAAACTTTTTACACCATATGTTTTTCATAAAATATTAAAATCTCGATAATTTTCGTTCCGCCTCTGTTCTTAACAGAAGGAGTTTCATAGACCTGATTCTTGACAAACGATCAAAATCGTAGGGCTCCAAGATGACATGAGTAAGTCTTTGAGCCCGAGAAAGTGTGACGTAAGAGCAACCTATAGCCAGTTCTCTACACCCAAGGTCGACCGCTGCCTTGGATAAAGTCAATCCCTGTGACTTATGTACGGTGACTGCCCGAGCTAATGTGAGAGGAAATTGAGTCCTAGAACATGTGCTCTCTGTAGCGACCGACAGCGGCAATAGGCACTGATCCCATTAAAGGTCACAGCACACTTATCAACTCGGAAAGGGATCGACACCGTATCGCCTTTCGCCGCGCGGTCAACTAGGCGTCAACCTGACGTAGGTACGTAACCAAACAGGCTCAGCTTCGGAACGTCGACTCGCGGTCAACTCGACTACGGCTGGGCGACGCCGCGCTTACCGCTCGCCGGCCGCTCTGGTCTGGCTGGCACTAGACCGAAACGGATCATTTTAAACGTAAAGTGTAGCGCACGGTTATGTCTCGGTTCACAATACGCGAGTTGGCAATCATAGCCATCAATTTTTGTTTATCTTCAAATAAATAAAACGCGGGTGTGAGGAAACGGAGAGACGTCAGCTCGCATACGGAGAGGCGTAAGCGCGCGGACGACGAGCCGCAAGCGCGGGGACCGCTAGTTGACCGACCAGCAAAGCGGTTCGTGAGCTGGTCCCGAGGCGAGGCGTTTACGTTACGAATCCGAATAGTGTGCGTTGCAGTAGGGAGTTTCATACAAAGAATACTGAGCTGCTCGGGTTGATACGTTTACGATCCGTTTACGAGTTGATAAGTGTGCTGAGACCTTTAGGGCCAATGTAGTTGTCAAACCTAACCATAACTACCAAAGGGCGATAAGTAGGTGATACATGATTAGAAGCATACACTAAGTCAGAAACAGTTCCAACAGGACCATTTACTAACCCTTTTTTTACCCACAACGCAGAAATACAGTTTTCTCTAAACCTTGTACTTGTTGATCGGCACATGCCTGTGCAGCCTCTTTGTTGTTGTGGTCAGCCAACACCTTAGCCGTAGGCATGTGAAGGTATATTACTTTAGCAAAGTTATAAACTAACATTTCTGTTTTCTAGATACAGCCTCCTTGCATCGATAAAAAGCCGTTGGTTGCTCTTTGTCACATAACCTACTTTTTTCACGCGTCATAATTTTTCCCAATCACTTTTGGTTGAGCTACCGATGCTAAAACTATCCAAAATGTCTCTGACATGTATCTGATCTGCTACAAATAAGTACCTATGCTTTAAAAAAAACTTGTATAATAAACTTAAAAAAACCCTTCGTAAAACAAAAATAAATACATCGTACTAAAAAGAGAACACCGAACTCTAGACGCTCAAGTCAGTCAGATCTCTATAAAAACAAATTGGACTATTTATCCTTTGACAATGCTGGTAAAAAAATCCGTCTATTGCATGTCATAATCTATATCTATATCTATACATATAATAAAACAGTAAAAAAAGTGTGTCTGTACATTAAATATATTTCCAAAAAAAATATTGGGGGCGATGGAGACGTAGTAATAGAGTAAGTTTTTTTTTTTAAAGTCTGTCTGTTTGTCTGTATGTCTGTTTGTCTGTTTGTACACGCTAATCTCCGGAAATACTGGACGGATTCGAATGAAACTTTTTTTGTTATATAGCTATTAAACCTGGGCAACATATAGGGTATAAATGATTTTGGAAAATGGAACGCCTGATGCAGAACCATAATGGTCCAGCGAAACTATAAGAGATATAAAAATGCCGCCTAAGTAAAAGTTGTTCAGCCTGATGAGCATTGTCCACGCGAACGAAGTCGCGGGCTTCGGCTAGTAGAAAATAAAATTCCTTTGTTATTTCGCTGTCACTACAAACGCAAAATGGTTGTAAGAGCCATATAATTCAAAGGCGCTTAGGTCCTTTGTGCCAAATTCGCCATTTTCAAAAATTTCAAAAAAATGGCTCGACTATCGATAATCATATGTTTATTGAACCTGCTCCCAAAATTTCACGGGAATTTAAGAAACGCGAATCTCTATAGGAGAACACACAGACATACGAAAGCATTTTGGTCAAGCTAAAACGGAGACCTCTCTCGCTTCGCTCGCTCGGTCAAAAATTGCTTCGCTGAGCAGTTTTTTGAGCATTTTGAGCATTTTCTTGTTTTTAAGACCGTCCATTAATTGTTTTTTAGTGCAATAAAGGTGATGTTAACCAAATTGCAAAAGACCTGATGATGATGATGTTCTATCAGTGGAAGTGTATTGTTTATGAAGCTAAACAAACCCAATGATGCTTTTGGGAACCAAGTTTCCTTATCGCGCGTTGCGAAAGGGGGCTAGACGGAAAAAAGTTGTAACGACACTTTTTGCTATAGTTGTAAGCCGTGCGGCGTGCGAGTGTTTCTCTGTCTGTCTCTCTCTCTCCTAATTAATCGAAAGGAACTTCGTTCCATCCGGGTGTCCCTTGACACCTCTCAAGTTTTTTTCTTTTTTTCCCTTGTTGATGATGATGCTTGTGGTCAGTTGGCAGACTTCGGGTTCAGCAACGAGTACACGAGCGGGTCCCCGCTGGCGACGTGGTGCGGCAGTCCCCCGTACGCGGCGCCCGAGCTGTTCGAGGGCCGGCAGTACGACGGGCCCAGGGCGGACATATGGGTAAGTGTCATCTTGTAGAGGTGAGAGTATTGGAAGATGGTATGAAATAAAAATCATTAAACGATCATTCTAAATTAAACAAGTATTTTAAAACAAGTTTTTATCTAAAATGAACCTAAAACTTTACAGTGCTTCTCATCATTCAGTGTATCAATTTTATAGTAAAACAAAATTTTATATAAAATAAAAGACGGGTTGCACTCTGGGAGTGCCGGCAGAAGTGAAAACACAGCAGTATGGCCACTACACAGACGGTCGAGCCATCAGCTGTCACCATCCATGGATGCGCGTAGCACGCTGTAACATAAACACACACGAACATTCGCGCAAGCGCCCTGCGCCGTCTTACGAATTTTCGATCAGGCCACGTGTCCTGACGCGAGTTTAAGATTTTTTACCCATTCCAAAAAAGTGCACAACGCCGCTAAAGAAGTTTTCACTTCAAAAAAACAAGCTTTTATCTAATTTAAAGGGAAGCACTTTTGATTTTTCAAGACGAATCAAATAAGCCCTAACTCGAGGGGCACGCGTCGTTTTATTACAGACTTCCTACGGCCAACTCCCCGCTCCATCATCAGATCAGCAATATGTCATCATAATATTGCATTGTCACGCGATATACGTGCAAAATGTCAGCTCAATCGGAAACCCGGAAATGGGTCAAATTTAACTTGCAAAATAGACAAGCTTGTAATAAAGTTAAAAACATGTAGCCTTAAAAAACCGTGTTCTTTTTATGTCATTTTGTGTCTCAGACCAAATAAAATTGGTCTGAGTTTTGTGTATAATTGTATTAACTAACTAGGAGATACAAAACCCTTCATTTATTTATTTATTGAAGTGAAAACTTCTTTAGCGGCGTTGTGCACTTTTTTTGGAATGGGTAAAAAATGTTAAACTCGCGTCAGGACACGTGGCCTGATCGAAAATTCGTAAGACGGCGCAGGGCGCTTGCGCGAATGTTCGTGTGTGTTTATGTTACAGCGTGCTACGCGCATTCATGGATGGTGACAGCTGATGGCTCGACCGTCTGTGTAGTGGCCATACTGCTGTGTATTTGAAAATGATTTTGTTGAAAATGAATTTGGTCATGCTTGTGACATTTGTGACAGACTGTGGTTCAGAAAAGATTTGAAATATTTTATACTGATAATTAAAGCAATTCGTGCAAAATTATTCCCTAACCATTCCAAAATATCAAAAATGCACAACGTTAATATTCAAGTTTCACTTCTGCCGGCACTCCCAGAGTGCAACCCGTCGTTTTTTTATAAAAACTTTATTGTTCCACAATATAAAATTGTATACAATTGGCGAACTTAACGCTAAAAGCGTTCTCTCCCAGTCAACCATAAGGATAAACAGAGATATGGTAGCGGCGCAAAATTACTTAAATAAAGACAACACACAGATACCTAATAATATACCTATATACATAGGTACATATACCTACACTTATAACATACATACACATATAGATACATATACATACGTAAACATTAATGATGATGATGAAACTGAAAGGGAATTCATTATTTTAAAAGAAGAGAGTGTACTTTTCTTTTGAAAGAATGTATGAGTCCGACTCGCACTTGACCGGTTTATTTGTTGCAGTCGTTGGGCGTAGTCCTATACGTGTTGGTGTGCGGAGCCCTGCCCTTCGACGGCGGGACACTTCACGAACTGCGCACTGTGGTCCTCAGCGGAAAGTTCCGGATTCCCTACTTCATGTCGCAAGGTATTTAGTCCTACTTCCTACTAATATTATAAATGCGAAAGTGAGTTTGTATATTTGTTTTTTAACTCTTCACGCTTTAAGTACTGAACCGATTTGAATGAAATTTGGTATGGATATAGCTTGATACCCAAGGAAGGGCATAGGATAGTTTTTATCCCGAAATTCACACGGGGAGCGAAGCCCGCGGGTACAGCTAGTTTTACTATAAAGGTATCATGAAATGTTGGGGTCCTGTTGTTTGACCAAAAGTCATTTGGCAAAATTACGCTTGACAAACAACGTTTGGCAAAGAAATGGTTACGCCAATTGATCATTTTACTACTAATCATTTTACAAACGAGTTACTTTTCCAAATGAGCAACACTTAAATTTACATTTTATAAATAATTATTTTAATGCGACTAGCGACAACCCTGTTTTACAGGCGCTTACAAGGCCCAAAAGCGGGGGAGGGGTTGCGGGGACGCCAGATTGCGGGGGACGGCAGATTTTCCGTTCTGTATGTTATATTATTATTAATTATGTGGTACTGGTTACAGACTGTGAGCACCTGATCCGGCATATGCTGGTGGTGGAGCCCGAGAAGCGGCTGTCGTTGCGCGGCGTCGCGCGGCACCGCTGGCTGGCGGCGCATGTGCCGCAGCGGGACGCGGACAGAGGTATGTGCGGAACGTTTTGCAACCGGTCCGAGGGCGACGTCGTCGGCACCGCTGACTGGCGGCGTTTGAAAACTGAAAAGCAGCAACATTCTAATTAATAAAAATTAACTTGCTACACCAATTTTAGTTAACATTTTTGGTCTCTTCACTTCTTTTCAATATTAGACATAGTAGGAGGAAAGATATATTTTATTTATTTATTTATTTTTTTTAGTTTCGATTTAAAAGTTTGTTATTTTTTATGAATAGGGAAGTAATTTTTTAGGGTTTCGTATCCAAAGGGAATTTTATCACAATAACCTTCTCCCTCCCTTTTGAAAGTCGGTTAAAGAATAATAGATGAAAGTGTCGCATTGTTTTGATTGTATTTGAACGTGATATCTCTCGCTGCAGACATATCGGTGGGCGCGTGCGCGTGCCACTCCCCCGCGCCGGTGTGTGCGCTCGCGCAGCACGACAGCGTGCTGGCGCTCATGGCCGCGCTGCCGCAGCTCACGCCCCACGACATACAGCAGGTATACCGACCGCGCCGGTGTGTGCGCTCGCGCAGCACGACAGCGTGCTGGCGCTCATGGCCGCGCTGCGGCAGCTCACGCCCCACGACATACAGCAGGTATACCGACCGCGCCGGTGTGTGCGCTCGCGCAGCACGACAGCGTGCTGGCGCTCATGGCCGCGCTGCCGCAGCTCACGCCCCACGACATACAGCAGGTATACCGACCGCGCCGGTGTGTGCGCTCGCGCAGCACGACAGCGTGCTGGCGCTCATGGCCGCGCTGCCGCAGCTCACGCCCCACGACATACAGCAGGTATACCGACCGCGCCGGTGTGTGCGCTCGCGCAGCACGACAGCGTGCTGGCGCTCATGGCCGCGCTGCCGCAGCTCACGCCCCACGACATACAGCAGGTATACCGACCGCGCCGGTGTGTGCGCTCGCGCAGCACGACAGCGTGCTGGCGCTCATGGCCGCGCTGCCGCAGCTCACGCCCCACGACATACAGCAGGTATAGCACGGCGGAGGCCGGAAGTGGGGCATTGCCGGATGAGTAGCTTTCAACAATAGGGCCGGGAAGGGACGCCTTGCCGAATAAGTAGTTTTCATATTACAAGACAATAATTACGAGTCTGGCATCCCATTACCGCCAAGGTATGTATCACGACATATGGCAGACAGGTACAGCACGGCGGAGGCCGGAAAGTGAGGCATGGCCGAACGAGTAGTTTTCATAATACGAATCTGGCATCCCATTCCCACAGAGGCATGTATCACGACATACAGCAGGCAGGTATACCGCGGCGGAGGCCGGGAAGTGAGCTATTGCCGGACAAGTATTTTTCATATTACGAGTCCAGCATCCCATTCCCGACAAGGCATGTATCACGACACACAGGAGGGACTTATACTAAGGCGGGGACCGGGAAGTGGGGCATGGCTGGACGAGTAGTTTTCAACAATAATTACGTATCTGGCATCCCATTCCCGACGAGGTATGTATCATGACATACAGCAGGCAGGTATACCACGGCAGAGAAAGAAACCCAGTTCAGTATTGGACAGAAAGATTTACACTTAAGTTATACATTTAAATTATAAAATTACAATTTGCAGTCAACTATTTCCAAGAATTTTTCTCAGATGATAAATAGTCTTTTACATGATAATACGCATTTTTAATAAATGACACCTCTCTATTTGTGCAGTCGGTGCAAGAGGAGCGCTTCGACCACATCTCTGCTATCTACCACCTACTCATGGACAAACTACAGCAACGGAGTAGTGCCAGAAACAGCCTGCAGCACAGAGGTAAAGGGGCAATCCAGTTATTACGTTACGCCTCCCCCCATAAGTACCTTCCCTATTTCTGATGTATAAGCTGCAGTAAAGGAGTAGCGTTAGAAACAGGCTGCAGCACAGAGGTAAAGGGGCCGTCCACGTATTACGTAACTCCTTCCTCCTCGCCCCTTCCTATTTCTTATAGACAAGCTGCATCAGAGTAACATGTCAGAAACAGGTGAGGGGCCGTCCACGGATTACAGAAGTCTCTTTTTAGTATTTGTTGTTATAGCAGCAGCAGAAATACATCATTTGTGAAAATTTCTACTATCTAGCTAATCTAGCTATCACGGTTCATGAGATATAGCAGTGTGGTGATAGACAGATAGACAGAGGGACAGCGAAGTTTTAATAATAGGGTTTCGTTTTTACCCTATGGGTATGGAACTCAGGGTTCCAATTACAAAAATAATATTTCTTTCAACGCACGTTCCCAAAACTGGCAACATTTCCCCACTGAATCGCTATACCAATTTTTTTTCTTACCTGCATTAAATAAAGTTTTTTTTTTCAGACTCCTTAGACTCGACGACCGGCCAGCCACTAGATCTCACTAGCTGTAAGGTGAGAAATCATCTAAAATCTAACCTGAAAAAAAAAACAATATAGGTTAATGTCAACTTTATATAACACCTTTTTTTTGTTGAAAGTAAAAAAATATTTACGTAAAGGTTTATGGGTACCATAGACTATTGGTGACGTCATTGTTATGTTTGCAGAGCGCTGAAGAAGATAAGATGGATGCCGAGCAATCACAAGACGGGCTGGTGGCCATGCCACTCCATAACCTAGCGCATCGAGCTGATAGCCTCGAGAAGGTAACGTTGGCTTTGGACTAGTTTAAGAGCAAGTCTCGGTGTTTCTCATCATTTCAATCAATTTATTGCAATCTTTTTTAGGGTTCTGTACCCAAAGTGTAAAATCCCTATTACTAAGACTTTGCAGTCCGTCTGTGTGTTTGTCGCTAGACTGTGGTGGCAACATTATTACATCATCTGTGAAAATGATCACGGTTCATGAGATACAGCTTGGTGATTGACGGATTGAGACAGACAGACTGACATTGCAGTCTTAGCAATAGGTTTCCATTTTTACCCTTTGGGTACGGAACCCTACAATAACAATGTTACGTACCCCCCCCCCCCCCCCCCCGTTCCTGTTAAGTATCGTAACGTTTTACAAGACCTCTCGCCTTTCCCCCAAATTCGTCACGTAATAATCGAACGATCCCTAAAGTAAGTAAAACCGTGTTATAATATTTAATTGAGTTTTCCGTGTTAAAACACCAAGAGTTACAAGAGGGGGGGTCTTGTAACACGGACATACGTTACGTAATAATTGAACGCTCCCTGAACTAAGTAATAGTACATTATGGTACTAGTGTGTAACATTGGTGATTACCGCCGTGGCGCCATTGAGACCCGAGCCGTAGGCCAGGGTCTTTAGATAGCCAAGGACGGTAATCATCAATACACACGTGTATCATACGACGTTTTTCAACACACTTGCTCATAAAGTGGCTCTATGGTCACCGCAATTAGGCACATAATGACACCCATAATCAAACTGTGACTTTTTCATAATACCATTTAATAAGTGTTGTCGGTGTCCGCAGTTCGGGTCGGGCGTGTCGGTGCGGGAGGACGCGCCCCGCGCGCCGGACGCGCCCGCGGCGCGGCGACACACCGTCGGCCCCGGCGACTGCCGGCACACGCAGGTACGTACTGAACACTGTTCAACTGCCTCCGTGGTGTAGTGGTTAGAGCGTTCGGCTCATACCCGGAGGTCGCGGGTTCGATTCCCGGCGGGGGCAACGACTTTGCGTTGTTGTCCTAGTTTGGTTAGGACATTGCAGGCTGATCACCTGATTGTCTGATAAGTAAGATGATCCGTGCTTCGGAGGGCACGTTAAGCCGTCGGTCCCGGTCACTGTCTTTGACATTGGTCGTTACCTAAAACCATGTCAGAGGCCTTTACGGCGGTTTAAAAACTCTGACACTAGTGTTAGTCACTAACACACACGATAAGAAGAAGAATAAGAAGAAGACTGAACACTACACTGAACTACACGTTTTATTCCTATCTTACACATTTTTGGACGTAGTCCCTTATCGCGCGTTGCGAAAGGAGGCTAGACGGAAAAAATTATTACCAAAAATTGTAACGACACTTTTTGCTATAGTTGGAAAAATATTTTATTACAATTCCTTCACTAATTAATCGAAAGGAACTTCGTTCCATCCGGGTGTCCCTTGACACCTCTCAAGTTTTTTAGCTTGTATTCCCGAAGTTGCCTTCTACGACATCCACGGGAGGACTTGGAGTGGCCCTATTCTACTCAGCTGGAAACCACACGGCTAAACACAGCTTATAAACATCAGTGAGACCTCTCTTCTGGCCAGCGAGGACAGGCCAAGTCATCTGTCTGCTCCGGCCAAGTATGGCTCTGGTAGTACAGAGAGAGTCGTGCTCCTGCAGTGGAGACGAAAGACCTGATGATGATGATGGTTAGATTATTAAAAAATATTGTACACATATTTTTTCTTTCCTCTGCGAAAACAAAAATGACAAAGATACAGCGCATATCAATTTCACATGACGTCACGGTTGGGTACGATTTTTACTTAGCGGTGACGTCGCAAGCCCCACTCCGGAACTTTGACGCTCGGTATCTTTGTGAATTTTTACTTTTTTGGCAAACTGAAAAATACGCGTCCATTATTTTTGGATAATCTAAAAGACGGAGTAATTACAATCATACTTTTCGAACCCTTTCGTCACCCCTATAACACGTTTTGTTTCCATCACACTTTTATGAAAACAAAACATTTCAACCAAAATAAGTTTCGCAAACTTTTGGATTTTTTTTTAATATATGCATATTTTATGTAATTAAACACATCCTAATTAAAAATTATAAAAATAATAAATTCTATTTTAAGAAAGAAAAAATTCAAATTCAATTTCAAATAATTTTTAATCCCTGGAGATTTTCTTTTTTCACTTCTCAGTCTCAAGGGAATCAGCAGTAACTTTAGCTCTAAATGTTTTTGATTTCAAAAATTACTTCTGTTTTTGTATTTTATGTACATGAAATTTTTGAAGTGAAAACTTCTTAAGCGGCGTTGTGCACTTTTTTTGGAATGGGTAAAAAATCTTAAACTCGCGTCAGGACCACGTGTCCTGATCGAAAATTCGTAAGACGGCGCAGGGCGCTTGCGCGAATGTTCGTGTGTGTTTATGTTACGTTACGTTCGTGTGTGTAATGTGTCATGCTTGTGACATTTGTGACAGACTGTGGTTCAGAAAAGATTTGAAATATTTTATACTGATAATTAAAGCAATTCGTGCAAAATTATTCCCTAACCATTCCAAAATATCAAAAATGCACAACGTTAATATTCAAGTTTTCACTTCTGCCGGCACTCCCAGAGTGCAACCCGTCGTTTTTTTTAAAATAAAAAACTTAAAAGGAAAAAAGGTTGTAATGGTGTATATTCCGCAGGCGGGCGAGCTGGGCGTGTGCAGCGCCGCGTCCGCTGATCTGCGCGCCGCGCCGCTCACCGTGTCCGCGCACTTCGCGGTAAGTATTCCTTTAAGGGTCCCCTTACCCTAGACCAAAATACAACTTTCCATACAAACGTAGTCTACGTTTTATTTCAAAACGACATGTCCGATTTGGGCAAAATTTTGTAATTTCAAAGATATTGCAATTATCTAGGTTTATATTTAGTTTCCGACTGTAAAAATATGAACTTGAAATAGAATATAGTATTTTATATCATTTTTGACCATTAGTATATGAAACTTCTAAATCGTTATATTTTCTTTCCAGTTCATAATTTTACTATAGGAATCCAGATAGAACCCTAAATAATTGCAATTTCTTTACAATTACCAATTTTTACCGGAATCTGACATGTGGTTTCAAAATTAAACGTGTACTACGTTTGTATGGAGAAGTCTAGGGTCGCCGGACTCTTAAGGCTCCTACCCGCGCTAGCGACCTTGAAAACACAAAAAAAAATTCTCTTTCTGTAAGTGAGATTATCAGAAACCCTCGTACAACTTTTAAGCTAGTATCCTTAAGTTTCATTAGAACCTTGAAAGTCATTGAAATACTATCCGCTTTAGAAACCTTTACAAAAAGTGGCCGTTTTTAGTATTTTTTGCAAAGGAAACTACAGCGTATTGTATTTTAATGACTTTCGAGGTTCTAATGAAACTTAAGGATACTAGCTAAAAAGTTGTACGAGGGTTTCTGATAATCTCACTTACAGAAAGAGAAATTATTTTTTTTGTGTTTTCAAGGTCGTTAGCGCGGGTAGGACCCTTAAGGGCCCATCCTAGGCTAGAATCTAAGTTTTGCTCTCGCCTCTCCGCACGCAAATTTACATTAGTCGAAACGAGACAGCGAGCTGATGGGACCTGGGCGGCTAACTGCCGAACTGATGACCCAATTACCCTTTAACCGCGAGCGTCGGATATATGCGACAACCATTGTCGGGCCCATTCCGCGAAGATCGGATATTTGCGACAAAAAAAAATGCTCGTATGGCACATAACTTACGTATTCATATCCGTTTTTGGTTGTAGATAGGTATTTTAGATTTACCATGGCTGGGGGCCCGACAACTGATATAAAGTCTCGCGGTGAAAGGGTTAATGAAACTGGGAAGGCATGTGGGAAATATCAATAGAATCGCAAGATCGCGAACTTAGATCTCGCGATTATTATTCGCAATTCAGTTCCCTAAGTAACACCTACAAACATACATACATACATACATACAATGTGTTTTCGCCCCAACTCGATCAAGAGACCTCGCTCGCTTTGTTCGCTCGGTCAATTATTACTAACAAGCAGTTTCAGTACATTGTACGTATGTTTCCCCAGCAACAATCGACTGTTTTTGTACAATAAAGTTATACAAACAAACAAACAAGCAGTTTCAGTATGTAGTACGTATGTATATTGCCCCTGCAACTAGTGACCGTTTTTAGGGTTCCGTAGTAAACAAGGAACCCTTATAGTTTCGCCATGTCTGTCTGTCTGTCTGTCTGTCTGTCCGCAGTCCTACTCAGAAACAACAAGTTCTAAAAAGCTGTAATTTGGCATGGATATGTAAATGAATCATGGCGAAAAAGTCGTAAAATAAAATCTGTACTGTAATTTTTTTTTTTTGAGATTAGCTGCCATACAAGTAAAGAGGTAGTCAATATTTTTTTTCTCGACAAACAATTTGTGTGGGGTGTTGTTGAATAGGTCTTTCAAAAACATTGTGAGCTTGTTAACACCATTTTTGGATTTAGGGATCCGTTTCTGAAATATTTGGGTTTAAAGTGAAAATTTTTGTTGGAGGCAAGTGTCCCCCCCTCTATCTGCTAAACGGTTATATATGGCCACGTGAAAAAATTCACAGCTATAGTATATATAATGTAGTTTAAAGGAACACTATCAGAGCTAAGTAGGGTATACAAATTAAAAAGTTATAGGCGATCAACTTATAAAATGTACTCGGAAAAAGAAATTTCATACAAATACAATAGATAATTAGTTTTTAAACGTTTTTAGTGGCATAAACTCAAAGTTGGCATTCGGAACTACGGAACCCTACACTGCGCGTGGCCCGACACGCACTTGGCCAATTATTGTACAATAAAGTTACACAAACAAACAAGCAGTTATGTATATTGCCCCAGCAACAAGCGACCGTTTTTGTACAATAAAGTTATACAAACAAACAAGCAGTTTCAGTATATAGTATGTTTGTATGTTCCCCCAGCAACAAGCGACCCAGAACGTGTCTCTTCTCCCCAACACCAACCTGGCCGTAAAGCTCCCGGCCGTGCAGCACCAGCCGCCACGCTACTTCAGCGTCAAGGACCAACATCTGCTGAAGCCGCCGCACGCCATGCAGACGCAAGGTAACATACGACTGAAAACTTACTTGTATTTATTGTAGAAGGGATGAACCTTTTGAAAACGATACATGATTTTAGAGTTTAGCGGTCACAATTATTGTTATTAGAATATAAAATGAGTTTTTTGAAAAAATTACATTTTTTGTACAAGCTTTTATTGTGTGGCCAAAGTACTTATCAAGACAAATGAAATAAGTTCAAACTCGATTGTGTTGGATCGTTTTATAACTGAGTTCCATCGACCACCATCCGTCTGCGTGATCAGACCCTAAGCATTGTCTCCCATAAAGTACTCGTCACGACAAATCAAACGAGACCTACTCGATGAGGTTATGTTGTTTTATAACTGAGTTCCGTCGAATATCTCTCGGCTCCATCATCAGAACAGCTCATTGACTTCATAATATTGTATTGTCATCCGACTTACACAAGTATGCAAAATTTCAGCTAAATCGGTTGAGGATAACTGGTTGAAAATTGAGTTCAAAGATTCCACCCAAACAAACATACATTGCAAGTTAAATAAAAGCTTGTAAAAATAGTATTTTTGGAACAGAAAATATGCGAGTGGCGCAGGTTATCGTAAAGCAAATATTAGGACATTACGTCATCGAGCATTTTTTGACGTATTTATACAACGTTGCATACAATAAAATACAAGAAGAGATGAACATTTTGTAAACGCTTGAATATTTTTCTGCTGTTTATAATGATATTGTTTACGATACAAAAATTTCAGGTATTTGGTTTTTAATCTCTCGTTGAAGTTGACCGATCCGAGTTTGTATGGAAAGCTAAAAATTATTTTACATGTGTTTTTTGGGGAAAGTTGTTAAGTATCACGGACTGATTATATTGTTAAAATAGTTTCAGTATAATTTGTTAGACCTATCTTATAATTCGTATTTTTAGGGTTCCGTAGCCAAATGGCAAAAACGGAACCCTTATAGATTCGTCATGTCTGTCTGTCTGTCCGTCCGTCCGTATGTCACAGCCACTTTTTTCAGAAACTATAAGACCTATACTGTTGAAACTTGGTAAGTAGATGTATTATGTGAACCGCATTAAGGTTTTGACACAAAAATAGAAAAAAAAAAACAATAAATTTTGGGGGTTCCCCATACTATTAGAACTGAAACTCAAAAAATTATTTTTCATCAAACCCATAGGTGTGGGCTATCTATGTATAGGTCTTCAAAAATGATATTGAGGTTTCTCATATCATTTTTTTCTAAACCGAATACTTTGCGCGGGAGACACTTCCAAAGTGGAAAAAAGTGTGTCCCCCCCCCCGTAACTTCTAAAATAAGAGAATTATAAAACTAAAAAAAATACATGATGTTCATTACCATAAAAACTACCAGCGAAAATTGGTTTGAACGATATCTAGTAAGTAGTTTTTTTTAATACGTCATAAATCATAAACGGCAATTTACCTTTCATTCAATCAACTGGGCGAGTCCGACTCGCACTTGGTCGCTTATTATTACAAGCTTTTTACAAGCTTTTATTTAACTTGCAACGTATGTTTGTTCGGGTGGAATCTTTGAACTCAATTTTCAACCAGTCATCCTCAAGCGATTAGCTGAAATTTTGTATACTTGTGTAAGTCAGATGACAATACAATATTATGAAGTCAATGAGCTGTTCTGATGATGGAGCCGGGAGATATTCGGCGGAACTCAGTTATATAACAACATAACCTCATCGAGTAGGTCTCGTTTGATTTGTCGTGACGAGTACTTTATGGGAGACGATGCTTAGGGTCTGATCACGCAGACGCATGGTGGTCGATGGAACTCAGTTATAAAACGATCCAACACAATCGAGTTCGGGCTTATTTCATCATTGGCCACACAATAAAAGCTTGTAAAAAATTTAATTTTTTCAAAAAACTTATTTGCAGTGAGGTTTACTTACAAACGTTTGTAAGTTTTTATCGCTGAATAGAGAGTTTTGTATGTGTACACTGTTCCCCGCAGCGTCGATGTTCGGGCGGCGTGCGTCGGACGGCGGCGCCAGCGCGCGCGGCCGCGAGCGCGCCTGCTGCCGCTCCGCGCCCGCGCACCACGTGAGTCCCGCTTTGCTTATTTTTGAAGTGAAAACTTCTTTAGCGGCGTTGTGCACTTTTTTTGGAATGGGTAAAAAATGTTAAACTCGCGTCAGGACACGTGACCTGATCGAAAATTCGTAAGACGGATGGAGAGTAGACAGCTGGCGCGGCGTAGGAGAGGGAGTATCCCCCTCTCTTTCTACGGCGCGGCGAAAATGTATGCCTGCGCCTGCTGTTTCGTATATCAAAAATGCACAACGTTAATATTCAAGTTTTCACTTCTGCCGGCACTCCCAGAGTGCAACCCGCCGTTTTTTTTATTTATTTATTTATTCATTAACACACAAAACAGCCTACAACTAAAACTTTACAATACATTAGCATAATAAGAATTCTTACTAAGTTGCAGTCCAAAATATGTGTGCCTATTAGTTTTTTAATATTAACATCAAATTTTTATACTAATATTATTATACTTTGAATTTAATTTTTTCCAATAAATAAATCGTTTCAAACTTGTTTGAGCGAATAATAAAAATCTGATATTATATTCAACCTTTAACTTTAAAAGTAAACTTTACAAAATCTTCTTAACTTCTTACGTCTTTAAAACTTTAATTTATCTTTAAAACACGTCTTATACGTAAATCCATTACTCCGTAACTCTAATCACTCTTTTTTCACATTTCCTTCTTAAGAGTCCCCTTACCCTAGACCAAAATACAACTTTCCATACAAACGTAGTTTACGTTTTATTTCAAAACGACATGTCCGATTTGGGCAAAATTTTGTAATTTCAAACATATTGTAATTATCTATGTTTATAACTAGTTTCCGACAGTAAAAATATGAACTTGAAATAGAATATAGTGTTTTAGATCATTTTTGACCATTAGTATGGGAAACTTCTAAATCGTTATATTTTCTTTCCAGTTCATAATTTTAGTATAGGAAACCAGTTATAACCCTAGATAATTGCAATTTCTTTACAATTACCAATTTTTACCGGAATCTGACATGTGGTTTCAAAATTAAACGTAGACTACGTTTGTATGGAGAAGTCTAGGGTCGGGGGACTCTTAATTTAAACTTTTCGCGCGTCTCTTTCTTTTTATCTCACACCAACTTACCTTATATCGTCTGTCCTCCTCTTACAAATCAAACGCTCTTTTCAATTTAAAACTCTTACATCCTACATTTATTTGTTCAATGTAAAGGTTTGTGAATCGTCGTATCTATCGTAAGTCACATGAAAATACCATAGTTGTACTTTCATGACAATGCCCGGCAGACGTATAACCGACAGACCATTTGATCGACACTACTGTTGCTCGACATCTATTTTATTCGACTAATGTTTGACTGGCATAGCTTTTGATCGACACTACTGTTCACATTTAGTCCATAAGAACTACCATCACATGAGGGCACGTCTTTTAGTCATTCCTTTTGTAACCACCTCTTTCAAGGACGTGTGCAGGTCAGAACCTGAATGTAGACAATAGAAATAAAATTATTTATGTTTGCCTAGTATACTACGTTCTTTTTTTTTTTAAATACTAATATAAAGCACAGACATTATTTGAATGTAGTATATTTTTATAGTTTTGTTTGCTTATTTCTATGTCCCTGTTTTTATTTCCTTTTCTCAATAAACATTATTAAATTTAGTTAACGGGTTACTCACGTATAGAGTCAGCTACTATACAGCCGTCATGTATCGACCTCATCCGGAGGTCGAAACATGGCGGACACTAACATAGTGTGTCCGAGCCGGTGCGGTGTACGGGCCTGTAGTCGCCCTGATGAATTCTAATAATATTTGGACTAATAATTAATAAAACTATTGAAAATACAAATAATAAAACTAAAATAAAAAAACGACGGGTTGCACTCTGGGAGTGCCGGCAGAAGTGAAAACTTGAATATTAACGTTGTGCATTTTTAGGGTTCCGTAGCCAAATGGCAAAAACGGAACCCTTATAGATTCGTCATGTCTGTCTGTCTGTCTGTCCGTCCGTCCGAGTTTGTATGGAAAGCTAAAAATTATTTTACATGTGTTTTTTGGGGAAAGTTGTTAAGTATCACGGACTGATTATATTGTTAAAATAGTTTCAGTATAATTTGTTAGACCTATCTTATAATTCGTATTTTTAGGGTTCCGTAGCCAAATGGCAAAAACGGAACCCTTATAGATTCGTCATGTCTGTCTGTCTGTCCGTCCGTCCGTATGTCACAGCCACTTTTTTCCGAAACTATAAGACCTATACTGTTGAAACTTGGTAAGTAGATGTATTGTGTGAACCGCATTAAGGTTTTGACACAAAAATAGAAAAAAAACAGTAAAATTTGGGGGTTCCCCATACTTAGAACAAAAACTCAAAAATTTATTTTTTATGAAACCCATACGTGTGGGGTATCTATGGATAGGTCTTCAAAAATGATATTGAGGTTTCTAATAGCATTTTTTTCTAAGCCGAATACTTTGCGCGAGAGACACTTCCAAAGTGGAAAAAAGTGTGTCCCCCCCCCCCCCCCCGTAACTTCTAAAATAAGAGAATGATAAAACTAAAAAAAATATATGATGTTCATTACCATGAAAACTACCAGCGAAAATTGGTTTGAACGAGATCTAGTAAGTAGTTTTTTTTTAATACGTCATCATCATAAACGGCAATTTACCTTTCATTCAATCAACTCAAATATAAAAATTAAAAAAAACACACTACAAGACTTTTATATTATGTTATTCGCTACTACGGAACCCTTCATGGGCGAGTCCGACTCGCACTTGGCCGCTTATTTTTGATATTTTGGAATGGTTAAGGAATAATTTTGCACGAATTGCTTTAATTATCAGTATAAAAGTACTCTCATTTATGTGGTAGAATACAATATTTATTTATTGGGCTATCGTACACAAACATGAAATTTTATTAGCACGCTGTAACATAAACACACACGAACATTCGCGCAAGCGCCCTGCGCCGTCTTACGAATTTTCGATCAGGGTCACGTGTCCTGACGCGAGTTTTAGATTTTTTATCCATTCCAAAAAAAGTGCACAACGCCGCTAAAGAAGTTTTCACTTCAATAAAACGATTTAAATTTAATTCTGATCTTATATATCTTTTTCTATAATAAATAACTACAGAAGATAACCTCCGGATGAGGTCGAAGCATGTAGGCAGTAGCTGCCTCTATACGTGAGTAACCCGTTAACTAAATTTAATAATGTTTATTGAGAAAGGGAAATAAAAACAGAAACAGACAAATAAGCTAAAGGAAACTATTAAAATACTCTTTACACTTTTTGATGTACACTTAATTATTATTTTTTCTTCTGATTTTTATTATGATGAGAAACATTAAGTATATGAAATATGATCTACTTCATCAGGTATCCGACAGCGGGACCCCTCAGCGCGTGGACTCCGAACAGAATGAAGAGCAGGGGGGAGACTCGGCTTACAACACCAATCTGTGCAGGTAACATTATTTTGTACTGATAACAACATAAAACTTCCCAAAATAATGTCACTTGTCTTTGAACACATCCAATTTAACGTGATTTAAAATGTATTATTGCAGAAATCTGATAATAAGAGCACTATTTGACTCCAAAAATCTATGACGTCATCTGCCTGTATTCATACAATATCCCATTTTCGTGTGTGTAATTGGCCAACACTGGTGTCAGATTTTTCAAGCTGCCTAAAGGCATCTAACATAGCTTAACGACTGCTATACAACGATGACAACCGGGACCAACGGCTTATACGTGCCTTCCGAAGCACCCATCCCATAAAAACTGTTTTGACGTTTAGAAAAAAGAATCTGATTTGACTCGTTGGTAAATAGCGTAATATTGAGTACCTACTCCCATGCTGGTCTGGGAGAAATAAAATAACTTAGAATGTACCAGCTGCTTCTCTTCCCACGCAGATCGTAAAAGCCGATCGAGGGAATGGGCAAAAATGCAAATCATTTTAACAGGCGATGCGGCTAGCAACCCATCACTGTATTGATTGCTTTTCCATCTTCTCGCCCACCGTGACGCTAAAAGTGGCTTTTGGGTCTTGCGGCCCTGGGCTCTGCATAGAACCGCAAGACCCAAAATGCTCTGTCTGCCCCATTAGGGATAAAGACGTGATAGTATGTATGTATGTATGTACTCTCATTGTATCAAGTTGTGTGTGTGTGTGTGTCAGGTACATGATGAACCGCGGCAGCAGCAAGCGGCACACGATGGCCACCCCCGAGGACGCCGCCAACGTCGTCACCTCCTGCAGCGCCTCCAACATGGTGAGTCAACACTTGTTGCCGCGATACGCGACCGCAGACATACAAACGGAAGCAGACGAAACGCTATTGTACTAGTATTTCGCCGCGAACTTGGACCTCGCGATTATTGACCGAGGAGCGAGCGAAGCGAGAGAGGTCTCTAAATCGAGTTGGGGGCGAAAACGCATTGTATGTATGTATGTATGTATGTATGTATGTATGTATGTATGTATGTTTGTACCGCGATAACTGCCGAACCGATGGTCTGATTTTGATGAAATTTGGTAGACATGTAGGAAATATCAATAGAATTTTCAAGTTCGTTGGCCATCAAAGTCGGTTCAGTATAATAATCGCGAGGTCTAAGTTCGCGGCGAACTACTAGTTATTCGAGTTTCACAATTCAGTTCCCTAAAGGATACCTAGATGGCGCTGTCCAAAGTTAGAACGCGCTATGATTTCGTTTGCTACATAATCGCGGACATTTTTATTAATATATCAAAAACTAATGAAATGATTTTGATGCCCAACGAACTTGAAAAATCTATTGATATTTCTTGCATGCCTTCCCAATTTCATTAATATTGGATCATCGGTTCGGCAGTTATCGCGTTACAAACATACATACATACAATGTGTTTTCGCCCCCAACTCAATTTAGAGACCATGCTCACTCGCTCGCTCGGTCAAAAATTAACAACAGTTTGCTAAAACTATTTTTAAAAGAGTTTCATTTGAATCCGTCCATTTTTTTCCTGTATTATTATATGTATAGATATTTCTATCTGTCCTTTTATTTCTATTTGTTTTCATGGTGTTCTCTCTGTCACACACAGCCCAGCACGTCTCCCTCGTCGACGACGAGCCTGCGCGTGCGCCGGACGGGTCTGCTCACCGTCACCGAGCGGCCGCCCGGTGAGTGCTCACACTGCTGCAACTAGTGTATGCGTGTTGCCGTGTCACGTGGAAATTCAAGTAGTTTTGCTAATATATACTGTCCTTTTATTGAGAAAAAATGAAATAAGAACAAATAAAACTAAACTATAAAACCAACTTATACTTAATTATTTACTAATTGGTCTACTCCCATGCTGGTCTGGGAGAAATGAAAAAACTTAGAATGTACCAGCTGCTTCTCTTCCCGCGCAGATCGTAAAAGCCGATCGAGGGAATGGGCAAAAATGCGAATCATGTTCACAGGCGATGCGGCTAGCAACCCATCACTGTATTGATTGCTTTTCCATCTTCTCGCCCACCATGACGCTAAAAGTGGCTTTTGGGTCTTGCGGCCCTGGGCTCTGCATAGAGCCGCAAGACCCAAAACGCTCTGTCTGCCCCATTAGGGATAAAGACGTGATAGTATGTATGTATGTATGTAATTGGTCTATTTATGGGAGTTTTTGTGTGGCAGAGTAGAATTGGACCACTCCTCCACTAAGTCTTTCCGTGGATGTCTTAGAATACAAGCTGAGTATATAGGCATCGGTGGGACCTCTCCAACTCGTCTGGCCAGTGAGAGTGTATGCCGAATCCTCTGGCTGCTCTGGCCGAGTATGGCTATGGTGGTACTGCAGTAGAGACTAAAAAGACCTGATGATGATGATTGAAGTGAAAACTTTTTTAGGCGCATTGGGCATTTTTTGTGATGGGAAAAAAATCATTGAACTCGCGACACTGTTACCGACACCAAGTGAAAAAAGAAAGGTAATTTCACTATGACTGTCTCTCGATAGCTCAGTTGGGAGAGCGTATGCTCTATATGGTCGATGTTCCCGGTTCAAAGCATATATAAAATAACGTATTCTCAGTCCACATATCAAATTTTATATTTGGTCTTGCGGCCCTGGGCGTCTGCGTAGAGCTGCAAGACCCAAAATGCTCTGTTTACCTTAAAACCAATAATTGCTTTAAAACCATTTCTAATAGAAAGTAAATAAAAAAAAACCGAAATAAAGGAAGATTAAAAATATGTTGTTTTTTTACAAACATGTATCTATCTACATACTTGAATTTCCACGTTCTAAGTAGGAATAAATAGAAAAAAGTTTTGTGCACACCTCGATGTTGTTTTTGCTGTTTTTTTTTTATTATTGCTTGAGTTTGATATTATTTTGTTTTTTATATGCTGTAAGACTACATAAACAAAATTCGTTGCCAATTTTTCTCATAAAAAGTAAGTTAAGTAGTTGTCTTATATATTATAATGTCTAACAATATACTGAAACAATTTTAAGGGTGAATTCAGTCTGTGATACTGAACAACTTTCCCCAAGGAACACGTATCGAAATATGGAAAGTAATTTTTGGCCTCCCATACAAGTTCGCCGATCAGCTGATCCGACTTTGTATGGAAAGCCAAAAAATATTTTTCATATTTCGACTATGTTCCTTAGGGAACTCCCTCTTAAAGTTTGTAATATAGGTACTCGCAAATGACATGTACATTTTGTACAAACTAAATCTACAACTTGACATTATTTAAAAATTTTGACATTTAAAAATTCAATTAAAATCATGATATGACATAACAAAACAATGTATTCTCAGTCCACATTAACTTTAAATATTAATTTAATTGTGAGTTGACGTCCTTGGAGAAAATGCTGCAGTGCAGTTTGTTACCGCTTCTTCTGCACTAGCGCTTTGGAAGCGGTAGTAAACTTAGCTGTATGTAAACTTTTGACGTCAACAATTGTACAACAAAACAATGACGATTATTAAGAGATATTATAAATATCCTATGATAATAAAGATATATTTGAATTTGAATTAGGGAGAGTTGTTGTTGTCACGTACTGAATTCACCCTTAAAATAGTTTCAGTTTATTTTGTTAGACCTGTAATGATAACTATAGGTCATTTTTATCATTAGTACCTGGGCGACCGAGCTTTGCTCGGTTACATCTCAAACATTAACTATTTTTTTTAAACTTGTCTAAAAACAATTCAAAATAAAAAATTATATATAAACTTTAACATAAAATAAAAAAAAAGTAAGTCACCGAGTGGGATTCGAACTCGTAACACTTTTTCTAGCGGTCGGTATCCTTAACAACTGAGCTAAAATCAAGGCCGTCGGCGCACGAAATTAGCGACCATATTCTGCGTGGAAAGAAAAACGCATGAAAACTCGAAAACACGCGTTTTCCCAAACATAAAACTAATCTAGATCGATTGTTTACCCCCGAAAACCCCCATATACAAATTTTCAGCGAAATCGTTAGAGCCGTTTTCGAGATCACAGACATTTATAAATAAATATATATATATACATACATACATACAAGAATTGCTCGTTTAAAGGTATAAGATAGGTCTAACAAAATAAACTGCAACTTTTCCCTTCGTATTCCTTATCATTGATAAGGAATACAATACGAAGGGAAAAAAACACTGAAGACTTTTTGAAGAAAATATATTTATCAAAATTGGCGGTAAGGCTTAAAATGTTCTCACCCAATCAACGCAACCAAAAACCAGTAAGATAAATTCTAGGTCTATGATATAAACAGATAATTGTTACCTTAAATAACTTAAACACAATTTAAAAAAATATTATAATATCTAAAAAAAGCCGTCTAACCCCGCATCAATTAATAATAATAATAATCAACATCTAAAGACTCTCTCGCTAGATAGCTGGGTCAAGGGTCAGATTCAGAAGGCAGTACTCCTGGACACGACACGCATTGTCAGGAGGTTTCTCTCTCTGGGGCCCTAACCACCGGTAGCTTGGGCCTTATCCCCGCTGCCAGTGGGCAGCTATATTAGGTTTTTTATAATGTGTTTATATTTTGTAGTGTATTTTATATATTTTACTTTTTATAGATAAATTATAAAAAAACCTGATATATGTTTAAAAATAAATAAAGAGATAATAATAAAATAATTTATTTCAGATTCCAATCCATAACACATTTAACATAAACTTAAATTTAATTTTAAATTTAATTGACATTCTTTTCAAAATTTTAAACTTTAGATTATTTCTGTACAGACCAATTGAAAATATTAATTTATATTTACCAATGTGTTCCTGTAGCTATGTACTTACATTCATTTATTTTTTAATTAAGACATGTCTTACAGCATATAAAGTCATAACTTTAGCATCATTTTAACATCAGCCGCATGTATTTCCGCTTGTTTTTAATTTTTTATTTTTTCTTGACTAGTCATAAGCCCCGAGCTAGTGATGGAGGTAGAAGCGCGCATGAAGAGGAACTACCTCCCCCCCTCGATACAGGGCCAGTACCCCTCCACGCCCCCGGGCTCCTCACAGAACCCCCAAAGTCCCACACAAGGGTCCATCACAGTTGGAACGCCAAACTATAGTCAGAACCAGAAAAACATGAAACAGACTTTGGAAACCATCCCTCAGGGGTCCATCATGGGTACCAAGGGGTCTATTACATCTGGGACACCTATTTCTACGCAAGCAGCGACCCCTTACACACCAGCGATGGGACAGTTCTCCCCAAGTCAAGGGACGGTCATGTCCCACGGAAGTTTTGGCCAAGGATCTATAATGTCTGGGACGCCTATGGGTTTTGGGACGCAAAATCAATTTGGTACAAACTTTGGACAGAATCAATCGTTTGGGAATTCGAACTTTGGACAAAATCAGGGATCAATAATATCTGGGACGCCTGTGAATACGAACTTTGGGACGCAAAATCAAAACACATTTGGGACACAACCTCAAGGGTCTATTATGACTGGAATGCCTATGAATACCAACTTTGGGACATCAGCCAATCAAAATCAAGGCTTTGGACAAGGTTTTAGCACAAACTCTGGACAAAGTCAAGGCTCTATTATGTCTGGTACGCCATATACCAATTTTGGGACACAAAATCAATTCGGAACACCTCAGAATCAAGGTTCAATAATGTCTGGGACACCTATAAGTGGGAATGCAACTTACGGGAACCAAAATCAGCCTATGCAGACCCAAAACCAGGGATCCATTATGAGTGGGACCCCTTTGAATACAAACACAAGTTTCGGTACACAAAACCAAAGTTCTATGTCAATACAAAATCAAGGATCAATAATGAGTGGGACGCCTATGAACACGAATTTCGGGGCTCAAAATCAGACTTCTTTCAGTGCCCAAAGCCAGCCTTTTGGTACACAAAATCAAAGTACACCTGGGACCCAAAATCAAGGGTCTATAATGAGTGGCACGCCAATAAATAACACAAATTTTGGAACTCAAAATCAGAGTTTTGGAACACAACCCCAAAGTATATCTGGTACCCAAAATCAAGGGTCTATAATGAGTGGTACACCAATAAATAATAATAATTATGGGACACAAAATCAAAGTTCTAATCCTCAAAATCAAGGTTCAATCATGAGTGGTACACCAATGAATACAAATTATGTGACTCAAAACCAAGGATTTGGTACACAAAATCAATCTTTCGACGCCAGTAGTAATTTTGGGACAAATTATGGCAACAATACCAATTTTGGGAGCTATGGTTCTATAACCAGTGGGTCTCCAGTTTCGAGTGGTTCTGGAACCAATTATAACCAAAGGCAGAGGAAGTATTCGGGACCGCAGAGGGTGAAGCTACAAATGTTAGCGACTGTTCAAGAAATGGGTAATTTTTCTTTTGTTTTATTTTTTTGGGTTTTTCGGTTTTGGGTATTTTTAGTTTATGGGTTACGGTTATTTTTTAGGTAATTTTTATTTAACGTTTGAAGTGAAAAATTTGTAAAGTATCTTAGTAAAATGAGAAACCAAGATTTGAGATCTTGGAACCCACAAACATTTTAAATTTCAATTCTGTTAAAGAAAACAAGCTTTTATACAAAGCGAGTAAGTAACTTAATTAAACTCAGCAGGGTTATGTGGTTTTATATTATCACAGAGATGCTATGGCCATCATGAGATCAGGTCAATGGTACCATGAAATTGCATTTCACCCAACTTATACACGTTCCGTCTTATTATAAAACACAGTCTAACTTTGTTACTAGCTTTAAACCATTATCCGACCAAATCAAATTGACATCTTGTAATATACCAGTGTCTTATCTGAAAATGACAACTTAATTTGGTCAGATAATGGTTTAAACCTAGTAACAAAGTTAGTCAGCGTTTTATAATAGGAGGGTTTAAATTTCAGCTCAGTCGAATAAAAGGAGGCGGGGCCTAATTTATAAATAAATAAATATATACAGACAAATCACACAGATTGAGCTAGCCCCAGAGTCTAGAATTAATATAACTATTACCATACAGAACTTTTTTCGTTCCGTTTTCTTTTTTTAGATACATTTTAATTGAAATAGGTGATGGGATAATCAACTAACTATGAAGGAAAGAAGGTATTATTAACAAGATAAAGCACAAAATAAGTTTTTTAAGTATTTTAATCTTTTTTTTGCATATCACAGTAAGTATTTACACGTAGTGTGTGTGTGTTTGCATTATGTAGTTGTGTGCACTTAGTGTGTGTGTTATGTAGATTTTTGGTGTTAGTAGGTAGACTAGAAAAGGTGTTGGTTTATAATTATGTTAATTTTGAATTATGGTAAGTCAGATACAGAATGATTTTCGGACTTGCGCAGTAAACTCCGTACCATTCGGTTCAAAGAACTTTATTCTCATTAAGACACAAAGCCACTTACATGAGAAATAATAATAAATATACATTATACAATGTTCGAAACACTTAACAAGGACCAGATCACTTTGTAAATAAAAGAACATTATCTATAAAAATCACGTTTGTTGTATGGTAGCCCCCCTTTAATAGTTATTTTATTCTGTTTTTAGTATTTGCTGTTACAGCGGCAACAGAAATACATCATCTGTGAAAATTTCAACTGTCTAGCTATCACGGTTCATGAGATACAGCCGGATGACCGACGGACCGAAAGACGGCGGAAAGACAGACGGGCAGCAGAGTCTTAGTAATAGGGTCCCGTTTTTACCCTTTGGGTACGGAATCTTAAAAAAGTAAATACCTATAAATATTTAAAAACACGGTTTGATCGCGTCTAGTTTCGATCGATTTAGATGATCATCATCAGGGCGAGTGTCAGGAGCGGTGATTCGCTGCCCTGAAGGAACATAACAAAGGGGGAACGGGCGACTCGCTGCAAAAACAATGATTTCTGTATCTGATTGCTGTATCTATGTCAAAAAAGAGTTGATTTCATTTGTGACCTCTGTTTAGAACTTTTTAATTTATAATGGTTTCGAATATTTTATACAGGGTGATCTTAAAATAGATGGAAAAAATTAAACACTCTTAAAAGAAAATAACAAATACATATTCTTTTTGTTTTATTAGTGATTCTGATTTCAAGATAAATATAGCTAGGAAGTGAAAAATCAATCTGGAGTGCCATTTTTGAAACACTGAGTTACTAAACGAATGGTTTTTTAATACAGAAAACCGTAAACCTAGCTATATTAACACTAATAAAACAAAAAAAAAACGTAAAAAAGAATATGTATTTGTTATTTTCCTTACAGCTTTTCATTTTATTTTTAAATTTTTTTAAATCTGTATAAAATTTAATCTATAAGTCTATTTAATACTCAACTCTTTTTCGACAAACTCTATAACGTTTCACCACAAAAAATACTGTAATGACAATTGTAAACTATCACAAGCAGCCCGCGAGCACGCGGAGCGCTACTCGCCGGTGCGGCGCGCGGAGTGCGAGCCGCCGCGTGCGACGCACGACCTCGCCTCCGCGCGGTTGGAGTACCAACAGCTGCAGGTGAGAAATACTATTTTAAAATGAGTAACGTAGTAATTACTTGAAACAAGTAATTATTTAACAAAAAAAAAGACGTGTGGCACTCGGGGACTGCCGCGGTAAAGCTATTGCATTAAGGTGGTTCGATACAAGGAAGGACGGCAACGTCGCAAACGGACGACGGAGACGAAGCGGCAACGCGCGAGCGTGAGGTATGCAATAGCTTAAAAATTAAACATACATACATACATACTATCACGTCTTTATCCCTAATGGGGCAGACAGAGCATTTTGGGTCTTGCGGCTCTATGCAGAGCCCAGGGCCGCAAGACCCAAAAGCCACTTTTAGCGTCATGGTGGGCGAGAAGATGGAAAAGCAATCAATACAGGATGGGTTGCTAGCCGCATCGCCCGTTAACATGATGCGCATTTTCGCCCTCTGAGATTTTTTAAAACAAGTTTTTATCTAAACATTCTCCTCGGGACGAGTCAGACGAGCCCAAACTCGATGAACTTGCGTCCTTTCGATACAGAGTTATTATGGCCATCCTCCATCTCCATCATCAGATCAGCTCCATGTTGCATTGTCACGCGATATACGTTTGCCTACAAAATTTCAGCTCAATCGGAAACCGAGAAAAGGGTTAAATTTAACGCATACGTATATCGCGTGACAATGCAATATTATGTTGACATGGAGCTGATCTGATGATGGAGCTGGAAGGTGGCCACATAATCTCTGTAATAAACCGATGCTATCTCATCGAGTTTGGGTTTCTTACATTTGTCTTCTAGTATCTTTTTACTATAGACTTTCCTGAATCCATAAATTATCTATGTTCTTATTGACCGAGCGAGCGAAGCGAGTGAGGTCTCTAAATCGAGTTGGGGGCGAAAACACATTGTATGTATGTATGTATGTATGTATGTATGTATGTATGTATGTTTGTACCGCGATAGCAGCCGAACCGATGGTTTGATTTTGATGAAACTTGGTAGGCATGTAGGAAACATCAATAGAATTTTCAAGTTCGTTGGGCATCAAAATCGGTTCAGTAGTTTTTGAAATATTAATAAAAATGTCCGCGATTATGTAGCAAACGAAATCATAGCGCGTTCTAATTTAACTTTGGATACCGCCATCTAGGGGTTATTTAGGAAACTGAATTGCGAAAAATAATCGCGAGGTCTAAGTTCGCGGCGAACTACTAGTATTAGTGTTCGTGACTATTTAAAAGACCCATAACGGAACAGGAATAGAAAAATAACTAATTTTTTATCTTTATCCTCCATGGGCCCGCAATGTCACATGTGACATCACTTTTACGACCACTTTATAAGCACTGAGGGGCCCCTATACTTAGTAAACGGGTTACTCACGTATAGAGTCAGCTACTGCCGCCATGTTTCGACCTCTGGGTCTTCATCAAGGCGAATGTGACTACAGGACCGTACACCGCACCGGCTCGCGACACACTCTGTCAGTGTGAAGACCTCCGGATGAGGTCGAAACATGTAGGCAGTAGCTGACTCTATACGTGAGTAACCCGTTAACTAAGTTTAATAATGTCTGTCTCGCGTTAGTTTTAATAAAAAAAAATATCTTGCAGAGAGGCCTCGAGCGACGGAGCGTGAGCTCGGCGGCGGGCGCGTCTCCCCCCCTGTGCGAGCGGCTCCCCCCTCTCGGGCCGCTGCCCCCGCTCCCCCCGCACACGACGCACTCCATGCCCGGCTCCCCCATCCACTGCGCGGCCCCCTCGCTGGACCTCAGCCTGCTCTCCGGAGACGCGGCCCGGGCAGTTATCTGCTGCGCCAGGACGCTACCGGAGCCCTATGCCGCTGAAGTGATCAACACTAGGATATTGACACAGGTACTATTAAGCATAAAAAAACACCTTTCTTAGATAATTTAAACTAATTTATTAACTTTTACACGGGGAATAACAATTGGCGCGAACGGTAACTCTCGGACAACTGTCTGACAACTCTCCGCGCTAGGGAGGGGCGCGTGTTGATTGTGTAGAACTAGTGTTGCGCCGTCCTCGCCTCAACATAGGTAATCTTCCTATCAGTACTTAGATAGATAGATAGATAATCATTTTATTGGAATCAAAAAGACACACAACACACTTTACTTAATAAATCATAATTAATAAAAATACTATAACTTATGGTACAAAAGCAAAGAATGGAAAAAACCTATGCGAAGTAGTGCGTGTGTGCCGCAGCGACACCAAAGGGTTGTGGCTCAGCGATATTTATATATCAATATCATCCTTCTGTATTCCGGTTGCATTCTCAGCTTCAGAGCCTGGGGTCCGCTACCTAACCTAGGTGATTTGACGAGGTTACTGGTTTTACACAGAGCGAATGATGAAAAGTTGACTAAAATTCGAAAGTAAAATCGTGAGATCACATAGTACTACCGCCTCCGGCCGGAGTTCATCGAGTTCACGCGGCATTTTTGGTCAGGCGTAACTACGTGGTCTCGATCGAAAATCATATTCGCTACTTTTAAACTTATGTCATACACAAATTTGTGTAACGTACATATATGGATAGAATAAATTATTTATTATGCGAAATTTTTTCCAAAACCAATGAAGAGTTAGCGTGTATATACAACGTGGAAGGGGACATATCTGTAATAAATCAAACCACGGGCTGTACAGTAAAAGAAAACACACACTGTACACAAAAAAAACATCATTCCCATACAAATTGCCCGGGCTGTACACAAGTGCGATTTAGTATAGCCCGTGGTTCGATTTATAACGGGTATGTTTCTTTTACCTTATATATGTACAAGAATTGCTCGTTTAAATTATAGTATAATATGACATGATAATAATTTCATTTGAATTCAGACTGAAATAACCCTTCCTTCCAGGACGTAGCCTTAAAGATGGGCATCAACCTACACTCGCTGCTGTCCCCGCACGTCAACGTGTCGGCGGAGATCCTTAAGGCGCTGCGCGCGCTCGGCAACTACGCGCTGCTGTCGGGGCACACCTCGCCCAGCAGCCCGCCCTCGCCGCTGCACCAGATCACTGAGGGTAAGTTGATAAAGACATCTTAGTGACATCATCCAAAGAGTTGTTAACCTGTTCCCCCCTCTACTAGACATTATCTGAAAAGTTATTAACCTGTTCCCCCCTCCACTAGACATTATCTGAAAAGTTATTAACCTGTTCCCCCCTCTACTAGACATTATCTGAAAAGTTATTAACCTGTTCCCCCCTCCACTAGACATTATCTGAAAAGTTATTAACCTGTTCCCCCCTCCACTAGACATTATCTGAAAAGTTATTAACCTGTTCCCCCCTCCACTAGACATTATCTGAAAAGTTATTAACCTGTTCCCCCCTCCACTAGACATTATCTGAAAAGTTATTAACCTGTTCCCCCCTCCACTAGACATTATCTGAAAAGTTATTAACCTGTTCCCCCCTCTACTAGACATTATCTGAAAAGTTATTAACCTGTTCCCCCCTCTACTAGACATTATCCGAAGGGTTATTAACCGCCTCCCCTCCTCCTCTACTAGATCACTAAGGGTAAGTAAATAGATAGATAAAGACAATCTCAATGACATCATCCGCTATACAGGACATCATTTGATAGGTTATAAACCCCCCCCCCCCCCCTCTAGTAGATGACTACGACATCATCCGAAAGGATACTAACAGGCTCCCCCTTTACTAGATCACTGAGAGTAAGTAAAGATAGACAAAGACGAATCTTAACAACAAATGAATTCATAAATTTATCAGGGCCCAGTGCTGCCTGCACTTGAAATAAATTATTTAGAAGGAAACGGAGATATCATTTAGAATGTTGTCTTGATTATTCCATAATTAAGCTTTTAAACTATTTTATCAACTACATTTCAAATGGAGGCAGCACTCGACTCTTAAAAATTATTGTATCCCCTTAGGGTCAGTTTAGGCAGAAAGAAGAGGATTTTTTAAATTACACTTGAAATAGTACATTGCTGCATAGGGCGGGAAGTAAGGCATTGCCGAACGAGTTGTTTGCAATATTTGTTCCAAAATTACTCATCCTACAATACCTACTTCCCGCCATCAAAACGTGAGTGAGGTCGCGATTTTGAGACTGCGGTATTTTGTCATGTTTAAACGTTTATTTTCTATAGATAAAACGGTCTTATTTTCAATTGAGTTAATAAATTGCCCGGGCATTTTTTCTCTGCCTGAACTGCTCCTAATGACCAAGTTTTATAACTTGTTATTGTTAACATAGATATGAATCGGTAAGTATTCCGAAATGAATAAAATAAACATTTGCAGGACTAAGCTACCTGCACACGGGGTCCATCACGCGGGGCACCCCGCAGGCCAGCTCGACCCCGCTCGACCTACGCAGCTCGCTGGACATGGACACGGGCCAGTACCCCCAATTACTCATCCACCCCCAACTCCACATGGTGACCCACCGCTCCCTCAACAACTCCCCCATTTCCAACCCCGGCTCCCCCCTCGATATGATCCAGGAGGAAATAGGGAACGGAACCCCCATCGACAGCCGGCAATTCCAGAATTACGGTTCCAACGTTAGCTCGACGCATCCCCAAATCAGTTTGACCGATTGTCTCGGATCGGAAATCACTTTGGTTGCCTCGTCTTCTGAAGATAGTATGGACAGCTTGGAAAATAATATGAAATATTCTTTACCGCAATTCGTTATTTCTGAACCGTCGGATTTAGATGATAGACCGTCTATTACTAAGGGGATAGGGAGGAAAGTCAGTCAAGAAACTGAGCCACCACCCCCTGTAGAGATCCCTAAAGAATTAGAAGATACTGATATGCAATCCCCTAAGGAAGATGATACCAAATTCCTAACTGAAGATTTGAAATACCCGCGCAGAGGAAGCGATAAGAGCTTAGGATTCAGCGACGATTCTTTGAGTAACGATTCGGCGAACGTTTCACCGAATTGCGAGCAGAACGTCCAATCGATTTATTCGAATATAGTATCGATTAGCTCGGGGTTTAGCGAGAATCGAGGCAGCTTTTCTGAGCATCGAGAATCGTTTTCCTTTTCTGACAGAGGTAGTTTTTCCGAAAGAGGAGATTTCGGAAGATCGTCGTTTTCCGAGAAGAGTGATTTTGGAAGGGGTAGCTTTTCGGAAAAGGGGGAAACGCCTAGGTCCTCGTTCTCCGCGCAAGGGGTACTAGGAGAAGTAAGAGAATATGGGGAAGACGTCTACATGTCTAGGGATTCAAGTAGACATTGTTTAGAGAAATGTGAGGAAGTAAACGAAGATATAGACAAAATTCAAAGATCGACTATGGATTTAAGATTAACAGAAATATGTAGACCCGAAGAGAAGATACCAATTTTACTCAGCCCCCAGAAAATTTCTTGCGTCCAAGAATACTTTGAAGTCAGCCTATCAACAGTATGTTCTAAACTAGACTCGCAAAGGATCGTAGAGCTACTCAAAGATGCCATAAATAGCAGAGTACCCCCACAGAACATATTCGTCGAGACGCACCAAAAAGAAGATGACACGGAAGCGTTGACGGGATTCTTAAATTTAGAATACTCGGGCGGGATTCAAATCGAGTTGGTCGTTTGCGAAAATAAGCTCAAAGAGAAGAAAGGGTTGAAGATGAGAAGGATTTCTGGGGACCAGAGGGAGTATGGGAAGTTATGTCAGCAATTGATTACAAGTTTGACTGTTTAAAAGGCTTATAAGTCTCAAAAACTAATTAAAATAGTCTCCTAAGACTGTAACGGCAATTTTGATGAGAAATCCTAATTCATAAAAAATACAAACGTTCGCCATACCTCTTAGTCAAAACATGTTTTGTCTTGTTCTTGCAATGTCAAATATTGAATAGAGATAAAAAATACAATGTCCTTTTTAATTAAGTACAAATATTTTAAGGGGTGGTTCAGTCCCTAATTTTGAACAACTTTTCCCAATGAATGTATATTGAAATACAAAAAAAAATTTTTAGGTTTTCATACAAATCGCGGAAAAAATAAATAAATGCTGGAAGGCGCTGGATGCAAGCAGCTCAAGATCGGTCATTTTGGAAATCTTTGGGAGAGGCCTATGTCCAGCAGTGGACGCTATGCGGCTGAAATGATGATGATGATGATGATACAAATCGAAATAGTCACGTGATATCATTACTATCAAAAATGATTTTTTTTTTCGTATTTCAATATACATTTATTGGGAATAGTTGTTCGAAATGACTGAATCACCCCTTAAAATATTTGTACTTAATTAAAAAGGACATTGTAGAGAAAGACAAAATATATTTAACCTAAAATTTGTTTAGAAAAGATTTCTAGTTTGAATAAAGGGACATTATCGTTCCTTAGAAGTCGACAAAGGAAAGGAAATAGTCTTACAGTAATTTAAAACAATATCGGAAGACGGCCCCACGAAATTTATAAACAATTTTGTATACAAGTTTATTTGCCATACAAATTAAAAAAACCCCCGACACCATCTAGTGAGCGGCGGAACTTTGATATTCGTAGCGCCATCTATTATTTGCCAGGTAAATTAAAAATTTCAACTTTTAAGCGTAAACCCCTAATCCATATACTTACTTATATATAAAGCTGAAGAGTTTGTTTGTTTGTTTGTTTGTTTGAACGCGCTAATCTTAGGAACCACTGCTCTGATTTGAAAAATTCTTCCGGTATTAGATAGGTCGTTTATCGAGGAAGGTTATAGGCTATATTGCATCACGCCCGCGACTTCACTCGAGTGGATAACGCGGACGAAGCCGCGCGCTGCCTCTAGTAACTTTTAAACGCTGAACTGAACAGGAACTGGCTGAACAGATTTTCCATCACAGAACCACCGCAAGATAACTTGCTTGCACCTAAAAAAAGCCACCAAATCGATACATCCGTTCCAATAAAAAAAACTATGTCTATGGTTCGAGAGCTACAATTCACAGATAAACAGACTTTAGCGTCAAACTTATGACACCCCTACTTTTTGTTGGGGGTTAATGAATGAGTCAAATGACGCAGCGTTAGCTGTATCGTTAAGCCGGGTTTACATTTCGACTAGTACAAATGACAAGTGCTTGGTGCGTGTGAACAGGGAGTAAAAAGTGTGATCACGGGCCTGATAGTATCGTTGAGTTAGTATCCCACAACACAAGTCTCGAACTTACTTTGGGGCTAGCTTTATCAGTGTAATTTAACCGTTTATATTTATTTATAGCGTTATATTCAAAACAAGCAATACTAAACTTAAGAACTATTAACATAAGGTCTTAATTTGCGTCAAAATGCAAGGGATTGAGTGCAGTTTCCTTTTATAGCAGACATTGGCCGGCAGTTGATGCTACGTCATGCGACAATCTTCACACTAATATTTTTAAAGGCGAAAGTTTGTGAGTATGTATATGTTTGTTACTTCTTCACGTTCAAACGGCTGGACAAATTTTGATAAAATTTAGTATGCAGGAAGCTGACACCATGGATTAGAATGACTGTCCTACTGAACGTCGAAAGTTAAAAAATCGATGTACTGTATCCAGAAAGTATATGAAAACGATTTACGTGAACCAGAAAGTATGCATAGGCTATTTTAATCGCGCACTTAATATAAATTTCGTGGGGCTGTGTACGAGACGGTAAATGTTTGAAGATATATTAAATAATAAACGAGAGATTCAACCCGTCTCACAAATATATATGTGACTGAAAAAATCGACAGTGACGGATTCAGTCTATCTCTTTCGCACGCACGTGTTACGTGGAGTGTGCGAGCGGGACATACTGATTCCGATGCATAAAACAGCGCAACGACTGCGCCTCTACGAACGAGTAAAGAATTATATTAAAAAATCGAAAATTCCTATAACTTGCATTTACTCTTGCAAGACCATTCCTATATTTATTATAATATATTCCTCATATTTATATTTGAGCCTATTTTCTGGCTTTTCTATTTTTTTCTCCGTCCGATGTTTGATCCTTTGCATTCCAATTTTAAATATGTATCTATTGACTTTTTAAAATTCCTATTGTAAAATAGTTATCGATTCAAATCATTTTTATTATAATAAAATAGCAGATGTCGATTTTGTCATAAAATTTCATTGATTGATTGATTCAAAATTACAATAGTCGGTGTAGTAAATATACAAATAGTTGAAAGTAGATAATCTAAACTAATATTATAAAGAGGAAAGATTTGATTGTTTGTTTGTTTGTTTGTTTGCATCGAATAGGCTCCAAAACTACTGGACCGATTTTAAAAATTCTTTCACCATTGGAAAGCTACACTATTCCCGAGTGACATAGGCAATATTATAATTTCAAAAAAATTAGGGATCTTTACTAAAACTCCAATAATGTAACCCAAAGTGTAAAAAAAGACTTAAAAAATTCCTTACGTCGCGTGCGCTGCCGAAACTATTGATAATGGAACAAAATAATGTACTGCAACTTTGTAGAACACATTATTATCTACAAAAAGTGTCGTGGCAGCATATATCTAACTATTATAGTTAAGTCACAATACGTGTTATTTTATCTAAAAAAGAATAATTGAAATGCCGTCGCTAGAAAAGTCTCTTTATTTTTACCTTAGCATTAATCCTTATCAACATAAATTGCTTCATATTCAAGACTGCTTCAATATCTTTATATAATTTTTTGAATCGTTTAATTCGAACATTCCATTCGAAAGATATCACGAGTTTAAAAAATTAAGTAAAAAAGTAGCGTGGCGTCGTCACCCCGCTCGGCTAGACAGACCCTACGCAGCGGTCGTGTGCGGAATTGAATATTTTTCGCTTGAAATATTTTTTGTTAGTTTTAAAGTTTATACAACAAAGAATTATTTTCAGAACTAAATCCATTTTTAAGATATTTATCTTTTTTTTTATTCAATAAATACATACTATTTAGAGCCCGCTAGATCCCATTGTTGGGCAAAGGCCTCCCATCTCGGCTCTCCATTTCTCTCTGTCTTGCGCTTTTGCTTGCCAGTCCTTTGAGTTTTTTTGAAAATCCCGCTAAACTATCCTCGAGTGACATAGGCTTTATTATGTCTATGTCACTCGGGGATAGTTTAGCTTTCCAATGGTGAAAGAATTTTTATAATCGGTCCAGTAGTTTCGGAGCCTATTCGATGCAAACAAAAAACTCACCCCTTAAGGAAGTGAACCGGGGTCTAAAGTTTGTATGGAGAAACAAAATTAGTTGGACCATTTTATTCGAAACTTCGCAGAAGTATTCCTGGCGATAAACGAGTAAATACCTGTTTAGGATTTTTTAAAATTCAACGTCTAGAGGGATAAAATAGGGTGACCTACCTAGGCCATGCTGAAGCGTTCCGTCGCTCTGTCTCTGGCTCTAGCAAATTACGGAAACCGGAATGGGAATGACAATGGAAACGGCAACGGGAACAGGAATGGGAATGGAAACGGTAAAACTAGAAACTGAGTTATTGGTGACTGACTGAAATATGAACTCATAGTAAAAACCGCTGGGTATAGAGACTCCAAATTTGGCACATAGGTTTCTTATAAGGTCTAGAGGTGCACTAATAAAGGATTTTTCAAAACTCACCCCCTAAGGGGGTGAAACGAGGGTCCTATTTTTGTATGGAGAACCAAGTTTAGTCAGACCATTTTATTCAAAACTTTGCAGGAGTACTTCTGGCGGTAAATTAGTGAATACGTGTTTCAGGATTATTCAAAATACATCTCCTAGAGGGATGAAATGGGGCTAAAGCGTCCGGTCGCTGTCTCTCACGCTCTAGCAAATAATGGGATCTTAAATGAGAACTAGAACGGGAATGGGAACGATAACGGGAACGGGAAAAGATAAGCTAACTGATTGGTAACTGACTGACATATCAACGCACAGTCCAGACGAATGACTCCTTTGGCACATAGTGTTCCATATGAGGTCTAAAGGTGCACTGAGATAGGACTTTTCAAAACTCATTCCTTAAGGGGGTGAAACGGGGTCCAAAATATGTATAGAAAAACAAGATTAGTTAGACCATTTTATTCGAAACTTTGCAGGAGTTCTCTGGCGGTAAATGAGTAATAGGATTTACAAAATTCGATCTTATTACAACCACTTTTGACTTCTACGCGGACGAAGTCGCGGGTTACAGCTAGTTTTTTAATAAAATCGATATCTGTTATGTCAATTGACACAAAAATCTTGTAAAAAAAAAAGTTTTAAAATATTTTTAAATCGAAATAAATTACTACTCTACTCGTACTTTGAAAACGTTTCGTTTTATAATAATGATAATCGGTCAGTTTTTCCGCCATCTTTGGTAAGAATAAAACCTGTCTACCCGGTTAGGGCAAAAGACGTGTTATACTAACAACTCAGTCAAATAGTACAACGTACAAGTCGGTAAGATACAACAAAAACAAATAACAAATTCTATTTATATTGTAAATTATCCCTTATTTATTTGTATACAAGGTCCATTTTGCATTGCAAACTTTGAGTTGTGACTGTTTATAATATATCTAAAGTCAACAAACGATTGACAAAGTCGATCAATGACGAAAATAAAACGCAATACAAGAAATATTTATTTAAGAAAAAGTACATGGAAACGGTTGTCGAGTTCCATTTTAGGTAATTCGATCAGCTGTCAAACTAATGTCAATCTGACAGCTGTCGCCTTGACAGATGTCAATAGGTTAATACGCTGTTGATATTGACTTCAGTGTCTGTAAGATATGTTGTACATATAATTGTATATCCTTTAAAATGCACATATCTGTATATGATGGTATAGAATTTATTTATTCCAAAAAATACTATGTTTCTAGACGATAATTCCATTTTAGTGATAGTTTTTATTAATAGTCGTTCGCTTTGTAAATATGTTAGTGTAAAAAGTGTAGAAAAATTGCCATTGTATCGTTTGTCACTTGTGACATTTTGGTAACCGAGAATAGAAACAATTACAATAGAAATTATGAACCAAAAGGCCATAAGTGACATGCGACATAATGGTTTATTTTCAATGGTTTGAAGTTGGTAATACCAGTATGGTTTTTCAATGATTAGGTACCAAATATTAATAATTATTATCAATAATATTTAGTATTATAATTAGGTATCAAATATGAACCAGTAATAAATATTAAACAAAAAAGAGACATTGGCAATAAAAGCCAAAAAAGGCAAAATAGGCCAAAAAACTATTATTATTGGCAAATGGTTTTATGATATGAACAACTTTTACTGTGGTAACAACTCAATGTAATAAAATAGCTGATGTTCTCAAAGTTGTTCATATTTGGGTATTCTTAAAGATTTGTCTTCTGTGTACATTTGGTCCTATTCATTGAAATACCATAAGGATATGGTTGTCCATCGTATGTTCTGGCATGTTATGTTGTGCGAAAGAGATGCAAGATTTTAATTAAACAAATCACCGAACACTGTTATACTCGTAACCGCCTTGTTAAATTTGTCATAGGTTACAAGTATTTTTTTTATTTAAAAAAAATATTTAAGGGGGCTCCCATACAAAAAACTTGATTTTTATAGATAATGGTACGGAACCCTTCGTGCGCGAGTCCAACTCGCACTTGGCAGGTTATCAACTGTTATTATTAATATACTATTCGAAGACGCCTGGACAAATTTGGAAACATCTTTTTTTGTTTGAATGGCCTTGTCGGGTCCCATAAAAAGTTTATCAAATAGTTTGGAGTAGAAATCGGTTTTTAGTTTTGAAAAATTATTGCCCATTGGACCTTTATGTATATGTACTATATTTTATCTATGTATAGCGTCTAATCTAATCTAACGATATAAGGGTAAATTCAGTCCACGCTACCATGCCTACCCATCGTCATATAAACATTATTATTTCTTTTCCTTGTAACTAGATGGCGCTTTAAGGTAAAAATTAAAACACAAAAATCTTTTATAACTACATATTATTTAAATAAAGTAGTACTCTAATTATTTAAATAAGACTTATATGTAATGCAATATATTTTTTTAAAGTATATTCAACACTTTCTTCGTCTTCTTTTTGGCTAGTCGTGTGTGCTGCCATCTCTGAGAGGCCGCTCCGCAACTCCCGTTTTGCGTGCTTACGGCCTCTCCAATCGTTTCTATGGCGTCGGGTATCTGTTACGTTAGTAATACTGAACAACTTTCCTCGAGGAACATATAGCGGAATATAAAAAATACTTTTTGGCCTCCCACACAAGTTGATCGATCAGATGATCCAAGTTTTTATGGAAAGCAAAAATATTTTTTTATATCACCACATGTTCCTTGGGAAAAGTTGTTCAGTATCATGGATTGAATTTACCCCTTATATAAAACATATTTTATTTGATAAGGATAATGACGAAACTTGTTATAAGTTTTTTTTCAATAGGGAACCATCTTGCGTCTCTCTCCCACAGCAAGGCATAGAGTAGCATAGATATTGCCATAAGTCGTAGAGCCAGATTATCAAATTTTAAAATTCTGTAAATATTATTTTAATAAATGATTCCGAATCAGTGCCGTTTATTTTATTTTCTCGTAGTAATTTTAACCTTTGCCCAAAAACATCTTACTTTTCAACGTGGTAGGGATATACCCGTAATAAATCGAACCACGTGCTTAACTAGATCCCTATAGTATAATGAAATTAACCCTTTAACCGTGAGCGTCGCATATATGTGACAAACATTGTCGGGCCCATTCCGCGAAGGTCGCATATTTGCGACAAAAAAATGCTCGTATGGCACATAACTCACGTATCCATGTCCGTTTTTGGTTGTAGATAGGTATGTTAGATTTACCATGTCTCGCGCTGGGGGCACGACAACTGATATAAATTCTCGCGGTGAAAGGGTTAAAATCACACAAAAACTAATAAAAAAATCGACATTTCCATACAAATTGCGCGGGGTGGCTGCACATTTGCATGGTAGTGCCGATTTTTTCGTTTGTTTTTTGACTGTTTTTCTAATTTACACCATAGTGATATAGTACGGCTACGATCATAACTACAATGTCCTTTTTTATTAAGTACAAATATTTTAAGGGGTGATTCAGACCATCATTTTGAACAACTTTTCCCAATAAATGTATATCGAAATAGGAAAAAAAAATTTTAGGTTTTCATAGAAATCGAAGTAGTTACGTGATATCATTACTATGGAAAATGAAAATTATTTTTTCGTATTTCGATAAAAATTTATTGGGAAAAGTTGTTCAAAATTATGGACTGAATCACCCCTTAAAATATTTGTACTTAATAAAAAAGGACATTGTATATTTTACTACATACATATTTAGGATATAAATTGCGTCAAGCGGGAACACGCGATGTGTTTAGTCTTATCTCTTTCACAAAATCTACTGAGCCATTATCATACTTGGCCAGAGCAGCCAGAGGACCTGGCCTACACTCCTCGCTGGCCAGACGGGTTGGAGAGGTCTCATTGATGTTTGTAAGTACATATTTAAATAAGTATTTATTTTTTGACTGGCTTCGTGGTCCAGGAGTTCGGCTTTGATCCGGAGGTCGTGGGTTCGAATCCCACTAGGAAGTATACTTTATGAAAAGTTGTTTTTTCGTCTGGTTAAGATATTGCAAGCTTGAATCTTAGTGTCAGGCAGATTATCCGAAAAGATGATTCCATGTTTTGGAAGACATAAAATTGTGGGTCACGAAAGCCACCCAGGATTGCTTCTGGTGTACCCTTTGAGTTGCGGAGGTCAGACGGCAGTCGCTCTGTGTAAAAACTAGTAACCTTGTCAAATCACCTAGGTTAGGTAGCGGACCCCGGGCTCTGAAACGTTACCGCTGAGGATGCGACCCGCTGATGATCAGGTATTTTAATTTTTCTTTCAATCCATACTTTTGTTATGAATAATTTCCGTCGCCCGCCGGCGCGATAGCGGGCAGGACGAGCGTTTCCGGTTCCGGTTTCATGCTGCGGAAGATGAGCCGTCATAATTCGGGAGCTGCTTCCGGTTGTCTGTGGGCGATCTGTGCTTTTAATTAAAAAACTACCTAAGTACTTACCTGCTTATTAATTAATATTAGTTTACTTTATACATAGAATAAAATTTCCTAAATTTTTTTCATTGCCAAAAAATACCACACTAAATAGAAATAATTGACCAAGTGCGTGTCGGGCCACGCGCAGTGTAGGGCTCCATAGTTCTATAGTTGTGAATGCCGACTTTGAATTCATGCCACTAAAAATGTCTAAAAACTTAAGAAGTGTCAAGGGACACCCGGATGGAACGAAGTTCCTTTCGATTGATTAGGAGAGAGAGAGACAGAGAAACACGCGCACGCCGCACGGCTTACAACTATAGCAAAAAGTGTCGTTACAACTTTTGGTCTTAATTTTTTCCGTCTAGCCTCCTTTCGCAACGCGCGATAAGGAACAACGTTCCAAAAACTAATTTTCTATTGAATTTGTATGTAATATTTTTTAAAACAAGCTTTTATCCTAAGACTCCACGAGACGAATCAAACAAGCCCAAACTCGATGGAATAGCGTCGTTTCATTACAGAGTTCCTACGGCCATCCTCTGGCTCCATCATCAGAGCTCCATGTCATCATAATATTGCATTGTCACGCGATATACGCATGTGTGCAAAATTTCAGCTCAATCGGAAACCGAGAAGTGGGTCAAATTTAACTTACAAGATTTGATTACAGACGGAACGACAGACAACGGGACAGGTGAAACTAATAAAAAAAAAAGACGTGTGGCACTCGGGGACTGCCGCGGTAAAGCTATTGCTAACAAGGAAGGACGGCAACGTCGCAAACGGACGACGGAGACGAAGCGGCAACTTACATGGTAGGCGGAGTGGGGAGAGCGTGAGGTTTTTTCGTTACGGAATTTCTGGATTCGCTCCCCGCGCTCAAGGCCCGCGATAGAAGCTATGCAATAGCTTAAAAGCTTGTAAAAAAAAAGATATAAGAGAACAGAGGAACATACATTTGTAGGTATGCTGCTATGTAGCAGCGAAACACACAACCTGACTTTTGGCGTAGTCAGGCAAAAGTAGCACTGCTTTGCAAAATAATATCCAGCTGTTTGACGCAAATTAGTTCCAATTGGTACCATTGAGCAAGCACCACCATAAAATCATGCTAACAACCCATTTCCGGCTTTGATCACGTTTCTGACTTCCGGTCAATACACCTTCTTTTACCTTTATTTCTATTGTTTGAAATTCTTTTGACGAAAAAAAATTTGGTCTATGTTTGGAATTACGAGATTTTTGTTTTTTGCATTGGTCACGTAGGGGTGTTTGGTTTTTGTAGGAAATTGTTGATTTTGCAAGCTTTTAAATAACTTGTATGTTAAATGTAAGAATGTTTTTTTTAGGTCAAATATTGCAACTCAATTCTCAACCAATTTAGCTGATTTCTTTTAGACTTATGTAAGTCGGATGATAAAAAATACTTATAATATACCGACTGTTTCTCTTCAAGAAGCCGATCGAGGGACTGGGTGTCAATGTGAATCGTGTTAAATAGGCGATACAGCTAGCAACCCATCACTACGATTGCTTTTCCATCTTTAAGACCACCATCACACTAAAATTGGCCTGTGAGTCTTGCGGCCTTGGGATCTGTCTGCTTAGAGCCGCAAGACCCAAAGTGCTCTGTCTGCCCTTTTAGGGATTGTTTGTTTTTTTTTCGTGTGTATAAGTGACAACACTGGTGTCAGAGTTTTCAGGCTGCTTAAGGCATTTGACATAGCTTGACGACTGCCATACAATGATGACAGCCGGGACCAACGGGTTATACGTGCCTTCCCAGGTAGCATTTATACGTCATTATGTCGTCCGTTTACGGTACTGCTCGACGTAAGAGACGTCATGTCTTGACGTCGGGGGGTCCCAACAGATGACGTCAATTTGTCACAGCCTCAAGACGTCAGTTTATAGACGTTAGAGAGACGTCAGTTTACAGACGTTAGAGAGACGTCATATAGGGACGTTACTGGGCCGTACATATTAGGGCAGCCACTGACGTTATACACAAACGTTACTAATACATACAAGTCAGGAGTAGGACCTACGGGAGCTCATGATATGTACAGTGTGTCTTGGGTGTCGCTACCGTCGCACACCGATATGGAAATTAAACCACACACTACTGCTGAACTCGATTAATTGGAAATATGCACCAAGTAATAAGAATGTACATAAAAGAAACCATAACCAGTTTTAATTTTGAACAGCGCCATCTAGGGATTTTCTAAGAAACTAACACTTGCATACAATATTACTCAAAATAAAAGGTTTTATGGTTATGATTAGAACTATTACCTAATGCTTTTTACGTCTTAATTTATTACGGAATGGACGAAGTCTAAAACTGCCTAATTTAGAGGAAATAAAATTAATTAACAAATACTACACGAATTTGGACAGCGGGTATTATATAGATTGTAAGAACACACTTACAGCTGATATCGTTAGCATGGCAATATGCTCCCCTTAGGTAGTTTGGGTGGGTAGTTTGTTAAAAAAGAGAACCGCCCTGGCTATTGAGTGAAATAACGTGCTGGCAAAACTGGCACTAAAGCCTGAGCTGCGCATTTAAGCTCTACGACGGTTCTAAGTTATTGGTCAGGGGCCCTAGATCAAAAGACTACGGTACGTGTTATATTCTATCCCTTTTCACTCCATCTCGCAAATCCTTACGCGTGATAGTAGGATAGAATTTAGTGCCGAGCATGTAGCATTTACGTTTGCAGGCATCTTACCTACGTATCTTGAAGAGACTCAAGAACTTTTATGGATGAAACTAAAAAAACACAATGTAAGTAGTATAATCTATATTTAAGATGCAATAAAGGACAGTGGGAGACAATTGCCAGAACAATGATACAGGGACCATGTTTTTTAAGACCATAGACTTAAGGACATGGAAAAATGATTTAAACCGTACTTTTACTTAAACCTAACAGGTGGCCAACTTCACAATGCCTTGGCGTCTACCACCGATTCGGTTCCGCTGTTTTTTTCACTTAATTGTATCACTGAGTACATGTTACTTTTACCTTAAAAGTCTTGAACAATAAAACGTCCACGTTGGGACGAATATGGTAGGTACTTACGTCCATATACTGACCCTAAATTTACTTCAGTAAAACGTCCTCGTGGCGTCGTATATGGTACGTCCTGATATTGACCCTAAATATACGTCAGTAAGACGTACACTTTGTGGCGAATATGGTACGTCCAAAAACTGACCCTAAATAGACGTCAGCAAAACGTCCTCTTGGCGGCGTATATGGTACGTCCAGATACTTGCCTTTAATTTGACGTAAATACGACGTCCTGCTCAACGCTGACCCTAAACTGACGTCACTTTAACGTCTGCTCTCGACGAATAAATGACCGACCCTATTATGACCTATAAGTGACGTCGCTTATACGTCGCTGACGTCAGTTTGCTACCTGGGTTACGGAGGAGCTCGAGAAATTTATATGCCACTTGTGGTCACCCATCCAAGTGCGGACCGCGCCCGGTGTCGCTTTACTTGCGAGAGCACTAGTAGTCCGCACTCCCATCGAGCCACCGAGCTCCTCAATTTTTTTTGGTTTATTTATATCCTGGCTAGGCTATCTACATGCCAATCAATTCGCGCAACAAATATTCATACACACATTCATACATACATAATATAACGCCTGTTTCCCACAGCGGTAGGCAGAGACTATAGACCTCCACTAGCTACGATCCTGACAAACTTCTTTCAGTTATCTACACTCATCACTCTCTTTAAATACGCCCTTGCGTTACCGGTACTTGATCATATTCATTTTCAACGTGATTTTAGAAGTCAAATGGCGCTCTAAATATTAGTTTTTCCAGAATAATACATTCTGAAAATCTGATATTAAGAGCGCTATTTGACTTCAAGAAATTATGACCTCATTAGTCTTGATTTTTTGTTTTACGTTTAGAAACACGTATCTGATTGAGTTGTTGGAAACTTCTTTAATGTATCAGCCACATGACAAGACAGATGCAACAACGTATAAAATTACAAAAAACCACTTCTGATAGGAATCAAACCGAAAAAAGTATAACAACTGACTAAAGCGGAAGTGTGCGAAGATAAAAAATCTTTTATACTCCAACAAAGTAAAATTTAAAAAATAATTCTTTCGGGTCTTGCGTAAAGCCGGATCAGGCCTTCGTTAAACTTTTTTTCTTTCTTTAAACGGCTTATTTTGGGCTTGGCATTTCAAATTAGGGACATCCGTAAGGTTAGCTGTCAAAATGTGACAAGATTTGGCGGTCGCGCAAAAAGTGCAGGTCTCGCCAACAATTTTGAATTCATCCTCTTCCTTGCTGCGGAAAGTGAATATCTCTCGATCGAATCGGAATGGGCGAAGAAGTGAATCATGTTACGGTAAGGGATGTGGACAAAAAATGTTTGGCTCATTAGGTAAATTATTAAAAAGTATGGTAAGTATACGCATTTTTGACGTGACAACGTCTTATAAATTGGTTTGCCGGGTGACACTTCAAGAAACTGCGTTACGCTCCGCTCACGTTATGCGCTCACAATGAGAGCGAGTGAGAGGCACGCGTCCCTTCCACTCGGGCATGGTTAGCCCGCTTAAGAGCGAGAGAGACAGACATAAAAAGTCGTTGTCACGTAAAACTTTCGCCCGTATACCGACTTTACAGGCAACCAATTTTTTTTTTCCTGTGATTAGCAAAAACGTGATGTCACGATCAGCTGCGATTTTTAACCAAAAGTGACGTACATCACATCCACTCCGAAACTTCGAAACGCTGTATCTTTGAGATTTTTTTCTACTTTGCTAAGAAAAAAATATGGGTTCTTTATTTTTGTTTAAGCTAGTTGACGGAGTGAATAAATTTTTTTTTTTTACCCAGTTCACATCCCCATTATAAGATAGCAACCTACCAATCCATCACAATTTTGTGACTTATGTTTTCCACCTTCCAGCCCGCCGTGACGCTTAATGCTTTAATTAAGTTTTTCCTGACTTCGGCGAAGGATCATTATGGGAATATGAGTCTTGCGGCAGACTGAGCTTAGGGCCGCAAGACCCAAAATGCTCATTCGCCGTAGCAGGCCTGTGTCACTCCCCGTTTAAATTTAAAAAATATACTTATTATTATACTACCATGCGCGCGGCAACCACTCCAGAGTGGGAAATGCAGTAACATAAATCGTCTGTCCAGAGCAATAAGAATGACTTTGGCTTGCAATGGATTTCTAAGTACCTAATCTAACCACGTTGAGTAGACATTTTTTTGAATTCCTTTGCTGAGTAAGACTTCTTTACGTGAGTACTAGTTACTAATACTTATATAATACTTATTCTGTTGCTGTTATGAGGTAGGTACTTTAATGAAACCTTGATACCAGCAGCTTTTTCCTGTCTCGCATTAAAAGGTGCAGCACCCCTGTATTTTTTCCAAAAACGCCTGCGCCGCTGCACGTGGCGGCAATTCCAACGTCTTTATAATCTGTTTAACTTTTTTCCCGCCTTTTCTCCTCATCCCAAAACGTATACTAATTTCAACCATATTTTCTAGGTAATAGAATTCAAATCAAAAATTTTCATGCTCATATCACGATAATATTTTTTTATTTGTCGTATGTTGAGAGAAACCACGCCATATTTTGACTTCTCCCGAATTTAAATACCGCATTTTCAACCATATTTGTTAAGAAATAAAAGCCAAATCAAATTTTGTTTCTCAAGTTCCAATTCAATTTTTTTATTTGTCGTATGTTTTTATGTTAAACAGGACAAACGACCCAATTATGGTACGCCAGAGTTTGCCAATTATGTGTTTCCTGCGTTTGACATTTTTTTTCTTTAAAAGCGATAGCTTCCCGTAAATTGTTAGTGATTGATTAAGGTGCAAAGTAACGGGATTTTTAGTTACATAGGTACTAAATCAGTCTTATGTGACAAAAAAGCAGTGCTCTTTAACTGCTATTTAAATTGGCTGTACTGGCTAAATCGAGATTAATAAGTCGAGTGTAAAAATCGCGTGTCTGTACCTTCAATAAATTTATGAAAAAACTAACTGAAACCCGCGACTTCGTTCGCGTGTACTTTATGTCTCTGGAAAATACTCATAAGGCTTAAAAAAATTTTAAAGCGTCGTTTTTATTTTTCTTATAGTTTAGCTGGACCATTATGGTTCTGCATCAGGTGTTCCATTTTCCAAAATCATTTATCCCTATGTGTTGCCCAGGCATATTACGAAAAAAGTTTCATTCGAACCCTTCCAGTATTTTCGGAGATTAGCGTGTACAAACAGACATACATTTTTTTTAATTCTTACTCTATTACTACTTCTGCATCGCCTATATTAATTTTTAAATATTTTTTATAATGTACTGACACATTATTTACTGTTTTATTATATATTAGTGTGGGCGATAAAAAATAGTAAATGAACACATTTTTTTTTACTGCCTTTATATTCTCGCTGATCTTTGAAACTATTGGACAGAATATTTACGCAGTTTTTATATAAGTAATATTTTATGCTCAGCTCAGAGGCAAGATTTAGGCTTCAATTAAAATTTTAAAAAAATTTAGTTGTCATCAATTTTAAATTTCACGCGAATTAAGTTGCGAACTTGCTAGTTGTTTTATAAATTCTTTCAATGCCTGGTAAAAAGGGTTTAAAATCAACAAACCAACAGGCATTACGGCCCTGTGCTCTGTCTACTCGGTTTGGGATAAATACCTACTTGTGTAAAAATAATAATAGTATTTATTACATATTATAATTACATAATAACACGCTTGTTTCCCACAGCCACGAAAGTATAGACAATACATACAATTCCATGCCCACAGCGATAGGCAGAGACTATATGAACATCCACTTGCTACGATCCTGACAAAACTCTTTCGTCAAAGCAACGAACGTGATTCTCACCTCTATTCAGCCAGCATCCACAAAAAACATTAAAACCTATAATAAACACGTAACGGAAGTCTCCATTTAAAAACTGTTATTTATTAAAAAAACCTTCCAACCCCACAGACTCTCGGACGCCGACTTTTATTATTTATAAAAGACTTTTGTCACCGGAAACGGAAGGGCATTGTAAACAGTCTAGTCTATGGTCAAACAGTCGTAAAGTTTGGGATTCGGACGTCGTTTAATTGTCGTCTTCCTTTTTAGGGTTCCGTAGCCAAATGGCAAAAACGGAACCCTTATAGATTCGTCATGTCTGTCTGTCTGTCCGTCCGTATGTCACAGCCACTTTTTTCCGAAACTATAAGACCTATACTGTTGAAACTTGGTAAGTATATGTATTATGTGAACCGCAGTAAGGTTTTGACACAAAAATTAAAAAAAACCATAAATTTTGGGGGCTCCCCATACTTAGAACTGAAACTCAAAAATTTATTTTTCATCAAACCCATACGTGTGGGGTATCTATGGATAGGTCTTCAAAAATGATGTTGAGGTTTCTAATATAATTTTTTTCTAAACCGAATACTTTGCGCGGGAGACACTTCCTAAGTGGAAAAAAGTGTGTCCCCCCCCCCGTAACTTCTAAAATAAGGGAACTATAAAACTAAAAAAAATACATGATGTTCATTACCATAAAAACTACCAACGAAAATTGGTTTGAACGAGATCTAGTTAGTAGTTTTTTTTTTATACGTCATAAATCATAAACGGCAATTTACCTTTCATTCAATCAACTCAAATATAAAAATTAAAAAAAAACATACTACAAGACTTTTATATTATGTTATTTGCTACTACGGAACCCTTCATGGGCGAGTCCGACTCGCACTTGGCCGCTTATTTTATCTTCCGGTGAGTATTTGAAATTGGAATCAATTTGAAAATTAGCAGGAAGCTGCTTTCATTGGAGGAAGTCACGAGGGATTTTGGGGTCCAATATAATACATTGACGGCGCAGGGAAGACGAAACAAAGAAAACGAACATACACAACATACATACACAATCACGTCTTTATCCGTAACGGGGCAGACAGAGCGTTTTGGGTCTCGTTTTGGGCGCCTCTAAGAAGACAGAAAGACTCAGGACCGCAAGACTTAAAGGTCAAAATGCTTCAGGAATAAAGACGTGTTAAAATATGTACTTATTTGAAGTTTTCTGTACCATCACCTTAGGTGTAAGTAATTTTATGTATTATGGCCAGAAAGTTATCTTTTTCGTTTACGTATGCGGATCTTGGTACGAGAGGTAAAATTTAAAAAAAAAACAACGGGTTGCACTCTGGTCTGGGAGTGCCGGCAGAAGTGAAAACTTGAATATTAACGTTGTGCATTTTTAGGGTTCCGTAGCCAAATGGCAAAAACGGAACCCTTATAGATTCGTCATGTCTGTCTGTCTGTCCGTCCGTATGTCACAGCCACTTTTTTCCGAAACTATAAGACCTATACTGTTGAAACTTGGTAAGTAGATGTATTATGTGAACCGCATTAAGGTTTTGACACAAAAATAGAAAAAAAACAATAAATTTTGGGGGTTCCCCATACTTAGGACTGAAACTCAAAAAAATATTTTTCATCAAACTCATACGTGTGGGGTATCTATGGATAGGTCTTCAAAAATGATATTGAGGTTTCTAATATCATTTTATTCTAAACCCAATAATTTGCGCCAGAGACACTTCCAAAGTGGAAAAAAGTGTGTCCCCCCCCCGTAACTTCTAAAATAAGAGAATGATAAAACTAAAAAAAATATATGATGTTCATTACCATGAAAACTACCAGCAAAAATTGGTTTGAACAAAATCTAGTAAGAAGTTTTTTTTTTCATATGTCATAAACTGCAATTTACCTTTCATTCAATTAACTCAAACATAAAAATTAAAAAAATATATATTACTACGGAACCCTTCATGGGCGAGTCCGACTCGCACTTGGCCGCTTATTGATATTTTGGAATGGTTAGGGAATAATTTTGCACGAATTGCTTTAATTATCAGTATAAAATATTTCAAATCTTTTCTGAATCACAGTCTGTCACAAATGTCACAAGCATGACCAAATTCATTTTCAACAAAATCATTTTCAAATACACAGCAGTATGGCCACTACACAGACGGTCGAGCCATCAGCTGTCACCATCCATGGATGCGCGTAACACGCTGTAACATAAACACACACGAACATTCGCGCAAGCGCCCTGCGCCGTCTTACGAATTTATGATCAGGCCACGTGACCTGACGCGGGTTTAAGATTTTTTACCCATTCCAAAAAAAGTGCACAACGCCGCTAAAGAAGTTTTCACTTCAAAAATACTTTCCTAGGGATTTGTTTAAGAAATCTTCCTCATAAGCTTAACTTTGGGATGACTTGTAAAGGATGTAGAGAAAACGGTTACAAACCCAGACAAAAAGCAGGAACGGATGCAATAAAAGCAAGTGTCTTCCTATTATATCACTCTATGGCCTTCCTCAAAGACCATGGAGTGAAACCAGGACATGGGGCAGCCGTTGTTTTTGACAGATAATAGTTAAATATTCAAACAAAACACCATAAAAATAAAAATATCTCAGCAGGTAACCAAACGTACGTACCTGCTGCTTCTCTTCCCGCGCACGTCGTAAAAGTCGAGAAGGCGAAAATTTTAAACCTTATCAGGCTCTTAATATAAGTCGATCTAACAGTTTACCACTTCTCGCACCTATTTTTATTTCCTTTTTCCTATTTTCAGGCTAAAATGTGGCATGAGGGTCTTGCAGCTCAAGGCGCTGTCTACCTGATTAGATATAAAGACGTTATAGTGTGTATACCAAAAAAAAATTGCTTTTTTTTCCTACCTGTAAGGAGGTGCATTTGGGAAAAAAAATTGTAACCCATTTACCAAACAGCATTAATTAAAAAAAAAAAAACAAAATTAGTCCCGAAAATTTACTTATCACTAATTTAAGTTTTCATGACGCGACGTCTGACATAATTTACTACCTCATTATAGTAAAAAAACTGTCTTACGGCCTCCCCGCGACATCCCGCCATTTTATAAATATACAATTTGCGCGGGAATCCGAAATAGCGGCGGAAACGAGTGCCTAATTATTGCTTTGGACAAACTCGAACTGAATATTGCAAACAATTGCAATGCAAATATCTACTTTATGTCAGTAAATATAAAGAAAGTTTTCAGTTATCAAGGTAGAGACGCTTACGACCTTTTATCGAAACGAAAATACAAGGAAACGATTATTTTCAGAACCACATGCTGACAGGCAGGATGCGAGAAATTCATTATTGATTCAAAAACATTCTCCATCTCGCTCTGCGCAATGAGGAAATAGCACTGAGTGAAAGAGAGAGGCAGCGGCACCCGCATCCGGGCGCCGGGTTGCAAATCCGTTCGAAATTTCAAATGTTTCATGTACTACTCGGCATCTATTATATTGTAAACCTTATTGCAATAGGATAAAGTTGAAATTTAAACGACGTAGAGAAAGTTATACGATGTTTTTTAAAAGTGAACTGGACTAGACATCTGCGTTCATTCAGCCTTAACTTATTTGAAGTTCCATTCAGTGTCGGATATTGATAGTAGACGCACGCGCGTTAGATTCCGTAATAATACGACAGTGATTGTGAATTGTGCTATCTCAGTGCGACGTTTCATTGAACGGATTATTCCAGCTGATTTTATGGTGAGATAATTTTACTATAATTTATTTCCGATTACATATTTATTGTTTTTAAGAAGAAAATTGATTATTCGCAAATATTGACTCTATCAAGTTAGGATTAATCTAACTTATTCACAAACTACATACGTTTTTAGATAGTAGGTAATTTTAAGCTAATATAGTCCAAAAGTAAAGAGAAATCGAAGGACCAGAAACAGATTTTTAGGGTTCCGTAGTAAACGAGGAACTTTTATAGTTTCGCCAAGTCTGTCTGTCTTTCCGCGGTCTTTTCTCCTAAGAGACTAAACGTAGCTACTAGAAAGCTGTAATTTGACATAAGTAGGTATGTATGTATATTAATCTTATCAAAAAAGTGGTCAAATAAAATCTGTACAAAATTCCTGCTCAAGCTCACACATGTAAAGTGAGAGTAAATTACTGTTTCTTGACATAATTTTGTAATTTTGGAACTGACTTGGGAGCGATAGCTACTTGCATTAACTTATCCGTTCATTCTCACATTGCTATGGTATGGTTGTGTATGATAGACTGCTTCTTAGCGTGTCGATAGCACTGTAAGTTATTGTCATCATCGTCATCATTTCAGCCGCACAATGTCCACTGCTGGACATAAGCCTCTCCTAAAGATTTCCAAAATGACCGATCAAGAGCGGCCTGCAACCAGCGCTTTCCAGCGACCCTGGTCATCAGACCACCTTGTGTGTAGGTGGCCTACGCTTCGCTTGCCAGTACGCGGTCGCCATTCCAGATTTTTTGATAATATATTAATGTATTTGGTAGCTACTTGCTCCAAGAAAGGGCAACCTCGAGAACTCTATCGTTAGCTTCGACTAGGTCCCCAAAGTGCAGTATTTAATAGTTTCTTTCAGCACGACTTCATTGTAATGCATCGATTGCATTCAATCGGCTAAATATTGCAATTTAAACGAGAGTTTTGTTAATAATTTTAAAAGTTGCACTGCACAGTGCTTAAGTGTCTATCTATAATAACGTTAACATAATTTATTATTATCGTTTTAATTACAGTTCAGGAAAACAAAAGGATTTAATTATCTACCTACCTACAAAGTATTTTTTTAAAAACTTTACATTTGTTTATGATTTTTATGAAACGGATTACATAATAATAATATGCCGTGAGGTTTCCGGCAGAGTAGAATAGGACCACCCCAAGTCCTCCCTTGGATATCATAGAAGGTGACTTAGGGAATACAAGCTGAACAAAGTTTATAAACATCAATGAGACCTCTCCAACCCGTCTGGCCAGCGTGGAGAGTGTAGGTCAAGTCCTCTGGCTGCTTTGGCTAAGTATGGCTCTGGTTGTACAGAGAGGGCCGTGCTCCTGCAGTGGAGACAGAAAAATCCGATGATGATGATGATAAGGACTTAATAATAATGGTTAGTAGGGATAAGTATATCGTTATAAAACCAATTAAGAAAAAAATAAACTTGATAAAACATGACTCAGTCGCTGCTTTACTACGACGTCTATGCCACAATAAATCATATTTTTATGACGCATCCGCTGACGGATACCATTATTCCAAGACGCCAATTTAGGCTGCACCGCCGCACTTCCTTCGTCTTAAAACAATTATCGTAATGGCGTCCCGGAAGCGGAGAGAGCGCGGGAAGCGGGAAACAATGGCATAGACAACACAACACAATAGCGGCAAATTGGCGCGAATTAGACTTTCTTTCTCGTGACCGAGTTTGGGATTTTCTCGTGAGATTTGTTTTTGTCTTGGCATTTGTTTTAAAAGAGCGTCTTCTTGAATGCTGTCATTTGAAACTATTTTATAAATCAACAAAAAGCAGTTTACATTAATACTCATTCACAAGAACATAAGCGATTATTTCGTCGAAGGTACATAAACCATATAATAGGTACATGAATATATTATGTAAAAAATAAATTCTTACTACTAAATCTAGATAAGATCGGTCATTTTGAAAATCCTTGGTAGAGGCCTATGTACACAGACGGTGTGCTTGTGCAGCTATTATGATGATCCAGTTAATGAATAAAAGTTATAACTAAAACTAAAACATACTATTAACTATTATTTAATATTCGGTTATGGAACTTCAAACAGTTTTATTTGCTAAGCAAATTAAATAAATCTTAAATTCTTTCAGGAACTCCATCTAGTGATGATTAGTTTTGGCGGTTTTATTTAGTGAACGGGTTACTCACGTGTAGATCTTATATATGTAGGTATACTCCGGATGAGGTCGAAACATGTCGGCAGTAGCTGACTCTATACGTGAGTAACCCGTTCAATAAATAAAACAATGATTGTATCTCACGTTAGTTTTAATAAAAATAATTGGCCAAGTGCGTGTCGGGCCACGCGCAGTGTAGGGTTCCGTAGTTGCGAATGCCAACTTTAAGTTCTTGCCACTAAAAACGTCTAAAAACTAATATCTATTGAATGTGTATGAAATTTTTGAAGTGAAAACTTCTTTAGCGGCGTTGTGCACTTTTTTTGGAATGGGTAAAAAATGTTAAACTCGCGTCAGGACACGTGACCTGAGCGAAAATTCGTAAGACGGATGGAGAGTAGACAGCTGGCGCGGCGTAGGAGAGGGAGTATCCCCCTTTCTTTCTACGGCGCGGCGAAAATGTATGCCTGCGCCTGCTGTTTCGTATATCAAAAATGCACAACGTTAATATTCAAGTTTTCACTTCTGCCGGCACTCCCAGAGTGCAACCCGTCGTTTTTTTTTCTTCAAGTACATTTTATAAGTTGAACGCCTATAACTTTTTAATTTGTATACCCTACTTGGCTCTGATAGTTTTCCTCCAAACTACATTATATATACTATAATTTTGATTTTTTTCACGTTTCCTTGTATAATCGTTTAGCAGATAGAGGGGGGGGACACTTGACTCAAACAAAAATTTGAACTTTGAACCCAAATATTTCAGAAACGGATATCTAAATCGAAAAATAGTGTTCACAAGCTAACAATATTTTTGAAAGACCTATTCAACGATACCCCACTCAATGTGTTTGTCGAGAAAAATAATATTGACTACGTCTTTACTTGTATGGCAGCTACCCTGACAAATTTTTTTTTCCATAATTAATATACATATCCATGCCAAATTACAGCTTTCTAGTACTTATAGTTTCTCTGTAGGACCGTGGACAGACAGACAGACAGACAGACATGGCGAAACTATAAGGGTTCCTTGTTTACTACGGAACCCTAAAAAAGTTTTGTCGGTGAAATCCAAAGGAACTCAATTTAAGTGCGTAAACGAGTTTACCTTCAATTGATCGCATTTAACTTAAACAGTGAAATTCGCCCTAACAAGTCTCGTTTGCCCCATCAATGGTTCTGGCCAGTTCTAAAAAAAACTTAGGGTTTTAATTTACTAAGTTTTCGTTAATTTTGTTTTGAAAACTTTCGTTGTCTGGTCACGTCAGATACGTAGGTATACGATACATAGGTATGTAATTTTTTTATGTTTGATCAATGACAAGGTATTTATATGGATTGAACCTGCAATAAACTTAGCTGTTGGTAAATGATCTGACGTCAACAACTACCTATTTTAAATTAAAAAGAAAAATTTACAATTATCAAGTGATACAAATATCCAAAGATAAATAAAAGATTCTTGACTTTTGAGTTTTTGAAGACTGGAAATTAATTATTATAAACCACACGAAATCTTAAAAGGATAAATAATACAGGCCTATACCTAACTGAAATTAAAGAACCACACTTTCCTACCTACTTAGTAGGTACGTCTTAATATGACTTAGGGCCATTGTTATAAATAAAAACTTGAGAGGTGTCAAGGAACACCCGGATGGAACGAAGTTCGAGAGAGAGAGAGAGACAGACAGAGAAACACGCGCACGCCGCACGGCTTACAACTATAGCAAAAAGTGTCGTTACAACTTTTGGTCTTAATTTTTTCCGTCCAGCCTCCTTTCGCAACGCGTTGTAATGAACTTCGTTCCTAAAATAAAACCCTAGTCATAACTGACGAACGCCCGATTTTTTATTACTTTTCTATCTATTGTTTTACATTGTCAGTGACATTATACAATATTATAATATACATAACTCAAGTACAATTAAATACCTTCGATATTTCAATAGTCAACCCTACAAGAAAGTAATGTCCATACGAGAAGATACCGGAGTCTAGTTATGTTTATTGTATGTTAGGTAAGTGCAATTTATTTTGGATTGGTCTTGGTACCAATATTTAAATTGGTACCTACAAAAGACGACTAGACAATTGATTAACCAATCATTAATTTAGTTTGAACTGTATTGAAACGAGTTAAGTAATGCTCGACCCAATTAGCTTTCGAAATCCTTTTCAGTCAGATTTCATTATCTTACGACAAACAGACGGACAATGGGGAAATGTATTCATGCTCTACATTCTGTTCATTATTTTCGTCATTATTTTTCTAGTAGCTTTTATGTGTATAATGTGTAGATTACATGTTTATGTAGCATTTAAAAGTCCTCACTACTTAGGTGGAAATATGTTCATAGTCTATCCGGCTCGAAGGACCATTATTTACGGCGCAAGCTTCAGTTGTCACCTAGGCCCCCGCCATACATGAAGAGATATTGATGTTGCTTGATGGTACGGAGACACAAGACCACGTCACGTAGAAACTGTTTATTGCTGCATGTTTCCTTTCTCGATCGCTGCTCGACAGTGTCTCGTTCGATAGTGATAAATAAATTTAAAATGTAAAGTAAAAAACAGCTGACACGCGACCTACATAGTATGAGGCCGCGTGCAGCTGAAATGTGTGAGCTAAGCTCGTACAATTTAAAATAAATAAAATGATCATTATAACTTTATACATATTTAAAAAATTATGCATTGCATACAGTGATCCATTTGTAGTTACGTTAATGTGCCAAGGCCCAAGGTCGCGATTTACCTGAACCCTGCACATAAATCTATAAAAGACCTGGTAGGTACGGTCGGCTAACAAGAAACCTGGGCCGGCCCTTTACCTATAGTTATCTTTTCTTTTCTTTTCTTTATTTATTAAAAGGGGTTTTGTCACGCAGTGACTATGTCACCCCCGTAAGGTATACAAAAAAAAAGACGTGTGGCACTCGGGGACTGCCGCGGTAAAGCTATTGCATTAAGGTGGTTCGATACAAGGAAGGACGGCAACGTCGCAAACGGACGACGGAGACGAAGCGGCAACGCGTGAGCGTGAGGTTTTTTCGTTACGGAATTTCTGGATTCGGTCCCCGCGCTCAAGGCCCGCGATAGAAGCTATGCAATAGCTTAAAAATCTAACAATCAACTATTAAACATTATAAATACAATTCATTCACAACGCAGCTGAATATAGTTGTGACAGCCTTCTGGCTTCCTCAGATAGTGGAGAAGCCAGAATGCTGTTACACATTCCCACGTCCCCACCTAGCTGCATGTCGCGACGGAGCGCCTCGTTCCGGACACACTCCATCAACACATGCTGTACATCTTCTACTGATTCGCACTCTGGGCAGTTTGGTGAATCAGCCCGACCGATCATATAGTTATCTTATCATAGTTATCTTGAATTTAATATTTACATGAAAATGTTTATTTAGTAAGATTTTAATTAAGAATTCCTTTACCATTGACTTTTCCATATAAACGTAGTCTACGTTTTATTTTGAAACCACATATCAGATTTCGGTAAAAATTTGTAACTTTATATAAATTGCAATTATCTAGGGTTATAATTGGTTGCCAACCTAATTATAAACTGGAAAGAAAATATAAAGATGAAGAACTTTCCCATACTGATGGTCAAAAAGGATATCACACTATATTCTATTTCACTGCTTATACTAAGTCCATATTATTTTGACTGTGAAAACTAGTTATATGCATAGAACTGATATGTGCAAATCTTTAAATTACCTACAAAATTTTGCCAAAATCGGGCATGTGGTTTTCTCTACGTGATCGAATCAGAAATGAGGAAATTCGTAGGAGAACTAAAGTCAATGACATAGCCCAGTGGATTAGCTCGTTGAAATGGCAGTGGGCGGGTCACATAGCGCGACGAACCGATGGCCGATGGGGCAAAAAGGTTCTCGAATGGCGACCACGTACAGGCAAGCGAAGCGTAGGACACCCACCCACAAGGTGGTCTGATGACCTAACCAAGGTCGCTGGAAGGCGCTGGATGCAAGCCGCTCTAGATCGGTCATTTTGGAAATCTTTGGGAGAGACCTATGCTATGTCCAGCAGTGGACGTTGTGCGGCTGAAATGATGATGATAATGATGGGCATGTCGTTTCGAAAAAAAACGTAGACTAAGTTCGTATGGAAAAGTGTAATTTGGTCTAAGCTAAGAGGACTCATAAGTTTCAGAATATACATTTTCACGTTAATATCATTTTGAGGTTCAGAGAAAATTCAAGAAAATTCAAGACCTGTGCTGGCCCTCGTTAGTCGACTGTACAAAACTAGTTATTAGACACTACATCATAAAACACCCAGTACCCTAATAAAACAAACAATCATCCATTACGCCGCTTTAGGCCAGACGCCTTTGCCCGCGGATAATAAAAAACCGCCGTTCCTTTTTTGAAACGGCCGGAAGTGTCGATTTCGATTATGGAACGTCCGTCCGTTGGCGGGAAGGTCGGTTTCCTGTAAATGCGGCGGGAACAGTGGTTGGGCTTGTCTTGGCTTCTGTATCAGGCTTATTAGACGTTGGTTCGTGCGTCTTTATTCTGAAGTCAAACATTTTTATAAATCCTACTTCCTACTAATATTATAAATGCGAAAGTGAGTTTGTATATTTGTTTGTTACCTCTTCATGCTTAATCTACTAACCGATTTAGATGAAATTTGGTATGTTGTGTCGTTTGAGACTTGGGAAAGGACATAGTACTCTTTATCCCGAAATTCCCACGGGGAGCGAAGCCCGCGGGTACTGATATTACTGTTTATACTGTGTAGTTTGGGTAAGTATGTAATAAAATAACATTATTAATTCTTTGGCATGAGGGAAACGTCGGTTTTTAGTTTTGAAAAATTATTATTGTCTTTAGCCCTGAACTCTATGTTCTTTCTCTGCTTAGAGCTTTAAGTGATGGGTTGCTAGCCGCATCGCCTACTAAAACGATTAGCATTTCCACCCAGTTCCTCGATCGGCTTCCACCTGAGAAGAGAAGCAGCTGATACATTCTAAGTTTTACTTTTCTCCCAAACCACCAGGAAAAAACAAGTTTCAATTCAATTCAAATATATCTTTATTATCATAGAATATTTTTATAATATCTCTAAATAATCATCATTGTTTTGTTGATTGTTGACGTCAGATAGTTACTTACACCTAAGTTTACTGCCGCTTCCTAAGCGCTAGTGCAGAAGCGGTAACTATATTTGTATTTATTTGGATGTTTATCTATATATGTATTTGTTATAAAATATGGTATCGTTGAGTTGTATTCCATAACAAGTCTCGAACTAACTTTGGGGGCTAGCTCAATCTGTGTAACTTGTCCCTATATATTTATATTTATTTATTTATAACAAACTGCACTACACTGCCAGAAGTAACTACTTCTTCTTCCTCTTATATTTAAGAGCTGGGCTCTTGTCGGTGGAGTGCTTTCCATGTCTCTCTTCCTTCCGCTAAGTTCTTAACCTCTTTATATGTTTTCACGTTTAATTTTTCTTTTATTTGGTCTATAAATTAACAGAAGTACCTAACTACCCACGCCAAAACGGTATAAAAGCTGTGTTTGTAAATACCGCTGCATACTTTCACTGCGCGCGCGCCGCCCGCGCCGGAAGCAGCTCAGCTGCCGCGGCAAAAACTGCAGCACGCTCCACTGGTACAGTTACGGTACGTAACTGCCTCCGCGGTGTAGTGGTTAGAGCGTTCGACTCACACCCGGAGGTCGCGGGTTCGATTCCCAGCGGGGGCAACGACTTTGGGTTGTTGTCCTAGTTTGGTTAGGACATTGTAGGCTGATCACCTGATTGTCTGATAAATAAGATGATCCGTGCTTCGGAGGGCACGTTAAGCCGTCGGTCCCGGTCACTGTCTTTGACATTGGTCGTTACCTAAAACCATGTCAGAGGCCTTTAAGGCGGTTTAAAAACTCTGACACTAGTGTTAGTCACTAACACACACGATAAGAACAAGAAGAAGATACGGTACGGTTTCGCTAATGTACTTCACACATTCCTGGACACTCAGGCAGATACAATGTTTACACATTGCTGGCTACTCAGCCAGATACAATAGAAATAACAATAATTGATGTACGTCTACAGACGTAGTGTGTTGAACAATGTAATCTAATAACAAACGTAAACGTAAAAAAAAACGCCGGGTTGCACTCTGGGAGTGCCGGCAGAAGTGAAAACTTGAATATTAACGTTGTGCATTTTTGATATTTTGGAATGGTTAGGGAATAATTTTGCACGAATTGCTTTAATTATCAGTATAAAATATTTCAAATCTTTTCTGAACCACAGTCTGTCACAAATGTCACAAGCATGACCAAATTCATTTTCAAATACACAGCAGTATGGCCACTACACAGACGGTCGAGCCATCAGTTGTCACCATCCATGGATGCGCGTAGCACGCTGTAACATAAACACACACGAACATTCGCGCAAGCGCCCTGCGCCGTCTTACGAATTTTCGATCTGGCCACGTGTCCTGACGCGAGTTTAACATTTTTTTACCCATTCCAAAAAAAGTGCACAACGCCGCTAAAGAAGTTTTCACTTCAAAACATTAAAACGACTTCGCGATCGAGGTTTTGTCCCTGAATTAAAAAAGTATTGTACGTAGGTACGTATTTACATACACACAACATTCAGCAAGAAAATATAAAAAATATACTGAAACTATTTTAAGGGGGAATTCAGTCCGTGATATTGATATTATTATTGGCTTCCCATACAAGTTGACCAGCTGATCTGAGTTTGTATGGAAAGCTAAGAAATATTTTTTATATTTTGACATATGTTTACAAGGTTCTAATGACTCAAGTCAGTTAGTATCCCATAACACAAGTCTCGAACTTACTTTGGGGCTAGCTCAATCAGTGTAATTTGTCCCTATATATTTATTTATTTATTTAAGTCGAATCAAACCCCAAACTATTGACTGCGTCTTTTCATTACAGTTTCTATGGCTATATTCTCCGGCTCCATCATGAGATCAGCTCCATGTCATCATAATATTGCATTGTCACGCGATTTACGTATGCGTGCAAAATTTAAACTCAAGCAGAAACCGGGAAGTGCGTCAAAACTTGCTAGATTTGATTACAGACAGACAGATAACAGGGCAGGTGAAACTAAATAAAAGCTTGTAAAGTAGTTTCAGTATATTTTGTTAGACCTTATACATTGTCCTTTTTAATTAAGTACAAATATTTTAAGGGGTGGTTCAGTCTATCATTTTGAACAAGTTTTCCCAATAAATGTATAGGTATTGAAAAACTAATTTTTTTTTAGGTTTTTATACAAATCGACGTAGTCACATGATATCATTACTATCGAAAATGAAATTTTTTCTTTCGTATTTCTATATACATTTATTGAGAATAGTTGTTCGAAATGACTGAATCACCCCTTAAAATATTTGTACTTAATTAAAAAGGACATTGTATAATAGGTAAATCTTTCTTCCAACACACGAGCGAGTAATTTCGACCCACATATCTACACAATACCAGAATTGGCTGAAAACGGAAACCCAGCATTATGGCAAGGCTGCCAACGGCAAACGCAATACTGCCAACAATGCCGTAGGATATCCGCCGATCGGGAGAATAAAAGTTTGGACCCGGAAGCGGATGTGGCAAATGGGAGGCGGTTTTGTTATGTCATTTGTGTTTAGTGATTTGGTGACAATGCATACGGCCCGGCCCGCGGTGTCTTTTATTGACGGACACGTGGCTCTTGTTGCTATGGGTGCCGTATCGAGAATCTTTCTGCCCAATCGGCCGCCGTTTTTCGCGCTATGTGCCCCGCCCACTGCCTGTTCAAGGCGCTTTGACCATGAAGTTAGACATCAACTATGCCTTAAGTCGCTTGATAATTGTAAATTTTCTTTTGATTTCATAATAGGTAGTTGTTGACGTAAGACCATTTACTAAGGTTATTTCCGCTTCCTAAGCGCAAGTACAGAAGAGGTAACAAATTGTACTGCAGCATTTTCTCCAAAAACGTCAATATCATCCTCATCATTTCAGCCGCACAACGTCCACTGCTGGACATAGGCTTCTCTGAAAGACGTCAATATGTGGACTGAGAATCACTGACCTCCATATATACAATATGGAGGTCAGTGACTGAGAATACATATGTATTCTCATTATTAATTAATAACTTAAGACAACAATATTGTTATGTCTTAAGTTATTAATTAATAATGATGTCAAATTTGAAATTAATGTCAGTTATTTAGTACTTAGAGAAATAAAAGAGGTTGAAATGTCTATCTAAAAGGAGGCTGAGCGTACAACAACAGTAGTCATAAAATCTTCTCCAACAATCCTTCTCTTTCCTTCCAGACGTTCACGTCGCCGAGCACCGAGAGCATGCCGGCCGCTCGCTGCGAACGCGTGCCGCCCGTCGACGCGGCGTGGCCTTTCCTAGGGCTGCAGGAGGATGACTTACCGCTAGGTAGGTTCATATTACACTAGCCCGATACGACGGTCTGACCAAATAAAAGAACATCTAAAAAATTGGTTGCCTGTAAAGTCGGTATACGGGCGAAAGTTTTACGTGACAACGACTTTTTATGTCTGTCTCTCTCGCTCTTAGGCGGGCTAACCATGCCCGAGTGGAAGGGACGCGTGCCTCTCACTCGCTCTCATTGTGAGCGCATAACGTGAGCGGAGCGTAACGCAGTTTCTTGAAGTGTCACACGGCAAACCAATTTATAAGACGTTGTCACGTCAACACCAAGATCTCCAATGCAGGCAAAAGATCGTAACAAGTGGAGGGAGATCGTAAAAACGTTAGGTCAGGCACATCACGACGAAGGAAAACATTGAGAAAAAGAGAGAGTTATTTAACAATTAAACCTAGCTAGATAGATATGCCATGTGGTTTCCGGCAGAGTAGAATAGGACCACTTTAAGACCTCCCGTGGATGTCGCGAAGGCGACTTAGGAAATACAAGCTCAACAAAGCTTATAAACATCAATGAGACCTCCCCAACCCGTCTGGCCAGCGAGGAGAGTGTAGGCCAAGTCCTCTGTCTGCTCTGGCCAAGTATGGCTCTGGTAGTTCAGAGAGGGTCGTGCTCCTGCAGTGGAGACCTGGGACAGGAAGCGCTTTCCCTAACACAGGTTTTTAGCGGCTAATTGATAGGCTTGAATATTTTTATTGGATCAAAAACCCCTATCGCTTGGTAACTCTTTCGATCGACTAACTGTATCGTATACACGTCGTCTTCTACGACATCCACGGGAGATGTTGGAGTGGTCCTAATATAGAAACTTTTTTCATAGTACCTCTATTATAGATGTTGATTGCTTTGCTACTTTAAAGCTGTCTAAAACACTCCCTCTACATATTTTTGTTTGAAAGGTCGTAAATTTTATTAAAATCGTCTATGAAGTTTGATGTTGAAGTCTGTATTTAGTTTTACAAAATAATGTTACATTTCAGACCCGCGCTCGTGGGGCCGCGCCGACGTGGCCCGCTGGGTGGCCCGCCGCGGGGGGCTTCCGGAGCGGTTCCCTATGAACGGGAAGGCCCTGTGCCTCATGTCCAAAGACATGTTCTCCACCAGGGTACCTCACAACGGTCATGTCTTACACCAGGTAAGAACGTTATCTTTTTAGGGTTCCGTACATAAAAGGGTAAAAACAGGGCTTTACTAAGGCTCCGCTGTCCGTCTGTCTGTCCAGGCTGTATCTCATGAACCGTGATAGCTAGACAGTTGAAATTTTCACATATGATGTATTTCTGTTGCCGCTATAGCAACAAATACTAAAAACAGAATAAAGTAAATATTTAAGTGGAGGTCCCTCAGATACAACTAACGAGATTTTTCATAGATAGTACTATCATAATAGTTCGGAAAACTTCGTCCCCGAGTCCGACTCTCACTTGTTTGCCGGTTATTTAATAAGTAGTCTTTTTCCCCTTATGTCTATAGCAATTTCTTAGGCGATTTTTTAGGCTATTTTAGGAGGAATAAAACGAGATATTCGTGCTTTTAATGCGGTTGTATTGGAGAGGGCTACATACAAAGGTCTGTCCCATCTCCATCCATCGCCTATTAAATTTGCATCGGTCGTCACTTCTTTATAAACCTGAAAGGGCTACCTACATTTTTTGGGGTCTAATGCTAAATGATATCTCCGTTTTCCTTCAAATATTTTGTTTTAAATGGCAGCACTGGTCCCCAAAAAATTCAGGTAGGTATACCCTTAAAAGCACGACTTCTCACTTGCTTATCTTAACGGGCCAATTTCTTCTTCCCCAGGACTTCAGAAGACGACTGGCTAAAGCGCTAGCGATACAAGAGTTCTTCGAGAAGATGTCGCCGAAGTGATCACGGCGCGGGAAAATGGAGTTTGTTCGTCCACCCTCTGATGTTTTAATCAACGTGTTTCACAACTATATTATCGGACATGTGGTACCAAGGGCTTACACGCTTTGATAGAGCGAGATAGTCTTACTTGCATTTCTAAAAGAAAAAGAAAAGAGTGCCGTCTTTTGTCTTTATCACTGACCGAGCATTTGTTCGTAGTAGGGTTATAGGCACACTTTGAAGTGTGCCTATAACCCGACCATGAGAAAATAGGGGAGATGTGCTCAAAGCGGTTACCTTAACTTTGATAGTAAAAATTTCGAATAATACAATCGATATACTTTAGGAACTAGGCGCTACTTGCAATAAATTTAATATAGTTTTTGTTAATGTACTTCATCTTAATAAATTTTAACAAATTCATAGATTTGTAAAGCAAAATACGCAGTCGTAGGAAAAAACCGCTATGCCCCATGGGTGGTTTAAAGCGGTTACAGCATTGGGGCAAATCGGTTACTGGTGGGCAAAGAGGTTTTCAATGAGAAACAATGTATATTACTTTTAATGATTAAAACAAAATGTAATGAAATTAAAGATTTATTTTGTATCAAAATATCCTATAGTAACCAAACAAAACATTTTTCTAAAAATACACAACATAAAAAGAAGTTTTAACAATTTTGAATCTACATATCAGTTATCAACTCGTATTTTAGGTATCTTTATAGAAATCAGCCGTCTTTAATAACAAAAATAGGAAGAAACATAATTAAATTATCAACAATACTATTTACTGACGATTCAAACAAAACAACACCTTTGATTAAAATACACAACTAAAATTTATAAAGGCATGACAATGTTAAATCTATTAACAGTAGGTAAAAGATCTCTAAACTCTTAATAGTCTTAAAATAGATATTTTAAAATTCTTAACTGAGGTATTATTTTTATATCAGTCTTTAATAAGAAAAAATTTTTTAATTAACAGACAAATTATTAAAATATTCAATAATAAAAATTGAAAATTTTAATAATCAGTTTGTGGTCTATTTTAATGCCTAATTATAACCTAATTAGTTCGTTCAGTCAAAATTAATCTTTTAATATTGCCATCACATATAACATATGCACCACATGACACTAGCACATCTTTTTTATTTGACAGTAAGTAAAGTTGACAATATTAAATTGACACAAGTATTTTATAATCAACCTTATCAATAATCAATAAAAAAAAGTATGCTTGTAATACTCAACAAAAGCAAGACTTAAAAATGTTAATTTTCTTGACAATTGTCACAATAGTAAGATCCGAACCCGGTGTATGAGGTACAAGCCTCGTGTGCCCACTGCTTGCATTCATCACAGCAAATCCATGCAGCCTGTGAGGTTTTTCTTTTATAAGTTTTTACCATCTGGAATATAAATAACTTATTATAGTTGCGACTATTTTTCAGTAGGGCAAAGCGGTAAGGTGCCGCTTTGCCCGTGCCGCTTTGCCTTTTAGTAGTCATTTTGTTAAAAATTAAAATTTATACTTTAAATCAATATATTTAAACACATAAAAAGAACAAAAACACTTAAAAGGAAACATTAAGTTCGATGAAAGTTAAGAAATTACCGAAACGTAGATAGTTTAAAGCAAACATGATTCGAAATACCTTGTATTATTTTATCGAAGATGGCGTCCGGCTGATTTTTGTCACGGGAAGCGCGCGCGTAACGTCACTGCTGCCGGAGCACTGCCTGGAGGGAGGCGTGGGGTGAACTATGCGACCAATTAAAAAATACCGCGCTGACATTTAAAATAGACGTATAATCAAACATAACCGCTTTGCCTTGTGTGGCCGCTTTGAGCACATCTCCAGTCTTCTTCTTATCGTGTGTGTTAGTGACTAACACTAGTGTCAGAGTTTTTAAACCGCCTTAAAGGCCTCTGACATGGTTTTAGGTAACGACCAATGTCAAAGACAGTGACCGGGACCGACGGCTTAACGTGCCCTCCGAAGCACGGATCATCTTACTTATCAGACAATCAGGTGATCACCCTGCAATGTCCTAACCAAACTAGGACAACAACACAAAGTCGTTGCCCCCGCTGGGAATCGAACCCGCGACCTCCGGGTGTGAGCCAAACGCTCCAACCATTACACCACGGAGGCAGTTGAAGTTGAAGAAAATAAGTAAATAGTATCATTGTCTTTCTCTTACGCCCGGTCGCTCGGTGGCTAAACTATAACTATTAAGTACTCATATATACTAGGTATATCTTTGAAACAAATCGTTTTTTGCATGGAAAAAGCCATTCGTTTAGTGACTCCACTCTTGGAAATGGCACTTCTAAAGTGATAATAAAGCTCCACTGAATATTTTTCGTGTGTGGGTGCATGGTAAAGGTAGTGCCGTGGTAAATTTAGTTCCGTTTATATCAGCGAGGTGCATTAACTTATTTGCCAACCTTTTACTTAAAAAAAGCTTTTGCAAATTACTTTCAAATTTTTTTTAAATTCAAATTTTGCAAATTTTTTTTTAAATTCAGCAACTGGATTGTTAAAAAGAAAAGGCAATCTAAAACATTTTTTTTAAATAGTGTAAAACCAACCATTAAGTTCCTATGTATTTTGTGTTGTTGTTACTGATGATGACAGAAGTGTTTCGAGGCTAAAAATATGTTTTTAAGTTCGATTAAAAAACAAGATAAAGGCGAAAAATTAACCCTTGTTTTCATAAAAAAAACAAACGTTTGCCTAACTATATTTTAGTTAAAATAGGTTTTGTCTTTGTCTCGTTCTAACAATGGCAAATGGGTAATAAAGACGTTTGCTAATTTACATTTTATAATTTTATGTGAAAGAATGTATATTTTTTTAATATTTGATGTAAATATTGGTAGCTACAGGGTGTGAAGTGAATTCAGTCGTAACTCGTAACATCCTATCCTATATCCTACTAATATTATAAATGCGAAAGTGAGTTTGTATATTTGTTTGTTTGTTACCACTTCACGCTTCTACCACTGAACCTATTTAGATGAAATTTGATATGGATATAGTTTGATACCCAGGGAAGGACATAGGATAGTGTTTATCCCGAAATTTCCATGGGGAGCGAGGCCCGCGGGTACAGCTAGTACTCTATAATGGGCAACTCAATCCTTTAGTATGAATGAACTATCAACTTTATCTATGGGAAGGGAACCATATCCTAGAATGTCGAAACATCTTTGATTTTCATACTTCATAATATATCTAATAACTAAAATAAATTATATACTTACTGAAACAATAACCGTTATATTATAAAACGCAGACTAACTTTAGGACCTGGTTTAAACCATTATTCACCCACATGAAGTTGACACTACAAAAGATAAGGTAACATATTACGGGGGAGCTTCTAGTTTCGGGCGGATAATGGTTTAAACCAAGTACTAGTTAAACCGCGTTTTATAATAAAACTGTTCAAGTATATCTAGAGTCAGTGGTACTAAACAACTTCCTTCTCTTCCTTCCTTCTTTCTTCTCTTTGCCAAGAGCGAATTAGATATAAAAAAAGATTGGGTCATTTGATTGCTAAACGTCTTTTTCTCTTTATTATAAAAGAGCTAAGCTCTTGTAAACTTGTATAGACATTACCGGTAAACTTGTATGGGAGCAAAAACATATTTTTTTAAATATTTTGATGTATGTTTCTTGGGGAAAGTTGTTCAGCACCACCGACTGATTAAATGTTAAAATAGTAGGCAATTTTTATGTAATTACAAGTTACAGATAGCGGCACGATACTAGCGCTGACCGTTATTGCGCAGAAGTCAAAAATTAACCCTTTCACCGCGAGCGTCGCATATATGCGACAAACATTGTCGGGCCCATTCCGCGAAGGTCGCATATTTGCGACAAAAAAAAAATGCTCATATGGCACATAACTTACGTATCCATATGCGTTTTTGGTTGTAGATAGGTATGTTAGATTTACCATGTCTCGCGCTGGGGGCACGACAACTGATATAAAGTCTCGCGGTGAAAGGGTTAGTACTGTACCCGTGCGCAGTATCCTCACTACACTTCACTCAGCGCTAAACTTACGTGCCGCTAGTTGTACAAGAGAAAAGTTGTTCAAAAAGATAAGCCGAGTCACCCCTTTCAAATGTGTCGATAGCACATTACACCCGGTAAAATCTTTGCCGTATAGTGTTAATTTCTTCGGCAAAGCAACTTCGTTTCATATCAGTATTAGATATACCATTGTATCGTTATTATATACATAGCTATGTTAAGTAGATGTAGTTTAGTGTATTTTTGTATTGCTCTAGTCAGGGTGTAAATAAATCTTAAGTCATTGATTCTGTTTTATTTGAAATCCATTTACAATAGACTATTGGACTAAACGCGACGAACCGATGGCCGATGAGGCAAAAAGGTTCTCTAATGGCGACCACGTACTGGCATCGAAGCGTAGGACACCCACCCACAAGGTGGTCTGACGACCTGACCAAGGTTGGAAGGCGCTGGATGCAAGCCGCTCTAGATCGGTCAGTTTGGAAATCTTTGGGAGAGACCTATGTCCGGCAGTGGACGTTATGCGGCTGAAATGATGATGATGGTTGGACTAAGTATATTTTTGGACAATAATAATACTTTCATGTCATAAAACAGCAATTGGTTATTAAATGAGGCAGCAATTAGCATATAAAAATTAGTGAGAGCGTGGTTGGGACATCTCGCTATCCCGTTCGTACGCGCGTTCCCGTTCGTACAGTGACGTCACGCATATGTGCATCCTTTTTCTGTTACTTAACAGTTTCCCCTTCCACCGAATTTGAAAGGCTTATAACCACATAACTTTATTCCTTATTTTGTGAGCAAATATTTTTTCTACATATATTAACTAAAAAGTAGGTCAAGGCAAAAATAGTATAATTACTAACTTAGCAGATACCCAACGCCATAGAAACAATTGGAGAGCCCGTAAGTAGGCAAAACAGGAGTTGCGGGTAAACACACAAAGATGGCAGCACACACGACTGGCAAAAAAATTACAAAGGAAGTGTTGTTTCATATAAGTCATATATAGAATTAGGGTACTACTTTATTTAAATAATCGGAATAAAAGATTTTATTACTTTCATTATTACCAAAAGCGCCATGTAGTGACAAGGATGACAAAAAACTGTTTATATGTCGAACGGACAAGGTAAAAAATTGGGGTAAAACAAAAGAAATTGAAATAAAACACATGTGTTATTTCTAAAACATTAAATATTTATTTCTTACATCAACAAGGCATAAGAAGGCTGGACGTACTTTGTACTGTAGACTGGGGCTGACTTCTGACCAATTGAGGGTTTGTCCACCCCGTAGGGAATAGACGTGATAGCATGTACTTTCAGTTATAGGCAAGAGAAACTGAGCTAGGAAAATACATTTGATTATTTTAAAATTTATACCTACTTAGATCTATATACAATTCCTTAAATACGTCGGAAAACTACGCAATGTTCAGTTTGTCAAAAGTCAGCTGTTATATTTTAAGTGATTTTTGTGGCGTGGATTTATGGGAAGATACAACAGTTTACGAAACAGAGGTGCTATTTTTCAAACGCGGAGTCACTAAACGAAAGATTTTTTTATGGAAAAACCATTCGTTTAGGTGACTCCGCGTTTCAAAATAACATTTCTGGACTTATTTCGCAAATCACATGTCACATAATTTTCCTTTTTTTTTTACATTAAAAATAATTTTGCAAACTTATCTCTATTTCGCTAATGTTTAAAGCGAAATAGAGAAAAAAATAGGTTTTCTGCAATTTTCACCAGTTCTATGAAAAAAACAGTATACAGTCTTTATCAGCATGAATTAACGGGTTACTCACGTAGAGTCAGCTACTGGCCGACACGTTTCAACCACATCAGAGTAAATGTGACTAGAGGACGCACGAACACGATGCCGCCTCGTGACAGTTATATTAGCGTCGCTTATTCGGAGGAGGTCGAAACATGTCGCCCAGTAGCTCACTCTACGTGAGTAACCCGTTAACTCATGCCAATTATGTCTGTGTCAAACGTCAGTTTTATTCAATACAGTGGCAGTAAACTTAGCTGTAAGTAAATTATCTGACGTGGAAGAAAAATTAACAATTGTCAAGTGAAAGAAATATATAAAAAACTCGAGAGGTGTCAAGGGACACCCGGATGGAACGAAGTTAGAGAGAGAGAGAGAGAGACAGACAGAGAAACACGCGCACGCCGCACGGCTTACAACTATAGCAAAAAGTGCCGTTACAACTTTTGGTCTTAATTTTTCCGTCTAGCCCCCTTTCGCAACACACGATAAGGAACTTCTTTCAAATAAATTACTTTTGACATCTATTGCTTCAATCAAATTGTATGCGACAGGCAAGAAACTGCACCGCGTAAATAGACCTCGATGTCTCCAAACATATTGCGCTGTTTATTCCCAAATTAAATCCACACAACAAAAACACGCCTACAATGAAGCTACAATTCCATGTGACCGCTATGATATGTCCAAATTATTGTTCTCATGTTATTAAAAATAACGTGACGATGCCATAACTAAATATTTTAACACTGTTTCACTCACGTAGTGTAGTCGGTAAAGGTAGTAGCTCGATCGTTTAGACGATCATCCGAGGACGAGTGTTAGGAGCGACATGCGAGGCTAAGCGAAACCGTCGTGTCACTGCTCCTCCTAACACTCACCCAAAGGATGGTCGTCTAAACCGATCAAAACTGGTCGGCCTTTTCCGACTAATCTACGTGAGTAAAATCGTGTTAAAAGATTTAGTTATTGTCCTCATGTTATTATTTCCGATTAACTTATTTAAGTACGACACGGACCGAATACAAAACTTAATTTAAAAATAACAGTAGAAGTATTTACATTAGTTAATGAGGGTAAATGTAAAGGGAAAGGCAGACACGTTAGTACTTATATTTCATTTCTAACATTACTATACGAGTCACAAGGTGTTTCACGTGGCCTTTGGGGTTGATGGCCCTAATTACTTTCTACACCGTGAGGGCTAAAGATGTGATTAACTTATAGTAAAAACTTGGTTTGTTAGACAGCAGGATTTTTGTTGATCTTGAAATTCAGTCTATTTTATTCTGATTCAAACTAACGTGAGTCACAGACATTATTAAACTTAGTTAACGGGTTACTCACGTATAGAGTCAGCTACTGCCGACATGTTTCGACCTCACCCGGAGGTCTTCATCAGCGAATGTGACTACAGGCCCGTACACCGCACCGGCTCGCGACACATTCGCGGATGAAGACCTCCGGATCAGGTCGAAACATGTCGGCAGTAGCTGACTATACGTGAGTAACCCGTTAACTCATTCTAATTAAAATTTTATTCTGTTCTAGTACAATCACCTCTAAAGCAATAACATTCTGGCTGAACAGCAGAAAGGATGTCGAAAGATGACTCAGGGTTGTAAAGACCAACTAATTATAGACTCTATCAGTCTTATTACAAAACAAAAGTTAAAACCATTATCCGACTAAATCAGGTTGACATTAGGTAAAGTGAAACTATCTCATCTGTTCATGTCAACATGATTTGGGTGGATAATGGTTTGAACCTAGTAACAAAGATAGTCTGCGTTTTATAATAAGACGGTTAATTTTTAGCTTTTGTAATAGTTATAGTTTCTGTTTACAATTACCCTCACTAAATTAAACCAAATCATAGAATAGCTACAATTTAAACATAATATCACGGTTACAGCGCACTGCACATTTTTGAGATGTCCAGGCGTACAGTGCAAGTTTCTTGCCTTTTAAGGTCGACATCTAAGTTAGTGGCCCTGAGGTGCAATTTTTCAAATGCGGAATCACTAAACGGTTTTTTGTATGGCAAAACTATTTAGGTGACTACGCGTTTCAAAAATGGCACTTCTGAAATTGTTTTTTAATCTGTGTACATTTAGTTCCGATTTTTCTCTCAATATGGTGAGGTTCACTTGAAGCAATCATCTTGTATAAATAAATATATAGGGACAAATTACACTGATTGAGCTAGCTCCAAAGTAAGTTCGAGACTTGTGTTATGGGATACTAACTCAACGATACTATATTTTATAACAAATACATATATAGATAAACATCCAAGACCCAGGACAATTTGAAAAAGGCCATTTTCCAACTTGCCCTGACCGGCGATCGAACCCGGGACCTCTGGGTGGCGGACTAGCATGGTAACCACTACGCCACGGAGGTCGTCGGAGGTCGTATGGTAATACATATTATTTATTACTTCAATTAAGTTTTACGCAATAGGCAAGAAACTTGCTCTGTCGGCCTTGAAGCTTTGGTTTCCTCCAATAGCGGTGTCGCTAAGTGACTGAATGACGTCACTAAACACCATCTTTGTAAACAAGATGGCGTGGTGTCTTAGAGAGCTTTGTCGGTCACGTCCCCCGTCCCCGCACCTCTCCCCCGTTCTTACCTTGTCGCATGTGTGTTGGGGCGAACACACACACATTGCCATGTGCACGGATGTATAGTTACGTTTGTAGTAGTAAGCATAAAAGATACTCCGCTGCTATGAATACCTGGTACTGCTCTAAGGAACCACACAAGTTTTCATGACCAACGTTTCAGTGACGTCATTCGCCGCTACATGACGTCACCGCTACTGAAAAAAACACTAGGCCGGATTCGATCAAACTTTTTTTGCAAAAATAACTCCTTTCCTATAATAATGTCAAAACTCCATACAAGTTCGACTATCTGAGAGTAAGCGTTATTTTTAGAATAAAAGTTAGGTTTAATCCAGCCTTGGAAGCTTTAATAATAAGGCAAACTCCACCCAAATAGTTTTGATACTTGCGACTTTTTCTTCTCCAATTCTCTTTGGGAAAAAAAGCCCCGCTTCGTGCTAGCTGCCATTTTAAATCATTATTAAAACTTGAAATAAATTCAACATACAAGGTCGGAAATGTTTTATGAATAACAGATCTACGCTTATTATACATTCATGGAAAAATATTATCCGTTTGAAAATATACATGATATATTCAAACAGACCAGCTGGGAGTAAATTTTAAATAGGCTATTTAAAATTACAAACTTTTGGTTGGAACCAACGTTCTCTCTGGAGATCATGAAGGATGTAACTCGTTAGAAACGTTAGACCTAAAAAAAGCTTTTTTTAAAAATAAAATACTATCTTATTATGAAACGCAGACTAACTTTGTTACTAGGTTTAAACCATGATCCGCCTAAATCAAGTTGACATCTAGTAATATGACATTGTCTTATCTGGAAATGTCAACTTGATTTGGTCGGATAATAGTTTAAACCTAGTAACGATGTTAGTCCTGTATCTTAGAACCATTTTGTGTCAATAAAAGCTAGTCTTCAATTGTATAGTACTACCCTCATATGCATAAAAATTTACAAACTTGCTAAACCAATTTCAGTGAAAATACGTTTTGTCTTGTTCTTGCGATGTCAAATATTGTAATGAGAGAAAAGGACAGAATATGTTTTAACTATATCCTTCTAATTATAAAACGCAGACTAACTTTGTTACTAGGTTTAAACCATTATCCGACCAAATTAAGTTGACATTTTTAGATGAGACAGTGGCATATTACTAGATATCTAATTATATACATAATACAATACAATACAATACAAATTAACTTTATTGCACCATGATAAACATAAAAAATTACAACAACAACAAGAAACAATATAGGCACAAAGACATATATTGGACGAATAATGGTTTAAACCTAGTAACAAAGTTAGTCTGCGTTTTATAATAAGACGTATACGTTTAGCAAAGGTTTGGTAATTTTTATAAATACGAGATTTATAGTTTTTACCATATTTTTACCATAACAGTATTAAGCTTTATCCATCTCGCTACAACCGGACATGCTCCCAGCCGGTCTGTGTAAATTGACCCTTAATGTCACATTAATTTCATTTACTGGTGTTTCTTATTTCATACAAAACCATATTTATTTCATCACTTGGTCGTCCATTTGTATTTTTCGTGATTTTAAACATATTTACTTGATTTGTGATCAAGATTCGACTGTACATTATTCTATAGATTTTATCTAATAGGTAAATTTCGTTACACGGTGCTAATTTTGAGACATACAATTAATTTAAGTACTAAAGTCGGTTTGCTGACACAAAAACTGTTTAGAGGAGAAAAAAAACCATTTTAGTATATTTTTCAATAACTACATATACAATGTAATTACACTTTCCTTACATGCATCGCGCTACCCCCCCTTCCCCTTATTCCGCCCCCTCGCGACCACACCCCGCGCCCCTGTACCCCGCAGGCGATTTTATGAGTTTGATTTTATTTTATTAACTAGCTTTGCTTTACACTAGTATTTAAAAACTGATTAAATACACTATTTCATAGTTTAGTTTAATGTATTATCTGTACTTTAGTTTCATTTTTAATTATTTTTAAGCATTTTATCACGAATAAAAGAATATATGACTTAGCGTACTCTTATAGCTTATAGGTAAGTAAACCCACATCAAAATCGTAAACAACGGTACAGATAGATAAACGCAGCGGGACTTTAATTTACAATAAGTATATAATTATTTTCTACGAATAAATATAATTTTATAGAAGTGACGAAAAATTTATAAAAATAAAGTATTGATCGTGACTTCTATTAAACATACGTAATTTTATTTCTACTCGCGAAAACAAATGTATTTTTTAATTAAAAAAAAAGCTCCACGCTGTTTGCGTCGCAAACCGACTTGTTTTAAAACATTATTGTGCTCTAGGATAACCTACAAACAGCTACAAGGCTCCAGTTGCAGATCTCTGTGCGTTTCACAAGCATTTCCAATAAACTTTTTGATTATAAACACAAGCATTCACAAATAAACAAAAAAAAATGGCACAAAATTTCGCTGTAAGGAAACGATTCGACGTCAACAAAGAAATTTTAACGAAAAATTGTTGCGTTGAATCAAATGTTAATAATAATAAGTCTTTAATTTATTTTTAAAACAAATTATTTCAAAACTACGATTATGTCAAATTTAACAATATAAAAAATAATAAGTCTTTTGATTCTTGATTTTTTTAAATAAGATTTGAAAACCATGATATTGTATGAGATTTTAAATTATATAAATCGGACAGTTCGATAGGCAAATAAAAAATTGCCCAGTCAATAAAAATTAACGATTAAAAAAGTTATTTAATATTATGTCAAACTCAGCTGCCTAAATAGAATTATTAAGACTGTAAGGCCTTTGCCATACTAATTCATTAGGACAAAAGAAAAAATAAAAATTTTGACTTTTTTTATAAAAATATTTTGTCCACATTATTATTTATTAGATTAAACTTAAGATAATGTCTCAATAAAGAACAAATATTTTTTTTAATTAAATAACGCAATTTAAACAAATTATTTTGTTTTATGTCAAAATCAGCTGCCTGATTATCTCGTATGGCATATTATCAATAATCAATAAATCCTTGGGAGTTTTTGGCGGGAAGTCAAGGGGTCCAGTTGGAGTTCGCTTTAAATTGTTTTGCAAATTGATTCTAGTGGACTTTATAATATGAAATTGGTGTAGTTTGGTGTTATAAATGCTCATTCTCATGGACAATATGTGAAATGTTTAAAGTGGACAGTCATAGTGCGGTTGTAGTGATATTTATTTGCGGACTGCGGTGGGCGTCTTTGGGTGCCGTCCGCCACTCAATCGGCTATGAAAACCAGTGGACTCGTATAGATTTGTCGCCAGAAGCTCCCGTGAAGCAATCAAAGGACCTATACCAACCTTTGATTGTATAGTTAAGGGTTTAGGATTAGGAAGAAAGAAGAGATAAATAAAGATTGGCTCTAAAGGACCAGTATCCAGAGCCGAAAATTTAAAAAAAAAAAATCCTTCTATTTTTTTTTATAGCTGCCAAATGAAAATTATACTTTATATAACCTACCTACCTTACCCCCTTTAAAAAGTGGGGGGTAAACTAAAACCCTCACGTCAAGATCTGCAACTGTAAGTCTCAAAACGTAATAACATGTAATACAACAACCACGCATTATTGTGCTGGGTTACGAGATATGTGAAGGCGAACAGACATACAAAACAGTATTCGAAGCAAAAGGAAACATCTCACAGGCCATTCGCTCATATGGTTTGTACTGTCGGCTCCCTCAAAGACAGAAAGCCTATCTTGTGGTCTGCAAACTTTTTGAACAAACTTTAGTGTAACAAAAATGAAAAAAAATCGAGAGTTTTTTTTTTTAATTAACGTATAGAAAGAATTTTCGTTTATTTTTCCGGCAAATTCAGTCTACAATACTTATAAACATGCCACAAAAATTTACGGCGAAATACCAACGATAAAGAGAATTTGACCACCCCCCTTAAATTTTTGTTTCCTTTTACCTCCATTTACAATAACAACATTCATAAATGTGAATTTCATAATTACGATACTGAGTTTGCTTCATAGGCCGTAAGTTTGTAACAAAAAGTAATATTCACTTTTTTTTACCTTTTTACAATTATATTGAAGCAATAGATACTCGCATGGTCTAAACAAACATTCAACCGTACAATCAATTTATTGCTTCAAAAAAATGGTATGCAACAGGCAAGACAATTGCTCGGTGTGAATGGGCCTTTAGGCAAGTAAGGGCGCGGTGGGAAAATATGACACATGAATAGTTTCTTTGGCAAAGCGGACTAACGAGAAAGAATGTCTCTAATCGTTTAGCAGGCCGAGTGAATAGCTTTGTTGTTTTTCGTGTGTGCAAGTGGCCAACACTGGTGTCAGACTTTTCAGGCTACCTTAAGGCATCTGACATAGCTTGACGACTGCCATACAATGATGACAGCCGGGACCAACGGCTTATACGTGCCTTTCGAAGCACGGAGGAGCTCGACATTTTTGTATGCCACTTGTCACTTGTTTTTATCTTAAAACATACATATATAACTTATAAGGAAAATATGTATTTTTCTACCAAAATGGTATTTTTCTATAAAAAAATATATTTAAACGTTAGTCCGCTTTGCAAAAGGGACCGCTAAAGAATTTGATCGAATTTATTACAAAAAGTAATTTGTAAGATGGCAATATAAGATTTGTAAACATAGTAACATTTAAACATGATTATTAGGTATATAGGCGTTATCATGTTACAGAGAAACGTGTTTGACCGATACAAAAATATGGGAGCTGCTCAAGGAACGAAAAATGGCGCTGATAAAAGCAACGTACAAAAAATTAATTATTTAATATCTTTTTTATTTATTTAACTTTATTACATGAATTGTAATCGGCGGACTTAAGGCCATAGGCCTTTTCTACCAGTCAACCTACAGGTGATGTTGACATGCGAACATTTCGGAAATATGTGCAAAACCTTTAATATTAAAACTGAAAACTCTAACATTATATCACAATACAAACCTACGTTGATCTTTTCTGGTCATACATAACACGCCACACTGGCTTGAAGATTAGAATAGGTCCAATACGGAATTTCAATCAATTGTTTTTATTAATTAATCATAATCCGAAACCGAAAACAAAAAAGATGCTTTTATATGCACAAATAAATAAATATATAGGGACAAATCACACAGATTGAGCTAGCCCCAAAACAGATAAGATAAGTTAACGGCTCTACTGTTTAACGTACCTTCCGAAGCGCGGACAGTGATACTGTGGTATTAACACAGCGCCATCTATCGATATTTAAGCCGTGTACCGATCAAAAACGTTTCCATATAGCATCGCACCGCCTTAAGCGTCCTTACAACGAATACTTATAACTACAATAACTAATTAAAACGTAAAAATAAATATTTACATTGAGTATCACTATGGTTATGGCAACTGTCGTTACCCGCTGGTACGTTTGTTTAGGGGCCGTCTACAAATTACGTGAAGTTCCATTTTTATTTTGCGCCTCCCCCCATTTTGTTCTCACTCTTTTCCCAATATATTTAACAATTACTGTCACATTTTTCGTGACAGCCCCATCACAGCGTAATATGCGGATGGCCCCTTATTATTTATCGTGTTTATTATAACATAATACGTTGACAGTTATGTACACAGTGGGGTGTCGTTGTGGTGTTAACGAAGAAATGAGGTACCTACCTAATTTAATAGATTTAGTGAACTGCTGAATCAAAAATAAACATTATCAACCTCCTTTTTTGAAGTTGGTTAATTAGAAAGATATCGTCTTATTATAAAACACACGACTTACTTTTTACTTGGTTCAATTCAAACCAATATCCGCTCAAATCAAGTTGACATTGACAATTGAGACGTCATTTTACTTGATTTCAACTTGATTTGGGTTTGGGAAAGGTAGTCCGTTTTATAATAAGACGTATAAAGAAAATACCTTTGACATAACCCCCCCCCCCTTCCCTCCTCAGCGCTGTGACGTAATTTCTGGATAGCCCCTTAGGTCACAGCGATGCGGGGTGTTGCGGAGGGTTATGCGGGGAAATTCAAAATCTGCGTAACGTAAAATGTGGACGGCCCCTCGAATGGAGTCTACATTTATCCTTTTAAAATGAGTTTTTTCAAATCTGCAGTTCATCAAAATCTATCTACTCCTTGCTATAAAGTGTGGTAACTACAGACAACTATGCTAAGGCACTAGGCTAAGTTTGACAGTGACACTGTGTCAGATCGTGACAACGTGTCAGATTGTGTCACTGTGTCAGGCGTAACGAAGAAAATAAGCGTCATGTTGTTCATGACAATGTATAAGATATTTGGTCGAATAATTTGCTTTAAATTCAAGAGATACCTATGTTTCATTATATGATATATGCAGTGGACTTAAATTTTATATTTTATGAAGTAGCATGCTAATGAAAATAAAAATTATATAAAAAAACATTGTAAATTGTATTTTGAACATTTTGGTTTTGAGTATTGAGTGATAAATTTTACGTAAACTAAAAATATGTAAAATGAGAGACTAGAAGGCACAAAAAATGCATTTTCGTATTAAAAAAAAGGAAAAATTTGGCAGTGTTCTAAAGAGATCATGGTTTTTATTCTAGTGGGGATTTCTAGAAAATTTCTAATAAAAAAATAATAATAATAATTTCTGGATTTCTGTGTGACAGTATTTGTCTACTTGTAGACGTGTTCATCATCATGATTGCAGCCACAATAAGCCCACATTTGGACATAGGCGTCTCCCAATTCCTAAAATAACTGATTGGAAGCAGCCTGTATCCAGCCTCTTCCTGCAACCTTGCTCAGGTCACCTAACCACTTATCTTTAAAATTTAGATGTACCGATTACATAAAAAGCCTAAGTTTAAATTAAAAAAAACATGAACCTCATCGATGACGTCAAAACATGTCGGCAGTAGCTGACTCTATACGTGAGTAACCCGTTAACTCATTCTAATGTCTGTGACTCGCGTTAGTTTTAATAAAAAAAAAACAAGTACGCAATTTCAACGCATTATCTTTTAAGCATGAAAATATGTATATGTATGTATCTTTTAGGTAAGAGTTCTGTCTGCTCAATTAAGGATATAGACGTGATAGTATGTATTTATAAGACGCACTTAGACACAATCTATCATTGTCACGAATCCTGACACAGTGTCAACTGTCAAAGTAGTGATGTAAATTTACCCTCTAAGCTTCTGCTTCATTTGCGTTCACATCACTGTCGATAGCGGGCAGATTATCGATAACAGTTTTTATCGACTCGACAACATTATTATTCACGTTATATCCGTTACTGGTGCTCGGCACTGACATATCGGAACAGTTATTGTTCGAAATACTAGTATTATCATTGGAACAGGTATTCGTCACTGCATTATTGTTGATATTAGGTACATCCGAACTTAGATTACTGTTGGCTGTAGGTGTGACAATACTAGGTATTTCACCTACATTATTATTAATACCTGTTCCGCTGACACTGGGCTCGTCGGTAGCTACAGCATTGAGCACATTACCTGCCGCACTGGGCCCACAACCTGCCGCACTGGGCCCACAACCTGACGACCCAGCGACACTACCATCGCCCAGTTCTTCATAATTAGGCGGCATTTCGACATTATTCCTCGCTTCCTCATCAGCATTATTCGGGTTACCATTCAAGCCGTCCCGACTGAGATACTCAGGTGGGGGTCCGTACAGCTTGTACCTCACAGCTTCGGTGTACGGCGGGGGTCGAATCGACCCGTCGGGCATCACGGGGTAGTTCTCAAAGTTAGCTCCGAGCAGCCTTATAGTCCTACCGTTAAGGGTGTAAGTGTCATTAGAGTTTAACCTGACAAAGTCGAGGTCCTCAATGTCTATTTCGGCGACGTTGGGGGTGTCTGGGCGTCGCTCGGCGGATGGCCTTCCGAACTTGGGCAGGCTGAGCTGGAAGCGGCCTAGCTGGAGGGTGAAAGGCCTCGGCCGGTCCCCCAGCGAGTCCATGACCCGCTCCACCGTGTTGCGCCGCAGCGCGCGGCGCCTGAAGAACTCCACTGGGGTCGACATGCTGCGGACAACAATATCAATTTATACACAACTAACAGATGCCTGCGACTTCGTCTGCGCAGTATCTTTATAAAAAGGCATGACGAATGCAATATATTTTTGGCAAGATATTTTTTTATAATCTAACCGATGGGTTAGATTATAAAAAAATATGTACATATATTTTTTCTTTTCTCTGAGAAACCAAAAATGACAAAGATACAACGCATTGAAATTTCGCGTGACGTCACACTTAAGCACGATTTTTACTTCAGTGTGACGTGTGTTACAATCATACTTTTTGGACCCTGTCGTCACCCCTATTTATACACGTACTAGCTGATGCCCGCGACTTCGTCTGCGCAGTATCTTTATAAATTGTAGCCTATGTGTTCTTCTGATGCATAAGCTATATTATTGTAAAGTTTCATTCAAATCCATTCAGCAGTTTTTAAGTGAAAGACTAACAAACATCCATCCATCCATACTTACAAACTTTCGCGTTTATAATATTAGTAGGATTTCTAAGAAATATTTCCAAAAATATTATCAATTTGTGTGCCTCCTCCTTACTGCTACGGAACCCTTCATGGGCGAGTCCGACTCGCACTTGGCTGCTTTTTTATTGGTTTTGGAGCCAAAGGCCACTTCATAAGTATCGGTAGTAAGACCTAAATTGCTGGTCAAAAAAAAATGTGAAACAAAATATTTTGACTGTAACTCGAAAGTAAAATCGTAAGATAAATTTTTAGTACAGCCGCTAGGCACCGCCGGCCGGACGGCCAAAGTTCATCGGGGTCACGCGGCAGTTTTGGACGGGCGTAACTTCGTGATCTCGATCGAAAATCATTTTTGTTTTTTTTTTAATCACAAGCCATACACAAAGGAGACGATATATTACCTTCACTAAAATGCAGCTGGCCTAATGAATGTCATAATCGATAAAGCTAATTAAATATTATTATTTGACGTATCAATTATAATTATAGAGATAGCCAATCATTTATTATTTAATTTTAAAAAATGACTCTCATTCAATCCCCTTTAAACACCTTGTTTGCAATGTTTAAGGTGTTAACGGAATTAGTTTGGTCTCTTAATGTCTCTTTAATAAATCACTTTTAATTATTGAATTGCATTTAATTTAGGGAAATAAAAAATAATACCTAATTAGTATGTTATCGCTATTTGGAACGCGGCCTAAGTATAAAATATATCTGTCAAAGTCAAACAACATAAAAATGTTTGTTTCTAATAGGGTTGGGATGCAAACTATAATCGATGTTTATGTAAAATCAGTAATCATTCATAAAAATCGATGTTGAAACCCAAAATATCAACGATGAATCGTTCTTCATCTTATACCTTTAAACGAGCAATTCTTGTATATTTATTTATTTATATGTATATAAATTTCTGTGATCTCGAAAACGGCTCTAACGATTTCGCTGAAAATTGGTATATAGGGGTTTTCGGGGGTAAACAATCGATCCAGATTAGTCTTATGTTTGGGAAAACGCGTGTTTTCGAGTTTTCATGCGTTTTTCTTTCCACGCAGAATATGCTCGCTAATTTCGTCGCGCCGAACGCCTTGTTTTTAGCTCAGCGGTTAAGGATACCGACCGCTAGAAAGAGTGTTACGGGTTCGAATCCCACTCGGTGACTTGCTTTTGTTTTTTTATGTTCAAGTTTACATATAATTTTTTTATTTTGTATTTATTTTAGACAAGTTTAAAAAATGTAGTTAATGTTTGAGATGTAACCGAGCAAAGCTCGGTCACCCAGGTACTGAGTACCTTAGTTAAATTAATCATTTTATTGTTTTATTTGAAAAGTGAGTATTAAAGTTAGATGTACCTACTTCTTATATTTTCGAGATAATTTGTATTATTCAACTCGTTAATATATGTCAACGAAAATAAAGTGATAAATATGAATTATTTATAAGATGTATATATATTTAAATAATCTATACATATAATAAAACAATAAAAAGTGTGTCTGTACATTATGGGGCTACCTGCATTTTCCGGGGTCCAGTTGCGCCCCCATTTGAAAAAAATAATTTGAAAGAAAACGGAGATATAACTTTAAATTGTATTTTGATCAAGCCCTAGACTAACACTTCAAACTATTTTATGAACTACTGTTTATAGTTTAAAGTGAGAACGTGAAGCTTTTCCACGCACATTAGCCAAAAGTGGCAATTTTTCGCAAATGTGCGTATAAAAGCACTTTCTCTCTTTAAACTATAAAACAGCAGTATAAAAAATACTTTGAAGGGGTATCTAGAGCTTGGACAAGATACAATTTTATATGATATCACCGTTTCCTATTAAATAAAATAAAACTCATCCACCGCAGTACTTTCACATCATAGTTGTTCACACACCGAAAGTTGTTCACTCACCTGTTAAGGTCCCTCCCGCACTCCCCCGCCTCAGGGTTGGTGAAGTAAAACTCTTCCACCGCAGTACTTACACATCATAGTTGTTCACACACCGAAAGTTGTTCACTCACCTATTAAGGTCCCTCCCGCACTCCCCCGCCTCAGGGTTGGTGAAGTAAAACTCTGCCGAGTTGAGATCACAGTACGTGGGGCTCCTAAAGTCGAGGTTCTGTGACCGCGTCGGCGAGTTGTTCAGCGAGGTTGATCGCACGTTCTGCATCTCCACTTCACAGCACTGGGTTGGTACCTGGGGAAAACACTAGGGTTATTGTTGTCTTTTTATATTTACTCTCATATTCATAAAAATTAAGAAACGTTTGCTAAATCTATTTTAGTTAAAACATGTTTTGTTCCCTTCTCTCTTTTTAATTTTTGACATTGGAAGAACAAGACATAACATATTTTGACTAAAATTTAGCATACAATCATGTCTTCATAAGGTTAAGAGTCCCCCGACCCTAGACCAAAATACAACTTTCCATACAAACGTAGTCTACGTTTTATTTCAAAACGACATGTCCGATTTGGGCAAAATTTTGTAATTTCAAAGATATTGCAATTATCTAGGTTTATAACTGGTTTCTGACAGTAAAATATGAACTTGAAATAGAATATAGTGTTTTATATCATTATTGACCATTAGTATGGGAAACTTCTAAATCGTTATATTTTCTTTCTAGTTCATAATTTTATTATAGGAAACCAGTTATAACCCTAGATAATTGCAATTTCTTTACAATTACCAATTTTTACCGGAATCTGACATGTGGTTTCAAAATTAAACGTAGACTACGTTTGTATGGAGAAGTCTAGGGTAAACTTTTGACCGAGCAAGCGAAGCGAGCGAAGCGATGCCGTTTAGCTTCGGCAATATAATTACTAACGTAACAGATACCCAACGCCACAGAAACTATTGGAGGACGTAAGTAGGCAATACTGTAATTGCGGGGTAGCCACACAGAGATGGCAGCACACTCGACTAGCAAAAAAGTGACAAAGGAAGTGTTGAATATGCTTTAAAAAAACCGTCTGCTTCAAGGCATCTCACTTAACTTAAAGACTGCCATATAATGATGACAGCCGGAACCAACGGCTTAATATGCCTTCGAGCTCAAGTTTTCATGCAACTTGTGGTCACCCATCTAAGTGCGGTCCACGCCCGGTGTCACTTGACTTGCTATATCGCAAAAAAAGTTATGCTGACCTGTCGGTATCTGGAGGAGAATATCTCGGACAGTCTGCCCAGACCAAATCCGGCCTCCGGCGAGTTGGGAGCTTCCACTGCGCACTGGAAAAAAAACATTTATAGTTTTATTATCATCATCAGGTCTTCTAGTCTCCACTGCAGGAGCACGACCCTCTCTGTACTACTAGAGCCATACTTGGCCAGAGCAGCCGGAGGACTTGGCCTACTCTCTCTCGCTGGCCAGACGGGTTGGAGAGGTCTCATGATGTTTATAAGCTTTGTTTAGCTTGTATTTTCTAAGTCGTCTTCTACGACATCCACGGGAGGACTTGGGGCCCTATTATACTATGCCTGTGTTACCTGTATAGTGAGATGTAACTACAGAAGTTTGTATGTATGATCTTACCTGTAGTGAGATGTAACTAATGTTACCTGTACAGTGAGATGTAACTAATTTTACCTGTATAGTGAGATGTAACTACTGGAGTTTGTATGTATGATCTTACCTGTAGTGAGATGTAACTAATTTTACCTGTATAGTGAGATGTAACTACTGGAGTTTGTATGTCGGGTGTTACCTGTAGTGAGATGTAACTAATGTTACTTGTATAGTGAGATGTAACTACTTTAGTTTGTATGTAGGGTGTTACCTGTAGTGAGATGTAACTAATGTTACTTGTATAGTGAGATGTAACTACTGGAGTTTGTATGTAGGGTGTTACCTGTAGTGAGATGTAACTAATGTTACTTGTATAGTGAGATGTAACTAATGTTACTTGTATAGTGAGATGTAACTACTGGAGTTTGTATGTAGGGTGTTACCTGTAGTGAGATGTAACTAATGTTACTTGTATGAGATGTAACTACTGGAGTTTGTATGTAGGGTGTTACCTGTAGTGAGATGTAACTAATGTTACTTGTATGAGATGTAACTACTGGAGTTTGTATGTAGGGTGTTACCTGTAGTGAGATGTAACTAATGTTACTTGTATAGTGAGATGTAACTACTGGAGTTTGTATGTAGGGTGTTACCTGTAGTGAGATGTAACTAATGTTACCTGTATAGTAAGATGTAACTACTGTAGTTTGTATGTATGATCTTACCTGTAGTGAGATGTAACTAATGTTACCTGTATAGTGAGATGTAACTACTGTAGTTTATATGTATCATGTTACCTGCATGGCGAGCCTGCTGGGCGAGTCGTGCGGGGACTGCGCGGGCACTCTCCCGTCCTGCTCCAGCAGGCGGGACGCCTCGTAGCAAGGGGGGAAGCGGTGCGTCTGCGCATAGAGATGGTTTATCAAGGACATTTGAACATTGTCATCGTAACAAAGGAGTGCATCCAGATCTAAAGCCAGAATTTGGTCTAGTGGTCATAATGCCGGAGGCCCGAGTTCGATCCCAGTCGGGCCAAGATGGAAAATGATATTTTTGAGATTGACCTGAGTATTGGATATTTACCTATATGTTATAACTTTTGAAACAAATATTTTTTTTCTACAAGCTTTTATTGTGAGGCCTAAGTACTTATTAAGAATAATGAAATAAACCCAAACTCGGTGGAGGAGTTCCATCGACCACGGGTCCTTATCGATGAGGTTATGTTGTTTTATAACTGAGGTACGTCAAATATATCCCGGCTCCATCTTCAGAAAAGCTCAAGGACTTTTTCACCTTATAGAATAACAAAAACCCTTGTAGAATAAAAACAATACTAAATCATTTTGTTTTTTCTTTTAGACTATACGAAGTCGCAGGAAAACAGCTAGTTTAACTTCAATAGGAATAAATCACGTTTTAAATTACTCGTATGCTTGACGCTCGCGCTCAAGCATAATTAAGCGTCGAAGCGTTGAGTTTGGACGCTCTGTATAAGTTTTATTTAGAGAACGGGTTGACACGACCGACATGTTTCGACCTCATCCGGAGGTCTTCATCAGGGCGAATGTCGGCAATAGCTGACTCTATACGTGAGTAACCCGTTCTCTAAATAAAACAATGATTGTATCTCACGTTAGTTTTAATCAAAAAAAAGCTCTGAATAAGCTTTTTTTCTAAAACTCTCAAGCCACTGCTCGAGCGTTTATGATCAGACTCAAGCGTTTACAAAATGCTCGAGCGCCAACTCGGAGCGTTTAAGCGCCGACTCGAGCATTTTTACAACACTAGCTGTCGTGCTTTCTAGTGGCCCATCTCTTAGGTCCCCCCCTCTTTTGAACCCCCTTGCAAATCCAAAAAACCCCCCTACCTGCGCATACTGCGCGCTGTAGTGCTTTCTGGTGTCCCCATCCCATAGTGATGTCACAGGTGGGGAATTTCAAACAATACTGCTTGACTTGAACCCTAAAGCCAGACTTTGCCGCCGGTGCCCCCTCTTAGACTTAAACCCCCCTTCCAAGGCTAAAACCTTCCCACCTGTGCGTTCTGCGCGCTGTAGTGCCTCCTGGTGCACCCTCTTAGTTTTCAACCAAGAAGCCAGAATTTGGAGCCCGTTTTAACTTCGCGCCGGGATTAGTTTTGAATCCTCTTCCAAGGCCAGACCTTAGGGCTCCATAGTGATATTACAAGCGGGGAAGTTCAAACAATAATGCTGATTTTGACGCCAAAGCCAGAATTCCCCCCCCCCCCCTTAAACTAAAACCTACCAAGGCTAAAATACCCTCCTACCTGCGCGTACTGCGCGCTGTAGTGCCTCCTAGTAGCCCGCTCGGCAGCCGCGTAGCTTCGTAAGGCGGCCCGCTTCATGTGCATCTTGCAGATGGCCGACACCAGCAGCACCACCGCTATCATGAAGATCAGCGCACACGCTGCGACAATGACATCACAATTAAAAAGAGAGCATTTCAAATCATTTAAAAATAGTACATTTGTAGCGGGAGCGAGGTGCTGTGCTCGACCGCCACAAAGGGAAGATCTTCCCGGCAGGCATGGTGTTGCGCCTGGGGAAACGCGGCTCCGACGGTGTATCGTCGGAGGTTGTATATACACGATGACTCTTCATTGGTCTTGGAAAAGAAAATGTCGTATAGTAAATAAATTACTCTATCCAAATACGTAAGCCAAATCTGTGTATGACATAAGATAAAAAAGTTACAAAAATGATTTTCGATCGAGACCACGTAGTACACTTGTCCAAAACTATCGCGTGAACTCGCGTGACCCCGGCGGCCGGGCGGCGGCGGCATTACTTATTGATCTCACGATTTTACTTTCAAGTTTAAGTCAAAAAATTTTGGTTCTGAATTTTTATTTTGACTAGCTAATTAGGCCTTATTGACGATTCTTATTAAGTGGCCTTCGGCTCCAAAACCAATAAAAAATCACCGTGTATAGTCAGTTGCGACCAGAACTCTGAGATCGAGATGAAGATACTGCTGGCGCCATCTCGTATGATTCTTGTGAACTTATGGAATCGCTTTATTCATTGTTGTTTGTGGTTTTTAGTTCCTCGTAGTGGCGTAGAGGTCGCCACACATTACTGCAGAGGGCGGGAGAAAGACATTGCCGGACGAAAAGTTTTGACATCCATGTGGTTTCCGGCAGAGTAGAATAGGACCACGCCAAGTCCTCCCGTGGATGTCGTAGAAGGTGACTTAGGAAATACAAGCTAAACAAAGCTTATAAACATCAGTGAAACCTCTTCAACCCGTCTGGTTAGCGAGGAGAGTGTTGGCCAAAGTCACCTGGCTACTCTGGCCAAGTATGGCTCTGGCTCTAACAGTATCTCACCTGTGACGGTGAATACGGTGGACTGTATAACTAACAGTGTCTCACCTGTACGGTGTATACAGTGGACTGTATAACAGTATCTCACCTGCGACGGTGTATATGGTGTACTGTATAACTAACAATGTCTAACCTATGGCGGTATATATGGTGGACTGTATAACAGTGTCTCACCTGTGACGGTGTATATAGTGGATTGTATAAAGCCGTAGTCATCCGGCGCATGTCTGTCTTCGGGCGGCATCGGGAACTCTTCAAAGCTCGCTACAACAAATACAAATAAACCTTATTTTTTTTGTAAAATAGCATGATGTGAGCCTTTCTGTGTCATCGTAGCTCCTAAACGCTTTGATGAAAGAGTTTTTTACACAAATGCGCTAGAAGGAGGTTTTTTTTTTTTAAAGTTGGAGCTCTTTGAGACCGATCTTATTCTTTTTATTTCTTGCAACTGTTGAAGTGCGTTTAGGTTATACCTTTGTCTCGTATACATTATAATGTAACCTATTGTATTGTCGCGTAGGACGATAAGTGATAATGACAATGTCAACGTCATAAATTCAAACTAGGAGAATTCATCTAAAGGGAAATTTCGTCACTCACGTCAGCACACGATTGGCCTAGCGGTCTTGGTGTTGGACTGTGAATCCATAGACCCCAGGTTCAAATCACAGTCTCGTATAGTGTTTTTGAAGTTTTGTAAGAAGTTTCTAGATAACTCTAGATTAAATTGGAATGAAAATACGGGCCAGAAATAAAAGAAGACAAAAGAAAATTTATGACTTAAGTTTAGAACTTTGATGCGATATTGTTCGCATCCGGGGGGTATATAAGCAGAACAAGGCGCGGCCTACGGCAGTTTAGATTGAAAGTAAAATCCGAAGAAGGAAGAAGAAAAAGGAAGAAAAGTAAAAGTGGTAGTAGTGAGTAAAAAGTAAAGTGAAATAGTGAGTGAAGTGAAGTGTTCAGTGCAGTAAATACGCGCGAGAGACGTTTCCGCGCGTGACAGTGCAGTGACGTTTACGCGTGTGACAGTGCAGTGACATTACCGCGCGTGACAGTGCAGTGACGTTTCCACGCGCGAGACAGTACAGTGACGTTTCTGTTTGTGTGACAGTACAGTGACATTCCCGCGTACGTACCTGTTACAACTGTGAGTACCCTAGAGTTGTAAATAAAGGCACTATTCCATAGGATTGGTGTTTCCTTTCCTATCCCCAACCCACTCTCGTGACAATTGGTGTCAGAAGTGGGATAGGAAAGATGCCGATCGTGCCTAGAAATGAGAGAGGGGTAACCACGCGAGCGGGAGCTGCAGCGGCAGAGGAACAATCGCTCGAGGAGTCCAACTCTGGCGGAGCCGCGACAACATCAGCGGCCGTCCCACCAGCCGCTCCATTGGAAATGAACGCGTTCCTGCAGCAGATTACTGTCATGATGCAAGAACAAGCACGCCATCAGGAGGAGCAAGCACGCCGCCAGGAGGAGCAAATACGGGCGCTGCAGGAGGAGCAAGCACACCGCCAGGAGGAGCAAGCACGCCGCCAGGAGGAGCAAATACGGGCGCTGCAGGAGGAGCAAGCACGCCGCCAGGAGGAGCAAATACGGGCGCTGCAGGAGGAGCAAGCACGCCGCCAGGAGGAGCAAATACGGGCGCTGCAGGAAGAGCAAGCACGCCGTCAGGAGGAGCAACTTCAGTCCTTTTCCAAAGATGTTTTGGCCGCGGTTCGGGCCAACACAGCCCGGATGGATGACTTCGAGAAGGAAGTTGCAGAAGTAAAGGAGGAAGTTACAGAAGTAAAAGAGGAAGTTGCTGAAGTAAAAGGGACGCTTCAACAGCTTGGTAAGGAAGTTAAACTTCTCAAAGAGTCTGGCCCTGTCACTAGCTCTGTGGTCGCTCCTTTTACCAAAAATTTAAAGGTGCCACCCTACGACGGCAAATCCTCTTGGGCTGCTTTTAAATTGCAGTTGGAGACAGTTAAAAAAGCCAGCCATTGGGATGAGCAGGAGGCGCAGTCTGCATTGACCCTGGCACTTCGAGATGACGCTCTGTCCGTATTGGAAGCACTCGGCGCTGGGAAGAAAGAGGTCACCTACGACGAACTCATAGGCGCTCTGGAAGCCAGATACGGTGACAGCCACCTGGAGCATGTATACAGGGCGCAACTCAAAGATCGTTGTCAGCGGGCTAGCGAGACCTTACAACAGTGGTCCGTGGAAGTAGAAAGACTGGTCCGCAAGGCATATCATTCATCACCATCTGTCGTGGAGGAGATGCTCTTGCAGGTTTTTATTGATGGGATACGGGATCCCGAAGTCAGGGCGGCTGTACGACTGGATCACCACACCACCTTGAAAGAAGCAGTGGCTCACGCTTTGGAAGTAGAAGCGGTTCGTCATGACTCACGAGCTCTAAGGCTTCGAGAGGTTGTAGTCACAGAAAACAGTAGACGACGACCCTACAACCCGATGTGCTATGAGTGTGGAGAGCGGGGTCATATTCGAAGCACTTGCCCGAAGCGTGAACGTACAACTTTCCGACGTCAAGTGGATGCAGCGGTTTCGACGTCGGAGCAGTCACAGGAAAACTAAAGAAGGCCAGGGCTGTGGGGTGGGCGCTGGCCGGTAGTAGTAAAGCCCCAGAAATTCTTGTGAAGCAGACTAACGACGGAAATACTCTAGTGATAGACGGTTTAGTCAATGGGAAACCTTGCCAGTTGACATTAGACACTGGAGCTTCACGGACAGTCATTAGCAACCACAGACTTAAGGACATTGGAGGTCGGTATATTCAAGCGAATAAAAATATCAGGTTAACTACTGCTACCGGCCAACGAATCCCATCTGAAGGAGAACAAATTGTAGCCATTAAGATCGGGGCAACACTTTATTGGCAAAGAGTGATTGTCGCAGGCATCTCCGACGATTGCATTATTGGTTTGGACTTTCTACAAAATCATCAGTGCAATATTGACTTGAAAAATGGTGTTCTAAAACATGGCAATGATGAAATTCCGATGAAAGGAGGAAATTTTGGTAAGGTGTTATGTTTGAGAGACACTGTCCTTAGTCCTAGATCCCAAACGACGGTCCCTGTTATGCTACCGCCTAATAATGGAAGCGGACCGCGGAGATGTGCCATTATAGAGGGAGGAATCTCAGACGCATCATGGATTCCGGCTAGAACCTTAGTTGGAAGTGGCCAAGTTGCGTTGGTACCTGTTCTGAATCCTCATGACGTGGAGCAAAAACTGCGAAAGGGAACGATTGTTGGAAACTGTGATGAAGTAGCCTGGTTGAGGAAGTGTGAAGAGGGGCAAAAGCGGAAAATTATGAATCAGGAAGAAAATGTCGCAAGTTTTACGGAGGGTTGCAAGGGTAATCTTACTAAATTGCAATTAATAAAAGCAAGAAACTTCTTGTTGAAATATAGCAATTTATTCTCTAAAAATAAGCGGCCAAGTGCGAGTCGGACTCGCCCATGAAGGGTTCCGTAGTAGCAAATAACATTATATAAAAGTCTTGTAGTATGTTTTTTTTAATTTTTGTTGATTGAATGAAACGTAAATTGCCGTTTATGATGATAATACGTATTAAAAAAAAACTACTTACTAGATCTCGTTCGAACCAATTTTCGCTGGTAGTTTTTATGGTAATGAACATCATATATTTTTTTTAGTTTTATCATTCTCTTATTTTAGAAGTTACGGGGGGGGGGGACACACTTTTTTCCACTTTGGAAGTGTCTCTCGCGCAAAGTATTCGGTTTAGAAAAAAATGCTATTAGAAACCTCAATATCATTTTTGAAGACCTATCCATAGATACCCCACACGTATGGGTTTGATGAAAAATAAATTTTTGAGTTTTAGTTTTAAGTATGGGGAACCCCCAAAATTTACTGTTTTTTTTATTTTTGTGTCAAATCCTTAATGCGGTTCACACAATACATCTACTTACCAAGTTTCAACAGTATAGGTCTTATAGTTTCGGAAAAAAGTGGCTGTGACATACGGACGGACAGACAGACAGACATGACGAATCTATAAGGGTTCCGTTTTTGCCATTTGGCTACGGAACCCTAAAAATGATGGAGATATTGGCAGAACTGGTTTGGTAAGACATAAAATTGATACCGAAGATACAGCACCCATCCGGCAGAGACCAAGACCTGTTCCTTTTGCTCGTGAACAGGAAGTTGAGGACATGATCCAAGAGATGAAGAAGAATGGCGTGATAGAACCTTCATCAAGCCCATGGTGCTCTCCGGTTGTATTAGTAAAAAAGAAAGATGGATCGACTAGGTTTTGTGTGGACTATCGGCGATTGAACGATGTGACTAAAAAGGACAGTTACCCACTTCCTAGAATCAATGACACTTTGGATTCACTTTGTGGTATGACTTGGTTCTCTACTCTTGATTTAAAAAGTGGGTATTGGCAAGTAGATTTGGATCCTAAGGATAAAGAGAAAACTGCGTTTTCGACCGGCAAGGGTTTATGGCAGTTCAACAAAAACAATTTGGACTGTGTAACGCGCCAGCAACATTTGAAAGGTTGATGGAACATGTGCTGGCAGGTATGCTGGGAGAAACCTGTTTGGTCTATTTAGATGACATCATTATAATGGGAAGAGATTTTGATGATCATCTCAAGAAGCTTGAAAGCGTGTTTTCAAAACTACAGAGTGCAAATTTGAAGCTGAGTCCAAAGAAATGTTCATTTTTTCAACGCCAGGTCAACTACTTGGGTCATGTTATATCGGAACAAGGTGTTGCCACTGACCCATCTAAAATAAGTGCAGTAAAAGATTGGCCAACGCCAACAGATAAGACACAGGTGCGAGCATTTCTGGGTCTATGCTCTTACTATAGAAGATTTGTGAAGGGGTTTTCCGATATCGCTAAGCCATTACATCGGTTGACTGAAGAGAAACGAGCATTTTCTTGGGATGAAGATTGTGAGCAAGCTTTTCAGGACCTCAAAATGCGGCTATGTGAAACCCCTATCCTCGGATTTCCTGACATGGTAGGAAAGTTTATTGTGGACGCTGACGCAAGTAACACCGGAATTGGAGGTGTTCTATCTCAACAGAGGGGAGATCAGGAAGTAGTTATCGCTTACTTTAGCAAATCTCTTTCAAGGCCAGAGAGAAACTATTGCGTAACTCGCAGAGAATTGTTGGCTGTGGTAAAGACATTGCAACATTTCAAAAAAATATTTGCTTGGCCGCAAATTTCTGGTAAGGACTGATCACGCTGCATTGAAATGGTTATTGGAATTCAGAAATCCTGAAGGGCAGGTAGCCAGGTGGATTGAGCTACTCCAAGAGTATGAGTTTGAAATTGAACATCGAGGAGGGAAGAGTCATGGCAATGCGGATGCTCTGTCTCGAAGACCTTGCCTGGAGGACTGTAAACATTGCAATCGGCAGGAAGAGAAGGAAAAAGTAAACATCCGGCTAATCCGTACTGATTCCATAGATGAAAATTGGACTGACGACGCCATGAAAAAGGCTCAGGAAGATGATAAAGATTTTCAACCACTATTGAACTGGCTAAGAAGTGGAACTAAACCAAAATGGTCAGAAGTGGCCAAATACAGTACAGCCGTAGCCGTACAAAGAGTCTTTGGGCGCAATGGGACAGCCTGGTGTTACATGATGGATTACTCTACCGAAAATGGGAAAGTACTCAAGGTAAAGATTGCCATCTACAATTGGTCGTCCCCAGAGAGAAGGTAAGGGAGATTTTAAAAACTTTTCATGATGGTACTTCCGGCGGACACCTGGGGATAAGAAGAACCCTCACAAAAATTAAAGAACGTTTCTACTGGTTACACTGCCGAGATGATGTAGAAGACTGGTGCCGTAAATGTCAGAGTTGTGCGGCAGTTAAGGGACCACAGACTAGAAGCAGAGGAGCCATTAGGTTGTATAATGTCGGAGCTCCTTGGGAACGAGTAGCTCTCGACATAGCCGGACCGTTTCCAATTACGAATGCTGGCAACCGGTACATTTTGGTAGTTATGGACTACTTCACGAAATGGCCTGAAGCATTTGCACTACCTAATCAGGAGGCTACCACCGTAGCGACAAAGCTTGTGAACGAAGTATTCTGTAGATTTGGTGTGCCATTGGAGATGCACAGTGATCAGGGTCGAAACTTTGAATCACAAGTATTCCGAGAAGTCTGTGAAATCATGGGAATACATAAAACTCGGACGACGCCGTATCACCCGCAGTCAGATGGAATGGTTGAGAGGTTTAACCAAACATTGGAACGGCATCTGGCAAAAGTAGTAGAAAGCCATCAGAAAAACTGGGACGAGTATATTGCGCTATTCCTGTTATCTTATAGGACTGCGGTGCATGAGACTACTACAGTTACTCCAGCATATGCCAATTTTGGAAGAGAATTGAAATTGCCAGCTGATTTGTTATCAAGTTGTCCACCAGATACCCGAAAAGGAATAACCGACTACGCTAATGACCTTCGGATTAAGATGGTTGACGTCTATGAGCAGATTAGAGAGGCTGGGCTTAAAGCTAGTGAACGGATGAAGACTCGTTACGATCGAAGAGCTAATGGCCTCAGCTTCGAGGAAGGAACACTGGTTTGGCTTCATAATCCGGTGAGGAGAAAAGGAAAATCTCCAAAGTTACAACCAAGTTGGGAAGGACCTTACAAAATTGTCACCAGAATTAACGACGTGACCTACCGAATTCAGCGTAATCCTCGCAGTCCTCTCAAAATAGTTCATGTGGATCGATTGGCACGTTATCATGGAAGCAATAATGATCGGGACGATCATGTCTCAAGAGGGGGCAGTGTCGCGTAGGACGATAAGTGATAATGACAATGTCAACGTCATAAATTCAAACTAGGAGAATTCATCTAAAGGGAAATTTCGTCACTCACGTCAGCACACGATTGGCCTAGCGGTCTTGGTGTTGGACTGTGAATCCATAGACCCCAGGTTCAAATCACAGTCTCGTATAGTGTTTTTGAAGTTTTGTAAGAAGTTTCTAGATAACTCTAGATTAAATTGGAATGAAAATACGGGCCAGAAATAAAAGAAGACAAAAGAAAATTTATGACTTAAGTTTAGAACTTTGATGCGATATTGTTCGCATCCGGGGGGTATATAAGCAGAACAAGGCGCGGCCTACGGCAGTTTAGATTGAAAGTAAAATCCGAAGAAGGAAGAAGAAAAAGGAAGAAAAGTAAAAGTGGAAGTAGTGAGTAAAAAGTAAAGTGAAATAGTGAGTGAAGTGAAGTGTTCAGTGCAGTAAATACGCGCGAGAGACGTTTCCGCGCGTGACAGTGCAGTGACGTTTACGCGTGTGACAGTACAGTGACATTCCAGCGTACGTACCTGTTACAACTGTGAGTACCCTAGAGTTGTAAATAAAGGCACTATTCCATAGGATTGGTGTTTCCTTTCCTATCCCCAACCCACTCTCGTGACAGTATTATCGGAAGAGACGATCATAGTCCGTCAGATGTTGTTGTTTCATTAGCCATCTTACCTCGCCTAAATGGCGACCCTGCCAGGATACACTTTAACTTGCAAGATAATGCTATGTCTTTTATAGCGACCCTGCCAGTATATCTGCTCTATTCACTGTATAAATCTGACCTAATAACCTAGAGTACATAGTTGCATATAGCTACCCTGCCAGAATTTACTGTAACTTGAAAGTTAATGCTATATCTGACCTTGTAACCTGGAGTACCGCACGTGCTCGTCGCAGCAGGCCGGCTGCCGACACAGCGCCGCCGCGCCGCAGCACGCCGCCGCGGGGATGCAGCGCCCGGACGAGCAGTTCAGCTTGTCGGGACCTGCAGACACAGACAGACGGACATAACATAAAAGATAGGATAACATTTTTGCACTAGCTAAGTATTTATTTATTTATGTATTTTCGGAAGATTTACAGCATAACATAACAGAAGTAAATCTATACATATAATAAAACAGTAAAAAAAGTGTCTGTACATTAAATGTCTGTCTGTTTGTCTGTATGTCTGTTTGTCTGTTTGTACACGCTAATCTCCGGAAATACTGGACGGATTCGAATGAAACTTTTTTAGTTATATAGCTATTAAGCCTGGGCAACATATAGGGTATAAATGATTTTGGAAAATGGAACGCCTGATGCAGAACCATAATGGTCCAGCTAAACTATAAGAGATATAAAAATGCCGCCTTAGTAAAAGTTGTTCAGCCTGATGAGCATTTTCCAGAGACATAAAGTCCACGCGAACGAAGTCGCGGGCTTCGGCTAGTATAGAATACATTACTGAGTAATTTACAAATCTTCACTAATATTAAGTAAGTATATAATTATAAGTAGTGTTCATTGCACCTTAGTAAATTAAAAGTTATTTAGAATTATCTATTTAAAAGTAAGTAAGGATGACTGTTTACGCCCTGTTTCGTGTATAGCAAAAAAAAAACTGTCATGTACAAGTGTCAATGTCAGAGTGTAATATTTGCCGCGCTTTTGATTAGCATTTTTTTCCCATGAAAAAGATACTTATCTAAAACCTATATTTTTTTGTCGGGACCTGCAGACTGACAACATAAAAGACTAGCTGTGCCCGTGGGCTTCGCTCCCCGTGAGAATTTCGGGATAAAAACTATCCTATGTCCTTCCCTGGGTATCAAACTATATCTATATCAAATTTCATCTATTATCATTGGTTGAAGCGTGAAGTTGTAACAAACAAATATACAAACTCTATTTTAATATTAGTAGGATATTAGGATAACATTTCTTCATTGCACCAACTAAGTATGACAAAAATCAAAAGTATATTTAAAATACACGGTGACTTTTCATTGGTTTTGGAATGAAAATGTGGTGTAATAAATAAATTCCCATAACCATATACGTAATTTGTGTATGACTTATAAAAAAAAGGTGTATAAATTATAAAAAAGTTGTGAAAATAAGAATGATTTTCGATTAAGATCACGTAGTTAAAGCTCGTCCAAAACTATCGCGTGACCCCATGAAATCCGGCCGGCGGCGCCTGGCGGCGGTGCTAGTGCTACTACTCTCACGATTTTACTTTCATGTTTTAGTCAACATTTTTTGTTTCTAAATTTTTATTTTGACTAGCTATTTTGTAGCTTGGGGGATTGGTTTTTTGGTTGGAATTATAGATTCGCTTACAAGATGTCACTCACCATTACACGGCTGTCGACATAGACTGGGATCCTCATCCTCCCGATGCTCGCAGTCCGCTCTCCCATCGCACACGTAGGCGGGGAGCACGCAGCGTTGCCCGCACGAGAACGCGCCGCGGGCGCAGTGCTTCGGCGCTGGAAATATTTCTCATCATCATCTGGTCTTTTTTCTCCACTGCAGGAGTACGCTGTCTGTGCTACCAGAGCCATACTTGGCCAGAGCAGCCAGGGATTTGGCCTACACTCTTCTCGCTGGCTAGTCGGGTTGGAGGTTTCATTGATGTTTATAAGGCAACTTGCTTTGAAAATAGATCGTATCGAAACAGTGACATCCATTGGGGAGCTACTGCCACAGAAGACAGACATTAGCGTCAAACTTATAACACCCCTTTTTTTTGTAGTAGGTTAAAAAAATAGTCTACTATGCTCCGCAACTCCACTCTACGTCTATGACAGATACAGTCCGCAGCTCCACTCCGCAATATTCTTGCTCCGCTCCGCTACCTAGTTCCGCTTTAGTAGACAGGCAGCCTCACCTGACACTCACCAAATGTTTGCACCAGTATAAACTTGGATATACAGTCCAAAACTCCCCTCCGCATTACTTTCTTGCTCCGCTCCGCTACCTAGCTCCGCTTCAGTGGACAGGCAGCCTCACGGACACTCACCAAAAGTTTGCACCAGTATGAACTTTGTCATATAGTCCGCAACTCAACTCCGCATCACTTTCTTGCTCCGCTACCTAGCTCTGACACTCACCAAACGTCTGCACCAGTATGAACTTGGTCATGCTGAAGGGCGGCGATGAGCACATGTACCGGCCGGTGTCGGCCGTCGTCAGGTTGTGCAGCTGCAGCGCGCTGCGGTGCGGCGCGTCCGGCAGCGGCAGCGCCGCGATGGGCTGCGGACTGCCGTAGGGATATTTTAATCAATTATTCTTACCCTCATATTCATAAAAATTACAACCGCTTGCGCAACCTATTTTAGTAGTAACAATAAAAGAAACAGGCAAAACATATTTTAACTAAAATAGGTTTAGCATTTTTCGTTTGTAATTTTTCATGAATATGAAGGTTATTATTCATAGTACCTGGGTGACCGAGCTTTGCTCGGTCGGTTACATCTAAAACATTAACTACATTTTTTTAAACTTATTTAAAACAGTACAAAATAAAAAATTATATATAAAATAGAACATAAAAAAAAAACGTAAGTCACCGAGTGGGATTCGAACCCGTAACACTCTTTCTAGCGGTACGCATCCTAAACCGCTGAGCTAAAACGGCGGCCGGTGCGACGAAATTAGCGACCATATTCTGCGTGGAAAGAAAAACGCATGAAAACTCGAAAACACGCGTTTTCCCAATCTTAAGACTAATCTAGATCGATTGTTTACCCCCGAAAACCCCCATATATCAATTTTTTACGAAATCGTTAGAGCCGTTTTCGAGATCACAGAAATTTATAACTATATAAATATACAAGAATTGCTTGTTTAAAGGTATAAGATAAAACACTTATATTCATATAAATTTGTAACATAATCTGAAACTGAAATTATTTCTTTTAATCTGACCATCTGAAAAATAACTTATAAGCTTTCTTCTACTCCTGTACTGTTGTGTCTTTTAAATAGTCACGAACACGAATATAAGAACATCAGTAGTCTATTCACCATAACAGCACATGTGTCGGTCTTTCACCAATTTTTTTTTAGTTACATATGTTTGTGACAACATACAAGTATGTATTTTACCTGTGCTGGCTTTGCACGGGTATGAATTATACATATATACATTCCACTTGAATCAATCTATCTATTGATGAAAACTGCATCAAAATCCGTTGCGTAGTTTAAGGTCTTAGTTTACATACATACAAAAGGACTGACTTTTTTAGTTGATTTTCTTTAGTCTTTATAAATCTAAGAATGACTTTGAGAATCTCGATCGCAGTGCGTGTATTCGCTTTCGCAAGTTAAGGCACTTACTTGGAAGACGACAGATATGTCAGTGCATGAGTAACTTTGGCAAATTTTAATTTTGAGGTTTGAAATGCCTTTTTTAACTGAAAGATTCTATCTCACCTGCCCCCAGCCGTGCCGTTGTGCCCTGGCATTCCTGGCATGAAATTCCAGACATAGTCCCGTTTGTTGGTGTCTCCCCTCAGCTCGCAGACCAGCGTCAGGTTATCCCCCACCCTCCGCACTAACACCTCTGTGTACTCAACCTCTTTGGGGCTGTACAGATATAGAGACGCTTGTGGCGGAGGCAACTCGCACAAGCCTGGAAAATATGACATTTTTTAAAACTGATGAAGCATTTAAAATAGTGGTAGGTTGCTAGCCGCATCGCCTACTAACATGAATCAAGTCTTGTAATTTTTTTTACCATTGTATCCTAGTTTGAGAAATTCATTAAATAAATGCATTTGTATTTGTATTGTGTTGTCTCGGCCATTTCCTCAATCGGCTTTTACAATGTAAGTGAGAAAAGAAGCAGCTGGTACATTCTAAGTTGTTTCTTTCCTCCTAGAGTAGCATTCTATCATATGTATAAAAGAAGAAACTGACTGGCTGACCAATCAACGCATAGTTGAAACCGCTGGGTCTAGAAACATGACATTTCGCAAAAACATACCTTTAACTGATGTGCACTAAGGGATTTTTGGAAATTCATCCTATATGCGGTTGCAAGTTTGTGTGAAACTTGATCAATTTTTAAGTTAGAAATATTGATGAGTTATGAGCTCACTTTACAACAAGTTTAATGTATCCTCACTATTTAAAAAAATCTTTAGGAGGTAACATAGATGGAGAAAGTTTGTATGAAACTCAGCTAAATATAGCTGTATAACAGCGAAAAATGCGCAATTCTCGGTGGATTGTTGAAAATTTGACCCTGCGGGCAAGGCCGTAGGCTCCAGCTCTTTTAAAATATACTATAGAAAAACACTCAATAGGAAGGATATGACTAAAAGCACATCTGTTCACAAACTCATAAAATAAGCATGCAATAACTGCCTATAGCCATTTGTGATAAGTAATTATGAATAATTTATGTAAGAATTCTAGACTTAAGTTATTGGAACAACCTCATTGCAATGGCAGTCTTACAGATAAGATTATGAGTTTGTCTGCTGAACTCTGTAAGAAATAAAATATTTATTTGTAAAAACGCTATATTTTCTATGAATTTATTATTATTGTTATAGATGTATGTATGGTACCTAGTAAGAAACGTGTATGTAAATATTCACGAATATAGCTAGTTTGGCGCTTAAATAAATAAAAGAGTAGTACAAAAGTGAAAGGATGTGTTTATGGTGTTAAAACCCCGTTATATTATAATTAAATGTTATTAGAAGCATGTTGGAACATCAGCATTTTACAAACACTATTTCCATACGGATTTTTAAGGAATCTGGGCCAAATTTACGGAGGAACCTTACAAATACTGATAATTGCTGCTAATTTTACCATTTTCAGCACTTATCAAGGCCCTTGAAATGAATTATATCAATAATAACTTACGCCATGGCATGTCCAATAACAACCATACAAAAATCGAATAATGGCAAACCGATGCGATAAAATAATAACACTTACATGTTTTTGATATGATAGCAAAGGTAATTACACTAAAAAATACATTTAACACTGAGTAGAACATTTTTATTTACTTTATATCAACAAACGTTTATTGACAAGAGGCAAACGACGCCATTTTTGCGTATTGCAGGGCTACCAACTTCAACTTCATTCAACCATCCTTCATCGTAAATAGGTGCGTTCACGAAAAAAAAGTTTTTCTAAACCCAGCAAACTAAACTTGATGATTGGGCAAAAAAAAATAGGACTTCTGCATTTTTCTAAACAAATGTACATCTGTCAGTTAGCTCAGCAGTGTCAGTTTGACGTTCGATCATTGTTTGACAGATAACTTGAGAACAAACAAAATAAAATTATTTTGTTCCTGCTGAGTGATTCCTAATAAAATTGTAAGGTTTATATAAACATTTAGTTGGTAAATAAATACCTACCTAGTAGATTTACAAATCCAAGACCAGTATTGACATGGATCTAGCGAGATTACCAAACGACAAAAAGCTGCAGCTGTGTAGGTGGTATTTTAAAGGTTAGTTACTCTCATGATTCACAAGACTTGAACAAATTCATGTTCCATTTTCTTAATCTTCTCCAAGTCTCTACCTACTTATAGTTCCTATAGCTTGTTGTTTATAGTAGACTATTGTCACTGAATTATATAAGTATGTACCTATTGTAACAGATTAGATAGAAAGGAAATATAGGTTGGTAAGTACCTAGTTGTTCAATGAATTCCTGAGAGATGGACTACTTCAGGAACTCATTCGAAAGTTAATTAGATACATTCATACAAACAACACTGTCTGAAATAGACACATCAGCTGCTTGTCTATAATCAAAAAAATAAATAATGAAATAATAAATTATTAAGTTTGACTACCTACTTTAACACTGCATCTTGAATGCCTCCATAATCAAGTGGTCAAGGCGTTTGCTTTGTGATCTGGAGGTCAGGGGTTGGAATCCCACTGGTAAACATACTTTGTGTAAAGTTTTCTCAGCCTGGGTTCAATATTGCAGGCTTGAATCACCAGATTATCCAAAAAGAAAGACGATTCCATGTTTCGGAAGGCACGTATAAACTGTAGGTCCAGAACGCCATCTACCGTTTGATCATCAAACTACCCAATTGGTTCTGGTTTACCCTTTGTGTTGCGGAGATCAGATGGCAGTCGCTCCGTGTAAAAACCAGTAACCTCGTCAAATCTCCTGAGCTGACCTCGGGCTCTGAAGCATTACTGCTGAGGATGCAACTGGAAAAATATGCTCTGATGATGATGAGTATGCATCTTATCTGCATCTTAAATGCCTAAAATCCCTATCAAGATAAATAAGTATATTCCACAGAACAAATAATAATATGCCTGTAAGAGATTGCTTCGGCGATAAGGCCGCCTCGTGTACCCCACTACATGTTGCTATTTTATAAGTGTTTCAAAATTGTAAATTTCTTTTGGTGCAATAAAGTTTCTTGTATTGTATTGTAAAACAGTAACATGTGATGTCATTCCAGTGGGCTGCTTGTTCCTGCCATTCGTGTGGGCTGTGAACGCTGTGTGGTTCTTCCGGGAGGCGTTTGTGAAGCCTCCATACGATGAGCAGAAGCAAATTAAGAAGTGTGAGTACTCTGCTTACTTATATCGCACATAAAATTTCTAAGGCTTCTAAAGGCACATTAAGTTGTTGGTCTTGGCCGAAATTGTTGTATTGTATGGCAGTCAAGCTATGTCAAATGCCTTTAGCTTGTTTACTGCCACTTTTAAAGTTACAATTACTTTGCATTGTTTTACCCAATGACATTCCATACTCCACAGACTGTGAGTGGGTTAGGCAGATTGAAAAATTTGTCACAAGCTTTGGCGAAAGTTTGTGTGTGTGTATGATTGTTACTTCTTGACGTGCCAACAGCTGGACTAATTTTAATAAAATTTTGTATACAGAAAGCTGATGCCCGGGATTAACACATAAGCTACTTTTTCTGGGTTGCACTGCGCGGTGCAGCGAGTACAAACATACATGTTATCACGTCTTGCCTAACGGGGTAGACAGAGAATTTGAGGTCTTGTGGGTCTGAGCAGACAGTGCCCTGGGCTGCAAGACTCAAAGGCCACCTTTAGCATGATGTTGGGCAAGGTGGAAAAAGGAATCAAAAAGTGATTGGTTGCTAGCTGCATCGGCTATTAATTTAATTTAATTCAGTTCAAATATACCTTTAGAATCATAGGATATTTATAATATTTTATTCTAATTTTATTTAATTACTAGCTGAAGCCCGCGACTTCGTTCGCGTTCCATTTTCCAAAATCATTTATACCCTATATGTTGCCCAGGCTTAATAGCTATATATCAAAAAAGTTTCATTCGAATCCGTCCAGTATTTCCGGAGATTAGCGTGTACAAACAGACAAACAGACAAACAGACATACAGACAAACAGACAAACATTTTTTTTAAATTCTTACTCTATTACTACGTCTCCATCGCCCCCAATATTTTTTTTGGAAATATATTTAATGTACAGACACACTTTTTTTACTGTTTTATTATTTGTATAGATAGTGATCTAGTATAGCATAATATCCGATATAAGATCTGTGGTTTCATTTATAACTATAAATTTGTTATAAAATATAGTATTGTTAAAATTACTCTTTATTACTTCAATAAAATTAAAATAACAGTATTGTTGAGTTAGTATCCCATAACACAAGTCTAGATCTTACAGAGCTTACTTACTTACTCGAGCTGCAGTGCAGTTTGTTACCGCTTCTTCTGAACTAGCGCTTAGGAAGCGGCAGTAAAATTAGCTGTAAGTAACCATTTGACTTCAACAATTGTGCAACAAAACATTGACGATTATTAAGAGATGTTATAAATATCCTATGATAATAAAGATATTGTTGGAGCCCATTAGATCCCATTGTTGGGCAAAGGCCTACCTCTCGGCTCTCCATTTCTCTCTGTCTTGCGCTTTTGCCTGCCAGTCCTTTGAGTAGGGATCTAGCGGGCTTTAAATAAATCCTTTATAGTGCTTTAAATAAATAAATAATAATAAAGATATATTTGAATTTGACTTTGGGGCTAGCTCAACCAGTGTCAATTGGTTAAATAAAAAAACGCTAGATGGCGTTGGCGCTCTTATCAGTCGGGGCTTTTTTTAATTTACACAGCAAACAAACCTATTCCAGATGTAGTGATGAGCGGCTTTGGGGCCGTGGTGTGGGGCGCGGCGCTGGCGGCGTGGGTGGCCGTGTTCCAACTGCAGCGGGTGGCGTGGGGCGCCACGGGGGACGCGCTGTCCTTTATAGTGCCTTTAGGGCGGGCTTAGTGTACACTTAGTTGTTAATTTAATTTTGGTTTAAGCATTCCTACAGGGTCTTACAGAATATACTGAAACTACTTTATTTATTTAATTTGAGTACTACTTTGTATGGTTTAGGCAATCATTCAATTTTTTTAGTTTGAGTACTTTAGTATGGCATCTTGAATGCCTAAAACCCTATAAAATATTGAATCGAGTTTAAGGATAAAAACCATGGAAGGGAAAATATAAGGGGCCAAGTGCGAGTCGGACTTGCCCACGAAGGGTTCCGTAGCAGCAAGTAACATAATATAAAAGTGTTATAGTATGTTTTTTTATTTTTTTATATTTAAGTTGATTAAATGAAAATTAAATTGCAGTTTACGATTTATGACGTATTAAGAAAAAAACTAGTTGCTAGATCTCGTACAAACCAATTTTCGCTGGTAGTTTGCATGGTAATGAACATCATATATATTTTTTAGTTTTATCAGCCTCTTATTTTAGAAATTACAGGGGGGGAGACTGAATAGTTTGCGCGAGAGCCACTTTGGAAGTGGCTCTCGCGCAAACTATTTAGTTTAGAAAAAAATGATATAAGAAAACTCAATATCATTTTTGAAGACCTATCCATAGATATCCCACACGTATGGGTTTGATGAAAAACATTTTTTTGAGTTTCAGTTCTAAGTATGGAGAACCCCCAATATTTCTGTTTTTTTTTTTTCTATTTTTGTGTGAAAATCTTAATGCGGTTTACAGAATACATCCACTTACCAAGTTTCAACAGTATAGTTCTTATAGGTTCGGAAAAAAGTGGCTGTGACATATAGACGGACAGACAGATAGACAGACATGACGAATCTGTAAGGGCCCCGTTTTTGCCATTTCGCTACGGAACCCTAACTAGTGAAAGTGCTACCTGACAGAAAGGGAAACTAGGCTTTATGTTGAGCTTCATAAAGTCTACAGTTGTATGTCTGGTTTCCTCACACACACGGGTGTATGGGACTCGATACCAGCGCCAGAAAACGAAACACATTCCTCAAGTATGGGGAGTATTTGAGAATACGCTATTTTCCAACAAGTCAAATCAAATACTTTTTCTAAACGTCAAAACAAACAGTTTCTATGGAATTTTATATGAAATACAGGCAGATGACGTCATAGATTTTTGGAGTCAAATAGCGCTCTTATTATCAGTTTTTCTGCAATCATAAATTTGAAATCACGTTAAAATGGACATGTTTAAAGACAAGTGACATTATTTTGCGGCGTTTTATTTTGTTATTAGTACAAAATAATTTATTTTTGACTTAAGAAAATACCCAATTCTATATGAGCCGGTAATGATGAGACATCATCAGAATCAGGCTCATATAAAAAGATAAAAGAGTGTGCGCCACATAATTTTTTTAATTTGTTCAATGACGCGGTAAATTAATTTACCCTTAAATTAGTTTCAGTATATTTTGTAAGACTTTATATACTTTCAAGTGCAACAGTTTTTAGTATCCATATATTGTTGAACCTTCAAGAAGTCACCACATTCAGTGTAAAATAAATACGCAATTTCGTTTTGATAGTTTTTTCAAGTTTACTCCAAAAGCGATACGACACACGCACGTAACATGCGTTGCAGTGACAAGCAACATTGAGCTCTATGAAATGATGATACAGTCTAATTTGGTTTGACATTCAAATAGAACCCATTGTCCTATAAACATAATTATTTCTCTTCCCTCGTCGCTAGATGGCGCTATAGATAATAATTAAAACGTTAAAATCTTGTATAACTATTATTTAAATAAAGTAGTACTCTAATTAATTAAATGTGACTTATATGAAATGCAATAAATATTTTTGAACAATTTCTTTGTCATTTTTTGCTAATCGTGTTTGCTGCCATCTCTGTGAGGCTACCCTGTAACTCCAGTTTTGCCTATTTAGGCCCTACAATAGTTTCGGAAGACTGTAATATCATTTTATGGAGTAAAGCCTATACTGTCCATCTGTCATGCAATGTCTGACGATGTTTAATTTATTAATTCTAGATTTAAGTTATATAAGTACTTTAATTTTGTATTCATGTAAATAAGAAATTAAAAATTGGTAACGAATGCTCTTATCTTTTATTTCAATAATATGTAATTGTATTACAGATACAATGTTCGGTTTCCAGCAGAGCAGAATAGGACCACTCCAAGTCCTCCCGTGGATGTCGTAAAACGCGAGCGACTTAGGGAATACAAGCTAAACAAAGCTTATAAACATCAATGAGACCTCTCCAACCCGTCTGGCCAGCGAGGTGTAGAGTGTAGGCCAAGTCCTCTGGCTGCTCTGGCCAAGTATGGCTCTGGTAGTACAGAGAGGGTCGTGCTCCTGCAGTGGAGACTGAAAGACCTGATAATGATGATTACAGATACATTTTCACGTCTATATGAAGACAGAGCCTAGGGCCTTCAGACCCAAAGGCCACTAAGCGAGATGGCCGTGAAGATGGAAAAATGGAATCAAAATAGTGATGGGCTGCTAGTTGGATGAAGTGAAAGAAGTTTGTCAGGAAAAAGGGGATAGTCTCTGCCTACCGCTGTGGGAGACAGGCGTGATATTATGTACGTATAGTTCGGTCAATGAAGGCTCAAAAGGGGCATGTAGATGGAAAAGTCGAAAGCAGAAATTTTGACTCGGCAACTTTGTTTGGACTAGTTAGGACATTTTTGAAAATCGGCCATTTTTCGAAGCTCATAGCTAGGCAACGATTGGAGATAACAAAATTTCGTACAACGCACCGTTTTTGAGATGTAAGCAAAAAACCAAATAAGCGGCCAAGTGCGAGTCGGACTCGCCCATGAAGGGTTCCGTAGTAGCAAATAACATATATAAAAGTCTTGTAGTTGTTTTTTTTTAAATTTTATATTTGAGTTGATTGAATGAAAGGTAAATTGCCGTTTATGATTTATGACGTATTAAAAAAAAACTACTTACTAGATATCGTTTAAACCAATTTTCGCTGGTAGTTTTTATGGCAATGAACATCATGTATTTTTTTTAGTTTTATGATTCCTTTATTTTAGAAGTTACGGGGGGGGGACACACTTTTTTCCACTTTGGAAGTGTCTCCCGCGCAAAGTATTCGGTTTAGAAATAAGCGGCCAAGTGCGAGTCAAACTCGCCCATGAAGGGTTCCGTAGTAGTATTTTTTTTTAATTTTTATATTTGAATTGATTGAATGAAAGGTAAATTGCAGTTTATGACATATTAAAAAAAAACTTTTTACTAGATCTTGTTCAAACCAATTTTCGCTAATAGTTTTCATGGTAATGAACATCATATATTTTTTTTAGTTTTATCATTCTCTTATTTTAGAAGTTACGGGGGGGGGACACACTTTTTTCCACTTTGGAAGTGTCTCTCGCGCAAAGTATTCGGTTTAGAATAAAATGATATTAGAAACCTCAATATCATTTTTGAAGACCTATCCATAGATACCCCACACGTATGAGTTTGATTAAAAATATTTTTTTGAGTTTCAGTCCTAAGTATGGGGAACCCCCAAAATTTATTGTTTTTTTTCTATTTTTGTGTCAAAACCTTAATGCGGTTCACATAATACATCTACTTACCAAGTTTCAACAGTATAGGTCTTATAGTTTCGGAAAAAAGTGGCTGTGACATACGGACGGACAGACAGACAGACAGACATGACGAATCTATAAGGGTTCCGTTTTTGCCATTTGGCTACGGAACCCTAAAAAATGATATTAGAAACCTCAATATAATTTTTGAAGACCTATCCATAGATACCCCACACGTATGGGTTTGATGAAAAATAAATTTTTGAGTTTCAGTTCTAAGTATGGGGAATCCCCAAATTTTTTTGTTTTTCTTTTATTTTTGTGTCAAAACCTTAATGCGGTTCACATAATACATCTACTTACCAAGTTTCAACAGTATAGGTCTTATAGTTTCTGAAAAAAGTGGCTGTGACATACAAACGGACAGACAGACAGACATGACGAATCTATAAGGGTTCCGTTTTTGCCATTTGGCTACGGAACCCTAAAAACGGGACCTTCTTTGTGCCCTCCCCCCGCGGGCTCACCTCGGAGGGGTAAGGACTTTTAGTATGTTTATGTCCTAACTAGTCCAAACAAAGTTCCTAAGTGCACTCCACATTTTTCCTTTCTCCCAGACTTGCATGGAAGCTCTATTTCTTATTTGTACAACTAGCCGAAACCCGCGACTCTGGAAAATGCTCATCAGGCTGAACAACTTTTGCCAAAGGGAAAGAGCAAAGAGCTAAATAAAATCAGTTATGAAATTGTATAATATTTATTGTTATATCAACACAATATTTAAAACGTTTGTACATTATTTACAATGTCCTTTTAAGTTAAAGTCCGATCATTTCAAGACAATCATTGAATTTCCTGTACGCAAAACGTCTTTTACGCATAAGGGCCTATACGCATATCGACCCATTTTTAATACTTGATAAAATTTGGCCATTAAAAAGAGACTAAATGTGGTGCGAGAAAAGAGAATGAAAATTGTACAAAGGTAGCACTCATACTTAAAAGTAATAAATAAATAAATGCCTATATAGGTATATAAGAAAAATTAGGGAACAGCTTTGGAGTACCTATACATTGAGCACATTTTATGTCAAACTAAATGACGAGAACGTCAACATTATGCTTAGAGAACTTAGGTTCCAATATTTAAGACTTGTTTATACAATGCCTGCTATTTTAACGTTCCCTAATCAAAGTCAAGTCAAAATCACACAAATTAAAAGTAATAACTATCGCGTTTTATCCATAATGGGGCAGACAGATTTGGGTCTTGCGGCTCTTTGCAGACAGAAATCTAGGGGCTTACTCCAAAAGCGGTACGCAAGACGGACGATACTGCGTATCCGCGTTTGTGTCAAGCAACATTTAGCATTAATGTATGATGATAAAGTCTAATTCAGTTTGACACAGAAATAGGACGTCACGATCGGACGACTGTCGTTTTATTTAATGGAGTAAACCCCCCAGAACCGCAATACTCAAAGGCTACTATAAACGTGATGGCCTAAGATAAATCAATTCAAACATAGGAACTGGTCCTCAATACTATCAAAATTGTAGAGCAGTATTGTCAAAACTATTTAATACTACTAAACAGGCAAATGTTCCACCGACTCTTGGTTATTTTGGTTTTATAAATGCAAGACCAGAAAAGCGACGCGTACAGTTTTCACCTTACTCCTTAGCGCTTGATACGACATGATCCTACCTTTTCCTTCCGTTAATCTATATAGCTCCTTGTCGGTCGTCCTAGATTTTTCTACCTTTTATCTTCCGTAAGCTTTTTAATAAGGAATCGTGTCGTATTAAGTGACATTTACACGCTTTTTTTGACAATACTGCTATACATCATAACTTTACTTTTACTAGTATCACACATTACAATTTTAATAAGATAATAACCTAAAATAAATTCAAATACAATCAATAATTTCCTAAAATTACAATTCCAAACACAACAGGTAATGATCCGAAGGGAATATAAAAAATGCAACACTGATTTTTAGAGTAATTTCACCGCTTATGACAAGCCATCTTATATAAAAACACGGACTAACTTAACTACTAGGCTTAAACCACTATCTCCCCAAATCAAGTCGACATTGACAAATGAGATAGTGTGATTCTAAAACTGTTAACTTGTTCAGGATGGATAGTAGTTTAAACCAAGCCCTAAAGTTAATCTGCGTTTTATAACAAGACGGAAGTTTAACTAGATTTATTATTATTTACTAGATTATAATATTCATAATCAATGTTTATTTGGTCTCTCGATTATTTGAATAATCTATTGATTACTGTATTGGTATTTCGGTTTGGAATGGCTATTCTACAAAAAAAATCCCTGTTAAAAGGAGATTCATTGAAAATGCTTCAAATGAAAACTAAATAAATATCTAATGAAATATCTAAAAACTTCAAGGGCCTCCGCTAAGTGACGCGGGCGCACGCTGCGGGTTCAGTATATCTCTGTCACAAACGCTACGTGCGCCATAGATAGGTGACCCGCGACGGATTCTGCTATCTCTTTCGTATTTAGAGTTTGTGACAGAGATAGACCGAAACCCGCCGCGGGCATCCGCGTCCCTTAGCGGAGGCCCTAATAATGTCAATTATTATCCACTCCAGTAGTACTAGCGACGGTACGTCGAGGTAGGAAGACATCCCGACTTTAACCTCAAACTCTCTGCGGGTTGATTTAAATAAGAAGAGGACATCAAAATACACAGTGATTTTTCTGTGGTTTTGGATCATTAGTAAGACCTAATTAGCTAGTCAAAATAAAAACTCAAAAACAAAAATGTAGACTCGAAAGTAACGTTGTGAGACCAATTAGTAGTTCCGCCGCTAGGCGCCGCCGGCCAGCCGTTCACTCGCAACTTTTTTATCATAATTCATACACAAATTTGGATTATGCATATGGATAGAGGAATTTATATACTATACGACATTTTTTTTTAAAACCATTGAAAAATCAGCGTGTATAAAGAGAGCAATAGGTCAACAACTTAGTGGCGCCTGAAATGATAGCACCACCGGTTAATTTGTAACCTGTGTTATGGGCGGTGCCATGTTGAAAGTTCCAATGGTTTTACCACAGATAGTATCACGAATTCAATTCTAAACAAATACTACATATTGTAAAATACGCTGTCTCACGCTCAGTCAGTTCTGTGGCGACCGGCGAAGAGTTTAGACGTGTTATTTGGTGTTTTGTGAGCCAGTGTCATAGCCATAGTAATTGACGACGTGTAACAAATGCATTTGCGTCGTCTGAACACAAGCCAAATTGGCCTTTATTAGAACTGCATAGAGTTTAATTTGGTTTAATGATGAATAAAGTCGAGAAAACAGTCGATGTACTTGACGAGTTCGTTACAAATTTTTACATATTAAATATTTTCATTATTATTTCGCTAGCCTAAGTTCAATTTCACTCTATCCGCACGACTCGCGGCGATGTGAGTCGTCGTTCTGTTCGTAGCTTTATTACTTCGTTTCTCACCACCCTGCGGAAGAAATAACTAGTTTAAAAAAGTAAAAAACAAAGCTTGACGACACGACGTGGTGTCGTCCTCGGACAAGTTTTGAAAAAGAAAACCTTCCATCTGACGAAATCACTAGCAGCATCATACTTTAAAATTTAGTATTTTGCCTGTATGTTTATGTTATGTATAGTCACAGTTTGATTGTATAATCCGCTGTTTGATGAAAACTCTAGCTGTTTGGGCAAAGTATTTAGCGCACAACGTCTAGCTGTGGACGTTAGGCGGCTGAAATGATATGATGATAAAGAATTTATATTGTAACGCAGATAAATTCAGTTAAGCCATTTCATATACCTACTTTAACACATTGCAGGACACTTACGGACGTAATTCAATTGTTATTTCTATTGTGTCTAGCTGAGTGTCTTGCAATGTGTTTTGAAATGTGTTAAGAAAAGCGTGAATCGGGCAACCAATGTCATTGGTCGACTCACCGCAGTAATAGCAGTAACGCCATCATGTTGCAGGTGATGAGCATGTAGAACACGTGCGACCACGTGCCGTTGCTCGACACCACGCCCGCCAGCATCGGGCCTATAGCGGCGCCTGCGCATGCAATATATTACATGTTTGATTATGTAGACAAACTGTATTAACCTCTCGTATGCCGTTGCGTAGATCTACGCGGGATTGCATTGTTTAACTGCTGTGTCTGATATTCTGGCATATAAGAGGTTAATTAAAACTCATATGGTGTCATAGACAATACAAATCATCAATTAAGTGACAGGTCTTAAACCTAATTAGTGATCGCAATTAGTTGCGTTGTTGCGCCTAGAAAGGAGCTTAGAACCGTAAAATGCAGACTAAACATGCTAATGACAATTATTTTGAGCGTATTTATTCTTCGTAAGGCCAACCACTATTACTATAGGTCAACAACTAAGTAAGTAAACCAGAAATGAAAGCGCCACCGATTGTTTACAATCCGTTACAGACGGTCCCATGTAAAATTGAGTTCCATTTTTAGGGTTCCGTAGCCAAATGGCAAAAACGGAACCCTTATAGATTCGTCATGTCTGTCTGTCTGTCTGTCCGTCCGTATGTCACAGCCACTTTTTTCCGAAACTATAAGACCCATACTGTTGAAACTTGGTAAGTAGATGTATTGTGTAAACCGCATTAAGGGTTTGACACAAAAATAGAAAAAAAACAGTAAATTTTGGGGGTTCCCCATACTTAGAACTAAAACTCAAAAATTTATTTTTCATCAAACCCATACGTGTGGGGTATCTATGGATAGGTCTTCAAAAATGATATTGAGGTTTCTAATAGCATTTTTTTCTAAACCGAATACTTTGCGCGAGAGACACTTCCAAAGTGGAAAAAAGTGTGTCCCCCCCCCCCGTAACTTCTATAATAAGCGAATGATAAAACTAAAAAAAATATATGATGTTCAATACCATGAAAACTACCAGCGAAAATTGGTTTGAACGAGATCTAGTCAGTAGTTTTTTTTTAATACGTCATCATCATAAACGGCAATTTAATTTTCATTCAATCAACCCAAATATAAAAATTAAATAAAACATACTACAAGACTTTTATATTATGTTATTTGCTACTACGGAACCCTTCATGGGCGAGTCCGACTCGCACTTGGCCGCTTATTTTTTTTTTGGCAATATGAAATCCAATAATTCATTTGTCAACCTTTACAAGAGTAGTTAGCTATGTTAGATGATTTAACGCATTGATAAATCTAACACCAGAAGTATGTATACTTACTAACACCAGAAGTAAGTATACTTATACATACCAACGCTGCCCGTTCCATCGATGATGGCGGTCACCGTCGCCAGAGCTTGAGAATTCCCAGCTAAACTACTGTGAGTACCTGTAAAAATGTTTACATTAAATATATTGGAGAAAATGCTGCAGCACAGTTTGTAGCCGCTTCTTCTATACTTGCGTAAGAGAAGCGGCAGTAAACTTAGCTGTAAGTAAATGATCTGACGTAAACAACTACCTATTAAGAAATCGAAAGAAATAGAAAATTTACAATTATCAAATGATACAAATCTTATACCTTTAAACGAGCAATTCTTGTATATTTATATATATATATATATTTATAAATTTCTGTGATCTCGAAAACGGCTCTAACGATTTTGCTGAAAATGTGTATATGGGGGTTTTCGGGGGTAAACAATCGATCTAGATTAGTTTTGTGTTTGGAAAAACGCGTGTTTTCGAGTTTTCATGCGTTTTTATTTCTACGCAGAATATGGTCGCTAATTTCGTCGCGCCGACCGCCTTGTTTTTAGCTCAGCGGTTAAGGATACCGACCGCTAGAAAGAGTGTTACGGGTTCGAATCCCACTCGGTGACTTACTTTTTTCATATGTTTAAGTTTATATATATTTTTTTATTTTGCATTGTTTTTAGACAAGTTTAAAAAAATTTAGTTAATGTTTGAGATGTAACCGAGCAAAGGTCGGTCGCCCAGGTACTATTCAAACATAAATAAAAGCCAAGAATCGACTTTAGACATATATAAAAAAGCTTCGAAAGATATCTTCACAACAAAACTACTACCTTCGTTATTGAAAAAAGGTCTATACGGGCTATGGTAGGCATTCTGCCTTGGGAGTCGTATGAAGAGCACTTTGTTAAACTAGGCATTTTGACTGTTCTATGTTTGTACCTATTTGTTCTACTGACTGATTTCAAGAAACAATTGCTAACAATAGAGACGAATGAAGAGAAACAGTCTCGCGAAGAAACTCGGAGAATGGATTTCAAGAATGATACCATTCCCAAGTTAAAAATAATGAAACACAGTGCTCAATACCAAGCATTGCCTAAAGAAATTAAAAATACTAATGGCCTTAAGCCTTTTAAGAAAAAACCAAAAACATATCTATTGGAAAAAGCCCTCTACTCCATTGACGAATATTTCAAGTGAAGCTCTAAAATTGTAATTTTATTTTAATTGACATATATAAATAGTTTGTTTAAAAGCATTATAGGATGTTAGTTTTAAGTAATTCCGACACAATGAAAATTTGTTAAATGGAAGAAATAAATGAATGAATGAATACCATTAATATTAATTTCTTCACAACAAAACATAATAGTGTTGTACTCACCAAGCTCTGCGCTGACGGCGGTGGTGATCAAAGCGTAGGGTGCGTTGACCAGCGCGCCCGTCACCACGAGCAGCGACACGTTCATCCAGTAGGACGTGGCGCCCCACCGCTGGTACGCTAGCAGCTGGAAAGTTGCTAATATTTAATAACATTTCATAATTATGAGCCAGACTCTTTATGGTGTTATGTATCAAAGAAGACAACGGTCAAGTCGTACTAGGGTATATCATGTAATATGCTGATACACTAACAGTTAGAAAGTTGCTAATGTTTACATTTCAAAATTACGAGCCAGACTCTTTATGGTATTACTAGCTGCTGCCCGCGACTTCGTCTGCGCAGGATTATCATCTTTATAAATTGTGGCCTATGTGTCATTCCGATGTATAAGCTATATTATTATAAAGTTTTATTTAAATCCATGCAGTAGTATTTACGTGAAAGAGTAACAAACTACCATCCATCCATACTTACAAACTTTCGCGTTTATAATATTTTATTATATTATTAGTAGGATTATGAGCCAGACTCTTTATGTTGTTATGTGTCAAAGAAACGGACATAACAGTCAAGACGTTTTGGGGTACATCATGTATTTAAATAACATTCTGCGTACTTTTTTTTCGAGTAAGGTGTTAAATTAATTATGGTAAGATGAGAATTAAAAAAATATACAAGTAGGTCGTTTTACAAACGAGTCATTTAACGAATAAGTCATACGACGCCTAAGCTTGATTCGTTTTGTAAACAAGTCATTGTGCGATCGAGTCATATAGCTTATAAGACATTATGCGAAAAGGAGACATTTTGTATTTTTTATATAATCATTGAACCTTTTATTGTACCAAATACAATTTGTATTGCATTCAGCAACATTGGCTAACAGCCAACCTTCGGGTTGTTGTAGAAATTTCTGTAGAAAGTATAATTACTACACAACATAAACTATTGTACACAAATATATTTTCGTTATTTTGTAGTAATTGAAGAAGTAACTTACAAACGACACTCCCCACGCAAAACGGGACCGGCAAGTTCAGGCCTAATACGCTATTTTCCAACAAGTCAAATCAGATACTTTTTTCTACATTTAAAATCACGTTAAAATGGATTTGTTCAAAGACAAGTGACATTATTTTTCGACGTTTTATTTTGTTACTAGCCAAAGCCAGCGACTTCGTTCGCGTGGACTTTATGTCTCTGGAAAATGCTCATCATGCTGAACAACTTTTACTAAGGCGGCATTTTTATATCTCTTATAGTTTAGCTGGACCATTATGGTTCTGCATCAGGCGTTCCATTTTCCAAAATCATTTATACCCTATATGTTGCCCAGGCTTAATAGCTATATAACAAAAAAAGTTTCATTCGAATCCGTCCAGTATTTCCGGAGATTAGCGTGTACAAACAGACAAACAGACAAACAGACAAACAGACATACAGACAAATAGACATACATTTTTTTTTAAATTCTTACTCTATCACTACGTCTCCATCGCCCCCAATATTTTTTTTGGAAATATATTTAATGTACAGACACACTTTTTTTACTGTTTTATTATATGTATAGATATAGATTAGTACAAAAAAAATATTTTTGGCTTAAAAAAATACCCAACTGCGGAAAATTGTCTTCAAGGGAATTAAGAAGTAAGTAACTCACGAAGGGCGCGCTGGCGGTGTAGAAGGCGACGCACACGATCCCCGGGCAGCCGCTGCAGTCCGCCACCAGCCCGGCCGCAACGGCGCCCACGATGCCGCCCACGTCGAACACCGTGCTTAGGTCGCCCGACTGCTTCGGCGTCAGTTGCGCTGCGGATGATCAGTTGATCACATACCACTTTAACTTCGCCGTTTGGTTTCCGGCAGAGTAGAATAGGGCCACTCCAAGTCTATCCGTGAATGTCGTAGAAGGCGTATAATAGGCAGACTAACTTCGTTACTACGTTCAAACCATTATTCGACGAAATAAAGTTGTGCTCTAGTAATATGCCAGTGTCTCATCTGAAAATGTCAACGGAATTTGGTCGGATAGTGGTCATAGTGGTTTAAACCGTTAAGTTAGTCTGCGTTTTGTAATAAGACAGTAAGAGTTCACGTACTCTATGTAACACTTATATTTATTTTACCTAAAGGCATTAACATACATACATATTATCACGTCTTTATCCCTAATGGGGCAGACAGATTTTGAGTCTTGCGGCTCTAAGCAAATAGAGCCCAGGGCTGCAAGACTCAAAGGCCACTTTTAGCTTGATGTGGGCAAGAAGGTAGATGAAGGAATCAAAATAGTGATGGGTTGCTAGCTTGTGTTGTTTGTTTTTTGTGTGTGTAAATGCCCAACACTGGTGTCAGATTTTTCAGGTTGCCTAAAGGCATCTGTCATAGCTTGACGAATGCCGAACAATGATGACAGCCGGGACCAACGGCTTATACGTGCCTTCCGAAGCAAGGAGGAACTCGAGAGATTTTTATACCACTTGTGGTCACCCATCCAAGTGCGGACCACGCCCGGCGTCGCTTTACTAAAGCGCTTAAGTCAAAAGTCAAAAAAAAATATTCAATGTAAGATACATTTATCTCTTTTTGAAGATTTTTATAAGCTTTGTTTAACTTGTAATTCCTAAGTCGCCTTCTAAGACATCCACGAAAAGACTTGGAGTCGTCCTATTCTATTGTGCCGGATACCACACGGCATTATAATAAATTAACGGTCATTTCACGGTCAACATAGCGCGACGAACCGATGGCCGATGAGGCAAAAAGGTTCTTGAATGGCGACCGCGTACTGGCAAGCGAAGCGTAGGGCACCCACCTACAAGGTGTTCAGATGACCTGACCAGGGTCGCTGGAAAGCGCTGGATGCAGGCCGCTCTAGATCGGTCATTTTGGAAATCTTTGGGAGAGGCCTATGTCCAGCAGTGGACGTTATGCGGCTGAAATGATGAACGGTCATTTCTTTTTTGTTAATTGACATTCATCGTGCCGCAGTGCTAAGTCCGCTTTTAAATTGACCTTCAAAACCGCAGCACTAGATTCACAAATTTTCAACACAATCTAAAGTTAACTCCAACTAAACCGATTTTGACAATTTTTTTGTTCAAAAATGTTATTATTTGCATTATTTCTGCTCACAAACTTTGGATGAATGACCTATTTTTGCAGGCTCTCTTTAGGACAATTCTTCTTATCAAGTGTGTTAATAGCCAACACAACTAGTGTCACATTTTTCGAGCTGCCTTAAGGATGTGACCTAACTCGATGATTGTTTGAAAAACTTACTTGAAGTATTGATATACAGCGGCAGCCAGTACAGGAACGTGTACGAGACGAGCTTAGCGAAGAAAAGAGAGAGAGAGAACTCCACGACGCCGGGTATGCTGACCGCGCGCGAGAGCGAGATGGCGCTAGAGTGCGACACGGAGTTGCGCGGCGTTAGTAGGGCCGTCTGCTCGGTCGCTTCTTCATTGTGCTGTATGCAGAGAATTTAGTTAATAACATCATTTTTAAGCTATTGCATAGCTTCTATCGCGGGCCTTGAGCGCGGGGACCGAATCCAGAAATTCCGTAACGAAAAAACCTCGCGCTTCCCACTCCGCCTACCATGTAGGTTGCCGCTTCGTCTCCGTCGTCCGTTTGCGACGTTGCCGTCCTTCCTTGTTTGCAATAGCTTTACCGCGGCAGTCCCCGAGTGCCACACGTCTTTTTTTATTTTACACATTATACAAGTTTATTTGACAGCAAATTAAAAAATCACCGATTGTCAAGAACACCATCTAGTGATTATTTGCGGAACTACCAAAGTGGTATGTGAAAACCTGTTCTTAAACATGAGTGGCATTATTGAAAATAAATATTTTCATTGATATAACAACTTCAAAGAGACATTTTGCGAAAAAGGGCATTCTGCGAAAGAGACATTCTGCCGAAGAGACATTTTGCGAAAGAGACGTATGACGACGTAAAACGTCAAAAGTTCCTCTTTCGCAGAATGCCTCACTCGCAGAATGACTCTTTCCAGTTGTAATATAAATAAAAATATTTTTTATACCACTCACGTTTAAGAACAGGTTTCCACAAAAATGTATTAAAATTGATTTCGCAAAATACCTCTCTAGCAGAGATTCGAAATAAAAATCTAAAAGAGCACATCATTCTCAAAACGGCACCGATACTTTAACAGTACGAGAAACGCTGGTATTTGTAGTTACTTAATTAATTTTAACATAAAAGATACAGAGGTACTCTGTATTTTTTATATTAAAACTTATATTTACTCCCCCCCACAAGGCGAGAACGGGGGAGAGGTGCGGGGACCGGGGACGGGTACGCATATTGCACAGGACCTTAGGAGATTCCGTTCTGTATGTAATACTTTCGCCGTGTCGTCGCCATCAGAGTAAAATAGGACCACTCCAAGTCTTCCGGTGGATGTCGTAGAAGGCGACTTAGGAAATACAAGCTAAACAAAGCTTATAAATATCAACAGAACCTCTCCAACCCGTCTGGCCAGCGTGGAGAGTGTAGGCCAAGTCCTCTGGCTGCTCTGGTCTATTATGGTTTTGGTAGTACAGAGAAGGTCGTGCTCCTGCAGTGGAGACTAAAAAGACCTGATGCTGATGTAATACTTATATTAAATTTGTGATTCAAAGTTTGCTTAGTATAATTGCCTTGCCCATGATTCTAGTCAAGCTACGATGGTGTAGCGGTTGTGACTCACCTGCGCGTTGGCGGAGTGCCGGTTCGATCTCAGGTTCGCCGTCTGCAACAACATGCGGATACCGTGCTGTTAGCTTTGAGGGTGCGGGGTGGGCGCGGGGGCGAGGGGAGCGGCGGCGGTTTTAGAACATCGACACAAAAGAAATTTTTATACATTTGATGTGTTTCTGGTTGTCTGTATATCTATGCTATGTGCCTGTATGTCTGTGTATACGTGTGTTCATGTGTCTATATGTCTGTTTGCATGTATGCAGTGCTGGATTAAGCCGGCGCGGGGCAATTTTTTCAAAAGGCCTCTTTTCTGGCACCTCTAGGATTTTAAGTTAGTTAAGGTGGTAAATAAACAAAAATTGTTACAAATTAACTTTTCTACATTGAATATGGGTAAATTTACAAATAATACTGTAAGTGTCAATTTTTTTGAGTAAATCATATTTTATACTCATCAAAGAGAGATGATTCAGTCCTTGACCTATTGTGTTCCTTATTTTTAGTACGCAAAAAAAAAATACGCGGGGCCCTCTTCGCGCCGGGCCCGTAGCAATTGCTACTCTTGTTACTAGGCTAATCCGGCACTTTATGTATGATTCAATTATTGACACAAAATTGTCTCACTGTAAACATATTGATTGACATTGACGATCGAGCAGTGTGAAATTGTAAACTGCCTCAGCTCACCGCACCCCCTCGCTCACCGTGAGGCGATACATGAGTTTATGTTATGCCCTACACCCAGAATGGTACTAAAATTATATTGTTGATGTCCGATGAAGATCATATTGTCATATTAAAATTTAGGTGCAAGATGCCCATTTCGCAAAACGTCACGATTGAATTAATGATCTGCAAAATGTCTTAGTCCAAAACCTTATACCAAAAGCGGCACGATAGACGTATGTAGACTCGGGTCCGCGTTGTCAAGCAACTTTGAGCGCTACAAAATACGATAAAGTCTAATTTGGTTTGACAGACTTTAATATCAGACGACTATCGTGTTATTAAGTGAAGGGCCTTAAATGAAAAAAATCACTTGACAAAAGTTTATAGCTAGACAATTTTTTTTATTCCAGCTTTTTAGGTTGTCCCACGGCTGGTTAAAGACCACCCCTTCGTTATTCCACAGATCCCTATCCACACCAGCCTGTTGCCATTCAAGACAAATTAAATCAATAAAATATTCGACGTAAATTTACTTAAGTGCAAGAAAGAGACAGTTAACTAGCCTCGACTCTAAAGAGCGTCGTCTCTTTCGGACTCATTTTGTAGCTTCCCTGTAACAACATACGATCATGGTCATATACTACTTATGTTAGAGTAACGTGTGGTTTCTGGTCTACAATAGGTCCACTCCATCTCTTCCTGCGATGTCGTAAGAGGCGACTAAAGAACTTAGCACATACATCTCGTGCTACAACTGCATTCCCATAAAGGTTTGATGTCGAGCGGCTGCCGGTTGTTAAACTTTTCACCTACGTCGTTGGAGAAAGTTGTAACTTTTCACCTACGTCATTGGAGCAAGTTGCAACTTTTCACCTACGTCGTTGGAGCAAGTTGCAACTTTTCACCTACGTCGTTGGAGCAAGTTGCAACTTTTCACCTACGTCGTTGGATGCAAATAGGAGAGTAAGTGTGGACACACACTGATCTACATAAAAACGCCCCTTCGACTCGCTAGGAAGAATTTACAAAATTATGTACGATATTTTTAGATGCGTTCATTTTTAGGCCTCTTTTTAGTGCAGCGTTTGAATATTTAACCAAATGACATTTTTATCAAAATTATGTATAATATTTTAAGGTAGGTTCGTTTTTAGACCTCTTTTCAGTATAGCGTTTGAATATTAAGTAACGTAAAAGACTAAATGACATGAATTCAATGATTGTAAAGTACAAGAATGATGGTTAACTACCTCAACCGAATGTGTCTACGTGACATGCCAAGTTAGTGTGGGTTAGTTCTACACTACTATTTTGTTTGAGGTACATACCTGGTCGCCCACGATGACTTCCGCGGGATCTTCTTCATCGTCCGACCTCGACGGTCTGGACTGTAACGAACACTAAAATTAGTACTACAGCATCTTTATAAGCACAAGGATATATATTTGTCTCTAAATCGAATTGGGGGCGAAAACACCAAATCGATGATCTCATTTTAATGAATTGGGAAGGCATGTAGGAATTATCAATAAAATTTTCAAGTTCGTTGGGCATCAAAATCGGTTTAATAGTTTTTGAAATATTAATAAAAATGTCCGCGATTATGTAGCAAACGAAACCAAAGCGCGTTCTAACTTTGGATAGCGCCATCTATGTGTTACTTAGGGAATTGAATTGCGAATATAATCGCGAGGTCTTTCGCGGCGAGCTACTAAATAAATAAATAAAAATAAATAAAAATATTGTTTATTTCCATCCACAACAACAAAAAGTTAACTTAATAACTATAGTTAATAAACATTGTGCAAAGCATAACAGTAAAAACAACAAAAACATTAGTAGATACATTACAGATGATGTACAGGGTTGTTGTGGAGGACTGGCGCCTGAACTAGGTATCCTAAGAACCTGTCTTACAGGTCACCAGGCCCCCCCACTCGATACATTTACAAATAGGTATTGGCAAATATAATATAATTACTACCGTAACACTGGGTACTTTATACAAGATACAACTAGATATAGATTTAGTTACATCAATATCACAAAGTTCCTCTCCCGTAACTGGTAAACAGTGTCTGGAAACAATGGTTTAAAGTAAGAAGGAAAAAACATAAACATTAGTTTTATCAAAAAGGCTATACTGATACAGTGAATATAACAATTCGAATTTGACCCCACTGGTAGAATTAGTTACTTTCTTCCAAAAGCATCAAGATGAATATTTTAGTATGAAATGAATGAACAGCACACAGAGACTTCATATTATCTATATATGTATTTGTTAAAAATATAGTATCGTTGAGTCAGCATCCCAAAACAGAAGTCTCGAACTTACCTTGGGGCCAGCTCAATCAGTGTGATTTGTCTATATTTATTTATTTATTATCTAGAAGTCATTAGTGATCTATTATCAGTTTTTCGACTTAAATAAATATAAAGTGATGTTATGTTGTGACGTTTTATATTATTGTTAAGGAAGACCATTTTGGTTTAGACCAGGGACACATCCGAGGTATAGCAAACATATACAGTTAACATCAGTCATATAACCGTAGGTTACATACATAATATTTTATACATCCACAAGTCCTGTGGCAAGCCCTACGAACAAAATCTTGGGATCGGTTATGATATGGACCATATCATATCATAATCACATGTCACATGTACAGGAGCTGCTTGGAGAAGCCTATTAATTAAATATTAAACTATTAAACTATGGGACGAAGTAGAGTTTCAGTTTCGTCATAGGTAAGGCCTTGAAGCCAGTTCGTTACAGTCTTTTTGCAATTGAATTTGTTAAGTGGAAACATGTTTAGTTTATAGTTAAGGTTTTTATATAAGAATGGACCAAGATACTGGAAAAATCTCTGAAAGAAAACCGTATTGTAATTTGGTACAGAGATATTCAGTCTATTATTACGAAATATAATTTTAGGATCGTACGTCATAAGAGAGTGCTGTTGAAGTATTATCATTAAGATGAATAGTTGCCTAACCGACAGGACCTGTGTAAATTTATACAGATCAATTGTAGGATAACGATATGGTTTAGAATACGCTACTTTAAGTAAGGCTCTTTGGGCTCTTTCAAGTTGGAGCAGTTGTGTTTTCGCCGAGCCACCCCATGAGGTGATACAGTAGGTTATTATTGACTGGCACAGAGCCATGTAGGCAAGTTATTTAGCTATTTAAAAAGCAAATAATTTATTTTCTTAATTTAGCGCACCACTTACTAACTAGTAGTTCTAGCTAACGTGTAGATTCAATATAACCATATACAATGTTTTAGTATAAATACTCTGCAATCATCAAATAAATTATACAATTTCCCGTCGCCACTTCTGGCCTGTTGACGGTGATGGATCGAACCACATCCAATTGAGTAACTGTATTTAAAATCAATTATGAAATTAGAATGAAACAAAATTAGAATCCTGTAAATGAATTTAATTGTTACCTAAGTTATAAGTATCTTGTAAATTAAAATAAAATCAGAACACAGTTCCCAATGCCTAAATAGGTAATTTTGTAAATAGTTTTTAAGAACACTAATTGTAAAATGAATGTGTATGTATATTATTTACAAATGGCGAAATAAATAAAATATGAAATGGGTTTCATAACGACCTCAGTGGTCGTTATAGTAAGCAAGAAACAAAGTCGTCACACTACGGTATTTGACTGTCAATAAGTGATTCAAGTAGTTACCTATGTCATATTGTACATAATATACTAGTAGTTCGCCACGAACTTAGACCTCGCGATTATTATTCCAAAGGGAAAGCCTCCGCTGCTGGCACTGGTTGCCGAATTGGCTGCCGGCGCTGGTATAACTGGATCTGTGTCTGTGTTACTTTTGCCTTTAGCTTGAGTCGCTCGTGTTTTGGTCACAGGAAACCTACGAACCTAACCTACACTTCACGGCAAATTTTGAGTGCTGGCACCGGCTCTGCTGCCGGAAATATAACCGCCGGTTCCCAATAGTGATATTTTAGGAGCCGGCACCGGCAGCGGAGGCACTCTCTATTCCAAAATATAATCGTTAATTTACTAAATCAATTTTAATGTCCAGTGAAACTGTTATTTAATGAAACAATCATCATCGTGGTCCCAAATTTCAGAATAATGTACCTGACTTGATGAATTTTCTTCTTTTCTTAAAAATAGTGGTCAAGACATTGGCCTTGTAACTCGGAGGTCGCGGGTTTGATTCCCACGGGAAACATGCATTTTTAAGAAAGTTGTTCAGTAGCCCGGACTGAATTCACCCGTAAATAATTTCAATATAGTTTGTAAGTAGATTTGTATTGTATATCGCTCGTATATAGTATAGTCAGCTAGACTTCGCGAGTCACCCTGAACCCGTTCAAGTATAACGTATAAAAAAGTTGTTCAGACAAAAAAGTTGTTCAAATAAAAAAAATGCGTTTTTATCATGGCAACAAAAAAGTCTAATGACATTTTTGAAAATATTTTGAAATGGCGGATATATGACAGTTTACAAATTTTAAACCCCCATATTTCAGCCATTTTAGAAAATTTCGAAAAACTGGCTCGACAAAAAAATTATATTTAGTTGCTAAACCTGCTTACAAAATTTCATGAGAATCGGTTAAGAAATGCGACCTGTAGGCGAGAACAGACAGACAGACAGACGGACAAAAGAATTTTTGGCTAATCTCGAAACTGAGATGCTTCGCTCGCTTCGCTCGCTCGGTCAATAAGGTCTAACAAAATATACTGAAACTACTTTACTAGTGAATTCAGTCCGTGATAATGAAACAACTTTTCCCAAGAAACGTACAGCGGAATATGAACAATTATTTTTGGTTTTCCATACAATCTCGGATCAGCTGATCGGTCAACTTGTATGGGCGGCCAAAAATTACTTTTCATATTTCGATGCGGGTTACTTAGGAAAAATTGTTCAGTATCATGAATTGAATTTAGTCTTAACATAGTTTTAGTATATTTTGTTAGATATTATAAAAATAATCACCAAATAAAACGATAGATACCAAATTTCCCTCTTTCTCTCGGGCACCAATTTTAAAGTAGACATTTTCTATTGCTTTTAAAATATGATTCGCAATCGCAATATGCTGTAACTGCCATTCGCATTTCGACCCACTCACATTATGTCATATTCGCATTTCGTCTCAGTGCATTAATCGCATTCGCAGATCGTCCCATTTGCCGAAAGTCTTTTTTATACAATAGGCTATAATATTGTTTATGTTTTTGGTTAATATTTTACATAAAATCACAAAACCGTTGAAAAAAATGTTTTCTTAACTGCAAAAAATTTTCAAATTGAAGAGCGGGGGCGTAGTGGGGACATCTCACTATCTGTTTCGTATGCGCGAGACTTAATAGCAGTGATGTCAAAAGCGATGTACGTGTATTCCTTTCCTCCTGCTTGACAGTTTCGTTATCATAAAATTTTTAAAGCTTACAACTTACTTACATTTGTTGAATTGAATTGTATTCGTTGTGTCGAACAAAGCTTGAGAAAACCTTCTACTTTTTGGTATCATTTACCACACACATAACCTTACACCAACTTAGGTTAGAGTAAAGTTACATTGTACAATAAAGACACAACAGAATAATTAAAATAATTGTGATTGAGCTAGCCCCAAACTAGCCCCAACGATACTATATATTTATAGCAAATAACATACATAGATAATCCAAGACCCAGGACAATTTGAAAAAGGCCATTTTCCAATTTGCCCTCACCGGGGTTCGAACTCTGGGTGGCGGACTAGCATGGTGACCACTGCGCCAAGGTCGTCATAACTAAAAATATTAAAATACCGTATATCTCTAGAAGTTCTCACCTCCCTCTCCCCCGCCCCCGGCAGCACCACCCCCACACACTTGGGCTCCGGCGGTAGAAACAGAAACACCACGAACCCCACGGCCGCCATCACCGCGGCCGGGTACACGAACGACAGCGCCCAGTCGCGCTCCACAAACGCTGCCGCCATTAGCGTGCCTGTGGATAGAATAGTAACACTGAATACACATCCTACTTAAAGTCAAAGTAAAAAATCATTTATTTATCTTTGGATATTTGTATCACTTGATAATTGTCATTTATTTAAGCTATTGCATTGCTTTTATCGCGGGCTTTGAGCGGCCACCGAATCAAGAAATTCCGTAACGGAAATACCTAACACCCCCCACTACGCCTATCAACACGATGCTAGGTGAGACAGCGTGCTTTTTGGCTGCGCGCGTCCACGAGTGAGTTCCAGCCCGCGTCTAGTTTTTTTCTTGTTTTCAAAATTCAATATGACCGTCATACAAGGACGATTGTCGCTTGGTTACCGTTTGTATGAAATTTGTATGGGGGGACCCATACAAAACCCAAACGGTAACCAAGCGACTTGGCGCAGCCAAGTCGCAAGCATGAGGCCAAAGGCCGAGGATCCAAGATGGCCGCCCCCACATATATTTTGATGTTTCCTTTGCTGAATGCAGTTTTTACCCATTTTCTGAACTGGAAACTTTTCTTAGCCTACCTCAACAGCCGCAAGAAAAACCGCAGGCTGCGAATTGCATAAGTTGATAAAAAATGCTATGCGATAGCTTTACTGCGGCAGTCCCCGAGTGCCACACAATTTTTTTTTACTTTAATTTCTTATAAGGTAAATGTTGACGTCAGATCATTACTTATAGCTAAGTTTACTGCTACTGCTACTATCCTACAAATATTATAAACGCGAAAGTTTGTAAGTATGGATGGATAGAAGTCTGTTACTCTTTCACGTAAAAACTACTGAATGGATTTTAATGAAACTTTACAATAATATAGCTTGTGTTAATACTGTAGCCGTGTGAATTTCGGGATAAAGAGTACCGTATGTTCTTTCCCGAGTCTCAAACTATATCCATACCAAATTTCATTAAAATCGGTTCAGTAGTTTAAGCGTGAAGAGGTAACAAACAAAGAAACAAATATTAAAAAAAAACTTGAGAGGTATCAAGGGACACCAGGATGGAACGAAGTTCGAGAGAGAGAGACAGACAGAGAAACACGCGCACGCCGCACGGCTTACAACTATAATAGCCAAGTGTCGTTACAACTTTTGGTCTTCATTTTTTCGGCCTTTCGCAACGCGCGATAAGGCACTTCGTTCCCAAAACTTACTTTCGCATTTAAAATATTAGTAGGAAGTAGAACTAACTAAATCCCTAGACTTCGTACGCGTGGACTTTATGTCCCTGAATGCTCATCAGGCTGAACAACTTTTTTTAAGGCGCCATTTTAGGGTTCCGTAGCCAAATGGCAAAAACCCCTTATAGATTCGTCATGTCTGTCTGTCTGTCCGCCTGTGTCACAGCCACTTTTTTCCGAAACAATAAGAACTATACTGTTGAAACTTGGTAAGTAGATGTATTCTGTGAATCGCATTAAGATTTTCACAAAAAAATAGAAAAAAGAAACATAAATTTTGGGGGTTCCCCATACTTAGAACTGAAACTAATAAATTTGTTTTTCATCAAACCCATACGTATGTAGTATCTATGGATAGGTCTTCAAAAATGATATTGAGGTTTCTTATATCATTATCATCTATACTGAATAGTTTGCGCGAGAGCCACTTCCAAAGTGGAAAAATGCGTGTCCGGTAATTTCTAAAATAAGAGAATGATAAAACTAAAAAAAATATATGATGTTTATTACCATGCAAACTACCAGCGAAAATTGGTTTGAACGAGATCTAGCAAGTAGTTCTTTTTTAATACGTCATAAATCGTATACCGCAATTTAATTTTCATTTAATCAACTCAAATATAAAAATATAAGAAAACATACTATAAGACTTTTATATTATGTTACTTGCTGCTACGGAACCCTTCATGGGCGAGTTCGACTAGCACTTGGCCGCTTATTATATCTCGTATAGTTTATCTGGACCACTATAGTTCTGAATCAGTTGTTCCATTTTTTAAAATAATTTATATCCTATATGTTGCCCAAGCTTAACAGCTATATAACTAAAAAGTTTCATTCGAATCTGTCTAGTATTTCCGTAGATTACAGTGTACAAACAGATAAACAGACAGACATTTTTTTAAATTCTTATTCTATTACTATGTCTCCATCGCCCCAAATATTTTTTTGGTAATCCAATGTACAGACAATTTTTTTTACTGTTTTATTATATGTAAAGATAAGTCAAACTTTTAGAGGGAGTCTAAACCATAACCCACCGCGCTGATCCATCTTCCTCGAATCCGGTGGTCAGACGATCTAAGAGCAAATAATATATGAAAAGACCTGGCAAACTATCGCCACTGATAGAGATTCGTGGAGAACTAGAAGGGAGGCCTTTTCCAAACATAGGGCCATTGCGGGCTTATATAAAAAAATCAAACTTACCCAATATATTGCCCAGCGAGGTATGTGAGTTCCATATCCCAAATATGAGCCCCTTCTTGGTGTGGCCGAACCACTTGCCCACTATGGCCACCGTGCCCGGCCAGCCGGTCGTCTGGGCTATACCTGCGCCTGCCTGCAAAAATATAATATAATAAGTAACTCTAATAAATGAATACAACACGAAATTATCTAAAAATCTAGGCTTTCCGTCACGCTCTTCTTTCTGGAAACCACGTTTATATAAAACGAGAAATAAGTTTTTTCTTTTAGTAGAGTCGTATCGCTTTAAAAAAGTTTTAAGCTATTGCATAGCTTCTATCGCGGGCCTTGAGCGCGGGGACCGAATCCAGAAATTCCGTAACGAAAAAACTTCACGCTTCCCACTCCGCCTACCATGTAGGTTGCCGCTTCGTCTCCGTCGTCCGTTTGCGACGTTGCCGTCCTTCCTTGTAAAAATTCACCGACCGAACGGAACCACCTTAATGCAATAGCTTTACCGCGGCAGTCCCCGAGTGCCACACGTCTTTTTTTTGTAAGAAGACACGAGTTTTTCTTACTTTTTTCTCTTTTTTCTTTTTTGATAGACGGCATATGTGTAGACTTTGCTCAAGAGTTAATATAACAAGTAACCGCCATATAATTATTAGGTATTTTGCGGTGATGGCATCTTTCATTGATGTCGTCGTTAAAGCGTCGAGTTAAAATAATTCAACACTGACTGTCAGCATTGCAGCTACAATACAAGCAGTTTTTTAATTGTGTCAGCGTCTTGGCGTTTACAGACATTTCAATTCAACTCTTTATTTGCTTAGTAAGAGTTTTTAGCAATATGGTCTAATAAATTAATACAGTCATTCTTAGTAGACTTAATTCACTTACCTGTACTAATAAATAGTAAGATATATTATGTATGTTGTAGGTCCGCGCAATGCCGAACAGATAGCAGAACGCTGCAGAGAACAGCATGCCCAGCGACAAGAAGTATCGCAGGTCGACACGCTCCGCTATCATACCTGAAGAAAAGATTATTAAAATCACTTATTAGTTAGTTCTTGTAAACTATTTCCAACTAACAACTGGTTTGATCCCCGGTAAGGGCAAGTTGGGAAATGGCCTTTTTTAAATCCTAGGTCTTGGATGTTTATCTATATATGTATTTGTTATAAAATAAAGTATCGTTGAGTTATCCCATAAAACAAGTCTCGAACTTACTTTGGGGCTAGCTTAATTTGCCCCTATATCTTACACCTTTAAACGAGCAATTCTTGTATATATATATATATTTATTTATAAATTTCTGTGATCTCGAAAACGGCTCTAACGATTTCGCTGAAAACTTGTATATGGGGGTTTTCGGGGGTAAAAAATCGATATAGATTAGTTTTATGTTTGGGAAAACGCGTGTTTTCGAGTTTTCATGCGTTTTTCTTTCCACGCAGAATATGGTCGCTAATTTCTCCGCGCCGACCGCCATATTTTTAGCTCAGCGGTTAAGGATGCCGACCGCTAGAAAGAGTGTTACGGGTTCGAATCCCACTCGGTGACTTACTCTTATTTTTTTTGTGTTTAAGTTTATATATAATTTTTTATTTTGCATTGTTTTTAGACAAGTTTAAAAAAATTTGTTAATGTTTGAGATGTAACCAAGCAAAGCTCGGTCGCCCAGGTACTTTAACTTATGCCCGTACTTCTCTTAGTCCCGGCAAACGACGAATGAACATAGTTTGCATGACCGAACTGATGATGGAAGCACAAATATAGTTTAGATCAAAGAACATGTATACATTTTAGTGACATCTTCCAAATGTCACATATTTTATCTGATCAGTAATGTTCCATAGGAAAGAATGACGTCTATGGTTGATATGTAGACCCAAGAAACGCTGGTGTATCTGTGTAACTGTTGGGAACATGAAGTTAGAGGGTAACTTCATGGTTGGGGACATGTTGGGGAACTACGATGGCAGACTCACAGATAGTATTTATACACTACATATATCAAGGTTATTTTTTTTCTATTATTGACCGAGCGAGCGAAGCGTCTTAGTTTCGAGATTAGCCAAAAATTCTTTTGTCCGTCTGTCTGTCTGTCTGTCTGTCTGTCTGTTCTTGCCTACAGGTCACATTTCTTAACCGATTCTCATGAAATTTTGTAAGCAGATTCAGCAACTAAATATAATTTTTTTGTCGAGCCAGTTTTTCGAAATATTTCAAAATGGCGGAAATATGGGGGTTTAAAATTTTAAAAGTGTCATATATCCACCATTTCCAAATATTTTCAAAAATGTCATTACACTTTTTTGTTGCCATTATAGAAACGCATTTTTTTTATTTGAACAACTTTTTTGTCTGAATAACTTTTTTATACGTTATACTTGAACGGGTTTAGGATGACTCGCGAAGTCTAGCTGACTGAGCCGTGACGGATATACAATACAAATCAAAACTATTAAATAGTTTTAGTATATTTTGTAAGAAGATATGTAAGAAGATTATGGGTGAATTCAGTCCGGGTTATAGAACAACTTTCTTAAAAATGCATATCTTACTACAGACACAGATCGTGTTATACCGGCGCCCCGGCAGCCAATTCGACAACCAGCGCCAGCAGCGGAGGCACTTCCTTTAGAATAATATTCGCGAGGTCTAAGTTCGTGGCGAACTACTAGTTTAACCAAGGCTTCAGTTTACTTGGTGTGACTATGCCAGTCTCGTGGGGGACTTCGATTAAGTATTCTCTTGTATTATCTAACTTCTGTGCATCATCACAGCTCGCATAAAAAAGTCGATAGCTTTTGCCATGTGCGTCAGTGGATTGCTTAACATTAAGTTAACAAACATAAAAAAGATTTTCTTATTGCAATGGATTTAGAAAATTAATGGATATAATAAAAAGTTTCTAATAAATGGATTTATTAAAAAGTTTCTAACTCACCGGAGACAAACATGGCGCCTGCGTATGAGAACAGGAACGCCGAGTCCAAAGTACCCAGCAGGGTGTTCGCGTCTACTGTATCTGAAAAAAAAAACCAATACAAATTCAGCCAACTGTGCGTTGAATTACTACGATTTCACCAAGCGAAATATATTTATCCTCCGTATATAAGTTTCCTTAATTAAATTGCTTGTGAATTCACTTGAGCACTGGTGAGAATTCAAAATCAAGGAAGGAAGTATATCTAACTATAGTCAAAAAATGTCCCATTTAAAAAAGGATAATAAGCATAACATTGTGATGTAAATGTGCATATCCTAGGAACAAAAACAAGTAGTAGTTTATTTCTTCATTATTATCATTTCAGCCGCATAACATCCACTGCTGGACATAGGTCAAGGATTTCCAAAATCACCGATCTAGAACGGCCGGCATTTAGCTCCTCCCAGCGACCTTAGTCAGGACGTTTGACCCCCTTGTAGGTTGGTGTCCTACGCGTCACTTGCCAGTACGTGGTCGCCATTTGTTATTTAATGAGAGGACTAGCCGAAGCCCGCGACTTCGTTCGCGTGGACTTTATATCTCTGGAAAATGCTCTCAAAAAAATCAGACAACTTTTGCTAAGGCGTCATTTTGATATTCTTTATAGTTTAGATGGACCATTTTGGTTCTGCATCAGGTGTTCCATGTTCCAAAATTATTTATACCCTATATGTTGCCCAGGCTTAATAGCTATGTAACAAAATAAGCGGCCAAGTGCGAGTCGGACTCGCCCATGAAGGGTTCCGTAGTAGCAAATAACATATTATAAAAGGCTTGTAGTATGTTTTTTTAAATTTTTATATTTGAGTTGATTGAATGAAGATAAATTGCAGTTAATGATATATTAAAAAAAAACTACTTACTAGATCTTGTTCAAACCAATTTTCGCTGGTAGTTTTCATGGTAATGAACATCATATATTTTTTTTAGTTTTATCATTCTCTTATTTAAGAAGTTACGGGGGGGGACACACTTTTTTCCACTTTGGAAGTGTCTCTCGCGCAAAGTATTCGGTTTGGAATAAAATGATATAAGAAACCTCAATATCATTTTTGAAGACCTATCCATGGATACCCCACACGTATGGGTTTGATGAAAAATAATTTTTTGAGTTTCAGTTCTAAGTATGGGGAACCCCCAAAATTTATTGTTTTTTTCTATTTTTGTGTCAAAACCTTAATGCGGTTCACATAATACATCTACTTACCAAGTTTCAACAGTGTAGGTCTTATAGTTTCGGAAAAAAGTGGCTGTGACATACGGACGGACAGACAGAAAGACATGACGAATCTATAAGGGTTCCGTTTTTGCCATTTGGCTACGGAACCCTAAAAAGCTTCATTCGAATCCGTTTAGTATTTCCGGAGATTAGCGTGTACAAACAGACAAACAGACACACAGACAAACAGTCATTTTTTTTAATTTTTACTCTACTACTATGTCTACACTATGTCTATGCTGACTTTTTATTGGTTTTGGAAAAAAAATGTCATATAGTAAATAAATTCCTCTATCCATATATGTAATCCAAATTGTTGTATGTCATAAGATAAAAAAGTTGCGTAAATGATTTTCGATCGAGACCACGTAGTTATACGCCGGCCGCCGGCTGCGTAATGTCGATGACCCCGGCCGGCCTGCGGGCGTTGTATGGCGGCGGTACTACTAATTGATCTCACAATTTTACTTTTGAGTTTTAGGCAACATTTTTTGTTTCTGAATTTTTATTTTGACTAGCTTTATATAAGGTCTTACTAACGATGCCTATGAAGTGGCCTTTGGCTTCAAAACCAATAAAAAATCACCGTGTATATTTAATGTACAGGCATAATTTTTTTACTGTTTGATTATACATATGTATAGATATGTTATTTACCCAAATACCTAATTACATCAAATCACGAATTATATACTTACTAAACGGTGCCCAGTTGCACCACTGGTCGTCGCTCGGGTCGACGTCAGGCGGCGGCATCAGCCCGCTGCAGTTCCGGTGCAACACGCTCTTCACCACCGAGATGGGCTTCCTCGTCAGGTGGTACGTCATGTACGTGAAGTAGGTGAGGGCTAGGACTGTTGCTTGGTACCTGAAAAAAAGTTTATAATACTTTTATTGAAGAAAAAAATTAAATAGAAAGAAAGAAAGAAAAATACTTTATTTGGTGCAAATTTACTGGAGTATGTAACTCCAGTAAATTATTTAACCAGTAACTTTGTGCCACTGTGAGATTTAGATTTCGCGAGTCCCCTCTACCCGTTAGTTTAGGCCCAACTCAGACGACAAACTTTCCTTGACGCACTTTTTAGACTGTGAATCATGCAGTAAAGCACACGACGCGCGCCGGACTTTTTGCGCCGTTTGCGCGTCGTGTGCTTTACTGCATATGATTGAATGAGTTCTATTTTCACAGACTAAAAAGTGCGGCACGGATTAGTCTGTCGTCTGCGTTGGGCCTTAATTACCGAACCTACTCACAAAATTTCATGAGAATCGGTTAAGAAATGTGACGTGTAGGCGAGAGCAGACAGACAGACGGGCAAAAGAATTTTCGGTCAGTCAAAACTGACACGCTTCGCTTGCTCGGTCAATCCTACTATCCTACTTCCTACTAATATTATAAATGCGAAAGTGAGTTTGTATATTTGTTTGTTTGTTTGTTACCTCTTCAGGCCTAAACTACCAAACCGATTTGGATAGAATTTCGTATGAACATAGTTTGAGACTAGGGGAAGGACATAGAGTACTCTTTATCCCGAAATTCCCACGGGGAGCGAAGCCTGCGGGTTCAGCTAGTAACTTAATAATTAAAACTAATTTAACACTAAAATGGCACCACTCAGCATATGGCAATGACGTGTCTTTACGTCATGCCGCTGGTCTTCCGTGGTACAATGTATCAACTACTTATCTTGCCCGCTTATCATAATAGACGGTCGTTAGTGTGAACATAAAATCAAATAAGCGGCCAAGTGCGAGTCGGACTCGCCCATGAAGGGTTCCGTAGTAGCAAAAAACATAATATAAAAGTCTTGCAGCATCTTTTTTTTTTCATTTTTATATTTGAGTTGATTGAATGAAAGGCAAATTGCCGTTTATGATTTATGACGTATTAAAAAAAACTACTTACTAGATCTCGTTCAAACCAATTTTCGCTGGTAGTTTTCATGGTAATGAACATCATATATTTTTTTTAGTTTTATCATTCTCTTATTTTAGAAGTTACGGGGGGGGGGGGGGGGACACACTTTTTTCCACTTTGGAAGTGTCTCTCGCGCAAAGTATTCGGTTTAGAAAAAAATGATATTAGGTACCTCAATATCATTTTTGAAGACCTATCCATAGATACTCCACACGTATGGGTTTGATGAAAAAAAAATTTTTTTAAATTCAGTTCTAAGTATGAGGTACACCCAAAATTTATTGTTTTTTTCTATTTTTGTATCAAAACCTTAATGCGGTTAACATAATACATCTACTTACCAAGTTTCAACAGTATAGGTCTTATAGTTTCGGAAAAAAGTGGCTGTGACATACGGACGGACAGACAGACAGACAGACATGACGAATCTATAAGGGTTCCGTTTTTGCCATTTGGCTACGGAACCCTAAAAATCAATGCAATTATGTAACAAAATGCAATGCATTTCTTTTCTCGTGTGTTGGCTAACACTCGTTTGAGATAGGTATTTCAAGACGCTCAAAGTAAATAAAATAAATATATAGGGACAAATTAAAAGTGTAGGACTAATTTTAAGACATTTTGCGAAAACAATAATCAATCAGTCATTTTCAGGTCTTTTTGCGAACGAGGTATTGAAGTATAGAACTAATTTTGAGACATTTTGCGAATGAAGTACCTATTGTATTTAACAAGCTGTTGTCAAACTTGCATTCTTTTTGTGAGTTTTTGGCGGGAAGTCAAGGGGTTCAGTTGAAGTTTGCTTTAAATTGATTCTAGTAGACTTTATAATGTAAAATTAGTGTAGTTTGGTGTTATAAATGCTTATTCTCATGGACAATACGTTAAATGTTTAAAGTGGACAGTCATAAAGCGGCTGTAGTGATATTTATTTGCGGACTGCGGTGGGCGTCCGCTAATCAATTGGCTATGATAACTAACCGACTCGTATAGATTTCTTACAAATTTATTTAATTTACTTTTAAATTGATTAACAACAATAATTGGACTTTTTTTATACCTTATCCTTTTTGATTAGTTTCTCTGTCTGTCTCCCCGCTCTCGAACTTCGTTCCATCCGGGTATCCCTTGTCACCTCTCAAGTTTTTTATTTATATTTTATTTCATATTCCACCAGAAGCTCTTGAAGGAATCAAAGGTCCCATACCATACATTCTATGAATTGTATCGTCATTAGTCCCCGTCAGCTGCGGAAACACGACTCCGTTTATAAAACTGGTATTGAGTATGACTCAACATTAAACAACGAATCATGTTATGAACTCACGATAAGGCGACACCATAATGCGGGACGAATTCCACTTAAATAAGTAATATTTTATTGTGAGTTCACTTAGTGAAGTTTGGTTTGAGGTCGCCCGCATTTGCAGCTTTATTGGCATGGGATATTTGTGGAATATTGCCGATGTTGGATTATGGAAGCCAATGAAAGACGAAATTAAATATAATATGATTGTTTATTTCACTGTTAAATTGAAAGGTGTGTTTTATGTGCGGCAACGCTTAGCTGAAGCAAGGGCCGGGAACTCACTAAGTTCTGAGGGAGCCTAGATGTACCTCTATGAGTCTGGCCATCGAAACGTGATACTGAGATTTCTTTTTTAAATTTAAAATATGTAGATATGGCAATACTTTATGAACTAGGAAAAAGCAATCTTGATACTTGCCAATATTGAGATTTCTTATGAATCATTAAAAAGGTTTAAGTTATTGTTAGATGAATAAGCCTAAAAAGGCTTTTTCTAATTCATTATTAATGCAAGTAAGTTAGGTACCTATATATACCTATAGTTAACACAAAAAAAAACAATAGTTCTGTTTGTTTAGTAAAAACTGTAACAAATCATTATCTGAACAAGGAAGTAACTAAACATAGTTTAACTGTCATACTCAAAATCAGATTCCAAAAATTCGATTTGCTCCTCACAACCATCACTGCTGGAGTCACGGTCACTGGTTAGATTTATAATGAAAGGTTCTAATGTTGTTCAGACAAGGGCCGGGAACTCACTAAGTTCTGAGGGAGCCTAGATGTACCTCTATGTAACTCGGACTTCGATAATAAAGACTCTTTGTTTTATACATAAACAAACTGACTGAAAGGGACGGACTTCCTGAAGTTAGAGAGAGACAAATTTATTTTTGTATATTCCAACAGCCGAGGCTTCTATAATGGGTTGGGTTCTATCTGTCACTAGCTCTGAACAACACTTAATTACAAGCTTTTATTTAACTTGAAGTTTTTTTTTAAAATGAAAAATAGTTTATTCAGTACTTAAGTTTACAATGCTGGTCTGGAAGAAATAAAAAAACTTAGAATGTACCAGCTGCTTCTCTTCCCACGCAGATCGTAAAAGCCGATCGAGGGAATGGGCAAAAATGCAAATCATGTTAACAGGCGATGCGGCTAGCAACCCATCACTGTATTGATTGCTTTTCCATCTTCTCGCCCACCGTGAGGCTAAAAGTGGCTTTTGGGTCTTGCGGCCCTAGGCTCTGCATAGAACCGCAAGACCCAAAATGCTCTGTCTGCCCCATTAGGGATAAAGACGTGATAGTATGTTTACAATTTGTCTGAAAGTCGATGGGAATCACTTTTAAGAATGGATATGCTTGTGTTAGTAATATACAAAAGTTTTTACTATTAATAAAACTATATGACATTACATAAACCAAGTTGTATTAACATAAAGTGTATCTTGTCTGTATGTTTGTTTGTTTACCTCAAATCTTGCAACTCAATTTTCAACCAGTTATCCTCAACTGATTTAGGTGAAATTTTGTATACTTGTGTAAATCTGATGACAATACAATATTATGAAGTCAATGAGCTGTTCTGATGATGGAGCCGGGAGATATTTGACGGAACTCGAGTTATAAAACAACATAACCTCATTGAGTAGAACTTGCTTGATTTGTCTTCATGAGCACTTTATGGTAGACGATGCCTAGGGTCTGATCACGGAGACGGAAGGTGGTCGATGGAATTCAGTGATAAAACGACGCAACTCCGTCGAGTTAGGACTTATTTCATTTGTCTTAGTTAGTGCCTTGGCCTTAAAATAAAAGCTTGTACAAAAATTTATTACTTTGTTAAGATTTGACCTAAACAAACATTCATACATACACACACACTGTCACACAAGATACATTGCAAGTTAAAAGCTTGTAATATACATTTACATAATAATACATATATTTCTTTATTTCTTTATATGGTCATATTGATTCATGACCCCCAAAAACTGTGGCATAAACAGAACCCTTATAGTCCTGTCTGTCTGTCAATCCCTGCACCGTTCGCAGCAGCACCCAACCCAACGCGTGCGACAAACCATAGCGAGTTTTAAAATCGGACAACGCCATCTAGCGGTGACTTTTGAAACTTGTTATCCGAGAAATTTCGTCATAGCTATTAAATATCATACTCCAACAAGTATTTTTTTACCGACAAAAAAAAAGATTAAGTTAACAATTCGAATGTATTCAAGTTTTTTCGCATATTCACCGATTAAGTGAACACGTCTGTAACCATTTGAAACTACTTGCAAGGTAGATAGATAGATAGATAGATAACTCTTTATTGTACACCAAAAGAATAACAAAAAATAACAAAGAAATAAATTTTACATTAAATGAGTACAATGGGCGGTCTTATCGCTTAAAGCGATCTCTTCCAGACAACCAGTGCCATATAAACTTTATCAAAATCAGTTGTGACTTTTGTAAAAGGGGCCGTCCCAACCTCCAAGGCACAAGGGTCCCTAGTTATTCTTTGTGGTCAACTCGTCCTATACGACATGGTCCCAGTTGCCTATTAACGAATATATCAGGGGCAAATTGTCCCTGGGACGAATTTTATGTAGGTATTCCTCTCCTGCTCCATATTTTTGCTCCAATCTTACATGCTGGTCTGGTAAAAAAGAAAAATCTGAAAATGTATCAGCTGCTTCTCTTCCCGTGTAGTGTGTCTTTGAATAGGTCTTTTAGAAATATTTCAAGAAACACCATTTTTCGATTTAGGGATCCGTTTCTGAAATATTTGGTTTTATAGTGCAAATTTTGTTTAGAGTCAAACTGTTCCCTTCCCCCTCGATCTGATAAATATGTGGACACGTGAAAAAATTTACAGCTGTAACATATATAAGGAAGTTTAAAGGAAACTATCAGAGCTAAGTAGGGTGTACAAATTAAAAAGTTATAGGTCACCAACTTATAAAATGTACACGGAAAATGAAAATTTCATATTAATGTAGACTTTTTTTTTTTACAAAATAAAAATTAAATATTTAATTTTGAGAATAATTAACTTGAACGGAACGTATCGTATGAAAGAATGAGACGTGTGGAGGAGCGAAAGGGAAGACAGATGTGAAAAAAAAGATGGCGAAAAATGGTTAGTGTGCAAAGACGTACGACGTTAAAATTGTTTGTAAAAAGTGATTAACGAGCCGAATAAAAGATTATCACGCAGGAAATCTTTCACTGAAGACTCTCTCTCCCTACATAAATTCAAAAGAAAATTAGTTTTAAAACGTTTTTAGTGGCATGAACTCAACCGGCCACCCAGCTCTTTGGAGTGGAGACTAAAAAGACCTGATGATGATGCTCTTAGAATTACGTCCGCCATTTGTTAAAAGTATATTTGTACTTTGGAACAATAAAGTTTGATAAAATAAAATAATAAGCGGCCAAGTGCGAGTCGGACTCGCCCATGAAGGGTTCCGTAGTAGCAAATAACATAATATAAAAGTCTTGTAGTGTGTTTTTTTTTTAATTTTTATATTTGAGTTGATTGAATGAAAGGTAAATTGCCGTTTATGATGATGACGTATTAAAAAAAAACTGCTTACTAGATCTCGACCTATCCATAGATACCCCACACGTATGGGTTTGATGAAAAATAATTTTTTGAGTTTCAGTTCTTAGTATGGGGAACTCCCAAAATATACTGTTTTTTTTTTCTATTTTTGTGTCAAAACCTTAATGCGGTTCACACAATACATCTACTTACCAAGTTTCAACAGTATAGGTCTTATAGTTTCGGAAAAAAGTGGCTGTGACATACGGACGGACAGACAGACAGACAGACATGACGAATCTATAAGGGTTCCGTTTTTGCCATTTGGCTACGGAACCCTAAAAATGATGACTCAACTAATAAAAATGGAATAAATAATAAAGAACACTCAACAAATCATGGAAACAGCTGTGCAGTCACGCTTCAATGCTATCTGCCTCTGACGCACCTAGATCGACAAACTAAGCAAATCTTGATAGAACTAGTTTTTGCCTGGCAAATAAAAAGCCCAGGCTTTCAAGCGCTATTTTACCCCCAATAACTTTCACACGACTGAACCAATTTTCATGAAACAAAGCTACAAATGAAATAGAGACAATAAGAAAAGTGCCGAATGAAAATAAGTGCTTTATAAAACTAGGTCAATGTAAAATTACTCATTAGTCTGAGTTTAGGCTAGATCGTAATATTACTAGAGTATTTCTTTATAATATAGACAGATAGACGTTAACATATGGAAAAAAAAACAAAGCTAGGAACTTGCTTTAATGTAATAAAAACTTTTTAAAAAAAATAATAACCGACTTCAAATCGAAATGCACTAAAAAGCAAAAAATAATAATTATTTATATCAGATGACCCTGAAGTTCTGGGTAAAAAATCTCTATAATACTCATTATTTATTTGGAGTCGGTGCCAATCTAAGTACCTATTTAACATTGAAATCATTCTTGAAGTACTTTAGAATACGCCACGGGAATCGAAATAATGTGAAAAACACATTTTATCAGCAAATAATATTACATTATTAGGTAATTATTAATTTAAAATTGCCTAAGCCTCAACAACTCAAAAAAGAGCTCTATAGCAAAGAACACTCTCGATTGAATTACTTTTGTAACAAGAAAAAATCAAATCCTTCTATACCCTTCTTGTGGGTACCTAATTGTCCTATCTTCTTATTCGCCGGTTGACTGGAAGAGATTCCATTATGGGATAAGTCCGCCGTTGTCAATTAATTCTATTGATTTTGTATGTAATTGTGTTTTTTCGTAGTACAATAAAGTTATTACAAAAAAACCAACAAACAAACAAACAAATTCGGTTCATCGATTTGGGAGCTACGGAGCTACGACGTGGTATTACTCGTACATGAACTCTGAGGCAGGAAGATTGGCACCGACTCCAAATAAATAATGAGTATTATAGAGATTTTTTACCCAGAACTTCAGGGTCATCTGATATAAATAATTATTATTTTTTGCTTTTTAGTGCATTTCGATTTGAAGTCGGTTATTATTTTTTTTAAAAAGTTTTTATTTCACATCTTTTAGCAGGCAGAGAACTAAGCTCATTGCATTTATTTATTGTATACTGAATGTTTTTTTCTGGAAATAATAAATAAATAGTTATCAAACTAGCCCGAATGGCCCGATCGGATCGCTCGACAAATTTCAACCTTATTATATTAACATTTAAGCAGAGTTCATTTAAGCGGACTGGGTCATTGACCTTGGTCTGCGAGGTTACCAAAAATCACTTTTCAAAATTTAATTGACTTTAGGGTTACTTCAATTAAGTAGTTATTTAATAAATAAATAGGCAATAACATAAGCTGGGATTACCTCCAAGCGGTGAAGGTGGTAACAGTTTCACTTGTTAACTGGCTAAAACTCCCATACAAAAAAGTATACGCCTTAGGGCTTATGTTGTTGTCTTTCTTGTTATTGTTTTATTTTCACAGACAGAAAAATTAACATGACTACGTATTGTGATCTGATGATTTCTCTGTTCCATGCGCTTGAACCAACGGATTTATGACATAACATATTGCTCTAGTGGGCCGTATGCTAGTTTCCCTCTTGGCATCGTGGACGGCTGTGTTACCTTGTCACAAGATGCCACAAATATATCTGCAGTAGGTATATATTTAAAAAAACACAAATCATAAACTTTGCACTTTTTACAAGTGCTTGTTGTTTTTTTTTTCCGGAGTTTTATTCTCCAGATCCAAAACCCTTCATCAGATCTTCATTCAAATTATACTACATGAAATCATTAGACTGAAAGTGATATGAGCATACAAATGAAGGTATTATTAATATTTGAGCTGCAGTTGTCTGTTGAGGAGCTTCGGTCTCCAGCTCAAAGATCTTTTCTCCGATTTTAAAAAAATGTACATGGGACCAACCTTGCAATGCATTCTTTAAAAGGACACATATATTTTTTAAATCTGTTCATATGTGACGGAGTTATGAGGTAACATACACTAATATTTGAGCAGCAGTTGTCTGTTAATAAGGAATTTCGGTCTCCAGGTCCAAGACCTTTTCTCCGATCTTAAAAAAAATTACATGGGACCAACCTTGCAAAGCATTCTTTAAAAGGACACATATATTTTTTAAATCTGTTCGTATTTGACGTAGTTATGAGGTAACATACACAAACATTTGAGCAGCAGTTGTCTTTTTTAGGGTTCCGTAGCCAAATGGCAAAAACGGAACCCTTATAGATTCGTCATGTCTGTCTGTCTGTCCGTCCGTATTTCACAGCCACTTTTTTCCGAAACTATAAGACCTATACTGTTGAAGCTTGGTAAGTAGATGTATTATGTAAACCGCATTATGGTTTTGATACAAAAATAGAAAAAAAACAATAAATTTTGGGGGTTCCCCATACTTAGAACTGAAACTCAAAAAAATATTTTTCATCAAACCCATACGTGTGGGGTATCTATGAATAGGTCTTTAAAAATGATATTGAGGTTTCTAATATAATTTTTTTCTTAACCGAATACTTTTCGCGGGAGACATTTCCAAAGTGGAAAAAAGTGTGTCCCCCGTAACTTCTAAAATAAGGGAATTATAAAACCAAAAAAAATATATGATGTTCATTACCATAAAAACTACCAGCGAAAATTGGTTTGAACGATATCTAGTAAGTATTTTTTTTTAATTCGTCATTAATCATAAACGGCAATTTACCTTTAATTCAATCAAATCAAATATAAAAATTAAAAAAAAAACATACTACAAGACTTTTATATTATGTTATTTGCTACTACGGAACCCTTCATGGGCGAGTCCGACTCGCACTTGCCCGCTTTATTGAGGTATTTCGGTCTCCAGCTCCAAGACCTTTGTCCGATCTTAAAAAAAATTACATGGGACCAACCTTGCACTGCATTCTTTAAAACAAAACATATATTTTTTAAATCGGTTCATATTTGACGGAGTTATGAGGTAACATACACAAATATTTGAGCAGCAGTTGTCTTTTTTGAGGTATTTCGGTCTCCAGCTCCAAGACCTTTGTCCGATCTTAAAAAAATTTACATGGGACCAACCTTGCAATGCATTCTTTAAAACAAAACATTTTTTTTTTAAATCGGTTCATATTTGACGGAGTTATGAGGTAACATACATAAAACATATATACACGTCGAATTGATAACCTCCTCCTTTTTTTGAAGTCGGTTGAAAACCGCATGGAAATAGGGCGATCATTGCGAGAGGTACAATGCCACACACAGACAGACATTGGCAACTCATAACACCCATCTTTTGTTTTGAGAGAGAGGTTACAAACAAACAAAAAGCGGCCAAGTGCGAGTCGGACTCGCCCATGAAGGGTTCCGTAGTAGCAAGTAACATAATATAAGTCTTGCAGTATGTTTTTTTTTTAATTTTTATATTTGAGTTGATTGAATGAAAGGTAAATTACCGTTTATGATTTATGACGTATTAAAAAAAAACTACTTACTAGATATCGTTCAAACCAATTTTCGCTGGTAGTTTTTATGGTAATGAACATCATATATTTTTTTTAGTTTTATAATTCCGTTATTTTAGAAGTTACGGGGGGGGGGACACACTTTTTTCCACTTTGGTAGTCTGTGTCTCCCGCGCAAAGTATTCGGTTTAGAAAAAAATGATATTAGAAACCTGAATATCATTTTTGAAGACCTATCCATAGATACCCCACACGTATGGGTTTGATGAAAAATAAATTTTTGAGTTTCAGTTCTAAGTATGGGGAACCCCCAAAATTTTTAGTTTTTCTTTTATTTTTGTGTCAAAACCTTAATGCGGTTCACATAATACATCTTCTTACCAAGTTTCAACAGTATAGGTCTTATAGTTTCGGAAAAAAGTGGCTGTGACATACGGACGGACAGACAGACAGACAGACATGACGAATCTATAAGGGTCCCGTTTTTGCCATTTGGCTACGGAACCCTAAAAACCATGCGTATTTCGGAAATTACCGCGATTAATATCGTTTTCTGCCAGATATTTCGACGACCCTTCTGACGTCCTGATCGCTAGCCAACTAATTAATTAAAAACAGTAATTGTGATATGACCGCGAAACTCAAAAATCATATAAAAACATTGCGTCGACCAGTAATAATCTAATCTAGCTATTGAGTTGACCTAATCAGTCTAAACTCCTTAAGTGTTTATTCAACAATTATTCGTAGTCAATGCATGCACATTGTGTTTTTTGCGGGGATTTTAGGGTTCCGTAGTTAACAAGGAGCCCTTATAGTTTAGCCATGTCATTCTGTCTAAAACTAAAAAGTCATAAAAACTATTTTTTTATTAAATTTGTATGAATTTTTCTTTTCCGAGTACATTTTATAAGTTGATCGCCTATATCTCGTTTAAATTGTTTGTGAAATTTTCTCAATATTTTATTTTACTACTTTTTCAGTGTAATTAATATACATATCCAATTACTCCCATGCTGGTCCGGGAGAAATAAAAAAAAACTTAAAATGTACCAGCATCTCTTCCTACGCAGATCGTAAAAGCCGATCGAGGGAATGGGCAAAAATGCAAATCATGTTAACAGGCGATGCGGCTAGCAACCCATCACTGTATTGATTGCTTTTCCATCTTCTCGCCCACCATGACGCTAAAAGTGGCTTTTGGGTCTTGCGGCCCTGGGCTCTGCATAGAACCGCAAGACCCAAAATGCTCTGTCTGCCCTATTAGGGATAAAGACGTGATAGTATGTTTGTATGTATGTATATCCAATTATCCATGTCAAATTACAGCTTTCTAGTACCTATAGTCTATGAGTAAAACCGCGGACGGACAGTCAAACAAACAGACAGAAATGGCAAAACTATAAGGGAGAAAATTAGATTACAGGAGAATGAAATATGTACATACTAATTAAAATATTTTAATACTAGCCGAAGCCCGCGACTTCGTTCGCGTGGACTTTATGTCTCTGGAAAATGCTCATCAGGCTGAACAACTTTTACTAAGGCGGCATTTTTATATCTCTTATAGTTTAGCTGGACCATTATGGTTCTGCATCAGGCGTTTCATTTTCCAAATTCATTTATACCCTATATGTTGCCCAGGCTTAATAGCTATATAACAAAAATAACAAAAAAAGTTTCATTCGAATCCGTCCAGTATTTCCGGAGATTAGCGTGTACAAACAGACAGACTTTTTTTTATAATTCTTACCTATTACTATGTCTTCAATTCTCCATCACTCCCAATATTTTATTTGGAAATATATTTAATGTACAGGCATAATTTTTTTACTGTTTTATTATATGTAGAGATTAGGTCATATTGATTCATGACCTCCAAAAACTGTGGCATAAACAGAACCCTTATAGTCCTGTCTGTCTGTCAATCCCTGCACCGTTCGCAGCAGCACCCAACACAACGCGTGCGACAAACCATAGCGAGTTTTAAAATCGGACAACGCCATCTAGTGGTGTCTTTTGAAACTTGTTATCTACTATTTACTTCTATTTACTAGGTAATGGCTCATTTCGTCATAGCACTTATCTACAAATATAATATTCTAACGCTTATTTACCATATTTTTTGTTTGTTTGTTTGTAATAACTTTATTGTACCAAAAAACAAAATAAAGTACAAAAAATTCGAAAGAGCAAATATACAAATATATAAATATTTTTTAATCGTCTTCAAAAAGAATGAGGTTGTCAATTCGAATGTACACTTATATATTTTTAGGGTTCCGTAGTAAACAAGGAACCCTTGTAGTTTCTCGACTATCATCGTGTGGGGTCTCGTTGAATAGGTCTCTCAAAAATAATGTGAGCTTTTAAACAGCAATTTTTGATTTAGGGATTCGTTTCTGAAACATTTCGTTTTATAGTGCATACATATACATATACATACATTTTCACGTCTATATCCCTGACGGGGTAGACAGAGCCCAGGGCCGTTAGGCCCAAAGGCCACGCTTAGCGTGTTGGTGGGCGTTAAGATGGAAAAGGAATCAAAATAGTGATGGGTTTCTAGCCGCATCGCCTATAACCATGATTCAAATCTCGCCCATTCCCTCGATCGGCTCTTACGATCTGCGTGGGTAGAGAAGCAGCTGGTACATTCTAAGTTTTTTCTTTTCTCCCAGACCAGCATGGAAGTATTATAGTGCATATTTTTGTTAAAAGTAGGGTCCCCTCTCTCTATCTACTAAACGGTTGTATATAGACCCGTGGAAAATATCACAAAAGTACTCTTTTAATGAAAACTATCAGAGCTAAGTACAGTTTACAAATTAAAGAGTTAGAGGCAACAGGCCGTGCGCATGCCGTGCACTATTTACACGAACCGTTTCGACCCCCTTTTGACCCCCCTGTAGCTCAGTGCCTAACTGCCTATTGCAAGTACAGAGATAAAATTGTGCATACGTAATCATGAGCTAGTTCTACAGCAGTATGCCAAATGTCATAGTGAAGAGGGGGTATAAAATATGTCATAAAAAATTAAGAAATCGGTCAAGCGTGAGTTGGCTTAATCGAGTAACGAATTTTTAATAAAAATATTTATAAATAAGCGGCCAAGTGCGAGTCGGACTCGCCCATGAAGGGTTCCGTAGTAGCAAATAACAATATAAAAGTCTTGTAGTATGTTTTTTTAATTTTTATATTTGAGTTGATTGAATGAAAGGTAAATTGCCGTTTACGATTTATGACGTATTAAAAAAAACTACTTACTAGATCTCGTTCAAACCAATTTTCGCTGGTAGTTTTCATGGTAATGAACAACATATATTTTATTTAGTTTTATCATTCTCTTATTTTAGAAGTTACGGGGGGGGGGGGGGACACACTTTTTTCCACTTTGGAAGTGTCTCTCGCGCAAAGTATTCGGTTTAGAAAAAAATGCTATTAGAAACCTCAATATCATTTTTGAAGACCTATCCATAGATACCCCACACGTATGGGTTTGATGAAAAATACATTTCTGAGTTTCAGTTCTAAGTATGGGGAACCCCCAAAATTTACTGTTTTTTTTTTATTTTTGTGTCAAAACCTTAATGCGGTTCACATAATACATCTACTTACCAAGTTTCAACAGTATAGGTCTTATAGTTTCGGAAAAACGTGGCTGTGACATACGGACGGACAGACAGACAGACATGACGAATCTATAAGGGTTCCGTTTTTGCCATTTGGCTACGGAACCCTAACCAGTGATACAATAAGAATACGAGGAGGGGGGGAGGAGGATAGGGGGGAGGGGGTATAAAAGAAAAAAGAAAAAATAGGTAGGTACAATTTCTTAAATAATTGGCCAAGTGCGTGTCGGGCCACGCGCAGTGTAGGGTTCCGTAGTTACGAATGCCAACTTTGAGTTTATGCCACTAAAAACGTTTAAAAACTAATTATCTATTGAATTTGTATGAAATTTCTTTTTCCGAGTACATTTTATAAGTTGATCGCCTATAAGTTTTTAATTTGTATACCCTACTTAGCTATGATAGTTTTCCTTTAAACTACATTATAAATACTATAGCTGTGATTTTTTCACGTGGCCTTATGTAACTGTTTAGCAGATAGAGGGGGGGGGGGGGGACACATGCCTCCAACAAAAATTTTCACTTTAAACCCAAATATTTCTAAATCCAAAAATGGTGTTAACAAGCTCACAATGTTTTTGAAAGACCTATTCAACGACACCCTACACAATGTATTTGTCGAGAAAAAAAATATTGACTACCTCTTTACTTGTAACAGCAACCTAAAAAAAAAAAATTTCCAGTGTTTATTTTACGACTATCGCCATGATTAATATACATATCCATGCCAAATTACAGCTTTCTAGTACTTGTAGTTTCTGAGTAGGACCGCGGAACCCTAAAAGCTAGGATAGCGCCATCTAGGTGTTACTGAGGGAATGAATTTATGTTATACTAGCTGAAGCCCGCGACTTCGTTCGCGTGGACTTTATGTCTCTGGAAAATGCTCATTAGGCTAAACAACTTTTACTAAGGCGGCATTTTTATATCTCTCATAGTTTAGCTGGACCATTATGGTTCTGCATCAGGCGTTCCATTTTCCAAAATAATTTATACCCTATATGTTGCCCAGGCTTAATAGCTATATAACAAAAAAAGTTTCATTCGAATCCGTCCAGTATTTCCGGAGATTAGCGTGTACAAACAGACAAACAGACAAACAGACATACAGACAAACAGACAGACATTTTTTTTTAAATTCTTACTCTATTACTTTGTCTCCATCGCCCCCAATATTTTTTTTGGAAATATATTTAATGTACAGACACACTTTTTTTACTGTTTTATTATATGTATAGATAATGGCGAGGTCTAAGTTCGCGGCGAACTACTAGTATATAAAAAATATATTTGACTCGGTACACTTTGTTAGACCTTACGATGGAAGAACCTTGACCTTCACAAGAGACAGCTATACTACCATCGCGAAGATGCATTCATATAGCATGACGTCATCACGTTACGTCACGAGTTGCGTTATTTACTTGCAATCTACTTCTGAAACGTACACTGAGATAGATAATTCATCATCATCATCAAGTCTTGTCTCCACTGCAGGAGTACGACCCTCTCTGTACTACCAGCCATACTTGGCCAGAGCTGCCGGAGGAATTACACACACCCCTCTTTTTCGTCGGGAGTTAATAAATAACTAATGATAACAGTTCTAATTTACATTTTACGTCAACGATTGTCTAGTTATCGCTATCGCGCCGTATCAGTAGCTAAATACCGGAAAATGATAATTTTTTCAGTCTTTCAGAACCCCTTTTAGGGTTCCGTAGTAAACAAAGAACCCTTATAGTTTCGCTACATCTGTCAGTCTGTCGGCACGTATAAGTACTAGAGTACCTGGGCGACCGAGCTTTGCTCGGTTACATCTCAAACATTAAATAATTTTTTTAAACTTGTCTAAAAACAATGCAAAATAAAAAAAAATATAAACTTAAACATAAAAAAAAACAAAAGTAAGTCACCGAGTGGGATTCGAACCCGTAACACTCTTTCTAGCGGTCGCTATCCTTAACCACTGAGCTAAATCAAGGCGGTCGCGGCGCGACGAAATTAGCGACCATATTCTGCGTGAAATGAAAAACGCATGAAAACTCGAAAACACGCGTTTTCCCAAACATAAAACTAATCTAGATCGATTGTTTACCCCCGAAAACCCCCATATACAAATTTTCAGCGAAATCGTTAGAGCCGTTTTCGAGATCACAGAAATTTATAAATAAATATATATATATACATACATACATACAAGAATTGCTCGTTTAAAGGTATAAGATAGCTGTAATTATGCCGAAAAAGTTGTATTTTTTTTATATTCTCCCTTTTATGTATTTTTTTCTCGACTAACCCATCGCTTAAAAAAGAAAATTAGAATGGGGAGACCTTTGCCCAGCAGTGGAACACAACATCAGGCTAATAAAAGAAAATAGTTTTTTTTCCCGCCGTTTTAGTGGCAGCGTGAACTCAAAGCATGACGGTGTTGGGAACGTGATCCTGTAACCTGATACTGAGCAAGGCGCGCTCCATGTCTCTTTGTGCACAGCCTCCTCGTGAGCTCTGTCTCATCATCATCAGGTCTTTATGTCTCCACTGCAGGAGCACGACCCTCTCTGTACTACCAGAGCCATACTTGGCCAGAGCAGACAGAGGACTTGGCCTACACTCTCCACGCTGGCCAGACGGGTTGGAGAGGTCTCATTCATGTTTATAAGCTTTGTTTAGCTTGTGTCGCTTTCTACGACATCCACGGGAGGACTTGGAGTGGTCCTATTCTACTCTGCTGGATACCACACGGCGAGAGCTCTGTCTACTCAGTAACAATTTAAGACGCTAGGAGTACCAATCACAAACTGTTAACACAAGAGCTGAGTATTAAGTCAGCTATTACACATTTGTCATCTATTATGGTTACATTTGCATAAACAGCGTGAGTCATTCTGAAATTTGAATACGTTAAAATATCTCTTGGTGTCTTTTGTTTTACGATGTTTTTACACTGTACTATAATACACGTCTTTATACACGGTAACAGAACCTACGGCCACGCAGCAGAACAGCTCATTGACTTCATAATATTGTATTGTCCGACTTACACAAGAATACAAAATTTCAGCTAAATCGGTTGAGGATAACTGGTTGAAAATTGAGTTGCAAGATTTGACCTAAACCAACATTCATACATACATACAAGATACATTGCAAGTTAAATAAAAGTTTGTAAAATGCACACAAATGAAATAAAGATGCTGCGGTGGTCAGCGGGAGTCACAAGACTTGACAAAGTCAGAAATGAGCATATAAGGGGCTCATCCAAGGTGGCACCCATAACAGAAAAGATGACAGAGAGTTTGGGCATGTGATGAGACGAGACAAGGACCATTGCGTTCAAAGGGCTTTAGCCATTCCCAGCAAGAAGAAGGGCAAAAGGAGACCAATTTCCACATGGTGGACAACAGTGAATAGGGATACCAAGCGAGCACAACTAGATAGCATCGCCGTGTGGTATCCGGCAGAGTAGAATAGGACCACTCCAAGTCCTCCCGTGGATGTCGTAGAAGACGACTTAGGAAATACAAGCTGAACAAAGCTTATAAACATCAATGAGACCTCTCCAACCCGTCTAGCCAGCGAGGAGAGTGCAGGCCAAGTCCTCTCGCTGCTTTAGCCAAGTATGGCTCTGGTATTACAGAGAGGGTCGTGTTTCTGCAGTGGAGACTAAATTAGACGCGATGATGATGATGACAACTAGATATCCAGACAACTCAAGATCGAGCACCCTGGCGTAGGTAAACAAGAGTAGGTACTCAAATTATGACATTAGTGAATGTACTTATACAGCGCAAAGCTCAAGCCAGACGTTTTTGTCTCCAAGGTAATCATCGGTTCCGTAATAAGCCTTCTCACAAAGTACTTTCTTTACATAGGCTTTAAATTTTCCATCTGGCAAATCAAGGACCGATTCTAGCTATTTATGATAAACTTTGAAAACAATTTATTTGAAAACAGATGTTCAAACACTCGCAGTGTAGTCATATCATAGTGAGAGCCAAAACACATGAGTTTTTAGCGGATAACGCTGCCGTCAGGAATAATATAATCTAGGTACATACATAGTTACAAACACCTTGACCTAATTTTTTAATTAGGGTTCCGTAGCCAATTGGCAAAAAACGGAAGCCTTATAGATTCGTCATGTATGTCTGTCTGTCTGTCCGTCCGTATGTCACAGCCACTTTGTTCCGAAACTATAAGAACTATATACTGTTGAAACTTGGTTAGTAGTTAGATGTATTCTGTGAATCGCATTAAGATTTTCACACAAAAATAAAAAAATAAAACAATAAATTTTGGGGTATTTTGGGGTATGTGCGAGTCGGACTCGCCCATGAAGGATTCCGTAGCAGCAAGTATCATAATACAACGTTATGGGTTCCTGAAGGACACCGGCGTAGGGGAAGGCCGAGGAAAAGATGGAGGGACGACATTGAATGCTACATGAGTGGATGGTAGCAAGCTACCATGGATCGTGAGGTAAGCAAGAAGGGGAGGTGACGTTTGTGCAACAATGGGATACTATACATATAATTATCATCATCATTAGGTCTTTCGCTAAAACTCGCGCGGGCACGCGGCGGGTTCAGTCTACCTCTGTCACAAACGCAACGTGCGACAGAGACAAGTGACCCGCGACGGATTTTGCTATCTCTTTCGCATTTAGAGTTTGTGACAGAGATAGACTGAACCCGCCGAGTGCCCGCGCGTGTTTAAGCGTTCGCCCTTAGTCTCCACTGCAGGAGCACGACCCTCTCTGTACTACCATGGTATAATAAAATAAGGTATTCTCTTCCCGTGACAGCTGATGACGTAGGTGGAACTTGACTACGTCATCAGTTTGATGTGCTGCCACTGTGTGAAATTGAATTACCCGAGCGTTATGCAATTTTGAACTTTATATACCAATTTTGAATTAATAATCCATTATATCAATTTATTAAATATTCACTTGATGAATCACCCGAGAATCGCGAGATACTAACTAGCTAAGTTACTTAATATTTTATTTAATATTCATGAACTAATTGAGAAAGTCCTTAAATTTACTAAAAAGAACAATCAGTGGCAACACTTTCGTGACGTAGTCAAGTTCCATCTCGGGAAGACAATACCTTATTTTATTAAACCATGTGTACTACCAGAGCCGTACTTGGTCAGAGCAGCTAGAGGACTTGGCCTACACTCTCCTCGCTGGCCAGACGGGTTGGAGAAGACTCATGATGTGAACTTTGCTTAGCTTGTTTTTCCTAAGTAGATACTGGTCCCGACTGTCATCCTTGTATTGTAGATACTATACACGCTATTAAAACGATTACATCGTACCAGTGGCGTTGGGTGAGAATTTGGGCTAGTACAGTATAGAACCACGAAACTAATTAAATACCTACCTAATTAGGTTATATAAAAGTGAATTCATTTATTATTGTGAGTGTATTTCAATAACCAGAGAGAATTTTCGTATTTTGAATATGTGGGTGTGCGCAATCCAGTACTATGATGCTAGTTTACGGCTTATGAAAATAGTAAGTGCGCCGATATACGTAGGTTATAATTGTTGTTAATAATAAATGAATATATGTTAGAAGGCCCTAAGGGAACTCGATGGGAATCGGCTTCTAAGGAGTCTCCGCCACTGCAGCGTACTAGTCCCATATAGTTTGCATGCCGTATGACTTTCGACTTATCAGCGGCATGCGCCGAACGAGACAAAACGTAGCTTACGTCCGCGAAGTGACGCACAAAAAACTTGCACTGTGTATTGTTTGCAATTGCAACATACATACATACATACTATCACGTCTTTATCCCTAATGGGGCAAACAGAGCATTTTGGGTCTTGCGGCTCTATGCAGAGCCCAGGGCCGCAAGACCCAAAAGCCACTTTTAGCGTCATGGTGGGCGAGAAGATGGAAAAGCAATCAATACAGTGATGGGTTGCTAGACGCATCGCCTGTTAACATGATTTGCATTTTTGCCCATTCCCTCGATCGGCTTTTACGATCTGCGTGGGAAGAGAAGCAGCTGGTACATTCTATGTTTTTTTTTCTCCCAGACCAGCATGGGAGGATGCAAATGCAAAATAATAAAATTCAAGTACATTCATAATTAACACAAAACCGCCCAATGACTAGATATCACCCGAGCCGTGACTGACGCCCAGATAATTCGCGCTAACCTTGTCCCTGACACCAAAACAATAGTTCACTCACAGCACAATTCTGCAGTTTATTTATTTATTTATTAACAACATTCTTTCATGCTGGTACGGGCAGGCCTGTGTCACTCCTTGAGGTATCGAAAATATACCTACATTTTTAAAACGGCTCCCACTCCGGCATGGGAAATGCAGTGACATGAATAGTTTGTATTGGCTTGCAATTTGGCATGCACTTCTAGGTATCTAAACGAAATGGTGCTGAGTTCTGACGTGAGCTAAATTAAACCATATCGCTAATGACATTGAGTAGATATTTCTTTGAACTCCTTTGACAAGTAAGCCTTCTGTACCTTAGTACTAGTATTTACCTTTGGTATGGGAGAAAAACTTATGTACCAGTTGCTTCTCTTCCCACGCAGATCGAACATTTTGTACATGGAATGAAAGATAGTACTTTTTTCCAAGCTTCGTCTTAATCAAGGGAATGGACTCAAATGCAAATCATGTTCATAAGCGATGCGACTAGTTATCGTAGCTAGTATAGTCAATGTTTGACACCAGCTCATTAGGATGGTTAGCGAGTCGCTTCTCATATTGTTCAGACAAGAGTGTTATCTTCTCCTTCACATGGTAGTTTTTAACTTCTTATGGTTTTACAGAATTAAATTAACGTCAAAAAAAAATTATATTAATCTTTCAACCACTTTTCAACAAGACCACTAGAAAGAACAATTGAATTCAATTGTGTCAGTAATTTATGTAATTGAAGGATTAAATCTACTACAAAATAATTATATTAAATCTTCTCCTACGGGCGTCTTAGGAGGCGACTAAGGGACTAATTTATAGGTAAAAGATTAAAGTCAGAAGCATTATCTGTACAAATAATGTATACCATCTACTGTGGTCATAGCCTTTCTTGTTTTTCTTTACATCCAACCAGTCCACCAATGAACTAAAGGCCTCTTCCAATAAAAGGAGGCATTGTGCATAAACCTTACAGACCTAGGCTCTGTTAACCCCGCCAGAGATAAGGATACATATTTAATAGTGAAAATGAATTATATAGAGATGTACACTCTCACGTTCTTAGCCCGGACAGGATAGACAGATTCCACAACCACTTTAACACATAGAAACAAGTTTTACTCACACTAGTACCCTGTTGAACTGCAGCCGCGGACAAAGGAACCCGCTCAGCCTCTGGAGGCATTGCACCCCAATCGGCGCGTCCCGGCTCACCCCACTCATTTTCAAACACTGCAGTCTTCTAAAACACCTCCCGAGAGACTCCAAAACACGCCTCATGCAGTCTCAAAACACCTCACTTCATAATATCCGGTAATTATTCTTTTGTTTACATCGCCAGTTTTGCAAACACAAAACTTATTCTTTTGTAACTTTTACGCCAGTCACATTAAATTTGATAGTTTTGAAACTATAGCTGTAGTAATATAAGTTTTATGGAGCACTATAAAAATGATTTTTTATCACAATTTATATTATTATTCGAAATATTTCGTTTCTTGGAAAGACAACACAAAGACACGTCGTCCGTCGACCACTGGTGGTTATACGTCAAATTGACTTTACTGACAACTGACAACACAACAATGTACAACATGACATACCTACTGACAGTTGGCAGTAATTTAATGTTGCCACTAGCTAGAATTCAAAGTTACCCTTTACAAAAAAATATTAGCGGTATTAATGGGAGACCTAATTTTTAAAATATTTTCATATCGAATTATAGGCAATAAAAATTTCCAATGAGCTGTTTATAGTATGAGATGGATGTTTATTAAATTAGTAATTAACATTTTTTATGGTTTGTGAGTTTGTGTACTTAAACTAAGTATTTATTCCCCATAAAGAACATACTTAAACATAATTAAAAATTGAAAGTGTTAGGTTCATATTGGTAGTTTAAAAATTTATCGTTGCAAATGTAACCAACAAATTTTTTTTTAAATTATTTGTGAAAATACCTGAACAAGACAATGATCGCTAATGTAAGTTTTTAAAATATTGAGATAGTATTGTTCGTCATTCTTTCTTCAAAAGCCGACCCGACCACGCAAAAAGCGGAAAATTGCTAGGCAAAGAAAAAGTTGTTACTCTTTCTTCTCCCGAGCTGATCGCAGAATACAATCCAGGAAACTTTCTAAAATGCTAAGTAGGGATTGGCTAGCTAATGACACCGGTATCATAGACGCTAGACAGCCCAGGGCCGTAAGACCCAAAGGCCACATTTAGCTTGCTGGTGGGTAGGTGTCTTAGATTCTTGCCCATTCCTCCGATTTGCTTTTACGATCTGTTTGTCTCCAATGAGACCTCTTCAACCCGTCTGGCCAGCGAGGAGAATGTAGGCCTCTGGCCAAGAATCGCTCTAGTAGTGCAGAGAGGTTCGTGCTCCTGCAATGGAGACAAAAAGACCTGATGATAATAAACAATATCCAAGACCCAAGTCAATCCGAAAAAGATCATTTTCCATCTTGATCTTTGATCTACGAACCCCGGACCCCTAGAGTGGCCGTCCTGCCACGGTGACCACTTCCACGGAGGTCAGCAGATTTTGCTGTTCAGATCCTGCTAATCTGATCGTTTTCCATCTTGATCTGACCGCGTATCGAACCCGGGACCCCCGGAGCGGCCACCTGCCGTGGTGACACTACCACAGACTTTGCTGTTCAGATCCTGTTGCCGCTGCTGTCTGCCGCGCTGGCGGGCGGCACTCTGGAAGTGCGCACGGGGCTGCTGGACCGACTCGTGCAGCACTACAAGAACAGCTTCCTGAAGGACTTGGTCGACGTGGCGCCCGTCAAGATTAAAGGTAGTATATTATTACTAGCTGTGCTCGTGGGCTACGCTCCCCGTGGGAATTTCGGAATAAAAACTATCCTATGTCCTTCCCCGAGTCGAATACAAAATTTCATCCAAATCGGTTCAGTATTTTAAACGTGAAGAGGTAACAAACATAATAAAATATATACAAACTCACTATTTAGCATTTATTTAGGTACTCTTTATCCCGAAATTCCCGGAGCAAAGCCCGCGGGCACAGCTAGTTTCTTATAGTTTGGAAAAAAGTGGCTGTGACATACGGACGGATTGACAGACCCAAAGACATGACGGTTATATTTTTTTAAATTAATAAATAATGATATCTTTTTTAACAAATACCCATTTGTTTCCATGACAGTGTCACTCCAGCGCGCGCCGCCCGGCTTCGTGGAGTCACCTGACTGGAACTACGACTCCGTCATGCGCCTGATCAGCCTGATCCGCGAGAGCGAGTCGGACGTGCCGCTGCCGGTGCGGCGCGCGCTGCAGGCCGTGCTGCCGCTGCCGACGCGGCGGTACCTCGGCATGGGCAACCTGCACAAGGCGCGCATGCACCGCCAGAAGATGAAGTCCTTGCTGAGAAGGTGTCTCTCAATGAGCAATAAAGACCCTAACGTATGTATCTTTACTTATATATTGAGAAAACTTATTTCAGAGTTATAATCATTTTTTTAAGCTATTGCATAGCTTCTATCGCGGGCCTTGAGCGCGGGGACCGAATCCAGAAATTCCGTAACGAAAAAACCTCACGCTCCCCACTCCGCCTACCATGTAGGTTGCCGCTTCGTCTCCGTCGTCCGTTTGCGACGTTGCCGTCCTTCCTTGTAAAAATTCACCGACCGAACGGAACCACCTTAATGCAATAGCTTTACCGCGGCAGTCCCCGAGTGCCACACGTCTTTTTTTTTATTCAGTGTAGGATAAATTTATCTATTATTGAAGGTAATTTTTTTTAAATATTTTTTATTGCAAAAGCTAAAAACTACCACCTTATTTCTTCTTCTACATCGTGTCTTACTTACTTCTTATCGAGTTGAAATGGCTCAAATTACATACTAGTGGTTCTGTGAGCTGTAGACCTCGCAAGTCGCCCCATGAAAAGTTTAAAGTCGTTTTTTAAAATGACAATTTTTTATTAAATTTCGAAAGACTGATTCGTCAAATATTCTGTATAATTCTCGAACCTTCTCAGTTAACACATGAATCGGTTAAGAAATGCGACCTGTAGGCGAGAACAACCGGACGGACTTACAACAGGACAGGTGGACAAAGCCGGAAACTGAAACGCTTCGCTTCACCCGCTCGGTCAATTAGACCAGGGGGTTACTTCGAAAGAGCTACGCAAGACGGACTGCATATCCGCGTTTCAGTGTCAAGCACTGAGCACTAACGTATGATAAAGTCTAATTCGGTTTGACCATGGTACAATAAAATAAGGTATTCTCTTCCCGTGACAGCTGATGACGTAGGTGGAACTTGACTACGTCATCAGTTTGATATGTTGCCACTGTGTGAAATTGAATTACCTGAGCGTAATGCATTTTTGAACTTTATATACCAACTAGCTAAAGCCCGCGACTTCGTTCGCGTGGACTTTATGTCTCTGGAAAATGCTCATCAGGCTGAACAACTTTTACTAAGGCGGCATTTTTATATCTCTTATAGTTTAGCTGGACCATTAGGGTTCTGCATCAGGCGTTCCATTTTCCAAAATCATTTATACCCTATATGTTGCCCAAGCTTAACAGCTATATAACAAAAAAAGTTTCATTCGAATCCGTCCAGTATTTCCGGAGATTAGCGTGTACAAACAGACAAACAGACAAACAGACATACAGACAAACAGACAAACAGACAAACAGACAGACATTTTTTTTTAAATTCTTACTCTATTACTACGTCTCCATCGCCCCCAATATTTTTTTTGGAAATATATTTAATGTACAGACACAGTTTTTTTACTATTTTATTATATGTATAGATTTCGATCCATTATATCAATTTATAAAATATTGAATTGATAAATCACGCGAGAATCGCAAGATACTAAATAGCTAAGTTACTTAATATTTTTTTAAATATTCATGAACTAATTGAGAAAGTCCTTAAATTTACCGAAAAGAAAAATCAGTGGCAACACTTTGTGACGTAGTCAAGTTTCATCTCGGGAAGAGAATACCTGTTTTATTATACCATGGGTTTGACATAGAAATAGGATGTCACTATTATACGACTAACGTGTTATTTTGTGGAATGACCCCAGAACCTATCCACGGTTTTATTTCACACACGATGAACGAATGCCTATGAAATCTTCGTAACGGTAGCAAAACGGCCAAGCATCACGTCTTGACTAAAATGTAGAGTATGTGAAGTTAGGCCTGGTAAAGTAAGGGCGCATAGATCAACAATCTTGGCTCTACATGGGATGACCACTTTTTTATAGATTTTGATTAAGATGTCGTATAGAGTATGTACATTCAACACTTTCTTTGTGACTTTTTTGCTAGTCGTGTGTGCTGCCATCTCTGTGCGTACCCCGCAACTCTTGTCTTGCCTACTTACGGGCCCTCCACCAGTTTCTACGGCGTTAAGTATCTGTTACGTAAAGTAATTAAATCATCTTTGCCAGTACCCACGCAACTGCCCGCACAATTTGGAAAGGGTAAGGAAACATCAAATGAAAGTAAGGGAGCGAAAATACAATTTAATCCCGAAACACGAAAAGCCTTTGAAGTCCGGGGAAGTTCGTCGACAGAACGTACTGATCGGAGCGCGGAAACAAAACATGATGAGGTGAGTTACTCTAAAAGCGGTACCACAGAATTAATGATAGTATTACATACAGAACGGAAACTCTCACTGTCCCCCGCAAGCTGGCGTCCCCGCAACCCCTCCCCCAGTTTTGGGCCTTGTGAGCGCCTGTAAAACAGTGTTGTTGCTAATCGCATGTTGACGTTACGTAAGTCACTTGGGATTATTGAATCATAAAGGTGAGAAACTGCGCATATTATCATTATTTATCCACGGAATACAAAGAACAAAAATTTTATAGATTTCTGAGTGATGAAAACAGGTTAGCAAAGCAACAAATTCTATGATGGCGACCCTGATTGTTTAACTCACACCTTTGACGTGTGCACAGATATATTGTTTTGTTTGTAGTAGTACTACGTATATTTGTTACTCCGTTTCTATGAAGTGCCACACCTGTGGCGGTACGCTACGCAAGACTGCGTAGTACGCAAGGGCGTAACTGCGTACTCACTCGCGTTACAGTGTCAAGCAATATTAATAATAATCATTTATTTATTGACACTTCATTGATTTCATAATGTACATTTTGATAGTACATGAAACCTATGGTTTCTGAGTTGGCTCGCGCTGTTTCGGACATCAGCGTCTTCTCTGATGCAGGCAACAAACGTATGTGGGGGTGTGTGTGTGTGCGTGTATGTATGAATATGAGTGTAAGGCTCAACTCACACTGCCGCAGAGTCGAAGCGAAGCGAGACGCGTCATGCTTTTCACCTATATAACAAATTTATTTCTATGTTTCCATTATATGGGTAACTCCGGACTAGAAGATTCAAATGAGCCGAATACTCAAAAGGAGCCGATAACTTAATCAGCTCCGAGCAATGTTACCGACTCTCGCAAGTTATTAGATCCCCGTCGTAGATACTTAGTCCCGCCTCCCGCCATCGGCGCTCTTCGGGTCGCGTCGCGCGCTATCCGCCAGTCATTCGTTTCGGCTCAACCGCATCACGGGTGTCGGGATAGGAAATACTTGGGACTCGGGAGGAATCGGACAGAGGCTTCGGTTATTCATCGTGCGCCGCCATCCAAAGGCAAATTATAGAATAAGATGCGAATATTTTTAAGCTATTGCATAGCTTCTATCGCGGGCCTTGAGCGCGGGGACCGAATCCAGAAATTCCGTAACGAAAAAACCTCACGCTCCCCACTCTGCCTACCATGTAGGTTGCCGCTTCGTCTCCGTCGTCCGTTTGCGACGTTGCCGTCCTTCCTTGTAAAAAATCACCTTAATGCAATAGCTTTGTCGCGGCAGTCCCCGAGTGCCACACGTCTTTTTAGGGTTCCGTAGCCAAATGGCAAAAACGGAACCCTTATAGATTCGTCATGTCTGTCTGTCTGTCTGTCCGTCCGTATGTCACAGCCACTTTTTTCCGAAACTATAAGACATATACTCTTGAAACTTGGTAAGTAGATGTATTGTGTGAACCGCATTAAGGTTTTGACACAAAAATAGAAAAAAACAGTAAATTTTAGGGGTTCCCCATACTTAGAACTAAAACTCAAAAATTTATTTTTCATCAAACCCATACGTGTGGGGTATCTATGGATAGGTCTTCAAAAATGATATTGAGGTTTCTAATAACATTTTTTTCTAAACTGAATACTTTGCGCGAGAGACACTTCCAAAGTGGAAAAAAGTGTGTCCCCCCCCCCCCCCCGTAACTTCTAAAATAAGAGAATGATAAAACTAAAAAAAATATATGATGTTCATTACCATGAAAACTACCAGCGAAAATTGGTTTGAACGAGATCTAGTTAGTAGTTTTTTTTTAATACGTCATCATCATAAACGGCAATTTACCTTTCATTCAATCAACTCAAATATAAAAATTTTAAAAAACATACTATAAGACTTTTATATTATGTTATTTGCTACTACGGAACCCTTCATGGGCGAGTCCGACTCGCACTTGGCCGCTTATTTTCTTTAGATAAGAACAAAACAGATATTTTCTACACTGTTTGTTTGTTCGCTTAGCAAACTAAGTTTGTTTTCGTAAATGTGAAATCACCAATACAGCTACAGACAGATGTCCCGGTATCGGTTTCAATATATTCTGTATTGAAACCGGTACCAAGACGGACGTAACGTGTGTTTTCCAATAGCGAAACTTAGCACATCATGGCGCCGGAGTCGATAAGGAAGTCGGAATCTATAAGATGAGTCGGTATCGAATGAGGATTAAGATTAGTTGAGCCGAAACGCACCTCGGAGTCGAGATTATCCATGTCTAGACTGAAAAACATGTCGCGTCGCTTCGACTCTGCGCAAGTGTGAGTTGAGCCTAAGGGTTTATTTATGCATATTGAGCACTAACATATATATATTGATACTGTCTTATTATAAAACGCAGACTAACTTTGTTCAAGTTGACATCTAGTAATATGCCACTGTCTCATCTGAAAAGGACAACTTAATTTGTTCGGATAATGGTTTGAACCTAGTAACAAAATTAATCTGCGTTTTATAATAAGACGGATAAAGTCTAATTTGGTTTGACATAAAGGCCGTCACTACCGTACGACTAACGTGTAAGTAAGATGATCCGTGCTTCGGAGGGTACGTTAAGCAATCGGTCCCGGTCACTGTCTTTGACATTGGTCGTTACCTAAAACCATGTCAGAGGCCTTTAAAGGTCACAGCACACTTATCAACTCGGAAAGGGATCGACACCGTATCGCCCAGGCGTCAACCTGACGTAGGCACGTAACCAAACAGGCTCAGCTTCGGTACGTCGACTCGACTACGGCTGGGCGACGCCGCGCTTACCGCTCGCCGGCCGCTTTGGTCTGGCTGGCACTATATAATTTTAAACGTAAAGTGTAGCGCACGGTTATGTCTCGGTTCACAATACGCGAGTTGGCAATCATAGCCATCAATTTTTGTTTATCTACAAATAAATAAAACGCGGGTGTGAGGAAACGGAGAGACGTCAGCTCGCATACGGAGAGGCGTAAGCGCGCGGACGACGAGCCGCAAGCGCGGGGACCGCTAGTTGACCGACCAGCAAAGCGGTTCGTGAGCTGGTCCCGAGGCGAGGCGTTTACGTTACGAATCCGAATAGTGTGCGTTGCAGTAGGAAGTTTCATACAAAGAATACTGAGCAGCTCGAGTTGATACGTTTACGTTCCGTTTACGAGTTGATAAGTGTGCTGTGACCTTAAGGCGGTTTAAAAACTCTGACACTAGTGTTAGTCACTAACACACACGATAAGAAGAAGACTAACGTGTTACTTTATGGAATAATCCCCAGGTTGCGTGCAATCCCGTCGTACATCGATGACCCCGCCGACATCTACTACGACGAAAGAATGTCCATCGAGATCACAACCATGGGAGACCCTACGATCTCTAGAACACCATACGACCCAAAAAAGCATGACGACGATATCTTCGTCATTGAGAACCCAGTTGAAGCTAAGTTGCCGAGCAAAGAGCTTACCCTCGGCCAGCTTAGGTAAGATTTTCCTAGACTAAAGTTTGTAATATAGGTACTCGCAAATGTCACAATTTGGTACATTTTGTACAAACTAAATCTACAACTTGACATTATTTTAAAATTTTGACATCCTAAAAATTCAATTAAAATTAAGATATGACATAACAAACAATGTGTTCTCTGTCCACATTAACTTAATTTAATTGTGAGTTGACGTCCTTGGAGAAAATGCTGCAGTGCAGTTTGTTACCGCTTCTTCTGCACTAGCGCTTAGGAAGCGGTAGTAAACTTAGCTGTGAGTAACCTTTTGACGTCAACAATTGTACAACAAAACAATGACGATTATTAAGAGATATTATAAATATCCTATGATAATAAAGATATATTTGAATTGAATTGAATTGACTTATTTGAGAATATGTAAGAATAATCCTTCCTTAATTATTTTGAAACATGAAACAAAAACCGCCTTATTGTTAAAACGGGACTACTGGGGACTACCTTTGTTACTAGGTTTAAACCATTATACACCCAAATCAAGTTGACACTGACAGATGTGATAGTGTCACTTTACTAGATGCCAACTTGATTTGGGCGGATGATTGTATAAATAAACGTAACAAAGTAATCTGTTAATCTGCGTTTTGCTATAAGACTGTGTTTCATGTTTCAAAATAATGTTTGGGAAGGATTATTCTTACATATTCAAGCAAGAAACAGTTTATTGTACACCAAAAAAAAAGCAATAATTCTTCTTGTCGAGTCGAAATGGCTCAAATGAAATATCAGACCAGAACCTAGCAATTCGAAGCAATATCTTTAGGGTTCCGTACCCAAAGGGTAAAAACGGGACCCTATTACTAAGACTTCGCTGTCTGTCCGTCTATCTGTCACCAGGCTGTATCTCAAGAACTGCAATAGCTAGACAGCTGAAATTTTTACAAATGATGTATTTCTGTTGCCGCTATAACAACAAATACTAAAATCAAAATAAAATAATTATTTAAGGGATCCCATACAAGAAAAGCGATTTTTTGCCCTTTTTTTGCTTGATATCGATAATGGCAACAGGTGGGCACTTGAAATATTCACAAAATACCTACCCAGTTGTATTTTTATTTTAATAATAACTAAAAAAAATATTTAAGGGGCCTCTCGTACAAAAAACTTGATTTTTATAGATAATGGTACGGAACCCTTTGTGCGCGAGTCTGTCTCGCACTTGGCCGGTTATTTATGTATGTTCACCGATTATTCGGGGACGCCATGGTATAATAAAACAAGGTATTCTCTTCCCGTGACAGCTGATGACGTAGGTGGAACTTGACTACGTCGTCATCAGTTTGATATGTTGCCACTGTGTGAAATTGAATTACCCGAGCGTAATGCTTTTTTGATCTTTATATACCAATTTCGATTAATAATCCATTATATAAATTGATAAAATATTTAATTGATGAATCACGTGAGAATCGCGAGATACTAAATAGCTAAGTTACTTAATATTTTATTTAAAATTCATGAACTAATTGAGAAAGGGCAAGAGGGCTGGCTCATATCTCGCGCAGAGGATTGCAGTAGCTATTCAGCGCGGGAATGCAGCCAGTGTTCTTGGCACCATGCCACATGATCAAGATTTAGATTTTTAATTTAGTTTTTTAATTTAGATTGTAATTTAGATATTAATTCTAATTGTATATTGAGAAAGTCCTTAAATTTACTGAAAAGAACAATCAGTGGCAACACTTTCATGACGTAGTCAAGTTCCATCTCGGGAAGAGAATACCTTGTTTTATTATACCATGGGGGACGCCAGGACCGATTTGGAAAATTATTTTCTTGTTTGAAAGGTTATATACCTAGTTACTTGTAAAATGATTTCATAGGTGAAATTAGTTTTTAGTTTTGAAAAATTATTTATTGTAAAGGTGCGCCTTTCACAAGTTTAATAAGTTATTTTCATTATGATAGGCAGTCGAGCATCTGCCTTTGTGTTGTAGTGGTTAGAGCGTTCTACTCATACCCGGAGGTCGCGGGTTCGATTCCAGACGGGGGCAACGACTTTGTGTTGTTGTCCTAGTTTGGTCAGGGCATTGTAGGCTGATCACCTGATTGTCTATAAGTAAAATGATCTGTGCTACGGAGAGCACGTTAAGCCGTCGGTCCCGGTCACTGTCTTTGACATTGGTCGTTACCTAAAACCATATCAGAGGCCTTTAATATTAAAGGCGGTTTAAAAACTCTGACACTAGTGTTAGTTAACACACACGATAAGAAGAAGGAGGCAGTAGAGTAAAAAGAAAATGATAATGTTGCAATATGTTTGTGTTGCGCAGGCGCATCCTGGATGAGAGGGCGGAGGCTGCCCGCTGGATGCCGCCGCGGCCTACCACCACCGTGTGAGTACCAGTTGTTATTTAGTAGGAGGCATTTTGAAGCAGCGTTGCATAACTACTATCTATAGGTTGACCTTAAAAACAGTCACAATATCTATATGACTATCGATACTATCGATGCTATCGATAGTATCGATTGTCAATAGTTTGCAATACTATTGATGAAAGGTAAAACAGTGGAGACAAAAAGACCTGATGATGATGATGATGACAAACATCCAAAGATAAACAAATGATTTTGACTTTGATCTTGTACTAGTGCAATCCCGCTCGCATTATGGCCCAACGCAGACGACAGACTAATCCGCGCCGCACTTTTTAGTCTGTGAAAATAGAACACATGGAATCATATACAGTAACGCACACGACGCGCAAAAAGTCTTGGAGTGCTATTTTTCATTGAGGGACTCAGCGAAACACAAAACGTGTAGTTATACTGATCGTATTTTTGAAACCGTCGTGTCAGCGAAAAATAATATTGTTTTACGCAGGAAACATCGATAATTTGTCTATACTTTTCTAAAAATTCTAACATGAATAAAAAAGCAACGTGAAACGGAACGGATTTCTCATGATTGGTTTCGATGACATACAAACAACGCTACAAACATCAAAATTACGAGTGGTCTTGACCGCTCGTTGCAAATCCTTCGCAAACTACCGATTCAAAAATGCACCCGTTTGGAAACGCTCGCGCAAACCGTTCATAATGTGACAAGTCATTTCAAAAATACGTCTCCTGTGCGTTACTGCATAAAATTTCATGTGTTCTATTTTCACAGACTATCACAGACTAAAAAGTTTGTCACGGATAGTCTGTCGTCTGCGTTGGGCCTATTACGTAGTGATAGATAGCGTTCGATAAACGCTGTCGCCGGTGCCATGCTAAGACTCCGTGGATATACATTAAGGTTAACAGGCTGACTGGTAAATCAAGCGTCATATTTAAGGACATTATAAATCATGATCACACGTATCGTCAAATAATATAAAATCATAAAAATATTTAGTAATCACGAAGAAAAACTTGATCAAATTAGTGCGCAAAGTCTCGGAATGTTTGGAAACCGCGCGCTCCGTACCTACCTTGGTTGCGTGAGTGTCCACACTTCTTGTTTTTATTGGATAATTTGGATAGGTAACTTTGAAGCACCTATCTTTTTAAAATATTTTTTTATAATTTGGAACGAGGGTCGATTCCTAAGTGCCCTTTTCAATATGCAAGGTGTTTTATTGTAAAACTTTGTAACTAGGTTTAAACCACTATCCAACCAAATCAAGTTGACGTTTTCAGATTAGACAGTGGTATATTACTAGATATCAACTTGATTTGGTCGGATAATGGTTTAAATCTAGTAACAAAGTTAGTCTGCGTTTTATAATAAGACGGAAGGTGTTTTACCAGTCAGACTGTATAAATGATTCATTATAAAATATTGTCTCTTTTGAGTACAGAAACTACGGGACCCTCGTACGGGAAAAGTCTAACGACACTGACAACGACGCGACTGGAGACACCACCGTCGGTGAGGCGGCCACGGGAGGTAAGATACGGGAGCGTTACTCCTACGGGAGGTAAGATACGGGAGCGTTACTCCTACCAGGAGTGCTATTTGTCATTTAAGGACTCATCGAAACACAAAACGTGTAGTTTTCCAATTCACCACTCGCGTAAAATACCATTTGGCCATTTTTGAAGTGAAAACTATTTTAGCGGCGTTGTGCACCACTTTTTTTGGAATGGGTAAAAAATGTTAAACTCGCGTCAGGACACGTGACCTGATCGAAAATTCGTAAGACGGATGGAGAGTAGACAGCTGGCGCGGCGTAGGAGAGGGAGTATCCCCCCTCTTTCTACGGCGCGGCGAAAATGTATGCCTGCGCCTGCTGTTTCGTATATCAAAAATGCACAACGTTAATATTCAAGTTTTCACTTCTGCCGGCACTCCCAGAGTTCAACCCGATTTTTTTTAAACCGTCGTGTCAGCGAAAAACAATATATGTAGTTTTATGCAGAAAACTTTGAAAATACTTGTAGGGTTTTCTAAAAATTTCACCATAAATAAAAAAGCGACACAGACAATAGAGGCAGACCAAAACCCGCCAAGGGCGATAGCATGCTGCAGCATGCTATCGCGTGCTATCGCGTGCTATCGCATGTTGAGTGGTGCGGTGCGGCAGTACGCTTTAGCATGCGGCAGCACGCTATCGCGCTCTTTCAACATGGTTTGAACAGTATAGCTTCAAGTGGATTGTGAAAAAGTGTCAGATAGCGAAAGAGTAAGTTGGCGAATCGCACCGGTTTGCGAAATGATCAAGTTGGTATACGACTGCCACTCCAAAATGGATAGAGACAGAGGAAGAGAGATCAATGATAATATCGTTGTACTAACTAAGCGACAGAAAACGACAGCAGCATAGAAAAGTGATGTTCTGTTCTGACAAACTTATCGTGTGTGTTAGTGACTAACACTAGTGTCAGAGTTTTTAAACCACCTTAAAGGCCTCTGACATGGTTTTAGGTAACGACCAATGTCAAAGACAGTGATCGGGACCGACGGCTTAAAGTGCTCTCCTAAGCACGGATAATCTTACTTATCAGACATTTAGGTGATCAGGCTACAATGTCCTAACCAAACTAAGACAACAACACAAAGTCGTTGTCCCCGCCGGGAATCGAGCCCGCGACCTCCGGGTATGAGCCGAAGGCTCGAACCACTACACCACGGAAGCAGTTTAACCTTTACTAAAATATTGACGTTTGGCAGACGGGGAGCAGCCGACAGGAGGTGACGATGAGGCCAAGCCTGAAGAGGATGCAGCGCCCGACGGCGAGGAGAAACCGCCTGATGAAGAAGCACCGGCTGAAGAGTAACTTGTTGAAAATAAACATCGATAACCACAACAGCTTTGATCTTTCTTTTTAATGGACTATGACCGTTTTTAGGGATCCGTAGCCAAATGGCAAAAACGGAACCCTTATAGATTCGTCATGTCTGTCTGTCTGTCCGTATGTCACAGCCACTTTTTTCCGAAACTATAAGACCTATACTGTTGAAACTTGGTAAGTAGATGTATTATGTGAACCGCATTAAGGTTTTGATAAAAAAATAGAAAAAAAAAAATTTGGGGGTTCCCCATACTTACAACTGAAACTCAAAAATTTATTTTTCATTAAACCCATACGTGTGGGATATCTATGGATAAGTCTTCAAAAATGATATTGAGGTTTCTAATATATTTTTTTTCTAAACCGAATACTTTGCGCGGGAGACACTTCCAAAGTGGAAAAAAGTGTGTCCCCCCCCCCCCATAACTTCTAAAATAAGGGAATAATAAAATTAAAAAATATATGTATATGATGTTCATTACTATAAAAACTACCAGCGAAAATTGGTTTGAACGATATTTTGTAAGTAGTTTTTTTTTAATACGTCATAAATCATAAACGGCAATTTACCTTTCATTCAATCAATTCAAATATAAAAAATTTAAAAAACATACTACAAGACTTTTATATTATGTTATTTGCTACTACGGAACCCTTCACGGGCGAGTCCGACTCGCACTTGGCCGCTTTTTTTATAAAACGCAGACTCAATTTGTTACTAGGTTAAACCTCTATCCGACCAAATTAAGTTAATATTTTCAGATGAGATAATGGGGTATTACTAGATGTCAACTTGATTTGGTTGGATAATGGTTTAAACCTAGTAACAAAGTTAGTCTGCGTTTTATAATAAGACGGATAAAGTTTGTGAGTGTGTGTGTGCAAACCATCGATACTTGAATGTGTGTGCCGATTTGGAAAATATTATTTTATACGAAATAATAAAAAACACTGTCTTATTACAAAATGCAGACTTACTTAGTTACTAAGTTTAAACCATTATCCGACCAAATAAAGTTCACACCTAGTAATACCCCATTATCTCATCTGAAAATATCAACTTGATTTGGTCGGATAATGGTTTATACCTAGTAACAAAATAAGTCTGCATTTTGTAATAAGACTTACATACTTTTGAAAACAGAATTCATATTGGTATGAAATGGGAGCGCAGTGACATCTATATTTTTCATACGCAGGAAAGCTTATGGTATCTATTCTTCTTCTTATCGTGTGTGTTAGTGACTAACACTAGTGTCAGAGTTTTTAAACCGCCTTAAAGGCCTCTGACATGGTTTTAGGTAACTACCAATGTTAAAGACAGTGACCGGGACCGACGGCTTAACGTGCTCTCCGAAGCACGGATCATTTGTCTGATGGTATCTAGTGACGTCATATCTTATACCATTAAACAGGCAACTCTTGTATATTTATATATTTATAAATTTCTGTGATCTCGAAAACGGCTCTAACGATTTAGCTGAAAATTGGTATATGGGGGTAAACAATCGATCTAGATTAGTCTTGTTTGGGAAAACGCGTGTTTTCGAGTTTTCATGCGTTTTTCTTTCCACGCAGGATATGGTCGCTAATTTCGTCGCGCCGACCGCTATCCGTTTTGACTCAGCAGTTTAGGATGCGGACCGCTAGAAAGAGTGTTACGGATTCGAATCCCACTCGGTGACTTACTTTTGTTTTTTTTATATTTTTTTGTTTTGTATTGTTCTTAGACAAGTTAAAATAAATAAGCGGCCAAGTGCGAGTCGGACTCGCCCATGAAGGGTTCCGTATTAGCAAATAACATAATATAAAAGTCTTGTAGTATGTTTTTTTTATGAGTTTTTATATTTGAGTTGATTAAATGAAAGGTAAATTGCCGTTTATGATTTATGACGTATTAAAAAAAAACTACTTACTAGATATGATTCAAACCAATTTTCGCTGGTAGTTTTCATGGTAATGAACATCATGTATTTTTTTTAGTTTTATAATTCCCTTATTTTAGAAGTTACGGGGGGGGGGACACACTTTTTTCCACTTTGGAAGTGTCTCCCGCGCAAAGTATTCGGTTTACAAAAAAATGATATTAGAAACCTCAATATCATTTTTGAAGACCTATCCATAGATACCCCACACGTATGGGTTTGATGAAAAATAAATTTTTGAGTTTCAGTTCTAAGTATGGGGAACCCCCAAAATTTATTGTTTTTTTTCTATTTTTGTGTCAAAACCTTAATGCGGTTCACATAATACATCTACTTACCAAGTTTCAACAGTATAGGTCTAATAGTTTCTGAAAAAAGTGGCTGTGACATACGGACGGACAGACAGACAGACATGACGAATCTATAAGGGTTCCGTTTTTGCCATTTGGCTACGGAACCCTAAAAATCGGCCAAGTGCGAATCGGACTCGTCCATGAAGGGTTCCGTAGTAGCAAATAACATAATATAAAAGTCTTGTAGTATGTTTTTTTTAATTTTTAGGGTTCCGTAGCCAAATGGCAAAAACGGAACCCTTATAGATTCGTCATGTCTGTCTGTCTGTCTGTCCGTCCGTATGGCACAGCCACTTTTTTTTCGAAACTATAAGACCTATACTGTTGAAGCTTGGTAAGTAGATGTATTATGTAAACCGCATTAAGGTTTTGACACAAAAATAGAAAAAAAACAATAAATTTTGGGGGTTCCCCATACTTAGAACTGAAACTCAAAAAAATATTTTTCATCAAACCCATACGTGTGGGGTATCTATGGATAGGTCTTCAGAAATGATATTGAGGTTTCTAATATCATTTTATTCTAAACTGAATACTTTGCGCGAGAGACACTTCCAAAGTGGAAAAAAGTGTGTCCCCCCCGTAACTTCTAAAATAAGAGAATGATAAAACTCAAAAAAACATATGATGTTCATTACCATGAAAACTACCAGCGAAAATTGGTTTGAACAAGATCTAGTAAGAAGTTTTTTTTAATATGTCATAAACTGCAATTTACCTTTCATTCAATCAACTCAAATATGAAAATTTTAAAAAAAATACTACTACGGAACCCTCCATGGGCGAGTCCGACTCGCACTTGGCCGCTTATTATATTTGAGTTGATTGAATGTAAGGTAAATTGCCGTTTATGATTTATGACGTATTAAATAAAAACTAAGTACTTACTAGATTTCGTTCAAACCAATTTTCGCTGGTAGTTTTCATGGTAATGAACAACATATATTTTATTTAGTTTTATCATTCTCTTATTTTAGAAGTTACGGGGGGGGGGGGGGGGGGACACTTTTTTCCACTTTGGAAGTGTCTCTCGCGCAAAGTATTTGGTTTAGAAAAAAATGCTATTAGAAACCTCAATATCATTTTTGAAGACCTATCCATAGATACCCCACACGTATGGGTTTGATGAAAAATATTTTTTGAGTTTCAGTTCTAAGTATGGGGAACCCCCAGAATTTACTGTTTTTTTTTCTATTTTTGTGTCAAAACTTACCAAGTTTCAACAGTATAGGTCTTATAGTTTCGGAAAAAAGTGGCTGTGACATACGGACGGACAGACAGACAGACAGACATGACGAATCTATAAGGGTTCCGTTTTTGCCATTTGGCTACGGAACCCTAAAAATGTAGTTAATGATTGAGATGTAACCGAGCAAAGCTCGGTCGCCCAGGTACTTATGCTTATACGTGCATCCGTTTCTGTTACTTGACAGTTTCCCTTTCCTCCAGATTTGAAAGGCTGATAACTTTGTTATTTTCAAAATATCATTTCGTTTTCAGTTTCGTCAAAAGTCTAATTTGGTTTTGCGTCCTAATGTTTCGATAAATACAATTGAACGTTCATGTTACTTATGGAGTAAGGCCCCTAAACTAAAGGAAATAAAAGTTATCAAAGTAATTAAAAACTAATTAACACATAACAAGATTAAATAAATTACATGTTTTTTAATAGTTGTACGTACACATTCTAATTTTTTTCGTTTTGCATTAATTTCTCAACATTGATAGGTTTTATTAAGGGTGAATTCAGTCCATGATACTGAACAACTTTTCAATTGTCCTGGGTCTTGGATGTTTATCTATATATTATGTACTAGCTGTTGCCCGCGACTTCGTCAGCGTGGACTTTTCGAGAGTTCATCATATCATCATCATAATCATCTAACTCTTCTTCTGCTAACTGCTGAGCAGAGACCTGTGCTGCTCACGTCAAATCATAGCATATGCGGACGCCTGACGCTTTTGTCACTCCATCGGGCCAGGAGCCATGCCCGTTTTACTTCAAGTTCATAACCGTTGCCTATGCCAAATTACAGCTTTTTGGTACTAATTATCAATGAGATCAATCCAATACCTGTCTGGCCAGCGTGGAGAGTATAGGCTAAATCCTCTGGCTGCTCTGGTCAAGTATGGCTCTGGTAGTACAGAGAGGGTCGTGCTCCTGCAGCGGAGACTAAAAAGACATGATGATGATGATGATGATGGTACTAATTATCTCTAAGTAAAACCAGACAGACAGACATGGTAAAACTATAAGGGTTCCTTGTTTACTACGATTACACATTATTTCTTTTCGATCGGAATATTAACATTGTAAACAACATAAATTTACACTGTTACTGAACGGGAGAGTCTTTAGATAAAAGCTTTTTTTTTTAATAATGGGGGTAACGACAGGGTCCGAAAAGTATGATTGTAAATAGGCCCGTATTTTTTAGTTTACCAAAAAAGTAAAAATTCACAAAGATACGGAGCGTCAAAGTTCCTGGGGGCTTGCGACGTCACCGTTAAGTAAAAATCGTATCCAGCCGTGACGTCATGTGAAATTTATATGCGCTGTATCTTTGTCATTTTTGGTTTCTCAGAGAAAAGAAAAAATACGTGTACAATATTTTTTAATAATCTAACCAATGGACCATAAATATTTTTCCATTCGTCATGCCTAATTACTTTGTCGGATAAATCCGACGTAGGGTATAATTATTTGTTTTAAATTAATAGTACGTGGTAGAATAAAAAACGATATAATGTTATGATTTATTGTCAACATTTGTTCCGAGCGGGTTTCCACTGTCCCCCGGCCAGTCGAGGTGTACAGCAGCGACATCTAGCGCCAGGATGTCCACTTTAGCCGCTAGTACGCAACCTAGCGAAGGCCGAGAGCGCCCCAACTCTCCGTGCACCCACTCCTTTACGTATGTACCCGCTGACGTCACCACGCGGAGGGTAAACAGCTGCGGGTGACCTGCAAGTTTTGATAGACAAATTAACGAAACAGCCAACGCCATCTAGTGATCAGTGGCGGAACTAGAACGATGTTAAGTAGAGTTGGTATTCGTAGCGCCATCTATTGTTCATCAAGCAAATGGAGGAGACCCCCGACGCCATCTAGTGATAAGTGAATGAATGAATAAAAAACTCTTTGCACCAATACAAAATGCGGTCTTATTTATTTATTTTTATTTATTTAACTTCATTACAATATACATGTAAATGACGGACTTAAGGCCAGGGGTCTTTTCTACCAGTCAACCAACAGGTGATGCTGAGAAAGTGATCTTTTGGGGTAAGTACCTACAACAGCAACTAGCTAAAAAAGACAAAAAGAAAGGAGTAAACTTATAATTATTAAGTAAGTACATATAGTCGTATAATATATATCGTGGATAAACCTACACATAAATATACATAAATAATAATTCAAAAATAAACCATACATAAACTACATAAATACTACTTATATAGCCAGTGACAGTTTTCGGAGATAATGTGCACGTACTGCTCTCTTAAACGCAAGACGAGATTCAGCTTTCCGGATACTGACTGGTAAGGCGTTCCAAAGCCGTACAGCTTCAACGACAAATGAATTATTATAGAACGCAGTCCGGGAAAGTGGCATATCAAGAAGGAGATTGCTTGAAGAGCGAAGAGTTCTGACGTGGGAATTACCTAGAAAGGGGAAATTTGGTTTTAAGATAAGCCGGAGTTTTAGGATCAAAAAGTATGGAATACAGAGTATTGAGGATATGCAGACTACGCCGCTGTCGAATAGGTAACCATTTTAACTGAGACCGGTAAGCCGACACATAGTCTTATCGCTTAGAGTAGTCAGTCAGTTCTAGTCAACCGATGGATTGAGAGGAAATGTAGGCATGTCAGATATAACGGTGGAGAATAGATAACTAAAAGTTAAATAGATAGTTTGTGAGTAAAAGTTGATGAGTGACGGAACTATAACGATGTTGACTAAAATTGATATTGATTTATTACGAGTATGTCCCTTCCACTTTGTATAAGAGCTATACACAACTTTAGCTTATAAAAGGTAGATATAAATTGCCGTGTGGTTTCCGGCAGAGTAGAATAGGACCACTCCAAGTCATCCCGTGGATGTCGTAGTAGGCGACGTAGGAAATACAAGCTAAACAAAGCTTATAAACATCAGTGAGACCTCTCCAACCCGTCTGGCCAGCGAGGAGAGTGTAGGCCAAGTCCTCTGTCTGCTCTGGCCAAGTATGGCTCTGGTAGTACAGAGAGGGTCGTGCTCCTGCAGTGGAGACGAGAAGACCTGATGACGATGAGGTAGATATCAATATACTATCTGGTGCCCGCGACTTCGATTGCGCATGATCACACAATATCCTTATAAATTGTAGCCTATGTGTTATTCTGATGTATAAGCTATTATTGTAAAGTTTCATTAAAATCCATTCAGAAGTTTTTACGTGAAAGAGTAACAAACATCCATCCATACTTTCGCGTTTATAATATTAGTAGGATTAACGTATTATTAACTAGCTGAAGCCCGCGACTTCGCTCGCGTGGACTTTATGTCTCTGGAAAATGCTCATCAGGCTGAACAACTTTTACTAAGGCGGCATTTTTATATCTCTTATAGTTTAGCTGGACCATTATGGTTCTGCATCAGGTGTTCCATTTTCCAAAATAATTTATACCTTATATGTTGCCCAGGCTTAATAGCTATATAACAAAAAAAGTTTCATTCAAATCCGTCCAGTATTTCCGGAGATTAGCGTGTACAAACAGACAAACAGACAAACAGACAGACATTTTTTTTTAAATTCTTACTCTATTACTACGTCTCCATCGCCCCCAATATTTTTTTTTGGAAATATATTTAATGTACAGACACACTTTTTTTACTGTTTTATTATATGTATAGATATAGATATAGATACTAACTAACCTTCAACCATAGAGGCTTCCATGGACAGTATCTCCCTCTGGCGGGTAAGCAGCGGCCGGCGGTGCAGCACCCGGATGGGTGTGCGCTGCGTTATAGTGAGCGATGCGCGCGCGCTGATGTTGGCGATGTCGCGCGGGGACACCGCTATGGGGTCAGCGGCGGATTTCTGGACGGGACAATTATAATTATAACTAATGTGAAAAACAGACATTATTAAATGTCGGCATTAGCTGACTCTATGCGTAAGTTACCCGTTATTTAATTTTAATAGTGACAATAGGGGTGACGACGGTCCGAAAAGTATGATTGTAATTGGTCCGTCTTTTAAATTATCCAAAAATAATGGACCCATTTTTCAGTTTACTAAAAAAGTAAAAATTCACAAAGATATGCGACGTCACACATAAGTAAAAATCGTACGCAGCCGTGACGTCACGCGAAATTTCAATGCGCTGTAACTTTGTCATTTTTGGTTTCTCAGAGAAAAGAAAAAGGCTGTGTCTGCCCCGTACTCACGTCCGTCTCGTGCGCAGAGTGGGACAGCTTTATACACAGCGCCTCGTACGTCTTGCATTTGCTCTCCTCGCCTTGTTTCAGCACCGTCAACTCTTCCCTGAAAACGTTCAATTTTTACAAGTTTTATTTAGTTTCACTCGTGTCTGTCTGTAATCAAATCTTGCAAGTTAAATTTGACCCACTTCCCGGTTTCCGATTGAGCTGAAATTTTATCCATAAGTAAAGTACTAACAATTAAACAGAATAAAAATTGGCTGAAAAACGAACGAGACATAATGATTTTATGACAATATATCTGTCTCACTCGCAAAAACGCTAATTTACAAGCTTTTATTTAACTTGCAATGTATGTTTGCATGTATGTATGTTTGTTCGGGTGGAATCTTAGAACTCAATTTTCAACCAGTTATCCTTAACCGATTTATCTGAAATTTTGTATATTTGTGTAAGTCGGATGACAACACAATATTATGAAGTCAATGAGCTGTTCTGATGATGGAGCCGGGAGATATTCGACGGAACTCAGTTATAAAACAACGTAACCTCATCGAGTAGGTCTCGTTTGATTTGTCGTGACGAGTACTTTATGGGGGACGATGCTTAGGGTCTGATCACGCAGACGGATGGTGGTCGATAGAACTTAGTCATAAAACGATCCAACACAATCGAGTTTGGGCTTATTTCATTTGTCTTGATAAGTAATACATACATACATACTATCACGTCTTTATCCCTAATGGGGCAGACAGAGCATTTTGGGTCTTGCGGCTCTATGCAGAGCCTAGGGCCGCAAGACCCAAAATCTTGATAAGTAATCTGGCCACACAATAAAGGCTTGTACAGAAAAATGAAATTTTTCAAAAAACTTATTCTACCTTGCAATGCTAGGATTCAACCGAACGATAGTGGTTCTATTTCGGAGTAAGGCCCCTGATTTGTAAGGAAGATAAGACAACTTACTTAGAAACCGTGCACAGCTTGCTAACGGTGACAGTACCGCTTTTAGATACCTCGTCGCAGACCGACTGCAGCTCGGCGGGGGAGGGGATGCGGCGGGGGTCTACCACCTGCACACCACAAATAATAGTTTTGACAGAACAGTACTGTAACATCTAAAATAAGAGAATGATAAAACTAATGAGCATTACCATGCAAACTTCTACCGAAAATTGGTTTGAACGATGTCTAATATGTAATAACAATAATAAAAATCTTTATTTGCCAACACAAACATAAGTAGGTAGGTTACATAATTACATATTGTGGGCACCCACAAGCAAGTCCCATGGGAGACCTCTCCTCGAACTAGATGTTAATCTGTATCTCGATGGGTTGGTCACCCATAGGAAAGCTGTGAGTGACTGTAATAGTAGGAAGGTGTTGTACTAATGTATATGCTATACGGCTTTAAACATACATTGCTTGTGTTACTTCTTGCCCAACTAGAAGGTTCTGTTTTTGGGCAGAAGCTTATTTATTATTGTTAGGGTTACAATTACTTAAGACTAATTAGGTGCCTTTATAATTACAGAGTAACTTATTCTAGAGGTGAGCGGATTTGTGTGTTAGTGGTGTTTGATTGGTGTTCATGTGTGTGTTATATATATGAATGAAAGGTGTGTGTGTTCTAGCAGTTTGGAAAGTGCCACGTTTACTATGGTCAGATTATGATATATATATATATATATATATTTTTTCTTGATATGTATGTATTACTCTTAATTTTCTTTACTTTCAACTATTATTTATGTATATTGAGACTTTACTCGTAATAAGGCTTCAGTATCTTCGTAATTAAGTTTATTTAAATAATTCCGTACAATGAGTTTACATTTATATTTTGTGCATGGGTATATATTTAGCGTCTCATTTAGTTTGTTGTACAGGCGGCCGCTCAAGACTCTAAAGCTGCGTTTGGCTACCATTGCATACATTGTGTTTAAGTCGTTTTCCTTTCCTTAGGTTGGGATTGTAGTTTAAAGAGCGGTGCTTTTTTAGTGCAATTTGTAGTAAAAACAGCTGTCTGAATGTTAAGACTGATGTTTCGGTATATATTTGAAATGTTGGATAGCGGAAAGGTTTTCCTGTCATCACTTTGAGCACGGCTCGTTGGGTAAGTAGTTCTTTTACTACGTCATAAATCGTAAACCGCAATTTACCTTTCATTCAGTCAACTCAAATATTGTTTTATTTGAATTGATTGAATGAAAGGTAAATTGCTGCTACGGAACCCTTCATGGGCGAGTCCGACCTGCATTTGGCCGCTTTTAGTACTTATGGTCTCTGAGTAAAATCACGGCCAGACAGACATGGGGAAACTATAAGGGTTCCCTGTAGTACAGAACCCTCAAAACGTATCTTTATATGCAATGCAACACATAAAAATGTAGGTGTATGTCGAAACACAACCCTCGACGGCGAAGGGCCGGTGGTAATTTCTATGATTATGAGGGTATGTGTATGGCTACAGAATACGTACTAATACTTACGTACAGAAGTCTTACTCAGCAAAGGAATTTAAAGAAATATCTACTCAGTGTTTTTAGCAATATGGTTTAATTTAGCTCGCGTCAGAACTCGACACCTCTTCGTTTAGATACCTAGAAGTGCATTGCAAGCTAATTTCATTCTTATAACTCTAGACATACGATTCACGTTACTGAATTTGCCACTTCGGAGTGGCCGCCGCGCGCATAGTAATAATATAGGTATATTTTCGATATCAAGACGGGGAGTGACACAGGCACAGGTATGGCACTTCATAGAAACGGAGTAACAAATATACCTAGTACTACTGTGTGCTACTGTGTGCACTGTTGGATTATGGAAGACAATGAAAGACGAAATTAAATACAATATTATTGTTTATTTCACTGTTAAATTGAAAGGTGTGTTTTATGTGCGGCAACGCTTAGCTGAGGCAAGGGCCGGGAACTCACTAAGTTCTGAGGGAGCCTAGATGTACCTCTATGTAACTCGGACTTCGATAATAAAGACTCTTTGTTTTATACATAAACAAACTGACTGAAAGGGACGGACTTCCTGAAGTTAGAGAGAGACAAATTTATTTTTGTATATTCCAACATGCACACGTCAAATGTGTGAGTTAAACATAGGGTCGCCACAGAATTTTTGCTTCGCTTACCTGTTTTCATCACTCGGAAATCTATAAAATTTTCGTTCTTTATAATGTTCCGTGGATAATTAATGATAATATGCGCAGTTTCTCACCATAATGATTCAATAATGCTAAGTAACTCGTGTAACGTTAACGTGCGACTAGCGACAACCCTGTTTTACAGGCGCTTACGCGGCCCAAAAGCGGGGGAGGGTTGCGGGGACGTCAGATTGCGGGGGACGGTGCGAGTTTCCGTTTTGTATGTCTATTATTAATTCTGTGGTGCTCACCTCGACGGCGAAGGGCCGGCCGTCGCCCAGACAGCGCACGTCGACGTCCTCCCGCCCCGCCGACATGAACTTCAGCCGGTGCTCCGCCTCCTCCGGCGGGATACTGACGACACAGATAAACTTATAAAGCGGCCAATTGCGAGCCTATTTATTTATTTTTTCTACTCCTGTACTGTTATCTGTCTTTTAAATGGTTCTTAACACTATTATAAGAACATTGATAATATGATTGCAGAAAAAAGTCTATACTCTATGCCTCATAATAGCACATGTGTCGTTATTTCACTAAAACGATACGCCTAGCCATAGACGTAGAACTTTTTTTTCTATACATTTACCATACTGCCAACATAAGAAAAAAATGTTTTTTTCACATAGTCACTAAAAAGACGTCAATTAAAAAAAAAGTTTACCATAGATACCATATAGATAAGTACTTGTATATTCTAAATCTGATTTACCAAACATTTTCATATTTTCTTTGTTTGTTTTTGTATTATATTTAGTAAAAAGTCGTAGAAAAAGTATTGTATGCAACGTTGTATAAGTACGTCAAAAAATGCTCGATGGCGTCTCCTTACAATGCTCGCCAAGGCTCGCATCGTAACCTGCGCCATTCGCATTTTTTGACCGTTATTATACAACTTTTGCATAAAATACTATAACTTTATTACTGTTTGAGAAACTTAAAGCATAAAAACTATCCAATAAAGTAAATTTAAAATAAACAAGCAGCAAGGTTTGTCTATGAAAACATAACATATTTTTTACTATGGCAACATCGCGCTCTCTTGCTCCTGCTGTTGTGTCTAAACGTGGCTCTGTAAAATTTATTTGGCTAAAAATTCAAATACAGTCCTGAAAATCAACCCAGCATTTTATTTCTCATACAATTACAATACATGTAAATGGCGGACTTAAGGCCTGAGGCTTTTTCTACCAGTCAACCAACAGGTGATGCTGAGAAAGCAATCTTTTGGGGGTCTATCTATCTATGTTGTCTTTGTGTCTTTAGGAGATGCCTATGTCCAGCAGTGGACGTTGTGCGGCTGAAATGATGATGTCACGTCGCTCCAAGCCGCAAGGGATCGTCCATTAATTACGTGAAAAATCACAAGGTCAAGGAGTGAGGTGTAGAAATGATGATGAAGTACAAGTCACGAAGTATAATAGGGCCACTCCAAGTCCTACCGTGGATGTCGTAGAAAGCGACTTAGGAAATACAAGCTGCACAAAGCTTATAAACATCAATGAGACCTCTCCAACCCGTCTTTCCAGCGAGGAGAGTGTAGGCCAAGTCCTCTGGCTGCTCTGGCCAAGTATGGCTCTGGTAGTACAGAGAGGGTCGTGCTCCTGCAGTGGAGACTGAGAGACCTGATGATGATGTGCGAGTCTGACTCTATACTATATTACGGGTATGTCCCTTCCACGTTGTAGATAATGATCTACAACGTGGAAGGGACATACCCGTAATAAATATCACTATAGTATAATGATAATAAAATAACAGTCGAAAAACAACAACAAAAATAAATCTTGCCCGGACTGCTGCACTTTCGTAGGCCAATTTTTTTTTAGTTTAATTATTCTATAGTGATCTAGCATAGGCCGTGGTCCGATTTATGTATGTCCCTGTCACGGTGTATATTATAATATTGGAACGAAGTTCCTTATTGCTGTACATAAATCAGCTCATTGTTGAACTGAGCAACACAGGTGTAGGATGCTGAATTGACGGCCAATGTGTCAATAGCATTAGTTATGCAGACGATACTGTGTTGCTGAGTCCATCAATCGCTGCACTTAGAAAGCTCCTAGCAGTCTGTGAGGAATATGCTAAAACTCATGGCCTAATTTTTAATGTGAAAAAGACTGAATTTATGGTGTTTCAGGCGAAGAGTCGTAAAGTAGACCATGTCCCGGCTGTTACACTGAATGGCAAGCCACTTCCGAGAGTGTCGTCTTTCAAGTACTTGGGTCACGTTGTGACCGAAAACATGAACGACGATACTGATATGGAAAGGGAAAGGAGGGCGTTGGCAGTGCGTTGCAATATGATGGCTCGCAAATTTGCACGATGTAGTACAGAATTTAAAATCACCTTGTTTAAAGCCTTCTGTCAATCAATGTACACGTGCAGTTTGTGGGTTAGTTATACGCAACGCGCTTTCAATGCTCTCCGAGAACAATATAATGATGCCTTCAGAGTGATGTTGGGGCTGCCGCGGTACTGTAGTGCATCAAATATGTTTTTACAAGCACACGTCGACGGCTTTCATGCCATCCTACGGAAGCGAATCGCGTCGCTGATGCGCAGGGTCCGCGGTAGCACCAACAATATTCTGAGGGTCATAAGTGTCAAATATGACTGTCCTATAGTGCGTCACTGGGTACATGAACATGCAGTGGTCCCGGGGTCGCACGGTAGGACAAGAAGATATTTAAATTAATATAAGTTTGTAGGTAACTAACATAGTTTTTAAGTTATTCTTTTCGCACTAACAATAAATGGACTTTTTTTTGTCTGAATAAAGAAGTTTTTATTTATTTATTTATTTATTGCGCGTTGCGAAAGGGGGCTAGACGGAAAAAATTAAGACCAAAAGTTGTAACGACACTTTTTGCTATAGTTGTATGCCGTGCGGCGTGCGCGTGTTTCTCTGTCTGTCTTTCTCTCTCCTAATTAATCGAAAGGAACTTCGTTCCATCCGGGTGTCCCTTGACACCTCTTAAGTTTTTTTTCCATTGTCATGCGTATTCATTGAAGTGTCAGCTCACCCCAGCGCGTTGGCGAGCGGCTCGAAGATGACCTCCTGCACGGAGGACGCCATCATCCTGTTGCCGGCCACCAGCCACGGCGTCTGCGGCAGCGCGCGGGACAGCTTCACGTATCTGCTGACGCATTTACACGTCTTGTTATTAATTGTCCGAGCGAGCGAAGCGAAGGTCTCTAAAGGTCACAGCACACTTATCAACTCGGAAAGGGATCGACACCGTATCGCCTTTCGCCGCGCGGTCAACCAGGCGTCAACCTGACGTAGGCACGTAATCAAACAGGCTCAGCTTCGGTACGTCGACTCGCGGTCAACTCGACTACGGCTGGGCGACGCGCGCTTACCGCTCGCCGGCCGCTTTAGTCCTGGCTTGCACTAGATCATTTTGAATCCAAACGAAAAATGTAGCGCACGGTTATGTCTCGGTTCTCAATACGCGAGTTGGCAATCAGCCATTGCACTAGATGAAGAGGAAAAAGAAAATAGGAAAAAATGTAGAAGAAGATATTGGGTACACAATTTGAATAAAGCAAGGGAAAATCAAGGGGAATTTCGGACTTTTGAAAAACATTTGATAGATGATGAAGAAAAATTTTATACTTATTTCCATATGCCAAAATATCTCTTTTATAACACACTGCAGTCTATAGAAGAATATATTGGCGCGGCATGGTGATGGGTGCGAGGAAACGGAGAGATGTCAGCTCGCACACGGAGAGGCGTAAGCGCGCGGACGACGAGCCGCAAGCGCGGGGCCCGCTTGTTGACCGACCAGCAAAGCGGTTCACGAGCTGGTCCCGAGGCGAGGCGTTTACGTTACGAATCCGAATAGTGTGAGTTGCAGTAGTTCATACAAAGAATACTGAGCTGCTCGGGTTGATACCTTTACGTTCCGGTTACGAGTTGATAAGTGTGCTGTGACCTTAAGAGTCCGGCGACCCTAGACTTCTCCATACAAACGTAGTACACGTTTAATTTTGAAACCACATGTCAGATTCCGGTAAAAATTGGTAATTGTAAAGAAATTGCAATTATCTAGGGTTATATTGGGTTTCCTACAATAAAATTATGAACTGGAAAGAAAATATAACGATTTAGAAGTTTCCCATACTAATGGTCAAAAATGATATAAAACACTATATTCTAAATATACTAAATATAAACCTAGATAATTGCAATATCTTTGAAATTACAAAATTTTGCCCAAATCGGACATGTCATTTTGAAATAAAACGTAGACTACGTTTGTATGGAAAGTTGTATTTTGGTCTAGGGTCGGGGGACCCTTAAATCGAATTGGGGGCGAAAACACATTGTATGTATGTATCTGTGTATGAACGTTTGAACCACGATGACTGCCGAACCGATGTTCTGTTTTTGATGTTTGGTAGGTATGTAGGAAATATCAATAGAATTTTCATGTTCGTTGGGCATCAAAATCGGTTCAGTAGTTTTTGAAATATTAATAAAAATATCCGCTATTATGTAGCAAATGTAACCATAACGCGTTCTAACTTTGGATAGCGCCATCTAGATGTTACTTAGGGAACTAAATTGTGTTGAAAATGTCAAAATCATATTTTATATGATTAGTAAATTAGTAGTTAGCCGAATAATAATCGCGAGATCTAAATTCACGGCGAACTACTAGCACAGGTATGGCACTTCATACAAACGGAGCAGCATATATACCTAGTACTACTACAAACGAAACAATCCGTCTGTGCACACGTCAAATGTGTGAGTTAAACAATCAGGGTCGCTACACAGAATTTGTTGCTTTGCTTACCTGTTTTTATCACTCGGAAATCTATAAAATTTTCGTTATTTATTGTTTTCCGTGGATAAACAATGATAATGTGCGCAGTTTCTCACCATTATAATTCAATAATCCTAAGTGACTCGCGTAACGTCAACGTGCGACTACCAATAACCCTGTTTTAAAGACGCTTACACCTCACAATAACGGGGGAGGGGTTGCGGGGACAACAGATTGCGGGGGACGGTGCGAGTTTCCGTTCTGTATGTAATAAATAATATTATTAATTCTGTGATACTAGTTTATTAAGAAACCGAGCGAGCAAAGCGAGCGAGTTCTCTAAATCGAGTTGGAGCAAAAACACATTGTATGTTTGTACCGCTCGCTTCGCTCGCTCGGTCAATTAATATTTCAAAAACTACTGAACCGATTTTGATATCCAACAAACTTGAAAATTCTATTGATATATCCTACATGCCTCCCAAATTTCATCAAAATCGGACCATCGGTTCGGCAGTTATCGCGTACAAACATACATACATACAACAATGTGTTTTCGCCCCCAACTGGATTTAGAGACCTTGCTCGCTTCGCTCGCTCGGTCAACAAGCTTTAGTTTAGTTTCACCTGTCCAGTTGTCTGTCTCTAATCAAATCTTGCTAGTTAAATTTCAAACATGTATTACGTAATCACATCGTAAACAGTTCAGAGTGAGCCCCCTAACATCGTCAAGCCAAACTGAACTCTATCTACACGACAATAAAGAACACAATCGTGTGCCACTCGCCTGCCGCCGATGTAGATCGGGTCTCGTGCGCACGCGACGCTCACACACCGCGCTCTGATAGCAGGCGACAGATCTTTACCGACCTGAAACAAAATAATTTCATAACTAAAAATCGACTTCACACCCAAACTACACAAGCGATTTTGATAAAATTTCTATGGAAGCCATCTCAAAAGTGCACACTTTGAATAAAAAAAAAATTTGAAAATCGGTCCTCAATTGGGTAGATGACTGGGTCAAACATAAATTATTCAGTAAAGTTCATAAAATAAAACGTCACAAAATAGTGTTACTTTTCATTGATCACATCCATTTTTAACAAGATTTTAGATTTATTGATGCAGAAAAACTGATATAAAGAGCGCTATTTGACGTCAAAAAAGCATGACGTCACTCTTTTGTATTTCATACATATTCCATAGAAAATGATTGTTTTGACGTTTAGAAAAAAGTGCCTGATTTGACTTGTCATCTAGCGGATTGACAGAGAAATCGCGAACATAAATAAAAATACAGTCGAACGTAGAACCTCTTGCTTTTTTAAAGTCAGTTAAAATGGTTTTCATGAGTGAGGCTTCTCTTCGAACGTCGGATTTATTTTTGACATGCCTATTTATTTCATCATCATCATCAGGTCCTTTTGTCTCCACTGCAGGAGCACGACCCTCTCTGTACTACCAGAGCCATACTTGGCCAGAGCTGCCAGAGGACTTGGCCTACACTCTCCTCGCTGGCCCGACTTCCAGGTTGTAGAGGCACTATGTTTATAAGCTTTGTTTATATGCCCTAATTCGCCTTCTACGACACCCACGGGAGGACTTGGAGTGCTCCTATTCTGCTGTGCCGGACACCATACGGCGATCCAGCTTGTCCAGACGGGTATTTTTTTTTACTGTAGCCATGTGTTAATCCAGGGCTATCTTCCTTCATACAATTTTTAATTTAGAGTAATCTTCTTGTTCTATCTTCCTTTATCAAGAGGACACATTCATCCCCCCCCCCCCCCCCCCCATAAAGACACAACACCAGCTCACCATCCTAATCTTCTCCTTAGGCCCCTCCAGCGCCTGCTCCGCCGACCTCCTCGTGAACTGCACGGCGAAGCGCCGCTTCTGCTTGCTTCGGCTCTCAAATAACTTCGGAGATATTGTCTTTAGCAACTCCAGTTCCTGTCAACAAAACAAACAACATTTTCAACACACTCGCTGAGGAGCTCGGTGGCCTGGCGGGAGTGCGTATTACTAGCGCTTTCGCAAGGAAAGCGACACCGGGCGTGGTCCGCACTTGGATGGGTGACCACAAGTGGCATTAAAAATTCTTGAGCTCCTCCGTGCTTCGGAAGGCACGTATAAGCCATTGGTCCCGGCTGTCATCGTTGTATGGCAGTCGTTAAGCTATGTCAAATGCTTTTAGACAGCTTGAAAATTCTGACACCAGTGTTGGCCACTTACACACACGAAAAACAACACACTTGCTCGTAAAGTGGATCTAATTTAAACGGATGTAGATATATAAAGCAGCTCATAACGTGTGCGTTATAAACGCAAATAGTGAAGTTAGATACGCTATTATCCAACTAGTCAAATCAGACACTTTTTTATACGTCAAAACAAACAGTTTCTATGGAATTTCGTACGAAATACATGCAAATGACGTCATAGTTTTTTGGAGTCCAAAAGCGCTCTTAATATCAGTTTTTCTGCAATAATAAATCAAAAATGACGTTGAAAACTGGTATGATCAATGACAAGTGACATTTATTTTTTGGCATTATATTCTAATAACTATAAATATTCTACTAATTTCTCTGAAAAACTAAAAATGTCAAAGATACAGCGCATTGAAATTTCGCGTGACGTCACACTTAAGCACGATTTTTTCTTAAGTGTGACGTCGCAAGCCCCCACTCCGAAACTTTGACGCTCCGTATCTTTGTGTATTTTTACTTTTTTGGTAAACTGAAAAATACGGGTCCATTATTTTTGGATTATCTAAAAGACGGACTAATTACAATCATACTTTTCGGACCCTGTCGTCACCGCAGAGCAAAAAATTTGCTCTGGGAAATGAGGTTTTGAATCTTCATGTAGCCTTAACTCACCGCGGCTTCGTTGGGGTACTCCAGAGTGACGGTCACCAGCAGCGGACACACTGCGCCGGAGTCCAAGCTTTTGTTGATGTACTTTGCCAGCACCGAGCCGTACAGCCACTTCCACGCTTCTTTTAGGGGAGTTACCGCATCTGAAAAAGAACATTTTAGATTGTATCCCTCATTAGATGGCGCTATCTATCTAGACATAATAAAACAGTAAAAATAGTGTGTCTACACTTTAAATATATTTCCAAAAAAAAATTGGGGGCGATGGAGACATAGTAGTAGAGTAAGAATATAAAAAACAACCGGCCAAGTGCGAGTCGAACTCGCGCACGAAGGGTACCGTTCCATCTATAATATAATAATAAGCGGCCAAGTGCGAGTCGGACTCGCCCATGAAGGGTTCCGTAGTAGCAAATAACATAATATAAAAGTCTTGTAGTATGTTTTATTAAATTTTTTATATTTGAGTTGATTGAATGAAAGGTAAATTGCCGTTTATGATTTATGACGTATTAAAAAAAACTACTTACTAGATATCGTTCAAACCAATTTTCGCTGGTAGTTTTTATGGAAATGAACATCATGTATTTTTTTTTAGTTTTACAATTCCCTTATTTTAGAAGTTACGGGGGGGGGGGGACACACTTTTTTCCACTTTGGAAGTGTCTCCCGCGCAAAGTATTCGGTTTAGAAAAAAATGATATTAGAAACCTCAATATCATTTTTGAAGACCTATCCATAGATACCCCACACGTATGGGTTTGATGAAAAATAAATTTTTGAGTTTCAGTTCTAAGTATGGGGAACCCCCAAAATTTATTGTTTTTTTTCTATTTTTGTGTCAAAACCTTAATGCGGTTCACATAATACATCTACTTACCAAGTTTTAACAGTATAGGTCTTATAGTTTCTGAAAAAAGTGGCTGTGACATACGGACGGACAGACAGACAGACATGACGAATCTATAAGGGTTCCGTTTTTGCCATTTGGCTACGGAACCCTAAAAATGAATCGCAAAATGTGTTGGTAAGCGCATAACTCAACAACGACTGGACCAATTTGGCCAATTCTTTTTTTTAAATGTTCGTTGAATTTTACGGCGAGAAAAATTCCAATAATTGCCGGAAAAACCCTAAAAACAGCCCTTTTCTTTTTCCCATACAAACGTACATTTTGACAGGCTATATTTGGCAGTACGAGTCAGCTAGTTATCCATAAAAATCAACATTTATTTTATTTTGTTTGTTGTTCTAGCGGCAACAGAAATACATTACTTGTAAAATTTTCAACTGTCTAACTATCGCGGTTCATGAGATATAGCCTGGTGACAGACAGACGGACATACAGCGAAGTCTTAGAGCAAATAGGTCCCGTTTTTACCCTTTGGGTCCGAAACTATAAAATTGTCTGTAATTTTGTCTGTTTGTACACGCTAATCTCCGGAAATACTGGACGGATTTGTATGAATTTTTTTTTATCATATAGCTGCTAAGCCTGGGCAACATGTAGGACCATACGTAAAATGTTTAAAGTGGACAGTCATAGTGCGGCTGTAGTGATATAATTATTTGCGGACTGTGGTCTTTGGGCGCCGTCCGCCACTCAATCGGCTGAAAACCAGTGGACTCGTATAGATTTGTGGCCAGAAGCTCCCTTGCAGCATCTTATCAAAAAGTTTTATTTATATGTCAAACTAAATTAGATTTTATCACTACGTAAGTTTTTCGTGCTGCTTTTGGAGTAAGGGTCCTGGTACTCACTGGGATCGTAGTCGGGATGCGCGTCCTGGATCTTCAGGGTAAGCACCTTCTCGCGGAGCAACGTCGAGATGGGGGCAGACAGTGCGCATGCGAAAGTGGAACAGTCATATCTGAAAAAATATCATTAAAACTTTATTTATTGCGAAGAATCTCAGTAATCCTTTATTTTGAATCCTTTACGACCTCCATAACGTAATGGTCATCACGCTAGACCGCCAACCCGGAGGTCCTGGGTTCGATCCCCAGCCAAGTTGGAAAATGGCCTTTTTCAATTTTTCCTGGGTCTTGGATGTTTATCTATATATGTATTTGTTATAAAATATAGTATCGTTAAGTTAGTATCCTATGACACAAGTCTCGAACTTACCTTAGGGCTAGCTCAATCAGTGTAATTTGTCCCTATATATTTATTTATTATTTATTTATATTGACCGAGCGAGCGAAGCGTCACAGTTTCAAGGTGGCCAAAAATGCTTTTGTCTGGCTGTCCAGTTCTCTGTCTGACTGTTCTCGTCTATAGATCACATTTCTCAACCCATGATATCATGTGATTTCGGTAGTTCTACTACTGATCATTTGATAGCGTTCTTGACAGTCGGGGGTTTTTAATTTACCTAGCAAATAAACTTGTTTAGTGTGAAGTCAGCTTCAAGCAAGAAAAATGGGCAGCTTCGGCACGATTCTTATATTTTTCAGGATTCTCTACAGAACTTGGCAGCCATTTTTATCTCAATTCTTTTGTTTGATTTTGAACTTGGCTCCCATTTTCACATTTGTTTTTGGTGGGATTAACCCTTCAACCGCGAATGTAGGATTTATCCGACTAACATTGTCGGGCCCATTCCGAAAACGTCGGATATTTCCGAAAAAAAAAAACGACGGGTTGCACTCTGGGAGTGCCGGCAGAATTAAAACTTGAATATTAACGTTGTGCATTTTTGATATACGAAACAGCAGGCGCAGGCATACATTTTCGCCGCGCCGTAGAAAGAGAGGGGGATACTCCCTCTCCTACGCCGCGCCAGCTGTCTACTCTCCATCCGTCTTACGAATTTTCGATCAGGTCACGTGTCCTGACGCGAGTTTAACATTTTTTATCCATTCCAAAAAAAGTGCACAACGCCGCTAAAGAAGTTTTCACTTCAAAAATGCTCATTTGGCACATAAGTTCACATAACTTACGTATCCATATCCGTTTTTGGTTTTAGGTATCTATTTTAGATTTACCATGCCTCGCGCTGGGGGCACGGCAATCTTCTTCTTAACGTGTGTGTTAGTGACTAACACTAGTGTACAGAGTTTTTAAACCTCCTTAAAGGCCTCTGACATGGGTAACAACCATTGTCAAAGACAGTGACTGGGACCGACGGCTTAACGTGCCCTCCGAAGCACGGATAATCTTACTTATCAGATGATTAGGTGATCAGCCTACAATGTCCTAATCCTAACCAAACTAGGACAACAACACAAAGTCTTTGCCCCCGCCGGGAATCGAACCCGCGATCTCTGGGTATGAGCCGAACACTCTAACCACTACACCACAGAGGCAGTTGGGCACATGGACAATGATATAAAGTCTCATAGTGAAAGGGTTGAATATGACTCTTACCCTTTCTTATCCAGCATCTCTTTCACCATCTCACTGCACTCCGGCCACGTCTCCTCCTCCAGCACCCCCAGACAGGACACACAAGCCTCCACCTTCCTCCTCTTACAAGATCCATTAGTATGCCTATCATCATCATGAGTGTGTGTACCGCCATTTTCTTCTGTAGTATTTGTACCATTCTCTTCCGTATTATGACTATTATCTGGAGTTTCAGTTTTCTCTTTGGGGCCTGGGTCTATGGGCTCTGTGCTGCTTTCGCTGTTGGGCTCTTGATACTGTAAATAGATAAAAATATAAAATTTTGGGTCTTGAACTTGGTCTATTATATAAAAGAATATTAGAATCCGTGCAGCAATATAGGTGTGAAAGCGGAAAATCCATACATCCATGTAAACTATACATATTTATAACCTCATTTCCGACATACCTATTACTTAGTCATCAGACGGTACAACGGTATTTAGATAGGTAGCCTATGAATGAATGAATGAATGAATGAAATGTTTATTTGCGTTTGAATAGGGTATACAGAAGATGTTAGATATACAAGTCATATAAATTACGCCTACTCAGCCATTGTCAATAGCATGCAAACATAATAAATTTACACAACTTAATATTTATAATTACTACTTATACAATAAATCTTATTTGTAAGTAAGTGTTAAGTATGAATCACAAATTATTTAATTCTATTATTACTTACAGTATTTTATTTTAGTTTTTATGGCTTAGAAATTCCTGGACTGTGTAGAAACTATGATCCGTCAACCAGTCACACAAATGTTTCTTAAACAAAGTGAATGTCATGTTTTTTATATCTTGAGGAATCTTGTTATATATGCATATGCACATATAGTAACAGTTCTTTTTAAATCGTTCACTTTTTGGTATCATGTCTAAAACCAATCTTTCGCCGTTTCTAGTGTTTCGAGGAAAGACATCCTTTGCCTCCCTGAATAATCCGTAATTTCGCTTCACAAATTTTGCGGCTTCAAGTATATATAAGGAAGCGAGCGGAAGAACTTTTAGCGTTTTGAAGAGAGGTCTACATGAAGTATCTAATGAAACTCCACAAATTGCTTTTATGCATCCTTTTTGTGCTACAAAAACACTGTGTATGTCCGTACTGTTACCCCATATTAGGAGCCCATATCGCAACACTGATTCGACATAAGCAAAGTACGCTGTAAGGGCTGTACTTTTGGAAACTGTTTTTGCAAGTTTGTAAAGAGCAAATGAAAATCTATTAATTTTGTTGCATACATTTTCTACCTGATTCTTCCAGTCCAGCTTACTATCTATAGTTATACCCAAAAATATACCATTATCTAACTCTCTTATTTTTTGGTTAGTGTAAACTATATCCAATTTTTCCGTCAATTTATTAAAATTAATAAAATATGTTTTGTTAATATTAATTTGCAAATTATTATTTATAAGCCAGTCAACAATTATATTTATAGTTTCATTTATATCATTTTCATGTCTCTCTATGGTCATATCTTTTTTTGTAGTCACTATTACTGAAATATCATCAGCGAACAATATACTTTTGTGTTTTATGTTATTTGGGAGATCATTTATATACACCAGAAAGAGAAGTGGCCCAAGAATACTACCTTGTGGAACACCACAATTGTTTTCTCTATAATTAGACCTATGCTTTGTTACAAATCTATTTTGTTCTAATTGTGTTATTTCTACACTCTGTGTCCTGTTTTTTAAGTATGATTTAATCCAATTTAATGCATTGCCTCTCACACCATAATTTTCTAGTTTATTTATTAGTATCTTATGTAAAACTAGGTCAAATGCTGTTGACATGTCGAAAAATAGTATCGATGTATATTTATTTTCATTTATACTTTGCAGAGTAGTATTTACTATGTCAAAAGTAGCAAGACCAGTGGATTTTCCTCTTTGGTATCCATACTGATTGTTGTTGAGTATGTTATACTTATTAAAAAATGAAATTAATTTGTCGTGCATAACCTTCTCATATATCTTTGAAATAATAGGTATTAATGTTATCTGTCTATAATTGCTGCATATAGATTTTTTTCCTTTCTTAAATAATGGTTTGACTATTGATAGTTTTAACTTTTCTGGGAATGTGCCTGTTTCAATTGATAAGTTTATTAAATATGCTAGAACAGTACTGATTTCCTCTTTACATGCTTTGATTATACGAGTACATACATCATCATAACCCGTCGCACTAGTACTATTCAGTGAATCAATAATCTTTCTAATATCGTATTCATCAACTGGCATCAAGAATATAGAATTAGGTAATGCAGCAGGCAAATGTGTATTGAAATTATTATTATTATTTAATTTATTATTTGCGGTAAAATGTTCATTAAATATATTAGAAATTGTATTAGGATCTTCAATAATTTCACTGTTGTGTTCGATTTTTTCTATAAAATTGGGATATTGTGATGTATTGTCAATTTCGTTTTTTATTATTTTCCACGTAGCTTTACATATGTGTTTCTTTTTACAATTTTGTATATACTTTTTATTTGTCTCTTTTTTCGCTTGAAATATACATTTTTTTAAAAGTTTTGCATAGTTTTTATATTTCAATTTGTCACGTTTTGTCTTGCTTGAGTAGTAAATCTTTCTTAAATGTCTGCTAGTCGCACAACTTTTCTTTATTCCATGTGATATCCAGTTTAAATTTCTTTGTGTATTAATTTTTACTCTGACAACAGGAAAACATAGTTTGTATAGTAAACAGAACCAGTCATAAAATATATTAAATGCTAAGTTTGAATTTGTTTCATCATATACTTCCTTGAAGGAGAGGCTAGTTAGATAGCGTTTAAATTTTTTGATGTTTTCCTCTGAATATTCTCTTCTAAATGTATATATAAGTTTTGGAGTTATATTTTTTTTTTGTACATCGAAACTTAACAATTGCGCCTTATCATGATCCGAAAGAAATAATGGTAAAACAGATCCATTTGCATTTTTTAGATTACTAATTATGTGATCTAAACATGAATTGCCCCTCGTAGGTTCGGTAATAAAGTGTCTCAAATTATAATTTTCTAGAATACTCCTATATTTTTTTGTATTATTATTGTCTAAAAGAATATTTATGTTAATATCGCCAACAACAATTATTTTTTGGGTGCCATGTTTGTGTTGATATGCATCTAGCAAAAATTTAAGTTTGTGAAAAAAGTATTCATAGTGTCTCTTTTTTGTGGCGGTAGAGGACCTATATACACATACGATTATGATTTTATGAATAGGGATAGATGTAGCACACATTTCAAAATGAAAATCTTCTGAATGATTACTAAAAGTATCTATCTTTGCAAAAGGTATTCCCTTTTTAATCATAACACATGTCCCACCTCTCTTTTTTTTTCTGGAATAATGGGCTGCGAGTTCATAATTTGAGATATTAATATTCTTTTCTTCCGCAGCCTTTACAAACGTTTCAGAGAAGCATAGTACGTCTGGTCGTGGGTCGAGTTCAGATAAAGTTACTTCAATCTTTTCTCTTTTTGATAATAAACCCTGTATATTTTGATGAAAAATTGAAAATCTATTCTTTGGTTTCAGGGCGAAAACAATTTGATTTTCGATTTCCATTAAATTCAGAGTTAGTTACTGATTTATTTGCAACAGGAAAATAATAAAGAATTGAGTTTTTACTTATTTTTGAGGAATTGATATTAATATTTCTTTCTTGTGATTTTTTATTTCTACTATCAGTCCAGGTGTATCCCAGCCTCAGTCTGTTTTTAATGAAATCTGATTCATACTTGATATAGTCTATTTCAATGTTTAATTTAAAGCTTATTACAGTATTCAAAGACGTCAATCCTATGACGTGATATTGCAGTAGCACAAAGGTAATTATGACTTGTTTGGTAAGATAGAGTTTACATAAGTACAGTCTACAGCAGGATCATTTACAATACAAAATATCTCAATTTTATTCATGTTAAAAATTAAAAAATATATATACAGTCGATTTTACAAAATAATATATACTAAACTAAACTATATTAAACTATAAATAAACGTTAAACTAAACTATAATGATTATATATAAATTAAAACTAAATTATGTAAAAACTAAATAGAATCAAAAATTCCGCCTCGGATAGTACCTGGTTCAAAGGTGCCCATCACACTAGCTGCGTTCCCTTTTTGTATTGTGATGGCAATTCTTTGAACCAGATACCATCCAGAGCGAGGGTAAAACCTTTTTCTGCTAAGCGGCGTCCTATCTCACTTATAAAGCTTTTTGCTTCTGAACACCACGGACCAGCAGTTTCAACAGCTACAGGAACGAAATCATAATTTGTAGAAAGGACCGAATATTTTTGTATTTTTTGTGTGGCTGCCAACCTGGCTGCTGCTCCGGGTGACCTAACCGAATTGTTGAGATAAGACGCCGCATAGGTGTTCACACAGGTGGCATCCCATAAAAGACAACGTCCCCTCTGCCACGGTATTAAAGAGAGACCATCTGGCCTTTTCCCATCAGTACGGGAAAGCCCCGTGGTTCCAGCTGACAAGGAACGTTGATTGATATTAAGGCTCTACGTATTAATTCATTGATGGAATGATGGCGAGATAAACGGCCAGCGCAACGAGAGCAGCCAAGAACATGGTGACCGTCCGCTTCAACCATCTTGCCACAGATGCAGCGATGAGGCTCACACACCGCGCAGCCTAATCTCAGAGCAGCAGCTACTCGCAGGGAATTGTTATCTAAAAGTGTTCCTACATGAGGGGATGGAACAGCATGCAACCAAGCACCTGATTCTGGAAGCGCAGATGCTTTCAAACGAGCGAGATGGACACCGACTGTCTGATTCTTAAGATCTGTTAAAATACATAGACTTTTGGTATCATCCCAAAGTTTTTGTACTTCAAGCTTATCTGGAATAGGAGAGTTTGGGCACTGTAATGACCAACTTGACAAAGCCTCCTCTACAAAGGGCAACGTCAATCCTTCACCATTTATAGAGAGAATTTTAGTGACGAGATCAACTACCCCATGAGAGGATGCAAGAAAAGCTGGAAGTGCTATGTCTGACAGGCGGCGTATACCAAGCCCACCATGACGGATTGGTAGGGACGCTTGTGTCCATTGGTTTTCATCCAATTTGGCATTAAGAACTGTTTCTAGACCTAAAAGTAATGAATCATCGTATTCTTTGAGTTCTTGTGGAAATAGCCAGGATGGAGCTGTTCTGTTGTGACGCGGTAACAGTAGCGGAAATGCTTGGGACTTTGGATAGCTTGATGTGTTGGTTACTGTACAACGATTGCAAGTCATCGCATTGATTTGTGTTGAAGAATAACTATATTTTTATTTAATTTTTAATTATAATATGTGTGTCGTATGTACAAACAAATATAATATATTTGGCGTAATAGAATGGAAGTGTCAATTTTGTCTAATAGCTGGACAAAAACAAGATCTTCAAACAATAAGACATACACGCATCAGCTTAATAAGCGGTTAGTGTGTTCAAGAATAAATTGAACTATTGATGATGGGTGTAGAGGAAGTGAAGGAGGTTTGTCAGGATCATAACAAGTGGAGTTGCATATTCTCTGCCTACCGCTGTGGGAAACAGTCACAATCTTCTTATCGTGTGTGTTAGTGACTAACACTAGTGTCAGAGTTTTTAAACCGCCTTAAAGGCCTCTGACATGGTTTTAGGTAACGACCAATGTCAAAGACAGTGACCGGGACCGACGGCTTAACGTGCCCTCCGAAGCACGGATCATCTTACTTATCAGACAATCAGGTGATCAGCCTGCAATGTCCTAACCAAACTAGGACAACAACGCAAAGTCATTGGCCCCGCCGGGAATCGAACCCGCGACCTCCGGGTATGAGCCATACGCTAGAACCACTACACCACGGAGGCAGTTAACAGTCACAATGAGCATGATAGTATATATGCACAAGGCATGCCCTTAGGTTTTCCCGCTCTAAAACACCCTGGATAACCACATATTCTACTTTAAGCGCGGGTAAGACCGCGGGGCGCACCTAGTTGTTTATAAAAAAGCGAGGTTATGATGTTGTTTACAGTTTAAAAACACGTTTATTTGAGCATTTTATCTTACTAGGAGACAATTGAATGTATTTTTGTCTTATAATCTCTGTTAATTACAATCACATTTACAAATAAAGGTAAAAACAAGCAATTAAACCTTCTGTATGTGTATCTTGAGATTCTCATAAGCATTTGGGTTTCTCACGCCCAAGTATCGAACGGCACAGGCGTCACAGCATCCTTGGTCTTTGCAAAACTTGAATATCGCTTTGTGATCCATACTTTCTGTTTAATTTCTGTTATATTGTAACACAAACGAACACTTGCTTCAATGCTTGATATTATGTATTTTTGAAAATTCTACTGATGAAATACTAGTTTTATGCCATTGTAATTTGGTTTATTTTGCAATATCAAAGCCTTAGCATATTTATTTGACAAGTACACCCCGTTTTACGTTTAAGGCATGTAAGCACCTCATAGAAAAATGTTAGAAAAAACTATGAAGATATTCGACCAAATACTGCGTGCATTGGATAGTTAATGTTGCCATATCATAAAACTAACAGCTGATTTTTATTTTGAACTCATTGATTTGAAATATTTGAAACAATCTGTAAAGATTAAGCTATCGGTTATTGTTTGTAAATCAAATGTGATTTTACTTGTATTTCGAAAGAAAGGATAATGTAATTTTACAATAATTCCGATAACATATTATATGTAGTGTTGCCATGTGTACGACTGTGTCGTCCTCCGTCAAACTTGTATTTTTATGTAATTCAAAATAAAAAATTCCAAATTGATTAAAAGATTGTATCAACTTTTATTTAGGTAATCAATATAAAAATAAAAAGGCGCAAATAATGGGAACAGTCCATGCAAAGGTAAGCCATTATTTTATTATTTTTTTCATAGGAATAAAATGTATTTCTTTTTTTCAGGTTATATTTTTCGTAAATAATTTGTGTAAATATTAGCTATTAGGTAGCATCTGGCCAAGATCCATGAAGATCCTGCCATTAGTTCATAAAAACTTGTTTTCAAAGTAAATCCAAGCTTTAAACAGATAAAGCAAAACCTATGTTTTTACTATGTAACTAAACACAGAAACAGAACTTTTTTGGATTCTGTGTGCTTTATTATACAGTGCAGTTCCGTTCTAAAGTACTCAATAGACATATAATCTTACTACAAAAAAGAGCCACACAAGCCTTGACACAAAAGCTGAGAGAAACCATTTTGGTCGCACATTTTGTTAATTATAAGTAATATATGTTCTATACTTTTCATTGTTGTTTGTAAACTCCAAATAAAGATTTTTCTATTTTCTATAAGTTCCTTCTAAACATTGTACGCACGTGTGTAACAGTGTTTGAAACGCAGAGTCACCAAAACAAATGGTTACTCACAAAAAACTTTGTTTAGTGGCTCCATTTTTGAAAAATTGCACCACAGGGCTTGCCCGCAAACTCTTCTTCTTTTTCCACGAATGTGATTTGCATCTACGCCTGGAACTGTGGCATAGCAATTATTGTAAATCGTAACACACAGTCAATATTGCTTCGTAAATATCTTTTAATATTTGTTTTCCAGTCGGAGCAGAACGACATGGAGGAGGTGGGTGGTGGGGGAGGACTGTTTGAGTTTGAGGAGCCCATCGAGCTGGAGGAGGACCCCGTCCCCAAGCCCACCATCAAACTGGGAGGCGTGCGGGTGCGTCTTTGTCACTTGCCTTTCTTCTTTATCTAACAAAATGTACTTGACGACCTCCGTGGCGTAATGGTAATCATGATAGTCTGCAACCCAGAGGTACCAGGTTCGATCCCTGGTCAGGGCATGTTGAAAAAGGCCTTTTTCAGATTGTCCTGGGTCTTGGATGTTTATCTATATATGTATTTGATATAAAATATAGTATCGTCGAGTTAGTATCGCATAACACAAGTCTCGAACTTACTTTGGGGCTAGCTCAATCAGTGTAATTTGTCCCTATATATTTATTTCAACTGAAACTATAAGGGTAGATTCAGTCCACGATACTCAACAACTTTCCCCAAGGAACACATATTGAAATATGAAAAGTAATACTTGGTTGTCACAAATTGACCGACCAGCTGAGTTGGAAAGCCAAAAAATATTTTTCTTGGGGAAAGTTGTTCTCTATCACGGACTAAATTCACTCTTAAAATATTTTCTGTATATTTTTTAGACCCTATATACATACATTCCACTGCGGGACTTTTTTTAATGGAGAGGGAAAATAAATAATTAAATTTTTAACAAAAAAAAACCAACTTCAATTTCTTTCAGGAGTTTCTTCCATATCTCCAAAGTTCTCAAGACTTCACCAAATTAATATGGGACCAACTTGGGAGTAAGGGCTTTCAAATAAATAAAAACGACGGGTTGCACTCTGGGAGTGCCGGCAGAAGTGAAAACTTGAATATTAACGTTGTGCATTTTTGATATTTTGGAATGGTTAGGGAATAATTTTGCACGAATTGCTTTAATTATCGAGCCATCAGATGTCACCATCCATGGATGCGCGTAGCACGCTGTAACATAAACACACACGAACATTCGCGCAAGTGCCCTGCGCCGTCTTACGAATTTTCGATCAGGCCACGTGTCCTGACGCGAATTTATAATTTTTTACCCATTCCAAAAAAAGTGCACAACGCCGCTAAAGAAGTTTTTACTTCAAAAAAACATGCACTAGAATTGATGACGTCTTCCTTTGAAGTCGTTTAATGATGATGTCATTGTCCCCAGGCTCGCGTGGACCGCGTACACGTGGACGGTCTGAACCGCACCAAGGACGACATCATCCGCAGCACCGTGGACGAGCTGTTCCATGCCACGGACTTCGAGGACGTCATCCTCAAGGCACACAAGGTACGCTTGGGGAGATGAGGGCGCTACGCAGTACCACTTGCTATAGAAAGTCACATTCTATGACACAAAAAGCGAACATAACAATAGTCATTTTTAGGGTTCCGTAGCCAAATGGCAAAAACGGAACCCTTATAGATTCGTCATGTCTGTCTGTCTGTCTGTCCGTCCGTATGTCACAGCCACTTTTTTCCGAAACTATAAGACCTATACTGTTGAAACTTGGTAAGTAGATGTATTGTGTGAACTGCATTAAGGTTTTGACACAAAAATAAAAAAAAAACAGTAAATTTTGGGGGTTCCCCATACTTAGAACTAAAACTCAAAAATTTATTTTTCATCAAACCCATCCGTGTGGGGTATCTATGGATAGGTCTTCAAAAATGATATTGAGGTTTCTAATAGCATTTTTTTCTAAACCGAATACTTTGCGCGAGAGACACTTCCAAAGTGGAAAAAAGTGTGTCCCCCCCCCCGTAACTTCTAAAATAAGAAAATGATAAAACTAAAAAAAATATATGATGTTCATTACCATGAAAACTACCAGCGAAAATTGGTTTGAACGAGATCTAGTAAGTAGTTTTTTTTTAATACGTCATTATCATAAACGGCAATTAACCTTTCATTCAATCAACTCAAATATAAAAATTAAAAAAAACATACTACAAGACCTTTATATTACGTTAATTGCTACTACGGAACCCTTCATGGGCGAGTCCGACTCGCACTTGGCCGCTTATTAATCTGTTAGGAAAGAAAATTGTACTGAATTTCATTTATCCTCTAGAGGAAGAATGTTTAAGTTTGGAATACTTACTAAAATTTATACTCATTTCTAAGTCATGTCCTTGTTTGTTTACTAGCTGTTTAGTTTTCCAAAAAGAAAAAGCAAAGGACCATTTACGTCTCACATATACAGCCAAGTTTTCTGCGTAGCTATATTTATTTACTACTTCAAACATTTTGTACTTTTTATGTAACTGGTTAAAATTTAATTAATAAATGCTTATCTCTTGTTATTATTGTGTTTATCTGTCTAAGGTGAACTTAACTCCGTCACTACACTGAGGACTAGTCCTAAATCCCTCGCTTCGCTGGTGATTTAAGTATTTAACACCCTCGCTCCGCTCGGGAGTAAACCTCACCTTCGTTGCGTTCACGATTTAAGTCGTCACCCGCGACAAAAGACACTGCTTTATCCCCTTAGTTGATAATCTACTAACTTTTGACCCGGGAAACTTCTTAGTTGTAAAGCAAGTTATGTGCAGGTGCGGCGCGCGCTGGACGCGATGGGCTGCTTCCGCGACATCGGCGTGTACATCGACGTGTCGTCGGGGCCCGGCGCCACGCCCGAGGGGCTCGAGGTCAGACTGCTGCTACTTTTCTACAAGCTCACCTGTCATCTGTGAGCAGACCGGAATCCGGTCGACATGCATTGTTTTACTATTGTGTCTGGTGTTTTGCACAGACAACAGGTTATTTAGTTTCTCCTGTCCCGTTGTCTGTCGGTCTGTCTGTAATCAAATCTTGCAAGTTAAACATTTGGGGTGACGACACGGTCCGAAAAGTATGATTTTAATTAGCCCGCCTTTTACATTATCTACACTAATATTATAAAGAGGAAAGATTTGTTTGTTTGATTGTATTGAATAGGCTCCGAAACTACTGGATCGATTTTAAAAATTCTTTCACTGTTGGATAGGTATGTTATCCCTGAGTGACATAGGCTATGTATGTACCACGGGCGAAGCCGGGATGGACTGCTAGTCTAATATATGTCTCTGGAAAATGCCCATCAGGCTGAACAACTTTTGCTAAGGCGTCATTTTTTTTTATATTTTTTACTGTTTATCTGGACCATTATGGTTCTGCATCAGGTGTTCCATTTGCCAAAATCAATTTTACCCTATATGATGCTCAGATTTAACAGCTATATACCAAAAAAAGTTTCATTTGAATCCGTCCAGCATTTCCGGAGATTAGCGTGTACAAACAAATAAACAGAGGGACATTTTTTTTAAATTCTTACTCTATTACTATATTTCCATTGCCCCAAATATTATTTGTTTGGAAATATATATAACGTACAGACACACTTTTTTACTGCTACAAAAATTTTGCTGGTAGGTAAAAAGTCACCTTGTATTAATGTGGTGTTAATGTTATTATTAAGGTGACGTTCCAAGTGAAGGAGCTGTCGCGCGTCGTGGGCGGGGTCAACACCACCGTCAGCGAGAATGAAGGCAACCTGGTGCTGGGTGAGTTGGGGGCTGTAGATAATGCTATATTGATAGACGTGATGCTGTGGCAAAGATGATAATAGATTTAAAGCTTATGTTTCGTTTTTTGTTAATTGGCCAACACTGGCGTCAGATTTTTCAGGCTGCCTAAGGGTGAAGCCAAACGAGCGTAATTTTGTGAGTTGTGAGTCGCAGAAGTTAAGTTGCGAAATTTCTGCTGCATTCAGTTTCATACAAAAGGGCAGTTTGTGCCAAACGACGACTTCTTCTTCTTATCCTGTGTGTTAGTGACTAACACTAGTGTCAGAGTTTTTAAACCGCCTGAAAGGCCTCTGACGTGGTTTTAGGTAACGACCAATGTCAAAGACAGTGGACCGGGACCGACGGCTTAACGTACCCTCCGAAGCACGGATCATCTTACTTATCAGACAATCAGGTGATCAGCCTACAATGTTCTAACCAAACTAGGACAACAACACAAAGTCGTTGCCCCCGCCGGGAATCGAACCCGCGACCTCCGGGTATGAGCCAAACGCTCTAACCACTACACCACGGAGGCAGTTAAACGACGACGCAAATTGAGTTATCTGCCGACCAATAACTGACTGAAAATACGCGACTCACAACTCACAAAATTACGCTCGTTTGGCTGCACCCTAAAGGTAATAGCTTGACGACTGCCATACAATGATGACAGCCGGGACCAACGGCTTCTACGTGCCTTCCGAAGCACGGAGGACTTATGCCACTTGTGGTTACATATCCGAGTTCGGACCACGCCCGGCGTCACTTTACTTGCGAAAGCGCTAATAATGCACACTCCCGCCGCGCCACCGAGCTTCTCGAAAGCTTATGTTAAGAAAGTACTTGGTAAGATACGAAGGTTTATTACGGAACCGATGATTACCTTAAAGACAAAAACGTCTGGCTTGAGCTTGACGCGGTCGCTCTTAAGGTTTGTATTTGTTTACTCACAAATGTCATAATTTGAGTACATAAATACTGAATTTACAAATTATCATTAAGGGGCTGTAGAGACTGCATATGCATCTTGAGAGACGTGATGCTGTGTCAAAGATGATATCCACCTTAATAATTACTAACAGACGTGATGCTATTGCAAAGATGATATAATTACTTACGTAACAAATACCCAACGCTATAGAAACTATCCTCTCTCCGTCCAGTATTTCCGGAGATTAGCGTGTAAAAACAGACACACAGACAAACATACAGACATTTTTAGTGTTCAGTACCCAAAGGGTAAAAACGGGACCCTATTGCTAAGACTTCGCTGTCTGTCCGTCTGTCCGTCCGTCTGTCACCATGCTGTATCTCAAGAACCGCGATAGCTAGACAGTTGAAATTTTTACAGGTAATGTATTTCCGTTGCCGCTATAACAAAAAAATAAAATAAATATTTAAGGGAGGCTCCCATACAACAGCGATTTTTTTTGCCCTTTTTTGATCGATATCAATAATGGCGACAGGTAGGCACTTGAAATATTCACAAAATACTCAGTTGTATTTTTATTTTATTGTTAAATAAACATTATAAAGAGAGACATGGAAAGCACTCCACCGAAAAGAGCCCAGCTCTATTAATATAAATATTTAAGGGGGGCTCCCATACAACAAACGCGATTTTTAATAATGGTACGGAACCCTTCGTGCGCGTGTCCGACTCGCACTTGGCCGGTTTTTGAAGTGAAAACTTCTTTAGCGGCGTTGTGCACTTTTTTTGGAATGGGTAAAAAATTATAAACTCGCGTCAGGACACGTGGCCTGATCGAAAATTCGTAAGACGGCGCAGGGCGCTTGCGCGAATGTTCGTGTGTGTTTATGTTACAGTGTGTTACGCGCATCCATGGATGGTGACAGCTGATGGCTCGACCGTCTGTGTAGTGGCCATACTGCTGTGTATTTGAAAATGATTTTGTTGAAAATGAATTTGGTCATGCTTGTGACATTTGTGACAGACTGTGGTTCAGAAAAGATTTGAAATATTTTATACTGATAATTAAAGCAATTCGTGCAAAATTATTCCCTAACCATTCCAAAATATCAATAAGCGGCCAAGTGCGAGTCGGACTCGCCCATGAAGGGTTCCGTAGTAGCAAATAACAATATAAAAGTCTTGTAGTATGTTTTTTTAATTTTTATATTTGAGTTGATTGAATGAAAGGTAAATTGCCGTTTACGATTTATGACGTATTAAAAAAAAACTACTTACTAGATCTCGTTCAAACCAATTTTCGCTGGTAGTTTTCATGGTAATGAACAACATATATTTTATTTAGTTTTATCATTCTCTTATTTTAGAAGTTACGGGGGGGGGGACACACTTTTTTCCACTTTGGAAGTGTCTCTCGCGCAAAGTATTCGGTTTAGAAAAAAATGCTATTAGAAACCTCAATATCATTTTTGAAGACCTATTCATAGATACCCCACACGTATGGGTTTGATGAAAAATATTTTTTTGAGTTTCAGTTCTAAGTATGGGGAACCCCCAAAATTTACTGTTTTTTTTCTATTTTTGTGTCAAAACCTTAATGCGGTTCACATATTACATCTACTTACCAAGTTTCAACAGTATAGGTCTTATAGTTTCGGAAAAAAGTGGCTGTGACATACGGACGGACAGACAGACAGACAGACATGACGAATCTATAAGGGTTCCGTTTTTGCCATTTGGCTACGGAACCCTAAAAATGCACAACGTTCACAACGTTAATATTCAAGTTTTCACTTCTGCCGGCACTCCCAGAGTGCAACCCGTCGTTTTTTATATAATTAGTATTCTCCCCTCAGGCGTAAAGATGCCCAACGTGCTCGGTCGCGGTGAGAAGCTCCAGGCGGAGTACAGCATGGGCTACCGCAGCTCGTCCAACTACAGCCTGGCCGCCACCAAGCCGTACCCGCACAAGCCGCTCACGCCCGTGTAAGACCACCTCGTACGACTTTTATTAACTCCATTTCCGGGAATCGTCCATACTCACACCCGCATAAGTTGTCAGTCAGACACTTTGTACAAACGTCATTAAGATGAAAATTCTCAATCGACCATTCGCGGCGAGAAACTCCAGGCGGAGTTCAGCATGGGCTACCGCAGCTCGTTCAACTACAGCCTGGCCGCCACCAAGCCGTACCCGCAAAAGCCGCTCACGCCCGTGTAAGTTCGCAATCTACCATCTCATTCGATCGTTATTAACTCAATCGACCACTTGGTAAGACCGTTATTAGGAGCCGTCCACACTCATACCGGTGTAAGTTCGCAATCGACCACCTCGTTCGACCGTTATCAATCGACCATTTTGTACGATCATGATAAGTTGCCATCAATACTCACACCGGTGTAAGTTGTTAATTGACCACATTATACATACAACCTTTGCGCGTATTTCCTAAGACGCCTTCTACGACATCCACGGGAGGACTTGGAGTGGTCCTATTCTACTCTGCTGCGAAACCACACGGCGAATGTTAATAAAATGTAAAGGTAGGTAGATACTTGAAATAGTTTGTTTATAGCTACATTTCGTTGTTTGCAGCGTAACAGCGTCGGTGTACCAGCAGAACCACGAGTACCCGTGGTCTGGGTACCGACTGCTGGACCGCGGGGTGCTGCTCGACCTGGCCTTCAGGACTTCGCCCGCGGTGAGCTTTTTTTTGGGTTTCGATCGGAATCCATGCTAGTCCCCGTCCCCGCATACCTGTCACCAATAGTTCCTGCTTACCTGCCACCAACAGTCCCAACACACCTGCCACCAACAGACCCAACATACCTACCACCAACAGTCCTGGAATAGGGACCATCCAAAAATTACGTTATACGAATTTCATGACTTTTTGACTCCCCGCTCCTGCTCCCTGCTCCTCCGGTCACAATAACTAATAATAATTCAACAGTGCCTGAAATAGACACATCAGGTTAAGGGTTGGGCTACATCTGACAGCACGGAACAACACTTTTCTATGCTGCCAACCTTTTCTGTCGCTCAGAATTGTCTTTGCTAAAGCCAGACAGAGCGACGGAACGCTATAACACCGCTGGTGCTGAAGCGTTCCGTCGCTCTGTCTCGCTCTAGCTAATGACGGTTCTGAGCGACAGAAAAGGATAGCAGCATAAAAAAGTGCTGTTCCATGCTTTCAGATGTAGCCCAACCCTTAAGCTGCTCGACTATACATACATACATATTTTCACGCCTGTTTCCCATGGTAGGCAGAGACTATGGATTTCCACTTACTACGATCCTTGCAAACCTCTTTTGCTTCAACACTCATAACTCTTTTCATGCATGCTCGACTATAACCCAATAAATGAACAAAAAAATAAATAAAGTAGTATGTTGCAGACGAAGCACAGCCTGCAGTGGGAGGGGCTGGTGAGGGACACGTCCGTGCTGAGCAAGACCACCAGCTTCGCCGTCAGGGAGAACAGCGGTGAGGGATGTTCATCACATACCAACATTTCGTCAGGCAAATTAAAAAAACCCCGACCATACTATACCATCCATCAGATACCACCTAGTGATAAGTGGCGGAACGACAAATAACGGAGTGGCTTTTGAGTCTTGCGGCCCTGGGCTCTGTCTGCTTAGAGCCGCAAGACCCAAAATGTTCTGTCTGCCCCATTAGGGCAGAAAATTATAAAGACGTGATAGTATGTATGTATGTAGCGTTATCTATGCCGTATGGCTCTGGTGGTGCAGAGAGGGTCTTGCTACTGCAGTGGAGACAGAAAGACCTGATGATGATGATGAGATTACCCTATTAAAAAGGACTTATAAAATCCCCGTTTCCCAGGCCCCCAAATGAAGTCGGTGATCCGGCACATCGTTTCCGTGGACCACCGCGACGAGCCGATATTCCCGTCGCGCGGCTCGCTCGTACAGTTCACCAGCGAGGTCGCCGGGCTCGGCGGGGGCGTTGCGCACCTCAAGACGGAGCTTCACGCGCAGGCCAACGTGTCGCTGGCTGAGAGCGTGGTGAGTTGTAGTTCTTACATAACAGATGGCGCTGGAGTCGAGTTAGAACGCGGTATGAATGTTTTTTGAAATATTAGATGTTTACGAGTGAGGTCGCGGATCTTGGCAGCGGCGTCGCGCGCCTGAAGACTGAGCTCACCGCGCAGGCAAACGTGTCTGGCTGAGAGCGTGGTGAGTTGTACTTCGTTGATAACAGATGGCGCTGGAGTCGAGTTAGAACGCGGTATGAATGTTTTTAGTAATGTTTTGTTTCTTTGAGGCTTGTAGCGATATTTCTATGGCTACATATATTCATTCATTTTAGCCGCACAACGTCCACTGCTGGACATAGGCCTCTCCCAAAGATTTATAAAATGATACATACATTGTTAGGTCATAATTATTACTAAGAATGATGACATTTGTGAGTGTATAAAATCAAAACCTTAATAAATAAAATAAATGTTACAGGTGAAGTGTAATGTTTCAAGGGAGTTATCTACCGACGTATGTAGAAGGCTCTCAGATTAGATGTTATTGTCACCGCAACCATCTTTATTATTTGTTAAATAGCTTGACTATATTTTCGATTAAAGACACCTACAACACTAATATTCTTGATTTGACAAGAAAATTGTGATATGCTTTGTTGACTCCAGGTGTTGCAAGTGACCGGCGCGCTGGGCGTCCTACACGACATGTTCGGCACAGCCCTCCCCGACAGACTGTTCTTGGGGGGGGCCACCTCGCTGCGGGGGTTCGGGCAGCGGGGCGTGGGCCCGCACCAAGACCAGCAGGCGCAGGGGGGACAGGTAAAGGATTAACTAGTTATATATTATTTCTTTAGTATAATTTTTGAAATTTTAATGTTATAATTGGCCTAGAGCGTGTCAGGCCACGCGTAGTGTTAGGGTTCCGTAGTTGCGAATGACTGATATTGAGTTCATGGTACAAAAAACGTCTAAAAACTATTTTTTACTGAATTTGTATGAATTTTTTATATGTTGTAAGTTGGTTGCCTATAACTTTTTAATTTGTAAACCCTACCCAGCTCTGATTGTTTGCTTTTTTAATTTGTTATATATACTACTGCTGCATGAAGGGTTCCATAGCAGCAAGTAACATAATATAAAAGTTCTTGTAGTTCGTTCTAACTTTTACCGACCAATTCTTTTTTAGATTTAGTTTGAATTAGTTGAACAAACCAAAAATTAGTTTGAACGAGATCTAGTAAGTAGTTTTTTTTTAATACGTCATAAATCGTAAACCGCCATTTACCTTTCATTCAATAAATCTGCTATGGAACCCTTCGTGGGCGAGTCCGACTCGCACTTGGCCGCTTTTTAATTCTCTGGTTGTGCAGATGTACTGGGCGTCCGGGCTGCACGTGTACACGCCGCTGCCGTTCCAGCCGGCGCGGCACGGGCTGGGCGCGCTGTTCCGCTCGCACCTGTTCGTCAACGCCGGCTGCCTCACCGACAACGGTGAGTGGGGGGTAATAAAGTAGTGTATGAAACAGCAATGACTGTGTAAATAAAACTAATTTTTAGAACGCTGGCTGGTTGACCGACCCAATTGTGGGTAGCAGGGAGGGGGGGGGGGGGGCTGGATAGAAGTAATATGTGTGTGTGTAATCGTGTGTTAAGTATAATTAATTTAATTTTTCTAGATTAAGTTAAGTAGGGTATGAAACTGCACAAGTCTGGACATGACAATATGTGATGGGTATTAGAATTTCTCGAACGTTGGCTGCTTGACGAACAAGGGGCTAGTCAGTAGAATTTCAATACCACTTATTATGCAACAGTTTAGTTAGGAATAACAAACTTAATAAATCTTCATCTCTGGCTAGCGAGGAAAGTGTAGGCGAAGTCCTCAGGCTGCTCTGGTAGTACAGAAAGGGTCGTGCTCCTGCAGTGGAGACAAGACCTGATGATGATTATGTTGCAGACGAGATGTCGAAAACTTCAACGCTAGAGGCGTTAAGCGCGGCGCGTGTGGCGTGCGGCGCGGGAGTAGCACTACGGCTGGGCGCGGTGGCGCGGCTCGAGCTCAACTACTGCATACCGCTGAAGGCGCGCGCCGGCGACCGGCCCGCGCCCGGCCTGCAGTTCGGGGTCGGCGCGCACTTCCTCTAGAGGTCAGTAAATACTCCCTCAGAAAAACTCTGATAGCGCGATGCAGGATGTATCTCAACTATCTCAGCGCCATCTGTTTTGGTTTCCGTGAACTAATGTAGACAGGCTGGCAGATCGGAGTTGGCACGTACTTCCTCTAGAGGTCAGCCTAAGTACTCCCTTTGGAAAAACTCTCATAGCGCGATGCAGAATTATCTCAGCGCCATCTGTTTTGGTTTCCGTGAACTAATGTAGGCAGGATGGCAGTTCGGAGACGGCGCGAATTTCTTCTGAGGTCAGTCTAACAACTACTCTCTCGAAGCAACTCTCATAGCACAATGCAGGATGTGTCTCAGCGCCATCTCTTGCAGTTTCCATGAACTACTGTAAGCAGGCCGGTGTTTCGAAGTCTAGAGGTAAGTTAAATAGACCTTCGTAGAAACTCTCATAGCGCGATGCAGGATGTATCTGAGCGCCATCTTTCTTACGTTTTGTAAATTATTGTGCCCGCTCAAGTAAGTGCCTGGGGGACAGCGCCCGGCCTGCAATTTGAGGTCGGGGCGTATTTCTTTCCTTTTGAGGTACCTTCTTCTTTAAAGAGGTTGTGTTTATGCAGCTATTATGCACCATGTCTTTTGTTTTCTGTAAACTAATATTATCGGTGACCGTCGGAGGAGGGTAGACTTAAAAAAATTAAGACCAAAAGTTGTAACGACACTTTTTGCTATAGTTGTGCCTTGCGGCGTGCGCGTGTTTCTCTGTCTGTCTCTCTCTCTCCTAATTATTCGAAAGGAACTTCGTTCCATCCGGGTGTCCCTTGACACCTCTCAAGTTTTTATTTTATTTATTTCTTATTATTTTCATTTAACACGTTGACTGTCAGCGTTACTGACACAATATATTGTTCATTATTTGACGGTCACCAGGTGACCGCCATGGCGTTTATTTAACCTTGTTACGTTTGTTTCAGAGCCGCCACCTCGACAATCTCGGAACTAGAAGCGAATACGAATTATGTACTATACATATTGCCAGCGAACTTTAATACTATGGAATAGTCACTTCATGCATTATTATCGTGCAAACTATATACGTCTGTCGCAAGAGCAGCCACTGATCGGTCGAGAAATGAGGATGATTTCGACGTCGACAAATCAACTCAAAAGCTTTTTAATCGTAAAACAATATTTTTTGCACTGTATGTTATGAATTTTTTAGCTCTACAAATCTGCATTCTCAACAAAATTAGCTACGGATTCTCATTACTTGGCCAGAGCAGTACAGGGTCGTGCTCCTGCAGTGGAGACTAAAAAAGACCTGATGATAATGATGATGATCCTCACTAGCGTATCAGTAACGATATTATAGAAGAACGAGATGTAGTTTTGAAATGCCGAAAACTTTAATTGATTGCTTTTCCATCTTCTCGCCCACCATGACGCTAAAAGTGGCTTTTGGGTCTTGCGGCCCTGGGCTCTGCATAGAACCGCAAGACCCAAAATGCTCTGTCTGCCCCATTAGGGATAAAGACGTGATAGTATGTATGTGAAGTAATTTAGATGGGGTTTTTTCTTGCTCTTGATCATCCTTCCAGTTGTATTAGAAATCCTTCGAGGAGGCCTATGTCCAGCAGTGGACTTCCTGATATGATGATGACGCTTCCATGTATTGTAGTTCGCTGCCTGTAACATTACTTAAATATATATTTATTGTCTGTACATACAAGCCGTTGTAAATCACCAGTGAGCTAAATAAATTGTTTAGTTGTTGCTCGGTGTTTTATTTACCCGACTACGGTAAGGAAAAAGAAGGGTTCTGTGTTTTGCCGCTATGTTTGACAAGCTTGGATGTTTAAGGTTTGGTTTGATGTGTTGGTCAGGTGGTAGTACACATTACTAGCGCTTTCGGATGTTAAGCGACACCGGGCGTGGTCTGCACTCGGATGGGTGACCACTATTGGCATAAAAATTTCAAAAAGTCAAAAATAAATATTTTATTCTTTGGATATTTGTAAGTGACTGTTATTTTAATTTCATTATACTATAGTGGTCTAGTATAGCCCGTGGTTTGATTTGTTATGGGTATGTCCCTTCCACGTTTCATACAGGTGAATGGTAAATCACCCTGCAGATTGAAAGGGGACACTCGGTAATCGTTTCTCGTTCCAAATATTTCCACATTACAATGCAATGAAATTAAAATAACGGTCAGAATACCACAAAAATTTGACGTTCCCATACAAACCGGGCGACTACACACTTTTGTTTGGAAGTGCCCATTTTTTTTTTGTTTTTTGACTGTTATTCTAATTTCATTATACAAAAGTGATCTAGTGTATCCGTGGTTTGATTTTTACGGGGATGTCCCTTCCACGTTGTACAGTGTGCATAGACCCTAACACATCGGAATTTCTCCCTTTTCTGTAATAATTTGATAATAACTGCCTCCGTGGTGTAGTGGTTAGAGCGTTCGGCTCATACCCGGAGGTCACGGGTTCGATTCCCGGTGGGGGCAACGACTTTGTGTTGTTGTCCTAGTTTGGTTAGGACATTGCAGGCTGATCACCTGATTGTCTGATAAGTAAGATGATCCGTGCTTCGGAGAGCACGTTAAGCCGTCGGTCCCGGTCACTGTCTTTGACATTGGTCGTTACCTAAAACCATGTCAGAGGCCTTTAAGGCGGTTTAAAAACTCTGACACTAGTGTTAGTCACTAACACACACGATAAGAAGAAGAAGAATAATAATGTCATCCAACGGGAATAAATGGGAATCCCCGAGAATAAAAACAAATGCTTATATCTAATTATTTTATTATTATCTAACCCTATATGTACAAAATATCATACAAATAATTTATCATGAGACGCAGCCTTGAAATATAAAAACGAAAATAGACCTTATGACGTCGCAGTAAGTTTTTAATTCCCGTGATAAAGGTTTATTCGATTACTATTAATAAATCCATATCCATAAAAAGATAATATAATTACTAACGTAACAGATACCCAACGCCATAGAAACTATTAGACGTAAGTAGGCAAAACTTGTAGGCAAAATAAGTACCAGCTGCACACAGAGATGGCAGCACACACGACTAGCAAAAAAGTTACAAAGAAATCGTTGAATATGCTTTAAAAAATTATTGCATTTCATATAAGTTATATTTATATGACTGATACTTGTATGTACTTGTTTTGACAGTGTTTATATGACATATTATAAATTGTGTAAGTTATATTTAATTAATTAGAGTACTGCTTTATTTAAATAATAGTAATAAAAGATTTTAATGTTATAACTAATACGTATACCGCCATCTAGTGACAAGGAAGTGAAATAATTATGTTTATAAGGCGATGGGTAGGCATGTCCAATAAGGGTGACACAGGGTCCGAAAAGTATGATTGTAATTAGTCCGTCTTTTAGATTATCCAAAAATAATGGACCCGTATTTTTCAGTTTACCAAAAAAGTAAAAATTCACAAAGATACGGAGCGTCAAAGTTCCGGAGTGGAGGCTTGTGACGTCACACTTTAGGTAAAAAGCGTGCTTAAGTGTGAAGTCACGCGAAATTTTGGTTTCTCAGTAAAAGAAAAAAAACGTGTACAATATTTTTTTATAATCTAACCGATGGACCAAAAATATTCTTTCATTCGTCGTCATGCCTATTGTCCATACTGTTTAGCCATGCTACCGTCCAACTAACTCATTGTAACTTCATTCCAAAATGAACCTTGCTCCATTGCTATAAAGTCTATAAAATCTTTGTTCGGCGAATAGTATCATTCTTAAATGAACCTTACTCCATTGATACAAGGTCTATCATAATCGTTCGGCGAATGGTCCTTGCTCCATTGCTATAAGGTCTACCATCTTTGTTCGGCGAATATTATTCCAATATGGACTTTGCTCCATTGGAATAAGGTCTATAATCTTCGTTCGGCAAGTATCATTCCAAAATGAACCTTGCTCCGTTGCGATAAGGTCTACAGGTCCTTCTCGTACACGTTGTCGTAGTGTAGCCTGGACTGCAGCATGTCGTCTTCATTTAAGTCTATGGAGAGGGGCGGGATGACAGCGCCGGCCACAGACCTGAACAAAAAACAAAAATACATACATACATACATACTATCACGTCTTTATCCCTAATGGGGCAGACAGAGCATTTTGGGTCTTGCGGTTCTATGCAGAGCCCAGGGCCGCAAGACCCAAAAGCCACTTTTAGCGTCATGGTGGGCGAGAAGATGGAAAAGCAATCAATACAGTGATGGGTTGCTAGCCGCATCGCCTGTTAACACGATTTGCATTTTTGCCCATTCCCTCGATCGGCTTTTACGATCTGCGTGGGAAGAGAAGCAGCTGGTACATTCTAAGTTTTTTTTTTATTTCTCCCAGACCAGCATTATATAAAAATAATTAGCCGTATATATTTGCGCCTTTTGACCTTAGGCCTTGGGGTGCGGAAGCTAGTCAGCTGTTCAAGGAGATTTCCGCACGCCTCATCGAAACCTCAGAAGATCCAAGAGCTGGCGCGCATTTTGGTCAAGGGTTGAGCCTGGCCATTCAATGGCCATTCCCTAGCCTACAAGCGCAGTGATTTGGGGTTCATTTTTTAGGGTTCCGTAGCCAAATGGCAAAAACGGGACCCTTATAGATTCGTCATGTCTGTCTGTCTGTCCGTCCGTATGTCACAGCCACTTTTTTCCGAAACTATGAGAACTATACTGTTGAAACTTGGTAAGTAGATGTATTCTGTGAACCGCATTAAGGTTTTCACACAAATATAGAAAAAAAAAATCATAAATATTGGGGGTTTCCCATACTTAGAACTGAAAATCAAAAAAATATTTTTCATAAAACCAATAGGTGTGGGGTATCTAAGGATAGGTCTTCAAAAATGATATTGAGGCTTCTAATATCATTTTTTTCTAAACTAAATAGTTGGCGCGGGAGACACTTCCAAAGTGGAAAAATGTATGTCCCCCCCCCCTCCCACCTTGTAACTTCTAAAATAAGTAAAAGAATTATAAAACTAAAAAAAATACATGATGTTCATTACCATGCAAACTACCAGCGAAAATTGGTTTGAACGAGATCTAGTTAGTAGTTTTTTTTTAATACGTTATAAATCATAAACCGCAAATTACCTTTCATTCAATCAACTCAAATAGAAAAATAAAAAAAAAAACATACTACAACTTACTTGCTGTTACGGAACCCCTCATGGGCGAGTCCAATTCGCACTTGGCAGCTTATTTTTCTTTGATTTCGTAAGAGATAGTTGTAGACGTCAGATCATTTACTTGCATCTAAGTTTATTGCCGCTTCCTAAGAGCAAGTACAGAAGAAGTGGTAACAACCTGCGGGGGCGGCCACCACTAGTGGCGTATGGTACTAATTTGATATTGGTTGTGCCGTTTGCCACCACTGGTAACGCCCCCACTGGTGGCGAATGACAATGGCAAATCATTCAGAGTCCCATTCGCCCCCAGTGGAGGCAAATAGAACAAAATGATTCCAATCCACTTTCGCCCACAGTGGTGACGAATGGAAAGTAACCCAGTTCAGTATTCACTACCCAGCCTGATGGACTGATAAAACACAGTAGAGGGGGGGGGGGGGGGGTGGCTGACTTACCTCCCCTCAGCGTTGAGGAAGTTAAAGGTGGAGCAGGCGTGCTCGGTGGAGAGCAGCTCCACGTTGAGGCCGAGCGTGCGCGCCGCGCGGAACGCTGAGTTCATCGCGGTGCGGTCCTTGCACTCCAGCCCTACCACCTGCAGGTTTCAAAACGGTTTAATTTATTATACACGTTTATTTGCCAGGCAAATCAAAAAAACTTCTACGACACCGTCTAGCGATAAATAGCGAGACTACATATTTCAACATATTAAGTGGAATCAATATCTGTAGCGCCATCTTTTATTTACCAGGTAAATTAATCAAGGGTTGATACCAAAAACTTTTTAACGGCCGAACATAATTCATTGCTTTCACGTAAAAAAACTTCATCGAAAGCTTACCATTCCGTACGATGCCACAGACAGTCAGACAAACATTAGCGTCAACGATACTATTTCTTAAATGTACATATACAAAAAAAAACGACGGGTTGCACTCTGGGGGTGCCGGCAGAAGTGAAAACTTTAATATTAACGTTGTGCATTTGTTACACACACGAACATTCGCGCAAGCGCCCTGCGCCGCCTAAACGAAACAGCAGGCGCAGGCATACATTTTCGCCGCTGCTGTCTACTCTCCATCCGTCTTACGAATTTTCGATCAGGTCACGTGTCCTGACGCGAGTTTAACATTTTTTACCCATTCCAAAAAAAGTGCACAATGCCGCTAAAGAAGTTTTTACTTCAAAAACATCCAAGACCCAGGACAATGATGAAGGACAAGGTAATAAACAAATGTTCCGCACCAGTATGTCGATGTTGGGGTCCAGTATCTTGAACAGCCGCAGCGAGTCCTCCGAGATGTCGTGCGAGCTGCGCACCTGCCACGACAGCACCGTCCTGCAACCGGGCAACGTCAGATTCAAATTCAAATGATTATGTATTAATACAGAATATGAATGAAAAAAATATGTGTTATCTAACCAGTTTAGCCATAAATATTCAAAAGAAAAGTTCCAACAGTGAAAACAGAATGAAAATTGGTTGAAAAACGAACGAGATATAACGATTTTACGAACATATGTTTGGGGAATTGGGAGACCCAGCGAAACACACCAGTTAATTTGAAGCGTTTATTGTCGCTGTCTTATCACCGTACAAAAACACCTTAGATTAGAACTATGAAACTAGGTAATATGTGAGCATAGGAAAAAATGAATCACAGAATTTCGACATTAGTTTCCAAACGTGTCATGCGCAATGCCTCTATCACAAAAAAACATGGCGTGCCCGCCGGAAAATCCGGTCAGGGTTGCCGTGCGTAAAATTACCGTGGCGATTGTGGCGCCACACCACCCCCCTACGGAGACAAATAATTTACAAATCAAAATTTTTAAATTTTACTATCCTTCCAGACCTGGTTGTGACAGGAACGGGTTGTTGCACAGGTGCTGGAACTACTGGAGTGGTAGGAGATCGTAAGGGCTCCTGACTGTCTGATGAGGTGGGCGATGGGTTGTCTATGAAAGCTGGTTTGGCTCGGTCCACGCTGACTACGACGTGTCGACCTTTGCAGTCGATGGTCAAGGTCTTGCCGTCGGATGCACGGTGTAAGACTGGATACGGACCAGTGTATGGTGGCTGCAGGGGTCGACGAACAGTATCATCGCGTAAGAAGACATGGGTGGCTGTCGCCAAGTCCTTGAAGATGAAAGGTTTCAAGTTAGTGTGCCGCGATGCAGGTGTTGGTCTTAATTCCGACATATGTGATCGTAGCAGGGCGACAAGATCCGCAGCGTCTTCAGAAGTTGGTGTTGGCACACTTACTAATAGTTCTCCAGGGAGGCGTAGAGTCTCGCCATAGAGCATCTCTGAAGCTGTGGCCTTCAAGTCTTCTTTATAAGCAGAACGCATTCCCAAGAGTACTAACGGCAGAGCCTGGGTCCAGGAGGTATCGTGACACATGAGGGATCCTTTGAGTTGCCTGTGGACACGCTCAATCATTCCATTTGCGGCGGGGTGATACGCCGTGGTCCGAATGCGCTTTGTGGCGAAGTTGTTTAAAAGTCGATGGAACAAATCGGACTCGAACTGAGTTCCGCGGTCCGTTGTTATAACCGACGGCACGCCAAAGCGTGGTATCCATTCCCTGATAAAAGTTGTGGCCACTTCCTCAGCCGTAATGGTACGCATAGGCCACACTTCTGGCCATCTGGTGACTCTATCGATAGCTGTCAAACAGTATCGAAACTCCTCACTCACAGGCAGGGGTCCTATGATGTCAATATGGACGTGGAGAAATCTGCCTGATGGTACATCAAATGTTCCCAGAGGAGAAACATTGTGTCTCGACACTTTGCTCCGCTGGCAAGCCTCGCACGTACGAGACCACTCTCGGCAGTCTTTTTGAATAGAAGGCCAAACATAGCGTTCAGCTACAAGACGCGCGGTAGCCCTGCCACCAGGATGGCTAAGGTTGTGAAGTTTATTAAATATAATACGACGTAAGTCGGGAGGGACGTAGGGGCGGGACTTGCCAGTTGAAACATCACAATACAGGGATAACCCAGCTCCAGGAACATCAACTTTGGTCAATTTAAGGCCTGATGAGTTGGGAACCAACATGTCTGACAATTCTTTGTCAGATTCCTGCGATTTGGCTAAAGCCTCATACTCTTGGTCTAATGTAATAGCCTCTATTCTGGACATGGCGTCAGCCACTACATTGTCCTCTCCTTTAATATATTTGATATCAGTAGTAAATTGGCTGATAAAAGAAAGTTGATTTAATTGAGAAGGAGGGAGCTTCTCTCGACGCTGTACGAAAGCGTACAGCAATGGTTTATGGTCTGTGTAGATGGTACAATGCTGAACTTCCAGAATGTGACGGAAATGTTGTACGCTTTCGTACACCGCCAAAAGTTCTCTGTAGTAAGCAGGCCACTGAGACTGTGTGGGTGTAAGTTTCTTGCTGAAGAAAGCAAGGGGGTACCACTCTCCGTTTTTCTGTTGTTGTAAACAAGAGCCAATATGTACACTTGAAGCATCCGTGAACAGACCTAGTGATGCACCACTGATAGGATGTTGAAACAGAGTGGCGTTACACAAGCTTTTCTTACATTCTTCAAACTTCTCCAGCAGCTCAGATGTCCATGGATATGGTTTCGATCCTTTGCTTTTAGTAGAAGCCAGAGTATCAATTAATGGTGCTTGAAATCGAGCGGCGTTAGGGATAAAACGGCGATAAAAATTTATCATGCCGAGGAACCTTCTCATACCTTGCACGGTTTCAGGAGGGGGAAAATCCAGTAAGTTCTGAACACGGTCTTGAGGAGGACGTGTGCCTTCAGGAGTGATGACATATCCTAGGAAGGTGACTTCGCTGGAGCCCAGTACACATTTGGATGGGTTGATGACGACACCATAGTCTTTAAATCGCTGAAACAGGATGCGAAGATGCTCCTTGTGAGTAGCTTCATCCGGTGAAAACACCAGTACGTCGTCGATATATGGAAAACAGAAATCGAGACCCCGTGTGACCTCATCGATGAACCTTTGAAAGGTCTGGCCAGCATTCCTTAATCCAAATGTCATAAAAGGGAAATCGAAGAGGCCAAACGGGGTCACAATGGCCGTCTTCGGGATATCATCTTCAAAGACTGGTATTTGGTGATACGCTTTAACAAGGTCACATGTACTAAAAACGGTGGCACCGGCAAGGCTGTTGGCAAAATCATTAATGTGCCTGACAGGGTATCTATCGGGCACAGTCCTAGCATTCAGGGCGCGGTAGTCGCCACAGGGACGCCAGGTGTCATCCTTCTTAAGAGTCATATGCAACGGAGAGGCCCATGCACTCTTTGATGGGCGAGCAGTACCGTTGCGCACCATATTCTCAAATTCTTGCTTCGCTGCAGAGAGTTTGGAGGGCGCTAGCCGACGCGGGCGACAGGATACCGGTGGACCATCACTGGTTTTAATATAATGCACTGTATCGTGCTTAATGACCCTGGGCAACCCAGGTGGTCGCGTGACTTCAGGAAAGTCAGCTAAAATATTTGCAAACGGAGAATCTTCAAGGGAAACGGCTTTAATGCTCTGCTGCTGTGACTGCGCAATAGAAGCACACACATGGAGCTTTGTATTTCCATCAATCAATTGCTTGTTCCGGCAGTCCGGCAACAAATTGTAATAACTCAGAAAGTCAGAGCCGATGATAGGAGTACTAACGTCTGCGACAATAAAATTCCAATGGAAGTCCCGTCTGAGTCCTAAGTTGAGATGGAGTGCAATATTGCCATAAGTCTTGATTGAGCTTCCGTTAGCTGCACTGAGATTGTAGTCGGCCACCAGAGTGCGGTTCTTTAACAACCGACGAGGGAAACAGCACAAATCCGAACCAGTATCTATAAGAAATTGGTGCTTGGATGTACGATCCGTGATGAATAAGCGGCGGCCGGTAGATAAACAATCAGTCGCCGCCTCTACTGACTGTTGGTGGAGTTTTCCGAAGGTGTCCAACTGCAAGGCTTGATACATTTAACTGCTTTAGTCTTAAATTTCTTGTGATACCAGCACAATCGGTTGGGTGTGTCACTTCTCGACTGGTTGTTAGCTGATCTACTGCGAGCTCTTCCCCGAGGTACAGAAAGAGCAGCCACTTGCCGGCTCAGCTCCTCTACTTTCTGGGTTAGCTGTTCTAGAACCGATGAAGGTGGTAATGCAGGGGACGGTGATGCCGAGCAGGCGAGCACCTGCTTGGGGCCACTGATCTCCACTATCTTATCCGCTAGCTCTGCTATCCTCTCCAGCGGTAGGTCCGATTGTGATGCAACAATAGCCTGAACTTGCTGTGGCAGGCGTCGTAGCCACAGTTGTCGGATGATGTTTCCATCAGACAGGGCTGTACCAGCCAGAGAACGGAGGTGGCGGAGGAACTGTGATGGTTTCCTATCCCCGAGTTCCTCGTCACTTATGAGTTTTCTCACTCGCTCCTCTTCAGACATGGAGAGACGGCAGATAAGTTCATTTTTCAGCTTGGTATATCGTTCACCTGCGGGAGGGGGGTTAGTGATGATATCTTCGACCTCCTGCGCATATTTATAATCTAGATGGCCTAGTAAATAGCTATATTTGGTAGTGTCTTGAGTAATTCCTGCAATTTCAAACTGAGCCTCCACCGTCGCAAACCAAACCGCAGGCTTATTTGACCAAAATGGCGGGATTTTTGCAGACACTTTACAAATTTGAGCTTTTGTAATTTTAAGCTCTTCGTTCTCAGCCATAAGCTTGTCCAGTTGTGCCTTCACCTCATCATTAGCCATGGTTGCAATTTAATTTTATATTTTAAATTTAAACAAGACAAACAGGTTAATTTATACTGTAAGTATAGCGGGGGTGGTGAGAAACCACAATCTCCCAAGCAAAAATGTTTAGGTATACAAACACAGTATTACACAGGAATGCAGAAACATAAACTAAACACATACATACCCAAACCATGCACATAAAAAAAAATAGTTAATAGTTTCAAAGTCATTAGCTGTATCCTTGGTCAAATATATGCGATTGATTAGTACACTAGAATGCTTAGGTACACATACACCGGAATGCAAAACATAAACAAAACAGAAACATACGCAAGACATGCACATAACAGACTAGTTTAATCGTTTCAACGTTGTCAGCCGCATCCGTGGTCGAACATATGCAATTGAGCCGGTGACGTCTTGGGCTGTAGACGCTGCACCCGCACCTGCTTGGCGTCGCTCCGCTCACACAGGAAAACTGGGCCACCACGGGGAACGGTCACGGTAGATGGTCGCTCCTCTCACACAGGAAAACTGGGCCACCACAGCGTACGGGCCCGGTAGATGAACGGTTGACAACGACGTCCCAGCGCTGGTCGTGGGGCGGCACACTACGCAGCCTCAGCACCTCGCGGGCCAGGAGCTGTCACGGCCAGTGTTGCAAAAAGCGATGTTGACGTATGAAACCTCTGTGTTGGGCTGGTGGTCCTGCGCTGGGCTTAGCACGGATAGCAGACGCGGCTCACAGGAAACAGCTCGGATCCGGTTAGTGAATGCGCCACGTGTGAAACGTCCAGTGATGGGTAGCGCCAGCGTGAGCCAAGAACTTGATAACACGCAGCCCGAAGCGACGCGACGCGATGACGCGATGATTTGACACGTTAGCCGGGTTTTCAACGGCCACAACTCCAACACGAGCCGCCAACACAAGCTTCTCCCCAGAACGACGTAAGTTGATCACGTCGGGGTCACCACTTTGGGGAATTGGGAGACCCAGCGAAACACACCAGTTAATTTGAAGCGTTTATTGTCGCTGTCTTATCACCGTACAAAAACACCTTAGATTAGAACTATGAAACTAGGTAATATGTGAGCATAGGAAAAAATGAATCACAGAATTTCGACATTAGTTTCCAAACGTGTCATGCGCAATGCCTCTATCACAAAAAAACATGGCGTGCCCGCCGGAAAATCCGGTCAGGGTTGCCGTGCGTAAAATTACCGTGGCGATTGTGGCGCCACATATGTCTATCTCACTCGCCAAAACGCCATTTTCTATGGCAAATGTATAGATGACATGGACTTTGACGTCACCAGTCCATATCGGACTGTTGTATTAAGCAAATAAAAAAAAGTGCATGTTCTCTATTAGACCTTTACGGGCATTTTACACACGATAAGTATAATTTTCTTCCATGCTGGTCTGGGAGAAAATAAAAAACTTAGAATGTACCAGCTGCTTCCCTGCCCGAGCAGATCGAGGGAATGGGCGAAAATTAAAAATCATTCAAAGTTTCAAAAATGTTATTTACCTGGGAAATATTGCGATAGGCCCAAGCACTGTGATACCGTTGTTTAGCCGGAAACCGTACTGGAAGAGAAGCAATCATGGCATGAGTGATGTGATTACTAATGATGAGAATAAACGCTGAAAGAAATTCATTTTCATATATCATCATCATCAGGTCTTTGTTGTCTCCACTGCAGGAGCACGATCCTCTCTGTACTACCAGAGCCATACTTGGCCAGAGCAGCCCGAGGACTTGGCCTACACTCTCCTCACTGGCCAGACGTGTTGGAGAGGTCTCATTGATGTTTATAAGCTTTGTTTAGTAGTCGCCTTCTACGACATCCACGGGAGGACTTGGAGTGGCTCTATCCTACTCTGTCGGAAACCACAAGGCATTTATTTTACATTTTCTAATAAATAAATAAAAAAAATTAAGTTGTTCCTAATTGGTCGGTGCATTATAGAAGCTATCTATTTATTGACAAATAAAATTTGCGAGCAAAAAAGTACCTTTATGAGATTTCTATAATACTTACCGTCGCATACGAGTCAATCATAAGTCCTAAATCCGGCTCCAAGTTCAGGATTCGCACGGTGGACTTCCCCTCTCCTTCGTAGGCCGCCCTCGCATAGCCTGCCCTGCTGAAATCAGGTGTTCATACTTTCACTTCTGTTTCCCAGAGTAGGCAGAGACTATAGATCAGTGGTTCCCAAACTTATTTTGTCTACTCCCACTTTGAGAATAAATATTTTTTTAGCGCCCCCATTTTTTCACCTATTTAAAAACCACTATAACTTCAAATTAAATTAATTAATTATTGTGACCTATATATGTATATTATGTAAATATTTATTCTCAAAGTGGAGGATGATATTTATGTGGTTGTTGTTGAGAGTCGAGAGCTCTTGCAGTCGTTGTTTAAGAGGCCTCCTAGCTAAATAAAGCTCCTAGCAAAAAAAAAAACATTTTCTTTCTGGGTCTCTTACCGCCCCCCTTGAGACCTGCAGCGCCCACAAGGGGGCGTTATCGCCCACTTTGGGAAAGACTGCTATAGACCTTCACTTGCTATGATCCTTGCTTTCTTGCTATGTCAACGTGTCAACATTCATGTAACTTGTAAAAGTTGTTCAAAGGCTCTATTAAGGTGTAGTCTTTTCTGAAGAAATTATTTTGGCATAGTCGAACATTTGTTGCTAAAGAACTAATCATTATCTTAAATTATTTTGTTTTTTTTTTTGACAGTAAAACTATTTATTTAGATAGTAAATAATTATAAAAGTACCTGGGCTACCGAGCTTTGCTCGGTTACATCTCATACATCGAAAATACGCGTTTTCCCGAACATAAGACTAATCTAGATCGATTGTTTACCCCCGAAAACCCCCATATACCAATTTTCAGCGAAATCGTTAGAGCCGTTTTCGAGGTCACAGAAATATATAAATAAATATATAAGAATTGCTCGTTTAAAGGTATAAGATAGGAACAAATTGCTCGTATCCGCAACACGCTTCGTCAACATTCATTATTCTTTTTAAACTATGGAAGAGAGAGTGGTCTTAATGGTTATATATGGTTATTTCGTACTTAATTTTTCTTAAGAATATATCTGCAAGTTGGTCGCAAAAAATTCAACAATACAATACAATACAAATTAACTTTGTTGCACCATGATAAACAATCAGGAATATCTGCACTCATCAAAAAATACTGTGGCTTTCTGTGACCGTCGCCTATAACTTGGACAATGTATAAAGTTATTAGTACTATAGTTCATCCAGTGGCAAAGAGTGATTTCAAATTATGAAAAAAAAAACTTTGAGCATGAACCAACGGAGAGGTTAGAGAGGGCAATTTAATGAGTCCTATTTGCTTTTAGCACATAGTATTTTTCAAAATCACAAGGAATACAATAAAGAGGGATAAAACGTAAAAAGATTTTTATAAAAGAAAGTTTTAAAGAGCTTACTTTAAAAACGGTCTATGTTTCACGGCTGCCGCAGTCATTTGCCTTATTCGATTAGCCAGCATTTTTGTGACTTTAACTTCTAATTATATTAAAATATTTTAAGAAAGCTTTCGCAAATTCTTCGTAAAATCACAACAACATAACCTAAAAACAAACAGCTGACTGTCAAATGTAAAACCTGTCATCTCAGTGTTGCCAGTAATAAGACTTGAAAAACTTCCAATTAATATTATCAAAAATCAAAAGAAATCTTGAAAACCTTCCTATATTATTATTGGAAGTTTTGGAAGAGCTCTAACTATTTGTTTTGTACTTACTTTTACAAATTTATCTTTTATTAGTAAGAGAACTGGAACGACATGAATGTAAATACCCAATGTGGCATTTTAGCATCCCGGAAAAGTCAACTGCATGACATGAATGACGTCACATGCGGCAGTACGTGGGCAATGCAGATGCGCGGTATTTCAAAATTTCCTTCCGGCACGCAATTGATTTTCTCGCGTCCGCGTTAAAAATGCAAAACATTTTTGTTGCATTCTATTTTAAACCATTTCTAAAGCGGTTCTATTCCTAAAACATCTTCCCTTAATCATATTACGACGAGATTTAATATTCGAAAATGGAATGTGTCGGTGTAACCACGGAGGTTATTTACAAAAAAGAAAGTTACAAAAACAAAAGAAGTGAATATTCCATAGATTTATGGGAAGAAGTGCAAAAACGATGGCTGGTGTTCGGAGTGCTGTTCTCGATAATGTTGGCGGTGCTTTCGCCCCACGTGGGAGCTCCCGGAGGCAATGCACGCATGCTCTTACAATCATTAGAAACATTGCACCCCATTGCCATGTAATTAATCTTCTTACTTAGAACTTTTTGCTTGTTGAAAAAGAAATGCGTTGATAGTTTTAGACCAAAACTGGCCAGAACGTAGTGATTATATACTCTTTGGTTTACACTTTACTTTTTTATTTACCCTCGATTCCAAAGAATGTTTCTAAGTGTCTTTTTATCGTCTGTTTATAAACCAAGAATTTTATATATCAATCCTTTTGACTTACAAATTGATCAGTTCGTTCGAAAAGTTTCATCGAAATTGGTTCATCCGTTTAGGATGTACGACGCACACAGATACATTAAACTTATAACACCCCTCTTTTGGCGTCGGGGGTTAAATACAAGTGTATTTTATATAATTATTATGTAAAATATATTGTAGTAAAAAGTTTTGTCTAAACTACCAACGCATTATTTGCGCATAATACAAAATTTACAGGATTATTTCCATAGCAACTTATTGGCAAAACAACTCTATGCAGTTGGAAAATTAGGCACCTATCTCACTTATAAAAGTGTTAATTTTCACTACATAATTTCAAAATTAGCATAGCATGATTTTCAGCCAGAAAAAATGCAAGTCATTAGAAAAATAGCTCGAGAACATTTATCTGCTCATTTTAAATAGTTTTTAGATAAATAAAACAATTTTTGTTAAAGCGATGTCTGACTGAATTTAAAATGCACACATATGTTAATGAAAGTAAGAATTTCTGACAAAGTTTGTTCTATTATTTTATAAATAATAAATAGTGTATTAATATAAAGCTTGATTTATGCTATTTATAATCTTAATCTTACTTTACTTTTATTATAAAAATAGTAAAGAATTAATATGTAGTGGTTTTGTTCGTTTTGAATAACTATACGACTTTCACTATGAGATACATAAAAAAATCGGGTTGCACTCTGGGAGTGCCGAAGAACGGCAGAAGTAAAAGCACAGCAGTATGGCCACTTCACAGACGGTCGAGCCATCAGCTGTCACCATCCATGGATGCGCGTAGCACGCTGTAACATAAACACACACGAACATTCGCGCAAGCGCCCTGCGCCGCCTAAACGAAACAGCAGGCGCAGGCATACATTTTCGCCGCGCCGTAGAAAGAGAGGGGGATACTCCATCTCCTACGCCGCGCCAGCTGTCTACTCTCCATCCGTCTTACGAATTTTCGATCAGGTCACGTGTCCTGACGCGAGTTTAACATTTTTTACCCATTCCAAAAAAAGTGCACAACGCCGCTAAAGAAGTTTTTACTTCAATAAAGATTTCGTTACTTTTTCTCTTATATTTTTAACAATTTTGTACAATTTATATGCCTGGCAACACTAGTCTTATCAACAAATCATTACACCGTACTTTAGGTCCCCTACGAATGGAGTATGTATCATACGCGCCATTATTCTACATCTACTTCAACGCGGGCCGCCGATATCGAGCGAGCGCGGCGAGCCGAGCAAGCGCGCCGAGCGAACCGAACATGCATGTTCGGGCAATCGCCACGAGCGTGCTGCACGCGCATGTAGCCGCGCCTGCGCTGTGCGTCATCGCTGTAGCTGCGTTTCAAGATGTTCTTGATCATCGGATAGTTAAAGGGTAAGTTAATTATTCTGTTAGGGCCGTGCTACACTGGATTGGCATGGCATGGCATTGGAAGCGACGCGTCATTACAAAACAAGATTTTTAAGATGCATAGGTAACCGCTTGAACGCGCAGAGCCGGCCGGCGGCCTGCCGCGCACTCCCGCGGAAAAGATGCCCTCGGGCGGTTATGCATCTTATATCACTTGACATAAAGCTTGTTTTGTAATGACGCGTCGCTTCCGATGCCATGCCATGCACGGCCCTTAGTGCCTTAATTAATAAGAATGAGAAGTAACTTAATATTAATACGCAGCGCCACGCGGTGCGAACGCTGACGCTGACGCTGCAAATTGTACGTGTTATGGACCGTACAGCGATTGTTGCTTTGCTTGCTTACCTGTTTTCATCACTCGGAAATCTTAAAAAATTTCGTTTTTTATTGTTTTCCGTGGATAAACAATGATAATATGCGCAGTTTCTCACCATTATGATTCAATAATGCTAAGTGATTCACGACTAGCAACAACCCTGTTTTAAACGCGCTTACAAGGCCCAAAAGCGGGGGAGGGATTGCGGGGACACCAGATTGCGGGGGACAGTGCGAGTTTCCGTTCTAGTAATACTATTATAAATTCTGTGCTATAGCACTGTACAGAATGCCTGACTATACTTGTTCTCCGTTCCAGCGCACTATTCTCGTCGGTGGGCGGCCCCTGCGCATGGCTGTCGCTGGCGCTGTCGCAGAGCTCGGCCGCGGCGGCCTGCGTCGCCGGCAGCTACGTCGCGTCGCTGCTCGCCGCGCCGCTCGCCATGCTGCTGTTGGTGAGTATTGACGTGCTTGCCAGCCGCCTTATAAACGTAGTTATTTTGAGTTCTTGTCACTAGATGGAGCTGTGAGATAATAATTGAAACATGACAATCTTATATGATGATAAAGTCTAATTTGGTTTGACATAGAAATAAAAAGAAAAACATTTTATTTGGTGCATACAAATACAATCCAGGAATGCTTTAAAACCCTCATATTTATAAAAATTAACAACCTTTTGAACCTATTGTAGTTAAAACATGTTTTGTCCCTTTCCCTCTTTTCAATAATATATTTGACATTGAAAGAACGAGACGAAATACATTTTACCTAGAATAAGTTTAGCAAAAGTTTGTAAGTTTTTATGAAAAAGGGAGCAATATCACTCATCATAGAAATAGTATTGACGCTGATGATGATGATGTTTTCTCAGTGCGGCCGCGCCGCCCTGCCCCCCGTGGGGCACACCGTCACAGCGCTGCTGGCGGCGCTGGCCCCGTTCGCGCTGGGCGCGTCCCGGCCCGCGCCGCCCGCGCCCCCCGCCGCGCCGCAGCTCGCGGCACTGCTGCTGGTGTATGCCGACGTGTGCGCACGGCTGGTGGAGGCCGAGGGCAGCTTGTTTGTGGGGGACGTGCTCACTACGCTGTGCTTGGGTGAGTACTAAAGCTTCATAGCTCGGTTGAGCTACATTCTTCTGTACCCACCCATATACTTCTTTGGTTTTTTAGGGTGTATTCTCTAAATTGAGTTGGGGGCGCAAACACATTGTATGTATGTATGTTTATTTGTACCGTGATAACTGCCGAACCGATGGTTTTGATAAAATTTGGTAGGCTTGTAGAAAATATCAATAGAATTTTCAAGTTCTTTGGGCATTAAAATCGGTTTAGTAGTTTTAGAAGTATTAATAAAAATGTCCGCCATAGCAAACGAAACCATAGCGGGTTCTAACTTTCGATAGCGCCATCTAGGTGTTACTTAAGGAACTGAATTGTGAAACGCGACGCGAATACTAATTGCGAGGTTCGCGGCTAACTACTAGTTTAAAGATTTTAAAACGGACATTAAAAAAAACGACGGGTTGCACTCTGGGAGTGCCGGCAGAAGTGAAAACTTGAATATTAACGTTGTGCATTTTTAGGGTTCCGTAGCCAAATGGCAAAAACGGAACCCTTATAGATTTGTCATGTCTGTCTGTCTGTCCGTCCGTATGTCACAGCCACTTATTTCCGAAACTATAAAACCTATACTGTTGAAACTTGGTAAGTAAATGTAATAAGTGAACCGCATTAAGGTTTTGATACAAAAATAGAAAAAAAACAATAAATTTTGGGGTTCCCCATACTTAGAACTGAAACTCAATAATTTATTTTTCATCAACCCCATACGTGTGGGGTATCTATAAATAGGTCTTCAAAAATGATATTGAGGTTTCTAATATCATTTTTTTCTAAACCGAATACTTTGCGCGAGAGACACTTCCAAAGTAGAAAAAAGTGTGTCCCCCCCCCGTAACTTCTAAAATAAGAGAATGATAAAACTAAAAAAAAATTATGATGTTCATTACCATGAAAACTACCAGCGAAAATTGGTTTGAACGAGATCTAGTCAGTAGTTTTTTTTTAATACGTCATAAATCATAAACGGCAATTTAACTTTCATTCAATCAACTCAAATATAAAAATTAAAAAAACATACCACAAAACTTTTATATTATGTTATTTGCTACTACGGAACCCTTCATGGGCGAGTCCGACTCGCACTTGGCCGCTTATTGATATTTTGGAATGGTTAGGGAATAATTTTGCACGAACTGCTTTAATTATCAGTATAAAATATTTCAAATCTTTTCTGAACCACAGTCTGTCACAAATGTCACAAGCATGACCAAATTCATTTTCAACAAAATCATTTTCAAATACACAGCAGTATGGCCACTACACAGACGGTCGAGCCATCAGCTGTCACTATCCATTGATGCGCGTAGCACGCTGTAACATAAACACACACGAACATTCGCGCAAGCGCCCTGCGCCGTCTTACGAATTTTCGATCAGGCCACGTGTCCTGACGCGAATTTAAGATTTTTTTGCCATTCCAAAAAAAGTGCACAACGCCGCTAAAGAAGTTTTCACTTCAAAAACCTTGCTGTCCGAATTGTATTTTTTTACTGACTTGCCAAGCCAATGATGTTGGTTGCAGAGCTGTGCTCGGTGTGCAGCAGCTGCCTGGTGTGCGCGGCGTACGCGCGCGGCGGTCTGCTGCCGGCGCGGCTCGCGCGCACCGTCGCGCTGTGCGCGCTGCCGCGCGAGCGACACTCCGGTGAGGGCGCTCATACGGCAACAATGGCTAAACTTTGTGGCGACCTCTACGCCACTACGAGGAACTAAACACCACAAACAAAAATGAACGCAGCAATACCTAGTTCACAAGAATCATACGAGATGGCACCAGCAGATTCTACATCTCGATTTCAGAGTTCTAGTAGCAACTGACTATATATACAACCTCCGACAATACACCGTTGGAGCCGCGGTTTCCCAGGCGCAACACCATGCCTGGCGGGAAGATCTTCCCTTTGTGGCGGTCGAGCATATCACCTCGCTCCCGCTTCAATTTTAGCAATTTTGTCCCAATTTTTTTTCAACTAACGCGTAAATTGTCACAAGGCCTAAAGTTCATGAACTTAATTTAATTTTATACATTCTTTACAACTTTTTATTATATTTCTTAACCCACTTCCAAAAAAAGAGGAAGTTGTCGAATATGCCTGTTTTTTGTTTGAAAGTTTATTGGTCTGACAGAAATTTTATCACAATCGGTTGTGCAGTTTGGGTGTGAAGTCGATTTTTATTAAAAAGTTGAAGTTAAATAAAAACTTGAGAGGTGTCAAGGGACACCCGGATTGAACGAAGTTCCTTTCGATTAATTAGGAAAGAGAGAGACAGACAGAGAAACACGCGCACGCCGCACGGCTTACAACTATAGCAAAAAGTGTCGTTACAACTTTTGGTCTTAAGGGTCCTCCCCGCGCTAACGACCTTGAAAACACAAAAAAATTAATTTCTTTTTCTGTAAGTGAGATTATCAGAAACCCTCGTACAACTTTTTAGCTAGTATCCTTAAGTTTCATTAGAACCTCGAAAATCATTGAAATAAAATACCCTGAATTTTCCTTTGCAAAAAATACTAAAAACGGCCATTTTTGACTCTTTTTGTAAAGGTTTCTAAACCGGATAGTATTTCAATGACTTTCGAGGTTCTAATGAAACTTCAGGATACTATATAGCTAAAAAGTTGTACGAGGGTTTCTAATAATCTCACTTACAGAAAGAGAAATTAATTTTTTTGTGTTTTCAAGGTCGTTAGCGCAAGGAGGAGCCTTATTTTTTTCCGTCTAGCCTCCTTTCGCAACGCGCGATAAGGAACTACGTTCCAAAAGTATTGTTCTGGCACTGTAGCACTATATAGATTGGACCCAGACCATCTAATTGCAAAAGCAGGACTAATTATGTTACTAGGTTTAAACCATTATCCACCCAAATCAAGTTTACATTATCAGATGAATTAGTTTCACTTTGCTAAATGCCAATTTAATATTGACGGATAATGGTTTAAGCCTAGAAACAAAGTTAGTCCTCGTTTTATAACAAGACGGAGAGAGTTAACAAGCAACTTCGTTAAGATCTCCTAATGTTGCAGGGTGGGAGTGGTCCCCGCAGTGCGGTGCGTGGGGGCTCGGCAGTCTGCCGGCGGTGCTGCGCGCGCCCGCGCTCGCGCTGCTGCTGGCGGCCGCCGCGGGGGACTCCGACGAGGACCCCAAGGAGAACTAGGTGACCCGGACTCTAAAGAGAACTAGGTGACCCGGACGTCAAAGAGAACTAGGTGACTCGGACCGCAAAAAGAATTAGGTGACTGAAAGCCTGGAGATAGCACTAGCTGATGCCTGCGGCGTTGCCTACCTGTTCACATTATCACGTTATTTTACGTCACGATGATTTTTTTTCCTTGATAACTTCAGGAAATTTCTGAAGACATGTCTTGCGAGAAAGTTCTCGGAAATTTCGGACCGTTTCCGAAATTTTCAAGAACGACACATCACTAGACTTACGACTGGGCCCAGTTCTGTAATGTAAGACCCAAAGGTCATGTTCAGTTAAGCGTTGGGCTCGTTGGGCGTTAAGATGGAATAACCGGCTAAATGCGACTGTAATTCGCGCACGAAGGGTTCCGTGCCATTTATTTATAAAAAATCACGTTTGTATGGGAGTCTTACATATTTGTTTTATTCTGTTGTAATAGCGGCAACAGAAATACAAAAACTGAATTAACCGACTAGCACGTAAAGTGTCCGTGTGTTAATTCAGGTAGTTAGCATGTAAATTTGCATGTAAATTACATGCCAAATTGAGTTTGTTTACACGAGATGAGAGGTAAGTCACTGAGACGGGTATAGAAGGTTTATAGGAACACCAAAGAAAAGTTGGACTGAGTACGTGGATTGTGATACTTGTTTATTTGAAACCCCATTTTAATGTAGAATTGTAAAACTATGGGGCCTTATATTAGAATAGTAGTTACGTTACTAGTTAAGTTAGTTAGAATAGAAGTTTTATTTACAACTTTGTAACTTTATTGTTGCCTTCCTTAGGTTAAAAAATATAGCTGCGAATGAATTTAGTAACAAAATAGAATCCTACAAAATTTCTGATAAATAAAGTCAAGAGTCGGATTATTCACGGTTTCATATAGGTACCTACACATTTCTTCTGTTTCACATTTCTTGAACTAAGAACCTGTTTCAGGTTTTATCATTTTAATTTAATGAAACTGATGACTGACCAGTTTACGAACAAAGAAAAGCTTAACAACAAGAATGTGAGGTCCAAAGTATTATAATTACGAATTAGAAATTTTAGCCGTAAGTGGTTAAATGCACTAAAAATTATAAAATATGAGTATACGTTTTTATTAGGGTTCCGTAGTAAACAAGGAACCCTTATAGTTTCGCCATGTCTGTCTGTCTGTGTGTCTGTCTGTCCGCGGTCCTACTCAGAAACTACAAGTACTAGAAAGCTGTAATTTGGCATGGATATGTATATTAATCATGGCGAAAAAGTCGTAAAATAAAATCTGGAATTTTTTTTTTTATGTTAGCTGCCATACAAGTAAAGAAGTAGTCAATATTTTTTTCTCGACAAACACATTGTGTGGGGTGTCGTTGAATAGGTCTTTCAAAAACATTGTGAGCTTGTTAACACCATTTTTGGATTTAGGCATCCGTTTCTGAAATATTTGGGTTTAAAGTGAAAATTTTTGTTGGAGGCAAGTGTCCCCCCCCTCTATCTGCTAAACGGTTATATATGGCCACGTGAAAAATCTATACTAATATTATAAAGAGGAAAGATTTGTTTGTTTGATTGTATTGAATAGGCTCCGAAACTACTGGATCGATTTAAAAAATTCTTTCACTGTTGGATAGGTATGTTATCCCTGAGTGACATAGGCTATGTATGTACCACGGGCGAAGCCGGGATGGACTGCTAGTATTATATATAATGTAGTTTAAAGGAAAACTATCAGAGCTAAGTAGGGTATACAAATTAAATAGTTATAGGCGATCAACTTATAAAATGTACTCGGAAAAAGAAATTTCATACAAATTCAATAGATAATTAGTTATTAAACGTTTTAGTGGCATAAACTCAAAGTTGGCATTCGGAACTACGGAACCCTACACTGCGCGTGGCCCGACACGCACTTGGCCAATTTTTTATAAGTCATTTAACTGATTTAGTTTTAGTTTTAGATTTAGTTTTGGTAAGTTTTCTTGTTTATTTTTTAAAATTATTTATTAAAAATCTCAATAAAACATTTGATATTATTAGTATGACCATAGGTACCCGTGGTAGGTACCTACACTTAATATTCACATATAGATTTATCCGTGGACCATGCTCTCTCACCACTCGGATGTTCAGGGTTCGATCCCCAGCTGGGGCAAGTTGGAAAATGGCTTTTTTCAAATTGTCCTGCGTCGAAAGAACTCAACTTTCGTTGAGTTAGTATATAAGGTCTCACAAAATATACTGAAACTATTTTAAGAGTACATTCAGTCCATGATACTGAACAATTCTCTCTAAGGAACACGTATCGAAATATGAAAAGTAATTTTTGGCCTCCCACACAAGTTGACTGATCAGCTGGCCCGAGTTTGTAATTAGCTGGCCCGAAAATAATTGTTCATATTTCGCTATACATTTCTCGGGGAAAGTTTTCAGTATCACGGACTGAATTCACTCTTAAAATAGTTTCAGTATATTTTGTTAGACTTTATATAAAACTAGCTAAAAAGCACTGTAATTAATCCTGATTTTTTATTTGGTTTGACACTACAATTCAACACTTGTTGGGTATATCTGAGTAAATAGGTTGCATGTTACTCAATAGTTATAATTATTGATAAGCATTTTCTTCAGACAGCATTAAAGAATTCGAAAAAAATAAATCTAAACGAGGATTTTTTAAAGAATCACAGATTTATTCTAGCCAGCTATAATTATTTTAGTGCAAATTATGGTTATTGTAAGTTCATTCTTCCATTATGTACACTTATACTCCATTTGGTTAGGTATTCAAATAAATGTAAACAATCTTGACATGTCTTTTTATTGAAATATACACTTCATAATAACATATAAAATATACACTTTGCAAATTACAAAGTAATTATGTAATTTATAACATACCTAATTACTTTGTAATTAGCAAAATTATCGATTTATAAAGTGTATATTTCAATAAATAGACATGTCAAGATTGTTTACATTTATTTAAATACCTAACCAAATGGAGTATAGGTATATGACATCCTCTCATCAGTATCTTTAGTTTAGTAAATTAGTTAGTTTAGGTATCACTCCAAATTGATAGTCTGATCAATGTCGTTATTATAAGACTGTACTGTCTTGTTATAAGGTAAATAGAAGAGAAAAATAAGTAGGTACTTAAAAATATTATTATAATAGTATTTTACGAATAAACTGCTTCATTCTTGTTAAAAAAAAAGTAAGGGCTTGGTATAACCATTATCCGCCCAAATGAAGTTGAACTGATGGACGAGAAAATGTCATGTTGGTAAATGTCAACTGAATTTAGGTGGATATTGCTTTAGACCTAGTTATAATATTGTCTTTGTTGAAGTGAAAACTTCTTTAGCGGCGTTGTGCACTTTTTTTGGAATGGGTAAAAAATGTTAAACTCGCGTCAGGACACGTGACCTGATCGAAAATTCGTAAGACGGATGGAGAGTAGACAGCTGGCGCGGCGTAGGAGAGGGAGTATCCCCCTCTCTTTCTACGGCACGGCGAAAATGTATGCTTGCGCCTGCTGTTTCGTATATCAATAATGCACAACGTTAATATTCAAGTTTTCACTTCTGCTGGCACTCCCAGAGTGCAACCCGTCGTTTTTTTTATAATAAGACGGGTGTCTTAGGTATGAAATAAAGGAATAATTGCAATGAAAACTATGTTGTCAGGATCGTAGCAAGTGGAGGTCCATAGTCTCTGTCTACCGCTGGTGGAGACAGGCGTGATATTAAGTATGTATGAAAACTGTGTTGAAATTTTCTGAAAAGTTAGTACACTAGCTCCATTATCACTTTTGAGGGGGTTACTCCAAAAGCGGTACGCAAGACGGACGCGTGACTGCGTATCCGCGTTTCAGTATCAACATTGAGCACTAACGTATGATGATAAAGTCTAATTTGGTTTGACACAGAAATAGGACGTTACTATCGTACGACTTACGTATTATTTATGGAGTAACCGCCCAAGGGACGTATTTTTGAAATCACTTGTCACATTACGAATGGTTTGCGCGAGCGTTCCCAAACGGGTGCATTTTCGAATCGGTAGTATGCGAAGGATTTGCAACGAGTGGTCTTTACCGCGTACATATCTCAAAGAAAACTTTCATGGAGAATCCGTTTCTTTTCACGCTGCTTTTTTATTGATGGTGAAATTTTTACAAAACTATAAACAGATTTTCGACATTTTCTGCGTAAGACAAAATTGTTTTTCGATGACACGATTATTTCAAAAATACGACCAAATGGTATTTTACGCGAACGGTAAGTTAGAAAAGTACACGTTTTGTGTTTGGGTGAGTCCTTCAATGAAAAATAGCACTCCAGGACCTTTACTCCATGAAATAATATGACAGCCATTCGATAGTGTGCTATTTCAATGTCAAACCAAACTATACTCCATTTGGTTAGGTATTTAAATAAATGTAAACAATCTTGACATGTCTTTTTAATGAAATATACACTTTATAAATCAATAATTTTGCTAATTACAAAGTAATTATGTTATAAATTATAAATTACATAATTACTTTGTAATTAGCAAAATTATTGATTTATAAAGTGTATATTTCAATAAAAAGACATGTCAAGATTGTTTACATTTATTTAAATACCTAACCAAATGGAGTATAGACTTATGCATAATTTCGTAGAGCTCAAAGTTGCTTGACGCTGCAACGCGGACGCGTAGGTAGTTATGTCGTTTTGCTTTTGGAGTAAAGGTTCAGTTTTTAAAACTGTTAATAAGTAGTTGAAATATCTCAAATCGCTTAGATCTCTGTAAAGTATGAAAGTGTCTGTAATAGCGTAATTATTCAATTTTTATTTGATTTATAAGGTACGCTTATAGTGATATAGAAATCAATCGCATAGGTATACAATTCCATATGTAAACACTAATTAACAGCATACACAGCATTTACTGACAAATTCGCTGCCGTAAATAGAAAGCAAAATTATTAATTCTAGTTAAAAGAAATTAAAAAAATAAATTGTGCTCATTTAAAATTGTTCTTTGGTCCAATAATTAGTGCTCATATAGGTACCTATTGTAAAGGTTCCAAAGTCTATTTTTATTGTTATTAAATTATTAAATTAAACAAAGTTTTATCAACGATTTGTTTTATTTTTCTGAAGTATTATTATCACAAACCTCGTGGCTATAACGTAAACATAAACATTAATTATTATGATAATAATTGACATTGTTAAAAGAACTATAGGAATAGAACTACTCAGGGGCCTTACTCCGAAAGTTACACGACATCGATACGCAACTTAGTAGACGACTTCGTAGCGTCACATAATACGTAATAGTACAAATATACACAAGAATCACTCTTAAATAGGAAATTTGCATATTGAACCCAGTAATAGCGTACTATAGAGTCCCATTTAGTTTGCACGCCGCGCATATAACTTTTGACTTAGCCTAGCATGCGCCGAACGATCCAAAATATACCTTACGTCTAAGATGCGACGGTCCATATCCCTTTATCTCTAGCATGTATCTGGCTCTAAATTTTAACAATTTCAACCTTCTGTCTTATTATAAAACGCAGACTAACTTTGTTACTAGGTTTAAACCATTATCCGATCAAATCAAGTCGACATTATCAGGTGAGACAGAGGCATATTACTAGATGTCAACTTGATTTGGTCGGATAATGGTTTAAAACCTAGTAACAAAGATAGACTGCGTTTTATAAGAAGACGGCTTATGTCTACAAATAAGCCACGTTAGAGGGCCGCTTAGTTTCATACCTAAAGTGCAGAGTGCTCCTGCCCTGGTACGCTTCAGGCTTGAAACTGTAACGTATATGTAGGTGTGTATTGACGTCATAGCTTCGGAGTAAGGCTCTAGTTGTGTCTAATTAATTTAAATTATTATAAACTTAAAATAATTAGAAGTATTAAACTTTTCACCGCGAACGCCTAATTTATCCGACAAACAAGGTCGTGCCCATTTTGCGAGTGTCGGATATTTCTGACCATCAACCACTGTTCGTTTTGCACATAACTTAAGTATCCACATGCCTTGCTTGTAAAAATTTATTTTAGAGTCATTATGCCGCGCGTTGGGGGCACGACAACTGATATAAAGTCTCGTGGTGAAAGGGTATTGTCTAGTCCCTATTGTAATAATTCACATGGGGAATTAGGCTTCCCTTAAAAGATTTTGAGTAGTTTAGAATGGTGGGACCCGGGATCCAAGTAGTACAGCTGAGGATGCTACCTCCCGGAGATCCCCCAGTCAAGGTGAGAGAGAGAGACGAGTGCTGTTTTTAACCCTTTCACCGCAAGACATATTAGTTGTCGTGCCCCCAGCGCGAGACATGGTAAATCTAACATACCTATCTACAACCAAAAACGGATATGGATATGTAAGTTATGTGCCTTACGAGCATTTTTTTGTCGCAAAAATCCGACCTTGGCGTAATGGGCCCGACAATGGTTGTCGCATATATCCGACGCTCGCGGTTAAAGGGGAAAATTTACAAAGAATAGTAATTAAAACATGGTTTGTTAATATAATAGCCACACTAATCGTTCTTAAGTGTTCTAAACAGTCTTAAAAACTATATTGATTAAGTATTAATTGTCTGTTTGGGCCAAGAAAAAATGAAATTTATTAAGTAAATTCGAGCTTATATAAAAAAAATACAGACATTTGCTAACCTGTCTTTTCAATATTTAACATTGCAAGACCAAGACAAAACACATTTTAACTAAAAAAGGTTAAGCATAAGTTCGTAATTTTCAATAAGGGGAAAGAAGACAAGAATGGGAAGTTTAGATAAAGAAGTGGCAAAGAAAAAAATATTTAAAATGGGCCAAAAGTATTAATTAATATTTGTACAAAGTAATACTAGGTATCATTATCTTAATTAAATCTTAATTAAATCAATAACTTAATGAAATAATCACAGTCATGGCTAAAATAATTTCTACATTAGAACTAGTGCTTAAAAACTAGTGAATGTAGGATGTCTTCAATGCAAGCTATTACAATTTTTATAGAATATTTTACTGTGTATGTTTTTGGTTAATATAACAAAAAAAACCAATGAGAAGAAATATTTTTTGAGCAAGAAAGTTGGTTAATTAATGAAGTAGTAATTAGCAGTTCAATTATAAGAGTGGAAGCGTGACGGAGACATCTCACTATCTCTTTCGTACGCGCGAGATCTAATAGACCTCGTAGCGTGACGTCAAGAGCGCTGTACGCGCAACCTTTTTCTTTTACTTACAGTTTCCCCTTTCATCAGATTTCAAAAGCTTACTCATTTTTGGGCAGATTAAAAAGATAATTTTGATTTCGGATGTAAATAATAAAAAGTAATTGATTGTAATTCCGTATTTGCATTTCAGTTAAGTAATAATAAGGCACATCTTAAAAACTTGATGAATACCTACCTACATATCAATTTTAGATTTTAATTATTTACCACTACATTTAGATGAATTCACAATTCTAAATTTTTTTGTTGCTATGACATTAGTGACCTACGTATTCTTACTTATTTCGAAATACTCACTTGGTTACATATATAAAAAAATCTTTTAAATTGTAAAAACATTTGATTTTTTCATTTAAAGGTACAAATCATTAATTCACAAAACATACATACATTTTGAGCTAAGTAATTTTTAATATAAAATAAATGCCTGCCTATTTAGTTACTTTTAGATAAATAATTTGAGACTCATTTTAAGGCAAGCAATATTACTCTAAATTAATAAAGAATCGATTTTATTTCAAATGAGTTATGAGTTTCAATCTCCAATGTTCTTCACCCTACTGACTTATAGGTATGTACATATAATTTACTACATTTACTAGACACTTAATTTCTACATTCTATTCTAAGAGTGCTCTCACAACATTCAGGGAACTAAATGAACACAATATTTAGAACTCTATTTCGCTATAACATTAAATAATTCTCACAGCTCATTTACAGGTCAAGCTAAATGAATTCGACACTAATACACTATCAAGGTAAATTAACATTATTTAATACAGATTAAAACACTAACCGTCTTATTATAAAACGAGGTCGTTTGTTACTTAGTTTAAACCATTATCCACCAAAATCAAGTTGACATTGACAGATGAGATAGCGTCACTTTATTAGATAGGTACCAACTTGATTTGGGCGGATGATGGTTTAAACCTAGTAACAAAGTTTGTCATAAGACGGTGTACGTTTAACACTTAGAAATAAAATCACTTTGTCTAAATCATTATGCTAGCATACGATCATCGTCATTGCAGCCACATAACGTCCACTGCTGGACATAGGTCTCTCCCAAGTATTTCCAAAATGACCGATCTAGAGCGGCCTGCATCCAGCGTAGAATAGTTTCTAGCATAGGATAAATATAGTAAGAGTCAGTAAACCGTTATCTAGTTATAAGGTACTGCCGGGTGACAAGGCCCACAGTTTTGCAAGGCCCAAGCGCAGAAAACCATTTAAAATACATTTGACTCGCGCCAACTTCATGGTACGTGTGAAACAGACCAATAGGAACGCAAGAATGCAGCAGCCGGTAGCGCGTGGCCACCATTTCGCCAGTGACGGCCAGTTGTTCGCTGACTTTGGTCACGGCCACTCATTTAGCTAATTATTGCTCTCACAAAATGTTAGTTTTCACTTGTTTATATTACGATTTGTAAGTAAATTTTTGTAAAGTGCGTTTATTTGATCATTATTCTTTTGATATTAACATAGCCATGTGCTATTATATATGTATTTATTTCTAAAATGATCAATGTGTGTTGCGAGGCCCACGCGTTTAGAAAGACCCAACAAAATTGTTGCTTGGGGCCTTACAAAACTCGACTGGGCCTTCCAACCCTACTGCAGTCTAACAAGGCCCCTTAATGTTGTTATAATATGAGTGATAAATTAAAAAAAAAATGTTTTTATTGATGTACAGTGCTTACTTATAGATACACACAACTTATAAATACATTTATGTTTTTTATTTATTTGTTCTTAGATCATTAAATGCCTTCCCCGAAGAAGAAGCGGGGGAGTTGGTGTGAAGGAAATTTAAAATCTACTATTGAAGCAGTTCAAACAAATTGTCTAACTCAACGCGCTGCAGCTAAAAAATACTACATTCCCAGACGAACTTTAAGAAATGATTTAAAATCACGCGTTATTTCAAAAGTAATAGGAAAACAGACTACCCTTAATAATACATACACACATAATATCACGCCTGTTTCCTCGTGCTAAGATCCTGACTAACTTAATTAATATTATATTATAACTAATTTGCAGGGCCTTGTTACACACAATAGGGGCCTTCTTAACCATATATGTGTGATAAGGCCCAATTTATGAAAATTATAAATCAAAAATCTTTGACTATAATTACTTAATTCTAGCAGGAATAACATTATTTTTAAGTAAAATACTAACATTTATACACTTAACACCTAAAAATCAAATATCTGGGCTGTTTTCTTACACAGTGTAAAAGAGTATTTTTCTAAAAAAATGTTGATAATTTTAGTAACTGATTGCTGTTATCAAGTTCATGAATATAACATTCTTCATTATTTATACTTTTTTGATGTCTTTAATACTTACTTTTGCGCCAAATGGCTTGAAAACGCCACGGGCCTTATTAACCATACCATGTTCAGTAAAGCCCAAAATAGAGGTTTTTAAAATTGTTTAAAAAACGAACATATAGTCATCATAGCTTTAAAAACTACATTTATTTGGATTTTGAAATAATCTTAGCTTTAATTGTAAACCTTTTATTCCTTTAGGGTGGTAAAATAAAGGTTTTATTTCAATTTGTAAAAAAGTGGGCCTTGTCACCCGGCAGTACCTTATGTTGTAAAATATACGATGGTTATTCCAGGCTGTAAAACTAAAAAAAATCTAAAGGTGAGATATTTGACTATATATCTAATTCCTCTGATCTTTTCTAGAATTACCGCCCTCGTAATGTTTACTACTGAAAAATATGTAATTTTTATATTCTTATTATTTTGAAAAATATAACTAATATACGAAAAATATATCTCTTCCTTTGTCATTTCAAATGTATCGTTTCAATAACACTTTTGGACTTCATCCTATACTTTACAATGTATAACTTAATAAAATATCTTTGTTAGTTGTGCTGTAAACAAAATGGCCGCTTGCACAAAATGGCGGCTAGATAACACCATTACGCGTAAAACCCGTCACTTAATAATGTTCTTTTTGAAAGCGTATTCTAAATTCTATACAGCTTAAGGAAGCCAGAACTGCCTTCACAAGTAAGCTGTTATGGCCTTACGGCGGCAAACAGGAGACCTACTCTGAAATGTGACACTTGTCATGTCTATCGTCCGATAGTGACGTTTCGGTGTGTCAGAGCGTGTCCCCCGCTCTCACATTGTAAGCCGGCGCCGCGCGCCGCGTCTGCCGGCGGTTACGCCGCCGCCTCCGCCGGCCCCTGCTGCTGTAGAAGCTCCCAGTAGAGGCCGCGCTTGCGAACTAGCTCATCGTGAGAACCCATTTCTGCTACAGTGCCTGGATAAAAAATAAAATGGGATTATTTTTAAAGATATAAATTCCAATCACTTGAATCAGTCAATAGAATCAATCAACTGAATCAATTAACCAAATCAATCGAATTAGTCTAACCAATTCAATCAATCGTGTACGGTTTCCTGCATAGGTTTCGTACATTTAAGTAGCATGTCAAGGATGGGATGTCGGACAAACCTGATCGCTAAGAATACGTATGAATCAAAAACAATCGAATCTGTGCTTTTATTACACTAAGTTTCTCTGAAAATCAGCGTCTTGGCTCCGAAAAGCCTTGACACAAAAGCTCAGAGAAACCATTTTGGTGGCATATCTTATACCTTTAAACGAGCAATTCTTGTATGTATGTATGTATATATATATATTTATTTATAAATTTCTGTGATCTCGAAAACGGCTCTAACGATTTCGCTGAAAATTTGTATATGGGGGTTTTCGGGGGTAAACAATCGATCTAGATTAGTTTTATGTTTGGGAAAACGCGTGTTTTCGAGTTTTCATGCGTTTTTCTTTCCACGCAGAATATGGTCGCTAATTTCGTCGCGCCGCGACCGCCTTGATTTAGCTCAGTGGTTAAGGATAGCGACCGCTAGAAAGAGTGTTACGGGTTCGAATCCCACTCGGTGACTTACTTTTTTTTTATGTTTAAGTTTTTTTTTTGCATTGTTTTTAGACAAGTTTAAAAAAATTTAGTTAATGTTTGAGATGTAACCGAGCAAAGCTCGGTCGCCCAGGTACTTTTGTTAATTATAAGTGATGTTCTGTACTTTTTGTTATTGTATATATGCTCCAAATAAAGATTTTTCTATTTTCTATTTCTATTCTAAAGTGTAATGCTATTCGTATTGTTACAATATATCAATGTACAAAAATAATATCTATGAAATTGGTCGATTTTTCCTGAATAAATCGAATTGATTAAATCAACTGAATTAAACAAATCAATTATGACAATTGAAACAATCAAATTAATCAAACCAGTAAATTAAATCGCAGCTAAGCACTCAATTCAATCAACTCAATCAGATTAATCAAACCAAACAAATCAATCAAATCAATTGAATCAAATATCGATTAGATTTGATATCAATCCACATTTGGTAAAATCATGTATACAGAAATAGTGTAAGCTGTCACCTTTGTCTATGACTGCGATGGTGTCCGCGTGCCGCACCGTGGCCAGCCGGTGCGCGATGATGACGGTCGTCCGGCCGACCGCCGCCGCTTCCAACGCTTCCTGGACCACCTGTACAACGAAACAATATGTAACTTTTTATACGAAGAAAAAAACGTTATGGTGTTGATTTAGTTAGATGAGTGTGGAACGACAGACAAAAACACGCTTGCACGATATGACTACATGCAGAAAGTAGAGCTGACTGCAGCGATTAGGTTTGAGGTAAAAAATCTTGTTATTATTGGTCATTGTTTAAAAAGTCTAGACTTGTCTGCCTCTGAAGTCTAGTGATCAGGGCGTTCGCCTTATGATTACAAAGTTACAAAGGGAAGATCTTCCCGCTAGGCATGAATTACTGGGAACCGCGGCTCCGACGGTGTATCGTCGGAGGTTGTATATATATAGTCAGTTGCAACCAGAACTCTGATATCGAGATGTAGGTGCTGGCGCCATCTCGTATGATTCTTGTGAACTATGGTTTATTGTTGTTTATGGTTTTTAGTTCCTTGTAGCGGCGTAGAGGTCGCCACATGTCCACCCGGGACGGGCCGCTAGTCAGGGATAGTTAGTAAAGTAGTAGTCACCTTCTCGCTGGCGGCGTCCAGCGCGGAGGTAGCCTCGTCCAGCAGTAACACTCTGGGGTCTCGCACGAGCGCGCGCGCGATGGCCACCCTCTGCTTCTGCCCGCCTGATAGCGCCGCGCCGCCCGGGCCTAGCCGCGTCTCGTAGCCCTGCGGGACAACAACGTTTAGCATTAATTTTACAATGTGGAAGGGACATACCGGTAGTAAATTGAACCACGGGCTCTAGATCACCATACTAAGTTTTTTTAAAAATAAAAATTTTGTATAAGCTTTTATTGTAAGGCCAAATTTCTTTCTGACACAAATGAAATAAGCCCAAACTCGATGGAGTTACTTCTTTTACAAGCTTTTATTTAACTTGCAATGTTTCTTGTTTGTATGTATGTATCAATGTTTGTCTAGGTGAAATCTTACAACTCAATTTTCAATTAGTTATCCTAAACCGATTTAGCTGAAAGTTTGTATACTTGTGTAAGTCGGGTGACAATACAATATTATGGAGTCAATGAGCTGTTCTAATGATGGAGCCGGGTGATATTCGACGGAACTGAGTTACAAAACAACATAACTTCATTAAGTAGGACTCGTTTGATTTGTCTTGATAAGCACTTTATTGACCGAGCGAGCGAAGCGTCTCAGTTTCGAGATTAGCCAAAAATTCTTTTGTCCGTCTGTCTGTCTGTCTGTCTGTTCTCGCCTACAGGTCGCATTTCTTAACCGATTCTTTCATGAAATTTTGTAAGCAGGTTCAGCAACTAAATATAATTTTTTCGTCGAGCCATTTTTTCGAAATTTTTCAAAATGGCGGAAATATGGGGGTTTAAAATTTTAAAACTGTCATACATCCGCCATTTTAAAATATTTTCAAAAATGTCACTAGATTTTTTTGTTGCCATTATAAAAGCGCACTTTTTTATTTGAACAACTTTTTTGTCTGAACAACTGTTTTATACGTTATACTTGAACGGGTTTAGAAGTAGCCGACTGAGCCGTGACGGATATACAATACAAATCTTCTTACAAAATATACTGAAACTATTTAAGGGTGACTTCAGTCCGGGTTGCTGAACAACTTTCTTTCAAGAAAAAACTTTTTGAAAAAAATAATATCCAACTTCAAATCGAAATGCACTAAAAAGCAATATATAAATAAAAATCGCGAGGTCTAAGTTCGTGGCGAAGTACAAGTGGTAGACAATATGTAGGGTCTGATCACAGAGACGGAAGTTGGTCGATGGAGCTCAGTAATAAAACGACGCAACTCCATCGAATTTGGGCTTATTTCATTTGTCTTAATAAATCTTAATAAGTGTTTTGGCGTCACAATGAAAGCTTGTACAAAAAATATAATTTTTCACGAAAATCTTATATTACTTATAGCAGTTATTAGTATTACGGAACTTACCGCAATTAATATAGTTTTTTTGCCAAATATTTCGACGACCCCTCTGCCGTCAAAAATGTGTGCAAACAACAAATAACAATTTCCGAATAGACACCCTCAGAGTTGTGTGTAAATGCAACAAACGATGAAGAAAGCGGGTAGACTGGTAAGGTCACTCTTGACAGCCGAACATCCATAGCAGCCATTTCTCAGTCGGCCAGCGATCGAGGCAGAAGGGTCGTCGAAATATTTGTCAAAAAACGGTATAAATCGCGGTAAGTCCCGTAATACTGACAATAGTAATTGTGATAGCGAAATTCAAAATCATATACTTACAGCAGGCAGTGAAGCGATGAAGCTGTGCACGTTCGCCTTCTGTGCGGCCTGAACGACCTCGTGCATGGGCACGGCGCGGCTGTTGTCCCCGTACGCGATGTTGTCGCGGATGCTGCGCTCGAACAGCGCCGGCTCCTGCTGCACGAGGCCGAGCTGGGCCCGCAGCCGCGGCAGCGGCAGCTCGCGCTTGATGTCGCGCCCGTCTAGTTGCTGCAACACACATAAATGTAAGGTATAATAATTAAATTTTAAGAAAAAAAAACAACCGACTTCAATTTATTTCAGGAGTTTTCTCCATATCTCCGAAGTTATTCATCACTTCTTCACCAAATTAATATGGGACCAACTTGGGAGTAAGGGCTTTCAAATAAAAAAAGAATCATCTAAATCGGTCCACGGTTGACAAAAATATCGCGTAACATACATACAAAAAAAAAAAACATACAATCGAATTGATAACCTCCTCCTTTTTTGAAGTCGGTTAAAAAGATACCGAAACTATTTAAGGGTGGATTGAGTCAACATCAACATGCTGGACGTAGGTGCATCATGGACGCAACTTTGTTAGACCTTATATTAATTCAAAAGCAAAAAGGTTCTCGAATTTCGACCACGTACAAGCAAGCGAAGCGTAGGACCCACAAGGTGGTCTGACGACCTGACCAAGGTTGCTGGAAGGCGCTGGATGCAAGCCGCTCTAGATCGGTCATTTTGGAAATCTTTGGGAAGGGCAGGCCTATGTCCAACAGTGGATGATATGCGGCTGTAATATAAGATTGTGGAAAAAATAAAGAAATTTGAAAGAGGCGCTGGATCGTACTGGTTGCGTTCCTTAGTTCCCAATAGTTCAGTTGACTGAACTAGTGACTTTAATTTAGTGGACTTTTTTCTCATTAGTTCAATCGACTGAACAAGTTAGAATAATTTTTCGTTTGTTCCCATTTGTTCAGTTGTCCAGTTCAGTTGACTGAACTTGTGGACTTTTTTTCTCACTAGTTCCATCGACTGAACAAGTGAGAATAATTTTTTGTTGGTTTCCACTAGATCAGTTGACTGAACTAGTGGGACTTTTAAGCTATTGCATAGCTTCAATCGCGGGCCTTGAGCGCGGGGAGCGAATCCAGAAATTCCGTAACGAAAAAACCTCACGCTCTCCCCACTCCGCCTACCATGTAGGTTGCCGCTTCGTCTCCGTCGTCCGTTTGCGACGTTGCCGTCCTTCCTTGTTTGCAATAGCTTTACCGCGGCAATCCCCGAGTGCCACACGTCTTTTTTTTTTTCACTAGTTCAATTGACTGAACAAGTGAGAATAATTTTTCGGTTGTTGCCACTTGTTCAGTTGTTCAGGTCAGTTGACTGAACTAATGGGATTTGTGTAATGTTGCCAACAGTGTTGCTCACCACAGTGCCAGAGTCCGGGTCGTAGCTCCTCATCAGCAGGTGCATCACAGTGGACTTCCCGCAGCCGCTGGCGCCCACCAGCGCCAGCGTGCGGCCCGCGCGCGCGCGCAGCCGCAGCCCGCGCAGCACGCGCACGCGCGGCCGCGACGGGTAGCGGAAGTGGACGCCGTCGAAGGTCAGATCGCCCGTCGCCGTCTGGGAAACAAAAGGAGTTCCCTGGGTCAAATAAGTTTTTTGAAAAAATATCATTTTTTGTACAAGCTTTAAATGTGAGGTCAAATTACTTAGACTAATACAAATAAAATAAGCCGAAATTCGATGAAGTTGCGTCGTTTTATTACTGAGTTCCATCGACCTTCCATCTCTTAGGTATCGTCTACCATTAAGTGCTTGTCAAGACATACCAAACGAGTCCTACTGAATGAGGCTATGTTGTTTTATAACTAAGTTCCGTCGAATATCTCCCGGCTCCATCATCAGAACAGCTCATTGACTTCATAATCATGCGACTTACACAAGTAAGTATACGAAATTTTAGCTAAATCGGTTGACGAAACCTAATTGAAAATTTTATTTGCAAGATTTGACCTAAACAAACATTCATACATACAAAATACATTGCAAGTTAAATAAAAGCTTATAAAAGCAAGTTGTCAACATCTATCTCACCCAGTCAGGGTCTTCCACAGCCGTGCGCTCGCTGACTATAGCGGGCTGCCTACACAGCGCCCGCAGAATGCGCGCGCCGGAGCGTTTCGCCGCCGCGAAGTTGGGCGCGAACGACAGCGCTTCTGCCAGCATCCACGCGCCGTAGATCAGGGACTCGGCCACGCTGTGGGGAATAGACATTGTTATAATCTATACATATAACTAGTAGTTCGCCGGGAGCTTAGGACTTAGACCTCCACTTAGACCTAATCATCTAAAATATGATTTTGACATTTCTAACACAATTCAGTTCTATATGTAACACCTAGATGGCGGTATCCAAAGTTAGAACGCGCTATGGTTTCGTTTGCTACATAATCGCGGACATTTTTATTAATATTTCAAAAACTACTGAACCGATTTTGATGCCCAACGAACTTGAAAATTCTATTGATGTTTCCTACATGCCTATCAAATTTCATCAAAATCAAACCATCGGTTCGGCTGCTATCGCGGTACAAACATACATACATACATACATACAATGTGTTTTTGCCCCCAACTCGATTTAGAGACCTCACTCGCTTCGCTCGCTCGGTCAATAATTTAAGATTTCATAACGCAGGGCGAAAGCAGTGAGGTGTAATGCACGACAAATTTATTGCAAACCAAACAAACTAAAACACGTTAAGTTCTTTGGAAAAACGGGTTTTATGCAAAATCTAATGGATTATTGCAAAAATCTTCAATAATCAAGCTGTATCGGTGCTGTCTTTATTTTGGAGATTTTACACTTTTTTTATTACTTACTAGCAGTCCATCCCGGGTTCGCCCGTGGTACATACATAGCCTATGTCACTCAGGGATAACATACCTATCCAACAGTGAAAGAATTTTTAAAATCGATCCAGTAGTTTCGGAGCCTATTCAATACAATCAAACAAACAAACAAACAAACAAACAAATCTTTCCTCTTTATAATATTAGTGTAGAAGTGTAGATTTACGCCGAAATTTGTGTAAAAATTAGCTAAACTAGTAGTTCGCCGCGAACTTAGACCTCGCGATTATTTTTCGCAATTCAGTTTACTAAATAACCCCTAGATGGCGGTATCCAAAGTTAGAACGCGCTATGGTTTCGTTTGCTACATAATCGCGGACATTTTTATTAATATTTCAAAAACTACTGAACCGATTTTGATGCCCAACGAACTTGAAAATTCTATTGATGTTTCCTGCATGCCTATCAAGTTTCATCAAAATCAAACCATCGGTTCGGCTGCTATCGCGGTACAAACATACATACATACATACATACATACATACATACATACATACATACAATGTGTTTTTGCCCCCAACTCGATTAAGAGACCTCACTCGCTTCGCTCGCTCGGTCAAAAATACGAATCTTTGATGGATCATGGCTATTCAGTATCCATACTGACAAAATTTAAAATGAGACAAAACGATATCACGCTAAACTTTGGATGTACAATGTCAAGTGAGGTAATTGCCCCTGAAATTTGTATAGAATAATTGGCCAAGTGCGTGTCGGGTCACGCGCAATGCAGGGTTCCGTAGTTGCGTATACCAACTTTGAGTCACTAAAATGTCTAAAAACGAATTTTCTATTGAATTTGTATGAAATATTAAATTACAGCTCTCTAGTACTTATAGCCGCTGAGTAGAACCGCGGACGGACAGACAGACAGACTGACAAAGGTAAATGATCGGGCCGTAGCCAAGTACTGACCAAACTTGTTAAAAAAAAAAAAAACGTGTGGCACTCGGGGACTGCCGCGGTAAAGCTATTGCATTAAGGTGGTTCGATACAAGGAAGGACGGCAACGTCGCAAACGGACGGCGGAGACGAAGCGGCAACCTAAATGGTAGGTGGAGTGGGGAGCGTGAGGTTTTTTCGTTACGGAATTTCTGGATTCGGTCCCCGCGTTTAAGGCCCGCGATAGAAGCTATGCAATAGCTTAATAAACTAGTAGTTCGCCGCGAACTTAGACCTCGCGATTATTTTTCGCAATTCAGTTTTCTAAATAACCCCTAGATGGCGGTATCCAAAGTTAGAACGCGCTATGGTATCGTTTGCTACATAATCGCGGACATTTTTATTAATATTTCAAAAACTACTGAACCGATTTTGATGCCCAACGAACTTGAAAATTCTATTGATGTTTCCTACATCCCTACCAAGTTTCATCAAAATCAAACCATCGGTTCGGCTGCTATCGCGGTACAAACATACATACATACATACATACATACATACATACATACATACATACATACATACATACATACATACAATGTGTTTTCGCCCCCAACTCGATTTAGAGACCTCACTCGCTTCGCTCGCTCGGTCAAATATTTAAATTTTTACATAGCCAATTCGACTCGAATGAAGACGATCGAGTTCCACCTTAAGAGAAGAAGCTAATACTCACAGGATAGCGTACTCGTACTGCAGGCTTTCTCTGGCGATGAGGTACCCGCCGTAGGCCAGCGCCACGGCGTACCCCAGCGTGGGCGCGCACAGACACAGCCCGTACACCGGCCCGCGCAGCCGCCCGCCCGCGCGCGCGCGCCCCGCCGCCTCCGCCAGCGAGCGCTCGTAGCGGGATAGGATGGTGTGCTCCACCCCTAACATATACAGACAGTCAGCGTATGGAAGAGTAACTTCAATAGTAGATTATTAACCAAGGGGATAAAGCAGTGTCTTCTGTCGCGGGTGACGACTTAAATCGCGAGCGCAACGAAGGACTTGAGGTTTACTCCCGAGCGAAGCGAGGGAGTCACGAGCGAAGCGAGTGATTTAGGACGAGTCCTGAGTGTAGCGACGGATTTAAGTTCACCCAAGACTAAGACAGCTTTATCACCGAGGAAAATACTCTATTTTCGTACCATTTGCGAAAAAAATAAAGACAATAATAACAAGAGATAAGCATTAATTAATTAATAAATTGGAAATAAATATAGGTACGCACTACGCAGACAACTAGGCCCTTTGCTTTTTCTTTTTGGAAAATTAATTATCTGGTGTACATAAACAATAACGGGAAGTTTTTGGCGGGAAGTCAATGGGTTCAGTGAAAGTTTGCTTTAAATTGTTTTGCAAATTGATTCTAGTGGACTTTATAATATGAAATTGATGTAGTTTGGTGTTGTAAATGCTCATTCTTATGGACAATATGTGAAATGTTTAAAGTGGACAGTCAGGACAGCGGTGGGCGTCTTTAAGGGCCGTCTGTCACTCAATCGGTTATGAAAACTAGTGGACTCGGATAGATTTGTCGCCAGAAGCTCCCTTGAAGCAATCATAGGACCTGTACCAACCTTCGATTGTATATTTAGGGTTAGGATTAGGAATAAAGAAGAGATAAATGAAGACGGGCTCTTAAGGACCGCAGTATCCAGAGCCGTACTCGTTATTAATTATAAAAAAAAAACAAACAATAACATGGCTTGATTTAGTTGTTTATTTTATGAAATTTAAGTGGTTATGTGGATTTTGCGGATACATGTTGTCGATTCAAAATCGTAATTTTTTTACGCTTAACATTATAGAAATGATTTCAGTTCGGTATAAATTTCGGTAAGTATTCCAAACTTAAACCACATTCTCCCCCTAGTGGATGAATGAAATTCAGTACATTTTTCTTTCCCTGTTTGAACAGATTAAAAATGACTATTGTTATGTTCGCTTTTTGTGCCATAGAATGTGACTTTTTGAGCAAGTGGTACGAAATAGTAGATTATTAACCAAGGGGATAAAGCAGTGTCTTCTGTCGCGGGTGACGACTTAAATCGCGAGCGCAACGAAGGACTCGAGGTTAACTCCCGAGCGAAGCGAGGGAGTTAAATCACGAGCGAAGCGAGGGAGTTAAATCACGAGCGAAGCGAGGGATTTAGGACGAGTCCTGAGTGTAGCGACGGATTTAAGTTCACCCAAGACTAAGACAGCTTTATCACCGAGGATAATACTTTTCGTACCATTTGCGAAAAAAATAAAGACAATAATAACAAGAAATAACTATTATTAATTAATTTATACCCAGTTACTTCAAAAATACAAAATGCTTTACGTTGTAAATAAATATAGGTACACAGAAAACTAGGCTGTATATGTGAGACGCAAATGGCCCTTTGCTTTTTCTTTTTGGAAAACTAAACAGCTGGTGTAAACAAACAATAACGGGAGTTTTTGGCGGGAAGTCAAGGGGTTCAGTTGAAGTTTGCTTTAAATTGTTTTGCAAATTGATTCTAGTGGACTTTATAATATGAAATTGGTGAAGTTTTAATCCTTATTCTCACAGACAATATGTGAAATGTTTAAAGTGGACAGTCATAGTGCGGCTGTAGTGATAGTGATATTTATTTGCGGACTGCGGTGGGCGTCTTTGGGCGCCGGCGCCGTCCGCCACTCTATCGGTTAAAACCAGTGGACTCCCTCGAAGCAATCAAAGGACCTATACCAACCTTCGATTGTATAATTAGGGTTAGGATGCGGAATAAAGAAGATGGGCTCTAAAGGACTAGTATCCAGAGCCGTAAATTAATTTATAAAAAAAAAAAAACAATAACATGACTTGATTAAGTTTTTTTTTTTAATTTAAGTGGGGTTGTGGATTTTGCGGATACATGTTGTCGATTCAAAACCATTATTTTTTTACGCTTAACAATATAGAAATGATTTCAGTTCAGTAAAAATTTCGATAAGTATTCCAAACTTAAACCACATTCTCTCCCTAGAGGATGAATGAAATTCAGTACAATTTTCTTTCCCTGTTTTCATTCTTGGTCTAGAGGCTGAATGAAATTCAGTACATTTTTCCTGATTTTATCAGATTGAAAATGACTATTATTATGTTCGCTTTTTGTGCTATAGAATGTGACATTTTTGAGCAAGTGGTACGAAAAATATATTACTAACATAACAAATACCCAACGCCTTAAAAACTATTGGAGAGCCCGTAGGTAGGCAATACTGGAGTTGCGGGTAGGCACACAGAGATGGCAGCACACACGACTAGCAAAAAAGTGACGAAGAAAGTGTTGAATATGCTTTAAAAATATTTATTGCATTTTATATTAGTCATATTTACATAACTAGTAGTTCGCCACGAACTTAGACCTCGCGATTATTATTCCCAATTCAGTTTCCTAAATAACCCCTAGATGGCGCTATCCAAAGTTAGAACGCGCTATGGTTTCGTTTGCTACATAATCGCGGACATTTTTATTAATATTTCAAAAATTACTGAACCGATTTTGATGCCCAACAAACTTGAAAATTCTATTAATATTTCCTACATGCCTTCCCAATTTCATTAAAATTCTTCCTTTAGAATTCTCTGTATACATTTTCCGTGTGCTTAAATCGGTAAATAAATAAATAATGTCGTCGTATAGAAGCAAACTGACCCAGACTGTGCACCGTCCGGATGTTGAGCACGGCCTCGGTGGCGACCCTGGACGCCTGCTCCAGCGCGCGGCGCTCGCGCACCTCCGTCTTCTTGGTGACGTAGCCCTCCAGGTAGATGCCGCCCATCACCTGTATCAAGAAGAATGTAGATGAATTCACTATATTCTATTTCAAGTTCATATTTTGACTGTGCAAACCAGTTATAATATCTTTGAAATTATAAAATTTTGCCGAAATCGGTAATTTCGTTTCGAAATAAAACGTAGACTACGTTTGTATGGAAAAGTGTTGTTTGGTCTACGGTAAGGGGACTCTTAAGTCATATCAAAAAAGCCTACAATGCTCTGCGAGTACAGTACAACAGCTTCAGGAGTTTGTTGGGAGTGTACTGCAGATCACAGCACAGACAGCTTCCAGGCCGTGCTTCGCAAAAGAGTTGCATCCTTGTGGTCACGGGTAAGGAGTAGTACCAACACACTCTTGAAGGTGGTGTCAGAAAGAGTAAACAGTCCAATAAGTAAACATTGGTCGTCCTTACACGTCTCTAATAATAAACCCGCATTTAAAATTTTATTATCATAGTTATTTACGTTTCCTACCAGATAAAAAGACTCATTTATTAACACTTATTGACTCAGACAGCTATAACACACATACAAAAAAACGACGGGTTGCACTCTGGGAGTGCCGGCAGAAGTGAAAACTTGAATATTAACGTTGTGCATTTTTGATATACGAAACAGCAGGCGCAGGCATACATTTTCGCCGCGCCGTAGAAAGAGGGGGATACTCCCTCTCCTACACCGCGCCAGCTGTCTACTCTCCATCCGTCTTACGAATTTTCGATCAGGTCACGTGTCCTGACGCGAGTTTAACATTTTTTACCCATTCCAAAAAAAGTGCACAACGCCGCTAAAGAAGTTTTCACTTCAAAAAAAAAAACACAAATCAGACACAAAAAGGTTTACCTACCTGTACAATTTTCAATGCTAACATAATATATACTAACATAATATAGAAGTAGAATTTTTATAATATGGACCTGTATTGTATTGTACAATCTCAAATAAATGATTTCATTTCATTTCATTTCATTAAGTCATATAAGCAACTCACACAGGGCACACTCAGCAGGCTGACGAGCGTCATCTTCCAGGAGAAGGCCATCGCGAGCGACACCCCTATCACCATCGTGCTGACGCCCTGCAGCACCGTGCCCAGACGGGTGCCTGTGGGAGAGAACTCGTTTGTAAAAGGTCTTAATCAAGTCCTGTGCACTTCATGTGAATGTATGATGATGATGATGATTTAAAAGGGACCAATTTAAGTGCTGACTCTCTGCAGCACCGTCCCTGCACTCCCTGCAGACGGGTGCCTGTGGGGGAGAACTCGTTTGTGGAAGGTCTCAATCAAGTTCTGTGCACTTCATGTGGTTGTGTGAAGATGATGATGATGTAAAAGCGTTTAATTTAAAAGAGCTGAGCCTTTTTTACGCCCGACAAAACGAGGGATGTGCTAAGATTGACGCTAATAGTGTCTGTCTGTCTGTGGCATCTGATGGACTAATTTCGATGCGTATTTTTGGCGTGAAAGCAACTTCCTTTTCCGTGGTTCTCAGCTATTTTTTAGGGTTCCGTACCCAAAGGGTAAAAACGGGACCCTATTACTAAGACTTCGCTGTCTGTCCGTCTGTCTGTCACCAGGCTATATCTCAGGAACCGCGATAAGTAGACTGTTGAAAATTTTACAAATTATGTATTTCTGTTGCCGCTATAACAACAAATACTAAAAACAAAATTAAATAAATATTCCCATACAAAAAGCTCGATTTTTATAGATAATGGTACGGAACCCTACGTGCGCGAGTCCGACTCGCACTTGGCTCGTATTTTTCATATCAAAGTTATTGGGGGTTAAATAATGAATGAATATGGTCTTTTTGGAAATCCTTGGAGGCCTATGTCCAGCAGTGGACCCTGTGACTAATATGATGATGATGAATGAATGGATATAATTAAGGGTCACAGCACTGACCGGTGGCGCCCTGCACGGCAGCGCAGTCGGTCGCGAGGCGGGCGCACAGCGCGCCCACTGAGTTCTCAGGTGAGTCGAACCAGCCTTGCTCCTGGAATGAAATGGAAGATGGTTCATATTACACTTAAAAAAAAGATTGCTTTGCTTTCTCAGTTCTGATCCGCAGCCAGCTAAAGTAAAACTAAGCTCTAGCATATGATGATAAAGTCTAATTTGGCTTATCTACCTGTCTCAAATAGTTGTCGAAGGACCTGATCCGCAGGCGGTCCGTCAAGGCGGCCCCCGCCCGGTTGAACAGCCACGTCTGCAGGAACATCACCAGCCCACACACCGCCGCCACGGCCGCGAACAGGCCGGCGTACAGCTGGGACTGGGACAGGATGACGTCACCGTCCGAGCCGGCGAACATCTGGGGAGGAGGTGCTGGTTAGAGCGACAAAACATCATAAAATCCTGGCCTGTTGACCATAGGACTAGTTGGAAAGTATACCCTTTTAAACAAAACAAAATTCTTAATCGGTCGAAGTGTTTTCGAGATTTCAGGAAAAAACAGAATAAAAAAGTTGAGAATTGAAAGCCTCCTCCTATTTTGGAGTCAGTTAAAAAGACCATGTGGCCGTGTGACCACCACAGCCGTGAGGTTTCCGGTCGAGTAGAATAGGACCACTCCAAGTCCTCCCGTGGATGTTGTAAAAGGCGACTTAGGAAATACAAGCTAAACAAAGCTTATAAATGAGACCTCTCCAACCCGTCTGGCCAGCGAGGAGAGTGTAGGCCAAGTCCTCTGGCTGCTCTGGCCAAGTATGACTCTAGTAGTACAGAGAGGGTCGTGCAGTGGAGACTAAAAGACCTGATGATGATGTGGTGATGAAAATAATGGGATGAGTAAAAGGGAAAGTGGTTGAGTATAATTCAGATTAACATTAATAATTATTACATAACATAAACTACTGTACACTACTTACTAATATAAATCAGAGTCGTCTACTCACCCCGTACAGCTTGGACAGAAGTAGAGCGAACACAGGCATGGTGGCCCCGACGAGCAGCGAGGCGACCCCGCCACCCGCCAGCTGCGGCCACTCCGGGGCGTTCAGCTTCAGCAGCGACCACGTGGAGGCGGCCGGGACCGACTCGGGGTCGTCGGCTGATGCGTCTTCTTCCTGTGAGGAGGAAACACTCTAAAGTCAAGTCAAAAATGTTACGACCTCCGTGGCGTAGTGGTCACCATGCTAGTCCGCAACCCAGAGGTTCCGGGTTCGATCCCCGAGCAGGGCAAGTTGGAAAATGGCAATTTCAAATTGTCCTGGGTCTTAGATGTTTATCTATATATGTATCTGTTATAAAATACGGTATCGTTGAGTTAGTATCCCATAACACAAGTCTCGAACTTACTTTGGGGCTAGCTCAATCAGTGTAATTTGTCCCTATATATTTGTTTATTTATTTAAAAATCATTTATTTATCTTTGGGGCAAAAAAGTTCTCGAATGGCGACAACGGACTGGCAAGCGAAGCGTAGGATACCCAAAAGGTGGTCTGACAACCTGACCAAGGTCGCTAGAAGGCGCTGGATGTAAGCTGCTCTAGATCGGTCATTTTGGAAATCTTTGGGAGAGGCTTATTTTCAGTAGTGGAAACGGTGATGATGTTGATTTTTATCACTAGATAATTGTAAATTCTTTTTTTTCTTTCGATTTCATAATAGGTAGTTCATCATGGATATTGGATTGCGGAAACCAGACGGCAGTTGCTCTGTGTAAAAAACTCGTTAATTTATTACCTAGGTTAGGTAGCGCGGGGTCTGCTACCTAACTTAGGTAAATTAACGAGGTTAATAGTTTTCACAGGGCTCTGAGGATGCAACCGGATAATGATCGCATGATGATGATGATATTGTATATTTATATTGCAACCAATCGCACGAACTTTGATATCAAGATGTAGGATGCCGTCAGCGACATCTATTATGCTTCTTCTGAACTATTTCTTTATCACTGCTTCAGTAGTTTTTATATGGTCACAAGTCTACGACTCTCAAGAGACGATGATGACAGCAGACTTACAGTGCTGATGACTTCTGGGCCTGCGGCAGCGATGCGTGACGTCACGGAGCCGAGACGGCAGCTGCCGCGGATGAACGACTCTGGAAGAGAAACAGCTGTGTTAATGTAAGGAGGGATGAGCACTACCAGCACGGCTATTTTGTACTCATGTAAGGTCATTTTCAACTAATACACTTGCTACCGGTGAAGGAAAACATAGTGAAGAAAACTCTGGCGTGTAATAAATAACTAGTTGTAATATAATTGCAAATCAGCTAAAATACCGGTTTCTTTTTCTTAAAATCACACTAATACACGCTGACTTTCATTCGTTTGGAAAATAAATGATGTGTAGTAAATAAATTCCTCTATCCATATACGTAATCCAAATTTGTGTATGACTTATAATAAAAAAGTTGCGAAAATGATTTTCGACCGAGACCACGTAGTTATGCCCGTCCAAACAGCCGCGTGCGGTCGATGACCTCCGGCCGTACGGCCGACGGCGCCTAACAACGGCAATATTAATTGATCTCACGATTTTACTTTTGAGTTTCAGTTTACATTTTTTGTTTTTGAATTTTGTTTTGACTAACAAATAAGGCCTTACTAACGATTCTTATGAAGTGGCCTTCGGCTCCAAAACCAATGAAAAATCACCGTATATTATAAAGGCGAAAGTTTGTGAGTGTGTTGTGTGTATCTTTTCACTAAGTACAATAACAAGACAAACCTCTGTGCAGCGACTGGGTGCTGACAGCGCTGTGTGACCGGCGCACGGGCTGCCGGCCCTCCGTGACCGGCGCGTCGGCGATGTCCACCTCGTCGACCAACTCGTCTTCTGCTTCCAGCCCAGTGTCTGGCAGCGACGGGGGCAGGCCTCTGGTGGTTAAGATATATAAGTAGTCTTTACTTATTGGTCATTACTGCCTCCGTGGTGTAGTGGTTAGAGCGTTTGGCTCATACCCGGAGGTCGCGGGTTCGATTCCCAGCGGGGGCAAAACGACTTTGTGTTGCTGTCCTAGTTTGGTTAGGACATTGTAGGCTGATCACCTGATTGTCTGATAAGTAAGATGATCCGTGCTTCGGAGGGCACGTTAAGCCGTCGGTCCCGGTCACTGTCTTTGACATTGGTCGTTACCTTTAAGGCGGTTTAAAAACCCTGACACTGGTGTTAGTCACTAACACACACGATAAGAAGAAGAAGAAGAAGACTTATTGGTTGCTGACGTTACTAGTTGTCATCCTCATCATCATCATCTTTCTAAAACCCACTGTTGGGACTCCCTTTGTCTCTTTTTTAGGGTTTAGTAGACAATATTAAGGAAGCCGTTTATGTCTGTTTGTCTGTCTGCCCGCGGTTTCAGAGACTATAAGTACTAGAAAGCTGTATTTGGCATGGGTCGTAAACAAATCTGGAAAATATATTTTTTAGAGTAGCTGCCATACAAGTAAAGAGGGAATCAATTTTTTTTCGCGATTAACACATTGTGTGTAATATCCTTGAATAGGTATTTCAAAAATATTGTAAGCTTGTGAACACAAATTTTCAATTTAGGGATCCTTTTCTGAAATATTTGGTTTTAAATTGCAAATTTTTGTTATATAGTATTTCCATATCTATCTGCTAAACGGCTTTACACGGTGATATTTCATTGGTTTTGAAGCCGAAGGCCACTTCATAGGCATCGTAAGTAAGACCTAATTAGCTAGTCAAAATAAAAATTTAGAAACAAAAAATGTTGTCAAAATCTCGAAAGTAAAATTGTGAGATCAACTAGTAGTACCGCCGCCATACACCACCCGCCGGCCGGCCGGGGTCATCGACATTACGCAACTTGCGGCCGGCGTATAACTACGTGGTCTCGATCGAAAATCATTTACGCAACTTTTTTTATCTTATGACATACAGAAATTTGGATTACATATGGATAGAGGAATTTATTTACTATACGGCATTTTTTTTCCAAAACCAATAAAAAGACAGCGTGTATATGGACACATAAAAATTCACAGCTGTAGTATATATAAAGTTTAAAGGAAAACTTGTATAGCTAAGTAGGGTTTACAAATTAAAAATTTAGAGGCGATGAACTCAAAAAATATACTTGAAAAAGAAATATTTTATACACATTCAATAGATAATTAGTTTTTAGACGTTTTTAGTGGAACTCAAAGTTGGCATTCGCAACAACGGAACGCTAACACTGCGCTTGGCCCGACAAGCACTTGGCCAATTTTTTTTCCATTTTTTTTTGGTTGTCGTATGTAACTAATCAAAATCGGGTGCGAAGTTATTTTTATAAGGAAGGCAAGTATGTAAAGTAGTTTCCGTTGTCCAGCTATATCAGATGCCTGACACCAGTGTTGGCACACGAAAAATATAAAACAAAAAACTTGAGAGGTGTCAAGGGACACCCGGATGGAACGAAGTTCCTTTCGATTAATTAGTGAAGGAGAGAGAAAGACAGACAGAGAAACACGCGCACGCCGCACGGCTTACAACTATAGCAAAAAGTGTCGTTACAACTTTTGGTCTTAAATTTTTCCGCCTAGCCTCCTTTCGCAACGTGCGAAAAGGAACTTTGTTCCAATATTTACCATTAAACCATTTACACTGGTCCCCATTATTACACAAGTGATAAATAAAGCATATTGAAGTAATATAATGGCTATTATGCAACATGACTAGACTAATAGTAAATATTTGCTCTTGCTTTTGAATTGTTTGTTTGAACAATTGTTTTTGGTCGCATGACCTCCAAGTCCTCCCGTGGATGTCGTAGAAGGCGACTCAGGAAATACAAGCGAAAAAATACTTATAAACATCAATCTCCTAACCGTCTGGCCAGCGAGGAAAATGTAGGCCAAGTCCTCTGGCTGCTCTTGCCGATTATGGCTCTGGTAGTACAGAGAGGGACGTGCTCCTGCAGTCTGTAGTAGAGACAAATGTACCTGATGATGATGATTGGTGACATAAGCAAGGTGGACCGCCGGAAAACGCTAAATGCAGGCCGATTCCAATCAGTCGTTTTGGGAGGCTTATGTCCAGCAGTGGACTTCTTGTGGCTAATACAATCTGTGTCATAAACTCCCTTGCTGGTGAGGTCTTGCACAATTCGGTAGTAGGCCCCCACTCAAACTAACACTCACTTGCTGCCGATGTCGTCTTGCATGAGACGGTGGTAGGCCCCGACACAAACCAACCCACTCACTTGCTACTGATGTCGTCTTGCATGAGACGGTGGTAGGCCCCGACACAAACCAACCCACTCACTTGCTACTGATGTCGTCTTGCACGAGACGGTGGTAGGCCCCACTCAAACCAACACACTCACTTGCTGCTGATGTCGTCTTGCACGAGACGGTGGTAGGCCCCAGTCAAACCAACACACTCACTTGCTACTGATGTCGTCTTGCACGAGACGGTGGTATGCCCCCACTCAAACTAACACACTCACTTGCTACTGATGTCGTCTTGCACGAGGCGGTAGTAGGCCCCCACTCAAACCAACACACTCACTTGCTGCTGATGTCGTCTTGCACGAGACGGTGGTAGGCCCCACTCAAACCAACACACTCACTTGCTGCTGATGTCGTCTTGCACGAGGCGGTAGTAGGCTCCCACTCAAACCAACACACTCACTTGCTGCTGATGTCGTCTTGCACGAGGCGGTAGTAGGCTCCCACTCAAACCAACACACTCACTTGCTGCTGATGTCGTCTTGCACGAGGCGGTAGTAGGCCCCCACTCAAACCAACACACTCACTAGCTGCTGATGTCGTCTTGCACGAGGCGGTAGTAGGCTCCCACTCAAACCAACACACTCACTAGCTGCTGATGTCGTCTTGCACGAGGTGGTAGTAGGCCCCCACTCAAACCAACATACTCACTAGCTGCTGATGTTGTCTTGCACGAGGCGGTAGTAGGCCCCCACTCAAATAAACACACTCACTTGCTGCTGATGTCGTCTTGCACGAGTCGGTAGTAGGCCCCCTGCTTCGCCAATAACTCCGCGTGCGAGCCCTGCTCCAACACGCTACCTTGCTCGATGTAGACGATCCGAGAGGCGTTTACTATCGTTGACAATCTGTAGGAAATACAAAAAAATATTTAATTATGAGTATTTATGAGGCAGCGCAGTTAGACAATGCAAGATATTTGTCTGTTGCATACTATTTAATTGAAGTAACTAGCGGCCCAAAAATACAAAAACACATATATTTCCTCTGTATAATATTAGTGTAGATGTAGATAAATTATTTGTACACCGGGCCTCTATTTAAAATAATGTAAAGATGGTATGATCAATGAAAAGTGAGAGTATTTTCTGAAGTTTTATTTTGAAGTGAAAACTTCTTTAGCGGCGTTGTGCACTTTTTTTGGAATGGGTAAAAAATGTTAAACTCGCGTCGGGACACGTGACCTGATCGAAAATTCGTAAGACGGATGGAGAGTAGACAGCTGGCGCGGCGTAGGAGAGGGAGTATCCCCCTCTCTTTCTACGGCGCGGCGAAAATGTATGCCTGCGCCTGCTGTTTCGTATATCAAAAATGCACAACGTTAATATTCAAGTTTTCACTTCTGCCGGCACTCCCAGAGTGCAACCCGTCGTTTTTTTTTTATTTTTGACCTATTTATCTACATAATTTATCTACTTTGGAGAGCGGTGAGGAAGGGAGGAGGAAGTAAATCATCCTCACCTGTGCGAGACGACGAGTGTGGTTCTTCCTTTGCTCGCTGCGTCCAAAGCAGCTTGTACCTGTAAATGCAGCACTACATTAGTAATAAGCTAGGAATGATAGCGTAATTGCACGCCATCTATCGTTCTCTTAAACAGGTCACCAATCTCTCGGCCGCGCTATGGCGACATTACAACAGTTATCTGGTTCTCAGCCGCGCTATGGCGACATTACAATAGTTACGTATCTCTCTCAGTCGCGCTATGGTGACATTACAAGAGTTATCTGTCTCTCGACCGCGCTGTGGCGACATTATAATAGTTACGCTCTCTCGACCGCGCTATGGCGACATTACAATAGTTACGTTCCCTCGGCTGCGCTATGGCGACATTACAAAAATTACGCTTTCTCGGCCGCGCTATGGCGACATTACAGTAGTTACGATCCCTCGGCTGCGCTATGGGGACATTACAATAGTTACGTTCCCTCGACTGCGCTATGGCAACATTACAATATTTACGTCTGTCTCTCGGCCGCACTATTGCGACATAACAATTACCTGTCTCTCAGCCGTGGGGTCTAGTGCGGAGGTGGGCTCGTCCAGCAGCAGTATCGCCGGTCTGCGGAGCACGGCCCGCGCTATGGCTACTCTCTGCTTCTGCCCTCCAGAGAGAGACGCCCCGCGCTCGCCGATCACCGTGTCGTAACCCTGGAGAAAGACAATCAATGAACTCTTAGGATCATCAATTATAGCTCTCTTATCAGCCTATAATATTCTACATGTGGACGTAAGGCCTCTCCCAATAAAAGGAGGATTGGCTCAAATCACCACGCTGGGCAGACGGGTTGGTGGTCGCAGTAGATGGTATAAAGTCGTTGAGCAGAGGACGCTACTGCCAGTATCATTATCTCCCTGACAAATTGTAAAAAAAATCAAATTTTTTGTACAAGCTTTTATTGTGAGGCTGAAGTACTTATTAAGACAAATAAAAAAGTCCTAACTCGATGGAGTTGCGTCGTTTTATTACCGAGTTCCATCGACTACCTTCTACGTAATCAGATTTTAGACCAACTTGGGAGTAAAGGCATTTAAATAAAAAAAGAATCTTAAAAATCGGTCCACGTTTGACGAATATATCGCGTAACATACATACAAAAAAAGACGTGTGGCACTCGGGGACTGCCGCGGTAAAGCTATTGCATTAAGGTGGTTCCGTTCGGTCGGTGAATTTTTACAAGGAAGGACGGCAACGTCGCAAACGGACGACGGAGACGAAGCGGCAACCTACATGGTAGGCGGAGTGGGAAGCGTGAGGTTTTTTCGTTACGGAATTTCTGGATTCGCTCCCCGCGCTCAAGGCCCGCGATAGAAGCTATGCAATAGCTTAAAAACATACAGTCGAATTGATAACCTTCTCCTTTTTTGAAGTCAGTTGAAAATGTGTACGTACGTTCGCCAGTTTGGTGATGAAGTGATGCGCGTGCGCAGTCTTGGCAGCTAACACGAGTTGTTCCTCTGACACGTCGTCCAAGCCAAGCGTGATGTTGTCGCGGATGGTGCCGCTGAACAACACCGGCTCCTGACCAACCACGCCTGGAAAAATGAACAACTTGAGATCGAGGTTGGCAGATATGTTCTAAAATATAAGTTTAGGACATCTTACAGCTCAATTTTGATGTCAAAAGTATATTCGTGAATAAAATCAAATCCTATTTGACAAAGAACCCCCCTGTTCCAATTTCTCAACATGTACCAAAGGCAAACTGGTAGTTAATGCATTAGCACTAAGTTTGACCCATTGTAATCAATCCATCATAAGAGTGTATGCAATAAACTTAAATAAAAATAATTGGCCAAGTGCGTGTCGAGCCACGCACAGTGTAGGGTTCCGCAGTTGCGAATGCCAACTTTGAGTTCATGCAAATAAAAACGCCTAAAAACTAATTTTTCTCCAAGCCAAGTCCTAGGGGGGAGGACTTGGCTTGAAGTGGTCCTATTCTACTCTGCCAGAAACCCACACGGCACACGGTTTCTTGTGTGTCGAAGTCCGGCAGAGCGGCCAGACATTAGTGTCCATGGTACAGTCAACGAATAATTGTGGAGGGAAAGTCGAAAGCAGAAACTTTGACTCAGGCTCTTTGTTTGGACTAGTTAGGAGATAAACATACTAAAAGTCCTTGCCCCTCCGAGGTGAGCCCGCGGGGGGAGGGCACAAAGAAGGTCACGTTTTTAGGGTTCCGTAGTAAACAAGGAACCCTTATAGTTTCGCCATGTCTGTCTGTCTGTCCGTCCGCGGTCCTACTCAGAAGCTGTAAGTACTAGAAAGCTGTAATTTGGCTTGGATATGTATATTAATCATGGCGAAAAAGACGTAAAATAAAATATGGAAACAAATTTTTTTTTAGGGTAGCTGCCATACAAGTAAAGAGAAAGTCATTTTTTTTTCTCTACAAACACATTGTGTGCAGTATCGTTGAGTAGGTCTTTCAAAAATATTGTGAGCTTGGAAACACCATTTTTCGATTTAGGGATCCGTGTTTGAAATATTTAGGTTTTAAGTGAAGTTTTTTGTTAAAGTCACGTGTCCCCCCCATCTATCTGCTAAAGGGTTACATATGGACACGTGAAAAAAATCACAGATATAGTTTATATAAAGTAGTTTATAGGAAAACTATCAGAGCTAAGTAGGGTTAACAAATTAAAAAGTTATAGGCGATCAACTTATAAAATGTACTCGAAAAAAAAAAACAAATTCAATAGATACTTAGACGTTTTAGTGGCATGAACTCAAAGTTGGCATTTACAACTACGGAACCCTACACTGCGCGTGGCCCGACACGCACTTGGCCAATAATTTGTTTTCATTTAGAAAACGGTGCGTTATACGAATATTTGTTGTACCACATAATGATTATCTCCTAACTAGTCCAAACAAAGTTGCCGAGTCAAAATTTCTTCTTTCGACTTTTCCATCCACATGCCCCTTTTGAGCACTCATTGACCGAACAACCAGTAATAGGGGTCATTCTAGAAGAAATAATGTACTGGAAACATGGCAGAACAAGCCATACCGATGCTGTGCCTGAAGTGATGCAGATGTAAGTCGGGCAGCCACTGGCCGTCCACGGTGACCCGGCCGCTGTCCGGCTCGTACAGCCGCTGCAGCAGCTGCAGCAACGTCGACTTGCCGCAGCCCGAGCCGCCGACCAGGGCCACTGTCTCTCCGGCGTTGACGCGGAGAGAGAGACCGCGGAGGACCTGAGCAATGACAAATACCGTCTTATTATAAAATCAGGATCAACTTTGTAACTAGGTTTAAACCATTATCCGACCAAATCAAGTTGACATTTTCAAAAGAGACACTGGCATATAACTAGATGTCAACTTGATTTGGTTTAAACCTAGTAATAAATAAAGATAGAAATAAAGATAAAGTTTGAGTAACAAGTTCTTTTTTTTCCTCAGAAGGGATGGATGCAAAAACCTTTATCCAATTGATCAGAGTTCTACAGAAGTTCTTCTAACCGTCTTTTGAGATCATCTTTAGGTCTTTTTGTCTCCACTGCTGGAGCACGACATTCCCTGTACTACCAGAGCCATACGTGGCCAGGGCAGTCAGATGGCTTGGCCTACACTCTCCACGCTCGCCAGACGGGTTGGATATATATTAGTCTCATAGATATTTATAAGCTTTGTTTAGCTTGTATTTTCTAAGTCGCCTTTTACGACATCCACGGGAGGACTTGGAGTGGTCCTATTCTACTCTAATACGTAGAAGGCGACTTAAGAATAACAAGCTAAAAAAAGCTTATAAACATCAATAGGACCTCTCCAACCCTCTGGCTGCCCTGGCCAAGTATGACTGGTAGTACAGAGGGTCGTCCTTCAGTGGAGACAAAATAAACGGCCAAGTGCGAGTTGGACTCGCCCATGCAGGGTTCCGTAGTAGCAAATAACATAATATAAAAGTCTTGTAGTATGTTTTTTTTTTGCGTTTTTATATTTGAGTTGATTAAATGAAAGGTAAATTGCCGTTTATGATTTATGACGTATAAAAAAAAAACTACTTACTAGATATCGTTCAAACCAATTTTCGCTGGTAGTTTTTATGGTAATGAACATCATGTATTTTTTTTAGTTTTATAATTCCCTTATTTTAGAAGTTACGGGGGGGGGGGGGGACACACTTTTTTCCACTTTGGAAGTGTCTCCCGCGCAAAGTATTCGGTTTAGAAAAAAATGATATTAGAAACCTCAATATCATTTTTGAAGACCTATCCATAGATACCCCACACGTATGGGTTTGATGAAAAATAAATTTTTGAGTTTCAGTTCTAAGTATGGGGAACCCCCAAAATTTATTGTTTTTTTTCTATTTTTGTGTCAAAACCTTAATGCGGTTCACATAATACATCTACTTACCAAGTTTCAACAGTATAGGTCTAATAATTTCTGAAAAAAGTGGCTGTGACATACGGACGGACAGACAGACAGACAGACATGACGAATCTATAAGGGTTCCGTTTTTGCCATTTGGCTACGGAACCCTAAAAAGACACGATGACGATAACTAGTCTTGCTTGACTAAGACAGCCTCAAAAACTGTAGTGGTAGTCAATTTGGTGTAGAAATTGAGGATTCCGAGCATACCGAACTGCCCAACATCTTGTACAACAGAGGAATTAAACTCTGCTAATGACAGAGGAGGAAGTGTGGCCACACACTGGTACACAACTATATAAAATCGCCATTCCGACTCGCTAAGCAGAAGAAGGAAGACTATAAAGAAACCATTGATTTGCAATCTAGCTTACCTTAACATCAGGTCTCGACGGATAGTTGAAATACAGATTCTCGAACTCTATATCTCCCCGGAACTTGTCCGGCTTGATGCCTTCGTCCACCAAGGCGTCGATCCGGGAGCGGCGCTCCAGCAACTTGAAGACGGAGCGCGCGGCGCCGCGGGCGGCCGAGAAGATCTCCAGATGAGGGTGGCACATGGCGATGTTCTGCGCTGCCATGAATGTGCAGAACAGGATCTGGAGAACGTATTGGGTCAGGATTTGGAAGTAAGATAGTTTGTATGGTCACTGCTTGCGAAATAGAGAACAACACTTGGAACAAAGATGTGAGATTCTTTTTCTTATGGAATCTTTGGAAGCTAGATAGCTTGAGAAATAGAGAATTACTGTTACACTTGGATGGATATTCTTTTTCATTAGGAATCTATATGAGATCGCAAATAAGTAGAGTAAGTTAAGGAGTGGAAATATGTAGAACTGGGAATAAAGCACAATAACCTTCGAAGAACATAAATAAAAAAAGCTTTTGAACTAAACAATTTTTTCAAAGTCAAAATCAAACTTCATTTATTTATCTTTGGATATTTGTATCACTTGATTTTTCAATTTTTTAAAACGTAAGGTTGACGTCAGATCATTTACTTACAGCTAAGTTTACTGCCGCTTCCTAAGCGCAAGAACAGGAGAAGCGGTAACAAACTGTACTGCAGCATTTTCGTCAAAAACGTCAACTTACAATTACACTGATATTAAAAATGTGGACTGAATACATTGTAATGTTATAAGTAGTTTTGTCGAAAAAGTCGTAGATGTCGATCTTTTGTATAAGTACAAGAGGCTATAGAAAAAATGAAAACCACTGACCGTGAGCATGATCCCCGGGTGATACTGCTGCTCTTCAGGCGGGAGGTCCATGTCGCGCACACAAAGCGCCGCCCCGTACGCGAACACGATCGCGTTGAGCGAGTACGTCAGCAGCCAGCCCAGCCCCGCGCCCAGCCCGGCCCACACGCCGCGCCGCCGGGCCGCTGACGCTGCGCCGGTTAGGGCTTCCGAATACCTGCCGGAAGAGTTTCATTGTAGTAAGAAAAAAAAAAAGACGTGTGGCACTCGGGGACTGCTGCGGTAAAGCTATTGCAAACAAGGAAGGTCGGCAACGTCGCAAACGGACGACGGAGACGAAGCGGCAACCTACATGGTAGGCGGAGTGGAGAGCGTGAGATTTTTTCGTTACGGAATTTCTGGATTCGGTCCCCGCGCTCAAGGCCCGCGATAGAAGCTATGCAATAGCCTAAAAAGAATAATTGTTTATTTGACTACATACTTACTTTTTACAACGTGACAGGTGCATAAGAAAAAATAGATATATAGTTGCTTCACTTTATGCAAGTGGAGGTCCATAATCTCTGCCTACCCCTGTGGGAAACAGGCGTGATACTACACTGCGTATGTTCACTTCATGCGAAGATGATAAAAATTTGAAGGAATTCACAGATAATTGATTTGATTGCTAGCACCCCGTCACTATTTTGTAATAATTTCTTATTGAACATAAAAAGACACAATTAATAATTAAACAATATAAAACAAACAACACCTATCAGGAATCTCTACCAGTGAACCTTAAAGCAATTTATAATAAAATACATTTATCTGTACTGGACTTGACGACGTAGGCTACATCGAGCCAGGAATACAATGGGAAAGTTGGTTAGTAATAGAAAAACAGTTAATAGATTCAGGTGTTACTTTGCGGAAGTAGCAGTCAAATAGCATGAAAAAGAAAAAACTGAAACTGAGAAAAAAAGAAGGACACAACTTTTAGCTGTCAGAAAAGTCAAATTACCTTTGTACTTCCAGTTTCTCGCCCGCGTACGCCCGCACGGTCCGGATGGCCGAAAGAACCTCCTCCACTATCCGGCCGGCCGTGCTGTACGCGACCACTTCTTCTGACGAACAACGAGTCTGGTACTGTGAAAGAAATAGTCCATATTTCAAAATTATGACTAACAAGTCATGAGTTGTTGACTTTTAAGAATTAGAAATGATGTCATCGAGATATGCATTGTTATAGGTGTCTTCCCTATGCTATTACTAGTAAAAAAAATTACGCGTAGAAGCTCTCCCAAGCATGCAAAAACCGCTTAAAATTTTAGAAAAAATATTGTAATTTTTTCCAATTTTTTCCATATTTTACACTGTTATAACGATTTCAGAATAAAAAGAACAAAATGTTAACTGAAAATAGTCTCGTATAGAGTCTTAGTAGCAAACGCAGAATGCAAGAACTGATCGAGGTCGTAAAAAGACTATTTTGAACTTTATTTACCTATGGCGAAAATATGGAAAAGATCATATTTCAGCCATGCCAACAAATTTTCAAAAGTGTCACCAGCTTTTTTATCGGATAACCTTTAACTGGTGGGGGCACTCGCGAGGTCTACAGCCTACAGCTAACAGAGCCACTAGTTTACCTTAGAAACAGTCCCAGCCACTAAAATAGCCACAGGCACCACCGACATGCCAGCTAGCGTGAGCTGCCAGCCGTAGGAGAGTGACAGCGCACCGCCGAGCACTACAGAGCCGCCCAAGTAACCCGTCATCACCACGTGCTCTCCCACACCCGCCCGGAGTTTGTCCATGTCCCTGAGGGAAGGGAAGTTAAATTCATTCAAGACGGTAGAACAACTGACAGACTTGCCAAGGACAAATCAAAATTTAAAGAGTTCCAAGTAGGCTGGCAACTTTAATGATCTAATTTGTATTTGTATAATCTTGTGTGTTGTTCAGCCAGTTAGCGAACCAAATAAATAAAAAAAAGAGCTGACTGCCAGTCTTCAGGAAGGAAGCAGCACCTAAAGAAGAAGATTACACTACAGAACAGTGACGTGCACAACTGCTGTTGACAGGGTAGGCGTTAATACTACCCACAATATGAGAACGGCTGCACATCTAGCAAAATACATTTTTCGCTAGTATCCGATAGTTTAATTCGCTAGTATATATTTAGTAGCGTGGCACAAGGTAGTCAAATACGATTTATAAAATCCACGTCGCTACTGCTGTAGAAATTTTGTATTTAAAACTAGCGGGACGAAAAGAAACTTTGAATCTAAAACCCAGGCTATACGTATATATCAAAACAGATAGCAGTAAAATCTACCAACATTACGAAGTAAAGAAGAAGCATACTAACTCTGTGAGAGTAGACGCGAAGTTCATAGTGGTATTTGTATCAAAAAACGCTATTTCTTGGCTGATGACGGAGCGCAGCAGTCGCCAGCGGAGCCGTGTTATCTGTGAAGAAATTACATGATTAGGTATGAATTACTCGGTCATCATTATCATTCATTATCATCAGATCTTTTAGTCTCCACTGCAGGAGCCCGACCCTTACTTGGCCAGAGCAGCCAAAGGACTTGGCCTACACTCTCCTCGCTGGCCAGTATTTTTTTAAGTCATTCAATATTTTTGAAGTGAAAACTTCTTTAGCGGCGTTGTGCACTTTTTTGGAATGGGTAAAAAATGTTAAACTCGCGTCAGGACACGCTCGCGTCAGGACACGTGACCTGATCGAAAATTCGTAAGACGGATGGAGAGTAGACAGCTGGCGCGGCGTTGGAGAGGGAGTATCCCCCTCTCTTTCTACGGCGCGGCGAAAATGTATGCCTGCGCCTGCTGTTTCGTATATCAAAAATGCACAACGTTAATATTCAAGTTTTCACTTCTGCCGGCACTCCCAGAGTGCAACCCGTCGTTTTTTTTAAATAATTACTTGTTTGCAGCGACATCGTATCAGTCAGTTCTCTTTAACACTTGTTAAAGAAGAGTAGAGAGTAGTAGTACAGATAGTAGTTCCTCACCATTCTACACGCAGCCCAGTTGGCCAGAGTGACGGCCGACGCTGCTGCGGTGAACTGGATCGCCATGATGACCACGCTGGCCACGCCGAACGCCACGGAGTCGTCCACCAGCGCATCCATGTGGTTGGAACGGTTGCCCGATGGTCTGGAAGAGAATGAGTAGGTTTTAGTGCGTTTAAACGAGCTGCTGGTCTCCCATGCTGGTCTGGGAGAAACAAAAAAAACTTAGAATGTACCAGCTGCTTCTCTTCCCGCGCAGATCGTAAAAGCCGATCGAGGGAATGGGCAAAAATGCGAATCATGTTAACAGGCGATGCGGCTAGCAACCCATCACTGTATTGATTGCTTTTCCATCTTCTCGCCCACCATGACGCTAAAAGTGGCTTTTGAGTCTTGCGGCCCTAGGCTCTGCATAGAGCCGCAAGACCCAAAATGCTCTGTCTGCCCCATTAGGGATAAAGACGTGATAGTATGTATGTATGTATGTAAACGAGGAAAGATTCTGGTGAAATTTTGAGGGTTTACTTGTTTAAGCCGGTATTATATAGGTGAAAGTCTGTGTGTATGATTTGTTACTTCTGCACGCGCAAACGGCTAGACTAATTTGATAAAATTTGGTGTACAGGACACCCTGGATTAACACATAGGCAAGTGTTACATAAATACAAGATCCACGCTAAACATACATGTATTAACGATGTTTGACGATCGAGCTGTTTGGAAATACTTTGGGTAAGCCTATCTCCAGCATTGGATGTCATGTGGCTGAATATAATAATATGTTGACGATGTAAGCCAAATCAAAGTCATTATTTTGGTTCCTCCTAGACACCTTTGGGTTTCGGCTACATATTAAATTTGACATCCATTAATATCCGTCGAGAAGAAAAAAGAAAAAATGCAACTAGGAACATGCTTAGAAAACCAAAATAAAATAAAGAGATTGACAACGAATTCTTCGTCTTATATTTAAGAGCTGGGCTTTTGTCGGAGTGCTTTCCATTTCTCTCTTCCGCTAAGTTCTTAACCTCCTTATATGTTTTCACGTTTAATTTGTCAACGAGTACTATAAAGACACTCACAGCAGCGTTCCCCCTCCGAACAGCTTCAGTATGTGCGCGTGCGGCGTGGTGGGCGCCGCCTTGTGTCTCTGCACGAACAGCGAGGTGATCTCCCCGTAGATGACGACCGCGCTGATCAGCCCGAAAGAGGAACACCAGGATAGCAGCAAGCCCAGGAGTGTGGCCAGCCGCTCGCCCAATGTTGCGTAGCGCCACTGTAACACACAAATCACATTTGCCTAGATTAATATAATTCGTAATCTTATTGTTTAAGAAATTGATTTTGTCGGTAGCGTCAAAGATAATATAATTACGTAGCGTTAAAGAGCAATTAATAAGTTTTTTGAAAAATAAAATCTATATTTGTACAAGCTTTTATTGTAAGACCAAAGTACTTATTAAGACAAATAAAATAAGCCCAACCTCGACGAGGTTGCGCCGTTTTACTATTGAATTCCTTCGACAACCTTCCGTCTCCGCCATCAGACGCTAGACATCGCCTATCATAAACTGCTCGTCAAGACAAATCAAACGAGTCCACTCAATGAGAAACTTCCTTAAAAATAAATTCTGACATTAACTCTTATGTACTTTATTTTGTTTAAAACATTTTTTTATGTTTTATATTTATATAGGTATGCTTAGTGTATTTATAGTTTACTAATAATGTCAGCTGCTGTATAATTATTTCATTATGCTGTACTTTAGTCCTAGTATGGCATCCGCGGAAGATCAGCGTAATGGTAACCCCATGACAAAATGCTGAGCGGAAACCAACCCGTTCGTTAATTTGTAATCCTACTAATATTATAAACGCGAAAGCTTGTAAGTATGGATGGATGGATGTTTGTTACTTTTTCACGTAAAAACTACTGAATGGATTTTGATGAAACTTTACAATAATATAGCTTATATATCAGAATAACACATAGGCTACAATTTATAAAGATACTGTGCAGACGAAGTCACTGGCAGCTAGTTGCAACTAATTGTAATTCTCATTTGTGTACCAAATAATCAATTTTTCTTTCTTTCTTTCTAGCTTGTCTTCCAATAAAGATTATTCCAATCGCGTGTCGGCGATTTGTAAATTAGTCGGGTCTATTTTGTAAAATTAATTCATTGACGTGACGCGGAAACGTAGTATAATGGACAATAGACGAGAACAAAGCCTGGGCCTTCGAAGAGGACAGGGGCAGGAACTTACCAGCCTACTCGTACCAACCTAACCTTCCGGATATTAAACTACTACAGCAGTTGACCGAAACTTGAAAACCATAAAAATTTAGGAAGTACGAGCTGCTACAGCTGTTTCTAATATGTAAATACCGATCGAGAGAATGGATGAAAATATAAATAAAAATATACGGACAAATCACACAGATTCTCCCAAAGTAAGTTGTAACCTGTGTTATGGGATACTAATTCAACGATACTATATTTTATAACAAATACATATCTAGATAATCCAGGTCAATCTGAAAAAGATCATTTTCCATCTTGACTTGACCGGGGATCGAACCCAGAACCTCTAGATTGGCAGCCTGGCATGGTGACCACGAGGCCCCCCATAGGTCGTCAAAAAAATCAGCACAATGTCAATAGTGCCAACTAGGTTTTGTCTACCTATAATTTACATGAAAGACGAAAGATATAGAAAGTATAAGATGGATATAGAGTATTGTAAAATGTGACCAGAAACAAAATATTTCTGTGTAACTTTTCATGGGTTGTATTTGTACCTTATACACAAACTATGGGTAAAGCAGTACGGTACCATCTTTCCAGCATAAGATAACTTATAAATTAACACAGTTTACAATTTGGAAAATCAAATTTTCGTGTAACGATGTTCGAGCCAGGGTGACAAAGGGTGACATGTTTTGTATGAAAACTTGTCTCATTGTCAAATTGATGCTATCTCTTTTGCACTTATGAAGATGACACTTATCATATTATCTGTCGCACTCGGCTAGTGTGGTCTTTTTACGCAGTAAAAAAATTATACTTCTATGCTATAAGGTATTCTTGCCATTGCTATCCGAAGTTTCTGGACCATTTTTGCGGAAAATGTTTTGTTTCGCTAAAACTTTGAACAATTATTGTCTAAAGTTATTATTATAAAATAATTGTATTGTAATTATACTCGTTGTAGATGTTATCGTTTGGGAAGCTGGTTAAATCAAGGTGATGAGCTTTTTTAATGTTTTAATAATGGGTTGCTTGGTTTTAATTACTTTGAAGAGTAAAAAAAAACGACGGGTTGCACTCTGGGAGTGCCGGCAGAAGTGAAAACTTGAATATTAACGTTGTGCATTTTTGATATTTTGTAATGGTTAGGGAATAATTTTGCACGAATTGCTTTAATTATCAGTATAAAATATTTCAAATCTTTTCTGAACCACAGTCTGTGACAAATGTCACAAGCATGACCAAATTCATTTTTAACAAAATCATTTTCAAATACACAGCAGTATGGCCACTACACAGACGGTCGAGCCATCAGCTGTCACCATCCATGGATGCGCGTAGCACGCTGTAACATAAACACACACGAACATTCGCGCAAGCGCCCTGCGCCGTCTTACGAATTTTCGATCAGGACACGTGGTCCTGACGCGAGTTTAACATTTTTTACCCATTCCAAAAAAAGTGCACAACGCCGCTAAAGAAGTTTTCACTTCAAAAACCAACATGGGAGACGACTCCTTCACAGTTCAAACAGCGTACAAGTGGCGAACCTAATAATAACTTTGAAAAGAAAAAAGAAGATAAGGAGATCTCCCCGAAACTGATAACCGCTGCAGGTGACAAGAGGGCTGGCTGCTTTTTCGTTCAACGGATCAACATTACTATCCAGCCAGGAAACGCAACCAGCGTTCTTGCAACCATGCCGCATGGACAAGAAGAGATTTTTTAAAATTTAGTATAAGTTTATTTTATAGCTTTGTTTAATTTAGTTTAGTTTTTTTGATTTTGTTGTTTTTCTTAATAAAGGAACGTAAAGTCTAAAATTTTTTTTTTTAAATCAAAGAAGAAAAAGATAAATAAATTATGGTATGTGGTACCCGGGTGGCCCGGCGGGAGTGCGTATAATTAGTGCTTTCGCAAGTAAAGCGGCGCATGGCGTGGTCCGCGCTTGGATAGGTGACCACGAGTGGCATACATTATGGCATACATTTCTTAAGCTCTTCCTACATTCGAAAGGCACGTTGGTCCAGGCTGACATCACTGAATATGTCAGATGCCTGCGGCTTGAAAATCTGACACCAATAGTGACCACTTACATAAACTAACAAAAAGTTTTATCTAGTTTCAGTAATTTTGTTCGATGACTTAACACTTAAGTATGCGGTGTCCAGTATCGTTTATAGCAGCTGTGTGGATGCACGTACCATAATTATTACATAACACGCTTACGACTAGACTTACAATAGACGACTCATTAGCAATTACCGCGTCGTGTGAAGTTTGCGAGGCGAAGGCGACGGACCTCTGCTGCCTTGACTCTGACTGGTGGGCAAGGAGAGGTGACGTGGCAACTGTTAGGTTAAGTGAAGCAGCGGTCATAAAATTCATCTATACCTATACCAGTAAAAAAACGTGTGGCACTCGGGGACTGCCGCGGTAAAGCTATCGCATAGCATTTTTTATCAACTTATGCAATTAGCAGCCCGCGGTTTTTCGTGCGGCTTTTGAGTTAGGCTAAGACATGTTTCCAGTTCAGAAGATGGGTAAAAAGTGCAGTCAGTAAAGGAATCAAAATATGTGTGGGGGCGGCCAGCTTGGATCCAAAATCTGATTGCACTTTTGAGTTCCGCGGGGTGCTTTACCCCCACATGCAAAATTTCAGACCCCTACGAAATCCCAGTGAGACATTATAAACGTAATAAGTTTAATTTTCTAAAATCCAGACGCCATTTTGGATTTCCACAAAAAAAACCACGCAGCACTTGGTGGGAGTGGCTCGGGCTTCGCCCTCGCCTCACTCGGCCTGCGGCCTCGTGAAGATTACTTGGGGTGAGGGGGGGGGGTCAAGGTTGGAGGGGAAGGGCTCGGCCTTAAAAATGACGCCGTAGAAAAAGTTGTTCAGCCTGATAAGCATTTTCCGGAGTCATAATAGTCCACGCGGACGAAGTCGCGGACTTCTGCTAGTATTTAATCAAATATTAATATGAAGATAATATGATTCAGATTTCTTGCCCATTCAGTCGTTCCACTACCATCTTCGCGGGTAAATAAACAATCTTAGTTTTTTCTTTTCTCCCAAACTAGCAGAAGCATATTGTGGTCTTGACCACATGCCTTGGCTCCTACCCATTGAAATGTCTTGACCAAGGTCTATACCATGGATCTGTCAAGCCATTTAAATTGCTGGAAGTGTGGCAAGGAGGTCGTCGACTGCCAAAAAGCAAGGCACTCTGATGTCAACTCTTATACGTTTGACCTACAGTAAGGCCCCAGCTGTCCTCACACCTTGCACATCAAATGTGACATAACAATTGTTCGTCTGGCGCGGACAATGGAATTCCCACGTTTAGGCGACCCTGACGTTGACGTTACCAGACAAAGATATTGGATAAGTAGTATGGATTAAAGTCTTTAGGCCGAACGCAGGCGACAAGAACTGACTAATCCGCGCCGCACGCACACAACGCGCAAAAAGTCCGGCGCGCGTCGTATGCGTTACTGCATAAGATTCCATGGGTTCTATTTTCACAGACTAAAAAGTGCATCACGGATAGTCTGTCCTCTGCGTTGGGCCTTAGGGTTGCGTTAGGCATTTGGGTATCAATGGTATGGGTCGGAAGGTGCCATGTCTTTATACCCAATGGGGTAGGCAGAGCCCTGGGTCGTTAGATTTAAAGGCCACGTAAAGCGTGATACATGCATACATACATATTTTCACGCCTGCTTCCCATGGGGGTAGGCAGAGACTATGGATCTCCACTTACTACGATCCGTGCAAACCTCTTTTGCTTCGTCAACACTTATAACTCTTTTCATGCATGCTCTCCGGTTATGGGAACTCCTTACATCACCTTTCTTCAGAATTCTGCTATTTTTTCGCAGAATGTTCGTCGCGGATGATGATTGTTAAGCGTGATATGATCGTTAAGATGGAAAAACCGGCCAAGTGCGAGTCGAACTCGCGCACGAAGGGTTCCGTACCATTATCTATAAAAATCAAGTCTTTTGTATGGGAGCCCCCTTAAATATTTATTTTATTTTTATTTATCATTAAAATAAAAATACAACTAAGTATTTTGCAAATATTTCATGTGCCTACCTGTTGCCATTAATGATATCGAGCAAAAAAGGGAAAAAAATCGGGTTTGTTGTACGGGAGCCCCCTTAAATATTTATTTTATTTTGTTTTTAGTATTTGTTGTTATAGCGGCAACAGAAATACATTAGACATTAGGAAATAAAAATTTCAACCGTCTAGCTATCGCGGTTCTTGAGATACAGCCGGGTGAACAGACAGACGGACAGACAGCGAAGTCTTAGTAATGGGGTCCCGTTTTTACCCTTCGGGTACGGAACCCTAAAAAGTGAATTAAATGATTCAGATTCTATACATCATCATCAGGTCTTTCAGTCTCCACTGCAGAAGCACGACCCTCTCTGTACTACCAGAGCCATATATGGTCACGGCCAGAACTTGGCCTACACTCTCCTCGCTGGCCAGACGGGTTGGAGAGGTCTCATAATGTTTATAAGCTTTGTTCAGCTTGTATTTCCTAAGTCGCCTTCTACGACATCCACGGAAAGACTTGGAGTGGCCCTATTCTACTCTGCCGGACCATTCTACACGGAGATTCTAGTACATTCTATAGTAAATTAGAAATGATTAAGGGACGCTCTTTATCTGGGATATTTAATTGACCGAGCGAGCGAAGCGAGAGAGGTCTCTAAATCGAGTTGGGGGCGAAAACGCATTGTATGTATGTATGTATGTAAGTATGCATGTATGTATGTATGTATGTTTGTAAGGCGATAACTGCCGAACCGATGGTCTGATGTTAATGAAATTTGGTAGACATGTAGGAAATATCAATAGAATTTTCAAGTTCGTTGGCCATCAAAGTCGGTTTAGTAGTTTTTGAAATATTAATAAAAATGTCCGCGAATAATAATCGCGAGGTCTAAGTTCGCGGCGAACTACTAGTTAATTGGATGATTCATCCATACTAGTAGTTCGCCGCAAACTTAGACCTCGCGATTATTATTCGCAATTCAGTTTCCTAAATAACCCCTAGATGGCGCTATCCAAAGTTAGAACGCGCTATGTTTTCGTTTGCTACATAATCGCAGAATTTTGATGCCCGACGAACTTGAAAATTCTATTGATATTTCCTACATGTCTTCCCAATTTTATTAAAATTGGATCATCGGTTTGGCAGTTATCGCGGTACAAACATACATATATACATACAATGTGTTTTCGCCCCAACTCGATTTAGAGACCTTGCTCGCTTCGCTCGCTCGGTCAATAAACTGTCTGTTATTTATGGATATACTTGTAATTTAACTGACGGACTAAATAGAAATATTTTTCAGACCCAGTCGTCATCCGTGATACTGAATAACCATTTGATTCTTAGTAATTCTTCTACGGCGATAAACATAATTACCCCTCTTTTTGTTTAATCTTTAACAAGGTGTACAAGGTAAGACAATCTTCCTGTTGTGTCATTCTCGATTCAAGGTGACTGGGATAGATACCGCTGTAGGTTCTGTTGTTGACATTCCATGGCTTATGAATTTTACAACAGGTAAAATGAACTGATCAGATTACTCTTTCATGTTCTTGTCATTTTTAAAGGTTTTCGTTTGAGGTAAATACTTAAACAGCTCGTCTGTGACATCATAACGAGTCAGGACCTTTTCATTTCACTATATACACACATCTCACAGTACAACCGCACTGCACTATCATAATTAATTAAGAATTCGTTTAGTTATCATGTGCTTTACTCAATACTTACAATGTATATATTGTGTCCTTTTTGGTGAATAAAGATTTTATCTATCTATCTATCTTAATTGGACACAATAGAATTTACTTAAATTAAATTAAAACTATACTTATTAAACTTAAAATTTAAACTTAATGAGAACTAAAACTAAAGATTTATAATTTTGCAGTGCCTTATCTAATCTAGTTATTGCCAGCAAACACTTTGTTGCAGGTAGCAACACAAACTTATAGTCTGTGATATTAAGTTATATTGTCTATGATACTTTTGTAGTTGGTAATACTGTATACGATGTAAGCACGAGATGTAAGGATCTCTCTCTCTCTACGGCGCTTGCCTGGAATAAACGCATCGTTCGTCCTTAAAGCCAGCATTTTTAATTCACTCCAGCGACGGACCTTAGAACGCCAGAAACAGCCAGAATTACAGTCCACAAATAACTTCCTTTTGGCTTCGCTATCCGTAGTCGGATAAAAAGTATGGTTGCATTATTACTATTATCATAAACGGTAGTGCGTAGTGCCCCTATTTTTAAGAGTTAGTACAAGTTTTCCTTACATCCAAGTTTCCTTAATTTCAAATTTGCTTTTAGAAAACCGGTAAATTATCCCGTGCAGATTCCTTTATACCGGTCTTTTCCTCTTACAAATACATGTACAGCCAAATATATCACAAGCTACTTTAGAATACGGTTCATATTCCTGTGGGATTTATATTGTGGCTTTAAAACGTAGGTATTGCAATAGTGATCCATATTCCTAAGTGTTAAAGGTTATATTTGTTTGCGAAATAAGGGAGTTTGGCTGTCATCGTTCTCTTGTTGTTATAACAGGAATCAGGTTTTGCTCCCAAAGCACCTTTAAGCATCGGTTGGTGCAAATGCAACAGATTATAGTTATGGCCAATCTTTCCGAAGTTTCAAAATTTTGAGCTTCTCTCCATTTGACGACCTCCGTGGCGTAATGGTCAATACGCTAGACCGCTAATCCGGAGGTTCTGGGTTCGATCCCCAGCCAGGGCAAGTTGGAAAATGACCTTTTTCAAATTGTCCTGGGTCATGGATGTTTATCTATATATGTATTTGTTATAAAATATAGTATCGTTGAGTTAGTATCCCATAACACAAGTCTCGAACTTACTCTGGGGCTAGCTCAATCAGTGCAATTTGTCCCTATATATTTATTTATTTATTCATCTTTGCGTTTACCTATCCTTTAATTGGGTATTTTCCTAAGCCAAAAATAAATTATTTTGTACTTATAACAAAATAAAACTTCGTAAAATAATGTCACTTGTCTTTGAACACATCCATTTTAACGTGATTTTAAATTAATTATTGCAGAACAACTGATATTACTCGTAGGAGCGCTATTTGACTCCAAAAAAATATGACGTCATCTGCCTGTATATTTCATACAAAATCCCATAGAAACTGTTTGTTTTGACGTATAGAAATAACCGGCCAAGTGCGAGTCGGACTCATGCACGAAGGGTTCCGTACCATTATCTATAAAAATCACGTTTTTTGGATGGGAGCTCCCCTTAGATATTGGTTTTATTTTAATTTTTTTATTTAATAAAATACAACTGAGTAGGTATGTTGTAAATATTTCAAGTGCCTATCTATTGCGATTATTGATATCGAGCAAAAAAGGGCAAAAAAAAACGCGTTTGTTGTATGGGAGCCTCCCTTAAATATTTATTTTATTTTGTTTTTAGTATTTGTTGTTATAGCGGCAACAGAAATACTTAATTTGTGAAAATTTCAACAGTCTAGCTATCGCGGTTCTTGAGATACAGCCTGGTGACAGACAGACGGACAGACGGACACAGACAACGAAGTCTTGGTATTAGGGTCCCGTTTTTACCCTTTGGGTACGGAACCCAAAAATTTTTGCCCGTGCTTTGATTTGCCCCATCTTGTCCACCAAGAAATCTACGATTTCTTGAAATAAGTATTGAAATCCCACCAAAAAATACCTGTTAATAATTCAATTTTTAACAAAAAAAAAACAACCGACTTCAATTTATTTCAGGAGGTTTCTCCATATCTCCGAAGTTCTTCATCACTTCTTCACCAAATTAATATGGGACCAACTTGGGAGTAAGGGCTTTCAAATAAAAAAAGAATCATCTAAATCGGTCCAAGGTTGACGAAAATATCGCGTAACATACATACAAAAAAAAAAACATACAATCGAATTGATAACCTCCTCCTTTTTTGAAGTCGGTTTAAAAGGGGCCCAAGTTCCTAACGGCTAATTGTGGACAAGATTGCCAGACAAATATTCTTTGACATCAGTTTTATGTACTCTATTGCTATTTAGCATAATGTTGTTCACAAACTAACATTTTCCTCAAGCTAGGAAACTAAGAAAGTAGGGGAAGGAAAATCCCACGAGCAGCGGGAAAACCCCGCCCCCCTTTGCGGGTCCCCCCCCCCCGCATAGCTGTATGACAGCTTGTATGCACTTACGCATAAATGTATGTTATACACCCGCATTGACGTCTACGTATAGGGCGTTGACCTAGCGTGTACAGTTCATTCGTTGAGAATTAACTTGATGGTTTGCAGTACACCTACAAGCTCATTTGGAAGCTATATCACAGTAATATTATAAAAGGCGAAAGTTTGAGTATGTGCGTATGTTTGTTTATTCTTTACGCGCAAACGGCCGGACCAATTTTGATAAAGTTTGGTATGCAAGAAGCTGACACCCTGGATTAACACACAGATAACTTACTTTAATACTCCTAACCATTTGAATGTGCTTTTTAGTTCAATGTTTATAGTCAAGAACGCCATCTAGAGATGAGTAGCGGAATTGACAATACGACTTATACCTACATACATACATACATACTATCACGTCTTTATCCCTAATGGGGCAGACAGAGCATTTTGGGTCTTGCGGTTCTATGCAGAGCCCAGGGCCGCAAGAAACAAAAGCCACTTTTAGCGTCATGGTGGGCGAGAAGATGGAAAAGCAATCAATACAGTGATGGATTGCTAGCCGCATCGCCTGTTAACATGATTTGCATTTTTGCCCATTCCCTCGATCGGCTTTTACGATCTGCGTGGGAAGAGAATCAGCTGGTACATTCTAAGTTTTTTTTTATTTCTCCCAGACCAGCATGGGACGCAACGAACTTGCTTTCATGTAAAGAAACCGCATCTAATTCGGCCCATCTGCCGATGCCACTGACACACAGACAGACAGACAGACGTTAGCGTCAAACTTATAGCACTCCTCTTTTTGTCATAGGTTAAAAACAGTCGGCTGTATTCGGTAGCGTAAAAGTCGATTATATTCCGGAAATTCTTAATCTTATACCTTTAAGCAAGCATTTCTTGTATTTTTATTTATTTATATTTCTGTGATCTCCAAAACGGCTCTAACGATTTCGCTGAAAATTGGTATATGGGAGTTTTCGGGGGTAAACAATCGAGACTATATTAGTCTTATATTTGGGAAAACGCGTGTTTTCGAGTTTTCATGCGTTTTTCTTTCCACGCAGAATATGGTCGCTAATTTCGTCGCACCGGCCGCTATCCGTTTGGCTCAGCGGTTTAAGATGCAGACCGCTAGAAAGAGTGTTGCGGGTTCGAATCCCACTCGGTGACTTAATTTTGTTTTTTTTTATGTTCAAGTTTATATATAATTTTTTATTTTGTATTGTTTTTAGACAAGTTTAAAAAAATGTAGTTAATGTTTGAGATGTAACTTCGGTCAGTAAAGCTCGGTCGCCCAGGTACTTATTCCTTATTGGAACGAAGTTCCATATGGCGCGTTGCGAAAGGAGGCTAGACGGAAAAAATTAAGACCAATAGTCGAAAGGAACTTTGTTCCATCCGGGTGTCCCTTGACACCTCTCAAGTTTTTTTAATCTATGCGTTTATTTTCATGTCCTAACCACATTAACCCTGAAAAGCCAATTTGTACTGAAATCGATACTTCTCGGAACGACGGAGGGCCGCTAAGACATCATTATAGCGAGATCGAAGTGGGACGAGACATTCTTCAATGGAACCGCTTTCATTGAGAAATATTGTCCATTGTATTGGTAGTGAGTTTACTTAGAACAGATTACAATTCCTTTGTACGTCAGCCTTGGTCTAGAATAAAACTACAGCTCTTCCTGTCTCTGTCATCATCATTTCAGCCGCATAACGTAAACTGCTGGACATAGGTCTCTTCTAAGGATTTCCAAAATGACCGATCAAGAGCGGCCTACATTTAGCCCTGCATCCAGCTTTTTCCAGCGACCCTAGTCATCTGACCACCTTGTAGGCCTACGCTTCGCTTGCCAGTACGCGGTCGCCATTCGAGAATCTTTTTGCCCCATCGGCCATCGGTTCGTCTTGCTATGTGTCCCGCGGGTCCCGTCCCGCCCACTGTCTCTGTTATTTCGGTGTATTTCCAGTTATATCCTTAGCCCTAGCAGTAAGACTTTTTAAAGAATTTTAACGTTTTTGATGTGAAAACTTCTTTAGCGGCGTTGTGCACTTTTTTTGGAATGGGTAAAAAATGTTAAACTCACGTCAGGACACGTGGCCTGATCGAAAATTCGTAAGATGGCGCAGGGCGCTTGCGCGAATGTTCGTGTGTGTTACAGCGTGCTACGCGCATCCATTGATGGTGACAGCTGATGGCTCGACCGTCTGTGTAGTGGCCATACTGCTGTGTATTTAAAAAAGATTTTGTTGAAAATGAATTTGGTCATGCTTGTGACATTTGTGGCAGACTGTGTTCAGAAAAGATTTGAAATATTTTATACTGATAATTAAAGCAATTCGTGCAAAATTATTCCCTAACCATTCCAAAATATCAAAAATGCACAACGTTAATATTCAAGTTTTCACTTCTGCCGGCACTCCCAGAGTGCAACCCGACGTTTTTTCTCAGCAGTGGTCGTTGCGAAGCGCTGGTATTTGTAACCAGCGCTTCGCAACGAAAACTGCTGGGAAAAACGCCGAAAGAAATTTATTTTCTCAGTACTGGTCGCCTTCTCGCCAGAGGGCTTTCGCTTTGTTATATTTATAAAAAATACAATATTGACACATTTTTAAACTAACATGTAATTATAAATAGTGTCTATGGATTTGGCTTCATATGTTGTACTTTATGAGTAAATATAACGTCAAGCCAGCATTCAGCAACATAAGGAAGAGAAAGGAAAGTATCCTTAATCTTTCTAAACACATTGTGTCGGACTTTTATTTTTTTGCGGCTGAAGTTTCGCAGAGCTATAATAAATTTCTTTATAAAAAAACGCGACGCAAGTAGCTTAGTTAGCTAGTAATTCAAATGGTGGGTACTTATTGCAAGCGAAATTCTGCTAATTTCGGTCGCGCAATTTCGTTATAGTATACGACACTGAAGACTCCTAAACCAAGATGACAGTCACTTAACGCTAATCTATCGCAGCCTTAACAATAATTAGGCCAACGAGTGATGATATAAAATACACATTATTTAACCATTACAAGAATGTTATAAGACATGGTCGATATAACAGAAAAACTAAGCGTTAATTCCTTGTTTCTTTTTAACTGACTTCAAAAAAGGAGGAGGTTAACAATTCGACTGTATGTTTTTTTTGTATGTAAGTATGTTACGCGATATCTTCGTCAACCGCAGACCGATTTTGATGATTCTTTTTTTATTTGAAAGCCTTTACTCCCAAGTTGGTCCCATATTAATTTGGTGAAGTCTTGAGAACTTTGGAACGTGAACCGATTGCAACAATGCGTTTTATATGTATTTCATATTATTAAGAGTCCCCTAAAATACACTGTTCCATACAAACGTAGTCTACGTTTTATTTTGAAACCATATGTCAGATTTCGGTAAAATTTTGCAATTTTTAAGATATTGCACTTATCTAGGGTAATTATTAATTTCCTACAATAAAATTATGGACTGGAAATAAAATATAAGGATGTAGAAGTCTAGGGTAACATTCTTTAGCCTAAAAAGAGATGGAGATCTAGAAACCCAGAAATATCTCATCTGTCATTCAACTTGATTAATTGATTTAAAGTGCAAACCTATTAAAAAAAATTGTCCATCTTCCACAAAACTAAAATTGTCCAGGTGTTAATAATTATGGTAATGGTTGTCGTAAACCTCATAAAGAAGCCGCTGCCGGCGATCGATTTCGATCCCAAACCAGCAGCACCCGAAATAGACCCACAATGAAACGGAACGTTTCGTTTGTACACTCACGACCTTGAACTTGCGTCGAACGGAACGCGGCGAAGGCGAGCGCACACTTATCGCACTTTTTAACTGACTTTCAAAAGAAGGAAGACTGCCTATAGATATAGACATTTTATCGAAATCGGTTGTGTAGATTAGGAGTGAAGTTGGTTTTTATTTTTTTTAAGTTTTTATTTTTGAAAAATTATTATCAAGTAACCCATTATTTTATAGCTTATTTAAGTTTAGTTTTATTTATCTTTATCTTTGTTCTTATTTCTTTTTCTCAATAAAATTATTTTTTAGTAAAATAAAACCGGCCAAGTGCGAGTCGGACTCGCGCACCGAGGGTTCCGTACAAATTTAATACCTCTACGCGTTTATGAGGAAATGGGTAGTAAGTTTAAAATTATTAAAAAAATACATATTATGTGATGTAACTAAAAATTTATGGTTTTCGTAATTTTTCCTTTATCTATGCTATAAGACGTTGCTTCGTACCAAATTTCAAGATTCTGAGTTCACGGGAAGCACCCTGTAGGTTTTGATTCCTTTGCAAGTGTCGAAAATTTGCGGCATAAACGGCTGTATCTTTTGATTGCGTTGGCTTAGAAGTTTGATTTTTCACAGCTTCAAGGGACAGTAGACCTGAGTAATTGATATAAATTTCAGCTTCATACCTCCACGCGTTCCTGAGAAAAAGGGTCTTGACAGACGGACGGACGGACGGACAGACGGACAACAAAGTGATCCTATAAGGGTTCCGTTTTTTCCTTTTGAGGTACGGAACCCTAAAAAAGTAACCCATCACTTTACTTTTTAAGCTATTGCATAGCTTCTATCGCGGGCATTGAGCGCGGGGACCGAATCCACAAATTCCGTAACGAAAAAACCTCACGCTCTCCACACTCCGCCTACCATGTAGGTTGTTCGTCTCCGTCGTCCGTTTGCGACGTTGCCGTCCTTCCTTGTTTGCAATAGCTTTACCGCGGCAGTCCCCGAGTGCCACACGTCTTTTTTAGTAAAAAAAGTAACACATCTCTTTACTTTTTTGGTTCTCTTTGTTCTACATTCACGTCCACTGTCAGACTAAACGTTAGGCTCCGTCGAAAGATGGCGACGAATTGATAACCTCCTTCTTTTTGAAGTCCTTAGCGTAGTGGTCACCAAGTCACCATGCTACTCCGCCACCCGGAGGTTCCGGGTTCGACCCCTTTCAAATTGTCCTGGGTCTTGGAAGTTTATTTATTTAAGTAGGGTTGCCATCCGTCTGGGTTTCCCCGGATTTGTCCTAGTTTAAAGGGCATCCGGGGAGCGTCCGGGCGGGACTTCATTTGTTGTCCGGGTTTAAATTTTTCAAGCTTTGTTAAACCTGTCGACATGTCCTGGTCGTGGGCTCTAAAATTCGGGGATTTCACGCGTCTTGTCCTGGTTGCAAAATTATAAAGATGGCAACCCTATATATATGTATTTGTTATAAAATATAGTATCGTTGAGTTAGTATCCCATAACACAACGTCTCGAACTTACTTTGGGGCTAACTCAGTCAGTGTAATTTGTCCCTTTAAAAAAAAAATACAATTGCCAAGAATCGCAAAGCGCTGCACCAGTGTGTATTCCGCCTTACTTCACTGTTTATTGTATTGTGCGACTGTACCAAATACGATGTAGTATTTGCGTGGTACTGGACTTCCTCAGGAAATTGACATGACGAGTCACATTGCTTTGTGTAATTGCTTAATTTTTTAAAGCGGCCTACCTTTGTGTAGTCGAGGGTCGAGAGGTTACAGAGCTGGCTGTCTTAGAGCTCAAATATACGGTGAGGTAACACTGACATGTTTTGAGAACTTTTCTTCTTTTTAACCGACTTAAAAGTCCCCCGACCCTAGACCAAAATACAACTTTCCATACAAACGTTGTCTACGTTTTATTTCAAAACGACATGTCCGATTTTAGCAAAATTTTGTAATTTCAAAGATATTGCAATTATCTACGGTAATAACTGGTTTTCGACGGTAAAAATATGAACTTCTAAATCGTTATATTTTCTTTCCAGTTCATAATTTTACTAAGGAACCAGTTGTTACCCTAGATAATTGCAATTTCTTTACAATCACCAATTTTTACCGGAATCTGGCATGTGGTTTCAAAATTAAACGTAGACTACGTTTGTATGGAGAAGTCTGGGGTACGGGGACTCTTAAGGAGGTAATCATACATACATACATACTATCACGTCTTTATCCCTAATGGGGCAGACAGAGCATTTTGGGTCTTGCGGTTCTATGCAGAGCCCAGGGCCGCAAGACCCAAAAGCCACTTTTAGCGTCATGGTGGGCGAGAAGATGGAAAAGCAATCAATACAGTGATGGGTTGCTAGCCGCATCGCCTGTTAACATGATTCTCATTTTTGCCCATTCCCTCGATCGGCTTTTACGATCTGCGCGGGAAGAGAATCAGCTGGTACATTCAAAGTTTTTTCATTTCTCCCAGACCAGCATGGGAGAGTTAAGGAGGTAATCAATCGAATGTATATGTTTCTGAGGAGCTCCGTAGTTTGACAGGAATGCGCATTACCAGCGCTCTCACAAGTGACACCGGACAAGGTCTGCACTTAGATGGGTGTCAATATGCTTCGGAAGGCACCGTATGTATGATAAAAGGTTCCGGTAGTCGCCAAGCTGTGTCAGATGCCTTTAGACAGTTTAAATAATCTGACACCAGTGCTGGCCACTTACGCACACGAAAAACTTAATTGCCTTGTCTCGCTGCCAGGGGGCAGCTAGATTAGGTTTTATACTGTATTTATATTTTGTATTTTCGTTTATATTTTACTTTATATATATATACTAGCTGACCCGGCGAACTTCGTACCGCCTAACAGTCAATGAATGTCGTGTTACTTTTTAGCTGAACTAATTTAGGCTTTGATGAACGTAAAACAATGATACAAAATAATATATTTATATAGATAGAAACAAAAAAGTATTTTATTAGACAATAGCTCAAAGAGTATATAACCACTACGTATCAATAGCTTATCAAGAAAAATCATAGACAACCTATAAAAAGACATTTACACTTTTGTTTTCCGTTCCTTTCCGATGATTTTATGTTTTTACTGTAGAATAAATCTTAGGTATTATGCACACATGATGTCTTTAGAAAAAAAAAGAGGTTGTGGCTTAAAGGTCTCAGCAACCAGGCCATAAGCTCCAAAAAAAAAATAGTTGTTACACTATTTGACAGGATTGGACAACAAATGTTTGACATGTAATAAACAAATCAGCATCTATTGAAATGATTAAGTATTCATTACACATATCGAGTTTTCATTGTTTTTAAGATGTATTCTGCTATTCGGGACGGAAACAAATCCAACAAACCAAAAACCATGGCAATCGGTCCAGCCGTTCTCGAGTTAGAAGTGTTGTAACAAACACGACTTTCTTTTGTATATATAGATATATATATATATATAGAACCTTATCCTTGTTTTGAAACACATACAGAGAATAATAATTATACAGATACATTTTCACGTCTATATCCCTGACGGTGTAGACAAAGCCCAGGGCCGTCAGGCCCAAAGGCCCCGCTTAGCGTGGTGGTGGGCGTTAAGATGAAAAAGGAATCAAAATAGTGATGGTTTGCTAGCCGCATCGCCTATTATCAAGATTCAAATGGCTAATGGCCAAAGGCTCTTACGATCTGCGCGGGAAGAGAAGCAGCTGGTACATTTCATTTCTACGTTTTTTCTTTTGTCCCAGACCAGCAATGAGAATAATAATTATACATTAATAACGATATTAATATTAGTAGACTGAACTCAGTCATTGCTCCAACATTTCCCGTCTTATTATAAAACGCAGACTATCTTTGTCACTAGGTTTAAACCATTATCCGACCAAATCAAGTTGATATTTTCAGATGAGAAAATGACGTATTACTTGATGTCAACTTGATTTGGTCGGATAATGGTTTAAACCTAGTAACAAAGATAGTCTGCGTTTTATAATAAGACGGTATAAATTTCCGTTAGGTTACCCGTAGTATTATATTGTAGTACCGAGTCATGTCAGAGCCACAATGCCCAATTTGCGGTTTCCGTGATTTGCGACATTACGAGTTGGTGACGGCGACCGAGGGCAGGCACCGATGACTTTATTCTTCGAGTTTCATTACTTTTTTTGGTTGAAATGGTTGATGTATGGTTTTTGGAACGTAGTTCCTTATCGCGCGTTGCGAAAGGAGGTAGACGGAAAAAATTAAGACCAAAAGTTGTAACGACACTTTTTGCTATAGTTGTAAGCTGTGCGGCGTGCGCGTGTTTCTCTGTCTGTCTCTCTCTCTCCCAATTAATCGAAAGGAACTTTGTTCCATCCGGGTGTCCCTTGACACCTCTCAAGTTTTTTTATACTCTACTAGAAACCACGCGTCGGTTAATTAACATGAACGTTAATGTTCTATTCCAAATTCCAAGTTAATTTCTGCCATATTTTGTCAATTTTCCTCTTATTTTAGAGTTTAGTACCTGAGCGACCGAGCTTTGCTCGGTTACATCTCAAACATTAACTACATTTTTTTAAACTTGTCTAAAAACAGTACAAAATAAAAAATGGTATATAAACTTGAACATAAAAAAAAAACGAAAGTAAGTCACCGAGTGGGATTCGAACCCGTAACACTCTTTCTAGCGGTCAGCATTCTTAACCGCTGAGCTAAGCGGATGGCGGCCGGCGCGACGAAATTAGCGACCATATTCTGCGTGGAAAGAAAAACGAATGAAAACTCAAAAACACGCGTTTTCCCAAACATACGACTTATCTAGATCGATTGTTTACCCCCAAAAACCCCCACATACCAATTTTCTGCGAAGAATATAAATTAATAAATATACAAGAATTGCTCGTTTAAAGGTATAAGATTGCCTTGCCAATAATCGAACACCGAATCGATATGGAAGACTCATAAAATTACATAAGATTGTATATTGTAAAACTGGTCGACAAAACTGGCTGCTGATTTGTAAAGTTCAGTGTTCTGCGTCGTCACGAACCTTGAGGTATTACATTTTAGGTCTTATTCATAAAACATGATTTCTTATATGCAACGTGGAAGGGACATACCCGTAATAAGTCCAACCACAGGCTATACTAGATCACTATAGTATAATATTAAATCATAATAACAGTCAAAAATAAGATTTTAGAAAAAAAAAAAAACGACGGGTTGCACTCTGGGAGTGCCGGCAGAAGTGAAAACTTGAATATTAACGTTGTGCATTTTTGATATTTTGGAATGGTTAGGGAATAATTTTGCACGAATTGCTTTAATTATCAGTATAAAAGTACTCTCATTTATGTGGTAGAATACAATATTTATTTATTGGGCTATCGTACACAAACATGACATTTTATTAGCACGCTGTAACATAACACACGAAAATTCGCGCAAGCGCCCTGCGCCGTCTTACAAATTTTCGATCAGGGTCACGTGTCCTGACGCGAGTTTTAGATTTTTTACCCATTCCAAAAAAAGTGCACAACGCCGCTAAAGAAGTTTTCTCTTCAAAAACTTGAGAGGTGTCAAGGGACACCCGGATGGAACGAAGTTCCTTTCGATTAATTAGGAGAGAGAGAGACAGACAGAGAAACACGCGCACGCCGCACGGCTTACAACTAAAGCAAATGTTTCGTTACAACTTTAGGTCTTAATTTTTTCCGTCTAGCCTCCTTTCGCAACGCGCGATAAGGAACTTACTTCCAAAAAATCTTTTTTTGTACATTGTGAGGCCAAAGTACTTACTTAGACAAACGAAATAAGCCCAAAATAGATGGAGTGCGTCGTTTTATTACTGGCTTCCATCGACCAACTTCCGTCTCCGTGATCAGACCGTAGGCATCGTCTACCATAAAGTGCTCGTCAAGACAAATCAAACGAGACCTACTCAATGAGGTTATGTTATTTTATAACTTAATTCCGTCGAATATCTCCCGGTTCCATCATCAGAACAGCTCATTGACTTATATTGTCATCCGACTTACACAAGTATGCAATGCAGAATTTCAGCTAAATCAGTTGAGGATAACTGTTTGAAAATTGGGTTGCAAAATTTGACCTAAACAAACATTCATACATACAAGATCAATGCAAGTTAAATAAAAGCTTGTAAAAGCAGAGTTAGGGCTATTACGCACCTAATACACTTCGATTTTAATAGATCAGGGTAAAGATGACCCAGTATAATAAATGTGGGGCACACCTTGACCCGCACAGGTATCAGCGACACGTGGTAACTACAAGGAGCAGACGAGTATTGTTCATTATGTACGAGGTACGACTTCTAGATATAATCTCTAAAGATACAGTTGACATAAAATTATGTATTCTGTACCACTACGAACCAATTTGCATATACAGGTTAATTTTGCAACCGTATAGCTGCCTTGTGGTTTCCGGCAGAGTAGAATAGGGCCACTCCAAGTCCTCCCGTGGATGTCGTAGAAGGCGACGGAAATACAAGCTAAACAAAGCTTATAAACATCATGAGACCTCTCTGAACCGTCTGGCCAGCGTGGAGAGTGTACGCCAAGCCCTCTGGCTGCGCTGGCCAAATATGGAACTAGTGGTACAGAGAGGGTTGTGCTACTGCAGTGAAGACTAAAAGGACCTGATGATGATGATAGTTGTATTAAAACTTTGAAATCATAATCACCAATAGAACACAAAGCCGTTAAAAAAAACGACGGGTTGCACTCTGGGAGTGCCGGCAGAAGTGAAAACTTGAATATTAACGTTGTGCATTTTTGATATTTTGGAATGGTTAGGGAATAATTTTGCACGAACTGCTTTAATTATCAGTATAAAATATTTCAAATCTTTTCTGAACCACAGTCTGTCACAAATGTCACAAGCATGACCAAATTCATTTTCAAATACACAGCAGTATGGCCACTACACAGACGGTCGAGCCATCAGCTGTCACCATCCATGGATGCGCGTAGCACGCTGTAACATAAACACACACGAACATTCGCGCAAGCGCCCTGCGCCGTCTTACGAATTTTCGATCAGGTCACGTGTCCTGACGCGAGTTTAACATTTTTTACCCATTCCAAAAAAAGTGCACAACGCCGCTAAAGAAGTTTTCACTTCAAAAAGACTTTCAATTTCTATGTCTGTGTCACCAGGCTGTACCTCATGAACCGTGATAGCTAGACAGTTGCAATTTTTAGACGACCTCCGTGGCGTAGTGGTCACCATGCTAGTCCGCCACTTAGAGTTCCCGGGTTCGATTCCCGGTCAGGGCAAGTTGGAAAATGGCCTTTGTCAAATTGTCCTGGCTCTTGGAGTTTATCTATATATGTATTTGTTATAAAATATAGTATCGTTGAGTTAGTATCTCATAACACAAGTCTCGAACTTACTTTGTTGTCCCTATATATTTATTTATTTATTTTGTGTATTGATGTATTTCTATTGTCACTATAACAACAAATACTAAAAACAGAATAAAATAAATATTTAAAAGGGGATCCCATACAACAAACGTGATTTGTATAGATAATGATTTTATAGTTGAGAAACTCTCCGTGCGCGAGACCGGCTCGCACTTGGCCGGTTTTTATTATGAGGAGGAGACGTGGGAGGAAAAATCCTTTCAATAAAACCCCTTCCAATGATTTGGTAAACGCTGAGCCTATCATAAGGATAGGGTTACCCCATAGGGGATACGGAGAGCCTTTCGCTGGATAAGCTTTTTACTTGCTAACATAGACGTGAGGGTAAGCCTATCGTAAGGATGACCACTTAAAGGGGTTTTAAAAATTAGCTGCTAATCCGGTCCCTGCCTGCGACAGCTTCCTTGAATATTCAACGTGGAAGGGACATACCTGTAATAAATCGAACCACGGGCTACACTAGATCACTATAGCATGATGAAATCAAAATAACAGACAAAAAAACAAAAAATGAAATTCCCATAAAAATTGCCCGGGCGGCGCACACCTTTTCAGGACTTTGTCAGGACACGTGGCCTGATCGAAAATTCGTAAGACGGCGCAGGGCGCTTGCGCGAATGTTCGTGTGTGTTTATGTTACAGCGTGCTACGCGCATCCATGGATGGTGACAGCTGATGGCTCGACCGTCTGTGTAGTGGCCATACTGCTGTGTATTTGAAAATGATTTTGTTGAAAATGAATTTGGTCATGCTTGTGACATTTGTGACAGACTGTGGTTCAGAAAAGATTTGAAATATTTTCTATTGAGTGCAACCCGTCGTTTTTTTTGTTTTTCTTCTTATTTTAATTTCATCCGTCCGCCTTTGTATATTTGCTCTTTGGAATCTTTTGTACTTTGTTTTTTGGTACAATAAAGTTATTACAAACACCTCGTATACATAATATTCACATATCTAAGCGTTGTCCAATTATTTAACTGTCCATGTGGTGAGGTAATATAGCATTTATCTCGCCTTGCACTTGAAGCTGACCGGTTTTCAGCAAAAAACTGTCAAAAAGCAAACCGTTGGTTTTTGCCTCATCATCGCTGCTTGGCGATCATGTGCTACTGAGTGACTGAGTGCTGTATGTATTGTTTGAGTTTTTGTATGCGCCTAGTGCAAAGGCTTCTTGTTGTTTCACACTTACCAATTCCATAAAGATTCACCGTCTTATTATAAAACGCAGACTAACTTTGTTACCAGGTTTGTTTAAACCATCATTCGACAAAATCAAGTTGACATACCATACATATCACGCCTGTTTCCCGCAGGGGTAGGCAGAGACTATGGACCTCCACTTGCTACGATCCTGACAAACCTTCTGCTTTTGCTTCATCTAAACTCATCAATCTCTTCATACATGCCCTTCGGTTACGGGTTTACCTCTCCTTTTTTTAGAACGTCTGCAATTTGGTCGCAGAAAGTTCGCCGAGGCCGACCTTTTCCTACTGTTCCCTTCACATTTGTCATAAAATCAAGTTGACATCTAATAATATGCCATATTCTCATCTGAAACTACACTTACTACGATCCTTGCAAACCTCTTTTGCTTCGTCAACACTCATAATCCTTTTCATTAAAATTTTTCTAAACTGAAAACCGTGCCCCAACCTACTAGACCGATTTTGATAAAAATTCTATGGGATAACCTCGGAACTGCACTCTTTCGAATTAAAAAAGTGTAAGTTTTTCGCAATGTGCGTAGGAAACTTTCACGTTCTCACTTTAAACTATAAACAGTAGTTTAAAAATTTTTTAAAGGGTTATCTAGAGCTTGGTCAAGACACAAATTTGAATTTTTGAATGACATTTATTTCAAATGGCACTGGACCCCGAAAAATTAAGGTATTATTATAAAGATATAAGGTTATAAGGTTAAATTAAGTAAGTAAGGCCTTAACATGATTCGAATTTTCGACCATTTCCTCTCTACTACTACTGACTAATTACTGGACAACCACTAGAATTTTTAATTTTTGGAACGTAGTTCCTTATCTCGCGTTGCGAAAGGAGACGGAAAAAATTTAGACCAAAAGTTGTAACGACTTTTTTTGCTATAGTTGTAAGCCGTGCGGCGTGCGCGTGTTTATCTGTCTGTCTCTCTCTCTCTCTCATAGAAAGCAAGCCAGTTATTTTCGTTTAGTCTTTCTATTTCGCATTGAACAGTGTGGTGTCGCGACGATTATTTTTGTTGAGTTATTTTTGAGAGTTTACATAAAAAACCTGTATACAGGTTTTTAAAAAAATGTTTTTACAATTTCTTCACTAATTAATCGAAAGGAACTTCGTGCCATCCGGGTGTCCCTTGACGCCTCTCAAGTTTTTTTAATTTTGAATTTCGCGGGCTCCTCCAATTTCTGATTTGTTTTCCAAAAAACCCAGGCTTTGTCCCAGACACATGCGTTTGTTTGCTTTCTCAATTGCTCAACTGTTCAAGTTGGGTTTCCCTCGCAACACGTAACTGTGACGTCAGAGCAGAAGCTGTTATTAAGCTAAGGTCATATGCCACGCGAATCTCTTGACTCATAATTCGGCGATGGGTTTTTGCGAGATTTTTTCTGTTTCCGCCGGAAGAACGTACTACGAGTAAGGTGTGGCGTTCGTAACCTTATCACTTCTTCTTCTTAGCGTGTGTGTTAGAGGCAACACTAGTGTCAGAGTTTTTAAACCGCCTTAAAGGCCTCTGACATGGTTTAATATAACGACCAATGTCAAAGACAGTGACCGGGACCGACGGCTTAACGTGCCTTCCGAAGTACGGATCATCTTACTTATCAAAACAATCAGGTGATCAGCCTACAATGTCCTAACCAAACGAGGACAACAATAGAAAGTCGTTGCCCCCGCCGGGAATCGAACCCGCGACCTCCGGGTATGAGTCGAATGCTCTAACCACTACACCACGCAGGCACCTTTTCACTGTTTTTAATTTAGTGACACTGATCTTCCTTCTCATACTTTAACAATGTGAGTGAGTATTTGTACTTAGTAACATTTTAACCGAATACCAAAAAAGGAGAATATTATCAATTCGTCGCAATCTTTTTATAAAAAACCGTTTTTGCAGAAAAAGTTTGGGGTAGAAATAGGTTTTTAGTTTTGAAAAATTATTACGTAGAATGTACAATGAGCTGCATCTTTTTCCGCATAGATCGTAAAGGACGATTGAGGGAATTGGCGAGAAGACGAACACTATTTTGATTAATTTTTTCATCCCTCCAACTTATTTTACTGGTTTTGGTCCACCCTTTGGGTTGCGGGAGTCAGACGGCAGTCGCTCTGTGTAAACCAGTAACCTCGTCAAATCTCCTTGGTTAGGTAGCGGACCCCGGGCTCTGAAGCATACTGCTGAGAATACAACCGAGAATACGGGAGGATGATGGAGCGTACATGTAGCATAGCAATAATAACCGGCCAAGTGCGAATCCGATTCGCACTGTATTTTTAATTATTGTACGGCCAAATTTTCAAATATCCGAACGTACAAAAGCAAACTTCTGGGATGTCGGAAATAATTAACAATAATGATTCTGCATTGAAATTACTATAAGTATGAATTAAATGCTAAAAGACAATTCGAAAACGAACTTTTTACGATATAATGATTATTAAACACTAGCCGAAGCCCGCGACTTCGTTCGCGTGGACTTTATGTCTCTGGAAAATGCTCATCAGGCTGAACAACTTTTACTAAGGCGGCATTTTTATATCTCTTATAGTTTAGCTGGACCATTATGGTTCTGCATCAGGCGTTCCATTTTCCAAAATCATTTATACCCTATATGTTGCCCAGGCTTAATAGCTATATAACAAAAAAAGTTTCATTCGAATCCCTCTAGTATTTCCGGAGATTAGCGTGTACAAACAGACAAACAGACATACAGACAAACACACAAACAGACAGACATTTTTTTTAAATTCTTACTCTATTACTACGTCTCCATCGCCCCCAAATTTTTTTTGGGAAATATATTTAATGTACAGACACACTTTTTTTATATGTATAGATAAAAAGTTCTGATATAAAGAGAGGACCTAATTTACGTACCTTGTAAATCGGGTCCCCCCTTTATAGCAGTTTTGTAGTTTTTTATAATGTTTGATTATAATAAAATACACGTTTATATCTGCTCGTAAATAAAGCCACATACCTATACCATGCTGAGTCGCCTGTGTCGCCTCTAATGACCGACCGTTCATAATCTTCCACATAATTTGCATGCGATACGCGATATAGAGGAAAAGTGTATGTTTACTTAATAACGTATACTTCAGGTGATTGACAACACGTGGGGGGACTGGTTTGATAAATTGCGATTTCAATTAACTTGTATCGATCATTAAGGAACTGGCTTGTATTGTACTTACTACGTAGTTTTATAGTATTTTATGCAACAGTTGTATAAGGAAGGTCAAAAAATGCGAGTGGCGCAGTTTACGATGCGAGCCTTGGCGAGCATCGTAAGAAGACGCCATCGAGCATTTTTTGACGTACTTATACAACGTTGCATACAATACTCTTTCTACTACTGTATTTACTAAATAAAATACAAAAACAAACAAAGAAAAATATGAAAATGTTTGAGTTCATTTGTTTGGTAGATAATTAGGTGTCTATGGTAAACTTATTTTTTTTTTAAATTGACTTCTTCCTAATTATTATATTAATAAAACGTTTTTCTTATGTTGGCAGTATGGTAGATCTAAAGAAAAAAAGGTTCTAGGTCTGTGGTTAGGAGTATATTTTTGGCGAAATAACGTTACATGTGCTGTTATGGGGAACAGACTATAGACTTTTCTGAAATCATAAATAATCTATGTTCTTATATTAGTGTTCGTGACTATTTAAAAGACACATAACAGTATAGGAGTAGAAAAAATAAATAAATATATAGTGATATATTATAGAAACATATAACCTGGCTGTAGGAAAAAAAACTTGAGAGGTGTCAAGGGACACCCGGATGGAACGAAGTTCGAGAGAGAGACAGACAGAGAAATACGCGCACGCCGCACGGTTTACAACTTTAGCAAAAAGTGTCGTTACAACTTTTGGTCCTAATTTGCTGCGTCTAGCCCCCTTTCGCAACGCGTGAAAAATGCGACTTTTTTGGAACTTCGTTCCTAAAAAGTCGCATTCTTTCAATTTTTTAAATTTGGGTACCCCATGTGATTCTGGCAAATTAGATAAAAATATCTACACCACTCAAGAGGGCAGAGCGAAGAAGTACGTAATTATCACACTTATATTGTAAAAGCGAAAGTATGTTTGTTAATGAAATTCGGCATGTAGATAGCTCATTATCTCGAATAATACGTGGAATACTTAATCGCGGGAAAATGTGAAGTTTCCATGGGATTGTCAAAATACGAGTACCATGCGGAAAGAAAGCTATGGCATTAGGTCTCCTATTGTAGCTTTTGGCTCTATAAAGTTTTTAAAAAAAATCTCTCCTTCTGGCGCAGTTGGATAAAAAAAAGTAACAAGTTTATTTTGTTTGCCAGGCAAATTAAAAAAAACCCGACAGCACCATCTAGTGATAACTGTCGGAACTACATAATATATTGATATCGTAGCGCCATCTATTATTTGTCAGGTAAATTACGAAACTCCGCATTTAAAACATTATCGCCCAATAACTTTGAAAGGACTAAACTAATTTTCATCAAACATGGCTGCGAATCACCTGTTGGTAAAATAAACCTAAGACAAAATGTCAATGTCACAACCATCTGTCAGATCAAACTGTCATATTGACTTAAGAAGTAACCTTCCTTCCTTGCTCTCTTAGCTTGTATGGCCGCCAGTTGTGTTTTATTTGTCGCTACAATAAAATCCTACGCAATCCAAGTGATTTCTTTAATTTGCTCATATCCCATCTTCACCGTAAGGGAACTTGCTTTAACGTAAAAAATTCCGCATGAAAATTGGTCCATCCGTTATCCGTTCAAGCGCGACAATGCCACAAACAGACAGACGGCTTAAACACCAAAGAAGCGAGGCCAAGCTACCTCCGGCGTAATCTAGGTCTGTGTTTAGAGCTATCTTTCTCGGTGTTTCTCACCAACGCCCTTTCCTGGTTTCAAACAACCATGTCGGTAATAGGCGTCACCTTCAGAATTTCTCCTGTTACGCCTTGATAGTTAATCATTCGGAGTTGTTCGTAATTGTCGCATTGTTCGGCTGGCATTGCCCGCAAGGTGGCGCGGTGAATATTCATCGACGACTTTTGCATAGACAATCTGCTGTTTTTATCTGTGGTAATGAAATTTTACATGAAGATGCAAGTTTGTTGTCAGGCAAATTAAAATAAGTTTGAAATAACCAACCCAAGTGCGAGTCGGACTCGCGCACGAAGGGTTCCGTACCATTATCTTTAAATATTAAGTTTTTTGTATGGGAGCCCCCTTATTTTTTATTTATTTATTATTAAAATAAAAATACAACTAAGTATTTTGTGAATATTTCAAGCGCCTACCTGTTGCCATTATTGATATCGAGCAAAAAAGGGCAAAAAATTCGAGTTTGTTGTATGGGAGCCCCTTTAAATATTTGTTTTATTTTGTTTTTAGTACCTATTTGTTGTTATAGCGGCAACAGAAATACATATTTTTTTAAAATTTTACTGTCTAGCTTTCGCATTTTTTGAGATACAGCCTGGTGACAGACAGACAGACGGACAGACACAGAAAGTCTTAGTAATAGGGTCCCGTTTTTACCCTTTGGGTACGAAACCCTAAAAATTACATTTAGACCAATGAAATATGCCCGAACAGTTTTAAATTATCCATGCAAATAAAAATACGTTTAAAAAAAATGTACAAGACAAATCAAACGAGTCTTACTCAAGTTATGTTGTTTTATAACTGAGTTCCGTCGAATATCTCCCGGCTCCATCATCAGAACAGCTCATCGACTTCATAATATTGTGTTGTCATCCGACTTACAAAAGTATGCAAAATTTCAGCTCAATTGATTGAAAATTGCGTTACATTCATACAAGATACATAGCTTGTAAAAACCGACAGTTAAGAGTTCAAAATAATTAAAAAAATTATCCGATGCTGGCAACTCATCACTATTTTAATTCTTTTTTAGGGTGCCGTACCCAAAGGGTAAAAACGGGACCCTATTACTAAGACTTCGCTTACTGTCCGTCTGTCCGTCTATCTGTCACCATCACCAGGCTTGTATCTCAAGAACCGCGATAACTAGACAGTTGAAATTTACGCAAATTATGTATTTCTGTTGCCGCTATAGCAACAAATACTAAAAACAAAATAAAATAAATATTTAAGGGGGCTCCCATACAAAAAACTTGATTTTTATAGATAATGGTACGGAACACTTAGTGCGCGAGTACGACTCGCACTTGGCCGGTAATTCCTACTTCCTCGCCTATATCATGCTAAAATTACCTACAGGGCTCTTCTCTGACTGTCCCATTAGGATAAAGTCGTAAAAGAGTAGTCGTGTGTGTAGATAGTATGTATGTGTGTATACCACTTTACTGCGCGTCGTAGATGGAAAAGCACTAGCTTCCATTCGTATCCTAAACATGTCGTTTTATAGTTTAGTTTTGAGAAGGTCATTTCGCCTCCTGAGTCATCGAGATAGGCGTCTGGTAAACATCATGTCAATGTAATAATTAGTTATAAAATTTATGCCTCTTCTGAATCGCAATAGGACTAGATAGAACGAACCTTCTCGAAAAACATGTAGTCAACTAATATTTAGTTGGTTGAAGCCATAGTAAAAAAAAAACGACGGTTTGTACTCTGGGAGTGCCGGCAGAAGTGAAAACTTGAATATTAACGTTGTGCATTTTTGATATTTTGGAATGGTTAGGGAATAATTTTGCACGAATTGCTTTAATTATCAGTATAAAATATTTCAAATCTTTTCTGAACCACAGTCTGTCACAAATGTCACAAGCATGACACATTACACACACGAACGTAACGTAACATAAACACACACGAACATTCGCGCAAGCGCCCTGCGCCGTCTTACGAATTTTCGATCAGGCCACGTGTCCTGACGCGAGTTTATAATTTTTTACCCATTCCAAAAAAAGTGCACAACGCCGCTAAAGAAGTTTTCACTTCAAAAATCTAGGTTGGAGCGATGTTTTGTTATTGGAACGTAGTTTCTTATCGCGCGTTGCGATATGGGGCTAGACGGAAAAAATTAAGACCAAAAGTTGTGACGACACTTTTTGGTATATGTAGTTGTAAGCCGTGCGGCGTGCGCGTGTTTCTCTGTCTGTCTATCTCTCTCTCGCACTTCGTTCCATCCGGGTGTCCCTTGACACCGACACCTCTCAAGGTTTTTTTTTGTAATTTAATTTATCTTGACGAGCACTTTATGGTAGACAATGTCTAGGGTCTGATCACGGAGACAAGGTGGTCAATGGAACTCAGTGAGAATACGACGAAACTTCGAGTTTGGACTCATTTCATCTGTTGGCGTCACAATAAAAGCTTTTATAAAATAACCGGCCAAGTGCGAGTCGGACTCGCGCACGAAGGGTTCCGTACCATTATCTAAAAAAATCAAGTTTTTTGTATGGGAGGGAGCCCCCCTTAAATATTTATTTTATTTTGTTTTTGGTATTTGTTGTTATAGCGGCAACAGAAATACATAATTTGTGAAAATTTAAACTGTCTAGCTATCGCGGTTCTTGAGATACAGCTTGGTGACAGACAGACGGACAGACGGACAGACGGACAGACAGCGAAGTCTTAGTAATAGGTCCCCGTTTTTACCCTTCGGGTACGGAACCCTATAAAAGTATCTTTTTCAAAAAACTTATTCCCTTCTATCTTTAATTCAATGATATTATTTATATAATCATCACTAACAAAATGATTTCATAAGAATAGGGTGAAGTTAAGTTAATCTGAGGGTCGTGCTCCGGCAGTGGAGACAAAAAGACCTGATAAAGATGATAAAGGGTGAAGTTAATTTAAAAAAGGCGCGAGGAGACTTTTTAAGGAGATCTCCCCGCGACTGATAGCCGCTGCAGGTGACAAGAGAGCTGGCTGCTTTTTCGCTCAACGGATCAGCATTGCTATCCAGCGAGAAAACGCAGCTAGCGTTCTTGCAACCATGCCGCATGGACAAGATGAGATTTCTTTAATTTAGCATAATTTAGTATAAGTTTATTTTATAGATTAGTTTAATTTAGTTTAGTTTAGTTAAGTTTTTTTTGTTGTTATTTCTTTTTTCTCAATAAAGCTAATTAATCCCATTTAAAAAAAAGTTTGATCATAATTAATTCACTAATATTGTCATTTACAAGCACTTGGTCGATGTAAACTGGAGCCATCAGATTTGCATGCGGTTTTCCCTAATGGACAGTCGAGTTTCCGCGGTAGGTTTAACTCATAGTTTACCTTTACCTACCTTGGTGTAATTGTTGAACAGGCCATAGAGTTATCATAACCAAAACACAAGAAAGACTTAAGTATTACTGATAGTCCAAAAGTGGCCGCTTTTGACGAAAACTCGTTTTAAGAGTCCCCCGACCCTAGACTTCTCCATACAAACATAGTCTACGTTTAATTTTGAAACCACATGTCAGATTCCGGTAAAAATTGGTAATTGTAAAGAAATTGCAAGTATCTAGGGTTATGACTGGTTTCCTATAGTAAAATTATGGACTAGAAAGAAAATTTAACGATTTAGAAGTTTCCCATACTAATGGTCAAAAATGATATAAAGCACTATATTCCATTTCAAGTTCATATTTTTACAAATTAGTTATGAACCTAGATGATTGCAATATCTTTAAAATTACAAAATTTTGCCCAAATCGGACATGTCGTTTTGAAATAAAACGTAGACTACGTTTGTATGGAAAGTTGTATTTTGGTCTAGGGTAAGGGGACTCTTAAAACTAGATGGACTAACGCAATTACTTTCAAAGGACTACACGTACAGATTGTTGGCAGTCAAATTTTTAATTATCACCATACTAGAGGCAGAGGCGCGGCTTCGCCCGCGGTAACCACGCGAGTGAAGTCGCGGGCGTGATGCAATATAGCCAGCCTTCCTCGATAAACGACCTATCTAATACCGAAAGAATTTTTCAAATCGGACCAGTGGTTTCTGAGATTAGCGCGTTCAAACAAACAAACTCTTCAGCTTTATATATAAGTATGGATTTACTTTTGAACCATTTATTTCAAACGAGGGCGCCTCTTCTGCTACCATTTCGCGTTAAACAGAGGCGTTATGCTTTGATTATAATATGTACCCGTAACGCAATCTTTAGTCTGTGAAAATAGAACCAATGCAATCATATGCAGTAACGCACACAACGCGCAAAAAGTCCGGCGCGCATCGTGTGCGTTACTGCATGTGATTCTATAGGTTCTATTTTCACAGACTATCACGGACTAAAAAGTGCGTCACTGACCGTCTTATTATAAAACGCAGACTATCTTTGTTACTAGATTTAAACCATTATCCGACCAAATCTAGTTGACATCTAGTAATATGCCTCTGTCTCATCTGAAAATGTCAACTTGATTTGGTCGGATAATGGTTTAAACCTAGTAACAAAGTTAGTCTGCGTTTTATAATAAGAAGGTGATAGTCTGTCGTCTGCGTTGGGCCTAAGGATAACGTTCGCACGGTAGTGAGTCAGGCCAAATTCTGGTGAAGACAGGGACTTTCCGCGTGAATTAATTTGTGTTGATTTGCATTGTTTGCGTCACAACTTTACGAAGAACGTTTTTATGTATTTTTATGTATTTTATTTGACACTTCTAGGAATAATCCTTTCTCGCTTATAAAATATATACTAATTAATTGTTATATTATTTTACGACATGTTTACCACAAGTTTCCATTCTTTATTTTATTTCGTGACAACGTTTTTAGTTAATTAGAATTTTGAAGTGAAAACTTCTATAGCGGCGTTGTGCACTTTTTTTGGAATGGGTAAAAAAACTAAAACTCGCGTCAGGACACGTGACCCTGATCGAAAATTCGTAAGACGGCGCAGGGCGCTTGCGCGAATGTTCGAGTGTGTTTATGTTACAGTGTGCTAATAAAATGTCATGTTTGTGTACGATAGCCCAATAAATAAATATTGAATTCTACCACATAAATGAGAGTACTTTTATACTGATAATTAAAGCAATTCGTGCAAAATTATTCCCTAACCATTCCAAAATATCAAAAATGCACAACGTTAATATTCAAGTTTTCACTTCTGCCGGCACTCCCAGAGTGCAACCCGTCGTTTTTTTAAAATAATGGTCCACTATATGACCACTTTAAGCGTAAATAAAATTTGATAATCAATTGTTTACTGTAATTTAAAATTCTAACCTTTAATTTTATAAGTAAAAAGCCTATTCGCACTTTTATTCTGGCCTTGAAATCAAGTGAAACTTTACTCGTATGCCGTTGCGTAGATCTACGCGAGAATGCATTGTTTAACTATTGTGTCTGATATTCCGGCATACAAGGGATTAATGCCTGGTTTAGTCCATCAAAATTAACAATTGATCTTTTGATCAAATTGCGACTGAATACATTAATTTAATGTAATACTATTATTTTCGATAATAAAAACAAAGCTATAAAACCCAAATTAGCCATTCTGCATGCTACCTCGTTACATGCGCAGTTCAATATTGCGTGTTTTGCTGTCGATACTATCTGATTATAATAATTGAAATTCTTTGAATAAATATGTCTTATCTATCTATACATATAATAAAACAGTAAAAAAAGTGTGTCTGTACATTAAATATATTTCCAAAAAAAATATTGGGGGCGATGGAGACGTAGTAATAGAGTAAGAATTTAAAAAAAATGTCTGTCTGTTTGTCTGTATGTCTGTTTGTCTGTTTGTACACGCTAATCTCCGGAAATACTGGACGGATTCGAATGCAACTTTTTTTGTTATATAGCTATTAAGCCTGGGCAACATATAGAGTATAAATGATTTTGGAAAATGAAACGCCTGATGCAGAACCATAATGGTCCAGCTAAACTATAAGAGATATAAAAATGTCGCCTTAGTAAAAGTTGTTCAGCCTGATGAGCATTTTCCAGAGACATAAAGTGCACGCGAACGAAGTCGCGGGCTTCAGCTAGTATGAAATAAACAGTTACGCTATGTTAGATATGATGTATCTAACATATATTATTAATCTTTGGGAGAGGCAACGCGACGCTGGGCGTGGTCCGCACTTGGATGGGTGACCATAAGTGGCATAAAAATTCCTCGAGCTCCTCCGTGCTTCGGAAGGCACGTAGCCGTTGGTCCCAGCTGTCATCATTGTATGGCAGTCGTCAATCTATGTCAGATGCCTTTACACAGACTGTTAAACCTATTTTAGTTAAAACATGATTTTTATTTTATTTTATCAAACTTTATTGTTCCAAAGTACAAATATACTTTTAACAAATGACTTTTTGGCCCTTTTCTTCTTTTCAATATTTGACTTTGAAAGAACGAGACAAACATTGTTACCTCTTCACGCTTAAACTACTGAACCGATTTGGATGAAATTTGGTATGGATATAGTTTGAGACTCGAGGAAGAACATAGGGTACTCTTTATCCCGAAATTCCCAAGGGGAGCGAAGCCCGCGGGTACAGCTAGTAGATAATATAAAATAATATAAATAAACCTACTATGATAATAATTAAATTTTTTACAAAAAAAAACAACCGGCTTCACTTTTTTTCAGGAGTTTCTTCCATATCTCCAAAGTTCTTCAAGGTGTCTTTGCCAAATTAATATGGGACCAACTTGGGAGTAAGGGCTTTCAAATAAAAAAAGAATCATCAAAATCGGTCCACGGTTGCCGAAGATATCGCGCCACATACATACAAAAAAAACATACAATCGAATTGATAACCTCCTCCTTTTTATAGTCGGTGAAAAAGATTAGGTATATAAAGATTATATAACTTTTCAAAACTAGAAACCGACTTCACCAAACTACACAACCGAATTCGATCAAATGTCTATGGGACCACCCCGCAAGTATATATTCAAACAGAAAACCCTTTCAAAACAAAAAGAAGTTTTCAAATCCAGCCAGGTGTCTTCGAATAAGGTATACATAAAAAAAACGCGACGCATTATTAACCTCTTTTTAGGGTTCCGTACCCAAAGGGTAAAAACGGGACCCTATTACTAAGACTTCGCTGTCTGTCCGTCTGTCCGTCACCAGGCTGTATCTCAAGAACCGCGATTGCTAGACAGTTGAAAATTTCACAAATTATGTATTTCTGTTGCCGCTATAACAACAAATACTAAAAACAAAATAAAATAAATATTTAAGGCGACTTTTTTGCCCTTTTTTGCTCGATATCAATAATGGCAACAGGTAGGCACTTGAAATTTTTGCAAAATGCTCAGTTGTATTTTTATTTTAATAGGAAATAAAAAAAAATAAAATAAAATAAATTTTTAAGGGGGGCTCCCATACAAAAAACTCCATTTTTATAGATAATGGTACGGAACCCTTCGTGCGCGAGTCCGACTCGCACTTGGTCGGTTATTTTTTTTAAATAAACATTTGACCACTTAAACTTAAACAATCGAAATAAAAAAAGAAAGAACGTCAGTTCTGTTGTTTTGAATAAAATATTGCTTGTTTTGACGAAACAAGGGGATCCTCAACCTCAAACGGAAATAAACCGAGCTGTTTGTGTTTATTTGGTGTTTTCTCATCACAAACACAAACGCTACGGATAATTTTTAGGGTTCCGTACCCAAAGAGTAAAAACGGGACCCTATTACTAAGACTTCGCCGTCTGTCTGGCACCAGGCTGTATCTCAAGAACCGCGAAAGCTAGACAGTTGAAAATTTCACAAATTATGTATTTCTGTTGCCGCCATAACAATAAATACTAAAAACAAAATAAAATAAATATTTAAGGGGGCTCCCATACAACAAACGCGATTTTTTTGCTCTTTTTCATTCGAAATCGATAATGGCAACAGGTAGGCACTTGAAATCTTTACAAAATACTCAGTAGTATTTTTATTTTAATAATAAATAAAAGCGGCCAAGTGCGAGTCCGACTCGCCCATGAAGGGTTCCGTAGTAGCAAATAACATAATATAAAAGTCTTGTAGTATGTTTTTTTAATTTTTATATTTGAGTTGATTGAATGAAAGGTAAATTGCCGTTTACGATTTATGACGTATTAAAAAAAAACTACTTACTAGATCTCGTTCAAACCAATTTTCACTGGTAGTTTTCATGGTAATGAACAACATATATTTTATTTAGTTTTATCATTCTCTTATTTTAGAAGTTACGGGGGGGGGGGGACACACTTTTTTCCACTTTGGAAGTGTCTCTCGCGCAAAGTATTCGGTTTAGAAAAAAATGCTTTTAAAAACCTCAATATGATTTTTGAAGACCTATCCATAGATATCCCACACGTATGGGTTTGATGAAAAATAAATTTTTGAGTTTCAGTTCTAAGTATGGGGAACCCCCAAAATTTTCTTTTTTTTCTATTTTTGTGACAAAACCTTAATGCGGTTCACATAATACATCTACTTACCAAGTTTCAACAGTATAGGTCTTATAGTTTCGGAAAAAAGTGGCTGTGACATACGGACGGACAGACAGACAGACATGACGAATCTATAAGGGTTCCGTTTTTGCCATTTGGCTACGGAACCCTAAAAAAGACGTGTGGCACTCGGGGACTGCCGCGGTAAAGCTATTGCAAACAAGGAAGAAAGGCAACGTCGCAAACGGACGACGGAGACGAAGTGGCAACCTACATTGTAAGCGGAGTGGGAAGCGTGAGGTTTTTTCGTTACGGAATTTCTGGATTCGGTCCCCGCGCTCAAGGCCCGCGATAGAAGCTATGCAATAGCTTAATAAAAAAATTAAAAGAAATGTTTAAGGGGGTTCCCATACAAAAACTTGATTTTTTTATAGATAATGGTACGGAACCCTTCGTGCGCGAGTCCGTCTCGCACTTGGCCGGTTTTAATTCTTCCGTTTAGACAGTACCTAGTCCATTCGAGAAAATAAACAAACGTGTAAAAGTCAATTGCGGGAACGGGTGAGAATATAAGTATTCTGATTCCCTTTTTCTATTCTTTTTTAGGGTTCCGTAGTAAACAACGAACCCTTATAGATTCGCCATGTCTGTCTGTCTGTCCACGGTTTTAGTTAAATAATATCAGTACTAGAAAGCTGTAATTTGGCATGGATATGTAGGTAAATTGATCATGCTGTATCATTGGTGTAGTATACATAACAAAGTTTAAAGGAAAACTATCAGAGATAAGTAGGATTTACAAATAAAAAAGTTGTAGGCAACCAACTTACAAATTGTACTCAGAAAAGAAAAAAATCATACGAATTTATTAGTAAAGTTTCTAGACTTTTTTGTGGCATGAACTAAAAGTCGGTCATTCGCAACTACGAACCCCTGCAATACGCGTGGCACGACACGCACTAGGCCAATTATTTTTAGATAAAATATATGTGACTTTGCTATTACATTGGAGAAACCTGCCAAGTCAAAATATCACTATCAACTTACAATAAAACTACGGATTAGGTAAGATCTATAATTTGGATTCTTGACGTTTAATAATAAATCTGTTTATTTTAAGCAGAACAATATTATTATTAGTGTTTAATAAAATGTGTTTAAGGAAAATGTCACCGATATTGCCACCAGCTGTTATATTCGATTCGCATAAAATATCGTAGATTCCATCACAACATTTTCCTGTTTGATATGCAAAGCGCTTAGACCATTATTACCAACTTTATTGCTCTGAAGCGTAATAAAATGATAAGTGATACGTAAGAACCACGTGTTCAGCGGGAGTAGGCAAAGGAAACTGAATTGTAAAAAGCCCAAAGCTATATAATCATCGTCACATCATCAGGTCTTTTGAGTCTCCACTGCAGGAGCACGACCCTCTCTGTACTGCTATTACTACACATTTGGTCAGAGCAGCCAAAGGATTTGGCCTACACTCTCCTCGCTGCCCAGACGGGTTGGAGAGGTCTCATTGATGTTTATGAGCTTTTTTGAGCTTGTATTTCCTAAGTCACCTTCTCGACATCCACGGGAGGACTTGAAGTGGCCCTATTCTACTCTGGAGGAATCCATAACTCTTTTCATGCATGCCGTCCGGTTATGGGTACTAACTTACATCACCTTTTTTCAGATCATCTGCAATTGGGTCGCAGAATAGCTGATTAGGTGTATTTAAATAAAATATTGTTATTGTAGGTATAAAGGCATCATTGGCACGTGCTACAGTTGCACTTGGATAAACGAGCCAAAGAAAATTCATTATAACCACCCGTGTCGTTTATTATTTCACGTTGTTGATAAAAATACCAAACGCATTCGCAAATAATGACGATACTAGGCCCTGTCTACTACTACCCCTTTTATATAGTATCGTTGAGTTAGTATCCCATAACACAAGTCTCGGAACTTACTTTAGGGGCTAGCTTAGTATGTGTGATTTGTCCCTTTATATTTATTTTACAAGCCTTAATTTAACTTGCAATGTATCTTGTATGTATGAATGTTTGAATGAATATTTGTTCAGGTTAAATCTTGCAACCCAATTTACAACCAGTTATCCTAAACCGATTTAGCTAAAATTATGCATACTCGTGTAAGTCAGATGACAATGTAATATTATGGAGTCAATGAGCTGTTCTGATGATGGAGCCGGGAGATATTCGACGGAACTCAGTTATAAAACAACGTAACCTCATTGAGTAGGACTCGTTTGATTTGTCTTGACGAGCACTTTATGGTAGACTATGCCTAGGGTCGCATCACGCAGACGGAAGGTGGTCGATGGAACTCAGTAATAAAACGACGCAACTCTATCGAGATTGGGCTTATTTTATTTGTCTTAGTAAGTTCTTTGGCGTTACAATAAAAGCTTGTAAGTAGTTACAAAAAATGTATTTTTTTCAAAAAACGAATTATTTATTTCGATGAAGAGAAGTGACAGTGTATCAAGAATTCTGGACTGTTACTCTATTAAATAACACGACGTTCGTCCGTCCGTTTGTATCGTCTTATTTCTGTGTCAAACCAAATTAGACTTCTCCATTATTCGTTATCGCTATATATCGCTTCCATGTTGTTTTTGACACTGAAACGCGGTCACGTAGCTAAGTACGTTTGTATTTTCGCTTTTGGAGTAAGAGTCTTATCGTTGAAAAAGTATGTTGTGTGATGCAAACAGACCGTGAGAGATTCCGTTCCACGTGAACTTGTAAACATACGAGTATTACGTAGATGGAGATTTTGAGGAAGAGAAAGTCTGTTTAATAATTCACGTTTATTTGGAAAGTTCCATGACTTCTCTTCCGATTTGTCATACCTATTTTTTCAGTTTCAGCATGCCTATTGCCTACACATCGCCATCGTACTAATTGACCAAGCGAGCGAAGCGAGCGAGGTCTCTAAATCGAGTTGGGGGCGAAAACACATTGTATGTATGTATGTTTGTACGTCGATAACTGCCGAATCGATGATCGAATTTTAATTAAATTAGGAAGGCATGTAGGAAATATCAATAGAATTTTCAAGTACGTTGGGCATCAAAATCGGCTCAGTAGTTTTTGAAATATTAATAAAAATGTCCGCAAATAATAATCGCGAGGTCTAAGTTCGCAGCGAACTACTAGTATTAGAAACACGAAAGTTTGTAAGTGTGGATGGACGGATGTTTGTTACTCTTTTACGTAAAAACTACTGAATGGATATTAATGAAACTTTACAACAATATAGCTTATACATCAGAATAACACATAGGCTACAATTTATAAAGATATTGTGTGATAATCCTGCGCAGAAGAAGTCGCCTGTTACAATTTTTTAATAAAGTTTAATAAAAAACTTTAGAGGTGCCAAGGGACACCCGGATGGTACGAAGTTCGAGAGAGAGACAGACAGAGAAACACGCGCACGCCGCACGGCTTACAACTAGGTATAGCAAAAAGTGTCCTTACAACTTTTATCTTAATTTTTTCCGTTTAGCCCTCTTTCGCAACGCGCGATAAGGAACTTCGTTCCAATAAATAAAATAAGGATAAGGATAAAGAAGTGTTTTTGTTCGATGTCAAAATATAATACAACCGGTCCGCTTCTATTGACCTTTCTTCGCTTGTACTGCCGTTATGTGATACGTCGGTCGGACTATCAATAAGCGCTGTGACGTAGTGACAGCGACCGGTTAGGCGCACGCGTCACTCGCTCTGAGATGTTTTAAAATTAGTACTTCAAACACTGAATCCAGTTTATTAGCGAGGAAAGTGTAGGCCAAGAATTTCCAAACGATCAATTAGAAGCTTGCTATACAATATGTAAAGAAAACCCTGTCCGATCCGTTATGGTAATGTTGGGTAGCTTGTGTAGGTTTCATTAATCAGTTTATCCCAACCCCTTAAATCGTAAATAAAAGCGGCCAAGTGCGAGTCGGACTCGCCCATGAAGGGTTCCGTAGTAGCAAATAACATAATTTAAAAGTTTTGTAGTATTTTTTTTTAATTTTTATATTTGAATTGATTGAATGAAAGGTAAATTGCCGTTTATGATTTATGACGTATTAAAAAAAAACTACTAGATCTCGTTCAAACCAATTTTCGCTGGTAGTTTTTATGGTAATGAACATCATAATTCTTTTTTAGTTTTATCTTTCTCTTATTTTAGAAGTTACGGGGGGGGGGGGGGGACACACACTTTTTTTCACTTTGGAAGTGTCTCTCGCGCAAAGTATTCGGCTTAGAAAAAAATGATATTAGAAACCTCAATATCATTTTTGAAGACCTATCCATAGAGACCCCACACGTATGGGTTTGATGAAAAATAAATTTTTAAGTTTCAGTTCTAAGTATGGGGAACCCCCAAAATTTATTGTTTTTTTTCTAGTTTTGTGTCAAAACCTTAATGCGGTTCACATAATACATCTACTTACCAAGTTTCAACAGTATAGGTCTTATAGTTTCGGAAAAAAGTGGCTGTGACATACGGACGGACAGACAGACAGACATGACGAATCTATAAGGGTTCCGTTTTTGCCATTTGGCTACGGAACCCTAAAAATCGCATCATCAGGTCTTTCTGTCTCCACTGCAGGAGCACGACCCTCTCTGTACTACCAGAGCCCTACTTGGCCAGAGCAGCGGGGTAATCGATTTTTTTTTGCGTTTGTACGCTTTTCAGTCTCGGGTCCATAGGGACCCGGTCAACATGAAAAGGCCTTTTAGTACTTTTTATAACGAGTATGTCTATGTCCCTTCCAATATTAAGAGCGCTATTTGACTACAAGAAACTATGACGTCTTTAAAGCCTGTATTTCACCCAAAAAATTTTTTTGCCTCAACTTATAAACAAGATCACTATAATTGGTTTCCCAGCTTCTAAGAAGTAGGCCGTTTACGACGGTCTTCCCAAACGTCTCGGAACTGGTCCGACCGCTTACGTGAATCATTTGCTGTAGTAGACGGAAAACAAGAATTATTTTATTTCTTTAACTTTATTACAAACTAGCCGAAGCCCGCGACTTCGTTCGCGTGGACTTTATGTCTCTGGAAAATGCTCATCAGGCTGAACAACTTTTACTAAGGCGACATTTTTATATCTCTTATAGTTTAGCTGGACCATTATGGTTCTGCATCAGGCGTTCCATTTTCCAAAATCATTTATACCCTATATGTTACCCAAGCTTAATAGCTTTATAACAAAAAAAGTTTCATTCGAATCCGTCCAGTATTTCCGGAGATTAGCGTGTACAAACAGACAAACAGACAAACAGACAAACAGACAAACAGACAAACAGACATACAGACAAACAGACAAACAGACAAACAGACAGACATTTTTTTTTTTAATTCTTACTCTATTACTACGTCTCCATCGCCCCCAATATTTTTTTTGGAAATATATTTAATGTACAGACACACTTTTTTTACTGTTTTATTATATGTATAGATTTAATTGCGCACTAAAACCCAAAATATACCTACCCACGAGAAAAACTAAAAGCCGTTTTTACTAACATATTATATTTAATTTGATTTCACCAAATAATGTGGGTCTTTGTAACTTGAAATAAATTTATTTTATTTTATTCAAACTGTAGGTAAACATATTCATAAAATAGTTTGAAGGGTTAAGCATGCTAGGGCTGGATCTAGACAAAATTTTAAGTTATATCTCCGTTTTCATTGACATAATTTATTTCAAATGGACTGCACTGGATCCAGAAAATTCGAGTATCCTCTTAATAACGAAGAGCAAGTTATGTGACATAATAATTATATGAAAAAAAAAGTGTGGGTCCCAAGCGGTAAGGGATCCCTTTGATACTCCTAAAATGTTAACTCATTTATTTTTATGTATATTCATTAAATCATTAGCCATGATTTTGAGGAGGAGGTTATCAATTCGACTGTATGTTTTTAAGCTATTGCGTAGCTTCTATCGCGGGCCTTGAGCGCGGGGACCGAATCCAGAAATTCCGTAACGAAAAAACCTCACGCTCCGCCTACCATGTAGGTTGCCGCTTCGTCTCCGTCGTCCGTTTGCGACGTTGCCGTCCTTCCTTGTATCGAACCACCTTAATGCAATAGCTTTACCGCGGCAGTCCCCGAGTGCCACACGTCTTTTTTTTTTGTTTGTTTGTTTGTAATAACTTTATTGTACCAAAACAAATACATATACAAAGACAGCTTACGAAAGAGCAAATATACAAAGACGGACTTATCCCATGTAGGGATCTCTTCCAGTCAATCTGCGATAGATTGAAAGGATATTTACTCAATTAAAAGGTAGAAGCAAGTACGTAAAAATTTAACTAGATCATGCTGTTTTATTTTTGTGTGTTTGTTACGCGATATCTAAGTCAACCTTGGACCGATTTTGATGATTCTTTATTTATTTGAAAGCCTTTACTACTAAGTTAGTCCCGTATTAATTTGATGAAGACATGACGAAGAACTTTGAGATTTGGGAGAAACTCCTGTAAAAAAAAACGACGGGTTGCACTCTGGGAGTGCCGGCAGAAGTGAAAACTTGAATATTAACGTTGTGCATTTGTTACACACACGAACATTCGCGCAAGCGCCCTGCGCCGCCTAAATGAAACAGCAGGCGCAGGCATACATTTTCGCCGCGCCGTAGAAAGAGAGGGGGATACTCCCTCTCCTACGCCGCGCCAGCTGTCTACTCTCCATCCGTCTTACGAATTTTCGATCAGGTCACGTGTCCTGAAGCGAGTTTAAAATTTTTTACCCATTCCAAATAAAGTGCACAACGCCGCTAAAGAAGTTTTCACTTCAAAAACTTGAGAGGTGTCAAGGGACACCCGGATGGAACGAAGTTCAAAAGAGAGAGAGACAGACAGAGAAACACGCGCACGCCGCACGGCTTACAACTATAGCAAAAAGTGTCGTTACAACTTTTGGTCTTAATTTTTTCCGTCTAGCCTCCTTTCGCAACGCGCGATAAGGAACTTCGTTCCAAAAATGAAGTCGGTTGTTTTTTTTTTGATGCCGAAAGTGCCGATGTTTTTAAAATGTTATTCCAATTTAATTTTTGCGTTGGTACCTTTTTCAGCCACGGGTCCATAGAGACCTGGTCAACATGAAGAGGCCTTTTAGTACCTTTTTATCTAAAATGTGAGATGGCTGCATCTACGGAGGTCTGTTATTATGCATTATCATTATCATTATACTATAGTGATCTAGTATAGCCCGTGATTTGATTTATTAAAGCTAGGTCCCTTCCACGTTGTATTACGTCCGCTGGACCATCGAGCTGTTTATGTCTCTGACGAGACACACTATGGCATGAGGCTTTAGGCGCAGGACACACTAAAAAGACGTACGTCGCGGACCGGGCGCAGACATGTCTATTCCGCGACGGCAAGCGACGTTTTCATACAAAATGTATAGAAACGTCGCGGGCAGAACACACTGAAAGGACGGGGCAAGGACGAGGCGCGCGTCTTTCCTGTGTGTTTTGCTTTGCGACGTTTCTATACATTTTGTATGAAACCGTCGCTTGCCGTCGCGGAAAAGACAAATGTCTGCGCCCCGTTCGCGACCTACGTCTTTTCTATGTGTCCAGCGCTTTAGACTTTAGAGCAATAAACGGTGAAGCGACCGGTCTGCGTAAAACGGGTTTGTAACGCGGCCGCGCCAATCTCGCTTCATACTTGAACTTGCCCGTGAGTACAGATCGAGGATTTTTCAAACACCTTTAACATTTTAACCGCGAACTTCGGATTTATCCGACTAACATTGTCAAGTTCAGTAAGTAAAAAAACGACGGGTTGCACTCTGGGAGTGCCGGCAGAAGTGAAAACACAGCAGTATGGCCACTACACAGACGGTCGAGCCATCAGCTGTCACCATCCATGGATGCGCGTAGCACGCTGTAACATAAACACACACGAACATTCGCGCAAGCGCCCTGCGCCGCCTAAACGAAACAGCAGGCGCAGGCATACATTTTCGCCGCGCCGTAGAAAGAGAGGGGGATACTCCCTCTCCTACGCCGCGCCAGCTGTCTACTCTCCATCCGTCTTACGAATTTTCGATCAGGTCACGTGTCCTGAAGCGAGTTTAACATTTTTTACCCATTCCAAATAAAGTGCACAACGCCGCTAAAGAAGTTTTCACTTCAAAAACTTGAGAGGTGTCAAGGGACACCCGGATGGAACGAAGTTCAAAAGAGAGAGAGACAGACAGAGAAACACGCGCACGCCGCACGGCTTACAACTATAGCAAAAAGTGTCGTTACAACTTTTGGTCTTAATTTTTTCCGTCTAGCCTCCTTTCGCAACGCGCGATAAGGAACTTCGTTCCAAAACTTCGTTCCAAAAATGAAGTTTTTTTTTGATGTTGCGTCGCGAATGTTCGTGTGTGTTTATGTTACAGCGTGCTACGCGCATCCATGGATGGTGACAGCTGATGGCTCGACCGACTGTGTAGTGGCCATACTGCTGTGTATTTGAAAATGATTTTGGTCATGCTTGTGACATTTGTGACAGACTGTGGTTCAGAAAAGATTTGAAATATTTTATACGGATAATTAAAGCAATTCGTGCAAAATTATTCCCTAACCATTCCAAAATATCAAAAATGCACAACGTTAATATTCAAGTTTTCACTTCTGCCGGCACTCCCAGAGTGCAACCCGTCGTTTTTTTTAAATAATTGTTTGGCTGTTCGTGGATTGATTTCTGTGTCTCTCGTATCACTACAGATTGGCGCATGCGCGAAATGCACCTAGAAAAAAAAACTAAGCGCGCCATATTTCATCTTTAGCAAGATTTAAAATTGTTTTATTATTGAAGTTCTTTTTTCTCACTAATTTGTTGAAAAACGTAGTATGGCACACGTGTGGTATTGTTCATTACAAGTCTCGGCTCCACACACAAACGCGCGGGCTTCGCCCGCTATTTTGTCAACCCACCTCGACTGTTGTAATGAACAATTTACCACACTTGTATCATGAACTACTATATCTTTGCCTTTACGAAATCAATGAAATAACTATATATCTATGCTTTGCTTGAATTGAATTATTTTTTATAACTGTATTTACTGAAAATGCACTATTTTTTTACCTACATATATGGTTCTTTGTGACCATCTCAATAGTCCCAATTGGTCACAATGTCAGTCAGTCAGTCACAGTTCGCTGCCGCTGTTCAACGCGGGCGTCGACGCAGAAAATAATCATTTAAAACGATACTATGTTGTTTACATTGCACGTTTTGTTATGAAACTTTAATATTATTAGATAAACTAGCTGATACCCGCAACTTGTTCGCGTTGACTTTATGACTCCGGCGTATCTTGCATCAGGAGTACCAACCAGATCTTCTATTTTTATACCTCAACAAAAAATGCTCATCGGGCTGAACAACTTTTGCTAAGGCGTCATTTTTACTACGGAACCCTTATAGTTTCGCCATGTCTGTCTGTCTGTCCGTCCACGGTCCTACTCAGATACTAAAAGTACTAGAAAGCTGTAATTTGACATGGATATGTATATCAATCATGGCGAAAAAGTCGTAAAATAAAATATGGAAACAAATTTTTTTTTTTGGGTCGCTGCCAAATAAGTAAACAGGAAGTCAATTTTCTCTACAAATACATTGTGTGGAGTATCGTTGAATAGGTCTTTCAAAAATATTGTGAGCTTGTGAACACAATTTTTCGATTTAAGGATCCGTGTATGAAATATTTAGGTTTAAACTGAAAATTTTAAGTTAAAGTCACGTGTCCCCCCCCCCCCCCTCTATCTGCTAAACGGTAATATAAGGACACGTGAAAAAATTCACCGCTATAGTATATACTAGCTGAAGCCCGCGACTTCGTTCGCGTGAACTTTATGTCTCTGGAAAATGCTCATCACACTGAACAACTTTTACTAAGGCGGCATTTTTATATCTCTTATAGTTTAGCTGGACCATTATGGTTCTGCATCAGGCGTTCCATTTTCCAAAATCATTTATACCCTATATGTTGCCCAGGCTTAATAGTTATACAACAAAAAAAGTTTCATTTGAATCCGTCCAGTATTTCCGGAGATTAGCGTGTACAAACAGACAAACAGACATACAGACAAACAGACAAACAGACAAACAGACAGACATTTTTGACCGAGCGAGCGAAGCGAGCAAGGTCTCTAAATCGAGTTGGGGCGAAAACACATTGTATGTATGTATGTATGTATGTATGTATGTATGTATGTATGTATGTATGTATGTATGTATGTATGTATGTATGTTTGTACCGCGATAAATGCCGAACCGATGATCCAATTTCAATGAAATTGGGAAGGCATGTAGGAAATATCAATAGAATTTTCAAGTTCGTTGGGCATCAAAATCGGTTCAGTAGTTTTTGAAATATTAATATAAATGTCCGCGATCATGTAGCAAACGAAACCAAATCGCGTTCTAACTTTGGATTGCGCCATCTAGAGGTTATTAAGGAAACTGAATTGCGAATAATAATCGCGAGGTCTAAGTTCGCGGCGAACTACTAGTATTTTAAATTCTTACTCTATTACTATGTTTCCATCGCCCCCAATTTTTTTTTTTTGGAAATCTGGGGGCACGGCAGTGCCCCCACCAAGTCGAGCAAAAAAGCGTCACGGCCGTACCATCCTTTTCTCGAAGCAATTCAGACCATTTTCGACCCCCTGTAACTTCGTTGTGGATAAAACTAGAAGACTGAAATTTTCAGTAACCATGCAGGCATTGTAAAGACACGGTATATTTCAAGTTTAATTCAATTTGAACCAGTATTTTAAGAATTATAACGGGTCAAATTTCTTAATTTTGTCACTCACTGACTCACCGATCATCAAAATTCTAAGGCACTTCTAGCAGACCTAGAAGCTTCAAATTTGGAATATAAGTAGTGTTTGGTGTATGAATCAAGGAAAAACTAAAAAATCTAGAAAAGACCGCCAAGTCTTCAGTTAAATTTTTTAATATTGGCTTTATTCGTAACGATGTTTTACGGCAGTTATTATTATTGCGTGCGAAGCCGCGGGTTTAAGCTAGTCCCATATAAATATAGGCGCATGGTAGTGCCCCTGCCAAATCGAGCAAAAAATGTGTATTCCCGTCATGAAAACACGTGTAAATTAAATTATTTAATGCAAAAAACGTACCTACGTGCGTATTCGTACTTATTACGAGTGCGTAAGGTTGTAAATTAATTATTATACCACGCGCTGCGATGCTAGCGAGTGAGCGCGGGCCGTTACTACGCGCTGCGCGGTGCTAGCGCGAGGGCGCGGAGAGAAGCTCAAGAAGTAGTACCGGAAAAGAGAAAACGGAAGGCTACCTACAAAAATAAGAAAAGTTCATAAGTCAGAGAGAGGGCTTTAAGAAAATTCGTTGCTGGTAGATATACATATATACAATAAGTAGAAGGTACCGAAAAGGAAAAAAGTAGAACTGTCTACAAAATACAAAAAGAAATGAGATCCCATCAAAAACAATACTTGTCAAAAAAACCAAGTCTCGCAACTCAGTTGTTCTGCGGTAAAAAATTGTGAGATCCATGTAATACCAAGTCGGTTATTAATTTATTCAGTCTCTACTTAAGCGACTTTCTGTCTTAATACGTCCAGTCTCTAAGACCACGATCGTGGTCCATAACAATTGAAAATCAATTGTGTCTGGAATCTCCGTACTCGAAGCATTAAGTTGTTACGTAATAATTAACAGCATCTTATAGTGACGCATATCAATATTAAAATTCTTTAATGTTTTATATAGATATATTGAGACTTGGCCATCGCCTGAAAACACGAGTAAATTCAATCGCCTGAAAACACATGTAAATTCAATTATTTAGTGCGATGGCCAAGTCTCGATATATTTATATAAAACAATAAAGAATTTTAATATTGATATGCGTCACTATAAGATGCTGTTAATTATTACGTAACAACTTAATGCTTTGAGTACGGAGATTCCAGACACAATTGATTTTCAATTGTTATGGACCACGATCGTGGTCTTAGAGACTGGACGTATTAAGACAGAAAGTCGCTTAAGTAGAGACTGAATAAATTAATAACCGACTTGGTATTACATGGATCTCACAATTTTTTACCGCAGAACAACTGAGTTGCGAGACTTGGTTTTTTGACAAGTATTGTTTTTGATGGGATATATTTGACCGAGCGAGCGAAGCGAGTGAGGTCTCTAAATCGAGTTGGGGGCGAAAACACATTGTATGTATGTATGTATGTATGTATGTATGTATGTATGTATGTATGTATGTATGTATGTATGTATGTATGTATGTATGTTTGTACCGCGATAGCAGCCGAACCGATGGTTTGATTTTGATGAAACTTGGTAGGCATGTAGGAAACATCAATAGAATTTTCAAGTTCGTTGGGCATCAAAATCGGTTCAGTAGTTTTTGAAATATTAATAAAAATGTCCGCGAATAATAATCGCGAGGTCTAAGTTCGCGGCGAACTACTAGTTAATGTACAGACACACTTTTTTTACTGTTTTATTATATGTATAGATAATGTAGTTTAAAGTATCAGACCTTAGTACGATATACAAATTAAAAAGTTACAGGCGATCAACTTATAAAATGTACTCGAAAAAGAAAATTTCATACAAATTTAATAGATACTTAGACGTTTTAGACGTTTTTAGTGGCTCAAAGTTGGCATTTACAACTACTGAACCCTATACTGCGCGTGGCCCGTCACGCACTTGGCCAATTATTATATTTCATATAGTTTAGCTGGGCTGTTATGGTTCTGCATCACGTGTTTCAGTATCTAAAATCAATTATATCCTATTCTACTAATATCCTACTAATATTATAAATGCAAAAGTGAATTTGTTTATTTGTTTGTTAGTTTGTAACCACTTCACGCTTCAACCACTGAAACTGTTTTGTTTAGATGTAATTTGATATAGATATAGTTTTATTATTCGTAGTTTGATACCCAGGGAAGGAAATAGGATAGTTTTCATCACGAAATTCCCACGGGGAGCGAAGCCCATGGGCACAGCTAGTACCCTATATTTTGGCCAGGCTTAACAGCCATGTAACAAAAAAGTTTCATTCGAATCAGTCCAGTATTTCCTGATTAATCGTGTCAGCGAAAATCAATATTGTTTTACGCAGAAAGTATCGATAATTTGTCTAGTCTTTTTTTAAAATTCGAACATGAATAAAAAGCAACGTGAAATGGAACGGATTTCCCATGATTGGTTTCGATGACGTATTTACCTTCGCATTCGACCGATTAAAAAATGCGCCCGTTTAATAGATAGATAGACAGATAGATATCTCTTTATTGTACACCAAAAGAATAACAAAAAATAACAAAGAAATAAAATTTACATTAAATGAGTACAATGGGCGGTCTTATCGCTTAAAGCGATCTCTTCCAGACAACCAGTGGATGGAGAGGAATGTGAGAAAGAAAAGTAAAGACGGTGGTGAAACTGACCAAGGAGAATAATATCAATAGTGAACTGTCGGTATAGCGTTCACCGGGATTTCGTCTGTCGACATTGAGTGGTAGACTCAAAGTAATAAAACATAACACATATTTAACATAAACATATTGCACACAATTACAAACTTCAATAATAGAATACAAAGTATTAACCATTCGTAATGTGACAAGTGATTTAAAAAAATACGTCTCCAATGCGTACGCGCCGCTACCGGTCGGCGCCGGCGCCTTGAACTTGAACGGCTGCTGCCGGCGCGGGTCACTGCCGACGCGAAACGAACCAAAAGGTCGCTGGTAGTTTGTTGATCTTTTCCTTATCTACACTAATATTATAAAGAGGAAAGATTTGTTTGTTTGTTTGTTTGATTGTATTGAATAGGCTCCGAAACTACTGGATCGATTTTAAAAATTCTTTCACTGTTGGATAGGTATGTTATCCCTGAGTGACATAGGCTATGTATGTACCACGGGCGAAGCCGGGATGGACTGCTAGTTCTAAATAAAGATTAATGATCTGAATGGTATCGCAATTATTCTTAATTTTTTTGTCATGTCATAATCTTTAACACATTGCAGGACACTTACGGCTATGGACGTAATTTAATTGTTATTCTTTTGCGTCTGGGCGAGTGTCCCGCAATGTGTTAATAAACGAAGTTTTTTGACCTAATTTGTTTCATAATGTTAAAATATAATATATATGACAGAAATAAATTATGTTACAAATTATTTTTAAAATTTATACTTAACAAATATTTTGAGAAATTAAAATTAGGTTAAAATAAATTAAGTTAAGCTATATTTTGACAAATAAATTAATGAGAATAAGTAGAGAACCGATTCAAATTAACCTAACCGGTCTAGTATAGTGCTCAGAAATAAAAAACGTTTACTTACGTAAAAACTAAATCAATATTTGATTCGTCGAACAACTCGACGGATTTACATGATTTACGCGCCTATGTAATTAATAATCATAATAACTATGAACATATACTATACTATCGTTATATAATTTTTCTATAAAATATTCTCTGGCTGCTCTGAACAAAAATGGCTCTGGTAGTACAGAGAGGGTCGTGCTCCTGCAGTGGAGACAAAAAAGACCTGATATGCAAATGGCTCTGTAAGCTGTAAACCTCGCGAGTTCCAACCAGTCGTTGATGTTTATCGGATTAAAAAGTTGTTCAGACAAAAAGTTGCGTCTTAATAAAAAAAACAAAAACGTCGTTAGACGTTTTGGAATTTTTTTAGATAGCTGATATGTAAGACTTTTTAAGTTTCGAAGCACAATAAAGGTATCCGCCATTTTCAAAAATTTCGGTAGACTGAGTCGTCAAAAAAATCCTACCCTACTTCCTACTTATATTATAAATGCGAAAGTGAGTTTGTATATTTGTTTGTTTGTGTGTTACCTCTTCACGCTTAAACCACTGAACCGATTTGGATAAAATTTGGTATGGATATAGTTTGAGACTCGGGGAAGGACATAGGGTACTCTTTATCCCGAAATTCCCACGGGGAGCGAAGCCCGCGGGTACAGCTGGTTCTATATAATTACCGAACCTGCTCATTAAATGTCTTAAGAACTGGCTAAGAAATGCGAGAAAACAGTCAGAGAGACGGACAAATGAATTTTAGGCCAATCGAAACTGAGACGCTTCGCTCGCTCGGTCATTAATTAAATTTAACTTTTAATTAAAAACTTGAGAGAACGTTTTATCGTAAACGCCGAAAGTTGAGTCACGTCTGTATCTACTCATTCGGAATATTTGTCTAACCTTCTTATCGTGTGTGTTAGTGACTAACACTAGTGTCAGAGTTTTTAAACCGCCTTAAAGGCCTCTGACATGGTTTTAGGTAACGACCAATGTCAAAGACAGTGACCGGGACCGACGGCTTAACGTGTTCTCCGCAGCACGGATCATCTTACTTATCAGACGATCAGGTGATCAGCCTATAATGTCCTAACCAAACTAGGGCAACAACACAAAGTCGTTGCCCCCGCCGGGAATCATACCCGCGACCTTCGGGTATAAGCTGAACGCTCTAACCACTACACCGCGTAGGTAGCTCTATTTCTATATTCTATATTATTTGTCTAATGAATAGTTAACTTAACGGGTGTGAATGTCACCGAAACTGTAGCTAATTCTCGACAGAAGAGAAAGCAAGGTTTAAACGACACTATATTTAGAAAACAATACACACAGAGATTTATATCTAACAGGAAATAGTTGCCGAAAACTTCAAATAAAAATCTCGGTTTCGATCGCCATCGAAGAAGGAAATAAAATTAGGAACTTCAACATTGTGTCAATATTTTGTGATATGGTGTCGGAAACCAGCTAATGTCGGAAGGACTTGCTTATCGAACAAAGGAGCTAAGAAACAATAGCAAAATGAACGGCCAAGTGCGAGTCGGACTCGCGCATGAAGGTTTCCATACCATTATCTATAATTATTGGCCAAGTGCGTGTCGGGGCCACGCACAGTGTAGGGTTCCGTAGCTGCGAATGCCGACTTTGAGTTTATGCTACTAAAAACGTCAAAAAGCTACTGTTCTATTGAATTTGTAGGAAATCTTTCTCAATATTTTATTTTCTGACTTTTACGGCATAATTAATATACGTACCCATGCTGGTCTGGGAGAAAAGAAAAAACTTAGAATGTACCAGCTGCTTCTCTGCCCGGGCAGATCGTAAGAGCCGATCGAGGGAATGGGCAAAAAAATGGAATCTTATTAATAGGCGATGCGGCTAGCAACCCATCACTATTTTGATTACTTTATCCACCTTTTTGCCTACATCAAGCTAAAAGTGGCCTTTGAGGTCTTGCAGCCATGAGTTCTATCTGCTTAAAGTCGCAAGACTCAAAATGCTCTGTCATCCCATTAGGGATAAAGACGTGATAGTATGTATGTATGTATACCCACACTAAATTACAGCTTTCTAGTACATAAAGTCTCTGTGTAAATCCGCGGACGGACAGACAGACAGAAAGACACATAAAAACTATAAGTAAGGGTTCCATGTTTACAACGGAACCGTAAAACACGTTTATTGTATGGAACCTCCTACAAATTTTATTTTATTATGTTTTTTGGTACCTGTTGTTATAGCGGCAACAGAAATATTATCATGTGTAAAAATTTCAATTGTCTAGCTACGGTTTAAAAGTAAAGCCTGACTATAGATTCTTAGTAATAAGGTCCTGTTTTTACCCTTTGGGTAAGAAACACAGAGATAAATAAAGTTAGAAAAAAAACTTGAGAGGTGTCAAGGGACACCCGGATGGAACGAAGTTCCTTTCAATTAATTAGGAGAGAGAGAGACAGACAGAGAAACACGCGCACGCCGCACGGCTTACAACTATAGCAAAGAGGTGTCGTTACAACATTTGGTCTTAATTTTTTCCGTCTAGCCTCCTTTCGCAACGCGCGATAAGGAACTTCGTTCCAAAACTACGTTCCAATAAATACAAAGTTTGTAAAGTACTTGCGCGCGAAAGAAGACTCAAAGAAATGAATGAAATGTCGCAACGCGTGCACGCGAGCTGCTGACGTGCGCCTGCAGCTCGCAGGTTTGTGGCACACACCGGTGACGTAGGCAGCGGATTACGGCCAACCCTGTTACAGAGGGGATCATGCACGCACAAGTTGCTAATGAGTTCAAGGGGAAAAAAAACGACGGGTTGCACTCTGGGAGTGCCGGCAGAAGTGAAAACTTGAATATTAACGTTGTGCATTTTTGATATTTTGGAATGGTTAGGGAATAATTTTGCACGAATTGCTTTAATTATCAGTATAAAAGTACTCTCATTTATGTGGTAGAATACAATATTTATGTATTGGGCTATCGTACACAAACATGACATTTTATTAGCACGCTGTAACATAAACACGAACATTCGCGCAAGCGCCCTGCGCCGTCTTACGAATTTTCGATCAGGGTCACGTGTCCTGACGCGAGTTTTAGATTTTTTAACCATTCCAAAAAAAGTGCACAACGCCGCTAAAGAAGTTTTCACTTCAAAAATATTTATCAAATGAAAGATTCTTGTATTTAATAACTTCTTTCTTAAATAATTGGCCAAGTGCGTGTCGGGTCACGCGCAGTGTAGGGTTCCGTAGTTGCGAATGCCAACTTTGAGTTCATGCCACTAATAAGTCTAAAAACGAATTGTCTATTGAATTTATATAAAATTTTCTTTTTCCGAGTACATTTTATAAGTTGATCGCCTATAACTTTTTAATTTATATACCCTACTTATGTAGCTCTGATAATTTTCCTGTAAACTACATTATATATGCTGTAGCTGACTTTCGAGTTTCGAGGTTTTTATGTAACTTAAGGATACTAGCTAAAAAGTTGTGCGAGGATTTCTGATAGTCTCACTTACAGAAAGAAAAATTATTTGTTTGTATTTTCGAGGTCGCTAGTGCTGGTAGCAGCCTTAAGACAAATGAAATAAGCCCAAACTAGGTGGAGTTGCGTCAGTTTATTACTGAGGTCCATGGAACACCTTCCGTCTCCGTGACCAGGCCCTAGGCATCGTCTAATAAGTACTTTGGCCTTACAATAAAAACTTTTTCAAAAAACTTAGTACGGCTGCTTCTGGCTTTTTCGTCTTTGGATAAGAAAAAGACGGTGCGTGCACTCCGGGCTCCACTTTTACAACGTGGAAGGGTTTAGTTTTTGACTGTTATTTTATTATCATTCTTCTTCTTATCGTGTGTGTTAGTGGCTAACACTAGTTTCAGAGTTTTTAAACCGCCTTATAGGCCTCTGACATGGTTTTAGGTAACGACCAATGTCAAAGACAGTGACCGGGACCAACGGCTTAACGTGCTCTCCGAAGTACGGATCTTACTTATCAGACAATCAGGTGATCAGCCTACAATGTCCTAACCAAACTAGGACAACAACACACGGGAATCGAACCCGCGACCTCCGGGTATGAGCCGAACGATCTAACCACTACACCACGGAGGCAGTTTATCATTGTACTATAGTCATCTAGTATAGCCCGTGGTTCGATTTATTACGGGTATGTCCCTTCCACGTTGTATGAAGTTCAGTGCCTGTGGTAAGGTATGACGCGACGTCGATTTGAATATTTACTTATAGTACCTGGGCGACCGAGCTTTGCTCGGTTACATCCCAAACATTAACTAATTTTTTTTAAACTTGTCTAAAAACAATGCAAAATAAAAAAATATATATAAACTTAAACATAAAAAAAAACAAAAGTAAGTCACCGAGTGGGATTTGAACCCGTAATACTCTTTCTAGCGGTCGCTATCCTTAACCACTGAGCTAAATCAAGGCGGTCGCGGCGCGACGAAATTAGCGACCATATTCTGCGTGGAAAGAAAAACGCTTGAAAACTTTTTGTTTTCCCAAACATAAAACTAATCTAGATCGATTGTTTACCCCCGAAAACCCCCATATACAAATTTTCAGCGAAATCGTTAGAGCCGTTTTCGAGATCACAGAAATTTATAAATAAATATATATATATACATACATACATACATACAAGAATTGCTCGTTTATAGGTATAAGATTTGTTGCGAGTGACAACACAGGTGTCCACTCGCCGCATGTATCATGTGAAATTATAAATTTTCAATGGGAAATAAAAACAAATAAAGCCAAAAACGTGATCTGTTAATTACCCGATTGCGCAGGTATGGTTTTCGAACGTATGTATGTAGTACCTGGGCGACCGAGCTTTGTTCGGTTACATCTCAAACATAACCTACATTTTTTTAAACTTGTCTAAAAATAATAAAAATTAAAAAATTATATATAAACTTGAAAATAAAAATAAAAACAAACAAAACAACAGTGGGATTCCGCATCCTTAACCGCAGATCCAAACGGATGGCGAGCAGCGCGACGAAATTAACGACCATATATTCTGCGTGGAAAGAAAAACGCATAAAAACACGCGTTTTCCCAAACATAAGACTAATCTTGATCGATTGTTTACCCCCGAAAACCCCCATATGCCAATTTTCAGCTAAATCGTTAGAGCCGTTTTCAAGATCATAGAAATTTATAAATATACAAGAATTGCTTGTTAAAAGGTATAAGATGAAGCCAAAAATGTGACTGTTAATTACCCGATTGCGCATGTGGGTTATGGTTTTCGAGTGTATGTATGTATATTTCTTTGGCACACTCTGCAGCCTACGACTTGATGGATTTTGGCTGGAGAATCCTCGTTACATTAGTCTTAACTTAATAATGTTTGTCATAGTGTCACTCCAAGTTGTCCCGCGGATGTCGTAGAAGGCGACTTAGGAAAGACAAGCTAAACAAAGCTTATAAACATCAGTGATACTTTTCAAACGCATCCGGCCAGCGAGGAGAGTGTAGGCCAAGTCCTCTGGCTGCTCTGGCCAAGTACGGCTCTGGTACAGAGAGGGTCGTGCTCCTGCAGTGGAGACTAAAAGACCTGAAGATGATGATGTAATACCCTTATTAATTCCGAGGTCCGGGTGTCTGCTTGACATTGATTTTAATCCTCCTTGGGAATGCAGTAATGCGACTATATAAATTATAATCCATGGTACTAATATTTTAATAATCCGTTAAATAAAAACTTGTGTTTATTTAAAACAAATAGGTAGATCTATGCTATAACTCAAGCTCGTTGGTGTTTTTAGGGTTCAGTAGCCAAATGGCAAAAACGGAACCCTTATAGATTCGTCATGTCTGTCTGTCTGTCTGTCCGTCCGTATGTCACAGCCACTTTTTTCCGATACTATAAGAACTACACTGTTTAAACTTGGCAAGTAGATGTATTCTGTAAACCGCATTAAGATTTTCACACAAAAATAGGAATAAAGCCACAATTTTTGGGGGTCCCCATACTTAAAACTGAAATTAAAAAAAATATTTTTCATCAAACCCATACGAGTGGGGTATCTATGGATAGGTCTTCAAAAATGATATTGAGGTTTTAAATATCATTTTTTTCTAAACTGAATAGTTTGCGCGGGAGACACTTCAAAAGTCGAAAAATGTGTTACAGGCACACATTTTTCGACTTTTGAAGTGTTTACTTCTAAAATAAGAGAATGATAAAACTAAAAAAAATAATTGACCGAGCGAGCGAAGCGAGTGAGGTCTCTAAATCGAGTTGGGGGCGAAAACACATTGTATGTATGTATGTATGTACCGCGATAGCAGCCGAACCGATGGTTTGATTTTGATTAAACTTGGTAGGCATGTAGGAAACATCAATAGAATTTTCAAGTTCGTTGGGCAGCAAAATCGGTTCAGTAGTTTTTGAAATATTAATAAAAATGTCCGCGATTATGTAGCAAACGAAACCATAGCGCGTTCTAACTTCGGATACCGCCATCTAGGAGTTATTTAGGAAACTGAATTGCGAAAAATAATCGCGAGGTCTAAGTTCGCGGCGAACTACTAGTTAAGTGGGGCTTTCATACAATAAACGTGATTTTTATAGCTAATGGAACGGAACCCTTCGTGCGCGAGTGCGACTCCCACTTGGCCGGTTATTGTACTTAATGTCAAAGTTTTTGTGAGATATGGCTGAGCGTTTTTACTCTGAAAACCTGCTCCCAGCTGGAAACCTGCTCCAAATATTCTAGCCAGGATTAGATCGAGTCGTTACAGGGGGGTTACTCCAAAAGCAGTATGCAAGACGAACGCAGCGACAGACTATCCGCGACGCAATTTTTGATGTCTGTGATAGTCTGTGAAAAATAATTGATTAACGGAATCATACGCAGTAACACACGACGCGCGCCGGACTTTTTGCGCGTCGTGTGTGTTACTGCATTTGATTGCATGGTTTCTATTTTCACAGACTAAAAAGTGCGGCGCGGATTGGTCTGTCGTCTGCGTTGGTCCTTTAATGTCAAGTGACATTAAACATGTATGTACAATGATAAAGTCTAACTAGGTTTGACATAGATATAGGACATCACTATCGTACGACGAACGTATTGTTTAATAGAGTAACCCCCAGACTTAGTTTGGAGATATTTCTTTACATTTTTACTAGCTGTGCCCGTTGGCTTCGCTCCCTGTGGGAATTTCGGGATAAAAAAACTTGAGAGTTGTCAAGGGACACCCGGATGGAACGAAGTTCGAGAGAGAGAGAGAGACAGACAGAGAAACACGCGCACGCCGCACGGCTTACAACTATAGCAAAAAGTGTCGTTACAACTTTTGGTCTTAATTTTTTCCGTCTAGCCCCCTTTCGCAACGCGCGATAAGAAACTCGTTTCAACTATCCTAGGTCCTTCCCTGGGTATCAAACTATATCCATATTAATTGTCATTCAAACAGGTTTAGTGGTTGAAGCGTGAAGTCGTAACAAACAAATAAATAAATATACAAACTCACTTTCGCATTTATAATATTAGTAGGATATAGTAGGATAGTAGGAAATATGATAATATCTCGATTTTGATGTATGTTCACCTTTATTACAAGCTTTTATTTAACTTGCAATGTATGTTTGTTCGGGTGCAATCTTTGAACTCAATTTTCAACCAGTCATCTTCAACCGATTGAGCTGAAATTTTGTATACTTGTGTAAGTCGGATGACAATACAATATTATGAAGTCAATGAGCTGTTCTGATGAAGGAGCCGGGAGATATTCGACGGAACTCAGTTATAAAACAACATAACCTCATCGAGTAGGTCTCGTTTGATTTGTCGTGACGAGTACTTTATGGGAGACGATGCTTAGGGTCTGATCACGCAGACGGATGGTGGTCGATAGAACTCAGTTATAAAACGATCCAACACAATCGAGTTTGGGCTTATTTCATTTGTCTTGGATAAGTACTTTCCACACAATAAAAGCTTGGTAAAAAAAAAAACGACGGGTTGCACTCTGGGAGTGCCGGCAGAAGTGAAAACTTGAATATTAACGTTGTGCATTTTTGATATTTTGGAATGGTTAGAAAATAATTTTGCACGAATTGCTTTAATTATCAGTATAAAAGTACTCTCATTTATGTGGTAGAATACAATATTTATTTATTGGGCTATCGTACACAAACATGACATTTTATTAGCACGCTGTAACATAAACACACACGAACATTCGCGCAAGCGCCCTGCGCCGTCTTACGAATTTTCGATCAGGCCACGTGTCCTGACGCGAGTTTAAAATTTTTTACCCATTCCAAAAAAAGTGCACAACGCCGCTAAAGAAGTTTTCACTTCAAAAATGTAATTTTTTCAAAAACCTTATTTATTTGATAGTGGTACTAAACTTGTCAGGTGCTCCAAAATCGGTTGTGTAGTTTTGTGTTGAAGTCGGATTTTAGTTTAGAAAAATTATTCTCATGCCATCATGTTAATGTTACGCCGTCAGTCGACATCTACGTCTTCATTTCTAAATTTAAATTCCGTCCTCCTCGACATTACGATGGAACCCGCGATAACTCGGGAAATGACCACTGTAGCACAAACTGTGGCGGCCACAGAACGATACACCGACACAATACCACAGAATACATAACAGTACAATAACAGAAGATTCACTCCGAAAAATCAATTAAAGGAATAGCGACTCTCGCTACGATACAATTAAGTTCAATTCAGGTCGCACATCGCTAATAACCTACAGTTATATTCACCTAGGCGTTCCATCTCTCTTAGTCTCTTTCTAGCGCGTAACGCTTACCTTTTCTGCCGCACTGATTAGCCACGCTGGCGTGGCCGCCATACGTACTTTTTTTGTACGTGCGTTTTTAATACCTACCGCGGAGAGAGACAGGCCTGACAATACATGTTAAAAAGGTTTGACAAGATATCCTGAAACTATTTTAAGGATTAATTCAGCCCGTGATAGTGACCAACTTTCCCCATGGAACACGTGCTATTATACATATATACTAGTACCTGGGTGACCGAGCTTGGCTCGGTCGGTTACATCTCAAACATTAACTACATTTTTTTTAACTTGTCTAAAAACAGTACAAAATAAAAAATTATATATAAACTTGAACATAAAAAAAAAAACAAAAGTAAGTCACCGAGTGGGATTCAAACCCGTAACACTCTTTCTAGCGGTCAGCATCCTTAACCACTGAGCTAAGCGGATGGCGGCCGACGCGGGGAAATTAGCGACCATATTCTGCGTGGAAAGAAAAACGCATGAAAACTCGAAAAACACGCGTTTTCCCAAACATAAAACTAATCTAGATCGATTTTTTACCCCCGAAAACCCCCATATACAAATTTTCTGCGAAATCGTTAGAGCCGTTTTCGAGATCACAGAAATTTATAAATAAATATATATATATACAAGAATTGCTCGTTTAAAGGTATAAGATTTAGTCCTCCCATACAAGTTGACCGATAAACTGATCCAAGTTTGTATGGATAGCCATTATTATGTTCCTTGGGGAAAGTTGTTCACTATGAGACTGAATTCACCTAAAAATTGTGTCAGTTTATTATTTTAGACCCTATATACATATAGTTTAGTGTATTGTGACACCGTGCACCGATGATAATTATTTCTTTCACAAAAGAAACAACAGACTTCAATTTCTTTTAGGAGTTTCTTCCATATCTCCAAAGTTCTTCATCATGTCTTCACCGAATTAATATGGGATTAACTTGGGAGTAAAGGCTTTCAAATAAAGAAAGAATCATCAAAATCGGCCCACGGTTGACAAAGATATCGCGTCACATAAAAAGAAACATACACTCTAATTGATAACCGCCTCCTTTTTTGAAGTCGGTTAATAAAGTTCGACGTGGTGCGTAGTGGTCACCATGCTGGTCTGCCACTCAGAGGTCCCGGGTTCGATCCCCAGTCGAGCCAGTTGGAAAATGGCCTTTTTCAAATTGTCCTGGGTCTTGCTTGGATGTTTATCTATATTTCATTTATTTCATTTATAAAAACACAATATACAATACAACTTCACTACTAAAAGAAATAGATTTACAATAAAGATTCATCGGCAACAAGCTTCGTCAAAAAACGTACAAAAAGAATCCACAACATGCTTCGTCAAAAGTTGTACTTACCTAATTACAAAAAAGTATCCGCAACATGCTTCGTCAAAATTATCAATCCAATAAACCGCTCCGAATCGTTCCTGGCCCAAAGGTTCCCATAATGCTAGCAGCATTTCCACGTTGGATAGCGATAGAAATCCTTTGAGCGAGAAACGATACAGAGCGATTATCTTTGGTCCTTTCATAAATGCGTCTGCCCAGGTCTCTAATAAATCTTCGAGCTTCAGTTCCCCAAGCACCCGTGGTCTCAACAGCCACAGGCACAAAAATGTAGGCTGATTCAAGGGGAGCATATTTGTGATGTTTTAGTTTCGCAGCATTCTCAGCAGCCGATCTTGCATCTCTGACAGTGTCCTTGAGGTGGGAGGCGGCGAAGGTACTGACGCAAGTTGCGTCCCATATTAGGCAGCGACCTCTTTGCCATGGTATCAAAGTCAACCCATCAGGCCTTTTGCCATCTGTACGACTTAATCCAGGCGGCTCTAACACACAAGGAATGTTGGCGCTTACCATAGCCCTACGAATGATATCATTTAGTGCATGATGTCTGGGAAACCTTCCAGCACACCTGATGCAACTCAAACCGTGAAGACCCTTGGCGTCTACACGCGCACCACAGGTACATTGATGCTGCTCACATATGTTACATCCAATTCTGAGAGCTGCCGCTATACGTAAAGAGTTGTTGTCCATGAGAGTGCCTAGTTGCGGCGACGGCAGCGCATGAAGCCAAGCACCAGACTCTGGAGATAAAACTGATTTTAACCTTGCCAAGTCTACACCAGAATTGTTATTTAAAAGATCGTCAACGCTATTCTTAGCTAGAATATCATCCCACTGTCTTTGAATCCGTGGCTGGTCAGGAATATTACGACGAGTGTTCCGGACTTGCCATTCAACAAGAGCCTCATCTACAAAGGGCAAAGAAAAGTCATCACCGTGTGACGGCAAAATACGAGTGACGAGCTCAACTACCCCCTGCGATGAGGCCAAGAAAGCTGGAAGACCAGAATCTTGTACTCGTCGAACACCTAGACCCCCATGCCTGACTGGCAGCGATGCCTGTTGCCACTGACTGTCATTCAAGCTAACATTTAAAATATTCTCCAGTATCTCCTTTATTGTAGTATCAATAGTAGATACTTCGTTAGGAAAAAGCCAAACTGGAGCAGTTCTAAGTGCATATGTTAACCTCGGCATTGACAAACAATTTTTAAAAAGAGTTAAAGCAACATGAGCTGGCAACTCTCTCAAAATAGACTCAGACTTCCTCAATAAGTCGTTTTTAAGAAGAATGGTGGATGGTATCGCTTCTGAAAATATGGGAGCACCCAATAAAGTTAAATCCGCCTTACTTACTACTTTAATACCTGGAAGCAATGACAAAAGGTTGCCAAAATGCGAAGGATTAGTATCACACGAAAAGAGCTCACATTTGTTTGTATTTACTTCCAAGCCCAGCTCTCTCAACTTAGATATAATTATCTGAAGATCGTTTTCTACTTCTGCAGGACTTCCCCCAATGGTACCATCATCGAGATACCAAATATTCAATGGTGATTTAAGGGAAGAGACAACCTTTTGTATTGCCAAGCTAAAGAGCAAAGGGCCCAAAGGGTCTCCCTGTTGCACACCCACTTGCGAATTTATAGAAGTGGTGCCGAAGAATAGCTGACTGGGTGATACGTAGCACTGGTGCAAAAATAGATACAAACTGGGAACATGTTGACATATCTCGGACAGAATTACATCTCTTTCTACACAATTGAAAGCGTTCTTTAAATCAAGCTTTAAAATGACTCCATCATGACCCATTATAGACATAGCAAATGTTCTTGTTGCATGGATAGCTCCTTCGCAACCCAACTGCGTTCCAAAGCCCACTTGGTGAGGTTGTAATAACTTAGACACATCATTTTTCACAGCACGACAACCAAGCTTGGCCACTAGTCGACGTATAGCACTTCCCACTGCGATTGGTCTCACTCCCCCATCTTTTTTTGCAAGCGCACACAACGAAGCACCGTACAAAAAAGGACAAACTTCCACATTAAGTTGCCCCTTTAGCAAGAAATTGCACAATTTTGTTAGGGTTTCCAGTAGGCGCACTCCATTATCTCCCGCCGATGGAGAAATGAGTTCCTTAAGATGATTAGGTCGAATTCCATCTAATCCAGCCGCTGAACCACTGTGAAAAGAGCCTATTGCTTCTAGCACCTCATTGCTTTTGACTACTAGTACTGGACACGTATTATTTGGCTCAGGTGGCAATGACAAAGGACGTGACGGCGCTGGGTGTTTATTTTTTAAAGCATTTAAACTATCCGCATCGTTCGGAGCCAAGTCAAGGTCTGATGTTAGTATCCTAATAGCACCCCTTAAATCCCCATCATACACCTTTGCCTCAATGCGCTTACGACGTGAGCCAGTCCTATTTTGAGTATAATCAAGTTCACAGTCTACTCCAAAAGAGGACTCGGAAATATTTTGTTTTACCTTTGTAGTCAGGGACTTATTGTCATTTCCGTCTGGTACTCGTAGAGAAAAATAGGCAAAAGTTAAAAAGGTATACCAGTCTTCTTTTCCGTTTGAAACCAGACATTGTTCAATAATTTCGCACAATTTTCCAGCCGCCAAACATCTAGCCCCTTTAGGGATATGCTTAAGGACTCGCAAATTTTTCTTAAAACGTGGAAGGTCTTCAAAACTAGGTGTAGCTGTGGTTGACTGCGCAGACTGAGCAGAGACGACTGGGATCGGTTGCTGAGACTGAGATAGTGTTCTGTGTACGCGACCAATGTGAACATTAAGACCACGGGGAGCTATGAAAAGACGCGAAGAATTAGGGCAATGTGGACACGTAGATCTTTGTGATCCACTCATAATAAAATAATATAAATATATATGACATACCTACACATACATTAAAATATTTGTATCAAAAAAAATTTAAAATTGAAATGCCAATTGAATTATAAAAATAATAAATTAAAATATCAAAATAAGTAAATGCTAATTATCAAGCAGCAAAGTTAGGCTATGTCATAAAATATACGTATAAAAAAAATATGTCAAATAATAACAATAAAATTATAATATAAAAACAAAATAACACAACAATAAAAGCTTGTAAAACCCTTAAAAATCAACCGAAGTTTTTTTTTTTAAACAACAAAAAAGAATACATTCAAAAAAACTCCCATACACAAAAAAAAAAAACAAAAACAATGCACAAAACAAAAATTAAACAAAAAAAAAAAAGTCTCACAGTATCTGCTAGTCCATGAATCGAACCCGCGTCACCGATGTTGGCTACGAAAGATGCAACTAATTGGTCTAATTTAGCAATGTTATTATGTTGATTCCAATCTTCTTTCAGGAAACAAATACTCTTCCAGAAGCCGGAACGCGTATTTTACTTATTTGGCACAAGATAAAGTGAATACTGCTCACAAAAATATTTTTAATTATTTATTAATCACGGAGGCGATGTGCAGTGCAGGGCGTAGTGGCGCCAACCTCAATCAATTGTATTTGCTTCTTAAACCTCTTGTAATTATCTGTACTCCTGATATTATTGGGAAATTTTGTGTTTATGGCAACACTATGCATATGTCACATTCAATATGACGTTGTCAGTTGACTTTGCCAACTACTCAACTTCCGATGTGAACTGTCAATTGAATTTGACAGGTCAGTTATTTGGCATATGTGGGTAGATGATCGAACAATTGCCAATATTGTAAATGTGGGGGTATTAAAATATGCCTTATCTTATGTGTTTGTTGTTGTGTTCCTGTGATATTTCTCTTGTTTATCACTTCTGCAGCTGTCTGAATTGTTGTACTATTGATTGATAACACTTTTACTCCAAAATAACTAGGATTTTGAGTGAAAATAAATTATAAACTGGAGCGTACTGCTTACGGTCCAAGGCAGTGTTGCCATCTCCTCTCTATATTTTATTTATTTTATCAAACTTTATTGTTCCAAAGTACAAATATACTTTTAACAAATGGCCTACAATGGCGGACTTAATGCTAAGAGCATTTTCTCCCAGTCAACCATAGGGATAAACTATATATGTATTTGTTATAAAATATAGTATCGTTAAGTTAGTATCCCATAACACAAGTCTCGAACTTACTTTGGGGGTAGCTCAATCTGTGTAATTAATTGTCCCTATATATTTATTATTTATTAAAAGTTAAGATTGAATTCTGTGAGGTGAGGTGTTCATCCATTTTCTCTTTATTTTGCAGCTCCGCACGCGATCACCAAAATTTACGATTTTTATTTAGGGTCGATTGTTACCGCAGGTAATATATTGCTGAATTAAATCAGGACGGACCGGCCCTTGGCGGTTACGATGTTTTAGCTTCACGTGCTGTAGGAATCTTATTGTGGTTTAATTAAAACGATTTAAGTTACAACTTCTATTAGTTTATGTCGTGGAACTTAGGTAATAAAATATAAAATTTAAGGCTTGATGGTCTTCTTCTTATCGTGTGTGTTAGTGACTAGCACTAGTGTCAGAGTTTTTAAACCGCCTTAAAAAAATTGGTAGGTATGTAGAAAGCTGAATCTCTAGTTTTCTACATACCTACCAAATTTTATCAAAATTGTTCCAGCCGTTTGCGCATGAAAAGTAACAAACATACACAGCGTTTTTTACTAACCTCTATGAGAATACACTCACAAACTTTCACCTTTATTTAGAAACGGAGAAACTACATTCACTTCATATATTTTTTGATTATTAAGTTAGGTTGTTTATTTATAAAATATCTATAAAAGTAAAATATAAAATATACCTTTTACAAAATCTACACACACAAAAAACGTAACCTAACTACGCAAGACCTAAGCTATCGGCAGTTAGAGCCGCAGGGAGAAAAACCTCCTGACAATGCGTGCAGTGTCCAGGAGTACTGCCTTCTGTATCTGACCCTTGATCCAGCCATCTAGCGAGAGAGTCTTAAGGAGTCAAGACTTTGCTTTAAGACCGTTCGCCGAAACGACTATCCGGACAATGATCGTCGAATCCACACCCCACAGAACATAACCTCGTGGGCTAAGTCAAGGTACTTTAACAACATTATTTTTATTTAGTGGTCTGGCTTGTTTTATGGGTTCCTGAGGGTCACTGACTCATATACTTACTGTCTGATGGTCAGAAAATTATGATATGATAGATAGTTGTGTGAATTTGGGGCTATTATCTATTACGTCACGATGCGTTCTTTAAAACAATAATGGAAGGATAAAATAAGGAAAAAGACGAGTAGGAAAACCCAGAAGAAAATTTATCGGCTAAATAAAAGAAAAATTAAACGTAAAAACATATTAGGAGGTTAAGAACTTAGCTGAAGAAAGAGAGACATGGAAAGCACTCCACCGACAAGAGCCTAGCTCTTAAACATAAGAAGAAGGTTCCGATACTAATTTCGTTACTAATTAGCACATCCACTAGGTTTTTCTCTTCCGTGTAACGATGTAGTTTTACAAGAAAATGAGAAAAAGATGCAAAAGCAGACACAAGCTTTTCTCAGGAACAGATAATTTCAAGGTTGTTGGCAAGTGAAATATATGCTTTCAAACGAATATAAATCGAATATAGTGACGAGCGATGCTTTCCGAACAGTTCGTGTGTACGAGGTATGTGAGTCATCGCTCTATTTCAGAGAGGCGAAAATATTGCAGGCGCGGTTGTAAAACATTAATAGTATTTTATGCAACAGTTGTATAAGAGGGTTCAAAATATGCGAGTGGCGCAGGTTACATCGTAAGGAGGCGCCATCGAGCATTTTTTGACGTACTTATACAACGTTGCATACAATACTTTTTCTACGACTATATTTACTAAATAAAATACAAAACCAAACAAAGAAAATATGAAAATGTTTGACTTACATGTTTGGTAAATCAGATTTAGAATATACAAGTACTGATCTATAGGGTATCTATGGTAAACTTTTTTTTAATTGACGTCTTTTTAGTGACTATGTTAAGGGTCCGGCGGACCTAGACCAAAATACAACTTTCCATACAAACGTAGTCTACGTTTTATTTCAAAACGACATGTCCGATTTGGGCAAAATTTTATAATTTCAAAGATATTGCAATTATCTAGGTTTATATTAAGTTTCCGACAGTAAAAATATGAACTTGAAATAGAATATAGTGTTTTATATCATTTTTGACCATTAGTATGGGAAACTTCTAAATCGTTATATTTTCTTTCCAGTTCATAATTTTACTATAGGAAACCCAATATAACCCTAGATAATTGCAATTTCTTTACAACTACCAATTTTTACCGGAATCTGACATGTGGTTTCAAAATTAAACGTGTACTACGTTTGTATGGAGAAGTCTAGGGTCGCCGGACTCTTAAAAAAACATTTTTTTCTTATGTTGGCAGTATGGTAAATCTATAGAAAAAAATGTTCTTGGTCTATGGCTAGCAGTATCGTTTTAGTGAAATAACGACACATGTGCTATTATGAGGCATAGAGTATAGACTTTTTTTTGCAATCATATTATCAATGTTCTTATATTAGTGTTCAGAACCATTTAAAAGACAGATAACAGTACAGGAGTAGAAAAAAATTGTGAAGTTCGGCATTGCTTCCCTTATTTTTGGTCCCATAATAATTTGGTGAAGACATGATGAAGAACTCTCTTAGCGTTTAGTCCGCCAATTGTAAACAATTTTAGTGGATCAATAAAGTTTTAATAAATAAATAAACTTTGGAGTTATAGAAGAAACTCCTGAAATAAATTAAAGACTGTTGTTTTTTTGTTAAACATTTAATTATTTAAAAGCATTTCAGTGCTAGTGCGTAGATAACATGAACTAAACGAATTTAATGGACATTCGGGATGTACTTAATAGACGTAGTGTGTATCCCACACACATTTGACAACCTCTATGGCCTAGTGGTTTTCATGCTACGCTGTCACACGATGACTGAAGGTTCGATCCCCGGTCAGGTCGATGGAAAATAATCTTTTCAGATTAACCTGGGTCCTGAATGTTTATCTATACTTATTATTACTTATTGACGACCTCCGTGGCGTGGCGGTCTACCGCCAATCCGGAGGTCCTGGGTTCGATCCCCAGCCCCCTGGCTGGGCAAGTTGGAAAATGGCCTTTTTCAAATTGTCCTGGGTCTTGGATGTTTATTGACCGAGCGAGCGAAGCGAGCGAAGCGTCTCAGTTTCGAGATTAGCCAAAAATTCTTTTGTGCGTCTGTCTGTCTGTCTGTCTGTCTGTCTGTCTGTCTGTCTGTCTGTTCTCGCCTACAGGTCGCATTTCTTAACCGATTCTCATGAAATTTTGTAAGCAGGTTCAGCAACTAAATAGAATTTTTTAGTCGAGCCAGTTTTTCGAAATTTTTCAAAATGGCGGAAATATGGGGGTTTAAAATTTTAAAACTGTCATACATCCGCCATTTCTAAATATTTTCAAAAATGTCATTAGACTTTTTTGTTGCCATTATAAAAACGCAATTTTTTTATTTGAACAACTTTCTTGTCTGGACAACTTTTTTATACATTATACTTAAACGGGTTTAGGGTGACTCGCGAAGTCTAGCTGACTGAGCCGTGACGGATATACAATACAAATCTTCTTACAAAATATACTGAAAATATTTATGGGTGAATTCAGTCCGGGTTACTGAACAACTTTCTTAAAAATGCATGTCTCCCATGGGAATCAAACCCGCGACTTCCGAGTTACAAGCTTGACCACTATTTTTAAGAAAAGAAGAAAATTGACAAATATTTGTTGCGTACATTCAATACCACATAGTTCACAAAAAACTATAGGTAAGTAAATGTCCAACAAAAATTTTAAATTCTTAGAACTCGCTATGATTTTTTTCATAAGTTTACAAGATTGACTTGATTTTGTCTAGAATCGTATGACTTTTTGTTGTCTTGCGTGTTTACAGTTTTGTTTAATTTGATAAGTCGGTTAATTGTGTTCAATTGTGGTGTATTGGATTGCTTGCTTGCTTTGCTTGGTAGTAGAAGATATAATCGCGAGGTCTAAGTTCGTGGCGAACTACTAGTCTATATATGTATTTGTTATAAAATATAGTATCGTTGAGTTAGTATCCCATAACACAAGTCTCGAACTTACTTTGGGGCTAGCTCAATCAGTGTAATTTGTGCGTATATATTTATTTATTTTGTTTATTTATCCCAGTTCCGACCCTACCGAAACTTACTCGTCTTGGCGATACTTTTCATAAAAATGTTTTGGTGGGATTAGTGAGACATCTTGCGGTACCTACTCGTAAAATATACTCGGAATATGCATTTATTTCCAGAATCGTAGTGTTTTCTTATTTTGTTATATTTATTCGTTAGAAATATTAAATAGAATGTAGGTATTTATTTATTTGAGTTAAGTTATACTACCCATACATATTTATATTATTTAATAAATATGGTTTATAAGAAAAAATATTAAATTATAAGAATTTCATACCTAAGAATTCCACGGGGCAGCGATTTGCCAGGAGTATTTATTTATAAGTAATTTAAGTTATTAGTTTAGTTTTGTTTTTTTTTTAGTTTATAGTTTTAGTTAATTTTCTTGTTTATTTTATTAATTTACAGGAATAAAAATACCTACTTATTATAAACTAAACATTAAATAGAAAAAAGATTTTTAAATCCAATTTAACTACTAATAAATATTACTGCTATAAACATGAATAACTAACAGGTATATAAAAGGGCATAATATTTTACTAAGGTTTTTAATTCGCCATCCATACGAAAACCGCAATTGAGATACTTAGTTTTTATCTCGTTTGATTATATAAAACATATAACCGCACACAAAATTAACGACATTTTAATTACCTACTTTTATGTCACAATAATTGAAAACTTTTTCGTAGCGGATCATAATTAATTTTCACGTACCAGATCCAAGAAGCCGATGTCATTGTCCTTTTGTTTCACTCCCATGCTGTAAGCTTTTCCCAAATGGTCGACAAATCTCTTGCTCTGTCCCTTCATCACAGACTACACATGTATTTATTTATTTATTTATATCACGAGCGACCGTGGCGCGTGCGTCTGTCGCGGCAGCCTGCACGGTACTACCGTGGCCGGCGTTCGCTCACTGGTTTTGTTGCGCGGCTGGGAAACCCCTCGCTTTCTACTGCACTCATTCATGAAAGCAAAGATGCAATCCTACTAATTATAAATGCGAAAGCACAGAATAAATTACTTGTATTTACTTTTCGGACGCCGTATCTAACTATAAAAGTAAAAGTAAAAGCTAAAAGTGGCTTTTGGGTCTTGCGGCCCTGGGCTCTGCATAGAACCGCAAGACCCAAAATGCTCTGTCTGCCCCATTAGGCATAAAGACGTGATAGTATGTATGTATCTAACTATCGCTACCACTTCACTCAGGCAGACCGACATTTTTAGCATCAGAGAGGTGCTCTTCATTCTGTAATGCCAGAATTAGCCGTTTAAATTATCGTTAACTAATTTGTCGTGACCTCCTAATCTATTCGGCATCCCCGGTTGACCATTGACATGCACATTATATTTGGCGAATAAAAAGTGGAAAAACACACTCCGGGCTCCGAAGCAGCACCTGAGGTTGCTTACCTTTAACAATTTTCCCAACGAATGTGCCTTATATTAAAATACGAAACAAACAAAAAACTTGAGAGGTGTCAAGGGACACCCGGATGGAACGAAGTTCGAGAGAGAGAGAGAGACAGATAGAGAAACACGCGCACGCCGCACGGCTTACAAATATAGCAAAAAGTGTCGTTACAATTTATGGTCTTAGTTTTTTCCGTCTAGCCCCCTTTCGCGATATGGAACTACGTTCCAAAAATTAAGAGTTCTTAAACTAATTAAAGTAGTCACATGATCTAGTTATTATGGGAAATGAAGACACCTAACTCTTTCTATACATATACATTGGTAGGAGAAAGTGGTTCCAAATGATGGACCGATATTTGTATATGTCGCTGTTTCAGTTTGTTGTTGTTTGTTTGTTGTTTCATTATCATCATCATCATCCGGTCTTTTTAGTCTCCACTGCAGGAGCACGACCCTCTCTGTACTACCAGAGCCAGTGTATACTTAGCCAGAGCAGCAAGAGGACTTGGCCTACACTCCTCGCTGGCCAGACGAGTTGAAGAGGTCATATTGAGGTGCATAAGCTTTGTTTAGCTTGTATTTCCTAAGTCGCCTTTCACATCCACGGGAAGACCTGGAGTGGTCCTATTCTACTCTGCCGGAAACAACACGGCTTGTTGTTTGGCTGTTTGTTGTTTATTTATTTATTAATTATGCATAGCTCGCCGTCGAAGGCAGCCCCGCACGCGTTTACCTGTTCTCGAGTTGACGCACTCTCGCATACATTAAGGTACATTTTGTGCGGTGCGTAAAACCTTTATGAACTTGGTTGAGGAAAATATTGTCGATCTAACGAACGCCTATTTACCTGTATTGTCAAATGATTCATAATTTTCGTAAACGTTTAGCTACTGTTGTAAACCCATGGTATAATAAAACAAGGTATTCTCTTCCCGAGATGGAACTTGACTACGTCACGATGTGTTGCCACTGATTGTTCTTTTCAGTAAATTTAAGGACTTTCTCAATTAGTTCATGAATATTAAATAAAATATTAAGAAACTTAGCTATTTAGCATCTCGCGTGATTCATCAATTTAATATTTTAGTACCTGGGCGATCGAGCTTTGCTTGGTTACATCTAAAACATCGAAAATACGCGTTTTCCCAAACATAAGACTAATCTAGATCGATTGTTTACCCCCGAAAACCTCCATATACCAATTTTCAGTGAAATCGTTAGAGCCGTTTTCTTTTCTTCTTCTTGAGTAGTGCAGATCACAGAAATATATACATAAATATACAAGAATTGCTCGTTTAAAGGTATAAGATAAATTGATAGAATGGATTATTAATTCGAAATTGGTATATAAAGTTCAAAAATGCATTACGCTCGGGTAATTCAATTTCATACAGTGGCAACACATCAAACTTGACGTAGTCAAGATCCACCTACGTCATCAGCTGTCACGGGAAGAGAATACCCTGTTTTAATATACCATGGTAAACCCATAACAGGTTAGCAACAGTAGCAAGGAAATGAATCTGTAGTGACGATGCTACCGAAAGTGTTTGACATCTACAATAAAGGTGTTACAAGTTAGACGCTACTGTCTGTTGTCTGAGAACGTCATTATACTAATTCATACATACATATACATATATCACGCCTGTTTCCCGCAGGGGTAGGCAGAGACTATATACTAATTCGGTATTCCCATACAAATTGCGCGAGAGTGTTCCTGCCGTGCCCGCGACTTCGTCCGCGTGGAATAGTTATTTTGGGAATCATATTTATTTTTTGTTTACAAATCTACCTCCTCAGTTTTATTATAAATAACCTATATGTATAATAGCTGTTACCCACGACTTATTTTAGACGTAACTAAATGTTACCCAGCGCATAACATGCGGCGCGTGTGAATTTTGTTTCAGAGTTATTTAAAAATTGTATTATCTTATAAGATGTTTATTGAAATTAGGTGATGTCGAAGACAATTTTGTTCACAGTTAAATACTCTTAATCAATAACACATTTATAATGATTAATATTATTATGCTAATATAACTCTGACAAATAATTTGTAATAATGCATTAATTTTGTTCAAATTTGATTATCATAAAAACTGTTATTGAGAGTTAATCTAAAAAGATAGACATACACTGTCGTGGACATGTTTTTAGATAATTTAAAGAGGAATAATTCTTTCATACATATTTTTTGGGTATCTCGAACGGTTGTCGCAGCGCAAGCAACGGAAGCCCTCAAAGATGAGTAATTTTCCCTGTTTTTTTCACATTTTCGACTGTTTCTTCGCTCCTATTAGTTGCAACGTGATGTTATATAGCCTAAAGCCTTCCTCGATAAATGATCTACCCAACACAAAAAGAATTCGAACCAGTAGTTCCTGAGATTAGCGCGTTCGAACAAAAACCAACAAACAAACTCTTCAGCTTTGTAATATTAGTATAGATTACAGCGTGGTTCGATCGCAACTCGCGTGGACTTTATGACTTTGGAAAATGTTCATCAGGCTGAACAACTTCTGCTAATTCGTCATATTTATATTTCTTATAGTTTAGCTGGACCATATGTATACATAATAGATATGTCTCTTCCACCCTATATAAAGTGTATATTTTAGAAAATTAGGCCCTGAGTAGGTTGTCGGCCAAAGCATCAAACAACGGGGAACCGATACCGGAGGAGATAATTATAATTATTGAAACAAACTGCAGTGGTCAGTTCGTGTTTCGGTAAAAGCAAAAAAAATGTTGGCCACCCGACTAATGTCGGTCTTCCAAATGCGATTAATATAATAATCGATTAATACATACCCACAAATGTCCCAAATAGACTACTTACGTAATCTTTTGATATCAAATGCGATGCATTATACAGCTATATATAACAGCTATATAACATAAAAGTTTTATCCGAATCCGTCCAGTATTTCCGGAGATTAGCGTGTACAAACAGACAGACATTTTTTTTAAAATTCTTACTCTATTACTACGTCTCCATCGCCCCCAATATTTTTTTTGGAAATATATTTAATGTACAGACACACTTTTTTCACTTTTTTATTATATGTATAGATGTCGTATAGTTATTGATGGTTTTTTTACCAAAAACAATTTTTGATATTTTTATTTGGAATTCCAGACGACAGAAGACGAGGTGGCGCCCGCGGTAGACTCCGTCGGTGACGAGGACAGGGCGAAGCCCGAGGTCCGCGAGCGAAGACTGTGCAAGACCGAACCACACCACATACTGCCAGCCTTTGTACAACGTTCCGGATGTATAGCTTTTTTCCCTCTGCACATTTTTCCAGCATTTAATGGGTGAAATAAGTTTTAGCATGGAGAATTAAAAGATTGACAAGTGTAGATGAAGCGGAAGAGGTCTGTCAGGATCGCAGCAAGTGGTGGTCCGTAGTCTCTGCCGACCGCTGTGGGAAACAGGCGAGATATTATGTATGTATGTTGAAAAACTAAAACAGTTCTTAGCTTTTTAGGGTTCCGTAGCCAAATGGCAAAAACGGAACCCTTATGGATTCGTCATGTCTGTCTGTCTGTCCGTCCGTATGTCACAGCCACTTTTTTCCGAAACTACGAGTATAAGACATAGTACCTGGGTGACCGATTTTTTTAAACTTGTCTAAAAACAATACAAAATATAAAAATATATGTAAATTTGAACATAAAAAAAAACAAAAGTAAGTCACCGAGTGGGATTCGAACCCGTAACAATCTTTCTAGCAGTCCGCATCCTAAACTGCTGAGCCAAAACGGATAGCGGTCGATGCGACAAAATTAGCGGCCATATTCTGCGTGGAAAGAAATACATACATACATACTATCACGTCTTTATCCCTAATGGGGCAGACAGAGCATTTTGGGTCTTGCGGTTCTATGCAGAGCCCAGGGCCGCAAGACCCAAAAGCCACTTTTAGCGTCATGGTGGGCGAGAAGATGGAAAATCAATCAATACAGTGATGGGTTGCTAGCCGCATCGCCTGTTAATGATTTGCATTTTGCCCATTCCCTCGATCGGCTTTTACGATCTGCGTGGGAAGAGAAGCAGCTGGTACATTCTAAGTTTTTTTTTATTTCTCCCAGACCAGCGTGGAAAGAAAAACGCATGAAAACTCGAAAACACGCGTTTTCCCAAACATAAGACGATTGTTTACCCCCATACACCAATTTTCAGCGAAATCGTTAGAGCAGTTTTTGAGATCACAGAAATATATAAATAAATATACATGAATTGCTCGTTTAAAGGTATAAGATACTGTTGAAACTTGGTAAGTAGATATATTATGTGAACCGCATTAAGGTTTTGACACAAAAATAGAAAAAACACAATAAATTTTGGGGGATCCCCATACTTAGAACTGAAACTCAAAAAAATATTTTTCTTCAAACCCATACGTGTAGGTGTCCGACTCGCACTTGGCCGCTTATTTTTGTATGTATTTGACGCGATACCTTCGTCAATCGTGGACCGATTTTGATGATTCTTTTTTTATTTGAAAGCCCTTACTCCCAAGTTGGTCCCATATTTAATTTGGTGAAGACATGATGACGAACTTTGGAGATATGGAAGAAACTCCTGAAATAAATAAAAGTCGGTTGTTTTTGTTTTGTAAAAAAAAATGTTAAACAACTACGGACCTATTTCATTGGCCACTATTGTAGAAGTGCTGGACGGTGTACTTATTTCAATTTCTTTTACTTTTATTTTGATTATGTCTTCGCCTGTGCCCAGGTGGGGTCACTCCTTTCAGCGGTTTGAGCGTGAAAACGGAACAATCATCCAGACATCCAGACATTTTATCACAACTTGTTCAAACAAGTAAATTGAAAAATGTTTTTGTGTTTTTCAATAAATAAAATACTTTAGAGGTGTCAAGGGACACCCGGATGGAACGAAGTTCGAGAGAGAGAGACAGACAGACAGATAAACTCGCGCACACCGCACGGCTTACAACTATAGCAAAAAGTGTCGTTACAACTTTTGGTCTTAATTTGTCGATCGACGCGCGATAAGGAACTTCGTTCCAATAACTTTTACCTTTTATCTAAAGTATAATAAAACTCAAAAACATTGAATAATACGATTATTATAGGTAATAAAATAAACGACTGCCCTAAGAATGTATAAAGCATGGTACAATAAAATAAGGTATTCTCTTCCCGAGATGGAACTTGACTACGTCACAAAGTGTTGCCACTGATTGTTCTTTTCGGTAAATTTAAGGACTTTCTCAATTAGTTCATGAATATTTAAAAAAATATTAAGTAACTTAGCTATTTAGTATCTCGCGATTCTCGCGTGATTTATCAATTCAATATTTTGTAAATTGATATAATGGATTATTAATTCGAAATTGGTATATAAAATTCAAAAATGCATTACGCTCAGGTAATTCAATTTCACACAGTGGCAACATATCAAACTGATGACGTAGTCAAGTTCCACCTACGTCATCAGCTGTCACGGGAAGAGAATACCTTATTTTATTGTACCATGGTATAAAGATTTTGTAGTGTCCTGTAAAACCGAAATATTCATTAATAAATTATTATGTTTTTATTTTTACCCTAGAACTTCAGTAAAATAATACGCAATTATAAGTTTGTTATTTGGTTTTCCTCATTTCCTTCATTGACATCTACCTAAGTGTTGCCAGATATGAGTTTCTATTTGTTACCTATACTATGTAAGTCAAACGATTATTGAATTTAACTATAATAGAAATAATTAATCATAGGTATCTAATCTTCTTCTCGTATGTGTTAGTGACTAACACTAGTGTCAGAGACACCGCCTTAAAGGCCTCTGACATGGTTTTAGGTAACGACCAATGTCAAAGACAATGACCGGGACCGACGGCTTAACATGCCCTCCGAAGCACGGATCATTTTACTTATCGGACAATCAGGTGATCAGCCTACAATGTCCTAACCAAACTAGGACAACAACACAGAGTTGTTGCCCCCGCCGGGAATCGAACCCGCGACCTCCGGGTGTGAGCCGAACGCTCTAACCACTACACCACGGAGGTAGTTATCTAATGCATTTCCGTTAAGAAATCACTTTATACGAGTACATTGTAATGCCAGCAGTAAACTCTCGACGAGAGCATACCCGACACCCGTGCGAAAGCCAACGAGACTTTAATTTAAAAATAAAAAGCGGCCAAGTGCGAGTCGAACTCGCCCATGAAGGGTTCCGTAGCAGCAAGTAACATAAAATAAAAGTTCTTATAGTTTGTTGTAACTTTTATAGATGTTTTAATAATTGTGATTTTAATTTTTATTTATGATGTATTAAAAAAAACTACATACTAGATCTCGTTCAAACCAATTTTTGCTGGTAGTTTGCATGGTAATGTACATCATATATTTTTTTTAGTTTTATCATTCTCTTATTTTAGAAGTTACAGGGGGGGGGACACAATTTTTTTCACTTTGGAAGTGTCTCTCGCGCAGAATGTTTAGTTGAGAAAAAAATGATGTAAGAAACCTAAATATCATTTTTGAAGACCTATCTATAGATACCCCACACGTATGGGTTCGATGAAAAATAAATTTTTGAGTTTCAGTTCTAAGTATGGGGAACCCACAAAATGTATGGTTTTTTTCTATTTTTGTGTGAAAATCTTAATGCGGTTTACAGAATACATCTACATACCAAATTTCAACAGTATAGCTCTTACAGTTTCGTGAAAAAGTGGCTGTGACATACGGACGGACAGACAGACAGACAGACAGACTTGACGAATCTATAAGGGTTCCGTTTTTGCCATTTGGCTACGGAACCCTAAAAACGATAAATAATAGATATTATGCGGGTAATCTGGCAACACTGGTGTTCGTTGCACCGTTGCGTCTGTTGCGTTTTCAAGTTTTTTAAGTACTTTTTTCTTTTTACTTTGACCCTTGTTTGTTTACCAGACTATTGTGTGTGATCGCCTGCCTTTTGACCTTTAGCTATTCTACACGGACTTGCCTGCCTATCGATCATGATTAAAAGTTAGCAAAAGCGTTTGTAACCAATCGATTGGGGAAGGGATTTCAATAATTTAATTTTTTAATTGTTGTCGTTTCAAAAGTTCCTGAAACTTTTTTCACATGAAATATTAATATACAGCTATTCAGCATTACGATACACTAGGAGACATATTTATACATTGCTAGGGCAGTCGCCCATACTTCTATTTAGCCATCTCCTTTAAAGTATTGTTTTCGCTACCTAACAAAGTGTTATATGAAAAAAGATCTCTAACTTTTAAAGGTACTACATCCTTTACTTCATTGTGTTGCTACAGAATTAACGTTACCAAATTTTTAACGGTAAAACAAGCCCTGGTTGCCGCACCAGATGTTTTATGACCTTAGAGATATCTTATTGTGAGGCATGTTCTAGGAGCCTGTTAGTATCGCTGTTGCGATAAGTATTCCTTTGTTGCTTAGATCGTTAACAGGGAGAGTAAACTTTATAGCATTTAGCATACAGAGGTGGTTGAAAGATAAAAGTCCTTGGCATTTTACTGGTGCTTTTCTTCCTGCGCAGTTATGGAATGTTTGAAGGTAAATACACGTAGTGTGCCATGTAATATTATGTATTATATGGGCTAATAAATAAAAGGCATGTTGTTAGTTTCAATGCCAAATCTTTATTGTTGGTTCATCTTGATGGGCATTGGCAGGGTCGCCATGTAATATTATGAAGTAGTATTTAAGTAGGTATTTCAACAATAACAACATAATAATAAATATTTAATACCGACAAATCACACAGATTGTGCTAGCCCCAAGTAAATATAGCTGTAAGTAACCCATTTTCTATTAGTTATCCTTAACCGATTTAGCCGAAATTTTGCATACTAGTGTAAGTCAGATGACAATACAATATTAAGTATGAAGTCAATGAGATGTTCTGATGATGGAGCCGGGAGATATTCGACGGAACTCAGTTGTAAAACAACTTGAGTAGGTCTTGTTTGAGTGACCTTGACGAGCACTTTATGGTAGACGTTTGGTTAAGGTGGTTTGGTTTAAGGGTGAATTCAGTTCGTGATAGTGAACAACTTTCCCCGAGGAACATATGTCGGAATTTGACAAATAATTTTTGGCTTCCCATACAAACTCGGAGCAGCTGATCGGTCAAGTTGTATGGGAGGTCAAAAATTAAATTTCATATTCCGATACGTGTTCCTTGGGAAAGTTGTTGAGTATCACAGACTAAATTTAACATTAAAACTAGCTTTTCGGGCGCTGCGCGGGCTGCAAGCAGCCCGCGGTTTTTCGTGCGCCTATTGAGGTAGGTTTAGATATGTTTCCAGTTTAGAAAATGGGTAAAAACTGCAGTCAGTAAAGGAAACATTAAAATATGTGTGGGAGCGGCCATCTTGGATCCAATATATGAGTCGAGTTTCGAGTTCCGCGGAGTGCTTCACCCCCACATACAAAAATACAGACCCCTAGAAAATCCCAGTGAGACGCTATGAAGGAAATAAGTTTAATTTTCTAAAATACAGACGCCATCTTGGATTCCAAAAAAAAATTTAAATTTGGATTTTTCTGTTCAAAATACATATTAAAGATATCGATTTTCAGGTAAATCGCAAGCAGTTGACTTTCGGCGGCCAAAATTACTTGGTGGGCGAGGTCAAAAAGGGGGGGGGGGGGGGGGGGATGGGGGCTCGGCCTTCGGCTTTCGGCCTCAGGCTGCGCCAAGTTACTTGTGAAGCCGTTTGTATTAAATTTATATGGAGGGAAATTGTCCATGTATGGCGGCCATCTTGGATTTTAAAAAAAATCAAGAAACAAATGACGGTCGTCGAATTGCTTGCAAACCCATACATTTAAAAAAAAATCACACCCTAACCGCAACCGTTTTTGCAGGCCGTACCTCTTTCACATCAGGTTTCTGCAGATCCTCAAATGTCAGATTTTTCTGGTACTCCATTTAGCACCCTCTATACAACCATACATCAACCCAAACCCCTCCCACCCGGCAACAGGGCAAACACAACAACTCTGTCAATGAGTCAGTGAGTGAGTGGTAATGTAGGTTTATTCACCATTAAAATAGTTTCAGTATATTTGTTATCCCATCAAAAACAATACTTGTCAAAAAAACCAAGTCTCGCAACTCAGTTGTTCTGCGGTAAAAAGTTGTGAGATCCATGTAATACCAAGTCGGTTATTAATTTATTCAGTCTCTACTTAAGCGACTTTCTGTCTTAATACGTCCAGTCTCTAAGACCACGATCGTGGTCCATAACAATTGAAAATCAATTGTGTCTGGAATCTCCGTACTCGAAGCATTAAGTTGTTACGTAATAATTAACAGCATCTTATAGTGACGTATATCAATATTAAAATTCTTTAATGTTTTATATAAATATATCGAGACTTGGCCATCGCACTAAATAATTGAATTTACATGTGTTTTCAGGCGATTGAATTTACACGTGTTTTCAGGCGATGGCCAAGTCTCAATATATTTATATAAAACATTAAAGAATTTTAATCTTGATATGCGTCACTATAAGATGCTGTTAATTATTACGTAACAACTTAATGCTTCGAGTACGGAGATTCCAGACACAATTGATTTTCAATTGTTATGGACCACGATCGTGGTCTTAGAGACTGGACGTATTAAGACAGAAAGTCGCTTAAGTAGAGACTGAATAAATTAATAACCGACTTGGTATTACATGGATCTCACAACTTTTTACCGCAGAACAACTGAGTTGCGAGACTTGGTTTTTTTGACAAGTATTGTTTTTGATGGGATCTCATTTCTTTTTGTATTTTGTAGACAGTTCTACTTTATAAATATTTAGGTACTTAAAGTATCAATATTTAATTTATATTATTTATCCGAACAACGTCCAAATTGTAAGCAAATAATATCAGTAAACCAATGAGAGTAGCCTTTAGTCGTCAAACTAATATAGCAATCGAAATTATCAATGAAAATCGCAAACTTATAGGTAAGAATTCTGGGCACATCCGAACAGCATTGGGTCGCTCGCGCGTATGAGCGCGGCTGCTGCTCGCTCGGCGACATTCACCTTTCCGCGCGCCCCGCCACTGTCCCCGCCCCGCGCCCTCGCGCTAGCACCGCGCAGCGCGTAGTAACGGCCCGCGCTCACTCGCTAGCATCGCAGCGCGTGGTATAATAATTAATTTACAACCTTACGCACTCGTAATAAGTACGAATACGCACGTAGGTACGTTAATGCATTAAATAATTTAATTTACACGTGTTTTCATGACGGGAATACCCATTTTTTGCTCGATTTGGCAGGGGCACTACCATGCGCCTATATTTATATGGGACTAGCTTAAACCCGCGGCTTCGCACGCAATAATAATAACTGCCGTAAAACATCGTTACGAATAAAGCCAATATTGAAAATTTTAACTGATGACTTGGCTGTATGGGCTTAATTTTCTTTGCGGTTTTTTCTAGATTTTTTAGTTTTTCCTTGATTTATACACCAAACACTATTTATATTCCAAATTTGAAGCTTCTAGGTCTGCTAGAAGTGCCTTAGAATTTTGATGATCGGTGAGTCAGTGAGTGACAAAATTAAGAAATTTGACCCGTTATAATTCTTAAAATACTGGTTCCAATTGAATGAAATTTGAAATATACCGTGTCTTTACAATGCCTGCATGGTTACTGAAAATTTCAGTCTTCTAGTTTTATCCACAACGAAGTTACAGGGGGTCGAAAATGGTCTGAATTGCTTCGAGAAAAGGATGGTACGGCCGTGACGCTTTTTTGCTCGACTTGGTGGGGGCACTGCCGTGCCCCCAGATACATACCTTATATAATTTACGATTTCAGGAATGTCTATAGTCTATATGGTATATTCCCCATAACAGCACAACATGTATCGTTATTTCGCCAAAAAGATACTGCTATCCTAAGAATAAGCGGCCAAGTGCGATTTGGACTCGCCCATGAAGGGTTCTGTAGTAGCAAATAACATAATATAAAAGTCTTGTACATACACAGTATGTTTTTTTTTTAATTTTTATATTTGAGTTGATTGAATGAAAGGTAAATTGCCGTTTATGATTTATGACGTATTAAAAAAAACTACGTACTAGATCTCGTTCAGACCAATTTTCGCTGGTAGTTTTCATGGTAATGAACATCATATATTTTTTAAGGTTATTAAAAAAATGATATTATAAACCTCTATATCATTTTTGAAGACCTATCCATAGATACCCCACACGTATGGGTTTGATGAAAAATAAATTTTTGAGTTTCAGTTCTAAGTATGGGGAACCCCCAAAATTTATTGTTTTTTTTTTCTATTTTTGTGTCAAAACCTTAATGCAGTTTACCTAATACATCTACTTACCAAGTTTCAACAGTATAGGTCTTATAGTTTCGGAAAAAAGTGGCTGTGACATACGGACGGACAGACAGACAGACATGATGAATCCATAAGGGTTCCGTTTTTTCAATTTTTCTACGGAACCCTAAAAACGTATTATCAAGAAGTATTATATATATTATGAATGTAATCAGTAGGAAGGCAACAATAAAAAAAAAAAGACGTGTGGCACTCGGGGACTGCCGCGGTAAAGCTATTGCATTAAGGTGGTTTCGTTCGGTCGGTGAATTTTTACAAGGAAGGACGGCAACGTCGCAATCGGACGACGGAGACGAAGCGGCAACCTACATGGTAGGCGGAGTGGAGAGCGTGAGGTTTTTCGTTACGGAATTTCTGGATTCGGTCCCCGCGCTCAAGGCCCGCGATAGAAGCTATGCAATAGCTTAAAAATCTTTTACCATAAATACCTACCTATTATCTACCAAACATAAATTATGTCAAATATTTTCATATTTTTCTTTGTTTATTTTTGTATTTTATTTAGTAAATATAGTCGTGGAAAAAGTATTTTTTCTACTCCTGTACTGTTATGTCTTTTAAATAGTCACGAACACAAATATAAGAACAGAGATAATTTATGATTACAGGAAAGTCTATAGTCTATTCCTTATAACAGCACATGTATCGTTACCTACCTGTGTTACCTACCTACCTATTTCTCCAAAAATATAATCCTAGACATAGACCTAGAACTTTTTTTTTCTTGAGATCTACCATACTGCCAACCACGAAAGTAGAGATGTAACCTACAATTCCATGCTGCCAACTTATGAAAAACGTTTTATTAATGTAAACACTAGGAAGACGTCAATTAAAAAAAAAGTTTACCATAGATACCTATTATCTACCAAACATAAATTAGGTATGTACATATGTCATACATTTTCATATTTTTCTTTGTTTATTTTTGTATTTTATTCAGTAAATATATAGTCGTAGAAAAAGTATTATATGCAACGTTGTATAAATGCGTCAAAAAATGCTCGATGGCGTCTCCTTACGGTGCTCGCTAAAGCTCGCATCGTAACCTGCGCCACTCGCGTTTTTTGACCTTCTTACAACTGTTGCATAAAATACTATATTCGGATGAGTTCAGTTTCGAGGTGATCCCATAGAAATATTATCAAAATCAGTTGTGTAATTTGGGGGTGAAGTTGGTTTTTAGTGTTGAAAAATTATATTTATTAAGATTTGGAAGAGAAAATGTAGCATCTTTTTAAAAGTAATCGATAAGCATTTACGAGCTATTGTTGCTGGCCCCTTTGTATTGTAGGACTACTGCAGGCTCTATTGAGCACCGCCCGCCCGGTCTTTGAAACAAAGCAAGTAAGCATTTGCCGGCCATAAGTGCGCCCGGTCCCCCACCCAGCCACAAAGGTCAGGTAGTCTTTTGGACCCGAAACATCAAGCACAGTGGCTTTGGCGTTCGTTCCGTGCGTTTCTTTTCTAACTGTGATTCTTTTAGACTATTTTCACAGCCTGGTACGTACAGAAGTCTTACTCAGCAAAGGAATCCAAATAAATATCTACTCAATGACGTTAGAGCGTCAGAAGTCGGCACCTTTTCGTTTAGATCAACACATTCACGGACACTTACGGCTGTGGACGTAATTCAATTGTTATTTCTATTGTGTCTGGCTTAGTGTCCGTGAATGTGTTAAAACTGCATTGCAAGCAAGTTCATTCTTATAACTCGACATATTATACGATTCATGTCACTGAATTTACCACTCCGGAGAGGCCGCCGCGCGCATATATTTTCGTTAAAAGGGGATCTCACCTTTTCGTACCTAGAAGTGCATTGCAAGCCAATTCTTATTACTAGAGATACGATTCGTGTCACTGAATTTCCCACACCGGAGTGGTCGCCGCGCGCATAGTAATTAGGTATTCGATACCTAAACGGGGAGTGACACTCGACAGTGATTATTAAGAGATATTATAAATATCTTATGATAATAAAGATATATTTGAATTGGCTCAGGCCTGCTATTTCGCTTCCTCGTGCTGTAATTAAAGTTCTGTGACGTTGAAAGAAGCTCGGTGTCGGAGATGCCCCCGAACACGCGAGTGTGTCGCGTCTGCCTGGCGACCGACGCCCGCCTGCTCTCCATCGCCGGCACTCCGCTGCAGCTCGTCTACGAAACACTGACGAGGGCCTCCGTAAGTGTCTCATCCGTTTTTATTACTAGAATTATATTGAAGATACGAACTTACGACCGGAAGTTCGTTAGAAATTATGTAAATAGTATGCCGTTTAAAAGCCCTAGATAATCTATAAATGTCAAAATAAGTGTTAGTAAATGTCATAGGCAATTATTTCTTTTTTGAAAAATTTGTCTACACGCAAAAAAACATTAAACAATGGAAATGTTTATGTAACTACAGATTTAAAGCTATGTTGGGAAAAGTTTACTGGGAAAGAAAACCCCTCGAAATCGTAATCTAAGCGCACGCAGTGCGCAGGCCAAGTTCCAGCAACAGGCTGTGCGCATGCCGTGCACTATTTACACGAACCATTTCAACCCCCTTTTGACCCCCCTGTAGCTCAGTGCCTATTGAAAGTACAGAGATAAAATTGTACCTACGTAATCATATACTAGTACTAGTAGTTCGCCACGAACGTAGACCTCGCGATTATTATTTCAGAATAATGTACCTGATTTGGATGAATTATCGGTGCAGGTTTACCGATATGCGGATTCATGGTTGTGACCAAATTTCCAAAATAGTTGCCAATCACAGCCCTTTCTTCAAATGACTTTCGATATAGCTCTGAAATGTCAGGAGCACCTTCAACCATACAATCCCATGGATATGAGGTCTACCGTGATGCTGAAATTCAGTTCTGTACCAGTAGTCTTTCACCAAAAAATGACCCATCATTTTTCAAATGACAAAGTCAGCTCGTTGTTGGAAAAACCAGAAACCTATTTATGGGTTTTTGTTTAAATGTTTATTTGTATTGCCATGGCTCTATGCCGCTGCTCATTAGTTACTTACTCTTTTCGTAAAGCTACTTCGCGTGCTTTGGTTGCTGTTGATCTCTTGTTAGTTCGAAGCATAATTACTAATACTACTACAGAAGCACAGACAAGCAGCGATATATAGCGATTGAACGAAAGTTCGCTCAACAAAATTGCTAAATTTAATAAACAAGCCAACAATCAATCAAAATAAGCAAACACTGAAAAAAAAAAAGTAAAATAAAAAAACCCTTTTTTTTAAGTCGGTTAAATATGATAATATTTATAGAACTACTTATGAAACTCAAAATAATAACCACCCCAGTAACCTCGTGTTAGGAGCCCAGGGTGTATTTTTAAGAAAGTTGTTCAGTAACCCGGACTGAATTCACCCTTAAATAGTTTTTGTATCATTTGTAAGAAGATTTATATTGTATATCCGTCACGGCTCAGTCAGCTAGACTTCGCGAGTCACTCTAAACCCGTTCAAGTATAACGTATAAAAAAGTTGTTCAGACAAAAAAGTTGTTCAAGTAAAAAAATATCGTTTTTATAATGGCAACAAAAAAGTCCAGTGACATTTTTGAAAATATTTTGAATTGGCGGATATATGACAGTTTTAAAATTTTAAACCCCCATATTGCCGCCATTTTATAAAATTTCGAAAAACTGGCTCGACAAAAAAATTCTATGTAGTTGCTGAACCTGCTTACAAAATTTCATGAGAATCGGTTAAGAATGCGACCTGTAGGCGAGAACAGACAGACAGACAGACGGACAAAAGAATTTTTGGCTAATCTCGAAACTGAGACGCTTCGCTCGCTTCGCTCGCTCGGTCAATTAAAGTAGTATGCCAAATTTCATAGATACAGCTTCAGTAAATTCTGAAATATGACCCTGTGAAAATAGCTAATTTTGGCACTGACTCACTGAGCGGTAATCAAAACCTTTAGGCCACTTCCAATTGTCCTAGCGTTATGAAATTTGGTACACAGATCGTGTGTTATTTGTAGATTAACGAAAAATTAAGAAATTTAAGAAATCGGTCAAGCGTGAGTTGGCTCAATCTAATATCGAATTTTTAATAAAAATATTTTTCTACTCCTGTACTGTTATCTGTCTTTTATATGGTCCTGAACACTAATATAAGAATATTGAAAATATGATTTCAGAAAAAAGTCTATACTCTATTCTTCATAATAGCTCATGTGTCGTTATTTCGCCAAAAAGATACGGTTAACCATAGACCTAGAACTTTTTTTGAAGTGAAAACTTCTTTAGCGGCGTTGTGCACTTTTTTTGGAATGGGTAAAAAATTTTAAACTCGCGTCGGGACACGTGGCCTGATCGAAAATTCGTAAGACGGCGCAGGGCGCTTGCGCGAATGTTCGTGTGTGTTTATGTTACAGCGTGCTACGCGCATCCATGGATGGTGACAGCTGATGGCTCGACCGTCTGTGTAGTGGCCATACTGCTGTATATTTGAAAATGAATTTGGTCATGCTTGTGACATTTGTGACAGACTGTGGTTCAGAAAAGATTTGAAATATTTTATACTGATAATTAAAGCAATTCGTGCAAAATTATTCCCTAACCATTCCAAAATATCAAAAATGCACAACGTTAATATTCAAGTTTTCACTTCTGCCGGCACTCCCAGAGTGCAACCCGTCGTTTTTTTCTATAGATTTACCATACTGCCAACATACATTTTTTGACAAAGACACAAAAAAGACATCAATTTAAAAAAAAAGTTTACCATAGATACCATATAGATATCTAGCAAACATATGTACGTCAAACATTTTCTTATTTTTCTTTGTTTGTTTTTGTATTTTAATTAGTAAATATAGTCGTAGAAAAACTATTGCATGCAACGTTGTATAAGTACGTCAAAAAATGCTCGATGGCTTTTCCTTGCGATGCTCGCCAAGGCTCGCATCGTAACCTGCGCCACTCGCATTTTTTGACCGTTCTTATACAACTGTTGCATAAAATACTACTAGTAGTTCGCCACGAACTTAGACCTCGCGAATATTATTCCAAAGGATGTGCCTCCGCTGCCGGCGCTGATTGCCGAATTGGCTGCCGGCGCCGGTATAACACGATCTGTGTCTGTAGTAAGATATGCTTTTTTAAGAAAGTTGTTCAGTAACCCGGACTGAATTCACCCTTAAATAGTTTCAGTATATTTTGTAAGAAGAGTTGTATTTTATATCCGTCACGGCTCAGTCAGCTAGACTTCGCGAGTCATCCTAAAAAAAAGTTGTTCAAATAAAAAAAATGCGTTTTTATAATGGCAACAAAAAAGTCTAATGACATTTTTGAAAATATTTGGAAATGGCGGATATATGACACTTTTAAAATTTTAAACCCCCATATTTCCGCCATTTTGAAAAATTTCGAAAAACTGGCTCGACAAAAGAATTCTATTTAGTTGCTGAATCTGCTTTCAAAATTTCATGAGAATCGGTTAAAAAATGCGACCTGTAGGCGAGAACAGACAGACAGACAGACAGACAGACGGACAAAAGAATTTTTGGCTAATCTCGAAACTGAGACGCTTCGCTCGCTTCGCTCGCTCGGTCAATTATGACCCAGTTATATAATGAGAATACAAAGAGCATACGCGGGAGGGAGTATAAAATAAAAAGGTACAATTTCTTGAAAAAAGTATTGAAATCCCACCAAAAACATACCTGTTAAAAAGGGGCCAAGTTCCTATCGGCTAATAATTGTTCGCCTAAAAAAGAGTTGAAATCCAGTCCAATGCCAAGTTTAGATGTATAATAATAATAAATTTGAACTTTAATTTTAAGGCGGCCCTTCCCGGTCCGTCTATCGTCAACGCGAGCATGGTTGGAAATGCTTGTTGTTTCATCCAGCGCAATGATAGAAAAAAAAGGAAAGTGAGAAGAGAGAGATAGCACCTGAGCGCTCAGTTTGCATTGAACGAATATTAACTTTTCATAGGGCGCGGAAATTTCATAAAACTTGTTCCAGGTGATACGTGTTTTTCAGTAAGTCTTACGAGTGTGTGAAATAAATGTTTTTCATTTAGAATCTTCATTACATTTGCAAGGTTTCTATGCAAATATTTTCTTTACTTTTACAATTTATGAGTACTATATGATCGGCCGAAGTTCGGGTAAAATTTGTACAGAAAAGCAGATTTTTGGAGACTTATACTGAATTTGTTTTTCCAAATTTTAATTTTTAATTTCGATAGAAACCTAGATATAGCGCACAAGATTCCTGTTAGTTCAAAACTTTCCAAGAAAGATCTGTTACAACGCCATAATCACGTACGAGCGTTTGTATGAAAAGTGAGGCGGGTTGAGCGCTCTTAATCAAGTGTTACGTACAGCACGAAAACCTGCCAAGTTCAAATTTATTATTATTATACATCTAAACTTGGCATTGGACTGGATTTCAACTCTTATATATATTATACCCAAAGGGTAAAAACGGGACCCTATTACTAAGACTTCGCTGTTTGTCCGTCAGTCTGTCCGTCTGTCTGTCACCAGGCTGTATCTCAAGAACCGCAATAGCTAGACAGTTGAAATTTTCACAAATTATGTATTTCTTTTAATTATAAATTAATTTAAGGGGGGATCCCATACAACAAACGCGATCTTTTATAGATAGTGGTACCTTAAGTGCGCGAATCCGATTCGCACTTGGCCGGTTTTTTAATTAACCGTGAGGGAAATGCTCATAGCGTGACTTCTTGCGGAGAAGTAAACTAATCATTATAACTTGCCGTTGTACATTTTATTTTTTATGAATATGTTTTGTACCTCAATTGTTATATTTAATGTGCAATAAAGAGTTTAAACAAACAAACAAACAAACAAACTTGACATTGTGTTGCCCTGTCAGCTGATGCCGACCCCGCGCTGGCCCGCGGGCGTGTGCTGCGCCGTGTGCCGCGCGCAGCTCTGGAACGCCTACCAGCTGATGCTGAAGGCGGCGCGCGCGCAGGACGTGGTCAAGGCAGTACTTGACACACAACCCAGGGTAAGTGCTTTATTGGCAAATATCAAACACCTGCTACTAAAATCCTTTTCTAATAGGGTACGGGGAGAAATTGCCCTTACAAATCTACACGACGGAACATTAAAAAAATGTGTCTGTACATTGAAAACATTAAAAAAAATTTTTGGAGCGTTGGAGAAGTAGTAATAGAGTGAAAATTAAAGAAAATGTTTATCTTGACAAGCACTTTATTGTAGATGCCTAGGGTCGGATCACGGAGACGGAAGGTCGATGGAACCAGTAATAAAACGACCTGTCTTATTTAATTTGTCTTAATAAGTACTTTAAGCCTCACAATAAAAGCTTGTACAAAACATGTAATTTTTTCAACTTATCTTCCACGTAAGCCGAACCAACTAGACCATGGCCCATATTATTGTGACTTATTGACATGTTTCCAGATGACTGTCAAGGCCGCGTCATTGATCGACCGGCAGGCTGAGGGTCTGCACTGGCCGCTGCGGGTCTCCAAGGTGGCGTGCTACGACAGCCTGACTCCAGGGGAGGTTAAAACTGAGGTCACTGAGGCAGAACGGGATGAATCCGAGGGTAGGTCTTCTTATCGTGTGTGTTAGTGACTGACACTTGTGTCAGAGTTTTTAAACCGCCTTAAAGGCCTCTGTAAAGTAACGACCAATGTCAAAGACAGTGAGTGGGACCTACGGCTTAACGTGCCCTCCGAAGCACGGTTCATCTTACTTATCAGTCAGGCGATCAGCCTACAATGTCCTAACTAAACTAGGACAAAAACCCACGACCTCCTGGTATGAGCCAAACGCTCTAACCACTACACCCCGGAGGCAGTTATATAGGAGGAAGACGAGGGTATGTGATCAAGTATTCAATGACGTGCATGGGATTGAAGCGGGAGCGAGGTGGTATGCTTGACCGCAAAGGAAGATCTGTCCGCCAGGCATGGTAGTGCGCCTAGGAACCATGAGTCTGACGGTATATCGGAGTTAGTATATATTGCAACTTCTTCTTCTTTGCGTGTCGATGTTACTTGCTAGATCTTTATTTGTTTTTTATATTCAATCAGCCCAATATTGAGCTACTCTGACGGCGTCGTCAGTAGCCACATATAAGTCGTCCAGGGTGCAGTAGGGCACCCGGGGCAAGAACGCAGGTGCGCCATAGTTTGTTGGGAGAAGCCACACTCGCACACGTATTGAGAGCTAACATCATCTTTCACCTGGACAAAAGCTCTCCACAGCGACCTACTTGGGTACGTAGCCTATTAGATTTCCAAGCAGTCCAGAGCAAATCATGTCCAGGTAGCAGTTCCTCTTTTGGTGCATATGTGTGGCAGTTCCTCTATAACTAAGCAGGCTGATGGCCGCAGTGAAGTGAATAAACAGTACTGTATGACATTATAGTGATTTCACCGCACGCTGCCCACAGACCTTAGTCGTCCGTCTCTCACGACACCCGTTGGTACAAAACGGGTGGTTCACAAGTGGTTCTACTCTGCCCGCGGAGCTTTATACCCTTAAAGCAGCAAATCGCTTCGCTACCAAACTCAGAACAGGCAATAGAGTAACACCAAGTCTTCTTGCAGGACCCGTTGAGGCACCAGCCGCTGGTACGACGCGCAGCCTGGCCTCGTACATCAAGTATGAGGACAGTGAATATGAACACAATGAACCCCTGCTGCTTGAAGGAGCGGTAGAGGCGAGGAATGGTGCGAGAATAAAAAGTGAATTCGAAGATTACCCCCTGCATAGTGAAGACACGGTGCGGGAAAGGGACGGAGCGAGGGGGGAGCGTGAAGTTGAGAAGGACAGACAGAAGGAAGCTCACACAGGTAGGATACTTAATAACAAACTAATATAATAGTGGGCTTCAGTGATGCTAGTCGTCGAACCACAGAATACTCTCGTAAAGAAATCTTACTCAGCTTCGGAATTCAGAGAAATATCTACTCAATGTCGTTAGCGATATGGTTTAATTTAGCTCGCGTCAGATCTCTTCACCTTTTCCTTTAGATACCTAGAAATGCATTGCAAGCCAATTTCATTATTATCCTATCCTACTAATCCTACTTCCTACTAATATTATAAATGCGAAAGTGAGTTTGTATATTTGTTTGTTTGTTACCTCTTCACGCTTTAACTACTGAACCGATTTGAATGAAATTTAATATGGATATAGTTTGAGACTCGGGGAAGGACATAGGGTACTCTTTATCCCGAAATTCCCACGGGGATCGAAGCCCGCGGGTACAGCTAGTTACTCTATACATACGATTCATGTCACTCAATTTTCCACTCCGGAGTGGTCGCCCCGCGTATAGTAATCATGTAGTTATATTGTCGGTACCTAAACGGGGAGTGACACAGGCCTGAAGTGCTATTTTTGAAACGCGGAGTCACCTAAACGAATGGTTTTTCCATACAAAAAATCGTTCGTTTAGTGACTCCGCGTTTAGAAAATAGCACCTCTGGTCGAATGAAGTGTGATGTTTGTGCGTTAGTAATTACTTATTGAATGAGCGAGTGAAGTACCCAGAGTCTTCTTGTATAATGCAGCGCTTGTATGTATGTTTGTTTGACGAGAGCTTGAGTATCTTTGATCGGAGCTTCATGAAATTTGGTAAAAGTGTAGATAGATAGATACAATAGAGATGCGGACTCGGTCAAAAATACATTATTTTATTTAGTCCGTCAAGTAGATTATCCAAAAATAAGGGACCCATATTTTTTCGTTTAGCAAAATAGTCAAAATTCACGAAGATACAGCGCTTCGAAGTTATGGCGTGGGGGTGATTTACGTCAACGTTGGTTAAAATTCGAAGTCAATCGTGACGTCACGCGAAATTTAAATGCGCTGTATCTTCGTCATTTATTGATAACTAGCCGAAGCCCGCGACTTCGTTCGCGTGGACTTTATGTCTCTGGAAAATGCTCATCAGGCTGAACAACTTTTACTAAGGCGACATTTTTATATCTCTTATAGTTTAGCCTGACCATTATGGTTCTGCATCAGACGTTCCATTTTCCAAAATCATTTATACCCTATATGTTGCCCAGGCTTAATAGCTATATAACAAAAAAAGTTTCATTCGAATCCGTCCAGTATTTCCGGAGATTAGCGTGTACAAACAGACAAACTGACAAACAGACAAACAGACATACAGACAAACAGACAGACATTTTTTTTTAATTCTTACTCTATTACTACATCTCCATCGCCCCAATATTTTTTTTGGAAATATATTTAATGTACAGACACACATTTTTTACTGTTTTATTATATGTATATAGATAGATAACAGAAAAGAAAAAATACGTAAAGTACAGAAATACGTAAGTACAGAGATACATAAAGAAAAAGTACTTTTAAAAAATCTATCTAATGAGCCAAACAATTTATTTTAATCCACATCTCATAGTGGTAAAAATTGGTCAAGCGGTTCCGAGATAGGGGGTGAACTACTAGTATTGATTCTGTGCTGAATGGTTCGCGCGAGTATTTGCGTCACTGTTCGTATCGCCTTTGTCTACGTTTTGTATTCCAAAATGAACAGAGATGCTATTTTTCAAAGGCGGAGTCACTAAACGAACGGTTTTTTGTATGGAAAAATCATTCGTTTAGGTGACTCCGCGTTTACAAAATAGCACTTCAGCGCTTTTATCACTATAAAAGCGAATGCTTTGCAGCAAATTTTCGTGCTAGCAACACTGGTGTTATAGAGTTTTGCCTGACGTTTGACGTTCCTCGAAAGAAAATACGAATTTCCCCCATGTCTCTGGAATTTAGTTTTTTTAATAAAAGTTTGGTGTGTTCGTCACTGACATAGTTCTGTCATAAATCCGTAGATGGCGCCTCTGCCCTTGAACCAGGAGCTGCGGAACAAGAAGACGACGACACCGACAGCACACACCCGTCTCGGGGAGACTCGAACGCACAAAACGTCCAGCCAGCATATGAATGTAATCATTGTCCACGTTCGTTTTCACAAAAACGTGACTTACGCAGTCATCTTAAAATACACGCAGACGACCAACGGTTTGAGTGCGATATTTGTCAACGTCGGTTCCAATATCGATCTGAAATAGAAAGGCATTTAAATACTCACTTTGGGAAGAAAAGTCTTGAGTGTCATATTTGTCAACGTAGGTTTTTTACAAAGCAAGGATTGACAAGTCACCTTGTTGTACACACTGATACGAAATCATTTGAGTGTAATACTTGTCAACGTCAGTTTCGACATGAAGGTAGTTTTAAAAGTCACCTTAAAGTACATACTGGCGAGAAACCGTATGAATGTAATGTTTGTCAAAGCCGGTTTTCACAAAAGAGTACTTTAAATAATCATCTTAAAATACATACAGGCGAGAAACCGTTCGAATGCAATGTTTGTCAAAAGCGGTTTTCACATAGGGGCAATTTAAATAAACATCATAAAACACATACTGGCAATAAACCATATGAATGTAATGTTTGTCAATGTCGGTTTGCACTTAAGGGTAATTTGAAAATTCATTTTAAAACACATACTGGAGAGAAAGCATATGAATGTAATGTTTGTCAAAGGCGGTTTCGACATAAAGTTGATTTCAGACGTCATCTTCAAATTCATACTGGCGAGAAACCATTTGAATGTAATGTTTGTCAAAGGCGGTTTTCACGAAAGGCTCATTTAAATATTCACCTCAAAACACATACTGGTGAGAAACCATATGAATGTGATATTTGTCAATGTCGGTTTGCACTTAAGGGTTATTTGAAAATTCATTTTAAAAAACATACTGGCGAGAAACTATATGAATGTAATGTTTGTCAAAGGCGGTTTGTACATAAACATAGTTTAAGACGTCATCTTGAAACACATATGTAATGTTTGTGAAAGGCGGTTTGTACATAAACTTAGTTTAAGACGTCATCTTGAAACACATATGTAATGTTTGTGAAAGGCGGTTATTACGAATGGAATATTTAAATATTCATCTTAAAACACATACTGGCGAAAAACCATATGAATGTAATATTTGCCAACGTCGATTTTCACTTAAGAGTAATATGAAAACTCATTTTTAACCGACTTCAAAAGAGGAGGAGGTTATCAATTCGATTGTATGTTTTTTTGTATGTATGTGACGCGATATCTTCGTCAACCGTGGACCGATTTTGATGATTCTTTTTTTAATTTGAAAGCCCTTACTCCCAGTTTGGTCTCATATCCATTTAGTGAAGACATGATGAAGAACTTCGGAGATATGGAAGAAACTCCTGAAATAAATTGAAGTCGGTTGTATTTTTTTTTTGTTTAAAATTTAATTATTATAAAACACATACTGGCAAGAAACCATAATGAGTGTAATGTTTGTCTAAGGCGGTTTGTACATAGACTTAGTTTAAGACGACATCTTGAAAAACATACTGACAAGAAACCATATGATCATACAAGGATTTTACATTCTGATAGATAAATAAATAATACGTTAATACACGCAGACTTTTCATTATTTTGGAAAAAAAATGTCGTATAGTAAATAAATTCCTCTATCCATATACGTAATCCAAATTACTATGTCATAAGATAAAAAAGTTGCGCAAGTGATTTTCGATCGAGACCACGTAGTTACGCCGTCCAAAACAGCTGCATGAGGTCAATGACCTCCGGCCGGCCGGTGGGCGGCGGTACTACAAATTGATCTCACAATTTTACTTTCGAGTTTTACTCAACATTTTTTGTTACAGAATTTTTATTTTAACTAGCTAATTACGTCTTATTATCGATGCCTATGAAGTAGCTTTCTGCTCCAAAACCAATGAAATATTACCGTGTATATGGGTAAAATTTGCCGCGTGGTTTCCGGCAAGAGCATAATAGGACCACTCCAAGTCCTCCCGTGGATGTTGTAGATGGACTTAGGAAATACAAGCTGCACAAAGCTTATAAACATCAATGAGACCACTCTGACTCGTCTGGCCAGCGTGGAAAATGTAAGCCAAGTCCTCTGGATGCTCTGGCCAAGTATGGCTCTGGTGGTACAGAGAGGGTCGTGCTTCTGCGGTGGAGACAAAAAGATCTGATGATGGTGATGATATAGGGAGAAATTACATGTGAAACAAAAAGCCGCTCTAGATCGGTCATTTTGGAAATCTTTGGGAGAGGCCTATGTCCAGCAGTGGAAGTGCGGCTGAAATGATGACATGTGAAACAAATGAGGGCGGTGCTGGGGATCGACGGTGAGACGCTGACGAGGCGCCCGGGGGCGCCGAGCGTCACGCCCAGAAGCCCTATATATACACACTCTGCCAACGAGCGTGTGGTCTCAAATCGCTTTGCGGCGTCATGTGGTCACTTCGCACTGGTGAGAACACCTCGATATCAATGTGTGTAATATGCAAGCTAGTTTTCTAAATAATTGTAAGCACAAATAAAAAAAATTGACATAAAAATGCTTTTCATTTTAATATAGCAAATACACTATCACATCTTTATCCTTTATTTGGCAGACAGAGCATTTTGGATCTTACGGGGCTATAGCAGAAATAGCCCGTGAGGCCCGAAGACTTGGAATTTTCGAGATTGGCCAAAAATGCTTAAATAATAGTAGATTATGCTACAAGGCGTAAAGGTAATACTTTTAAGTCGAGGACGCTACTTTAAATCCAGAGCGAAACGAAGGATACCACAGTTGAATCACGAGCGTAGCGAGTGATTCTATAGTGTAAAGAGTGTTACGGGTTCGAATCCCACTCGGTGACTTACTTTTGTTTTCTTTTTTGTACAAGTTTATATGTCATTTTTTAATTTTTAATATAAATATTTGACGCTTTAAAAAATTAGAAGACAGACAGACATGGCGAAACTATAAGGGTTCCTTGCTTACTACGGAACCCTAAAAATGGTGTTCTGAAGCTCACAATATTTTTGAAAGACCTATTCAATAATACCGCACACGATGGGTTAGTCGAAAAAATAAAAATTGTTTTCCACTTGTATATGAGCTATCTTAAAAAAAATTCAAGATTTTATTTCACCGTATACCATACATATCCATGCCAAATTACAGCTTTCTAGTACTTATAGTCTCTGAGGAAAACCGCGGACGGACAGACAGACAGACATGGCGAAACTATAAGGGTTCCTTGTTTACTACGGAACCCTAAAAATGACAATATCATTCAGTGTCGCCAAATTTTAATAATTGGGCAAGTGCGTGTCGGGCCACGCGCAGTGTAGGGTTCCGTAGTTGCGAATGCCAACTTTGAGTTCTTGCCACTAAAAACGTCTAAAAACTAATGTCTATTGAATTTGTATGAAAATGTCTTTTTTCAAGTACATTTTATAAGTTGATCGCCTATAACTTTTTAATTTGTATACCCTACTTAGCTCTGATAGTTTTCCTTTATACTACATTATATATACTATAGCTGTGAATTTTTTCACGTGGCCATCCATATTATTATATAACCGTTTAGCAGATAGAGGGGGGGGGGGGGACACTTGCCTCCAACAAAAAAACGACGGGTTGCACTCTGGGAGTGCCGGCAGAAGTGAAAACTTGAATATTAACGTTGTGCATTTTTGATATTTTGGAATGGTTAGGGATTAATTTTGCACGAATTGCTTTAATTATCAGTATAAAATATTTCAAATCTTTTCTGAACCACAGTCTGTCACAAATGTCACAAGCATGATCAAATTCATTTTCAAATACACAGCAGTATGGCCACTACACAGACGGTCGAGCCATCAGCTGTCACCATCCATGGATGCGCGTAGCACGCTGTAACATAAACACACACGAACATTCGCGCAAGCGCCCTGCCTGCGCCGTCTTACGAATTTTCGATCAGGTCACGTGTCCTGACGCGAGTGTCAAATTTTTTACCCATTCCAAAAAAAGTGCACAACGCCGCTAAAGAAGTTTTCACTTCAAAATTTTCACTTCAAACCCAAATATTTCTGAAACGGATCCCTAAATCCAAAAATGGTGTTAACAAGCTCACAATGTTTTTGAAAGACCTATTCAACGACACCCACACAATGTGTTTGTCGAGAAAAAAAAAATTGACTACCTCTTTACTTGTATGGCAGCTAACCTAAAAAAAATATTTTTCCAGTTTTTATTTTACGACTTTTTTGCCATGATTAATATACATATTCATGCCAATTTACAGCTTTCTAGTACTTGTAGTTTCTGAGTAGGACCGCGGACGGACAGACAGACAGACAGACATGGCGAAACTATAAGGGTTCCTTGTTTACTACGGAACACTAAAAAGCGTCAAACCACGGTCCACGAGTCGTGGACCGTGGTTTGACGCTCCGCTCAGCATGTGTCGTGGACCACGACACATGCTGAGCGGAGCACAGAGTACTAGAGACCTAACTTGGCCTATAAAACCGGAAATAACATTTTCAATGCATAGGTAACGCCATCTGTTATTTCTAGTAGGCATTAATGTACATATAGATACCTACGTACCTAGTAGATGTATGTACGTATTCGGCAGATTTTGATTGCGGGTTTTAAGGGAAACTCGGCCATGTTTCACAATGTTTGTTAAATAAATAAATGTTAATGTTTGTATAATAATTATATTTTTACACAAAATTAGCGAAAACTTTACCCAGACATTGTGAAATATGCCTAAAGAGTAAAATAAAAGGCTTTGATTATGTTAGTATTCATTAATTCTTTTAATTGCTTAAAAATTAATAAAAAGTATTAGTAACTTTAAGAAGACATACAAAATTCGAAGGTTTCTAACTATACATTTTTTAACACATCATACAAATCAGGCATTTAGTTCACATACATAATGATCTCTTCTTCTTCTTATCGTGTGTTAGTGACTAGAGTTTTTAAACCGCCTTAAAAGCCTCTGACATGGTTTTAGGTAACGACCAATGTCAAAGACAGTGACCGGGACCGACGGCATAACGTGCCCTTCGGAGCACGGATCATCTTACTTATCAGACAGTCAGGTGATCAGCCTACAATGTGTTAACCAAACTAGGACAACAACACAAAGTTAATGCCCCCGCCGGGAATCGAATCCGCGACCTCCGGGTATGAGCCAAACGCTCTAACCACTACACCACGGAGGCAGTATAATGATCTCTGAAAACATTACACGTGAAAGTGTGTAGGAATAAAATATTTAAATGAAAGGATTTTACTCTTTGATTCAACAGAAAAAATAAACATTTCTCCTGCCTAGTGGAGTATACTCGATGCTAATTATTTAAAACAAAGAATATTATCAGTGCGTCTGTGGTCGGGATGTGAATGAGTTGGGCCATCACGGGCTAGCTTGCCAAAAGAGTGCCGGTCGCTTATCCCGACACGGAACTATCAATGACATCATTCGAAGAGCTTTAACCTCTGTTGCTGTTCCAGCCGTCCTAGAACCGAGCGGTTTGTTGAGGTCGGACGGTAGAGGGCCGGACGGGATGTCTTTGATACCGTGGAAGCTGGGGAAATGTTTAGTATGGGACGCCACTTGTGTGGATACACTGGCTCCTTCCCATGTCTTATCTACCTCCGTGCGGGCGGGGGCGGCTGCAGTTGCTGCTGAAACCGTCAAGCGAAAGAAATATGAACACCTTGAGGCGAATTATATTTTTGTGCCCTTCGCTGTTGAGACAATGGGTCCGTGGGGCCTGGAAGCAAAAACACTGGTGACTGAGATTTCAGCGCGCCTTTAGGAGGTTACGGGTGATCCAAGGGCTGGCAGTTATTTCGCCCAAAGAATTTAAATTGCAGTGCAGAGAGGCAATGCTGCTAGCTTACTGGGCACCCTGCCTCGCGGCGACGCGTTGGAATCTCTATTTTATTTGTAATTTTTGTATGTTTTTTTTTCTTGTGTTTAAGATTGTACTGGATTTTATTGAATGATTAGTTATTTTAGGTATTTTTTTTTAAATAAAACGAATAATAAAAAGAATATTTGAAAATAGACAAAACCGAGACCCTCTTGAGATCTTTATCCTTTGAATTAATGAAATACCTGAGCAGATTGGTGGCATTGGCTTGACCGTACCTTTACCGCCAATACCAGACACAATAGTCAGACAATAAACGTGGACATTTATTAATGTCGTCCAGCCAGTCTTTACCGGTTAATGGATATTTATAGAGGTTCCTTTCACCAAATTAAACTCTCATGTCTTGATCTGGCACTGAAAGAAAAACATTTAATGTATGTGAATGTTTTGCATTTATGGTTTGAAGCTATAAAAATAATAAAAGGAATATTAATAAGGATCTTCCCATACAGAGTATGTGCTAATACACATAAAATTTTTCTAACTAAATGAGGTATTTAAAAAAAACGACGGGTTGCACTCTGGGAGTGCCGGCAGAAGTGAAAACTTGAATATTAACGTTGTGCATTTTTGATATACGAAACAGCAGGCGCAGGCAAACATTTTCGCCGCACCGTAGAAAGAGAGGGGGATACTCCCTCTCCTACGCCGCGCCAGCTTGTCTACTCTTCATCCGTCTTACGAATTTTCGATCAGGTCACGTGTCCTGACGCGAGTTTAACATTTTTTACCCATTCCAAAAAAAGTGCACAACGCCGCTAAAGAAGTTTTCACTTCAAAAATTGGCTAAGTTTAAATTATATAATATTAAGTATACCATAATAACCAATTCGATTACACAGTTGAATTTGCAATTAATACAATACCTGAGGAAGTTGATGGTCTTGGCGCAGCAGAGATTTGTGGCATTGGGCTTATTTCACCTAGTGAAATGGTTGCCTCTCTCAAGGGAACTGCAATAAAGGAGGAATACTGTTGAGGATTTTGTTAAAATTAACCAGTATAGAATTAAACGCAATAACAATAAAATCTTGCTATAATTACTATTTATTTGATAATCTGTCAAGTAGGGATGTTACAAATATTTGTATTCGCATTCGCATAAGCGAATGATTTGCATCATTTTAAAAATTCGCATCAACATTCGCATTCGCATCAAACGATGCAAATGTTTTGCGAATGCGAATCTGTGCAAGTCGGTGCATGCTAGAAGTGGGCAGGGTCTCCCGAGTGAGCAATTATTTAGTGCAGCCGGGCTCATCTATGAGCCACTCAGAAATCGCCTCATAGGAGAAAAGGCTGCCGAATTACTTTTCATCAAATATAATTTGCCTGTGTTAAAATTTGATTAATCTTTAGTATAAAGATTGTTATAATTTCATATGTTAACCTACCTACTAACTGTACCTTTATTACTAATAATATTTATAATTATTAATAAATATTGTGATTACGTAAGTACTTATCTTTTGTATTATTTATTATTTTAATTATTTACCGGAATATTTGCATTCGCATTCGCACATTCGCATGACCAATATTCGCATTCTCATTCACGAATGTCGAAAATATGATATTCGTAAAATTATTAACTCATACTTGACAGTATGAGTTAAGGGTCCCCCGACCCTAGACCAAAATACAACTTTCCATACAAACATAGTCTATGTTTTATTTCAAAACGACATGTCCGATTTGGGCAAAATTTTGTAATTTTAAAGATATTGCAATTATCTAGGTTTAAAACTAGTTTCCGACAGTAAAAATATGAACTTGAAATAGAATATAGTGTTTTATATCATTTTTGACCATTAGTATGGGAAACTTCTAAATCGTTATATTTTCTTTCCAGTGCATAATTTTACTATAAACCAGTTATAACCCTAGATAATTGCAATTTCTTTACAATTACCAATTTTTAGCGGAATCTGACATGCGGTTTCAAAATTAAACGTAGACTACGTTTGTATGGAGAAGTCTAGGGTAAGGGGACTCGTAATAATTTATTATGATACATACGTGGCAATTTAAATGTTGGCACAGCTATACATTGCTGATTCTGTTTGTTGTGACAAAGATAATTTAGCTCAAAATGAGAGTGACTTACACGGCGTTATTTCTATAAGTATGTGATACTTTTCTAGACCCAGAGTAGCTCCACCAATTGCATTCAACCATGTATTGAACCGTTTAATGTCTCTGTCTGGGTATGGAATTCCATAGAGAACTTTATGCTTGCCTGAAATCAATAACCACAAAAAGTAAGTTAGTAGGTATGAAAGTTAAAAAAAGAAACAGGAAAGAGAAACATGAAGCATCAATATATGTATGTCTTGTAAAGAAACAGACAATAAGCGGCCAAGTGCGAGTCGGACTCGCCCATGAAGGGTTCCGTAGTAATATATATTTTTTTATTTTTATGTTTGAGTTAACTGAATAAAAGGTAAATTGCAGTTTATGACATATTAAAAAAAAACTTCTTACTAGATTTTGTTCAAACCAATTTTCGCTGGTAGTTTTCATGGTAATGAACATCATATATTTTTTTTAGTTTTATCATTCTCTTATTTTAGAAGTTACGGGGGGGCGACACACTTTTTTCCACTTTGGAAGTGTCTCTCGCGCAAAGTATTCGGTTTAGAATAAAATTATATTAGAAACCTCAATATCATTTTTGAAGACCTATCATTAGATACCCCACACGTATGGGTTTGATGAAAAATATTTTTTTGAGTTTCAGTCCTAAGTATGGGGAACCCCCAAAATTTATTGTTTTTTTTCTATTTTTGTGTCAAAACCTTAATGCGGTTCACATAATACATCTACTTACTAAGTTTCAACAGTATAGGTCTTATAGTTTCGGAAAAAAGTGGCTGTGACATACGGACGGACAGACAGACAGACAGACATGACGAATCTATAAGGGTTCCGTTTTTGCCATTTGGCTACGGAACCCTAAAAAGTGCACAGGTATTCGAAAATATTAAGGACAAGTGCATGTCTAAGAATGTATTATAGAATGTACAAAGTATTCTTATAAGTATATCGCAATTTATTGTTATCTTGATTTATAAGGAACCAAGCAGGGTTGGAAACATGAGATTAAGAAGGTGAAAACAACGTATAAAAACAAACCTCCGCCATCTTTACAACCGGGAACACAACAATGTTTATCTGAAAACATTGTAACATTTTTTTTAATAGAAACAGAACAAATCGGCGGCGTAAAAGTTTTATATAGTTCGACAGTTCGAAATTCGACAAACACCGGCAAAACGGCGGCAACGGCAACCAACAGCGGCATTTCAAATTCTTTGGGCATTTGGCTGTTTGACACTGACAGGTGATGAAGTTTTATTTCTTCTGTGTTGCCATTTAGAGATATAGATATTGTACCAAGAAAAGACGATATTGCTAAATAATTTTACAGCCTTTTTTCTTTTTATGGTTTTTTAGGGTTCCGTAGCCAAATGGCAAAAACGGAACCCTTATAGATTCGTCATGTCTGTCTGTCTGTCTGTCCGTCCGTATGTCACAGCCACTTTTTTCCAAAACTATAAGACCTATACTGTTGAAACTTGGTAAGTAGATGTATTATGTGAACCGCATTAAGGTTTTGACACAAAAATAGAAAAAAAACAATAAATTTTGGGGGTTCCCCATACTTAGAACTGAAACTCAAAAAAATATTTTTCATCAAACCCATACGTGTGGGGTATCTATGGATAGGTCTTCAGAAATGATATTGAGTTTTCTAATATCATTTTATTCTAAACCGAATACTTTGCGCGAGAGACACTTCCAAAGTGGAAAAAAGGGTGTGTCCCCCCCCCCCCCCCGTAACTTCTAAAATAAGAGAATGATAAAACTAAAAAAAATATATGATGTTCATTACCATGAAAACTACCAGCGAAAATTGGTTTGAACAAGATCTAGTAAGAAGTTTTTTTTTAATATGTCATAAACTGCAATTTACCTTTCATTCAATTAACTCAAATAAAAAAAATAAAAATAAAACTACTACGGAACCCTTCATGGGCGAGTCCGACTCGCACTTGGCCGCTTATTATTATCTCGAATGAGTGCTCTACTAGTGCCATCTTATAGATTTTTATAAAACTATTAAATATATTTTACTAGTTATGCCATCTGTATTTTATAGTAAAAAAATGTATTATGTGAAAAAAATAAAAAGTCGTTGTGTAATGAGGGGTTTTCAAAGTGACATTCAAAAAAAAAATATAGTAACTATTTTTCTCACTAGATGGCGTTGATGCCTTGGTCAAGTGTCAAATAGTGGTGGGTCGTAACGGGTTTTGCAGAAAACGGAACGGACTGGTTTCATCTAGCAAAGGAACTGGATCGAGAACCAGTTTCACGAAAAACTGTTTTCTCCATCCTTTAAATAAGATTCAAAATTGCTTAAACATTACGAAAGAAACGCATTTGTAGGAGAAAAAACGAATGAACGAGCGGAACGGAAGGAATGTTCGTTCATGTTTTGGATATCAGGGATCGTTTCGTTATTCGTTTTTCGTTTCACCCGGAGTGGTCGTCCGTTCTCAGTGTAACTAAATGTATAGTACCTGGGCTACCGAGCTTTGCTCGGTTACATCTCATACATTAACTAATTTTTTTAAACTTGTCTAAAAACAATGCAAAATAAAAAAAAATTGGTTGTTTGTAAAGTAGGTTTACGATCGAGATGTTTACGTGATAACGTCTTCTGGCAGCCCTCGAGATGAGACGGGAGATCGGTCCGTCTCTCTCTCGTTATACCTGCGATCGCGCTCGTGAGGTTTTGGTGTGACACAAGTTTCTGAACATGTCACCCGACTAAAACGATTTTAAAGACGTTATCACGTCAAAAAAAAAATATATAAACTTAAACATAAAAAAAAAACAAAAGTAAGTCACCGTGTGTGATTCGAACCCGTAACACTCTTTCGAGCGGTCAGCATCCTTAACGACTGAGCTAAGCAGATGGCGGCCGGCGCGAGGAAATTGGCGACCATATTCTGCGTGGAAAGAAAAACGAATGAAAACTCGAAAACACGCGTTTTCCCAAACATAAGACTAATCTAGATCGATTGTTTACCCCCAAAAACCCCCATATACCAATTTTCAGCAAAATCGTTAGAGCCGTTTTCGAGATCACAGAAATTTATAAATAAATATATATACATACAAGAATTGCTCGTTTAAAGGTATAAGATAAATCAAAAAACCGTTCATTACTACGTTACTCTCGTAGAAACGAGTTTCAAAAAGCGTTTCATGAAAAAACGCCCAGTACTAGTGTCAAAAAAGCTGTGCTTGTAAAATGTAAGCAATTTACATTCTACCAAGAATACATTTCTCTTAATTCAGTAAATATATGAGAGAATTCTTGTGAAAAGTTAGTCCAGACTTGATATTATGTCGTAAAGCGTATCCATTGTGATTTCGTCTTTAGGAAAACGATGAGTGCCAATATTTTGACAATTTTTCACAATACATGGGCTAACCATGATTAAAACGTAGTATTTTTTTTTTGTTAGAATATTACCATACTAGCCGAAGCCCGCGACTTCGTTCGCGTGGACTTTATGTCTCTGGAAAATGCTCATCAGGCTGAACAACTTTTACTAAGGCGGCATTTTTATATCTCTTATAGTTTAGATGGACCATTACGGTTCTGCATCAGGCGTTCCATTTTCCAAAATCATTTATACCCTATATGTTGCCCAGGCTTAATAGCTATATAACAAAAAAAGTTTCATTCGAATCCGTCCAGAATTTCCGGAGATTAGCGTGTACAAACAGACAAACAGACATACAGACAAACAGACAAACAGACAGACATTTTTTTTAAATTCTTACTCTATTATTACGTCTCCATCGCCCCCAATATTTTTTTTGGAAATATATTTAATGTACAGACACACTTTTTTTACTGTTTTATTATATGTATATAGATTATGTTTATATTACCTACATAGATACCTAGATAGAAGACATGGGCGTTAAATGAACGAACGGTTTATTTCAACCGTTAATTGGCATGAAGTGCATGAACTATTAGACTAGTTTACCGTCGAATGATAAACCAGTTCACTCGTGAACGCCTTTTTCCGCGACTATCAAACACGTTTGTTCGAGACTAGTCGTGTCGTGACTATGCTGATATGTCTGTCTCTGTCACGCGCATGCGCTAAATCCATGCACTGAGTGGGCGCAGTTCAATTCTATGGTCATACGCATAGATTGTATTTTTATTTGTTTACAAACAGGTTATTAGACTTGATTTACGTTATTTTTTAGGTCTCATTTGACTCTAGTCTAGTTCCCGTCAAGACATTGACGCTGTCCTGTCGTTGAATCGTGCAATAAAAGTTTAGTTTACGTTGTCATAGTTCCTCAATGTGGTTCCTAACTAGTCGAAAATTAGACTATTTTATGAACTCGTTTAAAGTTGACGGAAAACGGTCTCGTTTCGTCGACGACAAAACCTTTGACGACCCACCCCTATGAGAGTGACAGGACATTCAATATTGCCATCTATGACATTGAAACATGCCTTTTTATCAAAGCCATCTAGACTTCTTTTTTTTAATTTCTATTCATTAAACCTCGTAATTGCCCGGTTTCTAGTACCATGTTTACAGTCACTTCACTGGAGCGGAGGCCATTTTGGTGCGTACTTGTGTAATTGACCGAGCGAGCGAAGCGAGAGAGGTCTCCGATTTAGCTTGGCCAAAAATGCTTTTGTATGTCTGTGTGTTCTCCTCTAGAGATCGCATTTCTCAACCGATTCCCGTGAAATATTGGGAGCAGGTTCAATAAACATATGATAATAATTACATTTTTAACAAAAAAAATTGGTTGTTTGTAAAGTAGGTTTACGATCGAGATGTTTACGTGATAACGTCGTTTCACGGAATGACTGGCAGCGCTCGAGATGAGACGGGAGATCGGTCCGTCTCTCTCTCGTTATACCTGCGATCGCGCTCGTGAGGTTTTGGTGTGACACAAGTTTCTGAACATGTCACCCGACTAAAACGATTTTAAAGACGTTATCATGTCAAAAAAACAACCGACTTCAATTTTTTTCAGGAGTTTCTTCTATATCTTCAAAGTTCTTCATCGTGTCTTCACCAAATTAATATGGGACCAACTTGGGAGTAAAGGCTTTCAAATAAAAAAAGAATCATCAAAATCGGTCCACGGTTGCCGAAGATATCGCGTCACATACATACATAAAAAACATACAATCGAATTGATAACCTTCTCCTTTTTTGAAGTAGGTTAAAAGACAAAAGTCGAGCCATTTTTTTTAAATTTTTAAAATGGCGGTGTTGGCACAAAGGGCCTAAGCGCCTTTGGATTATATGGCTCTTATTAAAAAAATATTTTTGTTTCGTGTTTTTTGTGTAATGTTTCGAAAAAACTATAGCAGGAGGCACGCCTTCAAAAACAGTCTATAAGCAGCAAAAGTAAAAAAAACTTGAGAGGTGTCAAGGGACACCCGGATAGAACGAAGTTCCTTTCCAAAGAGTATATAATCACTACGTTTTAGTTCCTTTCGATTAAGAAAGAGAGACAGACAAAGAAACATGCGCACGCCGCAAGGCTCACACACAACTATAGCAAAAAGTGTCGTTACAACTTTTGGTCTTATTTTTTTCCGTCTAGCGCCCTTTCGCGAGGCGCGATAAGTAACTTCGTTCCAAAAAACAAAACGTACCATGAAGTGTAAAAACCGTACCTTTTCTGAAAGCCAACCGCCCTTTTTTGGAAAATCATACTGGCAACACTGGATTGTCAACTCAACATACATAACTGTTCTTCAAACTTCAAAAAGCACTTCAAACTCTTCAAAGTTCAAATCGCTACTTTGTGCTCGCTCTCTACTTCGTATGTATTTTGCTTTTTGAAAACTTTCTTGTGCAATTATTTCCGTGGGATTTTTCGCTAAGTACGTCGAGTCAAGTGTGTCCCTCCGTCTTTGCGACCGATCTTCATAAAATACTGCAGGTATGTAATAAAAAGTGACGAAATAGGTCTCCTTGTGATTTAGTTTTAGTGGATTTAGGTTTCTTATTCTTGCGGTTTAAACTTTTTATCATGGCTCGAAAAGTGAATTTCGACCTATTTTTTTTTTCTTTTATGTGGGTAGGTTTATGTAACTAGGCAGTTACTTATCGAAATGAAATTTGCATTATCTACTGAAAAAAGATTGAATAACACTTTCATTTGAACATTTAAATGTTCCAATAGGTAGGTACCTAACTAGGTACTTTGGTATCTAACTAGGTTTTCACCGTCGAAAATTTGCACGTGGTAATTTTTTTTAACATAATGTAGGTAGATGTGTTTTAACGGTTTTAGGAGCAGTATTGCATTTCTCCCCGAATCCTGCAATGGAACCTGATAAGTTTCGCGCTTGGGTTACTAATGCTGGACTTTTTGGTCCAACTCAACCGTCCTTATTGGAAAGGAAAGTGGAAATCCATGCCAGCCATGGGTATGCCAGCCTACCCATATTCTTCAGAGTTGATGTAAGTTAAAATTATACATTTTATATAACTAGAATTTGTGGTTGACTTTAGTAATTTGTGAGCCGTAAGTCTTTGAGATCCACCAATACCAGACATCATAGTAAAATAATGGAAGCCGTACCATGTGGTGCCGTGCGGTCTTGTACAATGTCTGACAGCAGTTTCGGAGTTCTTATTTTTTTCTTCTTCTTATCGTGTTTGTTAGTGAATAACACTAGTGTCAGAGTTTTTAAAACCGCCTTAAAGGCCTCTGACATGGTTTTAGGTAACAACCAATATCAAAGACAGTGACCGGGACCGATGGCTTAACATGCCCTCCGAAGCACAGATCTTCTAACTTATCAGACAATCAGGTGATCAGCCTACAATGTCCTAACCAAACTAGGACAACAACAAAAAGTTGCCCCCGCCGGGAATCTAACCCGCGACCTCCGGGTATGAGCTGAACGCTCTGACCACTACACCAAGGAGACAGTTTTTATGGATAGAAGTGATTCAAGTTTTAGAAACTCACAGTGCATGAGATAAAATGTTAAATATTGATATTTAAGAACTCCCTTAACCTAGATTTTTCCATACAAACATTGTCTGCATTTTATTTAAAAACCACATGGTAGATTTCAGTAAAAATTCGTAACTTTATTATCTAGGGATATAATAATTGGTTTCAGATAGTAAAATTATGAAAAGTTGTGCAGCCAATGAGATGCTTAAAACCAAACATGCTTTCCCCGTCAAATTGTACTATTGTATTTCAGATTTCTGACCTCTGGCAGTTGGGGGGTCATGGAAGGTAGCCTTGCCTCCCCCACCACTCCTGTCCTCCCTCTTAAGAATAATGAATTTACTAATTACTATATTGTTCATCTGCCAGTGAACCCATCGCTGGCTCAAGTGGAGATGGCTGGCCGTAGTGCGAAGTGGCAAGCATGGTTATGCAGCTCACTCCCCGGAAGAGGGTGACAACGAGGACCTGTGGGTGCAAGGCTTTCCGGGTCATGTGGTAGAAGGCTGAACCCCAACTTGACGGAGTTGAAGTAAGTTACATTGATTTTATTGACCGAGCGAGCGAAGCGTCTCAGTTTCGAGATTAGCCAAAAATTCTTTTGTCCGTCTGTCTGTCTGTCTGTCTGGCTGTTCTCGCCTGCAGGTCGCATTTCTTAACCGATTCTCATGAAATTTTGTAAGCAGGTTCAGAAACTAAATAGAATTTTTTTGTCGAGCCAGTTTTTCAAAATTTTTCAAAATGGCGGAAATATGTGGGTTTTAAATTTTAAAACTGTCATACATCCGCCATTTCTAAATATTTTTAAAAATGTCATTAGACTTTTTTGTTGCCATTATAAAAACGCAATTTTTTTATTTGAACAACTTTTTTGTTTGGACAACTTTTTCATACGTTATACTTAAAAGGGTTTAGGGTGACTCGCGAAGTCTAGCTGACTGAGACTTGCTTTGCTTGGTAGTAGAAAATATATAATAATCGCGAGGTCTAAGTTCGTGGCGAACTACTAGTGTAATAAGAAATTGGAACTGTTGTAAATTAGTTTATATATAAATCAATTAATTATGTATTTTAATTGGAACGAAGTTCCATAACGAAAGGGGGCTAGATGGAAAAAATTAAGACCAAAAGTTGTAACGACACTTTTTGCTGTATTTGTGCATGTGTTTCTCTGTCTGTCTCTCTCTCTCCTAATTAATCGAAAGGAACTTCGTTCCATCTGGGTGTCCCTTGACACCTCTCAAGTTTTTTAGGGTTCCGTAGTAAACAAGGAACCCTTATAGTTTCGCCATGTCTGTCTGTCTGTCCGTCTGTCTGTCTGTCCGCGGTCCTACTCAGAAACTACAAGTACTAGAAAGCTGTAATTTGGCATGGATATGTATATTAATCATGGCGAAAAAGTCGTAAAATAAAATCTGGAAAAATATTTTTTTTTAGGTTAGCTGCCATACAAGTAAAGAGGTAGTCAATATTTTTTTTCTCGATAAACACATTGTGTGGGGTGTCGTTGAATTGGTCTTTCAAAAACATTGTGAGCTTGTTAACACCATTTTTGGATTTAGGGATCCGTTTCTGAAATATTTGGGTTTAAAGTGAAAATTTTTGTTGGAGGCAAGTGTCCCCCCCTCTATCTGCTAAACGGTTATATATGGCCACGTGAAAAATATTATTGACCGACCGAGCGAAGCGAGCGAAGCGTCTCAGTTTCGAGACTAGCCAAAAATTCTTTTGTCCGTCTGTCTGTCTGTCTCTGTCTGTCTGTCTGTCTCTGTCTGTCTGTCTGTTCTCGCCTACAGGTCGCATTTCTTAACCGATTCTCATGAAATGTTGTAAGCAGGTTCAGCAACTAAATAGAATTTTTTTGTCGAGCCAGTTTTCAGAAATTTTTCAAAATGGCGTAAATATGGGGCTTTAAAATTTTTAAACTGTCATATATCCGCCATTTCAAAATATTTTCAAAAATGTCATTAGACTTTTTTGTTGCAATTATGAAAACGATATTTTTTTATTTGAACAACTTTTTTGTCTGAACAACTTTTTAGGGTTCCGTAGCCAAATGGCAAAAACGGAACCCTTATAGATTCGTCATGTCTGTCTGTCTGTCCGTCCGTATGTCACAGCCACTTTTTTCAGAAACTATAAGACCTATACTGTTGAAACTTGGTAAGTAGATGTAGTATGTAAACCGCATTAAGGTTTTGACACAAAAATAGAAAAAAAACAATAAATTTTGGGGGTTCCCCATACTTAGAACTGAAACTCAAAAATTTATTTTTCATCAAACCCATACGTGTGGGGTATCTATGGATAGGTCTTCAAAAATGATATTGAGGTTTCTAATATCATTGTTTTCTAAACCGAATACTTTGCGCGGGAGACACTTCCAAAGTGGAAAAAAGTGTGTCCCCCCCCCGTAACTTCTAAAATAAGGGAATTATAAAACTAAAAAAAATACATGATGTTCATTACCATAAAAACTACCAGCGAAAATTGATTTGAACGATATCTAGTAAGTAGTTTTTTTTTAATACGTCATAAATCATAAACGGCAATTTTCCTTTCATTCAATCAACTCAATTATAAAAATTTAAAAAAAACATACTACAAGACTTTTATATTATGTTATTTGCTACTACGGAACCCTTAATGGGCGAGTCCGACTCGCACTTGGCCGCTTATTTATACGTTATACTTAAACGGGTTTAGGGTGACTCGCGAAGTCTAGCTGACTAAGCCGTGACGAATATACAAAACAAATCCTCTTACAAAATATACTCAAACTATTTAAGGGTGAATTCAATCCGGGTTACTGAACAACTTTCTTAAAAATACATATCTCCCCTGGGGTCCGCGAAGTAATTTCTAAGAACTGAATTTCAGCATCACGGTAGACCTCATATCCATGGGATTGTATAGTTGGAAGATGCTCCTGACATTTCAGAGCTAGATCGAAAGTCATTTAAAGAAAGGGCTGTGATTGGCAACTATTTTGGAAATTTGGTCACAACCATGAATTCGCATATCGGTAAACCTGCACCGATAATAAAATTCATTAAAATCAGGTACATTATTCTGATATAATAATCGCGAGGTCCAAGTTCGTGGCGAACTACTAGTATATAATGTAGTTTAAAGGAAAACTATCAGAGCTAAGTAGGGTATACAAATTAAAAAGTTATAGGCGATCAACTTATATTAGTAATATATTAATTCAATAGATAATTAGTTTTTTAACGTTTTTAGTGGCATATAAGTAAAGTTTAATTCTATGACATTGCAGAAAAAAGTTAGATTCCAGTGAAATGCAACTGTCAGTGTTTTGCTAGTTGTGTGCTGCCATCTCTGTGTGCCTACCCCGCAACTCCAGTATTGTCTACTTACGGGCCTTCCAATAGTTTTTATGGCGTTGGGTATCTGTTACGTTAGTAATTATATTATCTTTGTTACGGTTATAGTCTAGAAGAATAATCTGAAAAGCCTTCTCTGATGTTGAACGGCATTTAATGTAACAGTTTGACACCGGGTTTTTAGACTAATTCGATCCTGCTGAACTTGATTTTGCCTAGTGTCAGACCAATTCCCTCCCCCCTCCCTTACCCCCCTTTTCATTGAAAATATGTCACTCGCCATGGTTTTCTCTGTTTTGTACAAAAACAGTCAGATCTAGAAGAAAACTGTCAATGAAAAAATTAATCTACATTAAATTACTTACCACATGGTGTGAATTTTATTATTATAGGTCTTATAGTTTTTGAGTAACATCTACCCAAATTTCAAAGTTTTTTAAATTTTAACTAATTTTTTGCCATTTTCAACCGACTTCAAAAAAAGGAGGAGGTTATCAATTTGGAGCTGGAGACCGAAATACCTCAATAATAGACAACTGCAGCTCAAATATTTTGTGTATATGTTACCTCATAACTCCGTCAAATATGAACCGATTTAAAAAATATATGTTTCGTTTTAAAGAATGCATTGAGGGAATAGACTATTAAAAACATAGAAATGGTTAACATCTTCAATGGTTCGTATTAACTGTCTGAATATGTATTTCCTGCATAATTTCTAGGTACATCTGGAGCCTCATCAAGTAATTGCAATCCCCATATTAATGAGGACGACAATCTAACCACCACAAGTCAAGCGAGCAAAAAGATTACAAAATGTAAGTAATTTTCTATAGTCATCATCATCATCAGGTCTTTTTGTCTCCACTGTAGCAGCACGACCCTCTCTGTACTACCAGAGCCATACTTGGCCAGAGCAGCCAGAGGACTTGGCCTACACTCTCCTTGCTGGCCAGATGGGTTGGAGAGGTCTCATTGATGTTCTATTAGCTTTATTTTGCTTGTATTAGCTTGTATGTAAGCCGCCTTTTACGACATCCACGAGAGGACTTGGAGTGGCCCTATTCTATTCTACTCTTCGCTTGCCAGTACGTGGTCGCCGTTTGAGAACCTTTTTGTATAAGTAGCTAGTTTTGGTCCTTATTTGTAGCTATAGAAATGTCTTGAGGGTTACGTAATAAGAATCATATTTTTTAATGAAAGTGCTGAGTGTGGGCTATGCGATGCTATCCTCCATGCAATTCTTGTTTTTGGGGTTGACTGGGACCCTATTACTAAAACTTTGCTGTCTGTCCGTCTTTCCATCTGTCTGTCACCAGGCTGTATCTCAAGAACCGTGATAGCTAGACTGTTGAAATTTTCACAAATTATGTATTTCTGTTGCCGCTAAAATAAAAAATACTAAAAATAAAATAAATATTTAAGGGGTCTCCCATACAAAAATGCGATTGTTTTGCCCTTTTTTGCTTGATATCAATAATGGCAACAGGTAGGCACTTGAAATATTCACAAAAAACCAGTTGTAATTTTAGTTTAGAAATATAAAAAAAAATTAAAATAAAATAAATATTTATCCCATACAAAAAACTTGATTCTTATAGATAATGGTACGGAACCCTACGTGCGCGAGTCCGACTCGCACTTGGCCGGTTATTTTAATGTACTTAACAGCCGTCAGATTTTACAAAACCTAGCTTTAAAATTATTCATAGAAATTTGGTTTAGAAAAAGAAATATGTAGATATTTCTAAGTATTTTCACAAATGATATACAAAAAGAAAAATGACCAACAGCTTGATATTTGTCCGACTGTAGAAATGTCAAATCATGTTTTGTTAATTTCAGCGTCGTGTGCTGAAGACTGCTGCGGAAACGGAAACATCGCAACGGACAAGAAACAGCCACAGAGTTTTTAAGTTAATTAGTTTTAAGTTATTTCCACCTGCTATAGTGTGGTTATGGGCTTTAGAGTTAAAAATAAGGCAAATGTAACATTCTATTATCTGGCGAAGTTCGAAAGTTCGCGCTTGATGAAGTCTACGCTCCAACCAATCAGGACAAATATTATTTTTAACCTGTGAAAATAGTATTTTGAGCAACCGTTGTATAAGAACGGTCAAAAAATGCGAGTGGCGCAGGTTACGATGCGAGCCTTGGCGAGCATCGTAATTAGACGCCATCGAGCATTTTTTTGACGTCCTTAAACAACGTTGCATACAATACTTTTTCTACGACTATATTTACTAAATAAAATACAAAAACAAACAAAGAAAAATAAGAAAATGTTTGACGTACATATGTTTGCTAGATATCTATATCACGAAAGACGCAGTAGGTACATACATTTCCATGTATCTATATGGTATCTATGGTAAACTTTATTTTTTTAAATTGACGTCTTTTTTGTGACTATGTAAAAAAAAATCTTTTTTATGTTGTCGGTATGGTCAATCTATAGAGAAAAAATCTTGAGAGGTGTTAAGGGACACCCGGATGGAACGAAGTTCGAGAGAGAGAGACAGACAGAGAAACACGCGCACGCCGCACGGCTTACAACTATAGCAAAAAGTGTCGTTACAACTTTTGGTCTTAATTTTTTCCGTCTAGCCCCCTTTCGCAACGCGCGATAAGGAACTTCGTTCCAAAAATGTTTCACCTTCAATAAGAATCCTTATCTCTCGAATCCAATTATTATTTGAATTGATCGCACGACATTATTTAGCAATAGACTGACTGCACTCAGATAACTTCTGGAATCTTCTAAAGTTCCGACCCCGCACTCGTCATTGAACTTTGCAAACAGACACGGTCAAGTAATGGGACCACTGACCTCCATATATACAAGCACGCTGGACCTATGATACCCTAAGAAATGACAGCTCTTTATTGTGCCTATTTGAAGCGCCCCCGATGCGTGGGAAGAGAACTAAATCTGACGTAACTAATTCGGAAATGTCTTTTATCGATGTCATTGTCCATCTCTAATATTAGTTCCGTTCCCACCCACTTCTACTTTGCTTCTACGATCAGCGCCAAAATGGCTAGATTAGGAGGTCACGACAAATTTGGTAACGATAAGGGATATGGCTGACTCTGGTTTTATAGAATAAAGAGCACCTCTCTGATGCTAAATATGTTGGTCTGCCTGCGTGGAGTGGTTGCGTTACTTAGATATGGCGTCTGAAAAATTGGTTATCGTGACCAAAAAAAAATGATAAGGGATATGGCTGACTCTGGTTTCACAGGATTAAGAGCATCTCTCTGATGCCAAATATGTCGGTCTGCCTGCGTGAAGTGGTTGCGTTACTTAGATCTGGCGCCTGAAAAGTTGGTTATCGTGACCAAAAAAAAATGATAAGGGATATGGCTGACTCTTGTTTCACAGGATGAAGAGCACCTCTCTGATGCTAAATATGTTGGTCTGCCTGCGTGAAGTGGTTGCGTTACTTAGATATGGCGCCTGAAAAGTTGGTTAGCGTGACCAATAAATGATAAGGTAAATGGCTGATTCTGGTTTCACATAATGAAGAGCACCTCTCTGATTCTAAATATGTCGATCTGCCTGCGTGAAGTAGTTGCGTTACTTAGATAGGGCGCCTGAAAAGTTAGTTACCTGGACAAAAAAAGAAAATTATAAGATAAATGGCTGATTCTGGTTTCACAGGATGAAGAGCACCTCTCTGATGCTAAATATGTTGGTCTTCCTGCGTGAAGTGGTTGCATTACTAAGATATGTCGCTTGAAAAGTTGGTTATCGTGAACAAAAGAAAAAAATAATAACGTAAATAGATGACTCTAGTGTCACAGAACAAAGAGTACCTCTATACATATAGATACAAAATTTGTCGGTCTGCCAGCGTGAAATGGTTGTGTTGTGAAACTTAGATAAGATGCCTAAAAATTTGGTTATCGTGATGAAAAAATAATGATAAGGTAAATGGCTGACTTTAGTTTATAGGGTGAAGAGTACTTCTCTGATGCTAAATATGATGCTGACTGTGTGAAGTGGTTGCGTTACTTAGATACAGTAGCGTGCGTTTATACAAACACATGAAATTGTCTACCCTGTGTCACCCTAATATTGATGCCGTAGTTCACAAATGTACTAACTACAAAATTTTCGATTTGTACTTTTTTAGTACCAGATATATTAACTCTTTCTACCAAAAACTTAGTGTTACATAATTAGTATTATTGTTAACGCCGAAATTTTATTTTTATAAATTCAATCTTCAAGTATTGACTGATTTCAACAAAATTTAAAAGTCTGGCGTATCATACGCATTTATAACATTTACACACGTGTTAAAGTTATGCAAGTGCATAATTTGTTACCGATTTTTTGAAGGTGCCTTCACCGATTTGGAAAATTCTTTTATCGAAATCGGTTGTGTAGTTTGGGGGTGAAGTGTTTTTTAGTTTTGAAAAAATATTTGCCTGTTAACATAATGAGATTTAGTGCACAAATGGACTAAAGTCTATTTTACTATTTTTGAAATTAGACAACTATAATACCACAATTTTTAGATATAATGCAGTCAAAGGAACTCTTGAATAGACGTGAAATTATGTAATTATTTTTGTGCCGTTCTGGACTAAACTTTAGAACACTTTCTAAATTAAGTGCTCTTCTGAAAAGTTGACAAAACTGTTGTTAGTACAATCTTGAACTGCGGCATGTATATATAATATCGGATACTAACGATAGATGTATTTTGCTCGATATGCAGCCGTTCAGAGTCAGTCATTTACCTTATAATTTTACTTTTGATTACGATAACATACTTTTCAGGCGCCATACCCATATCTAAGTAACACTAGAAGTTCACGTAGGCAGACCGACCAAACAAACAAGACTTCACCGACAAATTTTGTATCAGAGAGGTACTCTTTGTTCTGTGATACTAGAGTCAGCTATTTACGTTATTATTTTTTCTTTTGTTCACGATAACCAACTTTTCAAGCGACATATCTAAGTAATGCAACCACTTCACGCAGGAAGACCAACATATTTAGCATCAGAGAGGTGCTCTTCATCCTGTGAAACCAGAATCAGCCATTTACCTTATAATTTTCTTTTTTTGTCCAGGTAACTAACTTTTTAGGCGCCCTATCTAAGTAACGCAACCACTTCACGCAGGTAGATCGACATATTTAGCATCAGAGAGGTGCTCTTCATTATGTGAAACCAGAATCAGCCATTTACCTTATCATTTATTGGTCACGCTAACCAACTTTTCAGGCGCCATATCTAAGTAACGCAACCACTTCACGCAGGCAGACCAACATATTTAGCATCAGAGAGGTGCTCTTCATCCTGTGAAACAAGAGTCAGCCATATCCCTTATCATTTTTTTTTTGGTCACGATAACCAACTTTTCAGGCGCCATATCTAAGTAACGCAACCACTTCACGCAGGCAGACCGACATATTTGGCATCAGAGAGATGCTCTTAATCCTGTGAAACCAGAGTCAGCCATATCCCTTATCATTTTTTTTTGGTCACGATAACCAACTTTTCAGGCGCCATATCTAAGTAACGCAACCACTCCACGCAGGCAGAGCAACATATTTAGCATCAGAGAGGTGCTCTTTATTCTATAAAACCAGAGTCAGCCATATCCCTTATCGTTACCAAAATTGTCGTGACCTCCCGTTCTAGGCGAAAATCAAATCGCCTCACTATGGCCCGGCTAATCATAGGTCCAGCGTACTTGTATACTATATAGAGGTCAGTGAATGGGACTGATTTACGCGTTTGTTCCCGTTGAGTCACAGCAAGATCAGTAACACTGCTACTCATTGGGAAAAAATGTCAACCAGTAACAGTGATACACATTGCAACTCCTGCCCATTCCGCGAGCGTCGCATATATCCGACCAAAAACAACTCCTTGTAAAATCCGGATTTTGTATTTCATTTTGTTGTATACGGATAAAAAAAATATTCAAAGATACATAAGTAGCCTAGTAATCATTTACAATGTCATTCACTTCTTCGTATCGTGTGTGTTAGTGACTAACACTAGTGTCAGAGTTTTTAAACCGCCTTAAAGGCCTCTGACATGGTTTTTAGGTAACGACCAATGTCAAAGACAGTGACCGGGACTGACGGCTTAACGTGCCCTCCGAAGCACGGATCATCTTACTTATCAGACAATCAGGTGATCAGCCTAAAATGTCCTGACCAAACTAGGACAACACAAAATCGTTGCCCCCGCCGGGAATCGAACCCGCGACCTCCGGGTATGAGCTAAAGCTCTAACCACTTCACCACGGAGTCAGTTATTCACTTTAATCGCATAGTAAGAAGACTCAAAAGTAATTTCAAAAGTTTGATATAGATATTTTTCTCATAATTTTGCATTAACTTGTTCTGTAGTTGTAATTATTGTCGTATCCTCATCAATGTAGTGTAGTGTAGTTCCAGTGTTTTTTGCTTGGGAATAGTTTTTAATAAAAATGCAGTTCGTGTGTCAACTTTCCTGCCAACATTACGATGTATTCTTTATTCTTAGGTTAGTTTTTATTCTAGTTTTACATATTTTATTACTTTATTCTCTACTTTTGCTTTCCGTATTTATTTTTTAGTAATATTCTGTGTAGTTCGTGTGACAGAACCTTCAAGATCAAAATTAAGTATTCTTTTGTTGGCCTCGAGAGAGGCGAACACCATGATCAGTAGATCTAACAAGGGAGGACTTCAGGAGGAAAAGGGAAGCAATAGAAATCTTGAGCGATGAAAGAACGAAGTTTTTTGGGGTTCTTCTCGAGCTTTTCCAAATTTTTCTTGTGTTGATTTTTGGCAAAAAGACGCAGTGCTAGTGTCTAATTTAGTGTTTAAGTTGTGGTGTGGACACGTGCAGTGACAAATAAGTAACTCCACTCCTATTATCGTAGCCGACGTGACACTTCTAATTTAGGAACCCCGGAACCTGATGGTGGGAGGCTGCATAAACTTCCCCCGGATGGTCATGGTTAGTGACTTCCCCGGGGAGAAGTCGAGACGGTTCCTTAGTCCCCACTCACTAACGAGCTCTAATGTGTTAGAAGCCAAGGCCTCTATGCTCGCACGCGAGTTAGTCTTTTTTTAGATGAAAATAAAAAAATATAATATGGGTAGACCTCGACCGACATTTCAATAACATACATAAGATATGTAAGACTTAAACAAGTATTTACATAGTAATATACTATGGTCTACTCATATTATGTCTATTTATTTTCATCTAAAAAAAATTTTTCTGCCTGTGTGGTTTTGTTTTCATTTTATCTTTTGTGTGTTACATATTTTTCGTGGGATATTTTGGTATAGTTCGTGTGAGAGAACCTTCAAGACCAAGATTAAGTAAGATAAGGTATTTTGTTGGTTTTCTTCTTTAGTTTTGTATATTTTTGCTTTTTTTATTCTTAGATTAGTTTTCTGTTTATGCTTTACTTATTTTTCTTTGATTAGGTATAGGTAATATGAAGTATTCTTTTGCAGATTTTCTTCTCTAGTTTTGTATATTTTTGCTTTACTTATTTCTTAGATTAGTTTTCTCTTTTTTTGGTTTACGTATTTTTCTTTAATTAGGTATAGGTAAGATTAAGTATTCTTTTGTAGGTTTTCTTCTCTAGTTTTGTTTATTTTTGCTTTACTTATTTCTTAGATTAGTTTTCTCTTTTTGTTTTAATTTTTTTTGATTAGTTACTTTTAGGTAATAGTTCGTGTAATAGAACCTTCAAGACCAGGATAAAGTATTCTCATGTTGGTTTTCTTCACTAGTTTTTATATATATTTGCTTTTCTTTTTTTTAGATTCGTTTTCTCTTTTTGTATTAAACATTTTTCTTATGTTATTATTATTACTATGTAAGTACTTGTTTAGGTCTTACATATCTCATGTATGTTATTGAAATGTCGGTCGAGGTCTACCCATATTGTTTTTTATTTTCATCTAAAAAACAATTTAATTTGCATGTGTGGTTTTGTTTTCATTTTATCTTTTGTGTGTTACATATTTTTCGTGGGATATTTTGGTATAGTTCGTGTGAGAGAACCTTCAAGACTAAGATTAAGTAAGATAAGGTATTTTGTTGGTTTTCTTCTTTAGTTTTATATATTTTTGCGTTACTTATTTTTCTTAGATTAGTTTTCTGTTTATGCTTTACTTATTTTTTTTTGATTAGGTATAGTAAGATTAATTAATAGGTAATATTAAAAGGTAAGTATTCTTTTGTTGGTTTTCTCTAGTTTTATATATTTTTTGACTTTACATTTTTTCTTAGATTAGTTTTCTCTTTTTGCTTTACGTATTTTTGTTAGGTTAGGTACTTATAGGTAATATTCTGTGTAGTTCGTGTGACAGAACCTTCAAGATCAAAATTAAGTATTCTTTTGTTGGCCTCGAGAGAGGCGAACACCATGATCAGTAGATCTAACAAGGGAGGACTTCAGGAGGAAAAGAGAAGCAATAGAAATCTTGAGCGATGAAAGAACGAAGTTTTTTGGGGTTCTTCTCGAGCTTTTCCTAATTTTTCTTGTGTTGATTTTTGGCAAAAAGACGCAGTGCTAGTGTCTAATTTAGTGTTTAAGTTGTGGTGTGGACACGTGCAGTGACAAATAAGTAACTCCACTCCTATTATCGTAGCCGACGTGACACTTCTAATTTAGGAACCCCGGAACCTGATGGTGGGAGGCTGCATAAACTTCCCCCGGATGGTCATGGTTAGTGACTTCCCCGGGGAGAAGTCGAGACGGTTCCTTAGTCCCCACTCACCAACGAGCTCTAATGTGTTAGAAGCCAAGGCCTCTATGCTCGCGCGCGAGTTAGTCTTTTTTTAGATGAAAATAAAAAAATATAATATGGGTAGACCTCGACCGACATTTCAATAACATACATGAGATATGTAAGACTTAAACAAGTATTTACATAGTAATATACTATGGTCTACTCATATTATGTCTATTTATTTTCATCTAAAAAAAAAATTTTCTGCCTGTGTGGTTTTGTTTTCATTTTATCTTTTGTGTGTTACATATTTTTCGTGGGATATTTTGGTATAGTTCGTGTGAGAGAACCTTCAAGACCAAGATGAAGTAAGATAAGGTATTTTGTTGGTTTTCTTCTTTAGTTTTGTATATTTTTGCTTTACTTATTATTCTTTAGTTTTCTCTTTTTGCATTACATATATTCTTTGATTAGGTATAGGTAATATTAAGCATTCTTTGGTTGGTTTTCTTCTCTAGTTTTGTATATTTTTGCTTTACTTATTTCTTAGATTAGTTTCCTCTTTTTGCTTTACGTATTTTTGTTAGGTTAGGTACTTATAGGTTATATTCTGTCAGTTCGTGTGACACAACCTTCAAGATCAAGATCAAGTCTTCTTTTGTTGGTTAGCTTTTTTTCTTAGATTAATTTTCTTTTTGCATTACATATTTTTCTTATATTATTTACCATGTAAGTACTTGTTTAGGTCTTAGTCATCTCATGTATGTTATTGAAATGTCGGCCGAGGTCTACCCATATTATGTTTATTTATCTGCATGTGTGGAGCAGGGGGCATAGGGGGCTGTGGATTCGTTTTCATTTTATCTTTTGTGTGATGTACTCGTAACACACAATTTTTCGTGGGATATTTTGTTATAGTTCGTGTAACAGAACCTTCAAGACCAAGATTAAGTAAGATAAGGTATTCTTAAGTTGGTTTTCTTCTCTAGTTTTGTATATTTTGCTTTACTTATTTTTCTTTAGTTTTTTCTTTTTGCTTTACATATTTTTCTTTGAATAGGTATAGGTAATATTAAGTATTCTTTTGTAGGTTTTCTTCTCTAGTTTTATATATTTTTGCTTTACTTATTTCTTAGATTAGTTTTCTCTTTTTTTGGTTTACGTATTTTTCTTTAATTAGGTATAGGTAAGATTAAGTATTCTTTTGTAGTTTTTCTTCTCTAGTTTTTTTTATTTTTGCTTTACTTATTTCTTAGATTAGTTTTCTCTTTCTGCTTTACATTTTTTTTTTGATTAGGTACTTTTAGGTAATAGTTCGTGTGATAGAACCTTCAAGACCAAGATAAAGTATTCTTTTGTTGGTTTTATTCACTAGTTTTATATATATTTGCTTTTCTTTTTTTTCTTCGATTAGTTTTCTATTTTTGTATTAAATATTTTTCTTAGGTTATTATTTTACTATGTAAGTACTTGTTTAGGTCTCACATATCTCATGTATGTTATTGAAATGTCGGTCGAGGTCTACACATATTATGTTTTTTTATTTTTATCTAAAAAGTCTTTTCATCTAAAAAAAAAAACAGTTTATCTGCATGTGTGGTTTTGTTTTAATTTTATCTTTTGTGTGTTATGTACATATCTTTCGTGGTACATTTTGTTATAGTTCGTGTGAGAGAACCTTCAAGACCAAGATTAAGTAAGATGAGGTATTTTGTTGGTTTTCTTCTTTAGTTTTATATATTTTTGCTTTACTTATTTTTCTTAGATTAGTTTTCTGTTTTTGCTTTACTTATTTTTCTTTGATTAGGTGTAGGTAATATTACGTATTCTTTGGTTGGTTTTCTTCTCTAGTTTTGTATATTTTTGCTTTACTTATTTCTTAGATTAGTTTTCTCTTTTTTTGGTTTACATATTTTTCTTTAATTAGGTATAGGTAAGATTAAGTATTCTTTTGTAAGTTTTCTTCTAAGAAATAAGTAAAGCAAAAATAAACAAAACTAGAGAATCTCTAGTTTTGTTTATTTTTGCTTTACTTATTTCTTAGATTAGTTTTCTCTTCCTGCTTTACATTTTTTTTTCATGAGGTACTTTTAGGTAATAGTTCGTGTGATAGAACCTTCAAGACCAAGATAAAGTATTCTTTTGTTGGTTTTATTCACTAGTGTTATATATATTTGCTTTTCTTTTTTTTAGATTCATTTTATCTTTTTGTATTAAATATTTTTCTTAGGTTATTATATTACTATGTAAGTACTTGTTTAGGTCTTACATATCTCATGTATGTTATTGAAATGTCGGTCGAGGTCTACACATATTATGTTTTTTTATTTTCATCTAAAAAAAAATATCTGCCTGTGTGGTTTTGTTTTCATTTTATCTTTTGTGTGTTACATAATTTTTCGTGGGATATTTTGGTATAGTTCGTGTGAGAGAACCTTCAAGACCAAGATTAAGTAAGATAAGGTATTCTTAAGTTGGTTTTCTTCTCTAGTTTTGTATATTTTGCTTTACTTATTTTTCTTTAGTTTTTTCTTTTTGCTTTACATATTTTTCTTTAATTAGGTATAGGTAAGATTAAGTATTCTTTTGTAGGTTTTCTTCTCTAGTTTTGTTTATTTTTGCTTTATTTATTTCTTAGATTAGTTTTCTCGTTTTGCTTTACGTATTTTTGTTAGGTTAGGTACTTATAGGTAATATTCTGTCAGTTCGTGTGACAGAACCTTCAAGATCAAGATTCAAGTCTTCTTTTGATGGTTTTCTTTTTTTCTTAGATTAATTTTCTCTTTTTGCATTAAATATTTTTCTTAGGTTATTTACCATGTTAGTACTTGTTTAGGTCTTACATATCTGATGTATGTTATTGAAATGTCGGCCGAGGTCTACCCATATTATGTTTATTTATCTGCATGTGTGGAGCAGGGGGCATAGGGGGCTGTGGATTCGTCTTCATTCAATCTTTTGTGTGATGTACTCGTAACACACAATTTTTCGTGGGATATTTTGGTATAGTTCGTGTGACAGAACCTTCAAGACCAAGATTAAGTAAGATAAGGTATTCTTAAGTTGGTTTTCTTCTCTAGTTTTGTATATTTTGCTTTATTTTTTTTTTCTTTAGTTTTTTCTTTTTGCTTTACGTATTTTTCTTTAATGAGGTATAGGTAAGATTAAGTATTCTTTTGTAGGTTTTCTTCTCTAGTTTTGTATATTTTGCTTTACTTATTTTTCTTTAGATTTTTCTTTTTGCTTTACGTATTTTTCTTTAATTAGGTATAGGTAAAATAAAGTATTCTTTTGTAGGTTTTCTTCTCTAGTTTTGTATATTTTGCTTTTCTTATTTTTCTTTAGTTTTCTCTTTTTGCTTTACATATTTTTCTTTAATGAGGTATAGGTAAGATTAAGTATTCTTTTGTAGGTTTTCTTCTCTAGTTTTGTATATTTTGCTTTACTTATTTTTCTTTAGATTTTTCTTTTTGCTTTACGTATTTTTCTTTAATTAGGTATAGGTAAGATAAAGTATTCTTTTGTAGGTTTTCTTCTCTAGTTTTGTATATTTTGCTTTACTTATTTTTCTTTAGATTTTTCTTTTTGCTTTACGCATTTTTCTTTAATTAGGTATAGGTAAGATTAAGTATTCTTTTGTAGATTTTCTTTTCTAGTTTTGTATATTTTTGCTTAACTTATTTTTTAGATTAGTTTTCTCTTGGTGGCATAGGGGGCTGTGGTTTCGTTTTCATTTTATCTTTTGTGTGTTACATAACTACTTGTTTAGGTCTGACATATCTCATGTAAGTCACTGAAATTAACCCGCTTGACAACTGCTAAGAGAATTTTTTCAGACAGAGCGGCCTCTAGAAAGGCAACGCCACGATTGGTAGATAGGATAGAGATGTCTTCAGGAGAGAAGGGAAACAGTAGAAACCTTCAGCGGTGGAAGGACGAGAGTCTTTGTGATATGCATGTAAGCCCCCGAGGTAGGGGTGAGAAATAAATAAGAAAGAAAAGGGGAGTGAAAAAAGGTGCATTCTAGCAAATACGCAAGTAAAATGCACCTCTCCCAAGATTCGCCTCATATAACCGAAAGGTTGGCAGCTGTGCTGGACGCAGTGCTAGGGGATAGCCGATCTAATCTGCGGGAGTGCCACGTGGCGGTGCTAGACTTCTCCAAGGCGTTCCACACGCTGTCTCTGAACGCTGCGGATGAGGGGCCTGCCCATGGGCTTCTGCGATTATGTTGCTGCGCTCAATAAATCGTCAACCACCAAGTTGTCGGTGAATGGAGTTAGCAGCACTAATGCCGTGAAGGTTGGCCGTGGGGTGCGTCAAGGAGACCCTCTATCGCCCCTTCTCTTTAACATGGCAACGGATGTGGTCCTCGCTAACCTACCAAAGGGAGTCGGCTGGAGGGTGAGCTTGGGGCTCTAGCCTACACTGACGACCTGGTACTCCTCGCGGGGTCCAAGGTAGGAATACAAGAGGCACTAGATGCTGTGTTGGAGATGGGGAGGCAGATGGGTCTCTCTCTGAACAATGAGAAGTGCTCGGTACTTTCCCAGGTGCCGGAAGTCATTGTTAAGAGACTAAGGCTGCGTTTCCACTGGTGACACGCTGGCGAAATTTGCATGTAGCACATGTGGCTGTTTCAGCTGTGCAGTCTTTTTCCGTGTGGCCAGTTATGCCATATGCTTAAACATCTCTGCGATCTCTACATGTGCGGCTTTCCAGGCGTGCTGGATGATGCGGGCACTAATGCCGTCGAAGCCCGGCGCAGTGTTGGGCAAATCCTTAATTATGTCCTCAATGACCTCGTCTTGAGGAGGAGGGGCATCTTCTCCTAATGGTTGGAGCGAGGCCACTACCCGCACTTGCCTGTGATACTCCGTGTCCTTAGACACATCATCGTCCGGACACAGAGCATGCATCAGACTGTGCATGGCCCCCTCCACATCCTCAGCATGGCCTGCGGCAGACTTGGTGCCATCTACAACGTTACTCGGACCTCGATGTCTCCCGCTCGCGAATCCTTTGCCCAGATGCAGCAGGTGCACGTCTATATTGTCGCTGTACTGAAAGTACGCCGACACCACATATACGCCCCCCCGGCCCACCTGCAAGTGGCACACTGTACAGTGGCTGCTTGACAGGTGGTGTAGCAGGGCGCAAGGGATGTCGGTACGGCGAAGATAGACGCACGCCTTCGCATCCGGGCCGCCACACTGCAGAAATCTGCTAGCGGCGTCAGTCTGGGCACCGGGGTAATGTTCCTGCACCAGAACGACGTCCAGTCCCATCTCCTCCGCGGCTTGTAGAAGCTCCCTCGTGGCAGCTTTTGCCCCCTTCAGATTTACTTGCCCCACCCGGAGCATTATGTTGATTTCTTGTCCATCCATATTAGTGGTTGATGCCCGCCACCTCGGCCATACGCTTTTCGGCGTAGACGCGGGCCGTGCAGTTGCGGTCACCCGTATTGTGCTGCTTGGTTATTGGCTGACCGAATTTTTGCACGTAGCACAGGTAGATGTTTCCGATTTGCATTCCTTAACTGCGTGACCGGTGATGCCGCATCTGGCGCATGTCTGCATCTGGGGTTCTCCTGCCTGCACTTGTGCTCCGAGAAGCCGTAGGTTTGGCACTTGGGGCACCTTATTGCCGTTGTAAAATCGTCCACACGGTAGGGTGGCCAGTGTATCGCCAGCTCTCCTCTGTCCACGAGTACTTTTCTTAGTTCGGGAGTGCATGATAGCACGTAAGTGGTATTGGTGCCGCCTACCCTGCTCTTCTTAAACGCCAGCCGGCAATTTTCTGCCAAGGCCTCCCGAGTCCAGCACGGGTGTGTTTCGTAATTTTGTCTGTGAATGACCCTTATGAGTACTTCGAATTCAATTTCTTTAACCTTTTATGTATCCACGTTTCTTATAGCCACTAATGGTTGGCGGCCCCGAACCTCGTTGGCCTTCAGGGTTTTTGGGAAAGCTGACTTCAGCTTCTCCATGTCCTCCTTGGTCCTAGTCTGCCCTTTAACACCGGCGTTCCCTACCCTATGAACTCGGTCCACCTGAATGCCCAGAGTGGCGGGGGCTACTGAGGTCTTCAGGATCTTCTTAATTTTTTCAGCTGATTTTACGTCAGTTGATGTCGGGTACACCGCCATAACCGGGCCTGCTGGTGGTCCCTTCCTAGCTTTGTCGGCGTAAGACGGCGCGCCACTGGATGTAGCCGCGGCAACAGCGGCGGCAACTTAGACTTAGGGTCAAAAAGTTAGACACTATTGCCTACTTTACACTAATAAATTACAAACGCCAAAATGGCACTTACCGGAGCGCAGAGACTCACGCTATATTTAGTCCTTAAGCATTGCAATCCAGGCACACACACAAACACTATGAAACCTCGACTAAACACAGAAAAACGGCGTCCTTTCGCAAACAAATCGGCAGAATTATAGTCCGAGTATAGTAGGAAACTAAAAATAATCAAAATTTTCACAGGATTTCCACGAGAAAATATTTAAAAGGGAGTACAAAGACGGAAAGCTCCGAAAACACGTCCGTTCGGCGCGGCGGTCGAACGAAGAGTCTGATAGGGACAATAGGAATCTCATTAATCCATTCATGCGCGTCTTTAATTAGATGACGATGCATTTGGCTATTTTGCCGCGATCATGATGCCAGGTCTTAGTGATGTTAGGTCGTAATCATTATGTGATTAACGGGTTCCAGCAACCTCCCGGAACCAGACCGCATTGTGCCAAGAATTTACTTAGCCCCCCAGATGTACAGGCGGAAACTCTTATCGCGCCACACTACCGAGCACGGCCGTGTTGCGTTCAAAAAAAAGGAGGAAGCTACGGGGCTTGGCAACACCCCACCTCCACAGGTCTACTCTTCGTGCCCCCCCAACCCCCTGCCCCCCCCCCCCCCCCCCCTCGGACAGAAGTCATTTGATTAAAACGAGTATATCCGAAAGCCCAAGCCATGTCTTTTAAGTCCTTGTTTGACCCCTGACTCCAGAACCCTCGCCAAGAAATGGTGCAGGATGTCTCAATACTCAATCATATCACTTGGATGCACGATTTGTCAGTCTTCCTTCTCAACGAGCTCCTCGTGAGATGCGTATTTACTACGTTTCTCCCGATGGAGCTCATCAAGAGGTCGCTGGCCCGACACTACCTGTGCATCCACAATGACACCCGCACCACTTCTGATCGCAATTATATCCGGTTTTCTAAGACCCAAAGCGGTGACGATTTTGGGCTCCTTTTCTACTGCCAAACCCCTCTCCTGCATCTTTCCAGCAAGGAAACTAACGATCGCATCGTGGCGGAAAATTCTGCCGTCATGCGTCCGCCAACACGATTGGATGGTATGAGCGGTCGTCTCTCTTACCGTGCATCCAGAACGGAATGAGAGATCTTCCTTCGAGAACTTTAGGACCTGCCTTCGAGCCTACAACATCTTAAAAGCAATCCTCTTGGACTTAGAAGCAGCCACCGCAACATCCCACCTCGACATCGCTAAGTGCCCAAGTTTTTTTACAATGAGCTCGGGCACAAAGGTTCGGAGTGAGGGTATCGCGAGGCCACCGTCTCGCACAGATGCGTGGAAGTACCCCAAAGGCACGTCCACAGGAAGTCGAGCCACTTCCGCACCACCGCCCGATTTACAGATCGAGCACCTTCAACCTGTTATCTTTAATGTTACCCAGCACCAAACCGTGTTATAGTTTTGGAATTAGGTGCGCCCTCAGAATCTCCAACCGCTACTGCGTTTTGAGGGGGGCCCTCGGGATGTTGTTGAGGACCTCTTTAATGCTCTGCTCGAACATTGCAACTCCTGAGGTCTCAAAGTCGACTCCCAGATAGTGCTAAAATTCTACGCAATTCACCTGCTTCACTAATCTCCTCCCGATCTTAAATGACCGTTCAGTGACGTAATGCGGCTTCTTACGCTTCCCATCGGGCACCTGAGAAAGGACTGTGAGCACTTACCATTGTTTAGGGCGAGACCCAACTGCCTCCCCGTCTTCAACACTGCATCAAGAGCCTCCTGCATCCCCACCTTGGACCCCGCTAGGAGTACTAGGTCATTAGCATAAGCCAGAGCCTAGACTCGCCCTCCAACCTATAGCCTTTGGCAGGTTAGCAAGGATCACATTCACAGCCATGTTGAAGAGAAGGGGCGACAGAGGGTCCCCTTGACGTACCTTACGTCCAACCTTTACGTCATTATTGCTACTGACCCCATTCACTGTCAACTTAGTAGTTGGAAGATTTGTAGAGTGCAGCAATATACTCGCAGAAGCCCATGGGTAGACCCCTCATCCGCAGCGTTTCGACAATGGCGTCCTCAGACAGCGTGTCGAACGCCTTAGAGAAGTCTAGCACCGCCACATGGCACTCCCGCAAGTTTGACTGGCTGTCCCCAAGCACAGCGTCCAGCACAGCTGTTTCCAGCGTGCCATCGGCGCAGGTAAATCCAGTTCCAGTTCCCCCAGGCCGTGTCTAACACCCGCAGTTTGCCCATCAATTATCTCTGACGCGATTCGACCCGGATTCTATTTGTTAAGTTCCTGGACGCGGGCGTACTCTCTGCGTCTCAATTTCCTAGCCGACACAGAATCACTATTTCGGCATCCTCGCCTCCTGGCTTAATCTATGGCCTCCCGGCTTCTCATCCTGGCCTTTGCAATCTCAAGAAGCGCTTGGATGGTTAACACGCCCTTTGGTATGGCCGACGACCCCACATTCAGATTCAGCGTCTCTAGCATAACTGGAGGGGCCAGAGACTCAGGCTCTTCAGCACTCGCGTTGTCATTCACACTAGTAGAACTGGAGACGTCAGAGGCTCCTCCAAGAATTTCTTCATGAGATCCTTGTAGGACTGATTCCTCTTGACTCCCTTAATTGCCTTCAGTGTTCTACCCAAATTAGGTAGAGCCAGAGCGAGATCCTACAGTGTGCACCTCTGGCCGCGGCAACATCAACTCTTCGTCGCGCCATCGTCGCTTAGTCTGAGCAGGAGCGGAGTCCTTATTCGCAACCGATTGGTGTGCTCTCTGTACATGTACTCCGAGCCCAATCTTAGTTGAGAACATTTTCCCACACGAGCTGCAACTAAAGTTAAGATCTTGTAATGACTCCGGACCCAGGGCTGTGTTGACCTGGGCTCGAGAAGTACGAGAAATCGTGCTCCCGGACGCCTGTGGGCCATCCGGGTCACGATCATATAATTCCTTGTATTTTCATCGTTATTCGTAGCCTTAATTTCTCATAGGGCATACGGGGTGCTAACCCATACGCCCCGTTGCGCTTTCGGAAATCGCAATGGTCCCAGCCGAAGCCTCCGATAAGCGACTTGCCGCCCCTATGGGGCAGCCATACGGGATTGTTTGGGTAACCTCCCCCCAAACCAACACCTGGCTCACGATCTAAGATATTAAGATCGCTGTGCACCACCGTAGTGGGAACCAGGGACAAGACCTTACCACGTATGCCATCACCCCGAAGATATCCAGGGTAATGGCAAACGCGGTGGAATACACGCGCTCCGCCTTACTTAGTCAAAGACCAGTATCTAAGAGGCTTTGGTATGCCAGGTCAATTGACAATACCACTTTTAATTCCGATACACGGTCCTCCCCCCCTCCCCCACATTGGGCCATTTTGTAAATGTCACTGTAGGGAATTTGGCACAATAAAAAAATACAATAAGATTTATGTTTCCAACATATCTGCAAGAAAAATGTTAAATATCCCTTATAATAAACTAACTTATATGATTTTAGAGTTTCACGGTCACAATTACTGTTATTAGTAGTAGATTCGGCCATTAAGCACTAATTAATTGTGTAAATGCACTATATGACTAAAATTAAGAGATGAAATCACTTACCAGAGCGCAGCAAGTTACGCTACCTTGCTCGAGCACTTATTTGTCACTGCACGTGTCCACATCATAAACAATAAAAATAAGCACTAACACCGCATCTTTTCGCCAAAAATTACACACTATAACTCGTCTAGTAGTCATCAAACGTCGTCAAAACGTCGTATAGTCTTACAAGGGTACACAAACAAAAGAAAAATTGGGAAAAGCGCGAGAAGAACTACAAAAATCTAATTTTCTCTGCGGAGCACTTGCAAACGCGACTGTCCAATATGGTGGTCGGCCGGCCGTTAGATAGGGACAATCTTTTCCCTCCACCTTCCCATGCCTCTGCCAACCTTTCGGTTATATGAGGCGAATCTTGGGAGAGGTGCACTCTACATGCGTTTCCGCTCTTAGAATGCACCTTTCTTCACTCCCTACAAATTATATATCAAGGTTGCCCCCTTTCTTTTTTATTAATTTCTCACCCCTATCTCATGGGCTGACGTTCACAGTAACGTACTCTCGTTCTGTCATCCCGTCACCGGGATGCCTCTTGTTGTTAGTGTGAGGTCGATGTTAGACGCCCCTCCGACTAAAACGTGTGGGGTTGGCCTTCTACGTTGACCACTTCTAGGTCATGTCATGGGCCAGGATAAACGCCTCAATGGACTCACGGCGGTGCGCGACGTCTGACCCACGTCCATGGTACTGCCTCCTCTCGCAGAACCACATCGGCGAGTGTGCATTGGAGTCCTCGCCTATAATCTTCTTGCCTTTCAGGCATCCATCACCTTGCCCAGATGCAGCAGGTGCACGTCTATATTGTCGCTGTACTGAAAGTACGCCGACACCACATATACGCCCCCCCGGCCCGCCTGCAAGTGGCACACTGTACAGTGGCTGCTTGACAGGTGGTGTAGCAGGGCGCAATGGATGTCGGTACGGCGAAGATAGACGCACGCCTTCGCATCCGGGCCGCCACACTGCACAAGTCTGCTAGCGGCGTCAGTCTGGGCACCGGGATAATGTTCCTGCACCAGAACGACGTCCAGTTCCATCTCCTCCGCGGCTTGTGCAAGCTCCCTCGTGGCAGCTTTTGCCCCCTTCAGGTTTACTTGCCCAACCCGGAGCATTATGTTGATTTCTGGTCCATCCATATTACTGGGTGATGCCCGCCATCTCAGCCATACGCTTTTCGGCGTATACGCGGGCCGGGCAGTCGCGGTCACCCGTATTGTTCTGCTTAGTTATTGGCTGACCGAATTTCTTGTACGTAGCACAGGTCGATGTTCCTGCTTTGCATTCCTTAACAGAGTGTCCGGTGATGCCGCATCTGGCGCATGTGGGGTTCTCCTGCCTGCACTTGTGCTCCGGGTGGCCGTAGGTTTGACACTTGGGGCATCTTATAGCAGTTGTAAAGTCGTCCACGCGGTAGGGTAGCCAGTGTATCGCCAGCTCTCCGTTTTCCAAAAATGCTTTCCTTAGTTCGGGGTGCATGATAGCACGTAGGTGGTGTTGGAGCCGCCCATCCTGCTTTTCTTAAAAGAGCCAGCCGGCAGTTTTCGGCTAGCGCCTCCCGGGTCCAGCGCGGGTGTGTTTCGTAGTTTTGTTTGTAGATGACCCGTATGAGTTCCTCGAATTCTATTTCTTTACCTTCATACGCATCAACATTTCTTATAGCTACCAAGGGTTGGCGGCCCGAACCTCGTTGGCCTTAAGGGTTTTTGGGAGAGCTGACTTTAGCTTCTCCATGTCCTCCTTGGTCCTAGTCTGCACTATGACACCGGCGTTTCCCACCCTACGGACTCAGTCCACCTGTATTCCCAGAGTGGCGGGGGCTACTGAGGTCTTCAGGATCTTTTTAGTTTCCTCCGCTGATTTAACGTCGGTTGACGTAGGGTACACCGCCATAACCGGGCACGCTGGTGGTCCCCTCCTAGCTTTGTCGGCATAAGACGATGGGCCACTGGAGGTAGCCGCGGCAGCAGCGGCGGCCGCAGCGGCGTTGGCGGCGGCCTCAGTCGCCGCAGCCCGGGCAGCAGCCGCCGCGGCCGCATCAGATCGGGCACGCTGAGCCTCCGCTTCCGCTCTTGTCGCTCGGCGTTCCTCCTGTTCCCTGGCCTCGGCAATAGCCCGGTTTTCTACTTTTGACTGTTTAATTACCGAGCGACTCTTTTCTGCCTCGATGGCGAGGTAGCTTCCGATCTCCAGCATGTTGGTTATATGTTTCTGTATTTCCGCCTGGTCGTTCTTGTTTAGTTTGCTGGTGGGCTCTCCGGTTACGGCGGCGACTCCCCTGGCCTCCCTGTTCGCCCTTGCAAGAGCCTGGCGCGTCGACAGGAACGACATGTCACGGTCCAGTTCTGCTTCCGACGTATCCTCGTCATCCTCAGTCGAGTGAGGGGTCCCGAATTCCGAGGCCTGCAGAGTATGTAGCGCCGTTGATGCCGGCGCACTAGAGCGCGCTTTTGCTTGACTCCCTACAAATTCTCTATATTGTCCCTTTCTCTTTGTTTGCTCTCCCCTTTCTCGGGGGCTTATGACACAGCACGTGACTTGCTAGCCAGGCCGCCTTCCCGACGCGTATTGCAGCGTGATCCGACTGTGTTTGTGTCACCTCTGTCGCCTTTGAGGCGTCTTCTGGTCTGCTGTTCCTGTTACCCGTCCTGGTGTATGTTTTCGCCTCTTTCGGGGCCGCTCCGGATTGTGTGCCACCGGTGCGCGAATCTTATTAAGCGGCCGAAATTCGCTGCAGATCCCACAAGATCGCCGTAGTACACTAGTCCCACTTCGAGCGGTTCTACACTCTAAAAGTTCCCTACGCGCATCTCTATAGATGGGGCATTCCCAAAGCACATGGTGCCTATCCTCTGACACTGCTTCCTCGCAGAAGCAGGACCCCGTATCCGAGCGCCCCAAACGTTGGAGCCTCGCCCTAAAGCAGCATCTGCGACGTCTCGTAGTCCGGCTCCACCCACGAAAGTTCGAGGCGAGCCACGACGTCGTGGGAGGCCGCTGAAACTTCCCCCGGATGGTCATGGTTAGTGACTCGGAGAGAAGTCGAGACGGTTCCTTTGTCCCCATTCACCAACGAGCTCTAAAGTCTTAGAGGCCAAAGCCTCTATGCTCGCTCGCGAGTTAGTCTCGATTAGTATCGTCATGTCGTCGGCGTACGCCATGAGCTTGACCCACCAGGGAGAGGTAGTCGAAGCAAGTCGTCCATAAGCAGATTTCACAGCGTGGGCCCCAGCACCGATCCCTGCGGGCAACCCATCGTGGCGACCTTCCACAACACGCGGTTCCCGACAAACATACCTATCCGGCGCCGAGAGAAATAGTCCGTCAACATCCTAAAGATGTTAGGCGGGCATCCTCCCCTCTTGGCCTTCAGCAGAATCATCGGCCACCACGCATTGTCAAAGGCCCCCGAGATGTCCAAGAAAATGACTTGTACGTACTTCGATGAGCTCTCCCTAGCCACACCAAAGATCTCCTTCAGCGCGGAAACTGTCGACAGCCCCCGAGTGAACCCGTGCTGACAGTCCGACAGACTCCTTGTCATCTGTGGGGCGCACCTTAACATTACGCGTTCTAGAATTTTACCAAGGATCGGCAACAGCGTGACGGGGCGGTAGGCTTTGGGATCGGTCAAAGGCTTGTCATTGCCTTTCGGCAAGACAATCAGCCGACCGTCCTTCCACACATCCGGAAATGTCTCCTCTCGGACGCATCTCCTATACATTTTCCTAAACTCGACAGTAGCTGCGGCGTACACGTGCTTTATGATACGGGCACTGATTCCGTCTATTCCCGGCGCGGTGTTGGGCAGTTCCTTCACGATGTCGTCGATGATGCTGTCCATGGGAGGAGGGGCATCTTCTCCTGAGGGAATAAACGGAGCCATGAGACGCACCTGCCGGTGATACTCCGTGTCCTTGGACACGTCGTCGTCCGGACACAGAGCACACACAAGACTGCGCATGGCCCCGTCCACGTCCTCAGCATGTCCTTCGGCATATTTCGTGCCACTAATAACGTTACTGGGAGGTCTCTGCCTCCCGCTCGGTACCCGGTACGCCTGTCCCCAAGGGTCCTGGTTTCCCGACGTGACGTGATGTCTGGCCCTCGTCCGGTACATTGTCTCCGGTCACAGTACCACATCGGCGAGTGTGCGTTGGAGTCCACTCCTATCAATACTCTTTTGCCTTTCAGGGCGTCTAGTACCTTCCCCAGGTGCTCCAGATGTACGTCTATATCGTCGCTGTATTGGAAGTACGCGGACACCACATATACGCCTTCCCGCCCCACCCCCAAGTGACACACTGTACAGTGCGTACTCGAGAGATGGTGCAGTAGAGCGCACGGGATGTCCGCGCGACGAACGTAGACGCACGCTTTCACACCCGGGCCGCCACACTGCAGCATCCTGCTTGCGGCTTCTTGCTGACCCGTGGGATAATGTTCTTGAGCCAGAACGTCCAGGTTCAGTTCTTCTGCCACGAGTGGTAACTCCATCGTGGCAAGTTCTCCCGCCAGGTTGATCTGTTCGACTTTGATGTGCATTTGGTTGTGCCTCATATTAAAGGCCCATGGTCCTGCCGGCGTTGGTTTCTTCAGCTTGTCTGCGTACGACTGTGTCCCAGCGGCGGCCGTAGCCGCTTTGGCGGCGGCCTCGGACGCCGCAGTCTGTGCCGCGGTCGCAGCAGCCGCATCCGCTTGGGCTCGTTCAGCTTCGGCCTCCGCTCTCGCCGCTCTGCGTCGCTCCTGCTCTCTCTCCTCCGCCACGACGGAGTTCTCACGCAGCCCAAGCCGCAGCTCGGACTTGCTTTGCTCGGCGACGAGAGCTAACTGGCCGATTATTTCCATTAAAACGCTTATGTGGGTATTAGTTGCTTGCTGGTCCGCCTTATTTAGCTTACTTGTCGGGCCCCCCGTGACGACCGACACACCGCGAGCCTCTTTGTTGGCACACGCCAGCAACTGGCGCGTGGACGCCTGCGACAAATCGTCCTCTTCATCGAAGTGGCCTTCGTTGTCGGTTGAGTATAGAGTATATGGCGTGCCAAACTCTGATGTCAGCGGTGTCAGCGGCGCTGTCTGTACCGGCGCCTGAAGGGTCGGTCTGGATCCTGTTCTTTTCTTGGATTTGCTGGTCGCCGTCGTCTCATCCGCCGATAAGATTCTCTTCGCCGGTGGCATGCGGGAAACTACGGCCTGGTTTTTCGCCAATCCCTTCATGTCACTGCCTTCACATTGGTAGGTGCCGCCTATCATCGTCTGCTCCATTACCACCTCTTGGATGGTAATGGGTTGGGTCCTTGGGGTACTACAGGGGCGAGGGGGCGTCAGTTTGGGCGACATCTGAACCATTACGGCAGCCACGGCGTGGTATGCCGCGGTCGACGCCAATTCTAGTGGGCTCATCTGCTGCTGTTCTTGCTGTCCGCTGGGGGGTGTCCTTAAAAAAGAGTCCCTCGGCTTGAAAGGGTCTTGGCCGGATGGTATCGGTGGTATCCCACCATCGTCATCCGAGTCCATTGTGTCTATGACGTTTCACGTTTTTTTACTATGTAAAAGAAATTAAACAAACGTGAAACAGTAAACTTATTATTTATTACGTAACTACTATGTATGTATGCACGAAGATATAGGCGTGGTCGCACGCCCGGCTGATAAATTGTTCCTTAGCCCTACTTCTCTTGTAGCTGGGGCCTGGAGTGTTGCTTGGCCGACGATGAGGGGCGTGGTAGCAGGAGCGATGATGGTGGCTTCGGAAGAGACGGCTCGCAGGGCACGCGCATAAGGCTGCATGAGATGAGGCAGGGCGGCTCAGCACGTCTTCCAGAATTTTCTATTTTCTTTCCCCAAACTCGATCCCCTATGCGGGGAAACGTTACACTTAAGTTCTAATTAGTTTAAATTGGTTTATTCTTATTTCACCATAACGTGTCGTAAGGCGGCGTCGCATTTTGCGGTATCAAGGCGCACGCGCACGCTCGCTGACTGATCTAATGCCTCTCAGGCAGCGTCTCGTCCGGCCGCTAACCGGTCGCGCGACCCTGACGTCACCGTAGATCTTACTAGAACATTAGGGATCCGCGTACGGACGCAATGAGTATGAAGAAACCATTTCAATTATGTCTGACACATTTATATTTATTTTCTTATTGCTTTATAACAAGTATGTACGTACAACGTTACGGAAAAAGCTCACAACTCTCACTTAGTTCAAACTCAGCGGTCAGTTCGTGTATATATATATATCTATATATATATATATATATATGTATGTATGCAAAGTGAAGATGCACAAACGTCAGCTGTCAAGCTGTCAAGCGTCAGCCGTCGAATAAAACACACGTCACTGACAGTCCGACACGTGTCAGCTGTCACTGTCACCTCGACACCTTTAGACGTCAACCGTCAATTGTCAATCTGCCAGATACTTATAAACTACAAAGTGTCACTGTCACACACAAACGTCACTGTGGCCAAGTGTCAATGTCACCCAAGGTCAAAAAACTTTTTGAGGTTGTACTAGGTTAAACTACAATTAAACACTAAATTGTCTGTGCAAATGCACTAAATGACTAAAATTATAAAATAAGAGCACTTACCGGAGCGCTGCAACTTACGCTACTTGGCTCGATTACTTAATTGACACTGCACGTGTCCACACAACTTAAACACTAGAAATATCACTAACACCGCGTCCTTTCGCCAAATAGTTTGCACACACAGTTTAAAGGATCTTACAAATATCAATAAACAAAAGAAAAACTCTGAAAAGCTAAAAAAAACCACGAAGACGAATTTCCTTAGAAGAGCACTCGCAACACGCGTCCGTCCGGTATGGCGGTCGGCCGGCAAGGCAAGTAGATAGGGACAACCTTTTCCCTCCACCTTCCCATGCCTCTGCCAACCTTTCGGTTATATGAGGCGAATCTTGGGAGAGGTGCACTCTACTTGCGTATTCGCTCTGAATGCACCTTTCTTGACTCCCTACAAATTCTCTATTAAGGTTGTCTCCAACTCTTTTGTCTTATTCTCCCCTTTCTGGGGGTATAACGATACAGCACAGCTGCTCTCGCCTCCTGTCGGTTTTCTTCAAACTGAGGTGTCCGCTGTTTCCCTCCTCTTCTTGATTAAATCTTCCTGACTGAAGACCTCCTAGTTACCACTCCTGGTGTTCGCCTCTCTCAAGGCCGCTCCGGATGTTGTGCCACCGGTGCGCGAATTCTGCTAGCCGCCTGAAATTCGCCTCGGATCCCAAAAGATCGCCATAGTATACCGGACATACTTTGAGCGGAATGACATAATCTAATAGGACCTTACGCACGTCCCCGTAAATTGGGCATCCCCATAGTGCATGGTGCACATCCTCATAAACTGCTTCCTCGCAGAAGCAGTGGCCCACATCGGAGAGTCCAAGATCGTGGAGTCTCCCCCTGAAGCAGCCGTGTCCCGACAAGATCTGTGAGGTCTCGATGACACCTGTCAAACTCTAATGTCAAATTGAAAATTTAAAACTAAAAATGTCACTGTCATAAACTAAAGTTAATTAAACTATTTAGGACTAAAAATGGCTGCCAAGATAGCCGCCGCAAGTGTCACTGTCACTAAGTGTCCCTGTCACTATCAATGTCAAAGACCACGCGGTCCCCACGCGGAGCGCAAGCACGTGGCTTTGAGGTTACCCTAGGTTCAGAGTTAGGCAATTTAAGCACTAATTTAAGTTTAAACACCAAATTATAGATTGTCAAACCAAAGATGGGACTTACCAGCAGCGGAGCAACTTACGCTACTCAGGTAATCTCCAAAATCGGCCCAGGTCCGCACCACGTGCACTTTGGCACTAGTAAAGCGCTAAACACCGCGTCCCTTCGCACAAACACTTCACTCACTATAATAGTTTGGGTAATAACACACAACAATAGAAAATAAAGAAAATTCGCTTTCCATGGAAACAGCTTTCAATACAGATAAATGTATCGGAGAGCACCGAACACGTCCGCTCGCCTCGACAGTCGAAGCGAGAGTAGTACATAGGGACATACCCTCCACCTTCCCATGCCTCCACCAACCTTCCGGTTATATGTGGCGAATCACGGGAGAGGCACGCTCTACTTGCTCTTTGGCCATCTAGAGCGCGCCTTTGCTTGACTCCCTACAAATTCTCTATATTGTCCCTTTTGTCTTTTATTTTCTCCCCTTTCTTGGGGGCTTACAGCACAGCACGTTACTTGCTAGCCAGGCCGCCTTCCCGACGCGTATTGCAGCGTGATCCGACTGTGTTTGTTTGTGTCACCTCTGTCGCCTTTGAGGCGTCTTCTGGTCTGCTGTTTCTGTTACCCGTCCTGGTGTATGTTTTCGCCTCTTTCGAGGCCGCTCCGGATTGTGTGCCACCGGTGCGCGAATCTTCTTAAGCGGCCAAAATTCGCTGCAGATCCCACAAGAGCGCCGTAGTACACTGGTCCCACCTCGAGCGGTTCTACACTGTCTAAAAGTTCCCTACGCGCATCCCTATAGATGGGGTATTCCCAACGCACATGGTGCCTATCCTCTGACACTGCTTCCTCGCAGAAGCAGGACCCCGTATCCGAGCGCCCCAAACGTTGGAGCCTCGCCCTAAAGCAGCCATGCCCAGACAGCATCTGCGACGTCTCGTAGTCCGGCTCCACCCACGAAAGTTCGAGGCGAGCCACGACGTCCGGGAAAAACTGGAACGTCTCTCTGCCATCCTCAGACGCGTCCCAACGCGCTTGCCATTGGGCCAGCACGGACTCAGCAATGCTGAGGTTGGCACGCTGAAGCTCCTCCTTGGTGTTCGCGGACTCGCGCGCCTCACCTAGTCTGCCCGCCCGGATCACCTCGAGGTCGGCCGGCAGCACGCCTGCCAACACCGACAGGGCGGAGCAGAGTGACACACGTTGGAACCAACTTGGAGCAGCATACGTTACCGTGGCTACATAAGTGCCTCGATACAGGACCAGAAGGGCCCTGTACCGGATACCCCATGAGGACGCCGACACTCTCGACATCTTGCCAAAGCAAGACGCCGCCCTCTCCCCTATCGACAACGCATGCTGCGCGAACGAGAGACTTGAGTCGACCACCACTCCCAGCACCGTGGCCGACGTGACGCTCCTAATCGAGGAACCCCGAAACCTGATGGTGGGAGGCCGCTGAAACTTCCCCCGGATGGTCATGGTTAGTGACTTCCCCGGAGAGAAGTCGAGACGGTTCCTTTGTCCCCACTCACCAACGAGCTCTAAAGTCTTAGAGGCCAAAGCTTCTATGCTCGCACGCGAATTAGTCTCGATTAGTATCGTCACGTCGTCGGCGTACGCCACGAGCTTGACCCCCCAGGAAGAGGTAGTCGAAGCAAGTCGTCCATAAGCAGATTCCACAGCGTGGGCCCCAGCACCGATCCCTGCGGGCAACCCATCGTGGCGACCTTCCACAACACGCGGTTTCCGACAAACATACCTATCCGGCGCCGAGAAAAGTCAACATCTTAAAAACCGCCAGAAAACGCCAACATCTTAAAGATGTTAGGCGGGCATCCTCCCTTCTTGGCTTTCAGCAGAATCATCGGCCACCACGCATTGTCAAAGGCCCCCGAGATGTCCAAGAAAATGACTTGTACGTACTTCGATGAGCTCTCCCTAGCCACACCAAAGATCTCCTTCAGCGCGGAAACCATCGACCGCCCCCGAGTGAACACGTGCTGGCAGTCCGACAGACTCCTCGTCATCTGTGGGGCGCACCTTAACATTACGCGTTCTAGAATTTTACCAAGGATCGGCAACAGCGTGACGGGGCGGTAGGCTTTGGGATCGGTCAAAGTCCGAGAGCTATTTTGGTGTGGAGGTGATCCGCAGCTCCAATGCCGAACTTGCGGCACGTGGCACACACTGTTGTGGTTGACCTGTCCCAGTTTCAGTAGCGTCTGACGCAGGGCCGGAGTACAGGCGAGCACCACTGTTGTTCTGTCACTGCCCTGTCGGCTCTTCTTAAATGCTATGCGGCAGCTTTGCTTCATCTTCTCGAGTGTCCTCTCAGGTTTTGCTTTAAAGTCCGTTTCGTTGATCACCCGTAGTAGTTCGTCAATTTCTATGTCCTTTCCGTCAATGTTCCTGATGGCGACCAGTGGCATCCGCCCTCGGACTTCGTTAGCCTTCAGCGAGGCCGGAAGGGCCGACTTCAGTTTCTCCATGTCCTTACGCGTTCTCGTCTGAACTATGACTCCCGCGTTGCCGACCCTGTGGACTTTGTCCACTTGTATTTGGAGGGCGGCGGGGGCGACGAGAGGTCTTTAGAATTCTTTTTGTAGCTTCCGCCGTCTTCACCTCTTCAGACACCGGGTAGATGGCCATCACGGGTCCTGCCGGCATTGGTTTCTTCAGCTTGTCTGCGTACGACTGTGGTCCAGCGACGCCAGCCGCGGCGGCGGCCGCGGCCGCTTTGGCGGCGGCCTCGGACGCCGCAGCCTGCGCCGCGGTCGCAGCAGCCGCATCCGCTCGGGCTCGCTCAGCTTCGGCCTCCGCTCTCGCCGCCCTGCGTCGCTCCTGCTCCCTTTCCTCCGTCACAACTGAGGTTTCTCGCAGCCCAATACGTAGCTCGGACTTGCTCTGTTCAGTGACGAGAGCTAATTGGCCCACTATCTCCATGATTACACTAATGTGCGTGTTTATTGCCTGCTGGACCGCCTTGTTGAGTTTGCTTGTCGCGCCCCCCGTGACGACCGACACACCGCGAGCCTCTTTGTTGGCACACGCCAGCAACTGGCGCGTGGACGCCTGCGACAAATCGTCCTCTTCATCCGCGCTTCGCGCCTTCGCCTTCGCGCTGGAATGTGCCGCCTGACGTCGCCTGTTCCATCACCACCTCTTGAATGGTGATGGGTTGAGTTCTTGAAGTCGACGGGGTACTGGAGGGGCGGGGGGGCGTCAGTTTGGGCGACATGTGAGCCAACACAGCGGCCACGGCTCATCTGCTCCTTTTCCTGCTGTATGCTCGGGGGCGTCCTCAACAAGGAGTCCCTCGGCTTGAAGGGGTCGCCTGGCGGTATTGGCAGTAACCCACCATCGTTGTCCGAGTCCATTGTATCTATTAGATTTCAAAAAAATCTCGCAACCAAAACAAAATGGTCAGTTCGTGTATCTGCATATGTAAATATAAAGATGAGGGATGCACAACGACACCTGTCAGCCGTCAAATTAGACACCTATCAGTTGTCAGTTTGACACCTGTCACCTGTCACCGTCACTTGACACCTGTCACCTGTCACTGTCGCGACACCTGTCACCGTCAATCTGACAGATACTTACAAACTACAAAAATATCAATATACAAAAGAAAAACTTTGAAAAGCTAAGAAAAACCACAAAAGCAAATTTTCTTAGTAGAGCACTCGCAACACGCGTCCGTCCGGTATGGCGGTCGGCCGGCAAGTAGCCGTAGTAGATAGGGACAGTGGGAATCTCGTTAATTCATTCATGCGCGTCACTATGACGACGCATTTTGCTATTTTTCCGCGATCATAATGTCAAGTTTTAGTGCCGTTTGGTCGTAATCATTATGATATTAACGGGTTCTAGTAAAGAAACGGTAGTCCTCGTCAACTACCTACCGAAACCGGACTGCATTTTAACAAGTATTCACTATGCACCCCCCAGATCGAACAGATTCAGACGGGAGTCGTGTCGCGTCAACACTGCCGAGCACGGCCATATTTCGTTCGAATTCGGAGGACAGCACCCCACCTCCACAGGGCTACTCCTCGTGCCAGTCCCAACCCAACCCCCGGACCGAAGTTATCTGATTGAATTTAGTCCAGCTCATACGTGAGCCTCTCAGTGCGAATACAGGCTGAGAGCCCAAGCCACGTCCTTGAGTCCTTTTAGGAACCATTACTCCAGACTCCACGGCAAGACTGTGCAGGACGTAACTCGAACGCAAGATTTGTCTGGTAGTCCCAGTTTATCTGCAACTTTCTCAAGAAGCTCCTCGTGAGATGCGTATTTATTACGCTCCTCGCGATGGAGCTCGTCAAGAGGCTGAACTGGCCCGAAACCAGCTGTGCATCCACAATGATGCCCACACCACTCCTAACCGCTATGAGATCGGGCTAATTCCCTGAGTGGTTATAATTCTCGGCTCCCTTTCCACTGTCCAACCCCTCTCCTGCATTTTACCGGTAAGAAAACCAGTGATTGCATCATGGCGGAAAATCCTACCACCGTGCGTCCGCCAACACGATTGGATGATATGAGCAATCGTCTCCCTTATCGTGCAACCAGTACGGCATGAGATATCCCGCTCAGCCGTCCTGCGGCCCCTTGAAACTCGCACACACGAAGGGAGCGCATTAATATGCGTGTAAAAAAACTGCACGAAATTGCTGCCGGAGTTGTGCCGCTGCCAGTTAGTGGACGCAGGCGTCAGTGAAGAGTGACGAAGCTCGTACCCATTTACAGACGCGTGAAATTTATCCCGCTAGTATGCAGCCGCCGATCTCTGCTCAGGAGCGGATCGGTCTTCCTTGGAAAATTTCAAGATCTGTCTCCGGGCCCAATGCATCTTACGTATTTTCCTTTTGGGCATAGACGCATCCACCACAACATCCCATCTCGACGACGCTAGGCGCCCAAGTCGGTCTTCCTTTTATGGTGATATAGCCGGTATAAAAAAAATATTTCAATTTACGTTAATTTTTTATCAGTAAATAAATCGTTAATGTCCCATCCCTCATGTGGGATTTTTGCGACTTGCGCGGTGCAAAATTATGAAAAAAAAATCTAAATTTGTCAAACTTTTGATTTTTTTTTGAGTCTTCTAACTATGCGATTAATGTGAATGACATTGTAAATGATTACTAAACTACACTTATATATCAAATTTGAATATTTTTTTATCCGAATACAACAAAATGAAATAAAACAAAAAACGACGGGTTGCACTCGGGGAGTGCCGGCAGAAGTGAAAACTTGAATATTAACGTTGTGCATTTTTGATATACGAAACAGCAGGCGCAGGCATACATTTTCGCTTCGCCGTAGAAAGAGAGGGGGATACTCCCTCTCCTACGCCGCGCCAGCTGTCTACTCTCCATCCGTCTTACGAATTTTCGATCAGGTCACGTGTCCTGACGCGAGTTTACCATTTTTTACCCATTCAAAAAAAAGTGCACAACGCCGCTAAAGAAGTTTTCACTTCAAAAATCTGGAAAATCCGGATTTAACAAGGAGACGTTTTTGGTCGGATATATGCGACGCTCGCGGAATGGGCTCGAAATGTTTGTCGAATATATCCGATGAACGCGGTTAAAGGGTTAAAATACAAAAGTTCGCCGCTGCTCTATATCTACTCCTATGCGCATGAAACCTTTCCCGTGCAGTCTTCTCACGCTCCCTTCGGAGCGAGTGTCCATCAGGATGAACGGTCACTAACCGAATATTACATTGAACATATGCCTAAACATTGCTTCCTTATTGCTTCTTTTTGCTTCTGTTTAAAATAGAATGGCTTCCATCGTAAATTAAAAGAAATAAAACATTTTTGGGTGACTGTTCATTCTGACATCTGAATGGCCGGTCACATAGCCGTAGTGTCTTTGCTACGTGGAATTAATAAAATCTTCATAAGCCAATAATTGCTGCCCATTTGTTTCCTTCAAACATAGTATACGTAATTTTAAATTTATGTCGGCAAAGAAAAAAATAACTATAATAATATAACGCCTCCAGTTCCTGACAAAATTAGATGAGCAATAATGCTCAAGTTCCACATTGCTGTTTTTTTTCTTAAAAAGTAGCTTTATGTTTTGTTTCGAACAATTATGATACGAATAAGATAACAAGATACATAACATTATTATGTTATTAAAGAAAATAAACCAAACAAATGTGAGTCGGACTCGCTCGCCAAGGTTTCTGAACAAATGTCTCCTCTGTCCGTTGATATGTCTGTCACCAGGCTAAATCTCATGAATCGTGATACCAACACAGCAGCTGAAATTTTTAGGATGTATTTATTATATTGCCGCTATAACAACAGATACTAAATGTGCAAATGAAATTCCTGCGTGAGTCCGACTCGCACTTGGCCGATTTTTTTACGTTGCCTTAGAAGTTTTTCGCAGCTTTAAGGATGGAAATTAAAACCATATACTCAGGTCTACACTTAGTATATGGTTTTAATTTTAACTTGCGCATTCCTGTGAAGACTGATACTTGACAGACAGATGGGCGCAGATGAACAATAGTGATCTTATCTATAAGGATGGATTCTGTTTTTCCCTACGAGGTAAAGTACCCTAAAAGTGGCGATATTTTTTGTTTAGGACATTTATGATTTGAAATAAAAAATTATAATTTAATTGATTTTTGAAGTGAAAACTTCTTTAGCGGCGTTGTGCACTTTTTTTTGAATGGGTAAAAAATGTTAAACTCACGTCAAGACACATGACCTGATCGAAAATTCGTAAGACGGCGCAGGGCGCTTGCGCGAATGTTCGTGGGTGTTTATGTTACAGCGTGCTACGCGCATCCATGGATGGTGACAGCTGATGGCTCGACCGTCTGTGTAGTGGCCATACTGCTGTGTATTTGAAAATGATTTTGTTGAAAATGAATTTGGTCATGCTTGTGATATTTGTGACAGACTGGTTCAGAAAAGATTTGAAATATTTTATACTGATAATTAAAGCAATTCGTGCAAAATTATTCCCTAACCATTCCAAAGTATCAAAAATGCACAACGTTAATATTCAAGTTTTCACTTCTGCCGGCACTCCCAGAGTGCGACCCCTTGTAGATTCGTCATGTCTGTCTGTCTGTCCGTCCGTATGTCACAGCCACTTTTTTCCGAAACTATAAGACCTATACTGTTGAAACTTGGTAAGTAGATGTATTATGTGAACCGCATAAGGTTTTGACACAAAAATAGAAAAAAAACAATAAATTTTGGGGGTTCCCCATACTTAGGACTGAAACTCAAAAAAATATTTTTCATCAAACCCATACGTGTGGGGTATCTATGGATAGGTCTTCAAAAATGATATTGAGGTTTCTAATATCATTTTATTCTAAACCGAATACTTTGCGCGAGAGACACTTCCAAAGTGGAAAAAAGTGTGTCCCCCCCCCCGTAACTTCTAAAATAAGAGAATGATAAAACTAAAAAAAATATATGATGTTCATTACCATGAAAACTACCAGCGAAAATTGGTTTGAACAAAATCTAGTAAGAAGTTTTTTTTTAATATGTCATAAACTGCAATTTACCTTTCATTCAATTAACTCAAACATAAAAATAAAAATAACAAATATTACTACGGAACCCTTCATGGGCGAGTCCGACTCGCACTTGGCCGCTTATTTATTTTTTTATTTAAAGTAATAGTTTTTTGACATACATAATACAATAGGGTATAATTTTTTTAGAACTCCTTATTACTCTCGTACTCATGTCGTCGTAGCATTGAAAGATATTTTCAAGTCTACAATGGGCCCAATAGTGACTCATTGTACCAATAAGCAGGCGGAACAAACTCAATAATTGAAATTAATTCGTATGCACTATCCTGCAACACCAAATTCGTAGGTACATTTTGTTCTAAAATAGGTTCATCCGATACTTCAAAACTTACTAAATCGCCTAAAATATATTCAAAAGTTTTGGTACCGTCACAACCAGATTTTTTGCATTGTGTCGTTTCCATATTATTTATTAATGTATTTGCAGAGTCTTGAATATCAGTAACACTTTCACCAATCAAACCTAAAACAGATAGCTTTCTGATTACTTGATTTGTAGAACATTCAACATAAGTGCAAGACTCTTTTTGTTCCGCTTAGGACCCGCGTTCCGGCCTTACGCGGATCTTCCGATCTTTATATGAAACTTGAGATGTTCTTGTGACTATACAATTATTAATCTGGTGAGCCCCTTGAAATGTATATATTATAGACATATATACCGTGGAAAAGTATTTTTTCACGATTTTCAGATGGGTCACCAAATTATTATAACAAACGGTGTTCCTACATATCCAAACATATACCTAAGTGTAAAATTAAAGATATGCATAGTTTTTAAAAACAATTGTTTTATTTCAATAATAACTATAAACTACAATGTTTATTTTGAGGGGATGATCAAGATGGTCTTTTCAGTACAGGAGACATTTTGCGAAAGGGACATTTTGCTACCAAGGGACATTTTGCGAAAGGGGCATTTTGCGAAGGGGACATTATGAGAAAGGGACGTTTTGCGAAAGGGACGTTTTGGGAAAGGGACATTTTGCGAAAGGGACGTTTTGCGACCGAGGAGCATTTTGTGAAAGGGACATTTTGCGACGGAGCCAATAAGAGCTGCTAAATTTGACTATAGGACTGCGCCAGGTCCTAACAATATCCTACCTGAGGAATGGCGCAAGGTTTCGTTAGATCTGAAGGCAGAAATCTTTAATCACTGGATGGAGTTAGGCGACATCCCCGAAGACCTAAAAGGCAGCCGGACGGTGTTCGTGCCTAAGAAGGATAACCCGGCGGGCCCCGGCGATTATCGTCCGATTTCTATCGCGTCGATACCGTTAAGGCACATGCATTCGGTCCTTGCACGACTATAAATCCTCAACAACAAAGTTGACGGTTAATGGGGTCAACAGCGAAAGGGCCGTAAAGGTTGGACGGGGGGTACGTCAAGGGGACCCTCTGTCGCCCCTTCTCTTCAACATGGCTATGGACGTGATCCTGGCTAACCTGCCAAAGGGAGTCGGCTATAAGTTGGAGGGCGAGCTTGTCTCGACTCTGGCCTATGCTGACGACCTAGTACTCCTAGCGGGGTCAAAGGTGGGGATGCAGGAGGCTCTTGATGCTGTGGAAGAGACGGGGAGATAGTTGGGTCTCGCTCTAAACAGTGGAAAGTGCTCAGTCCTTTCTCAGGTGCCCCACGGAAAGCGTAAGAAGCCGCATTACGTCACCGAACGGTCTTTTAAGAGGAGGAGATTTGTAAAGCAGGTGGATTGCGTGGAACGTTGGCGATATCTGGGAGTCGACTTTGAGACCGCAGGAATTGCAGTATTTGAGCAAAGTATAAAAGAGGCCCTCAACAACATCTCGAGGGCCCCCCTCAAACCGCAGCAGTGGTTGGAGATTTTGAGGGCGCACCTGATACCAAAACTTACACGGTTTGGTACTGGGTAACATAAAGGATAACAGGTTAAAGGTGCCCGATCTGCAGATCCGGGCGGTGGTGCGGAAGTGGCTCCGACTTCCTAAGGACGTGCCTCTGGGGTACTAATGCGCTCTCTTCGCGAGTGCGAGTTTCAAGGGGGCGCAGGATGGTTGAGCGGGATATTTCATGCCGTGCTGGATGCACGGTAAGAGAGACGACTGCTCATACCATCCAATCGTGTTGGCGGACGCACGGCGGCAGAATTTTCCGCCACGATGCGATCGTTGGTTTCCTTGCTGGAAAGATGCAGGAGAGGGGTTGGGCAGTGGAGAAGGAGCCCAAAATCAACACCGCTTTGGGTCTTAGAAAACCGGATATAATTGCAGTCAGAAGTGGTGCAGGTGTCATTGTGGATGCACAAGTAGTGTCGGGCCAGCGTCCTCTTGATGAGCTCCATCGGGAGAAGCGTAGTAAATACGCATCTCACGAGGAGCTCGTTGAGAAGGTCGCTGGTAGACTGGGGCTACCTGACAAATCGTGCTTCCGAGTGACATCCTGCACCATTTCTTGGCAAGGGGTCTGGAGTCAGGGGTCATATAAGGACCTAAAAACATGGCTTAGACTCTCGGACATGGCATTCCAAGAGATTCCTGTACTTGCACTGAGGGGCTCTCACATGAATTGGACGCGTTTCAATCAGATGACTTCGGTCCGAGGGGGGGGGGGGGTTGGGACGGGCACGAGGAGTAGACCTGTGGAGAGGGGGTGCTGCCAAGCCCCGAAGCTTCCTTCGTTTTTTGAACGCAGTGTGGCGTGTAGAGAGATTCCGTCTGTACATCTGGGGGGAGGCCAAGTTAATTCTTGGCACAATGCGGTCTGGTTCCGGTAGGTATTGGGCGGGACTTTGCTGGAACCCGTTAATCACATAATGATTACGACCTAACGTCACTAAGACCTGGCATCATGATCGCGGCAAAATAGCCAAATGCCTCGTCATCTAATTAGTGACGCGCATGAATGGATTAACGAGATTCCCACTGTCCCTATATTCTTCGTTCGACCGCCGCGCCGAACGGACGTGTTTTCGGATCTCTCCGTCTCTGTACTCCCATTTTAATTTTCTCGTGGAAATTCCGTGGAAAATTTTAATTATTTTAGTTTTATATACTCTACTTTGACAATACTCTGCCAAATTATTTGCGAAAGGACGCCGTTTTTAGTGTATTTTATCAAGGTTATATAGTGTTTGTGTGTGTGCCTGGATTGCAGTGCTTAAGGACTAAATATAGCGTGAGTCTCTGCACTCCGGTAAGTGCCACTTTGTCGTTTGTGATTTTATAGTGGTAGGCAATAGTGTCTAACTTTTTGATCTTAAGTCTAAGTTCTTTACCTCAAAGCCACGTGCAGGCCCACCGCGTGGAGCCCGCGTGGTTCTTGACGGTGACACTTACAGTAACATTGACACTTTAGTAGGTTAGTCGTGACAGTGACACTTCTTAGTTATAAGTTGTGCGTTTTGTCAGTGACATTGACACTTGGTGCTTTTCGTAATCTGTGGTCACGTGTGACGTTGACAGGTGTCGCGCTGACAGGTGTCGCGCTGACAGGTGTCGCGTTGACAGGTGACAATTATTTGTTGACGTCGAATTGACACTTGACAGTGACAGTTGACAGTTGAAAGCTGATAGCTGACTGTTCGCTTTCATCCAAAGTGCAGGTTTAGACCGTCGGCTGGTTTTACGTCCCCCGCGGATTTCGGCGGAACTGGTCGACCGGCTCCCCGCCCGGTGGCTGAGGACTCCGACTCCGGTGCAGTCTCGGCTCCAGCAGCAGCGCCTAGGGCTTCAGTCGCAAATAGGATCCTGTCACCGGACGAAACGACGGCGAGTAATAAGTCCAAAAAGAGAATGGCCAGCAGACCTGGGCTCCGAACGCCGTGATCGACCGCGCTGCACACCCCGCAGGCCTCTGAATTTGGGACCGCCTACTCCACTGAGGATGACGAGGACACGTCTGAAGCAGAAACAGACCGTGACATGTCGTTCCTGTCGACGCGCCAGCTCCTTGCAAGGGCGAACAGGGAGGCCAGGGGAGTCGCCGCCGTAACCGGAGGGCCCACCAGCAAACTAAACAAGAACGACCAAGCGGAAATTCAGAAACACATAACGAACATGTTGGAGGTCGTAAGCCACCTCGCCATCGAGGCAGAAAAGAGTCGCTCGGTAATTAAGCAGACTAAAGTAGAAAACCGGGCTATTGCCGAGGCCAGGGAACAGGAGGAACGCCGGGCGACAAGAGCGGATGCGGAGGCTGAGCGTGCCCGATCGGATGCGGCCGCGGCGGCTGGCTGCCCTACCGCGTGGACGACTTTACGACTGCTATAAGATGCCCCAAGTGTCAAACCTACGGCCACCCGGAGCACAAATGCAGGCAGGAGAACCCCACATGCGCCAGATGCAGCATCACCGGTCACGCAGTTAAGGACTGCAAATCGGAAACATCGACCTGTGCTACGTGCAAAAAATTCGGTCAGCCAATAACCAAGCAGCACAATACGGGTGACCGCGACTGCCCGGCCCGCGTCTACGCCGAAAAGCGTATGGCCGAGGTGGCGGGCATCAACCACTAATATGGATGGACAAGAAATCAACATAATGCTCCGGGTGGGGCAAGTAAATCTGAAGGGGGCAAAAGCTGCCACGAGGGAGCTTCCACAAGCCGCGGAGGAGATGGGACTGGACGTCGTTCTGGTGCAGGAACATTACCCCGGTGCCCAGACTGATGCCGCTAGCAGATTTCTGCAGTGTGGCGGCCCGGATGCGAAGGCGTGCGTCTATCTTCGCCGTACCGATATCCCTTGCGCCCACCACCACCTGTCAAGCAGCCACTGTACAGTGTGCCACTTGCAGGTGGGCCGGGGGGGCGTATATGTGGTGTCGGCGTACTTCCAGTACAGCGACGATATAGACGCGCACCTGCTGCATCTGGGCAAGGTAATGGATACCCTGAAAGGCAAGAAGATCATAATAGGCGTGGACTCCAATGCACACTCGCCGATGTGGTTCTGCGAGAGGAGGCAGTACCATGGACGAGGGCCAGACGTCGCCCACCGCCGTGACTCCATGAAAGCGTTTATCTTGGCCCATGACTTAGAAGTGGTCAACGTAGAAGGGCAATCCCACACTTTCTGGACAGAGAATGGGGCGTCCAACATCGACCTCACACTAACAACAAGAGGCATCCCGGTGACGGGATGGAGTGTGCATCCAGGACAGATAGAGAGCGACCACCGGCTCATCACATACGACGTGGCAGCTGAGGCATTAGTGCCAGAATCATCCAGCACGCCTGGAAAGCCGCGCATGTAGAGATCGCAGAGATGTTTAGGCGATGCGTCCGCGAGGGGTGCTTTTCGGACGTTTGGAAGGATGTTAAGTTGATTGTCCTGCCGAAAGGCAATGACAAGCCTCTTACCGACCCGAAGGCGTACCGCCCCGTCACGCTGTTGCCGATCCTGGGTAAAATCTTAGAACGCTTAATGCTAAAGTGCGCACCGCAAATAGTGAAGGGACTTTCGGACTGCCAGCACGGGTTCACTCGGGGTCGGTCGACGGTGTCCGTGCTGAAGGAAATCTTTGGCGCGGCCAGGACGAGCTCGTCGAAATGCGTCCAAATAATTTGTCTAGACATCTCTGGGGCTTTCGATAATGCGTGGTGGCCGATGATTCTGCTGAAGGCAAAGAGGGGAGGATGCCCGGCTAACATCTTTAAGATGCTGACGGACTACTTCGCTCGGCGCCGGACTGGTATGTTTGTCGGTCGCCAGGTGTTGTGGAAAGCCGCAACGATGGGTTGCCCGCAGGGATCGGTGCTGGGGCCCACGCTTTGGAACTTGCTCATGGACGACTTGCTTCGACTGCCTCTTCCGGGGGGTGTGAGGATCGTGGCGTATGCCGACGACGTTACAATTCTGATCGAGACTAACTCGCGCGCGAGCATAGAGGCCCTGGCCTCTAGCACATTAGAGCTCGTTGGTGCGTGGGGACTAAGGAACCGTCTCGACTTCTCCCCGGGGAAGTCACTAACCATGACCATCCGGGGGAAGTTTATGCGGCCTCCCACCATCAGGTTCCGGGGTTCCTCGATTAGAAGTGTCACGTCGGCTACGATACTAGGAGTGGAGGTCGACGAAAGTCTGTCTTTCGCGCAGCATGCGGCACTAATAGGGGAAAGGGCGGCATCCTGTTTTGGGAAGATGTCGAGAGTCTCGAGCTCTTCCTGGGGAATTAGGTACAAGGCCCTTAAGGTCTTGTACCAGGGCACTTATGTGGCAACAGTTACGTATGCTGCGGAGAGTTGGTTCCACCGTGGGCCACAGTACGTTGTGCGGAGTGCGCTCCTGCGCACACAGAGGCCGGCCTTCATCCTTCTGACCAAGGCGTATCGGACGACGAGCTCTGCCGCTTTGTCGGTGTTGGCTGGCGTGCTGCCGGCCGACCTCGAGGTAATCCGGGCGGGTAGACTAGGCGAAGCGCGCGAGTCCACGGGTTCCCAGGAGGAGCTTCGGCGTGCCAAACTCAGTATATCTGAGTCCGCGATGGCCGAATGGCAAACGCGTTGGGATGCATCGGAAGACGGGCGGGTTACATACCGGTTCTTTCCCGACGTTAGGGCTCGCTGCGACGCGGCTTGGGTGGAGCCTGATTATGAGACCTCACAGATCTTGTCGGGACACGGCTGCTTCAGGGGGAGACTCTACGATCTTGGACACTCCGACGTGGGCCACTGCTTCTGCGAGGAAGCAGTTTATGAGGATGTGCACCATGCACTATGGGAATGCCCAATTTACGGGGACGCGCGTAGGGTCCTATCAGATAATGTCGTTCCGCTCGAAGTAGGTCCAGTATACTATGGCGATCTTGTGGGATCCGAGGCGAATTTCAGGCGGCTAGCAGAATTCGCGCACCGGTGGCACAACATCCAGAGCGGCCTCGAGAGAGGCGAACACCAGGAGTGGTAAATAGGAGGTCTTCAGATAGGAAGATTTAATCAAGAAGAGGAGGGAAACAGCGGACACCTCAGTTTGAAGAAAACCGACAGGAGGCGAGAGCAGCTGTGCTGTATCGTTATACCCCCAGAAAGGGAAGAATAAGAAAAAAGAGTTGGAGACAACCTTAATAGAGAATTTGTAGGGAGTCAAGAAAGGTGCATTCTAAGAGCGAATACGCAAGTAGAGTGCACCTCTCCCAAGATTCGCCTCATATAACCGAAAGGTTGGCAGAGGCATGGGAAGGTGGAGGGAAAAGGTTGTCCCTATCTACCGGCCGGCCGACCGCCATACCGGACGGACGCGTGTTGCGAGTGCTCTACTAAGAATATTTGCTTTTGTTGTTTTTCTTAGCTTTTCAGAGTTTTTCTTTTGTATATTGATATTTTTAACAACTTTTAAACTGTGTGTGCAAACTATTTGGCGAAAGGACGCGGTGTTAGTGATATTTCTAGTGTTTAAGTTGTGTGGACACGTGCAGTGACAATCTAGTAATTGAGCCAAGTAGCGTAAGTAGCGGCGCTCCGGGTATTACTTTGTAATTTTAGTAATTTAGTGCATTGCAGACAATTAGTGTTTAATTATAGTTATATTTGAACCTAGAACAACCTCAAAACCACGTGCCGTCCCACCTCGTGGCGACCGCGTGGTTTTTGACGTTGACATTGACAATTGGCGACAGTGACGTTTATGTGACAGTGACAATTTATAGTCTGTAAGTATCTGTCAGATTGACGGTGACAGGTGTCGCGACAGTGACAGGTGTCCAGCGACGGTGGCAGGTGTCAAACTGACAACTGACAGGTGTCTAATTTGACGGCTGACGTTTGACGGCTGACAGGTGTCGTGCATTCCTCATCTTTATATTTACATATACAGATACACGAACTGACCATTTTGTTTCGGTTGCGAGATTTTTCGAAACCTAATGGATACAATGGACTCGGACGACGATGGTGGGTTACCGCCAATACCGCCAGGCGACCCCTTCAAGCCGAGGGACTCCTTGTTGAGGACGCCCCCCAGCATACAGCAGGAGAAGGAGAAGGAGCAGATGAGGCCTTTGGAGGTGGCGTCGACCGCGGCATACCATCCCGTGGCCGCTGTGTTGGCCCAAATGTCGCCCGAACTGACCCTCCCCCACCCCTCCAGTACCCCGTCGACTTCAAGAACTCAACCCAACACCATTCAAGAGGTGGTGATGGAACAGGCGACGTCAGGCGGCAGCGAAACAGAAGGACCGGCGAGAATCCAGGCCGCAGCTTCCCGCATGCCACCGGCGAAAAGAATCCTGTCGCCGGATGAAACTACGGCAACAAGCAAATCGAAAAAACGTACAGGATCCAGACCGACCCTTCAGGCACCGGTTCAGTCAGCGTCGCTGACACCGCTGACGTCTGAGTTTGGCACCCCATACTCGACAGACAACGAGGGCCATTCGGATGAAGAGGACGATTTGTCGCAGGCGTCCACGCGCCAGTTGCTGGCGCGTGCCAACAAAGAGGCTCGCGGTGTGTCGGTCGTCACGGGGCACGCGCGAGAAACCACAGTTGTGACGGAGGAAAGGGAGCAGGAGCGACGCAGGGCGGCGAGAGCGGAGGCCGAAGCTGAGCGAGCCCGAGCGGATGCGGCTGCTGCGACCGCGGCACAGGCTGCGGCGTCCGAGGCCGCCGTTAAAGCGGCTGCCGCCGCTGGACCACAGTCGTACGCCGACAAACTGAAAAAATCGACGCCCGCAGGACCCGTGATGGCGATATGCCCGGTGTCTGACGAGGTCAAATCGGCGGAAGCCACAAAGAATATTCTAAAGACCTCTGTCGCCCCCGCCGCCCTCCAAATACAAGTAGACAAAGTCCGCAGGGTCGGCAACGCGGGAGTCATAGTCCAGACGAGAACGCGCGAGGACATGGAAAAGCTGAAGTTGGCTCTTCCGGCCTCGCTAAAGGCTAATGAAGTCCGTGGGCGGATGCCACTGGTCGCTATCAGGAACATCGATGGAAAGGACATTGAGATTGACGAACTAGTAAAGGTCAACTACGAAACAGATTTTAAGGCAGAACCAGAGTGGACGCAAGATAAGATCAAGCAGAGCTGCCGCATCGCTTTTAAGAAGAGCCGACAGGGCAGCGACAGGACGACCGTGGTGCTCGCCTGTACTCCGGCCCTGCGTCAGACGCTATTAAAGTTGGGACAGGTCCACGTCCATTGGGAGGCATGTGAGGTGTCCGACTTCACAACGGCAATACGGTGCCCCAAGTGCCAGACGTACGGGCACCCAGAGAAGAAATGTAGGCAGGAGGTGCCCACCTGCGGGAAGTGTGGGGTGACTGGCCACAAAGAAGACAAGTGCCAGTCGACGACAGCAGTGTGCGCCACGTGCCGCAAGTTTGGCATCGGAGCTGCGGGCGAACATGTGACGGGTGCCCGGGACTGCCCTGCCCGCGTCCATGCGGAGAAGCGTATGGCGGAGACCATGGGCCTCTAATATGGGGCACAACCAAATGCACATCAAAGTCGGACAAATAAACCTGGCGGGAGGAGAACTTGCCACGATGGAGTTACCACTCGTGGCAGAAGAGCTGAACCTGGACGTCGTTCTGGCTCAAGAGCATTATCCCACGGATCAGCAAGAAGCCGCAAGCAGGATGCTGCAGTGTGGCGGCCCGGGTGTGAAAGCGTGCGTCTACGTCCGTCGCGCGGACATCCCGTGCGCTCTACTGCACCATCTCTCGAGTACGCACTGTACAGTGTGTCACTTGGGGGTGGGGCGGGAAGGCGTATATGTGGTGTCCGCGTACTTCCAATACAGCGACGATATAGACGTACATCTGGAGCACCTGGGGAAAGTACTAGACGCCCTGAAAGGCAAGAGAGTATTAATAGGAGTGGACTCCAACGCACTGCGGATGAGGGGCCTGCCCATGGGCTTCTGCAAGTATATTGCTGCACTATATAAATCCTCAACAACAAAGTTGACTGTTAATGGGGTCAGCAGTGATAGGGCCGTAAAGGTTGGATGGGGGGTACGTCAAGGGGACCCTTTGTCGCCTCTTCTCTTCAACATGGCTATGGACGTGATCCTGGCTAACCTGCCAAAGGGAGTCGGCTATAGGTTGGAGGGCGAGCTTGTCTCGGCTCTGGCCTATGCTGACGACCTAGTACTCCTAGCGGGGTCAAAGGTGGGGATGCAGGAAGCTCTGGATGCTGTGGTGGAGACGGGGAGACAGTTGGGTCTCGCTCTTAACAGTGGAAAGTGCTCGGTCCTTTCCCAGGTGCCCGACGGGAAGCGTAAGAAGCCGCATTACGTCTCCGAACGGTCTTTTAAGATCGGGAGGAGATTTGTAAAGCAGGTGGATTGCGTGGAACGTTGGCGTTACCTGGGAGTCGACTTTGGGACCGCAGGGATTGCAGTATTTGAGCAAAGTATAAAAGAGGCCCTCAACAACATCTCGAGGGCCCCCCTCAAACCGCAGCAGCGGTTGGAGATCTTGAGGGCGCACCTGATACCAAAACTGTTGCACGGATTGGTATTGGGTAACATAAAGGATAACAGATTAAAGGTGCTCGATCTGCAGATCCGGGCGGTGGTGCGGAAGTGGCTCCGACTTCCTAAAGACGTGCCTCTGGGGTACTTCCACGCATCTGTGCGGGACGGCGGCCTCGCGATACCCTCTCTTCGGACCTTTGTGCCCGAACTCATCGTAAAGAGATTTGGGCGCTTAGCGGAGTCGAGGTGGGATGTTGCGGTGGCTGCGGCTAAGTCCAAAAGGATTGCTCGCAAGATGCTGTGGGCCCGGCGGCAGGTCTTAAAGTTTTCGAAAGAAGACCGATCCGCTCCTCAGCGGAGATCGGCGGCTGCATACTGGCGGGAAAAACTGCATACATCCGTAGATGGGTTTGAGCTTAGAAACTCTTCCCTGACACCTGCGTCTACTAAGTGGATGCGGGAAAGATGTATGCAGTATTCTGGCCGTGACTATGTGCAGTTCGTCCACACGCAAATTAATGCGCTCCCTTCGCGAGTGCGAGTTTCAAGGGGGCGCAGGATGGTTGAGCGGGATATTTCATGCCGTGCTGGATGCACGGTAAGAGAGACGACTGCTCATACCATCCAATCGTGTTGGCGGACGCACGGCGGCAGAATTTTCCGCCACGATGCCATCGTCGGTTTCCTTGCTGGAAAGATGCAGGAGAGGGGTTGGGAAGTAGAAAAAGAGCCCAAGATAGTCACCGCTCTGGGTCTAAGAAAACCAGATTTAATTGCGGTCAGAGGTGGTGTGGGTGTCATTGTGGATGCACAAGTAGTGTCGGGCCAGCGACCTCTTGATGAGCTCCATCGGGAGAAGCGTAGTAAATACGCATCTCACGAGGAGCTCGTTGAGAAGGTCGCTGGTAGACTGGGGCTACCTGACAAATCGTGCATCCGAGTGACATCCTGCACCGTTTCTTGGCGCGGGGTCTGGAGTCAGGCGTCATATAAGGACCTAAAAACATGGCTTGGACTCTCAGACATGGCATTCCACGAGATTCCTGTACTTGCACTAAGGGGCTCTCACATGAATTGGACGCGGTTTAATCAGATGACTTCGGTCCGAGGGAGGGGTTGGGACGGGCTCGAGTAGTAAACCTGTGGAGAGGGGGTGCTGCCAAGCCCCGAAGCTTCCTCCGTTTTTTGAACGCGACACAGCCGTTTTCGGTAATGTGGCGCGTAGAGAGATTCCGTCTGTACATCTGGGGGGTAGCTAAGTTAATTCTTGGCACAATGCGGTCTGGTTCCGGTAGGTATTGGGCGGGACTTTGCTGGAACCCGTTAATCACATAATGATTACGACGTAACGTCACTAAGACCTGGCATCATGATCGCGGCAAAATAGCCAAATGCCTCGTCATCTAATTAGTGACGCGCATGAATGGATTAACGAGATTCCCACTGTCCCTATCTACTCTCGCTTCGACTGTCGAGGCGAGCGGACGTGTTCGGTGCTCTCCGATACATTTATTCGTATTGAAAGCTGTATCCGTGGAAAGCGAATTTTCTTTATTTTCTATTATATGTATTGATTGTTGTGTGTTTTTACCCAAACTATTATAGTGAGTGAAGTGTTTGCGCGAAGGGACGCGGTGTTTAGCGCTTTCCTAGTGCTAAAGTGCACGTGGTGCGGACCTGGGCCGATTTTGGAGATTACCTGAGTAGCGTAAGTTGCTCCGCTCCTGGTAAGTCCCATCTTTGGTTTGACAATCTGTAATTTTGTGTTTAGACTTAAATTAGTGCTTAATTTGCATAACTCTGAACCTAGGGTAACCTCAAAGCCACGTGCTTGCGCTCCGCGTGGGGACCGCGTGGTCTTTGACATTGATAGTGACAGGGACACTTAGTGACAGTGACACTTGCGGCGGCCATCTTGGCAGCCATTTTAGTAGTTTAATTATCTTTGGTTTATGACAGTGACATTTCTAGTTTTAAATTATTAATTTGACAGTTGAGTTTGACAGGTGTCATTTTACTGGCACTGACAAGTGACAGACGTCACGCGTCACTGTCAAGTGTCACTTGTGGCAGGTGACAGGTGCCAAGTTTTCAAACTTATAAAGTTTAGCTTCACATAGTGCGCGGTTGCAGACGGGCTGAACATAGCACCGGTGTGCTCAAAGCCTACAGTTTATAGTGAATCTAGATACACGAACTTACCTTTTAGAAGTCTTATTATATTTAGAAGATTTTTAGAAGTCTTATTATATTTAGAAGATTTTTAGAAGTCTTATTGACACGATGGACTCGGACGATGACGGGGGCCCCCCCCCGCATTGAGGCGTCTGATAGGGATCCCTTCAAGCCTAGGGACTCACTAGCTAGGACGCCGCCCAGAAGAGACTCCCGTGAACAGGAAGAGGAGACCTCAGAAGCTCAACATGTGGCAGCGATGGCGGCATATAACGCTGTTATGGCGTCATTCTCTCCGGGGGCCTCCCCCCAGGGACCCCCCTCGACGCCGTCTACTGTGAAGGCTAGGCGAGACGCGGCATCACCGGCGGACGAAAGCCGCAACCCGGCAAGACCCTCGGCGATTGGACAGGAGGAAACGAGCACAGCTGCAGCCCCTGTCATGGCGTCCCGTGGCCCGGTGGCTAAGCGGATTCTGTCGCCGGATGAGACGACGGCGACGAGTAGGTCCAAGAAGCGGATGGGCAACAGAGCGGCTTCCCAAGCGCCGGCACAACAAGAGCAGACGCCACAGGGCTCTGAGTTTGGGACGCCCTATTCGTCGGACCTCGAGTCAGATGATGAGGGTGACCTGGCGAAGGCGTCGACGCGCCAGCTTCTGGCTCGCGCAAACAGGGAGGCTCGGGGCGTCTCCACGGTAACTGGCGGGCCAACGAGCAAGCTAAATAAGGCGGACCAGCAGGCCATTAATGGCCATATCAGCATTATAATGGAGATCGTCGGCCAGCTGGCTCTTATTGCCGAAAACAGCAAATCCAAAGTGCAGCTGGGCATCTCCGAGAAGTCGGCCATGGAGGAGGCCAGGGAGCAGGAGAGGCTCCGTGCGGCGAGAGCTGAGGCGGAGGCTGAGCGAGCGCGGGCGGACGCGATCGCGGCGGCTGCTGCGCATGCTGCGGCCACTAAGGCTGCGGCCAGCGCGGCCGCTGCTGCCGCCGCGGCTGCCTCCAGCGGCCCTATGTCTTACGCCGATAAGGCTAAAAAGAAGACGTCGGCGGGCCCCGTTATTGCCGTGTACCCGACGTCCGGTGACGTCAAGAACGCCGAGGAAACGAAGAAGCTGCTGAAGACCTCCGTCGCCCCCGCAACGCTGCGAATCCAAATAGACGGGATCCGTAGGGTGGGAAACGCCGGCGTGATCGTCCAAGGAAGAAATCAAGCGGATCTAGACAAGCTGCGGGCAGCGCTCCCGCCAACCCTGAAGGCGAACGAAGTAAAAGGTCGGATGCCATTAGTGGCCATCAGGAATGTCGAAAGTCGGGACATGACGATGGAGGATCTAGCTTATAACCTGATGAACCAAAACGACTTCCTGACCGAACAAGGATGGACGGAGGAATCCATAAAGGCGAACGCTACTCTGGCCTTCAGAATGTTGTAGATGGCACTAAGTTTGCCGAAGGCCACGCTGAGGATGTGGATGGGGCCATGCACAGTCTGATGCATGCTCTGTGTCCGGACGATGATGTGTCTAAAGACACGGAGTATCACAGGCAAGTGCGGGTAGTGGCCTCGCTCCAACCATCAGGAGAAGATGCCCCTCCTCCTCGAGACAAGGTCATTGAGGACATAATTAAGGATTTGCCCAACACTGCGCCGGGCATCGACGGCATTAGTGCCCGAATCATCCAGCATGCCTGGAAAGCCGCGCACGTAGAGATCGCAGAGATGTTTAGGCGATGCGTCCGCGAGGGGTGCTTTCCGGACGTTTGGAAGGACGGTAAGTTGATTGTCCTGCCGAAAGGCAATGACAGGCCTCTTACCGACCCGAAGGCGTACCGCCCCGTCACGCTGTTGCCGATCCTGGGTAAAATCTTAGAACGCTTAATGCTAAAGTGCGCACCGCAAATAGTGAAGGGACTTTCGGACTGCCAGCACGGGTTCACTCGGGGTCGGTCGACGGTGTCCGCGCTGAAGGAAATCTTTGGCGCGGCCAGGGAGAGTTCGTCGAAATACGTCCAAATAATTTGTCTTGATATTTCTGGGGCTTTCGATAATGCGTGGTGGCCGATGATTCTGCTGAAGGCAAAGAGGGGAGGATGCCCGCCTAACATCTTTAAGATGCTGACGGGCTACTTCGCTCGGCGCCGGACTGGTATGTTTGTCGGTCGCCAGGTGTTGTGGAAAGCCGCAACGATGGGTTGCCCGCAGGGATCGGTGCTGGGGCCCACGCTTTGGAACCTGCTCATGGACGACTTGCTTCGACTGCCTCTTCCGGGGGGTGTGAGGATCGTGGCGTATGCCGACGACGTGACAATTCTGATAGAGACTAACTCGCGCGCGAGCATAGAGGCCCTGGCCTCTAGCACATTAGAGCTCGTTGGTGAGTGGGGACTAAGGAACCGTCTCGACTTCTCCCCGGGGAAGTCACTAACCATGACCATCCGGGGGAAGTTTATGCGGCCTTCCACCATCAGGTTCCGGGGTTCCTCGATCAGAAGTGTCACGTCGGCTACGATACTAGGAGTGGAGGTCGACGAAAGTCTGTCTTTCGCGCAGCATGCGGCACTGATAGGGGAAAGGGCGGCATCCTGCTTTGGGAAGATGTCGAGAGTCTCGAGCTCTTCCTGGGGAATTAGGTACAAGGCCCTTAAGGTCTTGTACCAGGGCACCTATGTGGCAACAGTTACGTATGCTGCGGAGAGTTGGTTCCACCGTGGGCCACGGTACGTTGTGCGGAGTGCGCTCCTGCGCACACAGAGGCCGGCCTTGATCCTTCTGACCAAGGCGTATCGGACGACGAGCTCTGCCGCTTTGCCGGTGTTGGCTGGCGTGCTGCCGGCCGACCTCGAGGTAATCCGGGCGGGCAGACTAGGCGAAGCGCGCGAGTCCGCGGGTTCCCAGGAGGAGCTTCGGCGTGCCAAACTCAGAATATCTGAGTCCGCGATGGCCGAATGGCAGACGCGTTGGGACGCATCGGCAGACGGGCGGGTTACGTTCAGGTTCTTTCCCGATGTTAGGGCTCGCTGCGACGCGGCTTGGGTGGAGCCTGATTATGAGACCTCACAGATCTTGTCGGGACACGGCTGTTTCAGGGGGAGACTCCACGACCTTGGACTCTCCGACGTGGGCCACTGCTTCTGCGAGGATGCAGTTTATGAGGATGTGCACCATGCACTATGGGAATGCCCAATTTACGGGGACGCGCGTAGGGTCCTATTAGATAATGTCGTTCCGCTCGAAGTAGGTCCGGTATACTATGGCGATCTTGTGGGACCCGAGGCGAATTTCAGGCGGCTAGCAGAATTCGCGCACCGGTGGCACAACATCCGGAGCGGCCTCGAGAGAGGCGAACACCAGGAGTGGTAAAAAGGGAGGTCTTCAGACAGAAGATTTATCAAGAAGAGGAGGGAAACAGCGGACACCTCAGTATGAAGATAACCGACAGGAGGCGAGAGCAGCTGTGCTGTATTGTTATACCCCCAGAAAGGGGAGAATCAGAAAACAGACTTGGCGACAACCTTATTAGAGAATTTGTAGGGAGTCAAGAAAGGTGCATTCTAAGAGCGAATACGCAAGTAGAGTGCACCTCTCCCAAGATTCGCCTCATATAACCGAAAGGTTGGCAGAGGCATGGGAAGGTGGAGGGAAAAGGTTGTCCCTATCTACTCTTCGTTCGACCGCCGCGCCGAACGGACGTGTTTTTCTGAGCTCTTCGTCTCTGTACTCCCACTTAAATTTTCTCGTGGAAATTCAGTGGAAATTTTGATTATTTTTAGTTGTATACTCTAGTTGGACAATAATCTGCCAAATTTATTGCGAAAGGACGCCGTGTTTTAGTGTATTTTATCTGTTATATAGTGTTTGTGCATGTGCCTGGATTGCAGTGCTTAAGGGCTACAATATTAGCGTGAGTCTCTGCGTCCCGGTAAGTGCCACTCTGGCGTTTGCATTTACTTAGTGTAAATTAGGCAATAGTGTCTATCTTTTGACTCTTAATCTAGTTTTTAACCTCAACGCCACGTGCAGGCCCACCGCGTGGAGCCCGCGTGGTTTTTGACAGTGACGTTTCTTGTGACATTGACACTTCCGTAGGTTAGTCGTGATAGTGACACTGCTTAGTTATAAGTTGTGCGGTATTTCAGTGACATTGACACTTTGTGCTTTATTTATTCTGTGGTCACGTGTGAAGTTGACAGGTGTCGCGCTGACGGGTGTCGCGTTGACAGGTGACAGTTATTTGTCGACGTCAAACTGACACTTGACGGTTGACGGTGACAGTAGACAATTGGCAGTGACAGTTGACAGTTGACAGCTGACTGCTCAAAGTGCAGGTCTAGTGCTGTGCATAATTGAGGAAGTTTGCGATTCGCCCCACTGCGTGCGCGTGTGCACGTTAGAAGGCACGGTATAGGGGTGCCCTGAGCGTCCGCATTTGCATTACTGAGATACGCGAACTTACCAAACATTTTCAAGAGTCTGATAGATACGATGAATTCTGACGATGAGGGGGCTCCCCCCCCATCTTGACGTCGGACCAAGACCCCTTTAGGCCAAGGGACTCTCTGGTAAGAACGCCGCCAAGGAGACAACCCGAGCATCCGGCCAACTTGGACCCTACGCAGGTGGCTGCGGCGGCTGCATACCACGCTGTGGCGGCCGCCATGGCCTCCATGTCGCCGGGGGCTTCCCCCCCAGGACCTCCTTCGACGCCGTCCTCGTTTAGGCCGATAGCAGGCTTTACCTCTCCGGTGGATTTTGGCGTAACTGGTCGACCGGCTTCCCGCCCGGTGGCTGAGGACTCCGACTCCGGTGCAGCCTCGGCTCCAGCAGTAGCGCCTAGGGCTTCAGTCGCAAAAAGGATCCTGTCACCGGACGAAACGACGGCAAGTAATAAGTCCAAAAAGAGAATGGCCAGCAGACCTGGGCTCCGTACGCCGTCATCGACCGCGCTGCACACCCCACAGGCCTCTGAATTTGGGACCCCCTACTCCACTGAAGAAGACGAGGACACCTCTGAAGCCGAAACAGACCGTGACATGTCGTTCCTCTCGACGCGCCAGCTCCTCGCAAGGGCGAACAGGGAGGCCAGGGGAGTCGCCGCCGTAACCGGAGGGCCCACCAGCAAATTAAATAAGGTTGACCAAGCAGAAATTCAAAAGCATATAACGAACATCCTAGAAGTCGTAAGTCACCTCGCCATCGAAGCTGAAAAGAGTCGCTCGGTGATAAAGCAGACGAAGGTAGAAAACCGGGCCATTACCGAGGCCAGGGAGCAGGAGAAACGCCGGGCGACAAGAGCGGAAGCGGAGGCAGAGCGTGCCCGATCTGATGCGGCCGCGGCGGCTGCTGCCCAGGCTGCGGCGACTAAGGCCGCCGCCGACGCCGCTGTGGCCGCTGCTGCCGCTGCGACTACCTCCGGTGGCCCGCCGTCTTACGCCGATAAAGCCAGGAGGGGACCACCAGCGGGCCCGGTTATGGCGGTGTACCCGACGTCAACGGAGGTCAAATCGGCTGAGGAAACTAAGAAAATCCTGAAGACCTCAGTAGCCCCCGCCACGCTGGGCATACAGGTGGACCGTGTCCGAAGGGTAGGAAACGCCGGTGTTATAGTACAGACCAGGACCAAGGAGGATATGGAGAAGTTGAAGTCGGCTCTCCCCAACACCCTGAAGGCCAACGAAGTTCGGGGCCGCCAGCCTTTGGTGGCCATAAGAAATGTAGACCCGTATGAGGGAAAAGAGATTGAGTTTGAGGAGTTAATACGGGTCATTCATAAGCAAAATTATGAAACCCACCCACGCTGGACCCGGGAGGCTCTACTGGAAAACTGCCGAATTGCTTTTAAAAAGAGCAGGATGGGCGGCTCCAACACCACCTATGTACTATCTTGCACTCCGGAGCTAAGAAAAGCGTTCCTGGAAAAAGGAGAGCTGGCGATACACTGGCTGCCCTACCGCGTGGACGACTTTACGACTGCAATAAGATGCCCCAAGTGCCAAACCTACGGCCACCCGGAGCACAAATGCAGGCAGGAGAACCCTACATGCGCCAGATGCGGCATCACCGGCCACGCAGTTAAAGAATGCAAATCTGAGACATCTACCTGCGCTACATGCAAAAAATTCGGCCAGCCTATAAACAAGCAGCACAATACGGGTGACCGCGACTGCCCGGCCCGCGTCTACGCCGAAAAGCGTATGGCCGAGGTGGCGGGCATTAACCATTAGTATGGATGGACAAGAAATGAACACAATGCTCCGGGTGGGGCAAGTTAATCTGAAGGGGGCAAAAGCTGCCACGAGGGAGCTTCCACAAGCCGCGGAGGAGATGGGACTGGACGTCGTTCTGGTGCAGGAACATTACCCCGGTGCCCAGACTGACGCCGCTAGCAGATTTCTGCAGTGTGGCGGCCCTGCGGTGTGTGGGGGGGCGTATATGTGGTGTCGGCGTACTTCCAGTACAGCGACAATATAGACGCGCACCTGATGATGAATTGAATTGAATTGAATAAACAAGGGAAACAGTGGACACCTTGAGCGACGGAAGAACGAAGAGATTGTATTTGTGTTCGTCAGCCCCCAAGAAAGGGGTAAGAAATGAAAAGAAAGAAGAGGGACAACCTTGATTGAGAATTTGTAGAGAGTCAAGAAAGGTGCATTCTAAGAGCGAATACGCAAGTAGAGTGCACCTCTCCCAAGATTCGCCTCATATAACCGAAAGGTTGGCAGAGACATGGAAAGGTGGAGGGAAAAGGTTGTCCCTATCTACAGTTGCTGGCGCGTGCCAACAAAGAGGCTCGCGGTGTGTCGGTCGTCACGGGGGGCCCGACAAGCAAACTCAACAAGGCGGACCAGCAGGCTATTAACTCGCAAATTAGTGTAATTATGGAGATTGTGGGCCAGTTAGCTCTCGTCGCCGAACAGAGCAAGTCGGAGCTACGTATTGGGCTGCGAGAAACCTCAGTTGTGGCGGAGGAAAGGGAGCAGGAGCGACGCAGGGCGGCGAGAGCGGAGGCCGAAGCAGAGCGAGCCCGAGCGGATGCGGCTGCTGCGACCGCGGCGCAGGCTGCGGCGTCCGAGGCCGCCGCTGGACCACAGTCGTACGCCGACAAACTGAAAAATTCGACGCCCGCAGGACCCGTGATGGCGATATACCCGGTGTCTGACGAGGTCAAATCGGCGGAAGCCACAAAGAAGTTTTTAGCAAGAGGTGCCAGAAAAGTTACCACAGGGATAACTGGCTTGTGGCAGCCAAGCGTTCATAGCGACGTTGCTTTTTGATCCTTCGATGTCGGCTCTTCCTATCATTGCGAAGCAAAATTCGCAAAGCGTTGGATTGTTCACCCATCAGGGAATGTGAGCTGGGTTTAGACCGTCGTGAGACAGGTTAGTTTTACCCTACTGATGGCTCGTCGTTGCGATAGTAATACTGCTCAGTACGAGAGGAACCGCAGTTTCGGACATTTGGTTCATGCACTCGGCCGAGCGGCCGGTGGTGCGAAGCTACCATCCGCGGGATTATGCCTGAACGCCTCTAAGGCCGAAGCCAGCCTAGCCGAATCCGGCAAGGATATGCTCACTGTGGAGCCCCGAGAGTCGGGAGGCTCTAAACAATGTGACTTTACTAGTCGCGCTTCACTTCATCGATCGATCCGCACGTGTTAAACCGACCGCACCGATCACGGAGATCGGTGCGGTCGGTTTAACACGTGCGCCACGGCTCCGAAGGTCCGAATCTACCTCAGTTCGATGTCGGGGCTCGGAATAGTCTGTAGACGACTTCCGTTCCTGACGGGGCGTCGTGCTGCGATCTGTTGAGACTCAGCCCTACGCCAGGTGATTCGTCCGTGGACGATGATTTTTTGCCCGTTTCAGATACGTGAACTTACACTTTACACTTATTAATACCTGCCTTCAGTTCACGTACGTTCAAGATACGCGAATTGACCGCCCCGCTGTTGCCTAGTTTTGAGAGACTATGTCCCGTTGAGATACACGAATTGACCGCACCGCTGTTGCCTGCGTAGATACGTGAATTGACCGCCGCGCTGTTGCTTGCGCAGATACGCGAATTGACCGCCGCGCTGTTGCTTGCGCAGATACGCGAATTGACCGCCGCGCTGTTGCTTGCGCAGATACGTGAATTGACCGCCCCGCTGTTGTCGGCTGAGATACGCGATTTGACCGCCCCGCTGTTGCCTGGAGTTAGTTACGAGAGTCTATGTCCTGTGTGTGTGGTCAGTTCACGTAGTAAGAAATTAGCCGTTACTCGTTACAGGAACGTAACGTGTAACTGTATTACGTTAAATTTATATATACAATACAAGATATTATGACAAAAAATCGAAAATAATAAAATCACCAATTTCGTTATTAAAGTAGAAAAAAACAAGTCCTAGTTGTAAGGAGACTGTCTTATGTCCCTGTTCAGATACGTGAACTGTCCGCACCGTTGTGTGTGTGGGGTCAGTTCACGTTCCGATACGCGAGAGAAGTGACCGCCCAGCTATATAGGTATAATTTGAGTAACACTAAAACAGCTACAAATAATTAAAGCCCATCCATCCACATTTTCGTACGTCTGATAAACTATGATAAAATAGATGTGCGCATTTACCAAAAATGTTTAGCACTTAAGATATAAGCGTGTATTGTATGTAGTACACAATGGTGAAGCTTAATAAATAAAATATATTTTTTTGTTTTTAAATACAGTCCACTTCGTCCAGTAAAATGTTAATAAATTAAGTCAACATATTGCCACTGCCCCTGATTTTTCGTTCGTGTTATACTACATTTTAAAGCCGTAATCATTGTATACTATAACGGAGTGGTAAATGGTATTCACGGTACTTCATTCGTCTAATATAATCAATAATTAATTATTTCAAATATCCTAACCCACAAACTATTTTATTATTATTTGTCAATAGTTTAATTAAAAACAGGTTATTGGCATGTAAATCAATTATTATTTCATTTATAACTGCTTAATAAAGTATTTTTTCTTCTAAAAAAAAAAAAAAAGAATGATTTACACCTTCATTTATTTTATATATGTTTTTGTTTTTTATTTTTGTTGGTTTAAAGTGTCCTATTTTTATCTATAATTATTTTTTACTACTTTTATGCAAATTTGATTCACATTATAAGGGTTTTTTGTCTACTTCTGTATTTATTATTTGTTAAGCTAATAGAGGGAATTTATTACAAAACTTTCATACCGGCTCGTCTTGAGCATTCATATTATGTTCCATTATAGTGTGATTCAATTTAAAAACAATTAATTGTAGCTGCAACATTTTGAAAGTGTATTAAATTTGAAACAATTTAAGCCCATCCACATTGTTGTACGTGTGATATACTGTGATAAAGTAGATGTATTAATGTAGTACACAATAAAATAAAATATTTTTTACTTTTGTTTTATTTTTAAATACAGACCACTTACAAGGGCGGACAGTACCTTTTTATTCAGAAAAAAAGTTAAAAAAAATTATGTCGCCTACTGCTGTGGTAAACCTACATAAATGCCTACATTTCAGAGCATTTTTGACAAAAAATACTTAATATAACGTATAATTATGCCCTTGGAAGTATAATGTAACACCTATAGTTATATTTTCAAATAACTATAATTAAAATTAACTATAATTTCAATTATGAGCAGATTCTCGTCGGTGGGCGGTAGTGAGGGTTATGTTTTTATGTATAGGTATATTATATATATTATTATGTATTTTTGTTTAATTTTTTATTTATATATTATATACTATATATAAATTTATGTATTTATATATTACGTTGATCCAGCAGTGAGCCCGAATATTGTTTATTCCACCTTTAGCGGCACTTGGCACCCTTTGCATATTTTTCGAGCGGGGTGGTAACGTCGAATTCTAGTAATGGACTCTTTCTAACATATTCATAGTAATAAAGTTCTCATTTACTCGACATAATTTGTATTCAACTACCGAAAAAAGTTTAATCCGGTTATTTTTTGCAAACTCATTCGTACTTGCTGCGTCCGAATTTTACTCAAAACTCATGCTTGTGTTGTTCCTTTATATACTTATATATATATATACATACATATTTATATCAGTCTATTCTTGTGCGTTGTATCAGCTTGTGCGTATCTCGGCGTTTGTATCAGCAGCCGTTTAGGCGCGTGTAATATCAAAAGTGAAAAATGGTGTAAGAGAACAAAATGGTAAATGTTATTTTACAACAAATATATTATCATTTTGCTCTTCTACCAAACAAACCCATTTTGCGCTTTTGACACTATGCGCGCCTAAACGTCGTCCGCAGCAAGCAGCGACACTGCTGAAACAAACAAACATTTAAAACGATCTATAAAACAAACAGCCGCCGTGTAAAAGAATGTTAGGCAGTTTAAAACTCTTTGGAGACTGTCTGCCATTCTACCTACCGCGCGCAGCGTAAAGACGATTTCGTCGTCTACTTCATACCTGTAGTTAGTTGGTACTGTAGTTATAGTAGTGTGTAACACTCTTATATTGCTCTTGTATATTACTATTTGTTGTTGTTACAGTTAATGACACACCAAGTAGCCACCAACAAGAGGAATATAGACTTTGTTCACCACTTGACTACATACAATTACTTGACGCAGTGTGTGAAGGAGACTACGACACGACGATATGCATGCATAAGCGCGGTAGGCAACGGGGCTGCGTGTGATCGTTCTAGACCTCTGCGCCGACCGACTGACACGCATACTGTGTTATGTACACTCAAGCCAGCCAGTTCGGAGCCAAGGGAGCGTTGTGTCAAGCCTCACGGAAGAAATCGCCGTGCGGGCAGCACACGTGCCCGCCGTTTTAGAGCGAGACGTTGCGCAAGCTCAGTCCACCCCTTTGCGACTCGATCAGATCACAACGGGGAGCTGTGGCTCGACGCTGGCCAGCGTCTCGTTCGCAAGATCATCGTACAATATCTATAAACACGTACGGACTCGTGTTGGGCCTCTCCAACACCGGGTGTTCCGACGGGACTGTATACGCTCGTAGTGTTAAACGACATTTTACGAAGCGTTGCGTCTATTAGCGAACGTTCGGTGACGGTCTGCATAAGCGCGCCGAGCCGGGAGGAGACTCCCGAGCTCGACGCGCGGTCAGACCACCCAGGTCCTGGCGACAGTGCGCTGATTGAGATATATCAGCAGCTATTTTACACGCGTGCTCATGGCGGTTCCGACACGTTCGCGTGAGAGGTCCGCTTAAAAATGGATCGTGTAAGATCGCTGATACACGGGTGGCTCGCCTCACGGCCCGCAACCGAAGCGACTCTTCGGACTACTTAACAGCA